>CM059838.1:11123181-13523181 GCA_030444775.1 Atalantia buxifolia
TACGTATTGCTACTCGCTGATTTTTATTTCATCCTCTCATTAATTGCTATTCAAAATACTCACTTATTAGGATATTATTCATATGATATAATTGTACATTCATATATATTTTGATTTTTAGTCAAGTTTATATTTCTTTTAGAATTCAAATGAGAAAACAAATCATTACCTATCTAAACTGCATAAGGATGCATTAATAAATTATATGTTTTCTGAATCTCATCTTAAGTAACTTGCTTTCACATAATAATAATTTTTTGTACATAGTAAAATATATATGTTACATTGAAGGTCTGGCATGAAATAAAATATTTTATAAAATTGTTTGAAACAATTACTTATTTTTTAGAGTTGTTACTACATCTTTGAATTTATGCAGCACATGATAACTCGCTAGTATGTACACGTTCTTATTAAAACCAAAATATTTCTAGTTTCTCAAACATATTTAGGGTTTCATGGAGCTGACATTCTCAATTAATTAGTTATTAATGTATTTGCCTCTATATTACTTACAATAAAGATAATTAAATCAAAAAAATTATTTTTAAACTAAACCTCTATTAAATTTTAATCTCTTTATAATAATATTAATCGATCCCAATAATATGACTATAAAAAAATTTTAGTGCAGTATTTTTTCTTTTGCAATGACACGAAGCTTTTACTGTGGATTTGCACGAAAACCCACCAACATATTAACAAAGAGAGCTTGATGTATCTCATTTTAAGAGATTATGCATGGAACTTCTTTTATAATCTTTCTGTTTCAATTTAAATATATTAAATATAGCTCTTCCTCACCCACTCTTACACGTGTATTCAAGTCTCACACTCCAACATATTAATGAAAGACAGCTTGACGTATCTCATTTTAAGAGATGTACATCAAACTTCTTTCATAATCTTTTTGTTTCAATTTAATTATATAAAATATAACTCTTCCCCATCCACTGTTATAAATATAAAGAATTTAAGGTCTACTTCTAGTTGTAAAAAGCGCTTTTTTTAATATTCAATAAGATAGGTTTAAACTTTAATGAGTAGTGTGTGAGTTAGAACAAATAAATCTACATTAAATAATTATACAAATTCAATATCATTCTTAAGCAATCCAATCCTCAAAATATGTGTATAGGCCAATTCACTCAGTTTAGTTATAAAACCTTTAATTAATATAAGAAAAAGAATATCAAATAATAATTTTAAAAAATCCTCCAAACAAACGCGTGAAGAGAAGGACCCAAGAGGACATATCTACACGCGTCAACTTGAGCTCACACTTATACTACGTGGCCCCCGCAGGTTCTCCATATACCACTACAACTCTACAAGTGTCTCTTCAAGAGCACGCACCCGTAAAGCCCGTGATAAGCTTCGATCACCTATGAGGCCCCACGTCAATCAATTGCGTTTTGTCTTTATAGTTAAATTTTTATTTTTTTCAGTTAGATCGAAAAAATGATATGATATAAATTTAGGATTGTCCTATAGTCTGATTTTTTTTTAAAATAAAAACTCTTTTATAATCTGATTTTTTTTTAACAAAATTTTTACTTATATAATGTTCCGTCAACTTAAAATAGTGAAGGCCACAAACCCACCACTAAGCCAAGATTTTAAAGACGTTTCATTTTATTTGTTAATTGATCTATCTATTTAATTTTGTTAAAAATTTAAGATTAATATTGGTCTAATTTTTGTATTGATTATTTTTTATAAAAGTTTGATTATTAGTTGTCAACATAATGCACTCGCAACACAAAAGTCAAAGTGGGAAAGTTTTTTATCTTTTATTTATTTTATTTGGGTTAGGTTCAATGCTCTCATTTTTTAAGAAATATTATTTTCTCATTTGGTAGATTTGATCTATGGTTGGGGGCAATACATACCAAAATAAAAGGTTAAGTGTCAGTTATCATAATTACAAACATGACAAATCTTTTAAAGATATAATTAGCACGGCTTAGATTAGATGATAAACAGAATGTCATTGTTGCAAATCTGTGGGGTTAGAAACAAATAAAAATGGATAATCCTACTCATACAGCAACTCAATTTTCTTCCCATGCACCTATGTTAACGAGATTCAAATCTTATATTTATTAATTTCACACAAAAAATTTTACGAATTAAATTACTTAACACCGTTAAATAAAATAAAAAAAGTGATTATCTTACACTTTAGTAATTTTTCTTTTTCTTTTTTTGGTAAAAACAAAACAGTGACAAGTAGGGCGCCAGACCTAAATTGAAATTTAGATTTTTCTAAAACTTTTACAATTAGCCCTTTAATTTCAGAATTTAAATTTTGACCACAAATTTGTAATTTCTTCATTATGGCCCTTTTTTAACCAAAATCCTGGTTACAAACGTATCCTCGATTTGTCAATATGAACTTTAGATCTATTTTAATGTTACATTATATATATAATTTCATTGATATTACTTACAACTAGAAATCCGTGGAGAGTGCCTTGAAATGTGCATCGACAATAAGTGTAGCCCAAAAAATTTGCTCCAGCAAAAAAGAAATCTATTCTAATAATCTGCCCACATTGCAGCAAGTGGAATTTGAATACCTACCTCATCTTATGGACCTAAAAAGGTGATTATAAATAAAGGTGTGGTCCCATCAATTCTTGTCACAAGCTCTCAGCTGCCTATTTTCTCAATTAGCTAATAGCATTATATTCCTTTATTTGGCTTATCTCAATTTTTTTTTATTAGAAAAATAGTGAATAAATGAATTGCAACAATTAGTGGTGATTTCAGTTTGAGAGCCATGTTTGGGGTCCCACGAACGAGAAGATTATTAGTTCTAATGTCCCCTTTTATCATTTGACTTCATTTTCAACTAGCCAAATAATTAGGCACCAATCAAGCTCCATCACAAGCTCTAAGGCACAAGGGAAAAGTCTTCTATTATGTGCCACATTTTATCAGCTGGCTCGGCAGGCATGAATTTTCTCCAAAACCTTCAAAGATTACAAAGGAAAAGAATTTTTTTTTTTAATTATTACATAAGATTATTGCTCATGATACAACATATTGCATGTTACTATAACTAGTATTTACAATCACTAGGATTAGTTTACATAAACTCTTATATAGCACTGCCCAGATTTAACCCTCTCTAATATTCAAGAGGCTTCAACCTTCACTCAAGAGATGGGGAAGAAAATTTTAAATTAAACCCCCACAATGCTCCTATGGGGGTTCGAACCACTTCTCTCACACTGAGAAGTGAGCTGGCTTAACAAATTTCCGTGGTTTACAAAGGTAAAGAGTTAGAAACAATAACTAGTAACATTAAGTGTCTGTAATTAATGGATTTAGATTCAGTGCTAAACTAATGCTCAAGTCT
Organism: Atalantia buxifolia; assembly: GCA_030444775.1. Classification (NCBI taxonomy): domain Eukaryota; kingdom Viridiplantae; phylum Streptophyta; class Magnoliopsida; order Sapindales; family Rutaceae; genus Atalantia; species Atalantia buxifolia. The sequence continues at coordinate 11,126,549 of CM059838.1, forward strand.
TTTTAATCTTTTGTCACACATGCATGTATAACAATATAAGATTAAGATTAGTTAGTTTTATATCTTACTCAATAACTATCAATAGTATATTTTTAAAAGATTAGTAAAAAAATCAGCTTAACACTGAATCAAACATGTAATTAATATGATATTTTGCTTCTGTACCACTGTCAAAATTATAAAAAGTTTTGGGTGAAACAAACGTACTATGTCATTCATGTGATTTGATTATATATGATCATGTATGTTCAATTATATTGAAACTAATCTATTGTGACTATGATTTTCATATATAATAGGAGGGAAAATAAGATCTTGAAAAAAAAATTGATGACTAAAAAGACCCTTTCCCCTTGAAAAAGATAAAAGTGAACATAATATTCTCCATAAAGAGGTTTAAAGGTAGATCTTTGGTGATAATATTTGAATAGAGATTGCCAATTCCCTACTTAAATCAATATATATACTACTCACCTCCCTACTATTTTCATAATAGTGAATAATCTCCTTGGCATCATAAGTTTTATAATATTATATTTATTTCCAAATAAAGTTTTAGTCGTATTTATTATTAATTAAATAAGTCATTATGAATGAAGATTAAAATAAAAAAAATTAAAAACTAAAAATAAGAATATAAGTTTAGGAGTGAATAAAAAAATTACTAATAAGATATTTTTCTTATATTTTTATTATTTTAAATAATTTTTCTTATAATAAATATTCATTGTACATTCTTGAAATAAAATATCAAGCAAATAACCACCCATTTGTCCCCCTTTTTTCCTTTAAATTTCTTACACCAAAAGAGATATTGGTTATCATGAAAAAGGCAGGAGAATAAGTGGCGGGGAGAAAGCTGGCAATCTCAGTATTAGAATAATTGCTTTTGTTTATTTTAACTCTGTGGTCTTGTTTTTAGAGTGAAAAATTTGCAAAGCAATCTTTTTAACTAAACTTTAGAAACCATATTTTAAAAAGTAAATGTTTGCTTTAATAAAATATAAAGTTAACATCCACAAGTAACATCAGAAGCATGCTGCCATAAATTATAACAACATTCAAATCATTTAATCTCTAAATATATTTCAGAGTCTCCAATTTACCTCACAAACGAGATTAGGGTGACGGGTTCATGACTTCATGTTCGTATTCAACATAATTAAACACGCAACAAAAGCTAGGTTTTGATTTTGTCTCGTAATTTAATCACATAAACATATTTTTCACTATCTAGAAAATTGTAGAATATAGCACGTAAATGCAACATGATTGGTCTAGCTAATAATTTAGAAAATTATTAATAAAATAATAGTGATAAATGGTGGATGTTTTCACACGTTGCCCTAGCATCTTTTTCTAGCTTTTTTTTTAAATCTTTTTTTCTTGTTTCTTTTTATATCTTTAACTTGTTGGTCACAACTTTCTTTTTGAAAGAATTAGTCAAGCAATGATTGACTCTAAAGAGAGAGTGCATGAACCCATAAATAAGGAGGGCCACTTCTGTCTTGTCAATTGAAACCAACTTTTTTTTTTTAACTGAACATGGATCAGAAATTCGAACAGTACTACTCAAAAGAGAAGAAAATCAGGAGAATTTTCTTTTTTCTAAGAAAAAAAAGGGAAATCGAGCCTTTACAAATTTATATTATCAAAAGACGCTACATTGACGAGGTATTTTATCTCACACACATGTATTGTTCTTTCAAAGTCAATCCACGATGCATGAAAAAAGAACATGAAAAATACTTTTTTAATTCTTAATTACCATGTTTTTATTTTTATCGGCAACAATATAATTAAAATATTAGAGGAAACTAACCGATCATTAAACTCAGTGTGTTACCCTTATTGAACAAATTTTTGAGATATCATATGAAGATTAGGAGTTCTGATTAAATGGTTATGATCAAAGTCATCCATATAAATAAATTATCATGCTAGAGTTAGAAGTTACTAGATTAGGCTTAAAAGTTGTTGAAATGTTTATAAAAGACATCATTAAAACTCTTTTGATTCTAAATATTTCTTATGTCAGAGTTAAAATGAGTGCGCTTATACAACAACTTACTACAAATGTCTCAAACTTCCATTGATTAAAAAAATCTTGATAAAAAAAATTGGGTGTAATCGTATGAGATATAAAGAGAATCTAAGTAAAAAAATTATGAAAATATGTAATAAAATCAAACTCTAAGAGATCAAAAAAAGTTTCGACTAAAATAAATCCTCTCATTTTATATTCTTGGAACACCTTTAGAAGAAGTATATTAATACATCTTAAATCAAAATGACTTCTTTCATCATCCAAGAGAACATGAAACAAAAAGTTGTGAGCTCGCAACCAGGCAAGTTGAAATTGCCGCGGCAATTCACAAGAGATACAAATCTTAAATGCTTTATTTGCAGTATACTCATTGGATTCAGCGGGCACCTCTATGTACATGATGATACTGAGAATATGCATAGAGGTGCACATCAATATATCTAATACATGCAACACCATATCTAATGCTAATATAACGCTATTATATGATGTAATTAATTAGTGGAAACCGTGAGCTTTAAGTGACTTTAGATAATTAATTAAGTGACTATCGATAATTGCTTAGTTAATTAAATTGACTACTTAGGCACGGGAAACCTCCAAAGAGTTCCTTTATTTAATTCTTCAAGCATAATTAATCTTTGAATTAACATGGGATGCTTCTTTTAGGATCATTATTTTCATCATTGCTTGAACAGTTATCCTTGATTTTGATACAAAACAAGGTATCTTATATCTATCATTAATCATACCCATGATACTGCAGCGCTATCTTTAATTTGTGTGCCGAAAGAGCTAGATGTGACCTCGACAATAACATGAAACTTGTGACATATAATATATAAAATAAATCTATAAAATGATAACGCCACTTGTCCTCTTGATTTTTCTCTCTTGCAAGAGTACTGCTACTATTATTATTATTTGATACTGCCCTTCTCAAAGGAAGCTAATTAAAGGTTGCTTCAGAAAGTATAGACAAATCATATAAATTTAACATAACAAGTGTATTTGATTTTGAAAATGATATGTATAACTCTTCCATCTCTCTTTGATCATATTTCTTGAAACATTTCGAACGACTACATTTTTAAATTATATTAGGGGTACCGTCTGCAGCTATTCTGTTTGTGCATTGGATTAACTATAATGACAATTTGTGGGTTTGGATTGATAGGCCGAAATCATTTGTGTGGTATGTCTGCATGATTCTGTTATAGTTTTGTCCTTATATTAGTTAGGTCACAAAAAGACAAATGTGATGTTGCTCATAATGTAGTTTTACAAGGGCCAGATACAAAAGTGACTTATCTATCTCAAATTTAAGTGTTAGTACAACAGTCTTACTGCACATAATATTGTACCTTATAGTGTGAATACTGTCAAATAATCAGAAAGTCAATAAAATTTAATAAAATTTAATCATCTAATGATGTCTAGATTATGAGATACAATATACTCATAAGATATCATGGTCATAGCGTAACAGCAATTTTAAAAGAATTTTTAAGCTGATGCAAAAAAATGACTGTAAAATCATTTTATTTTAAAGTAAGAGAAATTCAAATAATGGCTCGAAAATAATGCTCAATGGTACAAGACTCGTTTACAAATTCCCTGACTCTCACATTGTGCAGGTGTAAGCCCACTTTAGAAGGCCCTGCCCATGATAAGAATTTTTCGAAAGATATTTAGTTATATAGACTCCATTTAATTTCTAAATGAGGTCTGATTTGTCTGCCAGTGTCCAGCTTTCAGAATCTTCAAGGCTGGGTTAAAATTTCGGCCCCAGAAGCCTTTTCAGAACAAACCGGACCACTCGAGCTTTCATAATTGTCGGCCATTGTCTAGAAAGTGAAAAACAGAAGAAAAAATTAGTACTGCTTGTATTATGGGCAAAAACATGAAAATCAAAAAGAAAATGCAACAGTATTTTCATATTTTTATATCTCTACCACTGAATATGGATTATGTGATTATGAGCTTTGTAATTCTGAATTCTGTAATTAATGAGATTTTGAAAGTTCAGAACTCAAATAGTCGATTAAGCTTTTCTAATTATGTGATTATCCGCTGTCCATTTTCTCAATTAGCTAATAGCATTATATTCCTTTATTTGGCTTATCCCATAATTTTTTTATTAGAAAATTTGTGAATAAATGAATTGCAACAATTAGTGGTGATTTTGGTATAATAGCCATGTTTGGGTTCCCATAAACGAGAAGATTTTAGTTGTATTGTCGCCTTTTATAATTTGACTTCATTTTGCAATCATGCTCCCTCACAAGCTCTAAAGGCACAAGGGAAAAGCCTTCTATTATGTGCCACGTTTTATCAGCTGGCTCGCAAGGCATGAATTCTCTCCAGAACCTTCCAAGATTACGAAGGAAAAGAGTTAGAAACAACAACTAGTAACATTAGGTTTATGTAATTAATGAATTTGGATCCAGTATTGAGCTGATTTATACTCAACTCTTTATAATCTTTTACCACATGTGTATTTATAATAACTATCAAATGTATATTTTTAAAAGATTTATTAAAAAAAAAAGCTCAGCATTGAATAAATATGTAATTAATATGCTATTTTGCTTCTCTGCCACTATCAAAATTATAGAAAGCTTTAGGTGAAACAAATATACAATGTCATTCATGTGTTTCCATTATATAATTATATAATCACATTGAAATTGATCTAACGTGACTATGATTTTCATATATAATAGGAGGAAAATAAGTTATTGAAAAAACTAAAAGATATTAGTTATTATAAAAATAGTAGGAGAAATAAATAGCATATATTAATTTCATTATGGAGAAAACCGTTAATTCTTCTGTATTAGACTAATAGCTTTTTCTTTATTTTAACTCTTTGGTCTTGCTACTAGGGTGATAAATTCGCAAAGCAACCTTCTTAACTAAACTTTAGAACCATATTTTAAAAACAAATGTATGCTTTAATAAATTCTAAAAATTAACGTCCACAAAAATAACATCAGAAGCATGTCGCCATAAATTATAAGAACGTACAAATCATTCAATCTCTAAATTTATTAGAGAGTCCCCAATTTACCTCACAAACGAGATTAGAGTGATGGTTTCATGACCTCATGCTCATGGTCAATATAATTAAACGCGCACAAAAGCTAGGTTTTGGTTTTGTCTCATAATTTAATCACATAAACATAATTTTTAGGTTATTATTATTTCACTACTTCAAAATTAAAAATTTTCAAACGACTACAAAAAGATATTGCCTCTAAAATCATTTTCTTATTATATCTTTATAAAAATATCATTTTACTATTTTTCTGTTACAACCGTTAGTTGACTAACAAAATATCAATTTTACCCTTCATGATTAAAAAAAAATACTTAAACCTTATTTACAAAATCAACTCTTCCACATTTATTACAAATCATTCATCCAAATTTCATTTCCAACATTAGGATATAAAATGGAATCATTAACAAGATAAATTTGTAATCCATTTATAAAAATAGATACAAAATACCAACATAATTCTTTTTACTGGAATTATGATATATGGATTATAAATTTATCTTATTAATAATTCCATTTTTATATTCTAATGTTGAAAATAAAACTTGGATGATCAAATAAATGTGGAAGAGCTGATTTTGTAAATAAACTTTAAGTATGTATATATATATAATCATGAGTGATAAATTGGTATATAAAAAAATAATAAAATAATATTTTTATAAAGATATAATAAAAAAATAATAAATAATAATATTTTTATACTCATTTAATATTTTTTATTTTTTAAAATAATAAAATAATAATAATCTTAATTTTTAATACATAGAAAATTGTAAAATATAGCACGTAAATGCAACATGATCGGTCTAGCTAATAGTTCAGAAAATTATTAATAAAATAATAGTGATAAATGGTGGATGTTTTCACACGTTGGCCTTGGCATCTTTTTCTAGCCTTTTTTTTTTTTTTTTTTAACTTGTTGGTCACAACTTTCTATTTTGAAAGAGTTGGTCGAGCAATGATTGACTCTCAAAAGAGAGAATGCATGAACCCGTAAATAAGGAGGGCCGCTTCTGTCTTGTCAATTGAAATCAATAATCTCTTTTTTTTTTCTTTTTCTTTTTAACCGAACATGGACCACAATTTCCAACAGTAACTGCTCAAATAAGAAGAAAATTAGGAGATTTTTTTTCTTGTTTTGAGGGGGAAAAAAAGGGGAAATCGAGTCTTTGCAAATTTATATTATCAAAAGGCACAACATTGATGAGGTATTTTATCTCTCACACATGTATTGTTCTTCCAAAGTCAATCCACGATGCGTGAAAAAAGTACATGAAAAATACCTTTTTCCCGTAATATATATTCATAATCCTCATTTTAGTTCTTAATTACCGTCTTGTTATTGTTATTGGCAACAATATTAACATATTAGAGGAAACTAACTGACACAAAACTGATTGTTTAACTATGATTGAACAAATTGTTGAGATAAAATACAAAGACTAAGAGTTGTGATTAAATGGTCATGGTTAGAGTCGTCTTGCGGAATAAATTATTATGACATGAAATTAAAATTAAAATTATTAAACACTTTATTATAAATAAACCTGTAATGGTTTATAAAAAAGATTTGATTGAGAGATGCTTTCACCTTGAAGGTATAGACTGCCTTGAGCCAGGCCTAGTAAGCAAAATGATGATTTCTTACAAGCCAAACAGCTCTTAATCTGCATTTCTTCAATTACATACAACGGAGATACATACAAAGGCCCCTCAACATCATAAAATTTGAATTACTGTATACCTAAATTCCCAATTAATAATAACAATATCAATTTATTTGAGTTAAATGAGTGCCTATTCAACAACCTACTATAAATATCTCAAAGTTTTCATTGATGATAATACTGTTGATAACAAAATCGGGGTATAATGGCATATAAAGAGGATGTAAAAACTTAAGTAAAAAATTACCAATATAATATAATCAAATCAAACTCTAAGATAACAAAAATAGTTCTGTCCAAAATAAACTATTCTAAGCTTCCTTTCTTTTTTTTTTCCAAGCACCTTTAGACGAACACATTAAATACATTAAGGCAAAACGATTTGTTTCATCATCTAAGAGAAAACGAAACAAAAAATTGTGAGTTCTCCATGTATGTCATAATAATGGGCGTATATAGGTGCTTATCAATAAATTTAATACGTGTAACACTATATCTAATGCTAATTAATTAATTAGTGGAAACCTGAGCTTTAACTACTGATAATTGCTTAGTTAATTAAATTGACTACTTAGGCACGGAAAACCTCCAGAGATTTCCTTATTTAATTCTTCGAGACATAATGAATCTTTGAATTAACACAGGATGCTTCTTTTAAAGTCATTATTGTCATCATTACTAGAACACTTCTCATTGATTTTGATACAAAACAAAGTATCTTATATCTATCATTAATCATACTCATGATATTGCAGCGCTATCTTTAATTTGTGTGCCGAAAGTGGTAGATGTGACATGAAACTTGTGACATATAATATTTAAATTAAATCTATAAAATGATAACGCCATTTTTCCTCTTAATTTTTTTCTCTTGCAAGAGTACTACTACTATTATTATTATTCTTTGATACTGCCCTTCTCAAAGGAAGCTAATTGAAGTTTGCTTCAGAAAGTAAAGACAAATCATATAAATTTAATATAACAAGTGTATTTCATCTTGAAAATGATTTGTTGCATTTCATCTTGAAAATGACTTGTATAACTCTTCACTCTCTCTCTCTTTGATCATGCTTCTTGAAACATTTCGAATGACTACATTTTTAAACTATATTTCATGGGTCACAAATGCAGATGTGATGTTGCTCATATTGTTTTTACAAGGCCAATTACAAAAGTAACTTATTTGTTTCAAATTTAGATGTTAGTTCAACGGTCTTACTAAATAAAGTACCATATCTTATAGTGTGGATATTGTCAGATAATTAAAAAGTCAATAAAAATTAATAAAATCTAATCATATAATGATGCTCAGACTGTGGAATACGATATACTCATAAGATAACGTAATCATGACGTAAGAACTATTTTTAAAAGAATTTTTAAGCTAATGTGGAAAAAAAATTGACTATAAAATAATTTTATTTTAAAGTGAGAGAAATTCAAATAATGGCTCGAAAATAATGTTCAATGCGACAAAATTCGTTTGTAAATCCTAACTCTCATATTGTGCAGGTGTAAGCCCACTTTAGAATGCCCTGCCCATGATAAGGAATTTTTGGGAGGATATTTACTTTTAGAGACTCCACCAAATTTCTAAATGAGGTCCAATTATCTGTAAGTGCCCAGTTGTTATAACCTTCCAGGCTGGGTTAAGATCCCAGAAGCCTTTCGGAGAGCCTCCCAAGCTTCATATTTTTCGGTCATTTTCATTAAAATTAAAAATGAAAATACAACAATATTGTGATTTTTTTTAATCTCTACCACTAAATATGGGTTATGTAATCCTGATATTCTCTAATTATGTGATTATGAGTTTCGTGATTATGAATTCTGTAATAAATGAGATTTTAAAAATTCAGAACTCAAATAGTTGATTAAGCCTTTCTATAAACAAAGGCCACCGTATAACAATTCATAATTCATTTTTCAGCCAAAATCGAAGGCTTTGATTAAAAGTTCTGACCAAATAATAAGTATAGCAACATTAAACCCAGGGATTAATGTTGTTTAGTCTATATATTTTAATTTAAGTATGCATTTAATTTTTATATTTTAAAAAGTAGATTAAAACACTCCTATGGTTAAATATGTTGCATTTTTACCCTTGTTTTTTTACAATAATACAATTCCAACAATGTTCTTGATATTAATTAATTATATATAAAAAATTAGTAAATTAATTAAAAAATTATTTATTAGTAAATTAACTAATAAATATCAATATGAAAGAATCATGTGCAACAATCTTATTAATAATTATTTATAAATAAACTAATATAAGCCAACTTAAAGAAATGTTTAATATTCCTACAACAATCATACTAATAATTATTTTATAAAAAAAATTAATTTACCAAATTAGTCTTGAAAGTAAAATAAAAAATAAAAGTTTGTGTAAAATTTTTATGTTACTTTTAAGGTTAATATGATAAATTATTATTTTTTCGGTAACATCCCATAGAATATTATTTCAAGAGCATTATTGTAAAAGAAAAAAAAAAGATAAGAGTGTAACATATTCAATAATAATGATATCTTGAGATTTAAAAAAAAAAAAAATATATATTTTTAAAAAAAAAATATATATATATGACTAAACGAACACTTTAATTCAGCATAATAAAACTAAACAAACATTTACTCCTAACCGAAACTAACATTTCAGTCCCCACCAATACTATCTCTTAATGACATCTCTAATACTCATTAAAAATCAAATGATGCATTTGTCTACTGCACAACGAAACTTACCATACACGTCTTCATTTAATTGAAAATTGTCTGCCGAAATTCTTTTGGGCGGTGCTTATTGCTAGGCCTGGCCAGATTCTTGCTTGAGCAATTTGCATGCGTTCGTGATTTGCATGTCTTGAGTGTGCTTAAAAATGATGATTTATCATTCAATCTTTTCTGCAAAGTGCCCCACAAAATTAAATGATATGTATGCCAAGCCAAAGTCAATGAAGGAAAAAATGTCACTTCAGTTCAAACTTTTTATTGGCTTTCTTCACTTTGGCAAGCACAATCATACACATTCGAACATGATCATGATCATGAATCATTGAGTTTATGGGCATCTTGCTCTTCCCGAGGAAATGTGCGTATATATCAGCATTCTTTTCTTTCTTTTTCTTTTTTTTTTTTTTAATTCACTCTCTTTTATTGTTACTTTTATGATTAACATGCAATCAAACATCTGTCGAGACCTGACTTGAATTAGGGTTAATTGAATTATGATGGGCGGCATAACCACTTATAACACTAAGTTGATCTCGACGGCCCCTAATTTTTTAAATTTTAATTCCTTTTGACAGTAACCTAAAAAGTACATAAATTAAGAAATTAGTACTGTTAACCTATAGAAATTAGTGATGTTAACCTGTAATATTTTGAACACATATGTATATGTATGGTAATTTAGTTATTTTTTTATTTTAAATTCCTTATTTAGGTGGTGCTATTTTTTTGTTTAAAATTTAAATAGACCTGAATTAGCATGAATTTAATAACCAATAATATGTTTGTTTTTTAAATTACTAAAAATAAATATTAAGTTTTTTTAACTTAAAAATCTAAAACTAACATTTTTATATTTATACCCTTACAAATTATAAATTTAAACAAATAATAAACATACCAAAGAATATAAATAAGATAATATATTATTATAACGTAAATCATATTCAATTAAATACAACTCTTAATATCCTATATTATATATGTTAATCAATTTTATTATAATTTATGACGTTTTTATATGAAAAATATTCATAAAAGCTATGAAGATAAATAATGCTAATTTGAAAAAAATGAAAAGACAAAGATAATAATAGTCTACCACTATGTATTATCACAAGTTATATAGAGATTGGTAATAATACTAATTATTAAATTTTATTGAGGTAAGAATGAAAATTAATTGATTAAATAGGGATATTTTGGAGAATATTCTTTAATGACATTATTAAGACTTTTTAGATTAAGCAACAAGTTAAAAAAATAGCTTAATTACTTAATATTTTAATTAAATAGAAAAAACAAACAAGTATAATGACTAACTGATCAAAACTAATTCAATTAAGTTATTAAATAAAAAAATAGCTAAGGATGATGTAGTATTAATGATTATTTTACATCTTTGGCAATGATTATTTTTAATTAAGCAAATTTTTAAAATCTTTGGCTTTTAAGCTATATACACATATTTATTGAGACAAAAAAAAAAAACCACTTTTTTTGTTTTATCTAATTTTTTTCTCTCTCACAAGACACAATCAGTATTTGCAGTTTATTTCAACTGCTGTCGAACTAAAATCATAGTTCCGTCACGAATTAGGACCGTAGTAACGCAGCTTAAATCTAATTAAAAACAATAGCTAAGGATGACGTAGTATTAATGACAAGAAAACAAATCTAAGTATCAAATCTCAATTAACAAAAGCAAGTCCTGAGCAAACAAACAAATAACAAACAAATCCAACTTGGTGATCCGTGGATCGCGCTAGATATTAGATGAATATACATCAAAATTGAACCATTAACAACGCTCGAGGCTTCAAATTTTCAGACGTACAAACGACAATTAACAGGAAAATGCTGATCACAAATCGAAGCAACTTGGAAAATCTTTTGTCTTGTCATGATCTTTTTTGCCCCTTATCTCTTATTTATTATATTTATATATTGTTGATCGGACAATCACTTTGCCTTATCCAAGTTCATTGGCATCATTCGACTAGGTAAAATCATTCTGATGACTCTCATCACGTTTGTTAATCCAAAATTTGAAGCGCTATAGTGAATGTAACTTGCTTTCCGTAGTGTCTTGTAAATTTAATGATGTAAATTTTTAATTCTTGTGAGACAAATTTTGAAGCCAAATTGGAACATCATTTAGTTTCAATAGCATCTAATGTGAAACCATGAAGAAAAAGAGAAGCCATGCATAGTGTTGTAGTGTGTGTTATATGAATTGAGGCTTTGACTATGTGTGAATTATTAAACAAATCAAAAGATATCATCACGCAAAAGAAGATCTTTTTCTCTTCATAGATGCGAATAATTAATCAATTTTGTGAAAAAGAAACAAATGAAATGATCTGGATCAATAACTTCGCCGTATACTCCCAACAACTTAATCCATATGAAAAAGAATGTGAAAGATTATATATCATTAACAACTGTCATTAAGTGAACACGTATCGTCAAGATTGTCATCAATTCAATTAATTAACCCTACATAGAAGATAATTCATTATGCGCATAACAAAGCACAATATATATAATCATATCATTTGCCATTAAAAAAAAAACCCTTTTCTTTCTTTCACGCCTCACATCACTTTATTATTTTGAGTCCATCCCTTACTATCGAATATGATTGGTTTCTATTTTCTATTAGAAATATATATATATATATATATAGAGAGAGAGAGAGAGAGTAGTTTTTTTTGAAATTTTAAATTACATAATAGTCCGATAAAATTTTTTAATCGTGGGTTTAAAAATATTATAAAATTAAGTTTTAAAGTTACACGATTTTAAAATTTTTATATATTTTAAAATCTTAAATTGAAAAATTTTCTTATACACACATATTATTTTTCGATATGAAAGACTTTAAATAGTAAGGGAGTTGTTGTACGCGCGCGGATACCTATTATTTTTCTATTAAATTATAGTAAGGGGGAGTTGTTGTACTAATGAATTTGTAATGTTAAAGTATTACCAAAGACTCTTCAAACAAATATCTAAAGAGTAAAATTTATAGAACTTTTTAGAAATACTTTAACATTTCAAGATCTCTAATACCAATAAATAAATAAATAAATAAAATTTCTAATGAGAAATAGAGTTGAAACCCTGCCTTATCAAAAATTTTAACACAAAATTTAAAATTTTAATCTATATAAAAATGAATCTCATTGTGCATGCATCACACGCTATACTATTCTCTATTCGATATGAAAGACTTTAAATACGTCAACAAAGCGTTTTCTGACATTTTTTTTGACATTTTTACCATCAATTTCTTTGAATTTTCTTTCTTCTTTTTTTTTTTTTTTAATAAAAAGTGACAATCAAGCCTCACCGATTTGATTAAAAATCTGAGCAACGGGATGACGGGTCAAGCAAAAGATTCCAAGTAACGTATCAATATCTTATAATCTATAAGACATAATATATTTCAATTCTTAAATAGTACCTTAACTTTTTTTTAATTACTAATATTTATGCGACATTCATTGATTAGTTTTCAATGTTATAAATTTTATTGTACTACATCATAAATTATTTTGTCAATATCATCCCCTCGTTTAGAGTTAAAAAAAAATGTTACTTTATAGTATTATTTGCTGCAAAATCGATAGCTTTGATTAAGAGACTAATGATGTGACCCTGGCCGGCGGAAATTATGATGGCTAGAGAGGCTCCACTGGGGTTGGAGCATAGACAAATAATAAGGTGACAAATGTCGGCCAAATATGGCAAGGAAATCGTGGCAAATTTTAGTCTTTTACAACTTAGTTTTACACTAATAAGCCAAGAAAATTGTTGGGATATGCAACATATTTATAGTCTTGATTGTAGACAGAACGAAGATGGAAAATCAAAATTGGATTTAGTAAGTAAATAGCACACATACAAATTGCCATGTCCTGGAGTCAAGATTCTCATGCTCATTGGTCCCATTTTGTAGCTTATCTCTTCCCTACACATAACACATATGCACACTCGGCTTTTATCGAATTAATTATCAATTGCTTTCCGTCATATCATCCGTAGAAAAATTGATGTGGTGGAGCACTCGCACTTCCCACGCTTTACCATTTTTCCACACGAGCATCAAAACAAACACTTGGCAATCTGATGCCCAAAACAAGAAACCCTAGTGATGATCAAAGCTTATTATTATTTTGCATTTCCATCGACTGATTGACTTTGTTCAACTTTGTGGGTCATTGCAATTTAACATTTGGACCGTCATATCATCGCCTTTTTGAAAAACTTTTTATTGAAGCATTTGGTCAAGTTGAGGGGTGTGGGCTTAATTAGTTTTGTAGATCATTATGGGTTGATTATTATGCAGACAACTAAATCCATGGTGGGCCAAGATTTTAGTGTGAAAAAAGATATGCAAATCTAATTTCAATAACTTTTATTGTTACCTTTACCAAATTGCCCATTTGAATCACTATTTATGTGAACAGTTGGTCAAATGATATACATCCTGTTTTTGGGTAAATTTTTGGACTTAAGTTGTTCTAATGTTGAATTAGCAGAAATTAGCGTTGTAATGATAAGGTTTCCAACTTTAATTAATATAATGAGAGGGTAAAACCTAGGATTGATCTAAAACCTAGTATGCTTCTCAAAATTAATTAAAGATATATATACTTTATTAATGGTGGACCTATGAGCTTTCTAAAATTGGATTAATGCTTTAATAGATTCAACGAAGGATGCTCACACATAGAAATCTGAATTAAACTAAAGCTTGAATGGAATAGTGCCAACTTGGCATGGTATGAGATTTTCATTTGTTTTTTTGTTTTTGTATTATTAAAATTTCATACGATATATCAATGTTATAATAATTTTAACTGACTTTTAAACATCAATTTTTATACCGCCTAGTTCAAAAAGATTAATATTTTATTTAAAAATTTTAAAGAGAAATTATATTATAATTATATTATATGTGTGTGTGTTATTTTTTAAAGTTGCTTAACAAGGAAAAACCAAAAACTTAAAAAATTTATGAGTTAATTATTGTTTCATAGAGGAAAACATTTGATCATGAAATCATTCTGCTGCAGATCTGATAGAGTAAATCGCACTCTTCCTTTTTTTTTTTTTTTTGTGAGAAGCACTCTTCCTTCGTTACACAGACAAGAGCAAAAAGTAGTTAAAATTCAGGAAAAATAAAATCCAATATAATATTTTTTACCCTATAACAAGGCCCTTTGAATAGGAATCTTTTACTCTTTTCCCAAAAGAATTTTTTTTTACTGTTACTTGCAATAAAATAAAGTAACAACAAACACAAAAAGGAAAGAAAAGAAAACATACCCTCATGTGCCTCCAACTATTGCTCCATCTTTTTATGCCCCTTCATTTTCTTTATAATTTCCACAGTGACCAACCCTAGCTAAAAATATTCAACAAGCTTAACTGTCACCAGCAATTTTTTTTTAATGCAATATATGACCCACCAATCAATCTATTCCAGCCATCGGATTTGTTGGGGTTTGTTTTAATCTATGGCTGAAGATTCATCATCAAAACCTAAATCTTACACAAAAGTATGTGTCATTAGCCAAGCCTTAATAGGCTAATGCGCCACCCACCATGTGGAGTATTATTAATTCAACTAGTAAAGGATTAATAATTAATAATTAGTTATTATAATGAAGGAGTACAGAATAGAAGCGTCACAGTCACAGATTCACAACCACCCAAGAAAGTTTAAATAATTTTTTAAAATTATGTAATTTATTATGATAATTAAGAAGATTATCTGATAAATTAATGAGAAAAGTAAGGACAATGACTGGCATGTCAGCCAACCACAACATATGTTATTATCCTCCATAAGAGCAAGAAAAGAATAGAGCACACTTCCTCACATGAGCAGAGAAATATAAAACTATATCAACCATCAATGGAAGAATTATTATTTAGTATTTACAAACCTTATAGAAAAACTATAAGAAAAAAAAATATTAATCAGCAAATGCAAATAATAATAACAAGAATAACAACAATTAAAAACTCAATCTTATCCCATGTTAGGCTATGTGTAGCTAGGTTATAGGAGATGATGTGCACGCAGTTAATTCGAGCATGAAAGGCACATAATCATCAATGTGAGTGCCTGAGGCTGAGAGCATTCAAAGAATCAAGAATGGGCTCTCTGCATTTTGTCCTTGATGTAGCCGTAGAGGATGCCAAATGCCGATGCCTTCGAACTTCGAAGTTTGATAAATTGAAGAAAACAATGTGTTGAGGGCCGGTAAATTGCTTTTGGCTTCTCTAACTACTAACTAGCCGTTGGTGGTCAAAAAGCACTTCTAGGTAGGATGGAGGTTATGGGCTCAACACAAGTCATGACTTCAGCATGGAGAATTTTAAGTGTTACGTAGATTAGTAATTCACAACTTTGGACATAAATGGCGTACTGAAATAACGAGTGACTAAAATATAGAAAAATATGAACTCATTATATTAAAGGATAATAAATTATTTTGAAAATATGTTTTTTTTTTCATGTGTTTTTAGTTTGGATCTTATTATGATAAAACTGATAATAAGATCCAAAAGTTATACCTAATATAATCATATCAAATGTTGTGAGAGCAAGAAGAAACAATTTACTGAGTAGCTATCTTTAGTCAGATGACAAACTCACCTCTGAGTTATACTCAAATTGACGAACTGTGATATAATTCACCTATAAATTTATGCATTTGCTCCTATCCTATTTTTAGATTCTACTTTTAGCAATAAGCTAATTAACGATACACCATCATATATGAGTCTATGAGACAACACTTATTGAATAAAAGATCAATAACATCGCTCATTAAAATTAAAACGATATCATTAAAAAAAAGAAAAGAAAAGAAAAGAAAAAAAAAAGAAAAGAAAAAAGAATGTGTAGCATTAAACCTTCCCGTACTTTTTCCTCTTGCTGCTCATATCTGTTTTAGCCCATGCTCTCATTTCCATTTTGGACGACGGGAAAATCACAAATGGTATTTGCATGAAACAACAAAATTTTTATTGCACATTTCAAGTTCATACAAAACCTTGAAAAGGGAACATCTTTGTCTAGCTAAGGTGAACTAATCCAAGGTGGTGTAGAAAAGGACATGTCCACCTTATGTCTTAGATTAAGAGACATCAAAATTCCAAATTTAGATGAACTAATTCAACTACATATTGGCATGAAGATGACAATTCTTACATGTGAAAATCATGCAGTGAAGCTTCATCATGCCTTCAAACAATTTCAATTTACACGCATTGTTTCTTTCTTGCCCGTAAAATTGCTGTGTGCAAATATATAGATTATAGAAGGTTGATGGGGAGGTAAAACCCTAGAACAGATCCAACGTAATCAAGCTCAAAATAATGTCATTTTACCTTAAAAATAGCAGCAAAGCGATGTGATTTAATCAATCTTATGAATTTAAGTTGTATGAATTTTTCATATATATATATATATATATATATATATATATAAAGATTTGCAATCGAGAAGGTTTAGTAACCTTACGAGCTCACAATTACCTTTTGAAAATGATCAACGATTAACGAACACAATCATGCAGTGTCAGCGACACGACATCGTTTTCGGCATGTACTTACAAGAATTTAGGCTTTCTAGCATCCAATAGATTTGAAATCACTTTCCCGTCGGGGCATTCTCGTAATTTTATTGGAAAGCAAGGGCAGTGTCACCGATGACGCGATCACGACAGCAATCCCGCACTATCTTCTCGTCACCTGTTCAGACTCACAACTGACCAACATCTCTATCCCTCCCTCTCTGACCAGAAACCGACAAAAACTACCACAGTGGCATTCCCGCGTAATTTCGACCAACTCCAAGCCCTGTTTTCGCAATACAAAAGCTTCCCCCTACACGCACATCAAAAACATCCCACAGTAGCCAACCAAAGCCAAAAACCTGAAAGTGAACTCACATAAAGTCTCAAACACACACACTACACAAAGCGAAGACAAAGAACTTGTTACCATTTTCACACTCACTCAAATGGCGGCCATATTGAAGGCAAGCTGTTTGTTAAATTGACTCAGAGAAAAAAAGGTTTTGAATAAAAATATGGGTTTTAGAAGAATGATTGGGGGGAACTTGGATCCGGAGAGGAAAAGGTGCGGAGGCTTGAGGACGAAGCAAGCTGGAAGAGGATCATGCAGGGGAAGTTAGATAATTTTTCCGATGTGGGAATAGCTTTTGTTTGTGATTTTTTGTTTTGTTAAAAAAAGAACGAAAAAGTAAAATGGGTGCTATGTTAAGACAAGTTTTGAAAGCTTTTTGTGCTGGGAATCAGTGGTGCTATGCTGTGTTTTGGAAGATTGGTTGCCAGAATACTAAGTGAGTTTTTGTTCTTTTTCTTTATAAGAAAAGATTTTCTTTTTTACCTTTTTTGTTTTAATTGTTTATCTTTCTGTGTTTAGTTGCTGAGAAAATGGAGGGAAAGTAAAGAAAAAAATGATTTCTAACCAAACTTCAGGTTGGATTATGAAATTATGATTGTTTGGTTATTTGGTTTTCTTAGTGATTAAACAGAATAGATCTAGTATTGACGTTTTTTAGTTTTAATTTCATTTTTTTTGGGGTTTATTTTTGGTGGATTTGTGAGGGTAGCTTGGTTCTTCGATACTATTGACTTATTACAGGCTGATTGGATACTGTTAGGGTGTGTATTGGATTATTGACATGTATCCTTTCTCTTTTTGGAATTTTGCGTTTTGGTTTATTCTGTTTTGTCTTTAAGAATCTTAGTGGAAAAGTTGGATTTGTAGTAGATTGACAAACCCTCTTTGTATTCGACTGGTTTTCTGTGTACCAAAATCTATTGATTCAGTATCTGCCTTCTTTTGTTTGATTCTATTCGTTTGTATTTACTTGTTTTCAAGCAAAGTAAAGTTGATATTTTTTGCTCTTCAGCTACTGAATCAATGTGCTGATTAGTTGCTTTTTTGTCATGCTCCTTTTGGTTTCTTAGATTACATATAGTTAAAATAAGGAAAAATAGTAACCCTCACAACATAGTCTCCTGGAAACTGTTTGAGCTAATTGAGGTTCTCCTTTTCTTCTTTTTTTGAAGTTATATTGTGTCGAGAGTTAACAATAGTAATTTAATGCCTTTTATGTATTCATTTCTCAACAACGTATGTTCTTTTGTTGTTAGGTTATTAATTTGGGAAGAATGTCACTATGAGTCTACTCCACATCCTGATATACCATTTGGAGAGTGGGATGGATGCTGGGGTTCTTATGAAATTCTCCCTCGACTCAGGATTCAAGCAGAAGACAGAGTTCAATTGCTGATTAACAAAATGATGAATAATAATCAGGTTAATGTCGTAGGTGAAGGGTATGCTTCTTTTTCATTTTCCTAATCTTAGTCTCCTATTTTAAGTATGTTTCAATGTTGCTGATGTGTTCATTTTTCTTGTTTTCCAGAATAGTTGGGCGAGCTGCATTCACAGGAAATCACCAATGGTTTCTTGCTAACAACCATATTAGAGATGCTCATCCACCAGAGGTTTGTGGGAAAAAAAAATCTGCTTATTTTAGTCTCTATAATAGAGAGTGTGTACGGTGAAAGTGGCATAACCAACTTCTGTTTGACATGAGTTGGATTAAGCCGTACCTTTTTCTCGTAACATTTATGGTTAAAATTTTTAATCAAATGCTTCATCCATTGGAGACCAACAATTTTTTCATCATTTAGATTCTTTAGCATCATTATTACCTAAGTTGGTGTGTATTTTTCTTTGATACGCTGTAATAGTCGTTTCACTTTATATAACTTTTATGTTTTGTGCTTTCAGGTTCAAAATGAGGTGCATCTCCAATTTTCTGCTGGCATGCAGGTCTAATTGCTTTCCATATGTTCTGGTTATTAAATTGTTTGGCATTTTTCTGTTTGATTATAATACTTGTATTTTGTTTGCAGACAGTTGCAGTTATACCCATTCTTCCCCATGGCGTTGTTCAGCTTGGTTCTTCCTTGGCTGTAAGCCTTTTGTTTTTGTTTTTACCCTTGAGATACATAAAAACTAATGTCACGTCATGTAGATGTCTAGTTCCTTGTGTCTAACATGAAACAGGCTTGGTTTGGTTAACAATGGGGTGAATGAGAGCTATTTGGCTTGAATTCTGTATTGGTCAAAAATGCAAAAGAAGGTGAAAATGAAGTCGTGCATAACTATCAGTCTGGATCTTTATTGGTTATCTATAATGATAGGGCCGGGATCAAATTAAGTAATCTCAATTACTGTTCAGTTGACTTTAAATATTTACTTTTGATGGGGAATTGTTTATGCCTTTGTGTCCTTGAAAGCATTTTAATTGTTGTATCAAGTTGAATGCCTTCTGTGCTGAGTTGTTCTCTAAATTACTCGTAGTTACTAGCTAATTTTTTATGAAAGTTTTTTTAAGTTTGATTAATTGAGAAAGTAATTTGTTGATTATATTAGCTCCCTTGAGTCTAAAAATTTATCCATCCATTCTTGCTGCTTCAGATTTCGGAGAACATTGGCTTTGTGAACTATGTGAAGAGTTTAATCCTACAACTGGGGTGCGTCCCTGGAGCTCTTCAACCAGACTACGGAGCAAAAGAATCCGCCAACAGCCCTGGAGTACCAGTTCCTAATGGAATGCTTAATTCTGTAGATTCATCTGGAATTTTCAAGGTGACCTCAGCTGCTGATGGTTACAAGCAACGGAGCAGCTCATCTCATCCATCAAGGCTAGCTTGCCAACTGTTGGGTTCTCTAGGCAGACAGCATAGTGCGCAGGCTACTGTGCAAACATTTCAAACCCATAACGTGAGCCAAACTTCTGGCAAATCCCATGATGACGGCTGTGAACAAAAGTCTACAACAATGAAACATAATCTACCTTTCAGGGGTCAACACGATAATGGAGGTGTGGGTGCTGACGTTATCCCCTCGAGTTCAGATGCATGGTTGGACCAGCCTGATCCTTTGTACGGTTCAGGATCTGCATTTCATCATCAATCAAGTGCTGTTTGTAATAGCTTCAAGTTAACTGAACAACAGATCTTAGCAGATGGTTCTGTTCAAGATCATGCTCCTAACAGGGTGAATGAGTCAGGCAGTAATAGCTTTGTTTCATCTCAATTGAAAATATATGGGGACTTGGTTGGAGGTTCACTTCCTACAAAATATCTTGAAGGAAGTGGCCTATATGGTGGGATGAGTAATCAAAGAAGTACATTATCAATTCCATGCGCTATTCAAAATCCACACAAATCAGCAGACATTAATATGCAGTCCTCACATCTGGTTGGTACTGGGTCTAAAAATGCAAATTCATTCAAAGAGGAGGTTCCTATATACAGTCTGGTGGACACAACCACCAGTCACCTGCTTTCAAAAGGCTGTGATGAAGGACATAATTCATTAGATGCTAAGCATAGACCGAATAATTTAGCTCCATGGAAGGGAAGGGTGGAAGACGATTTGTTTCAAGCCCTTAACAACCCACTGACTCATCTTGATCAGCATATGTTGAGTGGCCAAATGCCTGGTTTTGTTAATGACTGCCAAACATCTGACTATGGAAATGTGGCTTCAAAATCTAGTGACGCTGAATTTGAAGATGGAAGCACACAACCACCTTCAGGGGATGACTTGTTTGATATTTTGGGTGTGGATTTTAAGAATAAGCTCCTTAATACCGACTGGAATAATTTGCTTGCTGATGGAAACATACAAGTGAGGGTAGTTCAATAGCTATGAATGCTCCTGATGTGAGTGCTGGTTTCTATTCAGTTAATGAAGGGATATTAGATGGCAGTTCATTCTCTGGGATGGATACCGAGCATCTTCTAGAAGCTGTGGTCTCCAGGGCTAACTCTGTCTCAAAGCAGATCTCAGATGATAATGTCTCTTGCAGGACAACATTGACACAGATCAGTAGCTCCTCTGTTCCTACTGTTTCTCCCTCCTCCGGCCAGGTTAATATGTCTAACTTAGTGCCAACGGAACTGTTTGGCGTTACCAAGTCCTTGACAAAGGCACGGACTGGGGGATCCAGCTCTTTTCAGTCTGGTTGTAGCAAGGATAATGAAGGAAATTGCTCTCAAACTACTTCCGTATATGGGTCCCATATCAGTTCGTGGGTAGAACAGGGTCAAAGCGTGAAGCGTGATGGTAGTGTCTCAACTGCATATTCTAAGAAAAATGAAGAAACAACTAAATCAAATCGCAAAAGACTTAAACCTGGGGAGAACCCTCGACCAAGGCCCAAAGATCGCCAGATGATTCAAGATCGCGTGAAAGAATTGCGAGAAATTGTTCCGAATGGGGCAAAAGTAATTGCATTTATTTTCACGACTGATTTTAACTTTTATCTTTTTTCTGTTGATGGTAGTTTAAATTTTAATACTTATGCTGTTCTTTATTCACTTGATATGGTTCAACAGTGTAGCATAGATGCGCTTCTAGAACGTACCATCAAGCACATGCTGTTCCTGCAAAGTGTGACAAAGCACGCTGACAAGCTAAAACAAACAGGGGAGTCTAAGGTATAGGGGATGTCTAAGTTTTGTACTTCTACCATCATATTTGGTGCACAAGTTTAAATTTATTACATTAAGTTTTCTGGGCCGGTGATCGTCGTGCCTGAACTTGCAGATAATCAGCAAGGAAGGCGGTTTGCTTTTAAAAGATAACTTTGAGGGAGGGGCAACATGGGCATTTGAAGTCGGTTCACAATCTATGGTCTGTCCTATCATAGTTGAGGATTTGAATCCACCTCGGCAGCTGCTCGTGGAGGTAGTAACTGCCCTCTTTTTTCGGGTAGAAATTGTTTGGCTTGAATAAGTTTTTATATATCTGGGCTTGTTGACAGATGCTTTGTGAGGAACGGGGTTTCTTTTTGGAAATAGCTGATTTAATCAGGGGATTGGGGTTAACCATCTTGAAGGGACTGATGGAAGCAAGGAATGACAAGATCTGGGCACGCTTTGCAGTTGAGGTACCATTAAAAGCAATGTTGCTGTAACAAATCAACTATGATTTCCTACTAAATGTATTCTAACCGTGAGATCCCTGCCCTAGTTGAGTAGTCAAATCCCTTCATGGTCTGTCATGGCCGTTTGATGATTTTCACTTAGCAAGAAAATGAATGATTTATGCACAGCTTATTAGAGCAGTTTAAATATGTGATGTACGTCAATTTCTTTAGGGGTTTATTTCATATAAAATGAAAACATGCTGTTAGCCCACATTTTAAAACTTTCCTTCTTTTCAAATGAGTGGTTCTTGTTCGTATGCCAGGGAGTCGCATTTATAAATATATTATCAAAATGCAGCAAGTTGTATAGGCACTTTATTTTATTTTTAATTTTTATAATATTTAAACTTTTCTTCTAGCAGGCATAGACTAGGTAAATCCCTCCAAATCTCATACATAAAATAAAGCTGTTTTCTAGGAATGTACTGGCTGCAGTAAGAACAGGAGTTACTTCTGCGCAGCGAAGCAAGAGAACTTAAAATGTTTGACTTCTGTCAATCTCGTCAAGGATTATGTTCTTAAGATTAAAAGAACAAGCCTTTTGTTTATGGAAAAACCTACCCTCAGTTGAAATGGAAATAATTTTTTGTCATTCTCCTGTCTGTGGATGTTGCAGTCTGCTCTGTCCTAAGTTTTTAACCCAGTGTTAACTAATACTGTGTGCTTCAAAAATATATTGTAGGTTTGTTTATACTCCATTTTGTATTAGAATCTTTGTACACTCACTGCATGTTTCATAAACAGGCTAACAGGGATGTAACAAGGATGGAAATATTTATGTCACTTGTTCGTCTTTTGGAGCAAACTGTGAGGAGCGGCACATTTGTAAATGCCTTGGATAACAACAATGTGATGGTTCATCACTCTTTTCCCCAAGCCACTTCTATAGCAGCAACGGGTAGGCCCAGTAGTTTACAGTGAGCCACCCGCTATTAATACATTTCTGGGCTGGATATGTTGAGAGCAAGCTCGTGTGGCATTGCTTGCCATGACTGACATGGTTCCAGTCAGCACTTAGGTGGTTTTAACTAACTTGTTCATCTCCCGCAAAACAAATTATGACTGACCTCACTTTTTTAGGGAGTGAAAATTTCATTTAGTAGTCGTGTGAGCTCCTTGAGAACTTTTAAATGTATGTTCCTTCCAGAGATGTATATTTGAATGTTATCTAATGCTTTCTTAAATTATATAGCTGTGGAAGATGATTATTGAGGAGGTTACTTTGAAGTGCTAAGTTTACAAGCAGAGGGGGTTGCATAGTAGTGGGTTTGGTGGTTCAAAAATGTATAGAGCATCTGGGATATGAAATGAAGGTATTAAGGTGTTTTGTTTTCTTAATTGGTATTTTCTTGGATTATGGATATCACTTCTATTGCATGAATATCGCAATCATGTGTTTCTTCATTTCTCATTTTCTTTCGTTATATTGCCCATGTTCCTTTTGTTAGACGTCTCAAATTATGACATTTAATGGATAAGTTAGGAACATTACCAGACATTTTAGGACATATAATAAAAGACTTTAAAAATATGGTAACGAATTTGCTAATATCATGTACTCGAAAATCTTTGGAAGGGAAGTTTTGCATCTTGTTATGCTGTTGATGGGCCACTTCATCATAAAAAGAGATACGTCCCGGCAAGGGGACTTTCAAGCCTTGCCCAGTTGTGATCCGAAAAAGAAAATAAAAGAATCTAGAAAACGATTTAAAAGGATTAAATCTTTAATAATTGAGACGCTGCGTGGTTGGTCTGTATTTTGAACTCTTATCTAAGCATGAAATGGCGATTTTCATGATTGATATAAACTTTTCTAGAATATTATGTGACGGGGTTGGAAGCCTGAGGTCCAATATTTCATCAAGTGCTATGACTTAAGTTCAAAGATGATGAGCAAATTGAGGAAATAAAGTCTCTTGGATGGTTTCCTTTTATCGCTTTCAATGCCTAACTCTCCAAAGCTATACATGTCTCACTTTTCAGTAACTTTATTGTGTATGCAAGCTCTAAAAAGGAAAAACAAAAAAAAATGTTATTATTATTATTTTTACATAAAATCTAGTACGCTGACACTAATTAGTGTACTGTACATGTTTGAATAACATTGCACATACCAGATGCAACATATCCATATGTGCCTGCAAGTTCTGTCCAATTGGATGAGTTTGGCTTGATAAACTTAGCAATTCCAAAATCCGAAACATGAGCTTCATTCTCGAAATCTAACAACACACTTTTGCTTGATATATCTCCATGAACAGTTGGTGGTAAACAATCATTGTGCGTGCAAGACAATGCATCAGCTATACCTTTTATCACATTCATTCTCCTTGTCCATCCCAAATCCTTTGCTGTTGCATCATGCTTAGGATCACGGCCAAGCTACCCATTTTAAAGTATTCATAAACTATAAATGAGTACCGGATATGTGAACAAAAGCCATAAAATTTCACAATGTTAGGATGCCGTATGTCGGTCAATGCCTTGATTTCATTCAAGAATTCTTGCTGAAATGTCATCTCACCTGGAAGTGGCAAATGAAATTTCTTGACAATGTTATGATGCCGTATGTCGGTCAATGCCTTGAATGCAATGATTTCTCCAGAAGCTAGCTCAGCTTTGTAAACATTTCGTTGTCCACCCTTTCCAATGCAGTGCTCATCATCAAAGTCATTTGTTGCTCTAATAATTTCTTCATACACGATTTTTCCTTCAAAAGTTTACACTGAAAGCAAACCCTGAGTATTTCTAGGGCTACTTTGCTGTGCTTGTGAGTCATTCTTCTTTCGTTGAAACTTAAAGAACAGTCCAATCAAAGTAATTAAAAGAGCAATAGTCCCTAAGAGAGGGAACACAACAGCAACCCATATCTTTCTCGGAGCTTGTTTGTCTGACTTTAATGCTTTGCAAGATGGAAGTCCTTTGAAGTCTCCGCATAATGCTTTGTTCCCTTGTATTGCTTTTATTGGAGCATCTCTGAATGCTGTGCTGTTAGGAATTGGACCTTGTAACTCATTATAGGATATGTCAATGCGTAACAGGCCAAGCATTTCTTCAAAGCATCTTAGAATGAAACTAGGGAGGCTATTGCGGGAGAGATTCATCTTCTCTAAGTTTTGCATAATGCAAATTTGAGATGGTATTTCTTCTCCGAGAAGGTAATGACTCAAATCTAATTCTGAAAGATGAATGAACTTTTCCAATTTGATTGGAATTTCTCAACTGAACTAATTGTTGCTCAAATTCAAGTAATGCAAGTTAACCAAGTTACCAAGACTTTCTGGGATTCAGTTGCTTAATCTATTTGAAGAAAAGTCAAGGTGCTCGAGTTGAATGAGTGACCTAAGTTCAGTAGATAGCTATCCAGAAAGTTGATTCCCATCGAGAATGAGCTTGATCAGAGAACTAAGCTTGAAAAGTTCTGATGGAATCTCGCCAACTATACAATTTGAAGACAGATCAAGAACTGCTAATTTAAATGAGTCTTAAATATATGCTGCCGATAATATTATTTATAGAACCATCTGAAGTGCCTAAATTTGGGCATTTTTCCCAATCAAATGAGATTTCACCATAAAAGTTGTGATTGAGATATATGAAAGTTAAGTTTGGATTAATATTGAAAGATTTAGATATATATTACCATGAGATGATTTTTATCGAGACGTATTCTTATTAGGCTTGTCAAATTTCTTAAATTAGGAATTAAACCCGTAATTGGTTATCGCTTAAACCTAGCACAGTCAACTCATAAGGTTTCCAAATTCTTTAGGAGTAACACGAAAAAGTGCATTATTGTAAAGACACAAGAAAGTCATAGACAAAGAACAAGGGATTGAGCCACAAAGTTTATTGTGGCTCAATTCTAGATTAGAAAGAGATTTCAAAATTTCTATTTCACTTGGAATTGAGCCAAAAAGTGAATTTTAATGAAGATACAAGGTAACCAAATTGGTCAAGTTACCTAGAGAGTGAGAGATTGAACCATAGAGTTCATTGCAGCTGAATGTTAAATTAGAAAGAGACTTTAAGTTTCATATTTTACTTGGAATTGGACCAAAAAGTGAATTTTTATGAAAATATAAGGCAGCCAAGTTGGTCAAATTCTCCAAAGAATGAGGGATTGAGTTACGAAGTTTATTGTAGCTCAAATCTAAATAAGAATGAGACTTTAAATTTCGTATTTCACTTGCAATTGAGTTAGAACGTGAATTGTAATAAAGATACAAGGTAACCAAATTGATCAAGTTATCCAGAAAATGGGGGATTAAATCTTCCAAAAAGTTTTAGTACAAAGCAAGGTGGTTTAGAGAACTTAATCTGCCTACTTCATAAGGAATTGAGCCACTTAGCAGGTTCTCGAACAAGTGAAGGACAATAAGATAACTTAGGCGGCCAATTTCTAGTGGCTTGGTACTAGAAAACGAATTGGATGATAAATCAAGGTACTTGAGTTTTGAAATGTTACCAATTTGAGGCGGGATGTTTCCAAAGAGTTGATTGCTCCAAAGATCAAGATACACACAAGATGACAAAACGACGAGAATGAGAAATCATGAAGTGCACCTTTCGAACCCGTACTTGTGAGGTTAATAGCATGGACTCTTCCGGCATGGTTGCAATGAATTGTAGCCCAAGCACAAGGGCTTATTTTGGTGGCATTATTAAGAGTCCATAAAGGCAGAAGAGATTCATTATAATGATTTTGAAGGCTAGTTTTCCATTTGAGAAAAGCATGGGCTTCATCTATAGAATCAGAAGAAACAATGAGCAGAAAATCTAAGACAGCAAATAGGATGAGGAAAACAAGTGAGAAAATTACTAAACCGTTTTTCAAGTTTGGTAACACCATTGCGTAATGGGAGATCAACTGAGACTCGATAATTATAAAAACAGTAGAGAACAATTAAAGATGAGAACAATAAGAATTAAAGATTAGCTAGATATGGCAGACAGAAATAAACATCTAGGAATGAAAGAAACATACTGAAAAGCACTGAAAGAAACACACTGAAAGCCAAATTTATAGTAACTATATATACAAGAGCGCAAATGAGTTAATAGAATCAACGACGTGAGCCAAGAAGTCAATCCGTCAACGCCTCTAAAGTAGACTAGTTGCGGTTAGGATAAAATAAAAACTTTCACTAGTTAGTTATATGTGTATTGAGGCCTTCTTAAATTAACAATATCAACGATTTTTGTACGATGTTGTATGAACTCTTACAATATTGATAATATGGTTCTTATGAATCCTTGGTTTTAAATATTTTAACTATTGCCATTGATTTAATTTAGTTGATAACTAACTAATTATTTAATAGTTAGTAGGTAATATTCAAGTTATTGATAATATATAGGCTATGGATATAATTTTATTTTTAATTAATTGATAAATATTTTTAAATTACCAACAAAATTAATATACATATTAATTTAGATGTGTACGTACATACTGAAAACCAAACTTATAGTAACTACACAAAGCAAATTAGTTAATAGAATCAATTTAACGTGAGGCAGCGAGTTAATGAATCAATGCCTCATCCTTCAATTACGGCCTTATCAATGCATTGCAGATGCATGTTTTTGTTTTTCTGAAAGGACGTGTTAACACATGCATGGCAGTACGCTGTTGAAAATGGAGCACATTTGCACACGAACGTGATTGCTAATGGTGGGATTTTGAAAGTACGAGGGAGCATTAAAATGGAAGTATAAATTAAACAACATTCTCCTGTTTACTCTAGCGATCCACGTAACACACGCTCAAGTGGAAGTAACGTGTTTAATATGTCTAAATTGAGAAACAAATGTTCAAGTACATTGGCCCTGAATTATATGCTTTTTTCAGCTTGAACGAAAATCTATGAGAATATGAACCGTCACGGTGTTACAAAAAATTTTTTTTTTTCTTAATATGTTTATATTAGCTAGTTTTAAATTCTGAAATAAAATTCTTAAAAAAAAAGAGTAAATGGTAGCATAATTCCTGTTGAAACTTGATTGTTTTAAATTCAACATTAATTCTTGTTGTCTATGTCAGAGTGATAGCAAAATTCAGATTAAAAACATTGTTATTTATTGGAAGGCTTCAAAAAACTATTTTCATAGTGCTTAATAATTCCATTAGTACAAAAACTTTAAAGGAAAAGAAGGGTAAGTGAGTCATTTGATTTAATATTTATGGTAATTTAAAATACACAATTATAAGAATTTTTTTTATAAAAATTAAAAAAAATTGGAAAAATACCTTATTATTAATTTTTTACTCACACCCAAACCCATGTTTTTATTGTGTAATGATTTTTTTTTTGGGTTTGCCATGTGGTGCCCGTTAGTAGTAGTGTTTGTATGTTATGTATTTGTTGTAATCTATGTGAATATGCATTTAAGGTTCAAATACTTTTTTAAATTTTTTATTTATTATTTCTATTTAGTATCATTTCTGTTTATAAATTATAAAAAAAAAAAGATCAGAATCAATAAAAAAAGAATAAGACTTTTTTTCTTATTCTTGGTAAATATTTTTTAATTTTAATTTCAAATTTTTATTAATCTAATTTATAAGCAATATATATGAATAAAAGTGATATTGAACATTGTTTTCGGCGGATTTTGGGTACGTGTAAGAAAACCACAAAACCAACCTAAGAACAATAAATTTGTTTTTGTTAGGGAGCGGGGTGCCTCATTTGTTCAGCGCATGCAGGCTGTTTAGGTTTTTTTAGGAATGAAGGAGGATTGAAATGGCGGGGATTTGACTTTAATTGCAGGGGGCTAACAAAAATCGTCTTAAACCTGCGAAACAACAAAAAAAGAGGTCAGAGGTGGAGCTGGGGGTAGCCAGCGACCACACTTCGACGCTCAAGTCAGAGTTGAGTTATCTCAGGTTAGAGAGCTTGCAAGCTCTCGGTAATGGAGGTTTTGAGGTTGAAGAAACCTTAGTTTTTCCTGGTGTGTGTGTTAACTTTTCTTGATAAAAAATTGAACCTGAGTATTTATAGGTGTACCCCGGTTGCCATGCCACCTGACATTATTTTAATAGCGCTCCCAGCTGTCATGTCAGGAATATTCTTATTTTCATGCATGTGGCGGCTTAGGCATTTCCAAAATATGCGTGGAGAGCAAGTTTGAGACGTATTTACGTGCTAGGTGTAGTGGAGTGGTCTCGTGTACCTCTGCAATTCCGTTGTAATTCTGCCTGCGTGGCAGGAAAAGCTGGTGGTCTCGACTGTCATAATATCAAACTTTTGGCTGATTCACTAGCGTGACAGGCGGTTGTCTCCACTTTTGTAGCATGAGATTTCCTCATTGATTCCTTTTTTTTTTGACACGTATTCAGCCGATTTTTTTGAGATTTGGGGCCCACCTATCTCTTCACATTTTACGAACATTTTTCTGACTTTTATACCCTTGCATGGTGTACCTCAGGTATCGAGTTTTGTGGGGTAGGTTGGCTACACTGGGTACCCCGAGTACTGAGTTTTATAAAATAGATTGGTTACACTGGGTACCTCAGGTATCGAGTTTATAGTGTAGGTCAGGTATACTGTGTATCCCGAGTACTAAATTTTATGGGGTAGGTTGGATACCCTGGAGGATAACTAATAATTACATAACTTTTGCATCGACACGTGGCGCTTCATTTTCAATACTCTATTTATCCCCAAACAAACATAATCATATTATTCTAAAATTATTATGTCATGCGAGTTATTGAGCATTATTAAACTAATAAGGGTAGGTGGGTACGGGTAGATAGAGATTTTAATAGGGACAACTAATAATCTCTCATCGATTTAACTACAATGGTATAAAAAAGTGAAAACTTTTGGAATAAGAGAAAACGTAAATTCCTAAATAAAAATCTGATTCAAAGGCCCATTTTATCCAAGAAAGGTGATAACAGAAAAGGAATAAATCAATCAATCACAGTAATTTAGAGAGTTCTTCCAAATTTGTAATACTATAATGGCCATGATACTTGCCATATTTACATGAAATAATAGCAATGACTTTGTCTCATAATTAATTGACTTAATTGAGAAAACTTCAAGATCACAATCCCCTAAGCATCACTGATCCTTACCTAGCAAGCATATATGCATATTAACCAAGGCCTTGGTCACAATAAGCCGCAAGGATAGATAATTTATTAATTTATCTTGAAAATTAAAAGAAAAAAACAGTTCGTGATATTGAAATAATTTTTATCATGCTCACTTTTATGTTAACATAATACTCTCTGCTTCAAAAGATATATAGTGAAAATCTATTTCATGTTATTAATCTTTATACAGTCACTTGAATAATTCAAGTTTCATTAACAGGGTAATACAGAATTACAGATGTAACAAGAATGGAAATATTTAATTATTATTTATGTCTCTTGTTCCTCTTATATATGGAGCAAGCTGTGAAGCAAGCTCGGCATTGCTTGCCATGACTAACAGGGCTCCAGTCACTGTCAGCTCTCTCAGGTGGTTCTAAGTTCTAACTAATAACCTGTTCTTCTTCCCCAAACCAAATTATGAGTAATTAACCTCTCTTTTCTAGGGGGGAATTCAAGTTAAGTAGCTGTGTGAGATCCATAAGAACTTCCAAATGTATGTTCCTTTTAGAGATGTATATCTCGATTTTATTTTCAAGTGCCAAGTTTAAAGCCAGAGAGGGGTTGCATATAGTGTGTTTTATGGTTAAAAAATGCATAGATCATCTGCGATAAAGTTTTTTCATTATACATCTTAAGTGTTTCGTTTCATTTCTAATGGTTTTGATACGTATTTTAAATTTCATGTGATCCATAGTTTAAGACAAACTATTCATAGAGCTATTTTATCAGACGCGAATGTTGTACTTGGAAAATACAGGTTTGAACTAGCTCATGGTAAATAACTACAAATACATACCTAGTTAATAATCAAGATAGCTGTAATATGGTATTAAAATATTAACGTCAACACTTCCCTGGGAACTTAACTGTTGTGATTCCTATCATTAATCTTTCTAGAGGTGAATTAATGTCGATTTTGAAAGTTGAAAATTAACAACTTTTTAAAAGTAAGAGGTTTTAAATGGATCTTGAAAAGTAAAGGTGAAAATGATATATAATTTCAACAAACAATAAGAGAATTTTGACCATTTTCTCATTAAATTTACCTTAAATTTGCAAGTTTAAGGAAATTCACAACAGACAATCAGACATCCACTTTCTGGAGGAGGGCAATTCTTTCCAGCTTTCCCGTAATCGAATAAATTCGAAGTGGTTTTTTTTGGTTTGGGTGAAAATGAACAGAGAGCATGATGATCATTCTTGTCTCATGAAGTTGACCGATTTATGTTGTGTTAAGGCTGTGTTTGCTTTTTTCTTCTTATTGTCTTCCTAGCTCGTGCCCTAGCTTCAAATAGGGTAAATGGTAACAAAATTCCTGTTAGGAACTTAATTATTTTAGGGTTCAAGATATTAATTCATGTTGTGTTCAGAGTGATTGTGAAATTCACACTGAAAAAACTTCAAACTACAATAATAGTAAGTAAAACCTTTTATTTATATAGTCATATTGCGGAGACCAATTATTTTTACTACTATTAGAAAGTAATAACATAATAGAGGCGTAGTTACACAAATTAATTTTGTGACTTTTGACTTAATTATCCTTAGTGCAAATAATATAGACGTAATTTCAAAAAAATAGTACATATATTTGTGTAGTGTTATGCAAAGTCATTTTAAAAGTATTAATATTTGCATTTTCTTAAATGTTTTGGTCTCAATATAAATTTCATAAATACTGTACATTGTACAAATCATTGTACATTATATAAATTATTGTCTCAAACAACTTTAAGAATAATATTTTGTTCTATCCTAAACCTTTAATGTAATACATAAATTTTTGGGAATATACAAATAATTATTACTATGTGGAGACTGGAGACTAGTTTTCTTAAGACAAGATCCATGATTCGCAAGGGTAGATAATTCATCTGGAGTAAAAGAAAATATTATAAAAAGGTATAGTTAATGAAGTAGACTTCGCAATTTTTTATACGTTACTAATTGGCTAATTCTTTTCATCGTGTCTAGACTCTGGATTCTCATCTAAGCATGCAAAGGACACCTGCAAGATTGACATCAATTTATCCGGAACTTTCATCAATTTAGTTATTTATTAATTGGAATATGAAGATGAAATTTCTAAAAGAAAATCTCCTGGAGGCATCCCTTTGATTACGTCCAATGCTAGCGAACTGAAACTGTGCACATCGCATTTTTCAGCGACGTTCATAGTGTAAGCGCGCCAGTTCTGCAAATTGAAAGATCAATATATAAATATAATCATCTTAATTTGTAGCACCAAAATTATTGTTCAATGGAATTGCAAAAAATATCATCATCATGTGGTGAAGACTCTTTTCCTTAGCTTGATGTATTAAGAACATAATTTGTTGATAATATCAACTCCCATAACAAGTCAAACATTTATCCATCCATCCTTGCTGCTTCAGACTGCGGAGAACATTGGATTTGTGAACTATCTACAGATTCATCTGGAATTATCCAAATTGACCAGCTCCACTCCTTTATAGCCCTATTGATGGCTATGAGCAGCTTATCTCATTCTTGAAACACCATGGAGGCTTAAAAGAAGAGTCGAACAAACAAGAAATGCAAATGTGGAGTCACCTTCTGTTGAGGAGGCTCACATGTGCAGCAAAGCAAGCAACAATGCAGAGGATCACAGCAGCTTCTACAATCAGTTACAAATTGATGACCTGTGCGGCCAGCTGGCTCCTGGTAGTTATGTAGCTGCTTGTACACGCTACAATTAGTTAAGCAAATTGTAATTAGCTAGTTAGTTTTAGCTAAGCTGAGCTAAGCTACCGTATTAGTATATAAAGACTGTTATATGTGCAGATTTATTCTGGAAGTATGTTGAGTAAAATAGTACTTTCAGATCCAGCTTATTTTCTTTAATTTTCATAGCTGCCAAACAAAATTTTCTGCTCTTTAAGTCTTTCCGACCTAATGCAATTCCAACTACGACTGAAAGCTGGAGAAATAGCATGAATAATGGCCATGATTTCAGCAAAAAAAAGAACTGTTATGACCCAAATGTTGGAAAGTCAAAGAATAACTTGCAAATTTCAAAAGTCAAAATTGGTGGGCTTGCCAAATTCAAAAGGCAAGGTTGGTGGCACGATTTTGTTGAAGTTGCATGGAGAAAAATGAGATGATTTTCTAGAAGCCAGTGGTTTAATTCAAAATTGTTGATTTTGGTTGCCATATTTTGAAGACTTTTGGTAACATGGATTAAATGCATGCATGATTTTTGGCTATAAATACCAAGCCATTTGTTCATTTGAGATCATCCAATTTGAGAGATTTGTGAGCATTGCAAGTGAGCTCTTGGAGAGATTTGAGAGAGTTTCCACTTGAGTGTTCTAGTGAGGTTCTATTTGGGTGTATTGGGGTTTTGGGTGTTGAGAGTTTCTCCCACTTTTGTAAATTCCCATTATTAGTAAAATTATCTTCCAGTCTTTGCCCGTCGACGTAGGCATTCATTACGCTAACCACGTAAATTATTGTGTCCTATTTTCTTTGCATTTATTTATTACCACATTTATATTTCTCCGAAAATCGCAATGATTCGTAATTGCTCACCACGCGTTTCGCAACAATTGGTATCGAGTAGAAGGTTCGTGTTTGGGCATACTGACCGTTAACGTATCGCACTATTCACGTATCTGATCTTTTGTTCCTGAAATCTGGCTACATGTATACATGTCTTGTTCATTGATACGGTGGAGACGACCATTTATATTTGGGAGACAGTCTATTGTAAGTAGTGTGTATTTTTGCATGTCTAGGAAAGTTCTGTCAACAAGGCGATAAGAGCTTTCAAGTGCAGGTTTTAAGTGGGACCGTTGTGACCCCTCCATTCTCCTGGGAACTTTCCTGGTGTATTTATTCACACGAAATAAACATCATAGAGGCTGTTTTTCAAATATAAATAGTTGTTGAAGACACTGGTCATTTGATAAAAGGATGGCAGAGGCATCATCGTCGTCTTCATCAGCGAGGACTACTGTAACTAATGCAAAGTTTAAAGTGGAGAAATTCGATGGTACTAATAATTTTGGTATGTGGCAATGTGAGGTGTTGGATGTTGCTTTTGGAGAAAAGCCTGACACGATGGATGACAAAGAGTGGATAAAGATCAATAGACAAGCATGTGGTACTATTCGCCTATGTTTGGCTAAAGATCAGAAATACTCTGTCATGAGGGAGACGTCGGCAAAGAAATTGTGGGAGACACTGGAAAAAAAGTATATAAAGAAAAGCCTTGAAAATAGGCTTTATATGAAAAAGAAACTCTATCGATTCACATATACACCTGGCATGTCAATGAATGACCATGTGAATTCGTTCAACAAAATATTAGCAGATTTGCTAAATCTGGATGAGAGATTTGAAGATGAAGATAAGGCACTGTTGTTATTGAATTCCCTTCCTGATGAATATGATTATCTCACCACCACTTTACTTCATGGGAAGGACAGTGTCACATTCGATAATGTATGCAGTGCGTTGTATAACTCTGAGACCAGAAAGAAAGATAGAAAGGATCACAGTGTTCACAAAATCCTAAGTTACAAAAGGGTAAGGCTACTTCTGATGCATGTGTAGCAGAGCATGATGAGGAGTCAGACTTTAGTCTGGTTGGCATGACGTTAACATGTCACTCAGATGAATGGATTTTGGATTTGGGTTGTACTTATCACATGTGTCCTAATAAGGGCTGGTTTTCTAGCTTTAAGGAGCTGGATGGTAGAGTTGTTTTTATGGGCAATGACAATGCCTGTAAAACAATGGGAATAGGTACAATCCAATTAAAGAATCATAATGGCTCAATCCAAGTCTTGACGGATGTTCGCTATGTACCAAGCTTGAAGAAAAATCTCATCTCATTAGGAGTCCTAGAATCTAAAGGGTTCACAATCACTTTGAGAGATGGATTGTTGAAGGTAGTAGCTGAAGCGCTGACAGTGATGAAAGGCACAAGAAGAAATAACTTGTACTATTTCCAAGGAAGTACAGTTATTGGATCGGATCAGTTTCTGGAAAAGATGCAGATTCAGAAGCAACCAAGTTGTGGCATATGCGTTTGGGACATGCTGGAGAAAAAGCTTTGCAGAATTTAGTGAAGCAAGGATTATTGAAAGGTGAAAATTCTTGCAAATTAGAATTTTGTGAACACTGTGTTCTAGGCAAACAGACCAGGGTAAAGTTTGGTTCAGTAATTCACGATACAAAAGGAATTCTGGACTATGTTCACAGTGATGTATGAGGACCTACCAAAACAGCTTCTTTGGGAGGTATGCACTATTTTGTTACTTTTGTTGATGATTATTCAAGAAAAGTGTGGGTGTATTTGATGAAGAATAAGAATGAAGTTTTGGGCATATTTCTGAAATGGAAGAAAATGGTTGAGACTCAGACTGGTCGAAAGGTCAAAAGACTTCGCTCAGATAATGGTGGTGAGTACAAGAATGATCTATTTCTTCAAATATGCCAAGATGAGGGCATTGTGCAACATTTCACTGTTCGAAATACACCACAGCAGAATGGGGTGGCAGAACGCATGAACCGGACTATACTGGAGAAAGTTCGGTGTATGTTGTCCAATGTTGGATTGGGCAAAGAGTTTTGGGCTGAGGCAGTTGTATATGCATGCCATCTGATCAATCGTTTGCCATCAACTGCAATTGAGGGCAAAACACCCATAGAGATGTGGACTGGTAATCCTGCTACTGATTATGATTCTTTACATGTTTTTAGTTCCACTGCTTATTATCATGTAAAAGAATCTAAGTTAGACCCAAGAGTAAAGAAAGTATTGTTCATGGGTATAACTGGTGGAGTAAAAGGATACCGTCTCTGGTGTCCTGTTACAAAGAAGATTATTTTCAGTAGAGATGTAACTTTTGATGAATCAGCCATGTTGAAACAAAAAGATTCTCTAGAGGATGACGAGACCAGTAGCACTTTGCAGCAGGTGGAGTTTGAAAAGGTTAAAGTTGATCCAGCTGGTGTCGATGAGACCAAAGATAATGAAGAGTTTCTAACCCAGGAACCTTCACAGCAACAAGATTTAATTGCATATATAAGGCCACACAGAGAGATTCGCAGACCTGCTCGCTTTGTCGATATGGTGGCCTATGCACTTCCAATTGTAGATGATGATGTTCCTTCCACTTACAGAGAAGCAGTAAGTAACCTAGAAAGTATACAGTGGAAGAAAGCAATGAACGAAGAAATACAGTCTCTTCACAAAAATGAAACTTGGGAGTTAGTTACACTGCCCAAGGAAAAGAAGGCAATTGGGTGCAAATGGGTATATGCAAAAAAGGAAGGATTTCCTCGCAAAAATGAAATTCGATACAAGGCTAGATTGGTAGCGAAAGGTTACGCTCAGAAAGAAGGAATAGACTACAATGAGGTATTTTCTCCAGTTACACTCGTCTATTCGAATTTTGCTAGCCATGGTTGCGCAATTTGATCTTGAACTAGTTCAGCTTGATGTAAAAACTGCATTTTTACATGGTGATTTGGAAGAGGAAATTTACATGACTCAGCCAGATGGATTCAAAGTTGCTGGAAAAGAAAATTGGGTTTGTAAATTGACAAAGTCGCTTTATGGATTGAAACAATCTCCGAGGCAGTGGTATAAGCGATTTGATCGATTTATGAAAGGGCAAAGGTACACAAGAAATAAATTTGATCATTGTGCATATTTTCGTAAGCTACAAGAGGGATTTTTCATATATTCGCTTTTGTATGTCGATGATATGTTAATAGCATCCAAGAGCAAAAATGAGATTGAGAAATTGAAAACTCAACTCAATCAAGAGTTTGAGATGAAATATCTGGGTGAAGCTAAGAAGATTCTTGGCATGGAGATATACAGAGATAGAGCTCGTGGCAAAGTAAGCTTGTCTTAGAAGCAATATTTGAAGAAGGTACTACAGCAGTTTGGCATAACAGAGCAGTCAAAACCTGTAAGTACCCCGTTGGCTTCTCATTTCAAGCTTTCTGCACAACTATCTCCTTCAACAGATGTGGAACGAGAATACATGTTACAAGTTTCGTATTCAAATGCAGTGGGTAGCTTGATGTATGCAATGGTGTGTACAAGGCCTGACATTTCACATGTAGTTGGTATAGTAAACAGGTATATGCATAATCCTGGTAAAGGACATTGGCAAGCTGTGAAATGGATTTTACGGTACATTCAGAAGACCATGAATGTTGGTTTACTGTTTGAGCGATATGATACACTTGGTCAAAGTGTGATTGGATATGTCGATTCTGATTATGCCGGTGATTTGGACAAACGACGGTCAACCACCGGATATGTGTTTACTTTTGTTGGAGGGCCAATTAGTTGGAAGTCTACACTACAGCCTACAGTTGCACTGTCGACCACAGAGGCCGAGTACATGACGATTACAGAGGCTGTTAAAGAGGCTATTTGGTTACAAGGCTTGCTTGAAAACTTAGGATTGATACAGGAGCACATTAATGTGCATTGCGACAGTCAAAGTGCTATTCATTTAACAAAAAACCAAGTTTATCATGCGCGTACGAAGCACATCGACGCACGATTTCATTTTGTGCGGGAAGTTGTTGATGAGGGGAAGATTTTTCTTCAAAAAATCAAGACTGCAGAGAATCCCGCAGATATGTTGACTAAGGTGGTGACGACGATCAAGTTTGAGCATTGTCTAAACTTGATCAATATTTTACAAGTTTGAAAATAGTCGGAGAAGGCAGAGATTGGAGGATGATTTGATGTGCTGGGAGTTTAGTATTCGGCTCAGAATTGAATAAATCTTCGCCGAGGTGGAGAATTGTTGGAAAGTCAAAGAATAACTTGCAAATTTCAAAAGGCAAAATTGGTGGGCTTGCCAAATTCAAAAGGCAAGGTTGGTGGCACGATTTTGTTGAAGTTGCATGGAGAAAAATGAGATGATTTTCTAGAAGCCAATGGTTTAATTCAAAATTGTTGATTTTGGTTGCCATATTTTGAAGACTTTTGGGAACATGGATTAAATGCATGCATGATCTTTGGCTATAAATACCAAGCCATT
This sequence comes from Atalantia buxifolia, assembly GCA_030444775.1. Lineage (NCBI taxonomy): Eukaryota > Viridiplantae > Streptophyta > Magnoliopsida > Sapindales > Rutaceae > Atalantia > Atalantia buxifolia. The sequence continues at coordinate 11,165,293 of CM059838.1, forward strand.
TGTTCATTTGAGATCATCCAATTTGAGAGATTTGTGAGCATTGCAAGTGAGCTCTTGGAGAGATTTGAGAGAGTTTCCACTTGAGTGTTCTAGTGAGGTTCTATTTGGGTGTATTGGGGTTTTGGGTGTTGAGAGTTTCTCCCACTTTTGTAAATTCCCATTATTAGTAAAATTATCTTCCAGTCTTTGCCCGTCGACGTAGGCATTACGCCGAACCACGTAAATTATTGTGTCCTATTTTCTTTGCATTTATTTATTACCACATTTATATTTCTCCAGTGAAATCGATTAAGTAATTGCTCACCACGCGTTTCCGCAACAATTGGTATCAGAGCCGAAGGTTCGTGTTTGGGCATATGGCACTGTTCACGTATACGCACTGGAAAAAGGTAAAATTTTCAAATTTATCTTCCTTTTTTGGTTTTATCATTGCATAACTTTTAAATGTTTGCCTAATTCCTGTTTCAAATTAGCTGGCATGTTTAAAATTTTTGCTTTAATGATTTGGAGAGCTTAATGTTCAATTTGTATGATCACAAGCACATGGGCCTGCGATATTTATTAAGGTAAAATTTTCTGCTTGAATGTCCATAAGAATATATCTTCTTGGATTTTGGACTTACTTATGAACAAGGGGCAGCTGCAACCGGCTCTTCTCCATTCAGAACTCTTTTGAAGTTAAATCTTTACTCTTCTGTCTGTTCTACATAGAGAAAAATTTACTGTGCATACTAGCTGAGGCCAAGAATCTGAATAGTCAAGTAATCATTACTTGTAGTTTATTCTTTTGGAAATTGGAACTGTACCCAGAATGATGTTACTACTGCTAAAGGCTATTATGTTTTTCATCGTTCCGTTTCCTTGAAGATGGAAAATGGACTCTTTTGGTTTTTGTGGTGTTGACTGATTCATGCTTGTAAGAAGAGAAAACGTTCACTAATTTGAATGAGAAATTGCTCTGTGCTCTGTGGTCGAAGGCTAGCTGATGCTTTTTTGCCTTTTCAAATTTGGAACAAAAGTTTTTTTGAGGGTATTTTTTTTTTCAAATTGAGAAAAATTTTCATTTATTTACTATTCCTGACTTTATAAAATTGGATGTCCTTAGTCATTCTATCTTATGCATCTTTTGATGTTGGCTATTTGTTCGTTTTTCTATTAGTCATGTTTTATATTTAATTAAGAATCTTGATGTGCTTATAATTTATCTATTATTTTAATGCTTCCATAACTTAATTTTATGTTAAATTATATTTTATTATATTAATTTTTATCTTAATTTTTATATTTTATCATTGTAGGAATATTGAGAATATTCATGAGAAAGGAAGCTTAAAGAGGAAACAAATTGGAGTATAATAGAAATAATGTGGAAGCAAAAGAGAAAGAAATAAAAGATAAATCAAAGAAGATTAAATTAACCATTAAGCATGCATGCACGTGGGGAACCATTGAAGAATTAATTTACAAAGAAAATATGGCAAGCACGTGATGGGCTTTAGCTTTGCAATATTCATTGGCCAGTTAATTGTAAAAGTTATGCGCATGCATGAAAGAGGCGGCTGGGCTTTAGGTTTAATTCTTTCCGTGCAAGGATTTAGGGCGCAACAATAAAAAAGGAAAATTTAAGAAGGCAGCCGCACGAAATTGGAGCCAAGAAGAAAAAAAAAGAATAGAGCAGCAGCCGCAAGTCTTGAGAAATAAACTGAGAGCAGCACTAATTTGGAGGAGTAAGAAGACGCTAAGATTAATTCTTGAGTTTTTCTTTCCCTTTTCTTTATTATCTTGCTTGAATGTTCCTAATTAAATTTATGGATTTTTTTTTATATTCTCATGAACTAATTTATTTTACTAGAGCTACGATGTAGCCCGACTATGAAGATTTAATTCCATAAATTTGTGTTATTTTTAATTTATTATTCCATGGTTGAGTGTTCATTATTGTATTTAATGCTTTTAAATATCTGGCCAATATTTAAATAATTTGAGGATACACAATGAGACCGAGAGGAGATTTATGTATTTATGCTCTGTGTAATGGATGCCATGAATTGAACGAAAGACAGAGATGTGCCAACATGATTCGTGCAGTATTTCTAAGAATTTCCATAGAACTTAATGAATCTTTGCATATTTAAATTCACATAGAGATATAGTGGGTTAATATGTGAATGTATTTTTGATATTACTCGAGAGAGGATATTGAATAAATTAGGGAAATTCACTGTCAACATGGGTAATATATTTTAATAGCATAGATGGAGGATTAAATTGGATTAGTTATGGTGAAATCGGATGTCCTAGTGTTTTAATCTCTTAGTGATTTCCATTACTGCCTGCATCTTTATTTAATTTTTAGTTAATTTAATTTTTTTTAATTTTTAATCTAAATTCGCTTATTCAATTGTTCAAATAAATTAGGGTTAGAATAATTTCGGTAACTAATAGGATATATAATCTATGTGGGACGATACTCTACTCTTCATTATATTACTTGTGCCGACTAGTACACTTGTTATTTTACGCATCAAGTTTTTGGCGCCGTTGCCGGGGGTTGTTTGGATTAGTATCAATACCAACTAACCTTAGTTTAATTTGAATTTGAATTTGAATTTTATTATTTTTATTTTTATTTTCATTTTCTTGTTTAATTTTATGAGACGTTCAAGAAGTTTTGATTTATTGCCTTTTGATCCAGAAATTGAACGCATGTGTAGAAGGCTTAATAGAGAAAGGAGAGAAGCTTTACAGGAGCAACAATTAATCATGACTGACGAAGAATTACCCGGAAATGAGGATGCGAGACCTTTAAGAGATTATGTTGTGCCTACTGTTAATGGTGCTCGCTCCAGCATTGCACACCCTGCCATTCAAGCCAATAATTTTGAAATTAAGCCAGCCTTAATCGAGATGATTCAGACGTTAGTACAATTTGCTGGGATGCCGAATGATGATCCAAATGCTCATATTGTAAATTTCTTAGAAATTTGTGACACATTTAAGAAAAATGGTGTTTCAGACAATGCTATCAGGCTAAGGCTTTTTTCGTTCTCACTGAGGGATAAAGTAAAAGAGTGGTTGAACTCACTCCCTGCTGGAACAATCATTACATGGGATGGTTTAGCGCAGAAGTTTTTAGCAAAGTACTTTCCTCTGGCAAAAACAGCTAAGTTGAGGAATGACATCACAACCTTTGCTCAGTTCGAGATAGAATCATTATATGAAGCGTGGGAGCGATACAAAGATCTATTAAGAAAATGCCCACATCATGGTCTTCCAGTTTAGCTTCAGGTACAGACATTTTACAATGGTTTGGGATCCAATACCAGAATAATGATTGATGCTGCAGCAGGAGGAACGTTAATGGGAAAAACACCAGAAGCAGCTTATGAATTATTGGAGGAGATGGCCTCTAACAATTACCAGTAGTCTTCAGAGCGATCAATGCCAAGGAAAACTGTAGGAGCCCATAATATTGATGTTGTCACTGCTTTATCTGCACAGATGACTGCTTTATCTAATAAGCTGGAGCACCTAAACGTCAGTGCTATTCAGACTCAAGTATGTGAATTATGCGGAGGGAACCATACCAGTGTCAACTGCCAAGTTGGAAGTCCTTTTGTGTCGTCATCTACTGAACAAGCTCATTATGTGTTGAACTTCCAAAGGCAACAAAATAACCCATATTCCAATACCTACAATCCAAGCTGGAAAAACCATCCAAATCTATCATGGTACAACACTTAGAATGCAATGGCACCATCTCCAGGATTCCGACCACAAGAAAAGAAGTCAAACTTAGAAGATGTTCTTACCCAGCTTACAACAAATATGTCTCAATTCATGACCAAAATAGAGACAACTTTTCAGAATCAAGCCGCATCAATTCGGAACCTCGAGATACAAGTGGGTCAGATTGCAAACTTGCTATCCAGTAGACAACATGGCTTTCTGCCAAGCAACACCGAGACAAATCAAAAGGAGCAAGTTAATGTAATTATACTTCGGAGTGGTAACAACTTGATGAGCCGCGAAAAGAAGCAAAGAAAGTTAATGAAGAACAAGCTAAAGACACCACTAAGGTTTCAAAGGCAACAAGTTCAGAAATACCACAACCTAAACCAGCAACACTAGTCAAGCCCTATGTTCCTCCAATCTCGTTTACTCAACGTCTCCGGAAAAATAATATAGATAAGCAATTTTTAAAATTTCTTGATATGTTTAAGAAATTTCATATTAACATTCCTTTTGCAGATGCTTTGAAACAAATGCCGCTTTATGCCAAATTTATGAAAGAAATGTTGTCCAACAAGAGGAAACTTAAGGAGCATGAATTTGTAATGCTGACTGAGGACTGCACCGCCATCTTACAAAATATATTGCCACAAAAGCTGAAAGATCCAGGGAGTTTTAATATTGCATGCACTATTGAAAATTGTTATTTTGATAAAGTTTTGTGTGATTTAGGTGCAAGCATTAATTTGATGCCTTTTTCTGTTTTCAAGAAATTAGGTTTGGGTGAACTTAAGGCAACAATTATTACCCTACAATTGGCAGATAGATCTATAAAATATCCAAGGGGCATAGTTGAGGACGTGCTTGTAAAGGTTGATAAGTTTATATTTCCTGCAGATTTCATTGTCTTGGATATGGCTGAAGATATAGAGTTACCTCTCATTCTAGGCCGACCATTCTTAGCGACATGAAGAGTTTTGATTGATGTTCAGGAAGGGAAATTGATTTTAAGAGTTCAAAATGACCAAGCAATTTTCAATGTGTACGCACCCATCAAGTATCTAACTGAACTCAAAGATTGTTTCCAAGAAGACACCATGGATAGAAAAATGGCCAAACCATTTAAGGATAAGTATCTATCTGACCCTCTTGACATTTACACAATATATAAGCAGTCTATTAATGAAGACCCATCACCTCAATTTTGTGGGAAGAAGCCTAATTACAAGAAATTTGGGCAAGGTCCATCCAGATCATCTCCTTGCATCCACGAGCCTTCTTGAACGATCTCTTCAAAGATAGTGAAGCTAATGACTATAAATTAAACGCTTTTTGGGAGGCAACCCAAGCTTTCTAAACTTTATTATTGTCATTTTTTTTATCTTTCTTTATTTCTTTTATCTTTTCTTTTACTTATTTTATTTTGTTTTATCTAGGTTTTTGCACAAGTTTAGAGGTCAATGAACATTGACTTTTCACATGCCCTTCAACGACTCAGCTACAAGTTTACATCTTCAAGTGCAAAATCGGGGGAGTTTTTCTTTTCCTTTCTTTTTTCTTTTTACCATTGAGGACAATGTTATTTGAAGTTTGGGGGTGGGAATATTTTCTTTCTTTTTTTACTAAAAAAAAAAAATAAGATTTTAATGCCTATGATGAGTTTATGGTTGAAAATGAATATGGTTCTTAGAAAGGGATGAATATTGTCTTAGTTTATACTTGATTCTTGCGTTAGTTTCGTCTTGATTGTGATTCTTTAAATATTTTGCACACTTATATCGATTCTTTCAGAATTCTGACTTGAGATTTGAGATTGATACAGCCTAAGTTGAGAATTTTAGATTGAGTAAATGACTGTTTGCCTCAATTCTACATTACTTAAGTTTACCCAGGCACCATAGTTAGAAATAGCTACCTACAACCCTTAAGAGTGAAGCTATTCTTGAGTAATTTAGGCCTATGTACCACCAGTATGTAGAGGATAATCTACCATGAGAAAAAGGTTACCTTAAGGGGTAGAGTGAAAGCTCCTGACTATAGAAAAAAAATGAAAAGAAAAAAAAAGCATGTGCTTCAAGAAAAATCAAAAGAAAATGCAAATTTATGCCTATGAAAAAAAAAAGATATCAAGATGATGAGGTTAGTTTGACATACTTTGTTTATTATTCAATACAAGGGCTGTTGATATTAAAAATTTTGAGAATGAGTTTTGATTGAATTGATTCATACACAACATAGGAATCCAATATGAGATGAGCTTGACTATTGAATTAAAGTTAAAACTTTGCTAATATTTTTTATTTTCTTTGAGCTATATACTTTATGCAATCTTTGAGGCATTTTTGATGATGTTTGTGGGTATCATCGCTGAAAACCCTTATGAGACTATAACTCGTCCATTAGGGCCGCCTAGGGGTTTAAAGGCTTGTTGCATATGCTAAATGCAATCGCGATCACCTGCGAAAGTGGTTAGGATTTTCTTTTCGTAATTTTTATTTTAATTTTTGATCGAGGACTAGCAAAATGTTAAGTTGGGGGTATTTGATGTGCTCATAATTTATCTATTATTTTAATACTTCTATAACTTAATTTTATGTTAAATTATATTTTATTATATTAATTTTTATCTTAATTTTTATATTTTGTCATTGTAGGAATATTGGGAATATTCTTGAGAAAGGAAGCTTAAAGAGAAAACAAATTGGAGTATAATGGAAATAATGTGAAGCAAAAGGGAAAGAAATAAAAGATAAATCAAAGAAGATTAAATTAACCATTAAGCATGCATGCACGTGGGGAACCATTGAAGAATTAATTTACAAAGAAAATATGGCAAGCACGTGATGGGCTTTAGCTTTGCAATATTCATTGGCCAATTAATTGTAAAAGTTATGCGCATGCATGAAAGAGGCGGCTGGGCTTTAGGTTTAATTCTTTCCGTGCAAGGATTTAGGGCGCAACAATAAAAAAGGAAAATTTAAGAAGGCAGCCGCACGAAATTGGAGCCAAGAAGAAAAAAAAAAGAATAGAGCAGCAGCCGCAAGTCTTGAGAAATAAACTGAGAGCAGCACCAATTTGGAGGAGTAAGAAGACGCTAAGATTAATTCTTGAGTTTTTCTTTCCCTTTTCTTTATTATCTTGCTTGAATGTTCCTAATTAAATTTATGGATTTCTTTTATATTCTCATGAACTAATTTATTTTACTAGAGCTCCGATGTAGCCTGACTATGAAGATTTAATTCTATAAATTTGTGTTATTTTTAATTTACTATTCCATGGTTGAGTGTTCATTATTGTATTTAATGCTTTTAAATATCTGACCAATATTTAAATAATTTGAGGATACACAATGAGACCGAGAGGAGATTTATGTATTTATGCTCTGTGTAATGGATGCCATGAATTGAACGAAAGACAGAGATGTGCCAACGTGATTCGTGCAGTATTTCTAAGAATTTCCATAGAACTTAATGAATCTTTCCATATTTAAATTCACATAGAGATATAGTGGGTTAATATGTGAATGTATTTTTGATATTACTCGAGAGAAGATATTGAATAAATTAGGGAAATTCACTGTCAACCTGGGTAATACATTTTAATAGCATAGATGGAGGATTAAATTGGATTAGTTATGGTGAAATCGAATATTCTAGTGTTTTAATCTCTTGGTGATTTCTATTACTACCTGCATCTTTATTTAATTTTTAGTTAATTTAATTTTTTTAATTTTTAATCTAAATTCGCTTATTCAATTGTTCAAATAAATTAGGGTTAGAATAATTTTGGTAACTAATAGGATATACAATCTCTATGGGACGATACTCTTCTCTTCATTATATTACTTGTGCCAACTAGTACTCTTGCTAATTTACGCATCAAATCTGTCATAGGTCCATAGTTATATGAGATCTCAAAGGCTAACGAGGGTAGGTCTTTATTTTCCTGATGGCAATGACATCCTATTTTATTCTTCGCTTCCTGAAATGGTCCTGCAAAAAATTTATGGAAGATATTTTATTACTGTCCGTGCAAAGAGTTGAAATTCAGTAAGTACAGAGAGAGAGATTGGGCTGTTGTAAAAGAAAGCATTTATTAAGAATCACTGCATCTTTTTAGGGTTGCTAGAAGGACAAATTTCAGTCAGAAAATGGGATCACTTGCAAAGAAAGGATTGCGACAGTATTTGACACAGCTTCAGCAGCACCCTTTGAGAACTGTTGAGTGTTAGAAAGTGTATATTTATAAAGGAAAAAATTATCATTTTGTACTTCAAGTTTTATTAATATTCCTACTTTAATGTATTTAAGCTTCTTGTGATTTAATTATGTGTGTTTTATTTTAATTAAGTATTTTATGTATTTTAGGGGTATCGTGGTTATTTCACAACGAACGAGAGATCAGATGGCAAAACGGACATCACTTTTGAACTCAGAACAGTCGAAAACCTTAAGAGGAGCATAAAAGGAAAAATGTCACTGTTAACATGCGCGGTACTATTCACATGTACAGTACTGTCCATGTTACTGTTCATGATGCTGTTCACACATACGGAAAGATGACGTGGCATTGACCGATGATGTGGCATTGATTGATGAGGTGTCACGATTCTATTGGACAAAATTCTTATGCACTGTTGATCGGTGACGTGGCAGCATGTTAGTGGACCAAAAATTGCGCGTACGGTACATGCATATACGTAGGATTATTTTCAACCAAACCGCATCACTGTTCAAGTCGGTTGACTGTTCAAACCGCGTGGTCAAACCGTGTCACTGTGCAAACTGCGTGGTCAAACCACGTATTGTTGACGGATGACGTGGCGCAATCCTGAGCGTCCAAATTGTTTTTAATCCGATGGCTATGATTTACTCAATATATCTATAAAAAGAGGGGCCTCTCCCCCCTAATTTGATATCCCTGAATCTATTTTTAGGCTTCATTTTCTGTAATTCCTTCTTCATCTTGTATTTTCTACGAATTTTAATAAATTTCCATTTTACCCCTAGTTCAATTATGAGTAGTTAATTTTCTTTTAAACTTGGGTTGAAGGTGAAGTCTCAACATGTGCCATTAGGGATGGCAATGGGGAGGGGAGGGGAGGGGACCAATCTCCCCGTACCCATCCCCGATATTTTACATATGTCCCCGTCCCCTCCCCGTCCCCGTTAGAATTACATGAGAGAATCCCCATCCCCTCCCCGAATAATAACAGGGGATCCCCGATCCCCAAATAACTAATATATTTTTTTTTATTTTTGATTTTGAGTTAATCATATTAAAATAAAAAATTTAAATAAAAGTAAAGTTCGAAATATATATTACATTAATATCCATTACAAAAGTCACATACATTAAATTAGTAAGTAACGCGGCATGCAAGGGATACAAACTTCTTTTACAAACTATCATGAACAAATTAATAGTCTAATACAAAATTATTACAAATAAAATCGAATTTAGATTCAAAATTAACTTTTTCAATGGTGGCGTGGGCACTTTATAAATGTGGACTATTCTCTTTACAGCACAATAGTTAAGTCGGAGTAAATCAAGAACAAATATTAAATTAGATTAGATTAGATATTAAAATTGTGATTCGCTGTGGGCAATTATAACATCTAAAAATAAATAAAAAATAAATTTAATTTTAAAATATTTAATGAATATTAAAATTAAAATAAAATTTTTGGGCTAATAGAATCTATCCAGTCTTTTTAATATCCTAAATAAAAATTTAGGACTTTAATTATTTAATTAGACCTAAAGTTTAATAATATAAATATTTGATATTTGTTATTTTTACCAATATTTATCATTTTATAATTCAAATTTTATAATTTATTTACTAGTAATTTTTAAAAAATAAAAATAAAATTAAAAATTAAAATGGGGAAATGGGTAGGGGATGGAGATTTCACCTCATCCCCGTCCCCTCCCCGAATAAGAAATTGGGTAAAAAATTATCCCCGTCCCTTCCCCGAATAAGAAATTGGGTATGAAATTATCCCCATACCCTCCCCGAATGGAAAAAATCCCCGAGGGTACCCGTCCCCGTGGGGATTTTTGCCATCCCTATGTGCCATGAGCTTTATTTGGTAAATTTACTTTCTCTTCCCCTCTAATTTTTGAGGATTTTTTGACTTTTCGTTGACAGATATAATATTATTGTCTAGATACCGCTCTGGTTTAACAGGCTCCCTAGTACAAGGTTATTACTATTTGGCACGATAAGCCTTTAGCACCATATTGATTAGAGTGTGGTTCATGAGGTGTGGAATCCCCCCTTATGATTTAATTGACATTAATAAAGAATATTTAGCCCATGTAACATGTTGATGCAAATCCAGATACCAAACCGCTTCAATTTCAATAGATTTCGCTTTAATTTATCCTCGTCATTCTAATTTAAATTTTGAAATAGTCCAAATCATTTTCACCACAAATCTAACCACCCACTTCAAAAATTAATTCTACACACAATTAAAATCCATCTCCTCATGGGATCGACACTCGTCACCATTAATCTATTCTACAATAGATTCGTGCACTTGAGTTCAACAAAATTTGCACAACAAGAACAAAGGTCGTTTCTTTCTCATTTGTTTTGTTATTTATTTATTCATTCATTTTTTTTTGGGAAATAAAGGTTTCTATTTGGTGGTTGAGAAAGTTGAGAAAAGCTTGAATATTTATTACCTGATGCAGGCAATAACTGCTGGAGTTCTGTCAACAATGCGTGACGTAGTTGCTCAGAAACTTCAGCTAAGGAGGCTTCTTCTTCAAGTGGTCAGTTTCTTTTTCTCATTTCATATATTTTACTTATTTGATTTTCTGCTTTAATTAAAGATAGCTGTAACATTTGTATTGACAATAATTGTCTTTAGATTTTTGTGTTTCACTAGAACATTAGCTTTCAGCATCTTTCATTTGGTGATGAATGCTTGCAATTCATTTTTTTTTTAGTACCCTGAGTCCTTTTTTTTTTTTTTGGGTTTTCTTTCTTTTGAGTTGTTAATGTTCCTTATGATTGGAATTAGGAAATTAGGTGTTAGTAATAAATCAGTTTTTCTCATAAAAACTATTATGACCGATCTCATACAATATATAAAAATCCATAATTTAGAAAATCATACCTTAACAATCCGACCTTATTTTTTCGCTGAAGTAATTTAGGCTCCTAAATCACGATCTATCACCACCACTTCTGTTAGATCACGATCCGTTACCTAATAATCTTTCAGTCTATGACTCAAATTTGATCAGCACTGGACGTGTGGGCATCCGTTTCGCAACTTCTAAAACAACTGGCTTGTTTTTTTGTGTTTTTCTAAAAGCGTGTATTTTGGAATACCATCCCTTTTCTCCTTGAGAAAAATACATTTATATAATATACGTTGTCAAATCCTAGATATGCATTAACCTTTATTATTATTCAAAATAATAACTATTTTGAATTTAATATTATCTCTCCACTTACATGATGGTGGAGATCAAGTGTAACCACTTTAGGGCTCACCTTGTAAAATGACACAATGCTCTATTTGCACATAAATATAATACATAAGGTCTTAACAAATATTATAATTAGGTTTATCACCGAATATGCCAATTTTCTTATTTCTAAGTCTAGTAGTGGTGCAGTCAATTAAATGAGCTAACCCGGGGATCATTAGGGAACACACAATAATGGTTATAACAATTAAGCCTGTAATTAAACAAGCCTAATGTATCGCTCACTTTTTTTTGTTTTCTCTTTTACCCTTATTGAGTGTTTGTGTGTGAGTAAAGTTTGTCAAATTGTTTTAAATAAGTTACGTAACTTATTACTTTTTATATAAAAAAAGAGAGTTTTCTTAAAACTCACGTTTTCTAGCTTTTATTTTTTAAAAAAATTATTTATTAATTACCAAGAATTTAAGAGGAATAAGCGGATCTTTTATTTTCTACGCTGTTACAAATCTTATAAAAAAAAAGAAAGAAAGAAACATAAGCCTTTGGATAAGAAAAAAGAAAATTTTATAACTTCTTTGCTTGCTGTTTGCCTTAACGTATTAAGTATTTCTTTGAGTTATATGATTTATTTTTATTAGTTGTTTGCGTTTAATTACTTGTGGTATGATTTGGGTAATATATGTGTGTTTGTAATGTTGTGATGATATGAACAGTCTATATTATTTGCTTGAACTCGTTTTATTTACTTATAATCACATGAATAAGTTTACAAATCATGAAACTAGACATCCTAAGCTTTCCATTGATAGGTCTTGTGTTGAAATCCTCCGAGTATGCAAATTGTTATGGTTTTTCGAAGTTGGGTTACTGGTGCTGGAAAATTCCAATTTTCAGCAGCGGTTCTCACTTCTGGAATATTTTCCGTAAGGTTACACATCCTTAAAAATTATGGCGATTTTTGTATCAACAGATCTATGTCTCCTATGCTTGCATGTTTAATTTCGTAGTTTTATTCGTTATGGTTAAATTATTAAAAATCGTAACATGCGCAGCTGCAGATCTGGAAACTGTTTTCCAGAATCACAGAAGCTGAAACGTGTAACAGTTTGGGCTAATTTATGAATATTACATGTCATGTTACGATTTTATAATGAAATTTCAATCTTTCCTCTGTCTTTCAAAGCTGGAATCACGATTTTTGGGCAAGTAAAATAAAAGATACGAATTTTTGAAATTCTGTTTCCAAACCTAGAAGTTTCTGGACAGGTTAGATATTCTCAAAAATAAAACGCTTTTAAAATAGTTTCAGGCGTCCAAAAATTATGAATTTTAATAATATGCTTTCTGAATGTGTCTTCTGTAATTAGAAGAAAAGAAACATATTATTTCGAGTACTCAAGAATATTTTATGAATTTCTTCAGTGGTAAAGGTTTGTTTTGGTCAATGCTGGACAGTTTTATTATTTTGGTAAAAGGTCAATATTCTGACTCAATTTTCACTTGTGCTGATTTTTTTGAAATTTTGTATGCAATGCTATCCATGTTCACAGTACCTCTGTAAATTTTCATGATTTTCCGACATGTCTATAGGTTATTAAAAATCAGCATGTGCAGGATACTCATGGATAAGTTGGGAACATGTATAAGTTTTGAGCTAGTATAAGTGCCAATGATTTAAGGATGATTGAGATTATGTTTAAGGTTAGAGATGATATTGATAAGAATATTTTTATGATGATTATAGGACGTAGGTGAGCTCGTTGGTTTGTTCTTTAGGTATTGAGTTGATTGCTGCAGATCGAGGTAAGTAGGTTCAAGCATGATGTGCTTTATAATATATGCAATTTATATTATAAGAATAAATGATGTAATGTTTCATTTCAATTTTACCCTTATGTTTTCATAGGTAATTTTTGGGGTGTTACTGTTACACCTAATCATTTAATTCCAATTCTACTCCACTATAAGATTGGAACTTACCTCCATAATTGTATGCTCGAATAATAATTCGTCCCAAGTCACATTGATTTCTTTACTGCATAATCTTTTATACTACATCGTTAATTAAATCGATATCTCAACTGTCCAATCAATTTAATTATATCTTGCTCCTTGATACTTATTAGTTTTCTCTAATGATCATTTGCAACATACTAAATATGTTGACACACTTTGGCTAGAGAATTCTATGATCAAGTGCCGAAAATCCATCAAGAGATATGTTTTACAAATTCTGTATTACTATTCTATAACTTCAATACTCATAATTGTTTCTACGAAGATACTGGATAATCTTGACTACAAGTGTGTGTCGTGCCCATTAATAACTCAAATGGAATAAAAATTACAATAATGAAATTATAACTAACTCAAGATTAAGATTATAGTGAAATCAATGCCTATGAGATTTAATAAGTCTGACAATTATTACAAAATTAATTAAATTTCATATATGATCCTGTTCAATGTAGTTGTACTACATCAATAAATTCATATATGATTAAAACAAATCATTCAATGAATTTATTACAGTCTATAACTAAATAAAGTTTCCAACTTTATTTATCAACTGTGAACTTAGTTTACTTAATCATAAGATAACTTATATTTATGTCTTCTGTGAATCTACATGGTGATCACATAAATACATATAATATGATTAAATGGACTTTACTCAAAATATTAATGCAACCAAGATACTTGAATAAAATACCTTATTTATTTTATTAATCAGAAAAATTATTTATTACAATTAAATAAACACATATGCTTTTAAAAAGCATATTTTTCCAACAATTTCCCACTAGCTTTTAAAGCATATTTGGCATTTCACGTATGCCCATGGATTTTGTGCAAGTTAAAAATTTTCCCAGGTATGACCTTAGTAAAAGGATCTGCCAAGTTTTGCTGTGACGCAATCTGAGTAATTTCCACATCACCTCTTTGCACTATATCCCTTATATGATGATACTTCCTCTCAATATATTTTTGTTTCTTGTGATTCCGTGGTTCATTAGATTAAGTTACCGCACCACTATTATCCAAAATAGTTTAAGGGGTGCAGTTATAACAGGTACCACCTCAAGATCTTGTAGGAACTTGCGGAGTTATACAACTTCTTTTGCAGCTTCAGATGCAGCCACATATTCAGCTTCAGTTGTGGAGTTTGCGATACAAGATTATTTTACACTCCTCCAACTAATAACTCCACTTCCTAATGTAAACACATAGCCGAAAGTTGATTTTTTGGAATTCTTATCTGACATAAAGTCAGAATTAGTATAACCCACTGGAATGAGCTCATCACCAGAATACTCAAGCATATAACTTTTAGTTCTTTTTAGATACTTCATTATATGCTTGACTGCAGTCCAGTGTTTAGGTCCAGGATTAAATTGATATCTACTAACCATCCCTACTGTAAAATAGATGTCTGACCTAGTGCAAAGAATGATATACATGAGACTTCCCATAGCTTTTGGATTCATTCATAGCTTTTGTAGAGATCTATCTCTTCAAATGTTTTAGGTGATTGATCTTTAGAGAATGCAATTTCATGTCTGAATGGTAACAAACCAGTCCTAAAATTTTCTATGCTAAATCTAGCTAATATCTTGTCGATATAGACCGTTTGAGACAAGGATAAAGTTTTATTCTTCCAGTCTCGTAGTAATTTGATACCAAGAATATAACTTGACTCTCTCAGATCTTTTATATCAAATTGTTTTGCTAACCAACTCTTTATTGCAGTCAATACTCTTATATCGTTTCCAATTACGAGAATATCATCTATATAAAGAACTAGAAAGGCTACAGATTTTTCCTGAATTTTCTTATACACACATGGTTCATCAATATTATGAATGAATCCAAACGATTTAATCGCTTGATCAAATCTGATATTCCATGATCGGGATGCTTGTTTCAATCCATAAATAGATCTCTACAACTTACATACTATGTGTTCTTGGCCTTTTTGTATGAATCCATCTGATTGCTATATGTAGATGACTTCTTTTGGATGCCCGTTAAGAAAGGCAGTCTTGACATTAATGGAGGGCAGAATCCTAATGGATTTAAGCATAACAACTGGAGAAAAGGTTTCCTCATAATCAATTTTCTCTTTCTGAGTATACCTTTTGGCTACTAATTTTACTTTAAATGTTTCCAACTTTCCGTCTACTCCTCTTTTTCTCTTGCAGATTCATTTGCACCTTATAGGTTTGATCCCATTTGGTGCCTCTACAAGTTCCCAGACTTTATTGGAATACATAGATTCCATTTTTTTGATTCATGACCCTTTTCCAAAGTTCAACATCTTTGTCTATTAGAGCTTCGTTGTAACTAGTGAGATATGGTACATGTTCACCTGAGATAGCCGTATATATGGTACATGTTCACTTGAGATAGCCGTATAGGTTTCTCCCAATAACATGTATCTCGTAGGTAACCTAGTTACCCTTCCACTACGATAAGGTTCTAAAAGAGATTATTGTTCCGGGATAATCTTGTGTTGATCAGCTAGTTGTTGCTGTTCTTCATGTTTTATAACAGATGTTGAAAACTGAGCATCAACCTCTTCATGTTTTATAACAGATGTTGAAAACTGAGCATCAACCTGATCACTTGATAGCTCTTTAAGTATTACCATACTCTTAGATTTGAAGTTATTCATATAGTTTTTCTCGAGGGAAGTGAAATGTGTGCGTACAATCACTTTCCTATCTTGAGAACTATAAAATAAACCTCCCCTTGTTCCTTTGAGATACCCTATAAATATACAAACTTCAGAATGTGAATTTATTTTGTCTGCCTTTGGTTTCAGCACATGTGCTGGTGATCCCCAAATACGAATTTGTCGTAAATTTGGTTTGCGACCTGACTATAATTTTATTAGCATTTTAGGCACTGACTTAGATGGAACTAAATTCAAGAGGTAAACTACAATTTTCAGTGCTAGTCCCCAAAAAAAGATTGGTAATAATGAATAACTAAGCACAGATCTCACCATATTCAAAAGAGTTCTATTTCTCATTTTAGCTACCCCATTTTATTGTGATGTTCCTAGGGCAGTCAACTGAGATATAATCTCATTTTTAACTAGATACTCTTTGAAATCTTCGAAGAGAAATTCACCACCTTGATTAGATCGAAATTTCTTTATGTTCTTATCTAATTCCTTTTCTATCTCAGCCCTATACTCTTTGAATTTCTTAAGAGCTTCAGACTTATGACGTATTAGGTAAATATAATCATATCTCGAGTAATCATTAGTGAAAGTGATGAAATACTCATAACCTCCTTGAGCTTGTACATTGATTGGTCCACATATATTTGTATGCACCAATTCAAGTGCTACTGTTGCATGCACTCCTTTGGCTGAGAATGGCCTTTTGGTCATTTTTTCTTCTAAACAGGATTCACAGAGTGGCAATGATTTATTTTTCAATAGACCCAAGAGCCCATCTTTGATCATTCTCTGTATCCTATTTTGGTTTATATGATCAAAGTATAAATGCCAGAGGCAACATTGGTTGGAAGAAATATTTCTTTTCTTAGATAAATGTGTATGCTCATCGATATTGATCATTGTGTCATGCATAGAATGGATCATAGGACTTAAATGATATAAATTATCTTCAAATGTACCAGAACAAATAAGTCTCTTATTATAAAAAAATAAAAACAGAGGATCTAAATTTTACAGTGTACCTTTGCTTTGATAAATAAGCTATTGAAATTAAATTCCTCTTCTTGTGTGGAACATAAGACAATTATTGAAAACTAAAGTCTTATTATTAAAAGATAATAAAATAGATCCAGTCTTCACTGCTGACCGAACAGTCATGTCCCTAACTGCTGCTTGATGCTTTCTTCACTTAGTTTCATGGTTTTTTGAAACCAATAAAGTGAATTACAAATATGATTAATTGCTCCTGAATCCAACACCCAAGTGTCAATAGGATTCTGAACTAAACATGCCTTAATTACGAAAAGATTTCCCATACCTGATTTCACAATCTTAGGACAATTCTTTTTCCAGTGACCTTTCTGTCCACACTTGAAGTATTTGCCTTTCATCTTGCCATCTTGCTTGGTAGATAGTCTCTTTTTCCCAACTTTCTTTTTACCTTTGCCTTTCGGTTTAAGTTTAGAAGAAGAACCGTTTTCAGCAATATTTATACTTCCCAGAGATTTCTCTGCACGATAGATCTTTTAGTCGAATGGAGTTCGTTCATCAATTTAGTTAAGGTCATGTTTCTTTTGTTCATGTTATAATTGACCTTAAACTCCTTAAATGTTTCTGGCAGAGATTCTAGCACAATGTCAATCTTTGAGTTATCATCGATTTGTGCTCCCTGAATCTCTACCTCATTCAAATAGTCCATTATTTTGAGGACATGATCACGAACTCTTGTGCCCTTGCCTATTTTAATGTTCATAATACCTTTCAGTGCTGCTTGTCTCATAGAGCGAGTACTTTTCCCCGAACATCTTTTAGAGACTATCCATTATTTCAGTGGCAGTCTCTAAATTCTGATGTTTAATCTGCATAATAGTAGAAATTGAGGCTAAAATGAGCATTTTGCCATTTCATTAGCTTTTTGCCATTTCTTATAAAGTCTCATCTGATTTCTATGCGTATCTTCTGTTGGAACTGGAGGGCATGGCTAGGTTAAGACATATTTATAATTTTTAGCAGTCAGAACAACGAATAAATTTCTTTTCCAATCTATATAGTTCTTGCCAGTGAGTTTGTTTTGATTCAGAATAATAGTAAGTGGGCTCAGGGAAGACATTTTAAAAAAAATAAAACATCCATGCAGAAATAATTTGGTGTAATATTTACAATAAATGACAAAAATGTAAAAAACCATAAATAGATTTTAATTTATTGTAACGATAATCTAGTACCGTTTTGACAAGCTATCCATTAGGGAAGTTATGTCTACATTTACTAGATCTAATTATCCATTAGATTATTTACTTTTATGTAGAGATATGACAAATAATTATTGTAATCCTTTTGTGCCAAAATTTGTTAACAGAGCCTCATTGAGAAGGTTAATAATAAATTTTAGTTGAGTGCATAACTATTGTTTCAATCTATGTACTTTTCATATCAATAGTCATTGTTGGGGTGAACAACCGATTGAAAAATATTTCAATTTTATCTTTGAATAAGTTCATCAAATAAAATATCTAATATATATACCCTCCGAAGGGAGCATCACCGCATCATGAAGTCGAGGTATATATATATATATATAATTTCATTATTGAACTAACAATACAGCCCATGGGAAAAATTATCTTCAATTTTTCCTCTCCCACTCAATATTTTAAAATTGATTTTTCATTTTTAAAATATAGATTGATTATATATTGTTAATTGCATGCTTCCTATAATATTATCTAGGTGATATCCAATATTATTAAGCATTTGCAAATTGCAAACAATATAATGAGATTTATAATTTATGAATGACATATATCATTATGCATAGAGTGACACTACCTATTTTATATGTTTATTATCATGGCATGTTATCATCCAAACATAACATATAGAAAAAATAATTAAAGAATATCAATTCATGGCTTTCCTAAAATAAAAGAAAAAAATATATTAACTCAAAGCCTAATCTTTATTGGACTTCTTGTCAATGTCTATCTTCCATAGGCTTGTCTTTGTTAATGGACTAGGGCAAATTGGGTTTTTAAATTTATTATTGGTCTAAATTTAATTTCGAAAGTAAATAAAATATATATTTTTTTAAATAAAATTTTTGGACCAAAAATAAATTTAATGTGTTAAATTTTATTTATGCATTTTAATCTATTAAGCCCAATTTCAATTGGACTTAAAACTAGGATTTATTAAGTCCAAAACTGTTTTTGGACTTACATGCATAAAAATAAAACTTATCTACCCAAAAGATAAAATTAGGAAACTATAGGGACTTCAACGATAAAAACAAATGAAACCCCCAATCTATCTTTTTCTTCCCCAGTCGCTATCACCACAAAGACCAGCCATTGTTGGGCCGAGTTAACTGCTGCCGCCACACTGGAAAGCCACCAACCAATGCCCTTTCCCACGCTGTTGGTAGCGTTGCTTGCATTGCGCTGCTGGCTGCAAGCTGCCGCGAGTGCATTGGTTGGTGGTTGATGCTGAAATTTCCAGTCTTCGTTCCTTTGATCTCATTATCCCGTGATTATTCTCCAGTGATTTACAAATCTCCTAGGCCAATTTTGGCTTACAAAACTAAATCAAAAGGGGACACATAGTGATAAAAAATCATTCCTCTTGTTACAGATCCAAAGAAAAAATACAGCAAAAAATCTAACCATGAATTAAGACAAACTAAAAGCATGCTTTATTCATATCTTAAACAAATAATATATATCTAAAGAAATTGTGCCACTATAATTCATAAATATCAAGATTGATTTCACACTATATTCTTATATATTAATATGAGATGGTTCTGATACCAATTGTTAGTAATAAATCAGTTTTTCTCATAGAAAATTTTAGGATCGATCTTATACAATACATAAGAATCCGTAATCTAGAAAATCATATTTTGACAATTCGACTTAACTTTTTCGTTGAAGTAATCTAGGCTCTTAGATCACAATCTGTCACCACAACTTCTGTTAGATCATGATCTGTTACCCAATAATCTTCCAGTCTATGACTCAATTTTGATCAGCTCTGGACATGTGGCCGTCCGTTTCACAACATCCAAAACAACCAGCTTTTTTTCTGCATTTTTCTCAAAGGATGTATTTTGGAATACCGTCCCTTTTCTCCTTGAGAAAAATACATTTATATAATATATATTGTCAAATCCTAGATATTTATTATCCTTTATTATTATTTAAAATAATAAATATTTTGAATTTAATATTATCTCTCCACTTACATAATGCATGGTGGAGATCAAGTGTAACCACTTTGGGGTTCAGCTTGTAAAATAACACAAGCCCCCATTTGCACATGAATATAAGACATAAGGTCTTGACAAAAATTATAATTAGGTTTATCACCCAACATGCCAATTTTCTTGTTTTTAAGTCCAGTAGTGGTGCAATCAATTAAATGAGATAAGCCAGGGATCATTTGGGAACAAACAATAGTAACTACAATAATTAAGCCTGTAATTGAACAAGCCCAATCATTTAATTCCAATTCTACTCCACTATAAAATTGGAATTGACCTCCATAATTGTATGCTCGAATAATAATTTGTCCCAAGCCACATTGATTTCTTTATTGCTCAATCCTTTGTACCATATCATTAATTAAATCGATATCTCAACTATCTAATCAATTTAATTACATCTTGTTCCTTGATATTTATTGGTTTTCTCTAATGATCATTTTCAACATATTAAATATGTTGACACACTCTGACTAGAAAATTCTATGATCAAGTGCCGAAAACCTATTGTTAATCTATAACTTCAATACTCATAATTGCTCTCACCAAGATACCGGGTAATCTTGACTACAAGTGTATGTCGTGCTCATTGGTAACTTAAATGCAATAACAATTACAATCATGAAATTATAACCAACTCAAGATTAAAATTATAGTAAAATCAATGCCTATAAGATCTAATAAGTTTGACAGTTATTACAAAGTTAATTAAATTTCATATGCGATTCTGTTCAATGGAGTCGTACTACATCAATAAATTCATGCATGTTTAAGACAAATTATTCAATGAATTTATTAAAGTCTATACCTAAATAAAGTGCCCAACTTTCTTTATCAGCTGCGAACTTAATTTATTTAATCATAAGATAACTTGTATTTATATCTTCTGTGAATCCACATGGTGATCACATAAATACATATAATATGATTAAATGGACTTTACTCAAAATATTAGTACAACTAAGATACTTGAATAAAATACCTCATTTATTTTATTAATCAGAAAAATTATTTATTACAATTAATAAACACATATGCTTTTAAAAAGCATATTTTCCCAACATTAGGTTGTTAATGTTCCCTATGATTGGAATTGGGGAGTTATGTTAGTTTGGTTAATGTTTTATATTAAGATTTTAGCCCATCACTGCCGAAATTTATGTCCTTTAAAGCTTGAAATTTCTCTCCATTCGTTTCAAACTTGTTCATTTATCCGCTTTGTATCAAATGCATGAGTTCTGCTTATATTGTGTTTTCGGTGCTAGAAATTTTTGCTTACATTTTTCATTCTCACTATGGGCTTGGCTTGGTCAGAGGTTTGCTTTGTACAAACTATCTTGAAAATGGTGACCTACATTGTGGGATAAGTAATCAGGCAAGACTACCTTCAATTCCGCGCTCTCTTCAAAATCCATATAACTTAGCAGACTATATGTATTCCCCACACCCGGGTTGTACCGTGCTTAAATTGCAAATTCATCTAAAGAGGAGGTTCCTTTGTACATTCTGGTGGATACAACCACCAGTCACATGCTTTCAAAAGGCTGTGATGAAGGACATAGTTTGTTAGATAGTAATCATACTCCAAATAATTTAGATTCATGGAAAGGAAGGGTGGATGGTGATTTCTTTCAAGCTCTTAACAACCCACTGACTAATCTTCATTAGCATATGTTGAGTGTGTAAATGCCTGATTTTGTTAATTACTGCGAAACCTCTGACTCTGGAAATGTGGCTTCAACATCTAGCGACGCTAAATTTGAAGATGGAAGCCTGTGACCACCTTCAGGGGATGACTTCTTTAATATTTTGGGTGAGATTTTAAGAATAAGCTTCTTAATGCCAACTGGAATAATTTGCTTGCAGACGGACAATTTACTAGTTAGGGTAGTTCAATGTCTTGAATGATTCTGATATGAGTTCTGGTTTCCATTCAGTTAAGGAAAAGTAGATAGCAGTTCATTCTTTGGGATGGGTACTGAGCATCTTTTAGGAGCTGTGGTCTGCAGAGCTAACTCTGTCTCAAAGCAGATCTCAGATGATAATGTCTCTTGCAGGACAACAGTGACACAGATCAGTATCTCCTCTATTCCAACTGTTTCTCCCTCCTCTGGCTAGGTTTCTATGTCTAATTTTAGTGCAAGTGGTTCTACCTTACACCGTCCTTGGCAAAGGCAGGGACTGTGGGATCCAATTGTTTTCATTCAGGCTGCAGCAAAAATGATGGAGGATATTGATCTTAAAATACTTCTATATATGGGTGCCGGATCAGTTCCTGGTAGAATAGGGTGAAAGCGTGAAGCGTTGTGGTAGTGTCTCGACTGCATATTCTAAGAAAAACGATGAAACAACAAAATCAAATCGCAAAAGACTTAAACCTGAGGAGATCCCTAGGCCAAGGCCCAAAGATCATCAGATGATTCAAGGTCATATAAAAGAGGCGCGAGAAATTGTGCCAAAAGAAACAAAAGTAATTTCACTTATTTTCACTAATGATTTTAACTTTATCTGTTTTCTGTTGATAATAATTTATATTTAATACTGATGCTATTCTTTATTGCCTTGGTATGGTTCAACAATGTAGCGTAGATGCACTTCTAGAACGTACCATCAAGCGCCTGCTGTTCTTGCAGAGTGTGACAAAGCACGCTGACAAGCTAAAACAAACAGGGGAATCTAAGGTATAATAGACACCTAATTTTTGTACTTTTCATCATACTTGGCACACGAGTTTAAATTTATCACATAAGTTTTCTGAGCTTCATCATGCCTGAACTTGCAGATAATCAGCAAGGAAGGCGGTTTGCTTTTAAAAGATAACTTTGGGGAGGAGCGACATGGGCATTTTAAGTCGATTCACAATCTATGATCTGTTCTATTATAGTTGAGGATCTGAATCCACCTCGGCAGCTGCTCGTGGAGGTAGTAACTGGCATTTTCTTTCAAGTAGAAATTTTTTGGTTTGAATAAATGTTCATATTGTGGGCTTGTTGACATAGGAACGGGGCTACTTTTTGGAAAGAGCTGGCTTAATCAGGGAATTGGGGTTAATTATCTTCAAAAGAGTGATGGAAGCAAGGAATAGCAAGATCTGGGCACGCTTTGCTTTGCTGTAGAGTTACCATTTAAAAGCAATGTTGCTGTATCAAATGAACTATGATTTCCTAATAAATTTGTTTTAACCGTGAGATGGCCCTGGTTGAGTGTTCAAATTACTCTGTGACCTTTTCACTTGGCAAGAAAATGCATTCATACACTGGTTATTAGAGCAGCTTAAATATGTGATGTTTATCAATTTCTTTAGGAATTTATCTCTTAGAAACTGAAAACTTGCCTGCTTTCCAAATGGGTGGTTCTTGTTCATATGCCAGGGTTCATTGTCTACAGATATATTATCAAAATGCAGCAAGCTGCATAGTTATTTTATTTTATTCTGATTTTTTATATAGAATTTGAACTTTTCTTCTAGTAGGCATAGACTAGGTAAATCCCCTTCAAATCTTATACATCAAAGCTGTTATCTAGGAGTATACTAACTGCAGTAGGAACAGGTGTGAGTCGTGTGACTCATGCACAACAAAGCAAGAGAACTTAAATTGAATGGCTCGTGTCAATTTCGTCAAACCCGCCGTCATTTGATTTGAATTTTTTGTCATGTCCCTTGTACATCAATGCTGCAGTCTGTCCTATGTTTATTGGCTTTGTAATGATATGTATGGGACCTCTACTCCCCGTTCTGTTTTAGCCTAGTTTTACTAGGCTCCGATGTATCAAAAAAAAAAAAAAATATTTGATATGCTTCAAAAATAAATTTTAGCTGTTTGTTTAATCTCCATTCCATGTCAGCAATCTTTGTTCACGTCACTTGCTGTATGATTCGTAAACAGGCAAACGAGGAAGTAATAGTAATGAAAATATTTATGTCACTTGTTTGACTTTTGGAGCAAACTACGAGGGGCAGCACATTGGTAAATGCCTTGGATAACAACAATGTGATGGATTATCAGTCTTTTCCCCTAGCCACCTCCGAAGCAGCAACAAGTCGGCCCACTAGTTTACAATGAGCCACGTGCTATTATTATACTTTTCTTGGCTGGAAACGTTAAGAGCGAGCTCGCACGGCATTGCGTGCCATGATTTACATGGTTCCAGTCAGCACCTGAGTGGTTCAAACTAACTTCTCATCTCCCCAGATCAAATTCTGAGTAACATCACTTGTTTAGGGAGGGAAGACTCCATTTAGGTAGTTGTGTGAGCTCCTTGAGAACTTCCAAAGTTATATTTCTCTCAGATATGTATATCTGAATGTTATGTGATGCTTTCTTAAATTACTTAGCTGTGGAAGACGATTATCGAAGAGTTCACTTTTAACTGCTAAGTTTACAGGCTGAGAGGTGTTGCATAATAGAGTATGTATCTGGGATATGAAATGAAGGTATTAAGGTGTTTTGCTTTCTTAATTGGTATTTTCTTGGATTATGGACTTCAGTTCTATTGCATGACAACTGCAATCTTGTGTTTCTTGATTTCTTCATTCATTTTTTTTTTTAAAAAGTTATACGTCTCCAGTTTTTTCTTGTTAAAAGTCCCAAATCGTGGCATTCAATTGTTAAGTAAGGAACATTATCAGACAACTTCGGACATGTGATAAAAAATTTGAAGATATGGTAACATATTTGCTAATGCCTAATGGCACCTGCTTGAGATTCTTATAAAACAGAAGCTTTTCGTCTTGTGATGGAGCATTTCATCATCCAGGTGATAGTAGATTGATGGTTTTAACTGAACTGGGAAGAGAAATTGGGGGTGAAATTTTGAAAGCAGGCAACGGTTTTGGAGTGACATATCGCAAAATTAAACCTCAGACTGTGTAATGTGAGGAAGATTTTATTCATAAAATCATGGTACATCTAGTCAAGGGGACTTACAAGCCTTAACCCCGTGTGATTTGATAAAACCCAGAAAACGATTGTGAAGTGGTAAAAGCAGAAAATGATTGAAAATGAGAAGGCCAGTTACATGGGAACATAAATAATTCACAAGCCAGACTAAATCTTTAACAATTGAGACACTTTCTGCATGGTTGGTCTGGAATCTGGATTCTCATTTAAACATGAAATGGCGACTTCCATGATTGATATCAGTTTGTCTCGAATATTGCATGATGGGGCTGGAAGCCGAGGGTCCAATAGTTCATCAAGTGTTCTGTCCAGGTTCGAAGATGAGGAGCAAATTGAGGAAATGAAATCTCTTGGATGCTTCCCCTTTATCGCTTCCAATGCTAACACTCCAAAGCTATACACGTCGCTCTTTTCAGTAACTTTCATCGTGTATGCAAGCTCTAGAAGGGAAAAATAAAAAGAACTACTTCTTTAAAAAAAAAAAAGAGTTTTACTTCGAAATCTAGTTGACAGATATTAGTTAGTATATTGTACATGTTTGAATAATTATATACGTACCTGGTGCAATATATCCAAATGTGCCTGCAGGTTCTGTCCAATTAGATGAGTCTGGCTTGAGAAACTTGGCAATTCCAAAATCTGAAACATGAGCTTCATACTCTAAATCTAACAGCACATTCTTGCTTGATATATCTCGATGAACAATTGGAGGGAAGCAATCATTGTGCAAGTAAGACAATGCATCAGCTACACCTTTTATCAGGTTCATTCTTTGTGTCCACCCCAATTCCTCTGCTGTCGTGGCATTGCTCAAGATCGTGGCCAAGCTACCCATTTCAAGATATTCATAAACTATAAATGAGTGTCGAGCATGTGAACAAAAACCATAAAATTTCACAATATTACGATGTCGTATCTCTGTTAATGACTTAACTTCATTCAAGAACTCTTGCTGACATGTCATCTCACTTAAGAGTGGCGAATGAAATTTCTTAACTGCAACGATTTCTCCAGATGGTAGGTCAGCTCTGTAAACACTTCCTTGTCCACCCGTTCCAATGCAATGCTCCTCATCAAAATCATTTGTTGCTCTAACAATTTCTTCGTGCACGATTTTTCCATCAAAGGTTAACATTGAAAGCAACCCATGAGTATCCCTAGGGGTACTCTGTTGTGTTTTTAAGGCATTTTTCTTTTGTCGGAAAATAAAGAACAATCCAATTAAAGAAATTAAAAGAGCAAAACTCGCTAAGAGAGGGAATACAATAACAACCCAAATCTTTCTCGAAGCTTGTTTGTCTGACTTGGATGCTTTACAAGATGGAAATCCTTTGATATCTCCGCACAAGCCTTTGTTCCCTTGTAATGCTTCCATCGAAGCATGTTTGAATGCTGTGCTGTTAGGGATCAGTCCGTGTAACTCGTTGTAGGATATGTCAATATATATAAGACCATGCATTTCCTCAAAGCATCTTGGAATGAAACCAGAAAGGTTATTGTGGGCGAGATTCAACTTTTCCAGGCTTTGCATACTGCAGACTTGAGATGGTATTTCTTCTCCGAGAAAGTTATGACTCAAATCTAAATCTGAAAGATGAATGAACTTTTCTAATTTGATTGGAATTTCTCCACTGAACTGATTGTTGCTCAAATTCAAGTAATACAATTTAACCAAGTTACCAACACTTCCTGGGATGGAATTGCTTAGTCTATTCGAAGATAAGTCAAGGTGCTCAAGTTGAATGAGTGACCCGAGTTCTGTAGATAGCTGTCCAGAAAGTTGATTCCTATTCAAAATGAGCTTGAATAGAGACCTAAGCTTGCCAAGTTCTGATGGAATCTCACCAACGATATGATTTGAAGAAAGATCAAGAACTTCTAATTGAGGTGAGTCTCCAATCTCAGGAGGTAGGATTCTAGTAATATTATTTGTAGAAACATCTAAAGTGCCTAAATTTGGGAATTTTCCCCAATCAAATGAGATTTCACCATAAAATTTGTTGTGGCTAAGATTGATGTAACTTAAATTTGGATGAATACCAAAAGATTCAGATATATTACCGGTGAGATAGTTTTTATCGAGGCGTACTCTTGCTAGTTTTGTCAAATTTCTCAAATTAGGAATTGGACCTCGTAATTGGTTATAGCTTAACACTAGCACATTCAATTTCACAAGATTTCCATATTCTGTAGGAATAGCACCAAAAAGTGCATTACTATAAATACTCAAGAAAATCATGTTGGTCAAATTACCAAAAGAACAAGGGATTGAGCCACTGAGTTCATTCTCACTCAATCCTAGATCAGAAAGAGAGTTCATGTTTCCTATATCACTTGGGATTGAACCAGAAAGCAAATTTGTAAAAAGATACAAAGTAGTCAAGTTAGTCAAGTTACCCAAAGAATGAGGGATTGAGCCACTGAGTTTATTGTCTCCCAATTCTAGATCAAAAAGATGCCTTAAATTTCCTATTTCACTTGGGATTGAACCAAAAAGTAAATTGTCAGAAAGATACAAGATAGTCAATTTAGTCAAGTTACCCAACGAAGGAGGAATTGAGCCACTGATTTTATTGAAACTCAAGCCTAGACCGTAAAGGAACTTCAAGTTTCCCATTTCACTTGGAATTGAACCAGAAAGTGAATTGTAAGGAAGATTCAAGACAGCTAAGTTGGTCAAGTTACCAAAAGAAAGAGGGATTGAGCCAGAAAGTGAATTGTCATAAAGTTCCAAGGTAGCTAAGTTGGGCAAGTTACTCAAAGAAAGAGGCATTGAGCCGCTTAGTTTATTGTAGCCCAAATCTAGATTGGAAAGAGACTTCAAGTTTCCTATTTCACTTGGAATTGAACCAGATAGTGAATTATTATAAAGATACAAGGTAGCTATAAGTTGGTCAAGTTACCTAAAGAAGGAGGAATTGAGCCACTTAAGCGATTCTTGAATAGGTGAAGGGCTTTGAGATAACTTAGGTGGCCAATTTGTGGTGGTATTCTTCCAGAAAATTGATTAGTGGATAAATAAAGGACCTTGAGCATAGAAAGGTTACCAATTTGAGGTGGTATGGTTCCAGAAAAAGAATTGGATGATAAATCAAGGTACTTGAGCTTTGAATTGTTAGCAATTTGAGGAGGGATGATTCCAAAAATTTGATTGACCTTAAGATCAAGATACGCAAGATGAGGAAACGATGAGAATGAGAAATCATGAAGCGTACCTATTAATCCTGCACTTGTGAGGTTAATACTATTGACTTTTCCAGCATGGTTGCAATGAATTCCAAACCAAGCACACGGGCTTATTTTGGCAGCATTATTAAGAGTCCATGAAGGCAGGAAAGATCCTTTATTATTATGATTTTGAAGGTCAGTTTTCCATTTGAGAAGAGCGTGGGCTTCTTCCGTAGAATTAGAAGAAACAAAGAGTGGAAACTCTAAGGCAGGAAATAGGATGAGGAAAATGAGTGAGAAAATTACGAAATCATTTTTTAAGTTTGGTAACACCATTGCGTGATGGGAGATCAACTAAGACTCGATAATTATAGAAACAGAAGAGAACAATTAAAGATGAGAACAACAAGAACTAAAGATTAGCTAGACAAGGCAGATAGAAATAAACATCTAGGAATGATGGATGTACAGAGAAACACACCTAAAGCCAAATTTATAGTAACTATATACACAAGAGAGCAAATGAGTTAATAGAATCAATGACGTGAGCCAACAAGTCAACGTGTCAGCCCCTCTATAGTAGACTAGTCGTTGTTAGGGAAAAATGATAGGTTTTCATTAATATGTTCGTTATCTGTCAATGGAGGCCACATTAATTGTACGTATATGCTTCTTCTGAAATGCATCGCAAACAAGTTATCCACGGGAGGTGGAAAAGTCAATGCATGGCATCATGTGTTAAGACTTCTAAAGTCGGCTAGCCAGCTACATTAATTGGACCATATGTGTTGCCATTTAGGTTTTGCATATCTTAACTAATTAAATGGGGCTAAATAACACCTTTCTGTCCAATCAGGATACCAACCAGGATTATGAACCGTCACGGTATCAAATTCCAAATGTCAAAATCAGTTGATTTAAAAAATCAATGCACGAGGATTGACGAAGAAATTAAATACTGTTTACCAATGTTAAATTAATTCTTTTGTAACAAGGGGGGTGATCTACAATATATATATATATTAAATTAGTAACTATTTAATAAATAACACATTATTTAAGATGAATTTTAAAATATTTATTATTTTTTGAAAAAATTTTATTTCATCCAAAATTAAATCAAAAAGTAAATTTTTTATAAAAATACAAGATAGTTAAGTTGGTCAAATTAAGAAGTGGGATTGGGGCATTGAGTTTATCCTTCCAAGTCACTATGTGAAGTGTTGAATCCTAAAACTGGGATATCTCCTCGAGTTCAGATTCGTCGTTGGATCGGCAAACTTCTCTTTACGATTCAAAATATTTGACATTTAAGGGGTAAAAAAAACTCGGTTAATATCAAAGGTACAAATCAATCAATTTACTTATCGGAATCCTATCCGATAGGCCCCATCAGTCGATGACGTCGCCAATAATAATTACATTGACAATTTGTCATGCTCCTTTCTCATACAGATGAACGAGGGTAAAACTTCAAATCTTTTATTCTTTCGTTTTTGTTTTTATTATTGCATAATTTTTAAATTTTCTCCTAATCTTGTTTCAAATTAATGCAAGTTTAAAATTTTTGCTATACTGATCTGGAGAGCTTAATTAATGTACAATTTGTATGATGACAGCACATGATTCTTTGATATTTATTAAGCTAAAATTTTCGGCTTAATGTTCACAAGAATAATGTTCAGGTAGACCAGTTAGTTTAAGTACCTGATTTGGAACTTACTCATGGATAGGGATGGCAAAACCCCAGGTCAGGTTCGGGTATTATAATGACCAGACCTTATCCGGATGCAACCGGTCTGGATCCGGATCCGAGCCGGTTTTTAATCCGGGTACCCAAATTTTATATTTTTTAATATTATATGTGTATATATTTTATATTTTTTAGTAATTTTATAAATTTTAAATTTATTTTAACAAAATTTGACATGAAAATATAAACTTGAAGTGTTTAAAACTTTATATATGTCTAATAAATAAGTCAAATAATATAAATATTTAAAATAATATATATTTTATAATTTTTTTAATAAAATCCAGGTTCTGGGTTTATCAAGTGATGCCCAAGACCGACTCGGCTTCATACCCGAACCGAGTAATATCCGGCCCACAACACCAGGGTACGGTCCGGGTTCGGACCGGACGGGTATTTTTATCACTTCTACTCATGGACAAGTAGCTGATTTTATTGTTAAATCCTTACTCTTCTATCAATTCTTAAACTTAAGCAGTACTCAATTTCGGGACAGAACTTGTCACTGTAGTTTATTCTTTTGGAAAAGTCAAGGAACTGTATTCGGGACGATGTTTTGCCTGCTAAAGATTCTATTAAGTTTTTCATCATTTGGTTTATATCAAGATGGAAAAAGGACTCTTTTCTTTCATACATTTTTCTTTTGTTAGAAAAGAAAAAATCACAAATTTGAATGAAATATTGCTCTATGCTTCGTGGTTGCAGGCTAGCTGATGCTTTTTGCCTTTTCAATGGAGTCAACTCACAAAATTTTTTCCACAAACATTCATGGGTGAAATCAACCTCTGTTTTTCTGGATCCTGACTAGCAAAATTGTTTAGTGGCATTTGCCTCTCGAAAGATTATGTCTGTGTTAGTAAATAGAGAAATCAAAGCAACACATTGTAGTTTAACTATAAGCTAATAAGGCGGTCGCCTAAGGTCCTATATTCTGTGAAGACCTCTTTTTTAAGTATTTGATTGATAATTCTCTAATTAATAATTTTTTTAAATTATATATTGTAGGAAAGCCTATTAAACCTCTTTATAATTAATAATAATCCTACTATTAAGAATTTTTTTTTTCATAGAAAATCAATATTTGGTAAACTTAGTGTTAAGAGATATGCTTAATAATGTTGTTTAACTATTAATTCATTCATTATTATTCTTTCCAAGGAAAAAAAAAATAGATTCTTTACCTTTTCAGTTTCCTAAAAAATCAAGAAAAATTAATTATTTAACTTAAGAATCTTTGACTTTTAGCATTCCTCTTAATTTTTATTAAAAATCTTATAATCTCAAAAATCAGCAGATGAAAAAAAATTCTTACTTCTTTTTCTATAAAGAAAATTATTACATTCACTGGTTCATTTAAAAAGAAAATACATATCTATTATTGGGTCTAGCTACAATGCAACTATTGTTTCATACCCTTTTTTTTTTTTGTTTATTTGTGATCTAACCATTGGATCTAACCCAAGACTTACAAAGGCTATTCCAACGGCTTGAATGTTATCATTTGATTATTAACGATGTGATCCCTTATGTTTACTAAAAGAATAAGTAAAGATTAAATTTCAAAATTTTGACACATTGGTCTGTTAAATATTTTATCATCAAAGGTAATTTAGTAAACGAACATATTAATATATTAAAAATATGGATGAATTATTTTAACTTGCTAAAATACTCTCCACTTTCATTTACTTAAAATACCAATTATATTTTAATAATACTATTTTGTATTTAGTGTAACACAAAATTGGATAAGGTTTTATATAAATTTTGACAATATTAAAATGAAAAATAAATAAATATTAAATAAATGCTTGGATAGTCATTTAAATTCATTATAGAGTTTATAAATAATATTTTCAAAATAATAAATTTCTATATGTAAATTTGAGATTATGTAAAATTACTTATACTTTATCCCACGTATGAATCCGATCAATTATTTATTTAATATGAAAACAAATAAATTATATAATATTTATTCTATTACTTAAATTTAAAATTGATTGAGAAGGCAATAGAGAGAATAAATTTTTTTAGAATTTTCAAATTATTATATTTTAATTGGGTTTATTACATAAAATTATTAAAACTTATAGTTTTTATTATTTACAAAAAATAATAGGGACTGTTGAAGAAAATGCCAAATAAAAATTTTAAAATTTTGAAATTATTATATTTTAATTGGGGCTTATTGTATAAAATTTTTAAAACTTATAGTTTTTATTATTTATAGAAAATATAGGGACTACTAAAGAAAATACCAAATGGTGTTCGGTACAACAGGGGTAAGATAGATTTGCCCTCTATTATTTGATCATCAACTGATCATCTCAACTTTTTATATGGTATTATTCTAAATATTATATTTGAAATTAATATTATTCATATTTATTTGTTTATTTATTTTTGTAATGATTCTAATGGAAATAAAAAAGAAATCTTCTTAATTCTTTTTTTTTAAGGTTTTGAAAGTATAGAAGACATTTCTATTTTTTCTTGGGTTACCGCTGCTTATCTTTCAATTTACCTCTGACCCTCAAACCAAATGTGAATAATCCTTTTAATTTGTTGAAATTCAAGAATTAAAGATGAAACAAATTTTGAATCCTTTTATACTTATTTGAAAATTGAAATTATATAATAAAAAAGGCCCATAATAAAACTTCGCCTAAGACGCCAAACACTCTAAAGTTGGCCCACTAAAGTTTGCAAGCAACATTAATTGGTCAGTATGTGTTGGGATTTAAATTTTACATATCTTAACTAATTAATGGGGACTAAATATTACTTTTCTATCCAATCAGCCATCAGGCCTTTAATTACATGCTTCTTCTCGCTTCAGCGGATATCTACCAAGAAAATGAACCGTCACGGTATTAATTCCAAAATGTCAATGTATCATAATGTTAGTCCTAATTTATAAAATTTAAAAAACTGTTCTTTAAAGATAACTATTTTATATTTGTAATTACCAGCAAAGCGTCACGTATACATCCAATATCATCACGTGCAAACTCTTGAAAAATCAGCACATCATTGAGATAAATAATCGATTCAGCTGTAAGAATCCCAATCACTATTATAAATAATTACATAATATGAAAATTTTGCGTAACACGTATCATGTCCTTTGTCTTACATTGATTCTAATGACTAAATTTTGGTTCTAAAGTAGCATTAGTTATGGGTAATCATTGTACAAGATTTTTTAACTTTCAAGATCTTTTATTGATAATTAGAATACTAAAAAATTAAATTTTATTGTGGGATTATAATTGAATAGTATCCTGTATATAGTGCATATATGTAGTTGTTGCAAGCAAGTATTAGTTGATTGGGGCACGTGCAAAGCCACTACTTAGAAGTATGGAGTTTGGTGGTGATGGGCAAAAAACGTAGACTAAGTCAACCTTAATTTTTAATTTGTTTTGAGTGTGTGTAGTTGGTAAGAGCGAGTCCAAAGCTATCCACAACTTTCCTGATTGTTCTGGATATTATTTCCGTGTTTCTTAGATTTAGTTAGCAACTTCTGTTAGAGTGTGATTTATGCACTAGTTTTGCATTGTTTACTTCCTTTAATATCGATGTTTTGCACTTAATAATAGTGATTTACTTGTGTTTTATTTTTGTAGGTACAATTCTATTGGTTGGTGCTAAAATTGAGCTACAAGATGATGTTTGAAGATGATTGATTTCCTGCAAAAATTATGAGCATCAGAAGAACTTTGTTGATAAGGCGTGGGCGCGTGCTGTCAACTAAGGACTTGCAGTTTTTATTTTAACGTGTTTTATCTTTTTGGTTATTTTTGTAATTTCAAATTTAATATTTATTTTGATTTTAGATATTAGTATTTTATTAAAAAGACAACTCTAGAGAGAAGGAGAAGGAAAAGGAGAAATAAACCCTAGATCTAATTTTTCTCTTCTCTCTATGAAGAACTAAACCTATTATTCTGGTTGAAGGTTAATAAAGCTTTGATTCATCATTAATGTGAGATCTTTCTTGTGCTTTAATTATTTTATTACTTTTTGGGTATTTGTTTATTCTCTAAATTAATGTCATGATTATGTTTGTTGATTAGATAATTGGCCGCTATTTAATTATCAGCTTAATCTATTGTCAATTAAAAGATTCATCGTATGAAGATTTTAATATTTGTGACAAATAGTATAGCAGTGCGTTGTGTTATGAGAATAAATAATCTAATTTAAATGAATAATCATATGCGTTGATTAGGATTTGGGTCTCTCTGTTTCTTCAGGCTGTCAATTGATTAAATCCTATGATCGTATCTAGGGTTGTCTATTGATTAGGGAAATAACCAATGGTCGTATCTTGATTATCGACTAGTTAAGGAGAGATTGGCTATTAAAGGGTCTCAATAGCTGTAACCTGTTTATGCATAAGCAGTAATGATTTATATTTGGATCAATGATCAGTAGTCGAATCAAGCTGAGTTAATTTCTTCAACCAGAGCTTTTCCCAATTTGAATTACAATTTGAATTTGCATTCTTATTATTTTAATTTGATTTTTATTATTGTCAACAATCCCCCCATTTTTCATTTTACATTTTAAAAGAATTTAAATAATTACCGATCTCTGTGGACACGACCCTGCTCAATCACTATATGCAATTTATTTAGAGTAGATTTTTATTTTTGTTGGCTTTGACAACCATCAAATTCTTGTATGTAAATTTCAATTGATTATTGAATAACGGGGAGGAAAAGAATTCATAATAAGGCTTGAGTCTTAAGGAGGAGATTGACCCCTCGAAGTGTCATTACTCTTAATTTTTTTTTTTTTGCAAAGTTAATTCCACACAAAACCAAAGTGATTGTAACAGTAGTATTATGAAAAAAGGAAAAAGTATTAAGTAACTGATACAATATAAAAAAAATAACAAAGCAATAAATTAATCAATTAATTTTCCACTATTATCTTTCCTTTTGTGTACGTAGTTAATGAAAATTTTTTAAAACAAAAAGAAATTTAAATTCACTCTTATTATCATTCAATTATAATGTGGCTCAAAGCCTCTTCATTTGAGAAAATTACTATAAATTCTCCGCAAATTGGTCTATAATTGGTTTAGACTCTGGATTCTCGTCTGAGAAAATTAGTATATTATTTTCCAAATTTTACCACATCATTGAGACTTGATATAGAACATTAGAAAACAATTAAATATAAGAACACCAATAAGAAAGTTTAGCAAAATTTATAGAAATACACAAAAAGCAAATGAGGGTAGTCAAGCTTGCAAGAGGTCAACCAGTCAATGCGTCAAGACCTCTACATTACATCAAATATTTTAAGATATACATTTTCCAGCACTGGATCAAAATTTCTCAGCCAAGAAACTTGTAAAAGAGGATTGACTAAGAAAATTGGGATTGTAATGATTGATTGAACCAACAAAATTTCAATCTCTATCCCTACCAAACGCACTAACAAAATTTCGATCTCAATCGGTCAATACCTACCCTACGCACCAAATGCCTAATGTGATAGTTCATCACAATTTTTCCCAAGCCACATCTATTGCAGTTACTGATAGGCCCAGTAGTTATACTTTTCTTGGCGATGGACATGTCAAGAGAAAGCTCGTCATCGTTCGTCTCCCCCAAAACAAATTATGTCTAATCTCACTTTTTTTGGGGCAGAGAAATTCCACTTAGTGTGAGCTCCTTATTAACAACTTTCAAATGTGTTAAATCCATTATTTATAGAGTTGGCATCTTATGATAAATCTAATTAAATTAAAATTTTATTTGTTGTATATTTTGTAATAGAGATTAATTTATTAATTTAGAGAGATTCTAATTTATTAATAATATTTGCTTTTTAATTTAATTAGATGTCTAATTTAGCAAGTCAATTAATGATGGTATTCTATAATTGGCGCATGGGATTTATTTAAAGCAAGTAGTTGGTTCAAATAGGAAGTTTATTAAATGCTCTAGATATTTCTTGGGAAACAAGTAAGGTAAGAAGACTAGATTTATTCCTATTCATATTCATAGGAATTATAAGAGGAAAGAAACTCTTATTTGAAAAGAATTCAAATCTTTTAAGACTTGCTATTTTTGTGAAACTCTAATACCTATATAAAGAGAGATATTTCATAATTGAAAGTACATAACATAGAGCATAAAATAGAGAAGCAAAATTCGGCATCTTCCCTAAAGAATCCGGATTTGGCGCATAATGTTGTGTTGATTTATTTACTCATCTTCTTTTCATCTCTGTGGAGAGTCTATGTAAATATTGGATCACTAGACATTGAAGAATTGAAGAATTGCTATTAATCACTTTGCGAAATGCCTTGAGGATCATGGATCAAGAGGGGTAGCAATTATTCGAGAGAATCAAATTCAGTTTAAGGTTGAGTAAACTATGTGATGATAAACTGTAAGTGAGAGTCTTAAGTTTGATAAATCCATAGGTTGTAACATCTCAACTTAATAAATTACTTTTCATCTGGGCGTGGCCTCATGGATGTAGGATTGACTAATCCGAACCACGTAAAAATCTCTGTCATTTAATTTCTACAATTTATTGTATTTTTGAAAAATTAAGATTTTTTATGTGAATGAATAGTAACTGTAAACAATGCCATTGAACAATAACTGTAAACAGTGACGATGAACAATATTTCTGAAATTAATTAAGTTGTTAATTCTAGTTTTTTTTTTTTACTACCTTCATCTATTTGCAATAGATTTAAATTCCTTTCAAAATGTATGGTCCTTTTAGCGACGTATATATGAATATTAGGATGATTAATTGATTATTGAATAGGTTATCTGC
Organism: Atalantia buxifolia; assembly: GCA_030444775.1. Classification (NCBI taxonomy): domain Eukaryota; kingdom Viridiplantae; phylum Streptophyta; class Magnoliopsida; order Sapindales; family Rutaceae; genus Atalantia; species Atalantia buxifolia. The sequence goes on from CM059838.1 coordinate 11,202,069, forward strand.
TATATACGTTGGTTGCATAATGGTGGGTTTTGTGGATAACAAATGTGTAGAGCATCTAGGATATGAAATGAAGGTATTATAAGATGTTTCTTGCCAGCGTAAGACTGTTGTTTTTCGTTTTCTTAATTGGTATTTTCTTCGGTTGTGGGTTTTAGTTCTATTTCGTGACTTGGCCAATCATATGATGTGTTTCTTGACGTCCTCAATTTATTTGATCAGCCCTCCACTTTTCTCTTAACTCTTTATTTTTAGATTTATCCTTATTAAAAAAGTTAAAAATAATCATTATTTAAATTTTATTTCTCTCTCACATCTCTTTCACTTTCTTGAAATGATTCACCATCTGACTCAAATAGCCTCCGGTTTTTCCAAAAGACCTTTTGGATTAAAAAGAGAACTTTTGGTTTGACACCTAAATTACCTCAAAAGACTTTTTTTAATTCTAAAAACCAAAAAAGAGCTTAATTAAACTAACCCAAACAGGCATTATAATTGTCAAACTCAACGTGAATATTTTTAACTGTGTTTTCACTGAGTATTGATTTCATTAATTTTTTTGTAAAATTTTCTAAGACGCCCCAAGTCTGAATTCAATCCAAACTAATCTGGATCTGAAATATAATTTGAATCTAAAATTTCACCTAAATTCGAACTCAATTTGAACTAATCCGAATCTGAACATATCACAAATATTCATCCAATCTGAATCGAATGAACTTGAATTTTGAATTAAAATCGGATGATTTTTTTCAATCTGAATTGTTCAAAATACGATTGGATTTATCCGAATCCGATTCTCATCCGAAGTTGCCCACCCTGACTTTTTTGGATCGATTCTGAGTCCATGATTGACTAATAAGTTGTTTGCTGGTCATAAAAGTTTCTCCATTATATATTTTCCAAAAGAGCTGAAAAACTTTTCCCAATGCATATAATTAATTTTGTGATCAAAATTGATGGGCAAATTGACATCTCTTTTTGGGATCATGAGTCTTGACTAACTTGTTGATTTGTATTTTTTTTAAAATAATGTGAACTTATTTTAATTATTTTCTATAATTAGGGCTGGTTTACAAAATTAGTGGGGTGAAAATATGCCCACCCTTTATAGAAGTGTAGTTACAAAATTAATGTTTTAACTTAATTATCCCTAGTGCAAATAACATAGAGGTAAAATATTATATGATAATATTAGTCTTGATTTACAGAATTTAAAAAACTGTTCCTTAAAGATAACCATTTTATAATTTAATTACTAGCAAGGTGTCACATGCACGCCCAATATCTTCACGTGGAAACTCATGAAAAATCAGCACATCATTTTGGAATATTATGAGATAAATAATTGACTCAATTGTTAGAAACCCAATCACTATGGTAAATAATTACGTAAAATATGAAAACTCTCTATAACATATATCACGTCCTATGTCTTACATCGATTCTAATGACTAAATTTTGGTCTTAAAGAAACATTGGGCGTTCACGCCGAAATCCGATTGAGTTGGTTAGCGGCTTGATACTAGATCCCTGCATCACCATTAAATTTATTTGTTGGGGAAGCAGCTTGTTAATCTCTAAGAACATCCTATGATCATGAGTAGATAATCCATGAGCAGATAGTCCACGAGCTGATGATCTACAAGCACTTGAAATCACAAAGGACAGTAAGAGGTTTCCGGCGTGAACCCTCTGATGCTTAAGACAGCGATTTGGGTCTACTTGGAAAAAGTCGTGCCACAATTCATGTGGCTTAATTATGATTGCTTTAAACAAAAAGCTTTCAAGTAAATTTGTGTCATGATTCTATTCAAGAAAAGAATAGAAAATAATCAATCTTAAAGAAAAAGAAATTATGAGAGAAAGAGTAATTTCCCAATGGTAGAGATAGAAAAAGATCCAATGAGTTGCCAGTCCATGAGAGAGAGAAAGAGAGTCCCCCACTGCGTGATTTTTTTGGGGTTTTTATAAACACCCTAAACCCACAACCTTTGATCATGGAAATAACCATTGATGGATCAAATTCGTGTCATGATTTTTCGGAGGAGATTTTTAGTGATTCATTTTGACTGAGTCTTGATTCCTGGTGACCTCTTGGTCGAGATGATCTGCTCGAGGTCACTAAATGATGTCCTGGTCGAGGAGATATGCTCGAGGTAACCAAATAATCTCCTACTCGAGGTGATCTATTCGAGGTCACCAAATAACCTCCTGGTCGAGGTGATCTGTTTAAGGTCATCAAAATTACCACCTAGTCGAGGTGATCTGCTCAAGGTCACCAGAATTTTCTCCTAGTAGTCTATCAACTATTTGTTCACTTTTTACTTTGAAGAGAGTACGATAACGTCTAAGCAAACACGTTATCATGGTCACTCTATTTTATTCCCTAAACACCAGTCCCCCAATTTCTAGTGTTGACAATGAAACGAATCAAGATTGGAAACTATAAAGCTTATAATTATTTACAAACTTAAGACCTTAAGCAACTTATTTTGTTTCCTCTGTTGACCATGACATGGGTGAGCATGTATCGGCAGTTTAAGGTTTTATGCCTTATTTAGAGCAAGTTTCAAGGCTTTTAACCTTTAATTGACTTAAGCAATTTTAAGCTACTCTTATCAGTTTAAGGTCTTATGCCTTACTTGGAATAGGCTTTAAGGCTTTTAACCTTGTATTGACTTAAGCAACTTTAAACAACTCTTGTCAGTTTAAGGTTTTATACCCTACCTAAAATATGTTTTAAGGATTTTAACCTTTTACTAACTCTCTTTGCATTTTCTTGTGCCTTACAAAATGTTGATGATTTGGCTTTCTTGTGCAAGTATTAACGACCATTAACACTTTGACTTCACCTGCAAACACAAAGAAAAGTGAGCGGGCACCAGATATTTTTCCGACGGTGACCCTCCAACACTCAAGTCAATTCTTGGGTCCTGGGAAAAACTTGTGCCACACTTTTAGTGGCTCAATTATAACTATCTAAAGTAAGATTCTAATTCCCCACCAAGAAAAACAAAATAATTCAAGAAGAGAGATTTCTAGAATTAGCGAGACAGAATTTCCCCCCTAAAAAAGTGTCTTACCTCCATTTAGATTTTGCAAGGCTTTTTATATACCACCGAAGATGCCGCATCATCATTCAGTCATAGACTTTAGTGGGTTGGTAGTATGTGTTTATCGAGTAATAGGCGAGTGCACCGGTTACAAAATGGTTGGGGGTTAACATGGTGACTGCCTGAACATGGGCGTAGTGCCTGATACTACTAAGACAACTCGTTGGTCGACCTTTGATTGAGTCTTTGGATTGACCTAGTTTTGGCCCTTCTCATGGGTTCTTGGATTGTCCTCATATTTCCGAGGAGATGACTATCTCCTCGGGGTACCATTCCTCTTGGGGATTGCCTATAGAACGAGAAGGCTACATTCTGCTCATACATTTATCGGGTAGTGTTGTTTTAAACACCTAAACATTAGCTATATGTAATCATTGTGCAATATTTTTAAGAGTTATTATCATTTTACTACTTCAAAAATTGCCAAATATCAAATGACTACAACAAGTATTGTCTCTTATCATTTTCCTACTATATCTTTATAAAAATATCATTTTACTACTTTTCCGTTATAACTGTTCGTTGACCTGTTAGTTGACTAACAAAATACCAATTTCACCCTTCATTATTAAAAAAAATGACTTGAAACTTATTTACAAAATAAATTTTTAATATATTTATTAAAATGGATATAAAATACCAACATAATTCTTTTTGCTGGAATTATGAAAATGAAGCTTATTTACAAAGTAAATTTATCTTATTATTTTTTTAAATGAAGTTTTTTTTTTAATCATGAAGGGTAAAATTAGTATTTTGTTAATTAACTAACTGGTCAATTAACGGGTCAACTAACTGTTGTAACAGAAAAATAGTAAAATGATATTTTTATAAAGATATAGTAGAAAAATGATAGGAGACAATACTTATTGTAGTCATTTGATATTTGACAATTTTTGAAGTAGTAAAATGATAATAACCCTATTTTTAACTTTCAAGATCTTTTACTTACAATTAGACTATTAAAAAATTAAATTTTAATGAGGGACTGTAATTGAATAGTATCCTATAAATATTGAATATATGTAGTATTATGAAAAAAGGAACAAGTATTAAGCAATTGATAAAATAGAAAAAACTAATAAAATAGAAAAAAACTAACGAGTAATAAATACATTTTCCACTATTAACTTACCTTTTGGGTACTTATTTAATGAAAAATTTGTAAGATGAAAAGAAATTTAAATTCACTCTTAGTATCATTAAATTTAATGTGGCTCAAAGCCTCAAAGCTCATTTGAAAAAATTACTATAAATTTTCCACATATTAGTATATTATTTTTCAAATTTTACCACACCATTGAGACTTGATATAGAAACATTAGAAAACAATTAAAGAAAGCAAATGAGTGATAGTCAAGCTTGCAAGAGGTCAACTAGTCAAGCGTCAACACCTCTACATTACATCAAATATTTTAAAATATTCATTTTCCAGCACTGGATCAAAATTTCTCAGTCAAGAAACTTGAAAAAGAGGATTGACCTAGAAAATTGCAATTGTAATAATTGCTTGAACCAACAAAATTTTAATCTCTATCCCTAACAAACGCACTAACAAATTTTCGATCTCAATCGGAATCGGTCTGCACCTACCATACGCACTAAATGCCCGATGTGTTGGATCATCATAATTTTTCCCGAGCCACCTCTGTTGCAGTAACTCGTAGGCCCACTAGTTACACTTTTCTAGGCGCTGGACATGTCGAGAGCAAGCTCGTTATTACTCGTCTCCCGCAAAACAAATTATGTCTAATCTCACTTTTTTACGGGCAGGGAAAATTCAATTTAGTTTGAGCTCCTCATTAACAACTTTCCAATGTATGTTCCTTTTAGAGATATGTATTTAACGGATTTTGGGTCGATGAAAGGAAACTGCAAAACTGAGCTAAGAACAATAAATTTATTTTTATCGTGGAAATAGAGTGCCTCGCTTGTTCGGAGTGTACGAGCTGTTTAGACTTTTTGTGGAGTGGAAGAGGATTGAGATAACAGTGGATATGGTGGGGGTCCGACTTCAGGTGCGGAAGGTTGTCAAGAATCGTCTTAAACCTGCGAAACAACGAAAAAATGGATGAGAGGTGGAGCCAGGGGTGCCCGGCAATCTCACTCCGATGCTCAAGTCAGAGTTGGGTTATCTCAGGTTAGAGAGCTTGCAAGCTCTTAGTAATGGAGATTTTCAAGTTGAAGAAACCCTAATTTTTGTGGTGTGTGTTAACTTACTTGATAAAAAATTAAACCTGAGTATTTATAAGATGTACCCCGGTCATCATGCCACCTAGCGCTATTTTATTTGCGTTCCTTGCTGTCATGTCAGGAATATTCTTATTTTCATACGTGTGGCGGCTCAGGCGTTTCAAAAAATTATGTGGAGAGCAAGTTTGAGGCGTATTCACGTGTTAGGCGTAGTGGAGTGGTCCCGCGTACCGTTGAAAATACGTTATAAATTTGCAGGCGTGACAGAGAAAGGCTGGTGGTCCTAACTGTTATAGTATCAACTTTTTGGCTTATTTGCTAGCGTAACAGGCGGTTGTCTCCTCTTTTTTAGCACGAGATTTCCTTGCCGATTCTTTATTTTTTGACACGTATTCAGCCGATCTTTTTGAAATTCAGGGCCCGTCTATCCCTTGACATTTTTACGAATGTTTTTCTGACTTTTATACCCTTACATGGTGTACCCGAGGTACCCCTGGAGCACCTCGAGTATCCGGGGTACCCAAGGTACCCGAAGTAAGCCAATTTCTTAAATATCGACATGTGGCGCTTCATCATTGGCCTTATGTTTCCTTCCCAAACAAGATGTATATATGAATGTTAGGATGATTAATTGATTATTGAATAGGTTATTTGCCATATACGTTGGCTCCATAATGGTGGGTTTTGTGGATAACAAATGTGTAGAGCATCTAGGATATGAAATGAAGGTATTATAAGGTGTATTTTTTGCGAGCGTGAGACTCTTGTTTTTGGTTTTGTTAATTAGTAAACCCCAAATTAAAAAGCCCAATTCATAAAAGATTCCATGAGTATTGCATACATTTTTTTTTTTTACTTTTATGCATACAAATTTTAAGGAATAAGCCCATAACTATTTTTTTTCCCTCCCTCTCTTCAATTAATAAACTTCACTCTCCTTTCAAAATAATAATAGTAATAAAAATGTTTTAATGCAACACAACATAAATTCTATTTCCAAATTTATTTTTTTCATCTTTCAATGCATTAATCATCTTTTTAATGCAGTGCAATATAATATAATGCAAGTTATTAAACGCACCTTCAATGTATGGTGCTATAAAAGAAAATAATTGGTCCATAAATGTCGCCATTTAGATTTTATGTAGCTTAACTCAGAGGGTAGTAATAGTATTGTTCTGTCGAACCAGCCCTTGAATTATATATGCTTTCATTTTGGCTTCAATGAAAATCTAAAAGATTATGAATCGCCGAACAAAATGGTAACAAGAACGCAAAAATCATATTGTTTTGATCTTTTTAAATTTTTATTTGTATATTTTGTCACTATTTTATGGCTATTTTGTTCAAAAAGCATTTTTCGGAATAAGTCAAGAACATGTTAAAATGGTTTGATTTTCCAATGAAACAATTGAGTGATTCTCAGAAGTTTTTCCACAACGATTCTTGTATCTATTTTCCAAAAGAGCTTAAAAATTAAGTAGTCCTAGGAGAGAATTAATTCCGGGATCAAAATTAATGGCCAAGTTGACCTCTGCCTTTTTGGATCGATCCTGACTAACTAATAACTTGTTTACTGGTTTTAAAAAGTTTCTCCGTTATACATTTCCAAAAGATCTGAAACACCTTTTCGAAAACATATAATTAATTTTGTGATCAAAATTAATGGGCAAATTGACCTCTTTTTTTTGGATCTTGAGTCCTAACTAACTTGTTGATTTATATTTTCTTAAAATAATGTGAACTTCTTGTAATTATTTTCTAAAATTAGGTCGGTTTACAAAACTAGTGGGGTGAAAATATTCCCACTTTTATGATCTTTTCCTCACAACTTTTGCAGTTTTACATATCACCCCTGTGCCTTTTCATACTCATTTTAGAATTTTATTTCTAAAGTTTACTCCTATGAATTTTAGCCCTATTATATTTTTCTAGATCTTCCAAGCTTCCGAGATAGTTTTGTGTAGGGTAAATGGTAACAAAATTGATGCTAGGAACTTGATTATTTTAGGATTCAAGATATTAATTCATGTTGTGTTGAGAGTGATTGTGAAATTCACATTGGAAACATATCGTTATTATAAGGCTTCAAACTACAATAATAGTCAGCAAAACCACTCTAAAGTCATGTTTTTGGGACCAATTATTTTTGTTATTATAAGGAAGCGATAACTTAATAGAAGTGTAGTTACAAAAATTAATATTTTGACTTAATTATCCTTAGTGCAAATGATAGAGAGGTAAAGTGTGCATTACATTAATAATTAATTGAAGGAATTATGTCAAATCTAATGTATATACATTAATAAAAGAGATATACATAGTTTAAAAAAATTAGTGCATATGTCTATCACTACTAGAAAACAGGTAATAGATGACGGGAAATAATTGTAATAAAAGGAGGTGCATGACAAACAGTTAATCCGTCATCTATGTCACTGTCATTAATTTATGACAATATTTCCGTCATAAATTCATGATAGTATTTTACCGTCATATATCTGTCACATAATATTTTAATGTGAAAAATAATTAAATTTAAATTTGAATTTATTATTAGCTGGAAATTAAATTTATTATTGGCGGGAATTTTACTGCCATTTTTTTAAATTTTTGGCGAGAAATTAAATTGTCATTTGTAAATTTATTATTAAATTTTGGTAGAAAATTTTTTATGACAAATGTTATGACAGGTATTTCCCGTCATAAAGTTATTTTTTTAAAAAAATTATATTATGGTTATAATTTATTTGCGAATTCTTGATTACAAATTTAATTAATTAATAAAAATGAATATTGCCAAAAAAATAAAAGAAATTAATATTAATTAACCTCCATTCAATCCAACAAATTAATTTCAAAACAAACATATCTAGTATTCAATGTCATCACCACCAATACATAACAAAACATCCTAAATAAAAAAGAAAAAAATTTCAAAATATAAAACAATACTTAAATCCCAATTAAACTCCAAGAAAAGCAATTCAAATTCTAGCCACCAAGCCAAGTTACCCAACAAAACTTCCAAAAATTAATGAAAATATTCCAACAGCAAGACTTCTAGCAGGACTCCAGCAAAACTTCCAGCACCAATACCATCTTCCAATAGCACTCTAATTCCAGCATCCTAATTCCAGCATCAAACAAGGTAAAAGTCACAGATGAAACTTGTATGGGCAAAATCATCTACATTAATAAAGAGTAGCTGCTGCTGTAAAAGAGCCGCATTACGGTCTGTCAGCTTAGCAGTAATGGCAGAAGTAATTCCAGCAAGTATTTTCTATCCAGCAAGGCCAAATCCTCATCCTTAGGGTCTAAGATATCAAATGAGATAATAAATAAACAAAAGGTAAATCTGAGGGATGCTAAAACAAAAGTAAACCTAAAACTATAGGGAGAAAGAACCTCTTTTCCCACTACTAAGAGTAGTATAAGATGTAACCGCAATTGATGCTGCAGGCATTATTTGTCTTTTAGATTCCACATGTGATGATCATGCTTCATCCCTTTCCTTTTTAGTCTAGTAATTACACAACAAGCAACATCATGTTAAGGACAAATCAATATGCTAAGGTCAGTGAGCTCCTCAAGTAATGATTTAATTACAATTTGTACTATGGTCAAAGAGAAGAAGACATAGAATGTAAATGTGTATTTCTTTAGAGGAAGAAAAAATGAAATTTGCTATGGCTCAATGCGTATTTTCTGGATAAATACATTTTATTGAGATAACAGCAAGCCTATAAACTAATTATCTATAAAATCAAATTATTTAGCAGCAACCTCATATTTCCATTAACTTCAGCTAGCACAATACAATATGTACATCAATACAACCAAACAGATGATATGTATCATATACACTAAATGTCTGATATAGCAGGCATAGCCTCAAGTGCTATTACCTGGTACAATGCATGACTTAGCTCTTGCCTTGTTGTATGTAAATCCATCTGAATTTTATTTTTAAATTCAGCGTGTTTGTGTGTGCGAAGTGTTTTTTCCAATTCAAGGTCTATAGGCTCAAGATTGGGTAATAATGACCTTCGACCATGTATGCAAAGAATACAAAAAAAATGAAAACAAAAATTAATAAAAATAAAGGTGAGAGAAATTACGATACTAACCTTGTTACGCTGTTACAATTTTTCTATGAAAACACACAAAAAAAATACGAGAAATAAAATAAATAAAATAAAAATAAATTAACAAGATAAATGAAAAATTACAAAGAAAAATAACTTGAAAATTAAATTATAGAAATTTAAAGAAGAGAAAAATAAATAAAATTCTAACCTTAAAATGTAAATTCACTTTTTTGTTAATAAAAAAAATTACTAGGAAACAACTAAAATAATAATAAAAAAATTATTTACAAAAAAATTAATTCTACAAATTAAAATACTTACCTCCCCGGCAACGGCGCCAAAAACTTGTTGTGCAAATTTTGTTGAACTCGCAAACGCACAAATCTATTGTAGAATAAATCAATGGTGTCGAGTATCGATCCCACGAGGAAATGAATTTTAATTAGGTGTAGAATTAATTTTGTAAGTGGATGATTGGATTATTGGGGAAATTGGTTTAAACTATGCTAGAATTTAAATTGGAATGACAGAATTAAATTGAATTGGAAACTATTATAATGAAGTGCTTAGGTATCTAGACTAAGTATCAACATGCACCATGGGCTAAATATTCCTTATTAATATCAATTAAATCATGAGGGGAGAATTCACACATCATAAACCACACTGTAATCAATATGGTGCTAAGGGCTTATCGTGCCAAATAATAATAACCTTGTACTAGGGTGCTGGTGAAAGCAGGGCGGTAACTAGACAAGATTATTATTATTTGTCAACGAAAAGTCAAAACTTCCACAGAAATTAGAGGGGAAGAGAAAATAAATTTACCAAATAAAGCCCATGACACATGTTGAGACTTCACCTTCAACCCAAGCTTGAAAGAAAATTAGCTACTCATAATTAAACTAAGGGTAAAATAGGAATTTATTAAAATACATAAAAAATACAAGATGGAGAAAGAATTACATAAAACTAAGCTCAAAAATTGATTCAGGGGTATCAAATTAGGGGGGAGAGGCCCCTTTTTTATAGATACATTGAGTAAATCATGGCCATCAGATTAAAAACAGTTTGGACGCACAGGATTGCGCCACGTCATCAGTCAATAGTACGCGGTTTGACCACAGGTTTGACCACGCGGTTTGAACAATAACACTGTTTCTACATGGTTTGAACAGTAACACTGTTTCTACTCGGTTTGAGCAGTGATACGGTATGAACAATGTCGTGAACAGTACCCATAAACAGTACCGTATATGTGAATAGTGCCGTAAGTGTGAACAGTGCCATTTTTCCTTTTATGCTGCTCTTAAGGTTTTCGACTGTCATAAGTTCAAAAGTGAAGTCTGTTTTGCTATCCGATATCTCGTTCATTGTGAAATGACCATGATGCCCCTAAAATATATAAAATACTTAATTAAAACAAAACACTCATAATTGACTTAAATAAATAAAATTAGAGATATTAGTGAGACTTGAAGTGTAAAATGACGATTTTCTCCTCTATAAATATACACTTTCTAACACTCAACATTGTATGATGTTGCTGTTCCAAAGCAAAATTATATTGCATTAGACCATCCCATTCCTACAATTAGACAAACAATGTAACTGCCAGGAAATATAATAAAGAATCTCATATTAAAATGTAAAATTCAGTATCAATTAAAATTATGAATTTGAAGAAGTGTCACTAAGAAATTAGCAATATTACAATTAAAAAAATGATAAAAGACATTAAATTATGCTTACATGATTATCATTGTTTATAAAAAAAAGTATTCACTTTCAAATTAAAAAAATTAAAAGAGCACAGAACAGGGGATCTCAAAAAAAAAAAAAAAAATCTTATAATAGCTCTATCTTGTAAAGTATACTAGATAAATCTAGCATAAGAATAATTGGCAACAAAACTCTAAGACTAAATATTCGTGTTATACATTCTAAATTATTATGGAATGAAGAGACCTAATGAACACAAAAACAATATGATATTATGAATGAAAAATATGGGGTAAAATCTGGAAAACTATATGTTTCATGGAAAGAAAAAGATCACCATAAAAATTAGAGCTTATTACATACTAATTAAATTGGAATATAATCTAAGCTTGCAATTGGCAGGAAATTGGTAATATGCTAAAACACAAGTTCATGGAAAAACATATGAAGTCAAAAGTAAAATTCTTTTTAAGTACTAACAAATTAAAACCTCCTTCCAAACAAACTTAAACATTTAACACAGCAGGCATAAGGCAGTAAATTAGAAGCACATACATTCTGGAACATTCTAAGCATCTCACAAATGCTAGCAGCCATCAATGGTATGGGCTTCTTAAATTGCATGGCAAGCCATTAAGCAAAAGGCAAAGATTATCATGCAAGGGTACATTAAAGAATGATAACGAGAACTTCCAACAAGGCAAGAAAAGCAACCATGATAAATTTCTATAACCATTTTCTCCTAAATTATGTAAAGAAAAATAGTAATTTAACTATATAAATTTTTAACAGGCATTTAATCAAACACCTTCTCCCATATTATGTAGATAAAAATAAAATATTAACTATATAAAGGTCTAATGTGCAAAAATCTTTCGAAATTGTAAACCAATTATAAATGTTAAATCTTCAATTGGCATTCAAAATTTTCCAAATCATGATTTCTTAAACAAGAACGGGTCAAATGCACGATAAAGCCAAACCCTAACCATCATGACAGCCACGAGCCACCATTACCTTACCCCTCCACAACAAATCCGATACCATGCAAATCAATCCCAATCAATTTCTACACCAAAATCCCAACAAAATTTACTATTTGGAAAACTAAACCCATAAGTTTTAATACATACCCGATGTCAATTTTTATTTTTTAAAAATAATTCAGCAACCTTACCTGGATATGGATTGATTCGTTGAGGAAAAAAAAATAAAAAACCAATTGATTCTCATGGTGGTGGTAGATCTGCTTGTGGAGATGACGAACAGATGAAAAGACTGAGAAACAACGTGAAATGAGAGAGCAAGCAAGCGTGATGGCTTGAACGGAGGAAGAATGGTGGCATTTTGAATGGCAAAATAGTGGAGTTTTTATGATCTATTAAGAATGAAATTTTAATTCTAGGGTTTCAAATGATGAAAGAGAGAGGCAAAATGTAGAGTGACTGAGAGAATGTTCGAGACTTTCGACAAAATTGTGTGTTTTAAGCAATCATATGGTAAATCGTAGCGTTTTACCTTTTTGTTTTTATTTTTTCAATTTTTAAAATGGTACTGTTTGATTTTTAAAATAAAATAAAATATTAGAATTTAGTCAAATATAATCAAAATTATAATTCTATCACAATTTTTTGACAGAGCAAATTTATATCACGATTATATCATTAATTTTTGATAAATAATAATTCAATCACAAAACCATCACTACTACATGATAGAACCATATTCTATCATGAGTCCGTCATGCTTTTATGATATATACAAAATTTGTCATAAGTTGTCTGTTATTTATTACCAAATTTCTTTTAGTGTATGTAGTGTTATACAAAGTCATTCTAAAAGTCTAAGCGTTTACATTCTCTTAAATGTTTTTCTTTTAATATAAATTCTATAAATACTGTACATTATATAAATTATTATCCCAAACAACTTTAAAAATAATATTTTATTCCATTTGAAATCTTTAATGTAATATGGCATAAAGTTTTTGGAATATAGAAATAATTATTGTGATATGGAGACTAGTTTCTTAAGATGTGATTTAGAAAAACTATAACTTATCTTATTTTGGAGTTTACTTTTATTTGTAACTAGCCTGAAAATGTATCACTATAGAGAGATTTTAGTATAAAATGGAATAATATAAAAGTGTAAATTAACAAAGGACTTGGCTTCAATGATGGTAGATAATTTATCAGGAGTAAAAGAAAATATTATTAAAAACTGTAGTTAATGAACTACACTTCGCAAATTTTTATGCGTTACTAATTGACTAATTCTTTTCATCGCGTCTAGACTCTGGATTCTGATCTAAGCATGCAGAAGCACACCTACAAGATTGACATCAGTTTATTCAGAACATTTCACTAATTAAGTTATTTATTAATTGGAAGATGAAGAAAAGAAATCTCCTGGATGCTTCCCTTTGAATACGTCCAATGGTAACACATTGAAACTGTGCACACCGCATTTTTCAACGACCTTCATGGTGTAGGTGCGCCAGCTCTACAAATTGAAAGATCAATATATAAATATAATCATCTTAATTCGCAGCAACAAGATTATTGTTCAATGCAATTGAAAAAAATATCATGATCACGTACGTGAAGATTCTTTTACTTAGCTTGATTTATTTGTTGGCTTAACAATAATATATATAGGAATATATTATAGTTATAAATAGGGATGGCAGGAAAATTCGGATCCGGCCCTCATCCGCAAGGATCCGGAAAATTCGGATCCGCATGTTTAAAAATGCGGATCCGGATTTGAAAAATTCAAATTCGTACGGATCCGGATGCACTTGCATCCGGAATTCCGGATATCCGGATCCGGTTGTTTTTTAAATAAAAACATATATTAACCTCAATAAAAATAAAGGTCTAAATTCTAAAAGCTGCGTTTGCTTCCTTTATTCAACTTTCCCCACAAACTCACCTCACCAGCAGTCGTAAGTCTCGCTTTCGACTGGTGGCCGACTCGCCATCTTCCTCGCCTGATCTGCCGGTGGAGCCTCGCCTGATCTGTCGTCGAAGCTCGCCTAATCTGTCGAAGCTCCCCTCGTTGTCCAAGGCTCCTAGCCGCGCGGTGCTCGTCGAAGGCTCGCTGCCTTGCTGTGACGCTGCTTGGCTTTTTGCTCCCTTATTTCAATTTTCCTGTAATAATTTTGTCCCTTATTTCAATTTTGCATCGGGGTAATCTCTCATTTCTTATCTGCGGAGTTAGCATTCCCAGCAGCTACATGCGGACCTTTGACTCCTGCATTTGTTCTTATTGCTTTGATATTTGTCAGGATGTTTTTGCTTTTATGACTATAATTACAGTACTGCAGTTGTAATTGCTTGCTCTTTTTAATTTGATTATTTTCATTTTCGGATTTAGTTGAAGAAGATGGGGGAGATGGGGCCGTCTGCTAATTTTCTTAGATTATTTTGCATTTATTTTTGTACTAAGAAAATGTTTTTCTATTTTTTCTATTAAATACATGATTTTTTTCTGGTTAATAATTTGGTGTTGTGGTTGATTATTTAATTGTATTTAATGAGTTTAATATGATGTAAATTTGTATAAATTTGAAAATGTTGTTGGTTTAATTTAATTTTGTTGTTGATTGAATTTTTTTCTGATTAATAACTTGGTATGTGGTTAAATTATTAAATTATTAATTGTTGATGTTATATGTTATTTATGTTAAATTATTAATTATTGGTTCATAATTAAATTTTATTTGATATTAATAATTAAATTATTAAATTATATTTTTAATTATTTAATTTAAAATTTTACGGATCCGGATATCCGAAATATCCGCCCGCATCCGGTGCAGATTTTACCCGCATCCGGATCCTTAAAAAAATCTATGGATCCGGATGCGGATCCGAAAATGAAAAAGACCATCCGGATCCGGATCCGGATTTTGCCAACCCTAGTTATAAGCTCAAATAAGTTATATACCTCCGCCTCCCTTTTCCATCTTCATCATTTTGTTTATATTAAGATGGAACACGGACTCTTTTCTTTCAACCGACATTTCGTTTTGAGTAAATTTGTTCATCGGCATTGTCGTGTACTGTGTTGCTGGAGCCGAACCGACATTGATTTTAATGTCGTCCACAGCCACTGAGTTAGCCCCATGCATGACACGTGATCTTCTGAATTAAAACAGCATGTTGCTGCCGTCGTTTTGGAGTCACTTGAGGCATGCACCTGCTGATCACGTGATTCGTGACGGTTATGGTTGTTGATTTTGGCGGGAACCAGCTGGTGGCTAACAAGCCCGGAAATAGATTTTCTAAGGCTGATTCTTGTGTGCATTTCTTAGATCTAATCGCAAGAATTGAGAGAGAAAGTTAGTTGCGTGTATTCTCTGTATTCATTTCATGTTCTCTGTAACTCTTGGATGCAATATAGCGAAAGCTTGATGCTTGTTTCCTCAGTGGATGTAGGCACTATCAGTAGGTGCTGGACCACTTAGTTCTTGTGTATTTGTCTCTGTTTTGCTTCTATTGTTGATCGATTATTGAGTGCGTTCATTTCTTGATCTGTTAATCTTGCATCTTGAGGATAGAATTAGGCTTTGGGGTGAATTTAATCTGATTTATAAGGGCTGAATTCACAATAATTGTTCTTTTAGTTTTCACGGTGTTGACTGATTCGTGCTTGTAAGAAAAGAAAAAAATTACTAATTTGAATGATATATTGCTCTATGCTTTGTGGTTGAAGGCTGGCTATTGCTTTTTTGCCTTTTCAAAGTTGGAACAATTTTTTTTTTTTTAAAGAGTATTGTTTGTTTAAAATTGATTTTTTTTCCTTACATCTACTGTTCCTCAGTCAGTTTAAATACCTGTATATTGTCTTATGCATCTTTTTGTTATTGGCTATTTGTTCATTTTTCTGCTAGACGTGTTTCATATTTAATTAAGAGTCTGTTACAGGTCCTTAATTATGTGAGATCTCAAAGACTAATGGAAGTAGGTCTGTACTTTTCTACTGGCAGTGACATCCTATTTTATGCTTTGTTTCTTAAAAATGGTTTTGCAAAAATTTTTGCAAGATAACTTATTACCGTTTGTGCAATGAACTAAACTTTAGCAAGTACAAAAAGGAAGATTGGGTGGTTGTAAAAGAAAGTAATTAGAATCTCTCCATCTTCGACATTGGTGGAAGAAAAAATTTAGGTCAGAAAATGGAATCACTTGGAAAGAAAGGATTGCA
Organism: Atalantia buxifolia; assembly: GCA_030444775.1. NCBI lineage: Eukaryota > Viridiplantae > Streptophyta > Magnoliopsida > Sapindales > Rutaceae > Atalantia > Atalantia buxifolia. The sequence goes on from CM059838.1 coordinate 11,218,402, forward strand.
ACAGTATTTGAGACAACCTCAACAACATGCTTGGAGAAAAAAAAGGTCCTTTCTTTCCCAACTGTTTTGTTGATTTGTTTAATTTCTGCTATGGATTTTTTTTCTGTTATATTTTCTGTTTGGTGGCTGAGAAAGTTGAGGAAAGCTTGAATATTTATTACTTTTCGTAGGCAATAACTGTTGGAGTGTTGCAAGCAACCAGTGACATAGTTGTTCAGAAACTCAATGGGCATTTACAAAACTGTTGAAAAGTCAGAATTGGCGCATGCATGTGGCATCCGAATTTCAAGAAAGCATGCAAATTTTCAAAAGGCTACTAAACAATTGCAAAAAAAGATGAAAAGTTGGCAAATTTGACAAATTTGCCAAATGGACGCCATTGACAATTTGCTTAGGTTAGGTGGAATAGCAAAAGGGTTGGTGCAATAGTGCCATTGTTTTCCTATAAATAGATGGCACTTCTTCCATTCTAATCATCCCAAAAATTTGTTAAGCTTATAAGTTTCTAAGCTTTTGAGAGAAATGAGAGAAGTGTGTCTGGAGAATTTATTTTTCCTGCAGAGTGTGAGAGTACTGGGTATATTTGGGTTTCTGGCAAGTGAGATTCGTTACTCAAATATTTGTACTCTATTAGTTGATAAATAAACAATTATTCTTTCTTGCCTCCGTGGATGTAGGTTTAATTACCAAACGACGTAAATTTTGTGTCCTTTATTTTTATGTAATTATTTGGTGCGCTTAATTCCGCATTCCGCGCACAACAAGTAGAATCAGAGCTTTTAAGCTTATAAGTTTCTAAGCTTTTGAGAGAAGTGTGTCTGGGAAATTTATCTTTCTTGCAGAGTGTGAGAGTACTGGGTATATTTGGGTTTCTGAAAAGTGAGATTCGTTACTCAAATATTTGTACTCTATTAATTGTTAAATAAACAATTATTCTTTCTTGCCTCCGCGGATGTAGGTTTAATTAACGAACCACGTAAATTTTGTATCCTTTATTTTTTTGTAATTATTTGGTCCGCTTGATTCTGTATTTCACGCACAACAAGTGATATCAAAGCCGACGGTTCGTACTTGGGGGGATACGGTACTGTTCGCATATACGGTACTATTCCCGTATATGGTAATGTTTACATACGGTACTGTTCACGAATATGGTGGAGACGGCCATTTGTACTTGGGAGACAGTCTATTGCAAGTAGTGTGTATTTTTACATGTCTAGGAAAGTTCTGTCAACAAGGCGATAAGAGTCTAAGGATTCTGGTTTTTAATTAGGACCGAGTTCCCGTCTAGTCTCCTGGGAACTTTCCTGGTGTATTTATTCACGCGAAATTAACATTATAGAGGTTGTTTTTCAAGTGAAAATATTTCGTTGAAAAAATGGTAGAAGGTGAAACTTTCAGAATTGGGGAGGAATCTACCGAAACTATTTCAGGAGACACTTTAGGTGGGAGGTGAGATTTGTCAAATCGCTATTCAACACCTGTTATAGGAGACCAGAAGATCGATGTTGAAAGGTTTGATAGGAAAATCAACTTCGGCATATGGAGGCGCGAAGTTATGGATTCCTTTATTCAAATTGATCTCGATGTTGTTCTGAAAAATAAAAGACACTTGTATGATGAAGAAATTTGGGATCGTATGAATGAGAAAGCTTGTGGTCAGATTAGATCTTGTTTGACCAAGAAGGTGAAATACTTGGTGAAAGATGAGGAGTGTGCGATGACTTTGTGGCGTACATTGGAGGAGAAGTACTTACTGAAAAGTCTTGAAAATCGCCTTCATGCAATGAGCCAAATATATGGCTTTCGAATGAAGCCTAGGGTGTCAATGCAAGATCATGTCTCAAGATTTGAAAAGTTACTTGCTGATTTAAAGAATTTTGATGAAGATATTAAGGATGAAGTCAATGCTATGATTTTGTTACACTCACTACCAGAGGAATATAGTCATTTTGTGACTACCTTGATATATGGGAAAAGCGTGATCATCTTTAAAGATGTTTGCACAATATTGACTAACTTGGAGATTCGGAATAATGATAAAAAGTCTGAACGAACATCGTTTGAAGCTTTGGTGAGCAGAGATTGAGCGATGGAGAAAAAGAAGAAGCGTGGTGGAAAGAATTCTCGATCCAAATCGAGAAGCAGAAATACAACAATAGATGAGTGTGCCTTTTGTCATGAAAATAACCATTGGAGGAAAGATTGTCCAAAGGCTCAAAATAGAGATGGGAAGAAATCAGTAGCAGCAAACATGGCACGTGAGGAGGGAGACTTAAACTACTCACTGTTTATTACGTCTACGGCGTATGTTGCAAGTTCAAGCGAATGGATACTTGATACCGGAGCAACCTACCATTTGTGTCCTATTAAGGAATGGTTTACGGATTTCAGAGAATTGGAATCTGGTGAAGTTGTGATGGGGAATGATCGATCTTGTCACACAATGGGGATAGGTACAGTTCGACTCAAACTATTTGATGGAATGATGAGAGAACTCAAAAAGGTTAGATTTGTTCCAGCTTTAAAGAAAAATCTAATTTCTGTGGGTGTTTTGAAAGTTAAAGGCTACAAGGTTACTATTGAAGATAGCACAATGAAGTTTACACATGGGGCTATAGTGATTCTGTAAGGCGTTCGGCGTCACAATTTGTACTATTTGAAAGAAGGTACAACTGATGAAGCAAATGTTGTTGAGGCACACAATGACACCACCAAGCTATGACATGTACAATTGGAACATGCTGGAGAGAAGTCTTTGCAAACTCTAATGAGGCATGGACTCTTAAAAGGTACAAAAACCTGTAAATTAAAATTTTGTGAGCATTGTGTAGTAGGCAAGAAAACAAGGGTCAAGTTTGGTACAGCTAATCACGATACTCGTGAGATCCTTGAATGTGTTCACAGTGATGTATAGGGACCAACCAAGACTGCATCAATTAGTGAAAGCCATTATTTTGTTACATTTGTTGATGATTTCTCTAGACGTATATGGGTGTACACCATGCGAGCAAAGGATGAGGTTCTAGAAATTTTCGTGAAATGGAAGAAATTGATGGAGAATTAAACTGGCAGAAAGATTAAAGTATTGTGTTCTGACAATGGGGGTGAATATACTTCTGATCTATTCTTGCAAGTATGCTAGAACGAGGGTATTAAAAGACATTTCACGGTGAGATATACTCCGCAACAGAACGGTGTGGCTGAGAGTATGAATCGTACTTTACTGGAGAAGCTACGATGTATGTTATCTAATGCTGGTTTAGATAAAAAGTTTTGGGCTGAAGCTGTGAGTTACGCAAGTCGCTTGATAAACCGATTGCCTTCTGTTATAATTAGAGGTAAAACTCCTATGGAAATGTGGCCTAGAAAGCATGCACAAGACTATGATTCCCTTCGTATATTCGGGTGTCCAGCTTATTATCATGTCAAAGATGGTAAGCTGAATTCTCGTGCTAGAAAAGTTATCTTTGTGGGGTTCAAAGGTGGAGTAAAAGGTTTCAAGTTTTGGGATCTCGAAGATAAAAAGTTTGTGTGTAGTAAAGATGTCACGTTTGATGAAGCTTCAATGATGAAAGCTTCAAGTTCTCAGCAGGTGGAGAACAAGATCACAGAGGTATTGCAGCGGGTGGAGTTTAATGCAACTCTATATGCACCAGTTAGTCCTACATCCGAGAAAGATTCATCTATGGAGGTGACACCTAGGGTTGAAGAAGAAGTTGTTTCTTCTGATGTCCCACAAAATGAAGAAACAATTGATGGTGTAGATAATGATGATTCTATAGAAACAAGGAGGCCAAGAAGAGAGATAAAGAAACCCGGATGGCTTACTAAAGACATGGTGGTAGCCTATGCACTTCCAGTTATTGATGATGACATCCCCAACACTTTTGGTGAAGTATTACGCAGCAGTGAAAGTGATTAGTGGAAGTTAGCCATAGAGCAAGAGATGAAATCTCTCTATCAAAACCAGACTTGGGAACTTGTGGAGTTACCAAAGGGAAAAAAGGCTACTGGCAATAAATGGGTCTACACCAAAAAGTAAGGATCTCCAAATCAAACAACTCTTTGGTACAAGACAAGGCTCGTAGCAAAAGGCTTTGCTCAAAAGGAAGGTATTGATTATAATTAAGTTTCTCTCCAGTTGTAAAATATGCTTCCATTCGTATTCTACTTGCCTTGGTAGTTGAATATGAGTCAGAGTTGGCTCGATTGGATGTCAAGACGACATTCTTGCATGGAGATTTGGAGGAGGAGATTTATATGACTCAACCTTGTGGTTTCAAAGTTGCTGAAAAGGAGAATCGTGTGTGCAGATTGAGTTTGAAGAATTTTGAACTACAGTTGGCTTGATCCCAAATTTTGGGTACGTAGGCAGTCGATTCGACACAACCATTATGGATCCTTATTGAATGATTACATTGGGGATGATGGTTCATTGGTAGTCGGCTCAGATTTGGACAAATCTTTGCCGAGGTGGAGAATTGTTGAAAAGTCAGAATTGGTGCATGTATGTGGCATCCGAATCTCAAGAAAGCATGCAAATTTTCAGAAGGCTACTAAACAATTGAAGAAAAAATGAAAAGTTGGCAAATTTGTCAAATTTGCCAAATGGACACCATTGACAATTTAGCACCATTTGACAAATTTGACTTAGGTTAAGTGTGAGAGTACTGGGTATATTTGGGTTTCTGGGAAGTGAGATTCATTACTCAAATATTTGTACTCTATTAATTGTTAAATAAACAATTATTCTTTCTTGCCTCCGCGGATGTAGGTTTAATTACCGAACTACGTAAATTCTGTGTCCTTTATTTTTCTGTAATTATTTGGTGCGCTTGATTCCACATTCCGCGTACAACAAAAACTTCAGCTGAGGAGGCTACTTCTTAAAGTGGTTAGTTTTTTCACATTGCATCTCTTTTATATTTGGTTTTCTGCTGTAACTCAAGATAGCTATAATATTCCGTATTGTTAATTATTGCCTTTTGATTTTTGTGTTGCACTGGAACATTAGCTTTTAGCATCTTCCAATTGGTGATGGGTGCTTGCAATTCATTTTTTCATTCATACTTTGAGTTTGGTGAATGTTTTATATTAAGAATTCAGTCCATAGTTGCCAAAATTTATGTCCTATTACGCTTCAACTTTCTCTCTAGCCGTTTTCAAAACTTGCTCAGTCATCTGCTCTGTGTCAAATGCATGCTTTCTCTTTATACTGTGTATTTGGTGTTAACATTTATGTTAACATAATGTTGATTTTGATGATAACAAACAAAATTAAGAATGATTAAGTTTTTAAAAGCTCAAATAATTTTTTCATACATTTTAAATAAATCATTATTTTCACTTTATAAAGGTTTTATATTTAATGGAAAAATGATTTTATGAAATTGGTTGTTTTTCAAGTTCATGGTTTAATTGAAAGAGTTTTGAAAACTTTGAAATCAATAAGTATTACTTGAAATTTTGGAAAGGATTTATTTGAAACGTTTTATAGTATTTTGGGCCATATCATAATTTCATAATGTTTTGGGATTCATAAAGTAATTTTTACAATTTCTGAAATTGGACTTAATGGCAAAATTTATAACGTTTTGGGCCATAATGCAGTTATGGAAAGTTTTGGGGTCAAAACTGTAATTTTGGAAAATAGTGCACTATGCCCGTTCTTTCAGAGCAAGCGGCAATCGGTTATGCTAAACGGCAATCCGGTTATGGGGCAGAAACTCTCCCGGATGAAAAGCGGCAATCCGGTTTCGTAAATGCGGTAATCCGGTTATTGGGCAGAAAGCTTCTGGAGCATAAACGGCAATCCGGTTGTGCTAAACGGAAGTCCGGTTACGGGGCAGAAAGCTTCTGGAGCATAAACGGCAATCCGGTTGTGCTAAACGGTATTCCGGTTCTGGGCGAAAGGTTCGAGCATAAACGGCAATCCGGATATCACAAGCGGCATTCCTGGATACTCAAAAATTCAAATTTTTGCCTTAACTAACATGCAAGCGGAATTAGGAAACCATAAACGGTAATCCTATTATGAGCAAAAAGTGCATAACGGCTTTTTTAGCTCCATCTATATAAACTCAAATCCAAATCATTTTTGGTAATCTTGGCAAGCATAAACAAGTGCACACAACATATATTGAGCTTCAAATTCAAAATCATTATAGATTAAATCTTCATTGAGCTATCATTTGTATATCCACTCTAAAAGAGAGTTGTTTGTTGTATTTTTCATTTCTCATCAAATTGTGAGTGTACAAGTGTGAGAAACACTTGGGGTGAAGAGATTGGGAGATAATCTCTTGTTGTAAAGGTTCATTGACACCTTGGAAGTCAATTGTAAACATTTGAAGCCTTGGAAAGGCTTGGATAGTGAAATCCTCAAGCTTGGGTTGCTTGGAGGCGTGGACGTAGGCGGGGATAGCCGAACCACGTAAAAATCTTTGAGTTTGCTTTCTCCTCCTTACTCATTTATTATTGTGCATTTATTGAATTTATTGTTTTCAAATTTATTAAGGCATTAGATTGGATTGTTGTGTGTTTTGCTAGGATAATTTTTAAAATACCAATTCACCCCCCCTCTTGGGTTGCACACTTGTATTTCATTTGGTATCGAGAGCAAGGTGCTCTTGTGTAGACTTAATCGTCTAGAGTTAAAGATCCATAGCAACCTAAATTAGCTCAACCATCATGGAAGGCCAATCTACCACTAGACCTCCATTTTTCGATGGAAATGATTATCCTTATTGGAAAACTAGGATGAGAATCTTTTACAAGCCTTAGATTATGAAATATGGGAAATAGTTTGTGATGGTTCATTCATTCCTAGGAAGAATGCTTTAAGTGAGTTGGATAGGAAGAATATGTCTTTAAATTCCAAGGCTATGAATGCTTTATTTTGTGCCTTAGATAAAAAGGAATTTCATAGAGTTTCAAATTGTTCTAATGCTTATGAAATATGGAGAAAACTTGAAGTTGTGTATGAGGAGACTACAAACAAGGAGGAATCTCATGAAGTGTCAAATTTGGCACTTATGGCAATTGGAGATGAATCGGATGATGAATTTGATGAGGTAAGTGATCTTCCTACATATGATGAATTACATGATGCCTTTAAAGAATTGCATGATGAATTGATGAAAATGGGTAAAAAGAATGTTTGCCTTAAGAAGAAAATGCTAGAACTTACAAATGAAAATGATGCCATGAAAAATGCATTGATTCATTGAATGAGAAGATAAATGAACTAGAACTAGAAAATAAAACATTGCATGATAGAATTGCATTATCAAATGAGAAACCCAAAGACTTCACACAAGCATCTAGAATCACATGTAAATGACTTGAAAAATGAAAAAGATGCCTTGCAAAAATCTAATGCTTCATTAAATGAAAAGATCAAAGAATTGGAATTAGATAATGAAATGCTACATGATAGGATTGCATCATTTACATGTAAACAAAGTACTTCATATGAGCATGAGAAATCACATGTTGATGAATTAATGAAAGAAAATGAAGTGCTTAAGAAGAGGAGCAATGAGCTTAATGAAATTGTGTTAAAATTCACAAATGGTCAACAGAACTTAGATAAATTGCTCAACTCTAAAAAATGTGTATTTGATAAAGGAGGACTTGGATATAAGCCTAACTTGAAACAAAAATATTATAAGAATTATTTTGTTAAGGCTACCTCCACAAGCGATCATAAAATTGTTTGTCATTATTGCAATCAAAATGGTCACATGAGTTATAGATGCCATGTTAAAAGAAATGCATATTATGGAGCAAAATGTATTTGGGTTCCAAAAGGAACCAAATCTAACGCTCAAGGACCCAAGAGTATTTGGGTACCAAAGGGCACAACGTGAATGTTTTCTTTGTAGGTACCACAATCAAGGAATGGTGGAGAGTTCCTTGATGAAAGCTTGTGAGAATAATTATTCGATCATGATCTAAGAGAAAATGATGAGTAAGATGATTTAATTGCTTTGGTAACAATTTTTGTCATATTAATTTTGTTGAATGGATCATGATGGATAGATAATACCTTGAATTTGCGAAAGCATGCTCGTATGTTTACATAATTGAATTATTATTGTGCTTTATCATGATGCATGGTTATATATTTATGATGATAGCTTGTCAACTCATCATGATAGATTTGTTTGATTTTGATGATTATGTAATGCCTAAGCTTGATAAATGAGTGATATGCTTGAATTATTAATCTTCGAATGCTTACATATTTCATGATTGTATAATGTATATGCATGATAGATGAGTTATATGTTTGCTTTTGTATGTATTTATGTTTCATGTATTAAATGGCTTATTGAAAAGTTTTGAATCTCAAAATGGTTTAAAATTGATCAATTTTTAAGCCAAAAATAAATTTGTGTGTTTAATACAAGTTTAAGAGCTTACTTCATCTCAAAAATATTTTTCATAGCTTAACCGGTTAAGAAATCCGGAAACCCGGATTAAATTTGATGCTTGTTGGAACTAACCGGACAACCGGTTATGAAATCCGAAAACCCTTGGTTCAGTTTGATAGTTGCTGGAACACATTCGGCCAACCGGATATTGTCAACCGGTAAACCGAATTCAAGTTGGTTGCTTGCTGGAAGGAACCGGGCAGCCGGATAAGAAATCCGGAAAATCGGATGCAAGTTTGATCTTTGCTGGACACAACCGGATGACCGGTTATGCAATCCGGAAATCCGAATTCTTGCTGCCAACTCTCTGGACCACAACCGGATATCCGGTTATCCACATCCGGAAATCCGGATTCGCGTTGTTTCCCTGCTGCTTGGTCACTGGTTTTATGCTTCTTCTTCTTCGTTTCTCTCTCTTCAAAACCATGAGTGGCTCTCCTCTATTTTCATTCAATTTTCCTTTATTTCTCACTTCATTTCATGCCAAGATCAATCTCTCAAACCATTACCCATGCATTTAACCTTCATTAAGCACTTTCCAATCATTATTTCTTCACTTGTTCTTCATCATTTCATCATCATCTCTCATGCGTGAACAGTACCTCTCTGTTTCTCTCTCTTCAAATCTAAGCTTTCTTTCACCAATTTTTGATTCAATCATATTATATCTTACCTTAAATCATTTCTTGGATCAATACAATCAGTTTAAATTTATCCATTTCACTCATTATTTTACAAAATCGAATTTGTGCATTTTGATTTTTCAAATTACCACTTCCATAGTGTGCTCTTCTTATGGATTTTCCCAATAGTTCTCTATTTATATTATGCACATATATTTTCATATGCATGGTTGCTTTCATTGTGGTTTGAGGATGATTATTGTTTGATATTTGAATGTTTTATATTTGGATAATGTGGAACTAATGTGCTTATCTTGAGATTTTGTCATCTTGATAGGGGGAGCTTTTTACTATATTTGATGATGAAGAGGGAAATATGATTTGTAAGGGAAAAATACATATACTTTGAAATTCTTAAGCATATGAATTTTTTCTTGTTTTATTAAAATGTCACATCAGATCTTTGATGAGTTTAGTTGTCTTGATTTCTAAAAATGTGATTAGTAATTATAGAGCTTGGATTATTGATATTATACTCTTATGACTTTTGCATTCCCTTGCTTAGCTTATTACTTGTTCTATTTTGGATAATATGCATTTTGAACTTTGTTGTTGTCCAAAGAGGGAGACAAAGTAATATATCATTTTGATATTGTCAAAAGGAGGAGAATAATATGCATTTTTGAGTTTTATTTTGATGATTGTATGGTCTTTGATTTCATCTTCTCAATTGTCTATCATCATTGTCCATCTCTTATATATGTGTGAATTCATATGCCATTAATTGTGTTATATCATTATTTATTTATAAAATTCGCACACATGACTTATTGCACTTATGAATTTGATCACTTATTATTTTAGCTCATAATAATGGCTTATCTTAAAAGCTATGTTGATTTTGATGATCTATACATTGTCATTATATACTTATGCTTTGCTTAAGATTTTAGATAAAGAATATGTTTTGATGATTTCATGTGTTTAATAAAGTTTGATCTTATGCAATTTATTTTTGGTAAATGAATCCATTTACTTATTGTTTGGTAAATGAATGCATTTTTTTTACTCTATTGATGTATTTTCGAATATGCATTATTTGCTTTAAATGATATCGAAAGGAGGAGAAATACATATACTTTGAGAATTTTTAAGCATATAAGAGTTTTTAAGTGTCACATTAGATCTTTGATGATTTTAGTTGTTTTGATTTCTAAAATATGATATGTTTTTGGATAAAATCATTTTGGTTAAAATTCTAAATTGGCCATATATTAGGGGGAGCATACAATATTTTGGATAATATGCTTTTGAATTTTTGGTGGCCAAAGGGGGAGACAAAGTAATATACCATTTTGATGATATAAATTGAGGGAAGTAACATGCATTTTGAGCATTCTTTTGATAATTGATATGTGATTATGGTGATGATTTTAAGATATGATGATGATTTGATTACATGATTGGTTTATATAATGATTTATGATAATTTGGGAGTAATATTGCTAAACTTGTATTTGAGGTGATGCTTGTTGTTAGGGGGAGATTCTATCAAAATTTCTACTCGGACAACATGGGTAACAAATTTGCTACTCTTATTCTTTTCCTTTAAGTTTTCTTTTTAATGATGAAGGGGAAGAAGAATACATGTTTTTTTAAATTTATAAAAATTTTCTACTCTTTTTCTTTGCCAATAAAGTTTTTCTTTTTGATGATGAGGGGGAGAAGAATAAATGTATTTAAATTTGTTAATTGGCAAATTGTAAGAGAAGCTTACATTTAGGGGGAGCAATTTATGAAATCATTCTTTAAATACATGAAAGGTTTGTCATCATCAAAAAGGGGGAGATTGTTAACATATATGTTTTCAAAATGATTTTGATGATAACAAACAAGATTAAGAATGATTAATCTTTTAAGCTCAAATTGTAAGGGGAGCTTGCATTTAGGGGGAGCAATTTATTCAATCATTCTTTAAATACATGAAAGGTTTGTCATCATCAAAAAGGGGGAGATTGTTAACATTTATGTTAACATAATGTTGATTTTGATGATAACAAACAAAATTAAGAATGATTAAGTTTTTAAAAGCTCAAATAATTTTTTCATACATTTTAAATAAATCATTATTTTCACTTTATAAAGGTTTTATATTTAATGGAAAAATGATTTTATGAAATTGGTTGTTTTTTCAAGTTCATGGTTTAATTGAAAGAGTTTTGAAAACTTTGAAATCAATAAGTATTACTTGAAATTTTGGAAAGGATTTATTTGAAACGTTTTATAGTATTTTGGGCCATATCATAATTTCATAATGTTTTGGGATTCATAAAGTAATTTTTACAATTTCTGAAATTGGACTTAATGGCAAAATTTATAACGTTTTGGGCCATAATGCAGTTATGGAAAGTTTTGGGTCAAAACTGTAATTTTGGAAAATAGTGCACTATGCCCGTTATTCTTTGTAGCAAGCGGCAATCCGGTTATGCTAAACGGCAATCCGGTTATGGGGCAGAAACTCTCCGGATGAAAAAGCGCGTCCGGTTTCGTAAGCGGTAATCCCAGTTATTGGGCGCGAAAAAGCTTACGGAGCATAAACGGCAATCCGGTTGTGCTAAGCGGAAGTCGGTTATGGGGCGAAAGCTTCGAGCATAAACGGCAATCCGGTTGTGCTTGCTAAACGGTAATCCGATTACGAGGCGAAAAGGTTACGGGCATAAACGGCAATCCGGATATCACAAAGCGGCATTCCTGATACTCAAAAATTCAAATTTTTGCCTTAACGGTAACATGCAAGCGGAATTAGGAAACCATAAACGGTAATCCGGTTATGAGCAAAAAGTGCATAACGGCTAGTTTTTAGCTCCATCTATATAAACTCAAATCCAAATCATTTTTGGTAATCTTGGCAAGCATAAACAAGTGCACACAACATATATTGAGCTTCAAATTCGAAAATCATTATAGATTAAATCTTCATTGAGCTATCATTTGTATATCCACTCTAAAAGAGAGTTGTTTGTTGTATTTTTCATTTCTCATCAAATTGTGAGTGTACAAGTGTGAGAAACACTTGGGTGAAGAGATTGGGGAGATAATCTCTTGTTGTAAGGTTCATTGACACCTTGGAAGTCAATTGTAAACATTTGAAGCCTTGGAAAGGCTTGGATAGTGAAATCCTCAAGCTTGGGTTGCTTGGAGGCGTGGACGTAGGCGGGGATAAGCAACCACGTAAAAATCTTTGAGTTTGCTTTCTCCTCCCTTACTCATTTATTATTGTGCATTTATTGAATTTATTGTTTTCAAATTTATTAAGGCATTAGATTGGATTGTTGTGTGTTTTGCTAGGATAATTTTTAAAATACCAATTCACCCCCCCTCTTGGGTTGCACACTTGTATTTCATTTGGTGCTAGTAATTTTTGTTGACATATATCATTTCCGCTATGAGGGTTGGTCGCTTCCTGCAAAATATCTTGAAAAGGGATGGTTAATCAAAGTCTACTATCAATTCCATGCTCTCTTCCAAATCCACATATATATGTATTCCACGCACCTGGTTGCTACTACACTTAAAAATGCCAATTGATCTAAAGAGGAGATACCTTTGTACGGTCTGTTAAGTGGGCAAACGACGGGTTTTGTTAATGACTGCCAAACATTTGACTAAGGAAATTTGGCTTCAAAATCAAATGACGGTAAAATTTGAAGATGGAAGTACACAACCACCTTCAGTTGATGACTTGTTTGATATTTTGGGTTTGGATTTTAAGGATAAGCTACTTAATGCCAACTGGAATTATTTGCTTGCTGATGAGCAACATACAGGTGAGGGTAGTACAATGACTATGAATGCTCCTGAAGTGAGTGCTGGTTTCTATTCAGTTAAAGAAGGAATATTACAGAGCAGTTCGTTATCTGGGATGGGTACCTACCATCTTTTCGAAGCTGTGGTCTCTAGGGCTAACTCTGTCTCGAAGCAGATCTCTGATGATATTGTTTCTTATAGGACAACATTGACACAAATCCATAGCTCCTCTATTCCTACTATTTCTCCCTCCTCTGGCCAGGTTAATTTGTCTAACTTAGTGCAAGCGGCGCTATTGGCCTCACTAAGTCCTTGACAAAGGCAGGGACGGGGTTATCCAACTCGTTTCAGTCCGGTTGCAGCGAGGATGATGGAGGAAATTGTTCTCAAACTACTTCCATATACGGGTCCCAAATCAGCTCCTGGGTGGAACAGGGTCAAAGTGTGAAGCGTGACGGTAGTAAATGGCCTGTTCTTTTGAGTAGAAATTGTTTGGTTTGAATAAATTGTTGACAAATGCTTTGTGGGTAACAGGGTTTCTTTTTGGAAATAGCTGAGCTAGTCGGGATTGAGGTACCATAGGAATGTTGCTGTAACAGATGAACTATAATTTCCTACTGAGCTTATTCTAAACGTGAGATGGCCGCCCTGGTTGAGTAGTCATAACACTCCATGTTCAGTTACATGGCCGTTTGATGATTTTCACTTAGCAGAAAATGAATGATTTATACACAGCTTATTAGAGCAGTTTAAATATGTGACGTACGTCAATTTCTTTAGGGGTTTATTTCATAGAAACTGAAAACATGCTGTTAGTCCACATTTTAAAAACTTTCCTTTTTTTCAAATGGGTGGTTCTTGTTCGTATGCCAGGGAGTTGGCGTCTATAAATATATTCTTAAAATGTAGCAACCTGTATAGTTATTTTATTTTATTTTTAATTTTTATAATATTTAAACTTTTCTTCTGTTAAGGAAGCTCATCTTGCTTGCTGTACAATAAGCAAAACAGAAGATAGAGCAGAGGATTGCAGCGGCTACAGCACACGGTTAAAGGTTGATGACATGGCTGTCCAGGTGGCACCTGGTGCTTATGTAATTACCAGCACACGTGAAGATTCGTTTTGATTAGTTATAGTTAGCAATGCATTTGAGCTGTTATCTTCAGCTTTGTATATAAACAATAATGTAATCACTTTGTACTAAAAAAAATGTTTTTCAGCATAAATAAAATGATATTCTAGAATCCTCTGAACTTCAAGTTTATTCTCTCAACTTTCTTTCACTTTCTCGTTAACCAAACAGTCATTAAAACAATTTTTAACTTCTTCTAGCAGGCGAAGACTAGATAAATCCCCTTCAAACCTTATACATAAAGCTGTTATCTAGGAATATACTAGCTGGAGTACGAACAGGAGTGGCTTCTGCACGGCAAAGCAAGAGAACTTAAAATGATCGACTTTTGTCAATTTTGTCAAGGATTATGTTCCTAAGATTTAAAAGAACAAGCATTTTGTTTGTCGAAAAAACCTACCTTCGGTTGAAATGGAAATAATTTTTTGTCGTTCTCCTGAACATGTGTGTTGCAGTCTACCCTATCCTAAGTTTGTAACCCAATATTAACTTTTACTGTATGCTTCAAAAATAAATTGTAGGCTATTTGTTTAAACTCCATTTTGTATTAGCAATCTTTGTACATTCGGTTACTGTATGTATGGTCAACAGGCTAACAGGGATGTGACAAGGATGGAAATATTTATGTCACTTGTTCGTCTTTTGGAGCAAACTGTAAGGAGCAGTGCATTGGTAAATGCCTTGGGTAACAACAATGTGATGGTTCATCACTCTTTTCCCCAAGCCACTTCTACAGCAGCAACTGGTAGGCCCAGTAGTTTACAGTGAGCCACCAGCTATTAATACTTTTCTGGGCTGGATATGTTAAGAGCGAGCTTGCGCGGCATCGCTTGCCATGACTGACATGGTTCCAGTCGGCACTCAGGTGGTTCTAACTAATTTGTTCATCTCCCCCAAACCAAATTATGACTAATCTCACTTTTTTAGGGAGGGAAAATTTCATTTAGGTAGTTGTGTGAGCTCCTTAAGAACTTTTAAATGTATGTTTCTTTCAGAGATGTATATCTGAATGTTATCTAATGCTTTCTTAAATTATTTAGCTGTGAAAAATGATCGTTGAAGAGGTTATTTTTAAGTGCTAGGTTTACAGGCAGAGGGGTTGCATAATAGTGGGTTTTGTTGTTAAAAAATGTAAAAGCATATGTCTGGGATATGAAATGAAGGTATTGAGGTGTTCTGTTTTCTTAATTGGTATTTTCTTGGATTACGGATTTCATTTCTATAGCATGACTACAGTAATCGTGTGTTTCTTCATTCCTCATTTTGCTTGCGTTATATTTCTCAAATTTTTTTTTATTCCTCCCAATTTGTGACATTTAATGGATAAGTTAGGAACATTATCAGACAACCTTGGACGTGTGATAAAAAATTTGAAAATATTGTTTCATGTTTGTTAATATCCTGCACTTGATTTGCATCTTGTTATGAGGCACATCATCATCAAAAAAAGATAAATCTAGTCAAGGGGACTTACAAGACTTACCCCTTGTCATCGCAAAAAAATCTAGAAAACGAATTAAAAGGACTAAATCTTTAACAATTGAGACACTTTCTGTATGGTTGGTCTAGATTCGGCACTCTCATCTAAGCATGAAATGACGACTTCCATGATTGATATCAATTTGTCTTGAACATTGTGCGATGGAGTTGGAAGCCGAGGGTCTAACATTTCATCGAGTGCTATTTCCAAGTTCAAAGATGAAGAGGAAATTGAGGAAATGAAATCTCTTGATGCTTCCCCTTTATCACTTCCAATGCTAACACTCCAAAGCTGTACACTTCGCACTTTTCCGTAACATTCATTGTGTATGCAAGCTCTGAAAGAGAAAAACAAAATCAATTATATTTTATATTTTATTTTTACTTGAAATCTAGTAAGCTGATACTAGTTAGTTTATTGTACGAGTTTGAAATAATGATTTACATACCTGGTGCAACATATCCATATGTGCCTGCAAGTTCTGCACAATTGGATGAGTCTGGCTTGAGAAACTTGGCAGTTCCAAAATCCAAAACATGGGCTTCATTCTCCAAATATAACAGCACATTCTTGCTTGATATATTTCGATGAACAATTGGTGGGAAGCAATTATTGTGCATGTAAGACAATGCATCGACTACACCTTTTATCACATTCATTCTCTTTGTCCATCCCAAATCCTTTGCTGCTGCATCATTGCTCAGGATCATGGCCAAGCTACCCATTTCAAGATATTAATAAACTATAAATGAGTGTCGGGCATGTGAACAAAAGCCATAAAATTTCATAATGTTACGATGTGGTACCCTTGTTAATGTCTTAACTTCATTAAGGAATTATTGTTGACTTGCCATCTCACTTGGGAGTGGCGAATGAAATTTATTGACTGCAACGATTTCTCCAGATGGTAACTCAGCCTTGTAAATGCTTCCTTGTCCACCCTTTCCAATGCAGTGCTTATCATCAAAGCCATTTGTTACTCTAATGATTTCTTCGTACACAATTTTTCCTTCAAAACTTAACACTGAAAGCAAACCCGAAGCATTTCCAGGGCTACTGTGTTGTGTTTGTGAGCTACTCCTCCTTCTTTGAAACATAAAGAACAATCCAATTAGAGAAATTAAAAGAGCAAAACTCCCTAAGAGAGGGAATACAATAACAACCCAAATCTTTCTCGAAGCTTGTTTGTGTGACTTGGATGCTTTACAAGATGGAAATCCTTTGATATCTGCGCACAAGCCTTTGTTCCCTTGTAATGCTTCCATCGGAGCATCTCTGAATGCTGTGCTGTTAGGAATTGATCCATGTAATTCGTTGTAGGATATGTCAATAATGAAAGACCATGCATCCATGTAATTCTTTGCATATTGCAGATTTAAGATGGCATCTCTTCTCCAAGAAAGTTATGACTCAAATCTAACTTTGAAAGATGAATTAACTTTTCTAATTCAACTGAAATTTTCTGAATAAATTGATTATTGCTCAAATTCAAGTAATGCAATTTAACCAAGTTGCCAAGACTTTTTGGGATTGAGTTGCTTAATCTATTTGAAGACAAGTCAATGTGCTCAAGTCGAATGACTGACCCGAGCTCTAGAGATAGCTGTTCACAAAGTTGATTACTATTCAAAATGAGCTTGATAATAGAATTAAGCTTGCCAAGTTTTGAAGGCATCTCACCAACAATGTGATTTGACGAAAGATCAAGAACTTTTAATAGAGATTAGTGTACAATCTCAGGGGGTATGCTGCCAGTAATATTATTTGAGGAAAAATCTAAAGTGCCTAACTTTAGGCATCTTCCCTAGTCAAATGAGATTTCACCATAAAAATAATTGTTGCTGAGATCTATGAAATTAAGTTTGGATGAATACCGAAAGATTTAAATATATTACCAGTGAGATGGTTTCGATTAAGACATACTCTTACTAAGCTTGTCAAATTTCTCAAATTAGGAATTGGACCTCGTAATTGATTATTCTCTAAAAGTTAGCATAGTCAACTTCATAAGGTTCCCATATTCTTCAGGAATAGCACCAGAAAGTGCATTATCAAAAAGAGTCAAGAAAGTCATCTAAGTCAACTTACTCAGAGAATGAGGGAAGGAGCCACATAGTTGATTGTCGCTCAGTTCTAGATCAGAAAGAGCCTTCAAGCGTCCTATTTCACTTGGAATTGAGCCAGAAAGTGAATTGTTATAAAGATACAAGAAAGCCAAGCTAGTCAAGTTACCCAGAGAGTGAGGGATTGAGCCACCAAGTTTATTGTCGCTTAATTCTAGATTAGAAAGAGACTTCAATTTTCCTATTTCACTTGGAATTGAGCCAGAAAGTGAATTCACATAAAGATATAAGGTAGCCAAGTTGGCCAAGTTACCTAGAGAATGAGAGATTGAGCCATAGAGTTTATTATCGCTCAGTTCTAGATCAAAAAGAGACTTCAAGCATCCTATTTCACTTGGAATTGAGCCAGAAAGTAAATTGTTATGAAGATACAAGGAAGCCAAGCTGGTCAAGTTACCCAGAGAGTGAGGGATTGAGTCACCAAGTTTATTGTAGCTCAATTCTAGATCAGAAAGACTTCAATTTTCCTATTTCACTTGGAATTGAGCCAGAAAGTGAATTGATATAAAGATACAAGGTAACCAAGTTGGTCATGTTACCTTCAGAGTAAGGGATTGAGCTATAGAGTTTATTATCGCTTAGTTCTATATTAGAAAGAAACTTCAAGCTTCCTATTTCTCTTAGAATTGAGCCAGAAAGTGAATTGCTATAAAGATACAAGGTAACCACGTTGGTCAAGTTACTTAGAGATTGTGGGATTGAATCTTCCAAAAAGTTTTTGTACAAAGTAAGGACGTTTAAAGAACTTAATATGCCTAATTCATGAAGAATTGAACCACTTAGGGGATTCTCGAACAGGCTAAAGACCTTCAGATTACTTAGGTGGCCAATTTGTACTGGTATGGTACCAGAAAACGAGTTGAATGATAAATCAAGGTACTTACGTTTTGAAATGTTACCAATTTGAGGCAGAATGTTTCCAAAGAGTTGATTGCTCCAAAGAGTAAGATACTCAAGATGGGGAAATGATGAGAATGAGAAATCACGAAGTGTGCCTTTTAAGCCTATACTTGTGAGGTTAACACTATTGACTCTTCGCGCATGGTTGCAATGAATTCCACCCCAAGCACATGGGCTTATTTTGGTGACATTATCAGGAGTCCATGAAGGTATGAGAGATCCAATATTATGATTTTGAAGGCTAACTTTTCATTTGAGAAGTGAATGGGTTTCTTCCATAGAATCAGAAGAAACAGTGAGTGGAAAATCTAAAACAGGGAATAGGATAATGGAAACGAGTGAGAAAATTGCTAAATCGTTTTTCAAGTTTGGTAACACCATTTAGGGGTGGGCAAATAATCCGACCCGACCTGATCTGCTCCGATCCAAAAAATTTCAGATTCGGATCGGATCGGATTATTCAGCCAACCCGATCGGGTAGCATTTAGCCAACCCGATCGGATTATGATCGGATCGAATGAAACCTGATCCGATCCAAAAACCTAATCGGGTTGGCTAAAAAACAATTAAAAAATAAAAAACAAAATCAAATTATAAGTTTATAACCCACACACACAGCCACACGCAAACATATCTCACTGCCTTCACAAATCACAACTTCACAGCCCTCATCCTCATATTCACAACTTCACACACACATACACACACACACACACACACACACATCGCAAAAGTCAAAAGCAAAGTGGTCGCCGGCAACATTACAGAGAAGAGAACGGAGGAAGCACAGCCCGCGCACGCAGCCACCTAACCCGTGACCGAATCTACTGCTCTGCAACCCATAACCAGATCTGCTGCTGTCTGATCTGTTGCTGCCGGATCTACTGCTATAGCCTCCACCATCACCAAGTTCCACCGAGAACCGGCAACCCGAATTCTTTTTCTTTTTTTTTTATGTTTTGATGGTATATAATAACATATTATATATTATCTGTTAATTGCTAAGTATATGTATTGTTAAATGTTAATAATAAAATGAGGGAAATTCTAGTACTGAAAATTTTGGAGCTTAATTTATTAAGTCTGTGGAAGCTTAAATTATAAGTATGATTTGATTTTTGTTTTGTTTTGTTTTGTTTTTAATGAATAGATTAAGCACTAAAATTAAATATTTTGCATTTGATCTCTTTACTCGTTCCAAATTAACCTGAATTTAACCCGATTATTTGACCCAATCCGACCCGAATATATTCGGATTGGATTGGATCGGGTAACAACTTCGGGTTGAGTTCGGATGAATTCTTTTCTAACCCGATCAACCCGAAATCCGATCGGGTTGATCCGAATCCGAAAATGCCCACCCCTAACACCATTGCCTAGTGGGAGATCAACTGAGACTCGATAATTATAGAAAGAGCAGAGAACAATTAAAGATGAGAACAACAAAAATTAAAGATTAGCTAGGCAATGAAGATAGAAATAAACATCTAGGACTAATGGATGTACAAATAAACACACTGAAAGACAAATTTATATTAACTATACAAGAGAGCAAATGAGTTGATAGAATCAATGACGTGAGCCAACAAGTCAATGCGTCAAACACCTCTAAAATAGGCTAGTTGCAGCCTTGCAGGTAGGACAAAATAAAAAACATTGGTTTCATTAGTTACCCATATGTTGATTGAGGCCCTGTTTTGTATATATGCTTCTTTTAGCTTCAACGAAAATCTATTAGAATGTGAACCGTCACAGTGTTACAAAATAAAAACAATTACTTAATATGTTTATATTAACTAGTTCTAAATTTTGAAATAACATTCTAAAAATTAAAAAAAATGTAAATGGAGTCACCGCTGGAGTAGCTGCCTGCTGGCGATAAATGGTAGCATAATTCCGGTTGAAACTTGATTAGTTAAGATTCAAGATTAATCCTGTGGTAGTAAAATTCAAATTAAATACATCATTATTTCTTACAAGGCTTCAGAATATTGTTTTCATAATGTCCAATAATCCTATTGGCATAAAAAATTTAAAGGAAAATAGGGACAAATGGGTCATTTGACTTAATATTTGCTCTTGAAAATTTAAAATATACAATTATGAGAAAATTTTTTTTAAAAATAAAAAATACTAGAAAAATATCATATTTTTAATATTTTAATTCACACCCAAACCTATGTTTTTAGTTGTATTGATTTTTTTTTTTGTTGGTTTGCAATGTGGTGACCGTTAGTGGTAGTGTTTGTATGTTTTGTATGTGTTGCAATCAATATATGTGAATATGCATTCAAGGTTCAAGTACTTTTTAAAATTTTTATTTATTATTTCTATTTAATATTATATCAGTTTACAAATAAAAAAATAGATTAGAATCAATAAAAAATGAGAATAAGATTTTTCCTTATTTTTAGTAAATAATTTTAATTTTTATTTCAATTTTTATTTATCTAATTTATAAGAAATATATATTAATAAACTAAAAGTGTATTTGAAAATAAGGATATTGTTATTAAAGTATTATATCATTAGAGTTATGGACCATTATGAAAACAATAAGGGTAAGTATTATTAACCAAGGCGTTGGCTAAGATAAGCCGTAAGGTTAGATAATTTATTGATTTATCAGGAAAATGAAAAGAAAAAATCATAAAAAACTGTTCACGAAATAGAAATAATTTTTCTCATGTTCATGTATGGTAGAAAAGAAAATAATTGGTCCATATACGTTGCCATTTAGATTTTGTGTAGCTTAACTCAGAGGGTGGTAATAGCATTGTTTTGTCAAATCAGCCCCTGAATTATATATGCTTTCTTTTAGCTTCAATGAAAACCTACAAAGATTATGAATCGCCGAACAAAATGGTAACAAGAACACAAAAATCATATTTTTTTTTAGTTTTTTTAATTTTTAATTGTATTTTTTGTCACTCTTTTATCGCTATTATGTTCAAATAGCATTTTTTTTTTTGAAATAAAAACCACAAAAGAGATAGCGTCTTCATTAAGTCCAGAACATGTTAAAATGGTAGGATTTTCCAATGAGACAATTGAGTGATTCTCATAAGTTTTTCCACAACGATTCTTCTATCTATTTTCCAAAAGAGCTTAAAAATTAAGTCGTCCCAGGACAAAATTAATCTTAATTTTGGAATCAAAATTAATGGGCAAATTGACCTCTGCTTTTTTGGATCGATCGTGAGAGACTAACTTGTTTACTGGTCTTAAAATGTTTCTCCATTATATATTTCTCCAACAGAGCTGAAAAACTTATCCGAATACATATAATTAATTTTGTGATCAAAATTAATGGGCAACTTGACTTCTCTTTTTCGGATCCTGAGCCCTGACTAACTTGTTTACGGGGCGCTCTTTTGGATTCTTGTTTCCGGGGCATTTGTCTCGAGAAAGATTATGTCCGTTAGTGAATAGAAAAGTCTATCCAATTCTAATTAAAGCAACACACAGTCACACACTGCCTTCCAATACCTTTTTGTCGTATATAGTCACAAATATCGTATAAATATTATTGTAAGACCTTGTATGATAAACAAATATGATTATTGTTGTCATAGTATGCACTTTGATAAAGACACAACTGCTTTGATATCTATTTTATAAGTGGCAAACATTTAGCACATTTTGGATCTAAATTGAGGTAGCTTCACTCATCAAATTTAATGTAAATATTAGCTATAGGTTTCCATAAGGTTTGGATTTGAAATACAAAAGAAAGCAAATAAGTGGTTGCAAGCTTGCATGAGGTCAACTAGTCAACGCGTCAACGCCTCTACATTACATCACATATTTTAAGATATCCATTTTCCAGCACTGGATCAAAATTTCCCAGTCAAGCAACTTGCAAAAGAGGATTGACTGAGAAAATTGGGATTGTACTGATTGATTGAACCAACAAAATTTCAATCTCTATCCCTTCCAAACGCACTAACAAATTTTCAATCTCAATCGGTCTATACCTACCATTACGCACTAGCAAATTTGCAAGGTCAATGCCTATTGGAGAACAACAATGTGATGGTTCATCGCAATTTTTCCCAAGCCACCTCTATTCCTGCAAGTGGTAGGCCCATTAGTTATACTTTTTTGGGCGCTGGCCATTTCCAGAGAGCTTGTTATTGCTCGTCTCCCCCAAAACAAATTATGTCTAATCTCTCTTTTTAACGAGCAGGGAGAAAATTCCATTTAGTGTGAGCTCCTTCCTAACAACTTTCAAATGTATGTTTCTTTTAGAGATGTAAATATGAACGTTAAGATGATTAATTGATTATTGAATAGGTTATTTGCCATATACGTTGGTTGCATAATGGTGGGTTTATGGATAACAAATGTGTAGAGCACCTAGGATATGAAATGAAGGTATTATAAGGTGTATTTTTGTCAGCGTGAGACTGTTGTTTTTCGTTTTCTTAATTGGTATTTTCTTCGGTTATGGGTTTCAATTCTATTTGGTGACTTACAGCAGTCATCTCATGTGTTTCAATTCTATTTGGTGACTTGACAGCATTCATCTCATGTGTGTTGTGACCTCCTTGATTTATTTGATCAGCCCTTCACTTTTCGGTTGACTCGATTTATTTTTAGATCTATCCTTACTAGAAAATAGTTAAAAATAAATAATATTTATATATTTTTCTCTCTCACATCCCTTTCCTTTCTTGAACTGATTCACATTATGAATCAAATATTATCCCCTAATCCAAACCCGAATCGAAAATTTGAAAATCTTGAATTATTATCACCTAAAATCAAAATCAATCCCAAGCATCTATCGCAACAAAAAACACTACTTAACAAAATTTTACAAAACCCTGTAACAGAACCCCTCACGTGTTGCAGACGAGATGGATTGGTAGTGATGACGATATGTGCTGGTGATGGGGATGATTGACTTGATGGTGACGATGATGACTGACTTGATGGTGACGGTAATGCTGACTCTCCATAGAGGAAAAATAATTAAAATAAAAAACTAATTTTTTTAGCAAGAGTAATTGTAGAAATAAATGGACTGATTAAAAAATTGAGGGCTGATGAGATAAGTTGAGGTATTAAATATTATTACTATTGGGATATTTAACATGCGTTAGGAACATAATATATCAGACAACTCTAAACGTGTAATAAAAAATTTGAAAATGTTGTAACGTATATTTGCCAATATCATGTACTTAAAATTCCGTTAAAGAGAAGTTTTTAATTAATGCTTAATTAGTTTTTAAGTGCACTCGGAAGAGAAATTGATCACCAACATAACTGTTTGATAATTGTAATTGAGAAATTATTCACCGTCCACATGTTTTTCTAACTTTTTCAAAAATATATAATTCTTTTTTTTTTTAACTGAAATCCACCTAAAGTTATATTTCTTTTTACTTTTCCACTTCTGTTTGGATACCGTTAAAAAAACTAACGGAATATTATTTAAATGACTTTTTTACCATCAAATATAAAAGATATTTTATCCACGAACCATTTTTTTTTTATATTTTTTCAGAAATACACAATTCTTAATTTTTTTTTTACTGAACTGCACTTAAAGTTATATTGTTTTGCACCTATCCACCACTGTGTCGTTGTGAAATGATGATTTTACCCTTATGATGCTAGCAAAGTTATAATAGTCTCCAAACGGAAGTGGAAAAATGAAAAAAAATGTTAAAAAAAATTATGTATTTTTAAAAAATGGTAAAAGAACGGGTGAACGGTGGATAATTTCCCATTATAATTTCCTGTTTCTGGAGTTAAGGGTGTATGTATGTTAGAGGCTACGGTGCTTTGAATCCGTTGGCACCGACCTTTTTGTTAAATTTCTCAAGATTTTCATTACACATCTCAAGTGTTTCGTTTCATTTTCGATATTTTTGTAACACAGTTTTTATTTTAAGAGAACCATAGCTTAAGATGATTCATATAGAAAATTTATTAGCTGCGAATAATTTTTTGCATTTTGGAAAATACAGGTTTGAACTGGGCCATGGTAAATAACTACAAAATATACTAGTCAATTACCGAGATGCCTATAATTTAGTATTAAAATATCGTTAGTTAATATGTTAACGGAAATCCATATTTTAAAAAATATTGACGTTTGCACATATAATTTTGAGAAAATAATCAAAGCCCCTCTGTTATTTAAAAAATCATCAAAAATCCATATTTTACTGGGCTTTTTTTCCCCAAAAGATTTTGTCTGTTAGTGAATAGAAGAGCCTATCCAATTCCAATTAAAACAGCACACACTGCCTTTCAATATCTTTTTGTCGAAACCATAATAGTATAGTCACAAAAATCATATAAACATTGAGAAAAGGAATAGTTACACCCTTAAGATTTGAAAAAATAATCACAAAGACCACCGAATTTTCAACAAGCGATAATATAATTTTATTTTGACCATAATACCCTTTAACTCTATAAATTAAAAAAAATTGACTCCAAAATTTTATAATATATAGAAATATGCAATAAAATAAATATAATAATATATACATTTTAAAATAATTTTACTATTTAAAAAATAGTTTTAAATTTTACAATATGCTAGACCTATTTATTATATTAAACTAATTTTTAGAAATAAATAGAAACATAATATTTAAATAAATAAATTAAGATTAAAATTATTTTGAATATTATATAAAAATAATTTTAATATTATTAATAGGGAGATATTTTGGCAATTGTAAAATCCATTTAACCCAAAGATTTATTTAAAATCTTTATAATAAATACAAATATATTATTACAATAAATATAATAATTTTAAAGTTTTAAAATTATTTTAAATGTTAATAATAATTTAATATTATTAGTCTACTAAATAGATTATATTATTTATATTAAATTTATATTAATTAAAAAACTTTCAAGTCAATTTCTAATTACTATATTCAAAGGTATTATGGTTAAAAAGGGATCTTAGTGTCCCTTTTTGAAAACTTGAGGATCTTTGTGACTATTTCTTCAAATATCAAGAATGTAAGTGTCATTTTTCCTAAATATTATTGTACAAACTCTTATTTGATAAACAAATATGATTATTGTTGTCATATTTGCACTTTGATAAAAACACAACTGCTTTGATATTTATTTTATAAATGGTAAACATTTAGCAAATTGTGGATCTAAATTGAGATAGCTTCACTCATCAAATTTTATGTAAATATTAACTATAGGTTTCCATAGGGTTTGGTTTGAACTCCTTCACACGGCTGAAGAGGATATACACTATATATATATATATATATATGCGCATAAATATTTTAGTGCCTCTTCTTCCGAGCCTTTTTCCCTCTGCCACTTTTATGCATGCATATTTTAAGGAATAAGCCCCCCCCCCCTTTTTTTTTCCTCTGCAATTAATAAACTTCACTCCCTTTTCAAAATAATAATAATGATGATGATGAACTTCACTCTTTCCTCTTATGTTCCCCCATCCCCCCCCCCCCCCCCCCCTAAAAAAAGGAAGAAAGAAAGATAGAAGCAATTTGCTTATAGATATATAGGAATGATTTAATTAATTAATTGTTTAAACCTCGTGTTGATTTTAATTTTTTTAGAATAATGTGAACTGCTTGTAATTATTTTTTGAAATTGGAGTTGGTTTACAAAATTAGTGGGGAGAAAATATCCTTGTCCTTTATGATTTTGCCTTACAACTTTTCCAGTTTTACATATAACCCATGTACCTCTTCATACTCATTTTAGATTTTGGCTTCTAAAAGATACTTCTATGAATTTTGGACCTATCATATTTTTCTAGATCTTCCAAGCTCCTCCCTTGTTTCAAGTAGGGTAAATGGTAATAAAATTCCTGTTATGAACTTGATTATTTTAGGATTCAAGATATTAATTCATGTTGTGTTCAAAGTGATTGTGAAATTCACATTGAAATAATTATTTATAAGGTTTCAAACTACAATAATAGTGAGTAAAACTTCTCTATAGTCATATTGTTAGAGGAAGCAATAATACTGACTAATTATTATTTTTTTCTATGAGGAAGTAATAACCAATTATTTTTTTTTTAGGAGGAAGTAATAACTTAATAGAGGTATAGTTACACAAATTTATGTTTTGACTTCATCATCCCTAGTGCAAATAATACAGAGATAAAGTATGCACTACATTAATAATTAATTAAAGGAACATGTCAAATCCAATGTATATACATTATTAAAAAAGATAAATATAATTTTTTTTAAAAACTAGTACATATCTATATAGTGTTATGCAAATTCATTTTAAAGTCTAAATGTTTGCATTCTCTTAAATATTTTTCTCTCATTGTAAATTCCATAAATAATATACATTATATAAATCACACTAGTAAAAAAATAGCATTCTCTGATACTATTTTGGTATTAAGAATTTATTTTACTGATACCGAGTTTAGTGTCACTGAATACGGTACAAGAAATTTACTAACACAAGTTTTTTGTATCAGTGAATTTATGTCACCATAGTATCAAAAAAATGTTGATGCTTGAACATCACATATATAACGAGACTATGGTATCAAACAAATACTGATACAAAGGCATAATAAATATAATGATACTTTGGTATCAATGTTTATTTGAGAAAAATTTAAAAAAAATTTGAAATTGATATAATTGAAATTGAAAATTTGCAATAGGCATTTGAATTGAAATTTACATTCAACAATATGAAAACTATTACATTGCAATGAACAATTTAAAAATTGTTACATTGTTTGAAACTTACTACATTGTTTACCAACTACAAATAATTTATAAACTGATATATATCAACACATGTTTATTGCTTCTGAGGATTCTTTCTTTCGGTAATCGAAATGAAGTCTTCTATTATTGTTTCCATGTTCCAATTTGACATTTGCTCTGATTATTTAGTTTTGACCCATATACATGCTTTGGATTATTGTAAGTCATCCTGCACCATTCAAGACATGCACAATAAAAAAACTGATAAAATTTACATGCTACAATCTACATAGCATCCTAATTTCTTCAAAATTGTAGTTTGTGCGCAACTACTAAATCTAAATGTATGAAACTAAATTAACATATTATTTGTGTGTAATTATTAACTGAAGAAAAAAATAAAAATTAATTAAACTGAGAACAATCAATTTGTTAGATCGAAAGTGTATTAAAAATAAGCAAAAAGGGTGGTTACTAGCCTCATTGAGAAAAGCATAGGTAATTTAGCCGCTGGTCTTTCTTTGTTGGGCAGTTTAGAATCATCACAATGAATATGATGAATAAAACCATTAGCACTGGAGCACTGAGAAATTCCAAGGCTTAAGTCAAGATTGTGGTTGTTGCTACTACTTGCATTAAAAAAATGACAATTAAATTACTAGAAACTCAAGTAAATGCATTACAAATAGATAATACAATGTCATACACATTCCACAAGTTTCATACTTTCAACAAAAAGACCTAATTGGATAAGAATCAAAACTATAATTTGCAAATAAATAATGAATTTTTAACTCCTATTACACCCTTCCATAACTGAAAGATAGATAACATTGCATCATCATCATTATAACATTCTTTTGCCAATTCATGCCTAAACATTCACGCCAAAATGTAACACCAGCTGACAGTTAGCTAAACCCATCAACTCTAAATATAGGATAAGAAAAACAAATATGTTTCATAATGCTTATGTTTTATCCTAATTTATGCTTTAGAAATTGAAACTCATCCACAATCAATTAAGCGGATTATTCCCATAAAAGTTTAGTTTAGCTTCCATTCTAAACAGCTTACATATATATTCTATGTGTAGATCCTACAATGGGAGCAAAATCCTAATACCAACTACGTAAAAGTGGAAGCTAGATTAGCAAACATTTTATATTCCCGCTACATACACTCTTGAATCGATAACATCACTTTAACCCTTTTCTAACAATCATTCAGCAAAAACTTGGCATTCACCCACCAATGCTAACCCCATAAAACATTTATACAATCACTGAGTGTTATATAAAAGGCAAAGCAATAAAAATCCAAGCATCAAGTACAAACATCCACTAACAATAATTAATTAATTATCTAGCACTAGAAGAAAAAAAAGGCAAGAATAGATAGAAACTATAAAATTTAAGTAAATATATGAAGAGAAACTCCGAACAAGGAAGCCATAACTTACTTGACAAGCTAACTTAACAATACATAGCATACAATGTAAAATCTATATCAAACTCTTAAACCAACAAAAAAAAATTGTTGTTTACTAATTAATATTTTTTCTCAAATTAGTCTAAAGCATTGAACTCAAACAAGAGATTACAGATATTTAAAAACAATTACTCCATAAAAGCTGAATATATTGTGCACAAAAATCAAGAGCTACACCTAGATCGAATGAGCTGGAAATTTTTGATAGAAGTAGGTGGCTTCCCAATTCAATAAGCTGTAGCTCTGCTGCTTGAAAAAAAAAATAGCCCTGTGTTTCTAGAAAATTCAATTAAACTGCACAAAAAATGTTCATCAAATATCTTTTATTCTATTTAGCTCAAAAGCAATTGGATTTCACAAGAAAAAAATTGTAATTTGAGCAGCTAATTACATGAGAAACATCTAATCAACAATCAAAGAATAAACAAAGACGAAAAGACAAATGTGGTTTACAAAAGAAGGCCCACTATAAACGTCAATTACGTATCAAATTGTACCAAACCTAAGTAAGGAAATAAGTTATCCTATTAAATTACAAATAAACTGAATCCACATATAATCGATAGGATTATCATGGAAAATCATCTATATGCATTGAAGGATTTATTGTTAGAGGACTTGTTGTCTATGATAATGTATCAAAACATACTAATGACAATGCACAAGAATCAAACATCGGAGGTGCATGCACATCTAAAGCCTCGTACATAGCTCCTTACAAGGAAGACACTGATTCCCATCTTGACATGGATTCTCGTCTTGACATGAATTCTCGTCTTGATACAATTGCACAACATGATAATAAGAATATTAATTCAAAAAGCGACGTCAATGACATTGATATGAATGACAAGACAACTTTTCATGAAAGTTACAAGATGATGTTCGCTAAATAGGAAGAAGTCTATAATGAGAATTTGACATTGATGATTCAAGTATCCAATCTTTCGGATGATAAGGTGAAAGGTGGGAGCGAAGTAATTCATTACTGACAAAGATAATCGATTGCTTACAGTGACCATAGAATTAGAGAACACCATAAAGTCACTCAAAATAATGATATCTGAAACTCAAAAGTTAGATCATATCTTTTCAATTGGCAAATCCAGCTCAGACCATTATGGTCTTGGATATCAAGATGGTAAAGACTCAAATTCTCAAGGTGTGTGTGTTAAAGCTTCTCAACTTACAGCTTCTCCACCAATAGGTAAGGTTCTATATCTTCAAAAAGGTAAACCTGTTGTATATTCTTTACCAGTTCATCAAGGTTAGAACAACATGTTTATTACCACTTGTCATTTTTGTCATGTGAAAGGACATATAAAACGTAATTGCTTCAAGCTCATAAAATGAATGAAAAAAGCTATTTTCTTTAATTATTCTTATGGAAAACCTAGGATGACACCTAGACCTAAGGTTGAGACAAGTGAAAATAAACCTAGAATTACTTGGATAAGGAAGACTGATTATAAAGCTTATATTTCTTTTATTTCCTTGAGAACTTGCACTACTAACTTTTGGTACTTTGATAGCGGTTGTTCTAGACACATGACAGGTGATAGAATTGCCTTAATCAATTATCAAAAAGCTGATCGAGAAAATGTAACTTTTGCTGATGGCATGAAAAGTCGAGTACTTGGAAAGGGTACACTGAACGTGGAAGGTTTTCCAAAACTTGACAATGTGCTGCATGTGGAGGATACCAAAGCAAATTTACTTAGCATTAGTCAAATTTGTGATTAAAAGTTGTTTGTCAACTTTGATAGGAACAAATGTCGCATTCTCGATGTTAATGGAAATTGCATTTTGGAAGGACATCGATCATCTGATTATTGTTATAAATTGATTAGCTCAATTATTTTCCATAAGATCACTCTTGATTACACAGAATTATGGCATCAAAAGCTTGGTAATTTAAACTACAAGTTGCTAACTAAAATTGTGAAAAGAGGTGTTGTCAAAGGAGTTCCAATACTCAAGAAAAAACAACCAGGGATATATGGTTCATGTTAATCTGGCAAACAACAAAGGGTGTCATAAAAAGCTATTCAAGATAGAGAAACATCTAAGGTACTACAGCTACTCCATATGGACCTTATGGGACCAATGCAAGTTGAACATTTAGCTGAAAAAAAGGTACGTATTTATGTGTGTAGATGAATTTGGTAACATAGTACAAAATAAAGCTAGGTTGGTTGCACAAGAAATTGAAGGTGTTGACTTTGATGAAACCTCTATACCTATTGCTAGACTCGAATATATTCGTTTGCTTTCTACAGTTGCTTGTTTAATAGGTTTTAAATTATTTCAAATGGATGTTAAGAGTGCTTTTTTGGATGGTATCTTAAATAATAAAGCGTATGTTCAACAATCTAAAGGTTTTGAAGACCCCCATTTCCCAAATCATGTTTTTAAATTGAAAAATGCTTTGTATGGTTTAAAACGGGCTCCTCGAGCTTGGTATGAAAGGTTGACCAAATTTTTACTTGAAAATGGCTATAAGCAAGGAGGAGTAGATAGAACACTATTTATTAATCAACTTAATCTAGGGATTTTAGTTGTTCAAATCTATGTTGATGATATAGTATTTGGTGACACGTTTTAAAAGTGATTTCTAACTCCTAAGTATAAGAGTATCTTATTTTATTATATCTTATAACTTGGTGAGTCCGAGATCGATTTACAGAGAAATGATTTAATTTATTTATTTAAGTTTATCAAAAAAATAAAATTAAAAATTAAAAATATGCAATTTAATTTAAGAAAAACTATGAAATTGAATTAGTTAGGGTTATGGATACACTCCTAGTAAAAATACATTTAACAAATTCTTTTTATTTTTATTTTATTTCCCAAAAGATTAATTGTATAAATTAAAATAATTTTCCCATTAATTTTTTATGGATTAAGAATTTAATGTGCCAAAGCTCAACTTGTCTACAATAAGTCAAAAGTATCATTTTACCATATTTTATACTAAGATATTAAGAATTCATTGTGCTAAAATCCCATTTTTATCTACAATAAATCAAAATTTCAAAATATAAAATATGGATAAAATTAAATAGAAAATAATTCAATTTGTACAATTAAAAATAGAATTTGATTAAATCATATTTTCTATTAAGAGTTTCACCTCACCCTACCTACTAATATTTAACTAAACATATTTGAAATAAAGGAAATTATTAAAATTGAAAAACACATAATTAAAAAAATGGTATTTGAAAATTGAAATAAAACTAATTTTATTATTGAAAATATATTACAAAGAGAGATGAGAAGAAGAATTTGAGAGGAAACAATAGAAGAGAAATTGTGGAGAGGTATGTTCCCTCTCCTCTATTTATACTAATACACGGTTAATCTAGACCACACAAATAAATAAAACAAATTATATCTTAGCCTTATATTTGTTCCACTAAGAAAATATAAACCTAACTTCATCCACTCAAACACATCCAACACATTCCACTAACAATTACCATACCTAACATGATAAAACTTAAATTTCACAATTCACATTTACCGTAGTAAAAACTTAAAAATTTACAACAAAAGTCTCGGATCCTCCTCAATAATGACATAATTTCTCAGACTTCTAGAATCTAAATTTGACATTCGTACATTGTTTGGAGCTTCAAATTGCATGAAATTATTATTTTTACCTAATAAACACACAAAAATACACAAAATCAAATATGTAGAAAAATAATTAGAAATTCACAATATATTACACAATTACAAATATAAATTACATTAATAGTACAAAATAACATTTTTACCCCTTAATAAACATACAAATTTTAAAACTAATCACACCCCCAACTAGCTTATTGCTAGCCCTTAGCAATTAAAGCGTTATATTAAATTAAGATTTACAAAATTCACATGCAAGTTAATAGCTGTTCATCTATCCTCTAAACTACTAAATAAATAAACTTTCCCAAATTTTTCTAACTCTTGGTCGTTCACTCATTATCCAGAATATCATCAACCTTCTTTTGTGCTCAAGTAATTAACACAATACTTATGAGGCTTCATTAAAAGAAAATAACATTTTTGTTTTAAAATTCATTAGAAATTATTTTTTTAGACAGTAGATTATTCACACTTTTTTTTAAATATTACATTTTTAACCCATGTAGCGAGCTTTAGGCTAGTGACTCCTAGACTAGTTGGCCTTAGAGCACAAGGTGTTGAAATATCCCTACAGACTTAATTACTCGAGTTTTTAATAAACATGCAAACAATATATCTATAACCCATGTAGCGAGCTTTAGGCCAGTGACTCCCAAACCAATTGACCTTAGGACACTAGATGTTGAAACACCCTTACAGACTTAATTACTCGAGTTTTAGATATAACAAAATTAAACACATTCAATTTTTTTTTTTACAATATACACTTTCTACTTCTTTAGATATTATCCCTAATAAATCAAAAGAACTAAATGCTGCAAAAATTTTAACTTACAACCCACTAGCATGTGTCATAGTATTTGTGTGAAGAATGATTTAATAATATCTGTTAAATGAGTAAACAACAAAATAACTTAATAACCAAATGGAGGGTTCACATATTTGAGTAATTCAATGAAAAAGGATCAAAAACAAATTACTATGAATTTTAAAATTAAAATATAATACAACAAGACTATTAGGATGCGTCTTAAGAGTCATGACTCTTTACACAACCATCCTAGACACAAAAAAATTTGTTCTTTTTGGGTTTTTAAAAAAAATAAATAAACACACCTATTTACAATTTAAATCAACTACCCTTTCCCCCCCAACCTAATCTGAACATTATTCGTAATTTAAATATATGCATGCAAAAAGACGAAAAAGATAAAGAAAACATAAATAGAAAAGATCACACCTAAACAAGCCGCTGAAAATGCGTTTCTAGAACTGCTACACCCCATAATTAGCCATCTTCGACATAAATATTACTAGGATTTGACATATTCTACAACTATCAACTATTCCCTCCCCCCAACTTGAACAAGACATTGTTCTCAGTGGCTTAAAGGAAAGGAGTTTAGAAGACATTACCTGATCGCTCCAAGAAGATAATTACAACCGAAGAATTAAGTCCAACTTGTACTTCTTACTAGGGCTAGGGTCACCATCATTAGTCAACCATTCCAATGTCAAAGTCCTAGGATCTGACTCTAGTTTGTAAGCTTGTAAAAGATCAAGTAACTCATTAGTAGTAGAAGTACAAATAATGAGTTTTTTCGTGGAGATTAGAATAAAATGATTCTTAATTGCATGGTTTATTAATGCCATCATAAAAAATATTAACATTTAGTAAACCGATGGGTTTTTTTATGGACGTTCAAATGGGCTCAAGATACAAATGTAATCAGTGCCTTTAAAGTTGCAAGAACTCTTGACAAAAAAATGAAAGCGTCAGCATGATTTAACATCTCAGATATTCGCTCTTGCACACTTAAGACAACTAACTCTTCTCCAATTGGTGGGTCGGACATGCATCCCAAAGGTTTTAAAGCTTATGGAATGATACCTAGTACTTGGTTTCATTTAATAAAAACAACTTCTAAGACAAGTTTTGATAACCCGCGATCACCTTCTCCATATACAAGGTGTAGTTTCCTTTCAGCTTTAACACGACCAAGATCTACAGCTGCTTGAACGAACTCCTTGTATTTTTCGTAATGAAATCCAGAGAGCACACAAATGTTTTTTATTGTCTGCTCGAAGATGTTGCCATTTGAATAATTTTCAAAAACAAGTTGTGAGTGGTTGGAAAAAGAGCTTATATTTGGAGATCTTAGTGACAGAAAAAATAAGAAACAATTGTAAATGGGTTGATGTAATTGTCAGATGACGCGTAAAACTCATATCTCAATAATTCAAAAGCAAACAGTAAAAGAAAAAGCAAACAGTAAAAAGAAAAAAGAAAACAAATAGTGATTAAATACAAAATCACACCACTAAACGCACTAATACAATTGATAAAATAACAGCAAAAGAAAAGGATATTTACTGGTAGATGTGATTGTGTCTCACATCTTCCTCTGGTTTTACGTTTAGTAAAGGCTTGAACGCCCTCTATGGGTCGAGGATAGGCTTCCCATCCAGTTTTCTTATAAAATGACAAACATGGTCTTTTTGAGTCATATTCTCAAGACTAAACTGTGCACTTTCTTGTTGGAATAGTCTCCATTCTCATATTGCACATGTCCGCTTCGATGCATCTCAAGAGATTGTAAGATATCATCCAAAGATTCTTTACACATGCTATCTTTAACGAATTTAGTTGTAACACCCCAAATCTAACACGTGCGGAGCACGTGAAGAAGGAGGTTACTAACAAAATCATAATCCTTACTCATAAATTCAAACTGGAATACCTTAAATATATTAATCAAATAAATCCACAAGTTCACACGTCTACACTATATAATCTCCCAGAAACATAAAAATAACAAAAGTCTCGAAACCCAAATTACAAGTTCCCAACAGAAATAAACTAAAAGGAACATGAGATTATTCCTTCTCTTATTCAATGACAGACGGGAACAAAAATTTCTAACTCCAATGCTAATCGCACCTCTCAAAAGAAACTTAATCTGCAAAAAGTAGTGACGAGGGGTGAGCCGTCAACTCGGTAAGTAAAACCATTCCTAACACACTAGGCCTATCGATACATAAAATATTGCAAGCCTCCTTTTATTTAAAAACATACATATATCATAATCCGTAATTTCATTAACCATCATATCACGATAAAGTATCATAAATTCATAGTAATTCAGAGTATCAAAAACATAATTACTTACAAAAGAAATTCATATATTGTATTCCCAGAAAACAAAAAGTTAGCTCATGTCACATAGTGTCACCTATAGTCCCGGTGACCCGGCCCAGACAGAATCAAAATATTGTGTACACATTAAGAACAGAAACCCAGTACTCGTCCAGACAGATATATCGTATATTACGATCAGAATCAGAATCAGAATAACTATGGACAATGAGCCAAAACATAAGGAATCTCATACAATCATCAATTACTGAAACCATACATGAGTACAAAATATTCGTATCAGATACATAAAAGTCTATAACAATACTTTAGGCTTGCAACATATCTTACAGATAAAATCCTAAAACGTAGTTATGTAACAAAATAACTTATATATATTTAAAAAAACATTTATAAAACATTTTATCAAAAGAATTCAGATTTGAAAACATTTTCATAAACTGATTTTGGTATGAAAATCATTTAATTTCTTCTAAGTAGTATAAAAACATTTATACTTATAATAATAATATCAACATACTTATATATATCCAGTATACTAGGAATGAAGTTACTTACCTCGATAATAGAATTCGAATTATCACACCGCTAAGCTTCTAAGAGCCTCAATCACCTTCTACACCTTAAACAAATACAAGATATGATAATTAATAACTTATTCTAAGAACCTGTTTTTCTAATCATTCCCGTACAGGTCTGATTCTCAAAATTTTAACTCTTAATCTAAAACTTGGAATGACATAATATTCTACGGAACTATTCTGGACATCCATGAGTACCCCATGTAAACTTTTCAAGAGGATCCGAAATCAAAAACATTTTCAAAACTATTTATTTCTCAACAAATTCGAAACTGTTTTCTCGTAACCTTAACCGAACAGAACAGGTTCTGAGAATTTTATAAAATAAAATACTACTTATAAAATTATGAAATTAAAACTGGAATTACTAGAAACGTATACTAACTTCCATATAAAATTTCATAATGTTTTGAGTTCATTTGGTGGTACTAATAATTTTTGAAATCCCATCGGAATGCTGGAATCGCAGTTTTCCAGCGCAGTGGTTCTTATTTCGAAAATACATATTAATTTGAAAACGAAATCGAATTTGATGACATAAAATTTATTAAGGAAGTTCTACATGTCTAGTTTCCAGAATGTAAATTTCCTAAGAAAATTCGTTCACAAAATATAAGTTTAAAAATCGAGATATCATGCTGTCCAGAATCATCCTACATGCTTATTAAACCAAAAATTGATTAACCAAACTCCTAATTAATCAAAACCCTAAACAAAACCTAATCACAATGTAAATCATACATTATAACCCTAGATAACGTGATTAGGAGTATTGGGGGGAAAGAATGACATACCAATCGCTCCAATTCTCTCCTAAACAATCGTTTAAAGCCCTAGAGTGTGGTGAGAGTGTTGAGAGCAGTAGAAAAGAAAAAATAGCGTTGTTGAATTAGGGTTATAGAATAGAAAGAAAAAAAAATATGAATTTATAGGGAGTTAAGAAACCCTATTGAATTTGGAAAAATAACCCTCTTTCAAAAATTATCTCAAAAATAACCCCTATTTATAAGGGCAATAATGTCATTTAAAAATTCCATAAAAAAAAAAAAAGAAATTTGGGCGTTACATTAGTTTTATCTCATATTGCACATGCTATATTAATTCTAACCTAGTTGAGCAAATTGAGTTTTAAAAGAAATTAAACTAATTAAACTAAGAAATCAATTAAAGAAAAAGAGATTTCAATAAGACAAAAATTACCAAGATTTCAGAATTCACCACTATTCAATTACTAATTATCTAATTATTAATTAATCCCCAATTTTAGAGTGACAATTCGAAATCAATTTATGTCATCTTATGAATATAAAAATTAAGCTCAATCTAATGTAGTTTCTTTTTTTGCTTAATAGTATGATATCTAAGCATCCCATGTAAACATATTGAATAATAAAGAGTCAAAGTTTCCCTAAGCACTCTATGTAAACAATTTAATGAAAGATATAGAATCAAATATAATCATGTATAAACTTTGTAGATCCAAGTATAAATTTAATCGAATATTAATCCTAACAATCAACAATGCATGACAGAATTGATGAAAAGATTTTAATAACATCTAACTAATCATGTGAATAAAAACTATAATCATAAAAAAAAATATATAAAAAATTAATTAAATAAAAAAATAATTATTTTATTGAATAAGATTTCATCCTTAACCTCAGTATAAGAAAATTAACTAGACATACTTAAATTGAGAGCAACAAAAAAAATAAAATCAGTCATAGAAGCCGGAATATTGTTGCTGCCGCCAGGGGCGGAGCTTGGGGAAAAATTCTAAAGGGGCCAAAATTTGAAATTTTTATGTTATATATATAAAATTTTAATTCTACAAGGGCTAATATAGATATTTTACATTAACTTTTCACATTTTCTTTAAAATCCCTAAAATTTTTTAAAATCTTACAGGGACCATGGCCCCCTTTCGCCCTATACTAGCTCCGCCCCTGGCTGCCGCTGCTCTCTATTCAAAGCCGAATTCTGCTTCTTTCCTCTGGCGGCTTCTTTCCCCTCCAAAAGCCAAAAGCTTAGCTTTCTTATATAGCCTTTAAAATGGGTCCCACCTTGTCAATTCTAAAGCCAAAAGGATTTGGCCTTTTATTTGTTTTGCTTCACTCACGTGTTGGGCACTTTGAATTGTAATAGGTTTCCTTTTTCCATTTATGAAAGCCAAGTGCGGTCCCTTCTTAAAGCTAAAATCAATTTCTCTCTTTTGTCCGCATGTGCATGATGAATTAACTGGATGAATTCGGTTCCTTGGCTTGATTTCCACATGTCTAATGCCTTTCAAAATTGAGCTCTTTTATGCCTTTTTATCTATAAACTCCAATTGATTCTCTATTCAATAAAACAATTTAATTAATTAAAAATAACAAATAAAAATAACTAATAATTATATAATTAAGGACAAAATATGTATGTCTTGTATACTCATCACTTAGGTATTATTCAATTTCTGTTCTACATAGAAGAGAAACTACTGCGCATATTATATATTTAGAGGAGGTTCAAGAGCTTTTTGTTCTTGCTGATGGGGCTCAAGAATCTGAAATGTCAAGTAACCATTACTTGTAGTTCATTGCTTTGCAAATTGGATCTGTATTCAGGATGATGTTGCGCCAACTAAAGATTCTATTATGCTTTTTGTCATTTCGTTTACATGAAATGGAGAATGGGGTCTTTTCTTTCCCATATAGCTCTTTACAAAAAGTGATTTTGAGGATATTTTTCAACTCAAATGGAGAATTTTTTTTTTTTTGGCTTTTATCTACTGTTCCTAACTATATACAATTGGATGTCCTCAGTCATTCTAACTACCAATTATCTTATGCATCTTTTTGTTGTTGGCTATTTGTTCCATTTTCTATTAGATATTTTTCATGGTTATTTAAGAATCTGTCACTTGTCCTTAGTTATGTGAGATCTCAAACACTAATGGGGGCAGGTCTTTATTTTATGGAAGACATTTTATTATCGTCCGTGCAAAAAATGGGATCAGCTGCAAAGAAAGATTGCAACAGTAATTGACGCAGCTTCAGCAACGCCCTTCTGGAACAAAGGTACCTACGTTCTTATTTGTTTTGTTGTTTTGTTTAATCTCTATTATGGATTTTTCTTTTTTGTGTATAATTTTTCTTCTCGGTGGCTGAGAAAGTTCAGGAAAGCTTGAATATTTATTACCCAATGCAGGCAATAACTGCTGCAGTGCTGTCAGCAGTCAGTGACATAGTTGGTCAGAAACTCAACTAGCATTAAGTAAACTTCAGCTAACGAGTCTTCTTCTTAAAGTGGTTAAATTTTTTATTTCTCATTTCATCTCTTTTATTTTTTATTTTCTGCTCTGATTGTCTTCAGATTTTTGTGCTTCACAGGAGCATTAGCTTTTAACATCTTCCAATTTGTGATGGGTGCTTGCAATTCACTTTCTTATTAGTACCCTGAGTTTGTTTAGCGTTCGCTTTCTATTGGATTGTTAGTGTTCTCTATGATTGGAAATTGGGGAATTATGTTAGTTTGGTGAATGCTTTATATTAAGAATTCAGTCCATCGTTACCAAAATTTATGTATTTTAAAGCTTGAACTTTCTCTCCGTTTGTTTCCAAATTTATTCATTTATTTGCTCTGTACCAAATGCATGATTTCTCTTTATGCTGTGTATTTGGTGCTGGTAATTTTTGTTGACATTTATCACTTCCACTATGTGCTTGGTCAGAGGTTTGCTTCCTACAAAATATTTTGTTAAGGGTGACCTGCATGGTGGGATCAGTAATCAGACAAGCCTATTTTCAACTCCATGCTCCTGCGATTAAAATGCTAATTCATCTGAAGAGGAGGTTTCTTTGTACTGTTTGGTAGATACAACCACCAGTTTTATGCTTTCAGAAGGCTGTGACGAAGGACGTAGTTTTTTAGATGCTAATCATACCCCAAATAATCTAGCTTCATGGAAGGGAAGGGTAGATGATGATTTGTTTCAAACTCTTAACAACCCTCTGACTCAACTTGATCAGCATATGTTGAGTGGGCAAATGCCTGGTTTTGTTAACGACTGCCAAACATCTGACTATGGAAATGTGTGACTTCAAAATCTCGTTATGGAAATCTGTGACTTCAAAATCTCGTTTTCGCTAGATTTTGATCATGAAGCATGGAACCACCTTCAGTGGATTACTTGTTTGATTTTTTGGGTGTGGATTTAAAAGTAAGCTCCTAAACGCAGACTGGAATAATTCGCTTGCTGATGGATAACATATGGGTGAAACTAGTTCAATGTCTATGAATGCTCCTGATGTGAGTGCAGGTTTCCATGCACTTCATTCGCTAGGATATACCATGCATTTTTAATTAGAAGCTATGATCTCTAGGGCT
The DNA here is from genome assembly GCA_030444775.1 of Atalantia buxifolia. Classification (NCBI taxonomy): domain Eukaryota; kingdom Viridiplantae; phylum Streptophyta; class Magnoliopsida; order Sapindales; family Rutaceae; genus Atalantia; species Atalantia buxifolia. Next base: position 11,258,859 of record CM059838.1, read on the forward strand.
AACACTGTCTCGAAGCAGAACTCAGATGATAATATCTCTTGCAGGACAATGTTGACACAGATCGGTTGCTCCCCTATCCCCACTATTTCTCCCTCGTCTGGCAAGGTTAATATATCTAACTTAGTGCATGTGGAGCTATTTGGCCTTACTAAGTCCTTGGTAAAGGTAAGGGCTGCTGTATCCGATTCTTTTCAGTCCGGCTATAGCAAGAATGATGGAGAAAATTGTTCCCAAAATAGTTTCCCATATGGGTTCCCTATCAGTTCCTGGTAGAACAGGGTCAAATTGTGAAGCACAAATGCACAATGCTACTGTCTCGGCTGTATATTACGAGAAAAACGATGAAACAAACTAAATCAAATCGCAAAAGGCTTAAACCTGGTGAGAACCTCAGACTAAGGCCCAAAGATCGTTAGATGATTCAAGAGGGCGTAAAAGAGTTGCGAGAAATTTTACCAAACAGCTCAAAGGTAATTGCTTTTTTTTTTTCCTCACAAATGATTTTTACTTTATCTGTATTTTGTCAATAGTAGTTTATGTTTTAATGCTAATACTATTCTTTTTTCCCTTGATATGGTTCAACAATGTGGCGTAGATGCACTTCTAGAACGTACCATCAAGCACATGCTGTTGTTGCAAAGTCTGACAAAGCACATTAACAAGCTAAAACAAATAGAGGAGTCTAAGATAACTTTGAGCCTAAACTTGCAGATAATCAGCAAGGAAGGAGGTTGGCTTTTAAAAGATAACTCTGAGGGAGGGTGGCATGGGCATTTGAAGTCTGTTCACAATATGTGGTCTGTGTTATCACAGTTGAAGATCTGAATCCACCTAGGCAGCTACTCGTAAAGGTAGTAACTGGCCTTTTCTGAGTAGAAATTGTTTGGTTTGAGTAAATGTTCTTATATATGGCCTTGTTGACATATGCTTTTCAAGCAACGGGATTTCTTTTTCGAAATAACTTACTTAATCAGGGGAAGGGAGTGATGGAAGCAAGGAATGACAAGATCTGAGCATGCTTTCGGTAGTACCGGTACAAAAGCAATATCGCTTTAGCCAATGAATTATAATTTCCTACTAAATTAAATTTGCTTGCTGTAATAAATGAATGACTTATGTACAGCTTATTAAAGATGTTTCAATATGTGACGTTTGCCAATTTCTTTAGTTATTTATCTCAAAGAAAATGAGAACATGCTGTAAGTCTACATTGCACAAAACTTTCCTTCCTTTCAATTGAGTGATTCTTGTTGATAAGCCAGGGAGTCAAGAGTCTATACATATGTTATCAAAATACAGCAAGCTGCATGGTTTTTCTTTTAAATTTTTATAATATTCAAACTTTTCATCTAGCAGGCATAGACTAGGTAAATCCCCTACAAATCTTATTCATCAAAGCTGTTACTTAGGAATATAGTAGCTGCAGTAAGAACAGGAGTGAATTTTGCGCAACAAAGCAAAAGAACTTAAAATGATTGGGTTCAGTCAATTTCGTTTTTTGGAGAACACACGGATGTAACATTGGTAAATGCCTTGGATAACAACAATGTGATGGTTCGTCAGTAATTCTTTTCCCCAAGCCACCTTTGTAGCAGCAACTGGCAGGCCCAGTTGTCCACCTGGATATGTTAAGAGCAAGCTCGGGTTGCATTGCTTGCCATGACTGACATGGTTCCAGTCAACACTCAGGTGGTTCTAACTTACATGTTCATATCCCCCAACCCAAGTTGTGACTAACCTCACTTTTTTGGGAGGAAAAATCTATTTAGGTAGTTGTGTGATCTCCTTAAGAACTTTCAAATATATGTTTCTTACAGAGATGTATATCTGAATGGTGTCTAATGCTTTCTTAAATTATTTAGCTGTGGAAGATTATCGAAGAGGTTATTGTAAGTGCTAAGTTAACAGGCAGAGGGGGCCATAATAGTGGGTTTTGTGGTTCAATAATGTATAGAGCATCTAGGATACGAGATGAAGACACTTAAGGTGTTTTGTTTTCTTAATTGGTATTTTCTTGCATTCCAGTTCTATTGCATGACTTCAGCAATCACGTTTTTCTTCAGTTCTTATTTCATTTTTTTCTTTTTGTTATACTTCCTAAGTTTTTTTGTTAAACGTACCAACGTGTACCATTCAATGGTTAAGTTAAGAACATTATCAACCTATTTAGGACGTACAATAAAATTTTTGAAGACATTGTAACATATTTGTTAATATGATGTACTTGAAATTCTTTTAAAGAGAAGCTTTGCTTTTTCTAATGGAGCACCTCATCATCTAGGTGATAGTATGTTGATAGGCTTTAACTGAACTGAGAAGAGAAATTGAGAGTGAAAGTTTGAAAACAGGCAACGGTTTTGGAGTGACATATCACAAACACTATTGGATTATTAAACCTCTAACCATGTGAGGTGAGGAAAGATTTTATTCATAAAATGAAAAAGATACATCTAGTCAACAGGACTTACAAGCATTACCCCTTGTGATATGGTAAAATCTAAAAAAAGATTTCAAAGGACCAGACCGATTACTTAGTAAAATAAGTTGTTCACAAGCCTGACTAGATCTTTAACAATTGACACACTTTCTGCATGGTTGGTCTGGATTTGGGATTCTCATCTAAGCATGAAATGGTGACTTCCATGATTGATATCAATTTCTCTTGAACATTGCGTGATGGAGTTGGAAGCCGAGGGTCCAACATTTCATCGAGTGCTATGTTCAAGTTCAAAGATGAAGAGGACATTGAGGAAATAAAATCTCTTGGATGTTTCCCCTTTATCACTTCCAATGCCAACACTCCAAAGCTGTACACATCGCACTTTTCAGTAACTTTCATTGTGTATGCAAGCTCTGAAAGGAAAAAACAAAAAGAATTATTATTATTATATTATTATTATTTTTACACTGTACAAGCTTGAATAATAATTTACATACCTGGTGCAACATATCCATATGTGCCTGCAAGTTCTGTCCAATTGGATGAGTCTGGCTTGAGAAACTTGGCAATTCCAAAATCCGAAATATGGGCTTCATTCTCAAAATCTAACAGCACATTTTTGCTTGATATATCTCGATGAACAATTGGTGGGAAACAATCATTGTGCATGTAAGACAATGCATCAACTACACCTTTTATCACATTCATTCTCATTGTCCATCCCAAATTCTTTGCTGCTGCATCATTGCTCAGGATCACGGCCAAGCTACCCATTTCTAAGTATTCATAAACTATAAACGAGTGCCGAACATGTGAACAAAAGCCATAAAATTTCACAATGTTACGATGCCGTATTTCGGTCAATGCCTTGACTTCATTCAAGAATTCTTGCTGAAATGTCATCTCACCGGGGAATGGCGAATGAAATTTCTTGACTGCAATAATTTTTCCAGAAGCTAGCTCAGCTTTGTAAACACTTCCTTGACCACCTTTTCCAATGCAATGCTCATCATCAAAGTCATTTGTTGCTCTAATAATTTCTTCATAGGCAAATTTTCCTTCAAAAGTTAACACTGAAAGCAAACCTCGAGTATTTACAGGGCTACTCTGTTGTGATTGTGAGTCATTCTTTCTTCGTTGAAACTTGAAGAACGATCCAATCAAAGAAATTAAAAGAGCAACAATCCCTAGCAAAGGGAATACCACAACAACCCAGATCTTTCTCAAAGCTTGTTTGTTTGACTTTAATGCTTTGCAAGATGGAAGTCCTTTGACGTCTCCACATAATCCTTTGTTCCTTTGTAGTGCTTCTATTGGAGCATCTCTGAATGCTATGCTATTAGGAATTGGACCTCGTAACTCATTATAAGATATGTCAATGTGTAGCAAGCCATGCATTTTTTCAAAGCAACTTGGAATGAGACCCGAGAGGTTATTGTGGGAAAGATTCAGCTTCTCCAAACTTTGCATAATACAAATTTGAGATGGTATTGCTTCTTCGAGAAAGTTATGACTTAAATCCAACTCTGAAAGATGAATTAACTCCTCGAATTTAATTTGAATTCCCCCACTGAACTGATTATTGCTCAAATTTAAGTAATGTAATTTAACCAAGTTGCCAAGACCTTTTGGGATCGAATTGCTTAATCTATTTGAAGACAAGTCAAGGTGCTCGAGTTGAATGAGTAACCCGAGTTTTGGAGATAGCTGTCCAGAAAGCTGATTCTGAGCCAAAACGAGCTTCATCAAAAAATTAAGCTTGCCAAGTTCTATTGGAATCTCGCCAACAATATGATTTGATGAAAGATCAAGAACTCCTAATTGAGATGAGTGTCCAATTTCAGGAGGTATATTGCCAGTAATATTATTTATAGAAAAATCTAAAGTGCTTAACTTTGGGCATCTTCCCCAATCAGATGAGATTTCACCATAAAAGTTATTGTGGCTAAGATCTATGAAAGCTAAGTTTGGATAAATATAAAAAGACTCAGATATATTGCCGGTCAGATAGTTTCTATCGAGACGTACTCTTTCTAGGCTTGTCAAATTTCTCAAAATGGGAATTGGACCTCGAAATTGGTTATTACCTAATAGTAGTATAGTCAACTTCACAAGGTTTTGGTATTCATAAGGAATAGCACCGGAAAGCGAATTCTCATACAAATTCAAGTAAGCCAAGTTGCTCAAATTGCCTATAGAAATAGGGATTGAGCCACTGAGTTTATTGTACGCCAAACTAAGGTTGAAAAGAGACCTTAAGTTTCCCAATTCACTTGGAATTGAGTCAGAAAGTGAATTAATATCAAGATACAAGGTAGCTAAGTTGCTCAAATTGCCCAAAGACGGAGGGATTGAGCCACTGAGTTTATTATTGCTCAATTCTAGATCGGATAGAAACCTCAAGTTTCCCAATTCACTTGGAATTGAGCCAGAAAGTGAATTGGTATGAATATACAAGGTAGTCAAGTTGGTTAGGTTACCTAAAGAATTAGGGATTGAACCACTGAGTTTATTGTACCCCAAACTAAGCGTGGAAAGAGACCTCAAGTTTTCTAATTCACTCGGAATTGAGTCAGAAAGTGAATTGTTATAAAGATACAAGGTAACTAAGTTGCTTAAATTGCCCAAAGATGGAGGGATCGAGCCACTGAGTTTATTACTGCTCAATTCTAGATCGGATAGAAACCTCAAGTTTCCCAATTCACTTGGAATTGAGCCAGAAAGTGAATTGGTATGAATATACAAGGTAGTCAAGTTGGTTAGGTTACCTAAAGAATTAGGGATTGAGCCACTGAGTTTATTGTACGCCAAACTAAGCGTGGAAAGAGACCTCAAGTTTTCTAATTCACTCGGAATTGAGTCAGAAAGTGAATTGTTATAAAGATACAAGGTAACTAAGTTGCTTAAATTGCCCAAAGAAGGAGGGATCGAGCCACTGAGTTTATTACTGCTCAATTCTAGATCGGATAGAAACCTCAAGTTTCCCAATTCACTTGGAATTAAGCCAGAAAGTGAATTGGTATGAATATACAAGGTAGTCAAGTTGGTTAGGTTACCTAAAGAATTAGGGATTGAGCCACTGAGTTTATTGTACCCCAAACTAAGCGTGGAAAGAGACCTCAAGTTTTCTAATTCACTCGGAATTGAGTCAAAAAGTGAATTGTTATAAAGATACAAGGTAACTAAGTTGCTTAAATTGCCCAAAGATGGAGGGATCGAGCCACTGAGTTTATTACTGCTCAATTCTAGATCGGATAGAAACCTCAAGTTTCCCAATTCACTTGGAATTGAGCCAGAAAGTGAATTGGTATGAATATACAAGGTAGTCAAGTTGGTTAGGTTACCTAAAGAATTAGGGATTGAGCCACTGAGTTTATTGTACCCCAAACTAAGCGTGGAAAGAGACCTCAAGTTTTCTAATTCACTCGGAATTGAGTCAGAAAGTGAATTGTTATAAAGATACAAGGTAACTAAGTTGCTTAAATTGCCCAAAGATGGAGGGATCGAGCCACTGAGTTTATTACTGCTCAATTCTAGATCGGATAGAAACCTCAAGTTTCCCAATTCACTTGGAATTGAGCCAGAAAGTGAATTGGTATGAATATACAAGGTAGTCAAGTTGGTTAGGTTACCTAAAGAATTAGGGATTGAGCCACTGAGTTTATTGTACCCCAAACTAAGCGTGGAAAGAGACCTCAAGTTTTCTAATTCACTCGGAATTGAGTCAGAAAGTGAATTGTTATAAAGATACAAGGTAACTAAGTTGCTTAAATTGCCCAAAGATGGAGGGATCGAGCCACTGAGTTTATTACTGCTCAATTCTAGATTGGATAGAAACCTCAAGTTTCCCAATTCACTTGGAATTGAGCCAGAAAGTGAATTGGTATGAATATACAAGGTAGCTAAGTTGCTCAAATTGCCCAAAGATGGAGGGATTAAATCTTCTAAATAATTTGAGTACAAAGCAAGGTAGTTTAGAGAACTTAATCTGCCTACTTCATAAGGAATTGAGCCATTTAGTTTATTCTCGAAAAAGTGAAGGGTCTTGAGATAACTTAGGTGGCCAATTTGTGGTGGTATGGTACCAGAAAACAAATTAGATGATAAATCAAGGTACTTGAGTCTTGAAATATTACCAATTTGAGGCGGGATGTTTCCGTAGAGTTGATTGCGCGAAAGATCAAGATACGCCAGATGAGGAAATGATGAGAACGAGAAATCATTAAGCATACCTTTTAAGCCTATACTACTGAGGTTAATACTATTGACTCTTCCACCACGGTTGCAATGAATTCCAACCCAAGCACATGGGCTTGTTTTGGTGACGTTGTTAAGAGTCCATGAAGACAGGAGCGATCCATTATTATGATTTTGAAGGCTAGTTTTCCATCTGAGAAGTGCATGGGCTTCTTCCATAAAATAAGAAGAAACAACCAGTGGAAAATTTAAAACACAAAATAGGATAAAAAAAATGAGTGAGACAATTACTAAATTATTTTTCAAGTTTGGTGACATCATTGCGTAATGGAAGATCAACCGAGACTTGATAATCATAGAAATAGTAGAGAAAAGTGAAAGATGAGAACAACAAGAAACTAAGATTAGCTAGACAAGGCAGATAGAAATAAACATCTAGGAATGATGGATGTACAAAGAAACACACTGAAAGGCAAATTTATAGAATCAATGACGTGAGGCAACAAGTCAATGCGTCAACCGCTCTACGGTAGACTAGTTGTTGTTAGGGAAAAAAATTGGTTTTCATTAATTTTGTTAGTTATCTGTCAATTGAGGCCTTATTAATTCTATGTGTATGAATATATGTTAGTTTTTTGGTAGGGGATTTTAAAGTTTAGAAAATTCCGAAAAAAAAAAAATATATATATATATATATATATATATATATATATATATATATATGTATGTATGTATATGTGTGTATGTATGTATTTATGTATGTATGTATGTATGTATGTATGTATGTATGTATGTATGTATGCTTCTTCTGTAATGCACGACAAACGAGTTATCCACGGGGAAGTCGAAAAGTCAATGCATGGCAGCATGTGTTAAGACCTCTAAAGTAGGCTAGCTACATTAGTTGGTCCATATGTGTTGCCATTTACACTTTCTGTATCTTAACTAATTAATGGAGACTAAATAGTACATTTCTGTCCAATCTATCAAGATGTCAGCATTAGTTTATCTAAAAAACCAATGCACGAAGATTGACAAAGAAATTAAATACTGGTTATGTATGTTAAAATTAATTCTATTCCAACAAGTGAGTGGCATGTGAAAAAAAAAATTGGGAGTTTTTATTCTAAAAAATTATCAAAAATGATGTCGTATTTATCATCCACTTAAAGAATGACATATCATTTAAGATGAAATTTAGAATATCTATTATTACTGAAAAAAATACTATTTCATCAAAAATTGAATCAAAAAGTGAATTTTTAACAAAATGTCAGATAGTTAAGTTGGTCACATTAGTTAAAGAAAGTGGGATTGAGGCATTGAGTTTATCCATCTAGGCCACAACGTGAAGTGTTTGAACCCTAAAACTTGGATATCTCATCGAGTTCAGACGCATGGTTGAATCGGCAAGCTTCTCTATACGATTCAAACTACGTGATATTTAAGGAAAAAAAAAATTGGTAGGTATTAAAGGTACAAATCAATTAACTTACTTATAAGAATTCTATCCGACGACGTAACGGTCGCCAATAATAATTACATTGACAATTTGTCTCTGCTCCTTTCTCATACAATTGAAAGAAGGTAAAACATCAAATCTCTTAATCTTTCTAATATTTTTATTTTATTATTGCGTAATTTTTTAATTTTTTTCCTAACGCAAGTTAAAAAATTTTTGCTTTACGGATTCGGAAAGCTTAATCTTCAATTTGTATGATCACAAAGGATCCTCTGATATTTACTAATCTAAAATTTTCGGGTTAATGTTCATAAGAATATATTTTAATTTGTTAGATTTTTATTTGAAGCTGGTTCAGCTGTTCAGGTAGACCAGTTAGTTCAAGTAGCTGATTTTGAACCCACTCATGGACAAATAGCTGATTTTATTGTTAAATCTTTGCACTTCTTTCAATTCAATTTCGGTTCTAAATAAAGGGAAAATTTCTCTGCATGTTAGATGAGGCTCAATCACTTCTTGCTCTTGCTGATGGGGCTCAAGAATCTGAAAAGTCAAGTAACCATTACTTGTAGTTTATTCTTTTGGAAAAGTCAACGATGTAGGGTGGTTAGGAATGTAACAAGGATGGAAATACTTATCTCACTTGCAACGGACATGTTTTATTCCGCTTAAGCTCAATTTTGCGAAATCAAAACCACGATGAGAGATTGCGTCTTCAATCAGTTATCCAGAAAATGAAATGGTTGGATTTTGTAATTCTCTCCATCGGTTAAGGAGGTCAATGAAGTCGACACTCAAAAAGTTTTTCCGCAAAAATTAATGGACAGAATTGTCCTTCGGCTTTTTCGATCCTGAGCGACTAACCAACTTGTTTACCGGGCATTATCTCTCCAGAGATTATGTCGGTGTTAGTAAATTGAAAAGTCGAGAAATTCCAGATCAAAGCAACACAGTGTGCCTTTCAATACCTATTTCTCATAATAATGTGCCCTTTGAAAAACACACAACTGCTTCGATATAATAAAGATATGAATTTGGATCTAAATTGAGGTAGTTCGGGGCGAACCCATGATCTTTTATTGTAGTACAACAGACTTAATAAAAATTTGGCTTTTAAAATGAGTATAAAATTTCATAAATTAAAAGAAATGGAATCAATTAATTAATGAACGCATGAAGTAAAGCCAAATTAATGGAAGTTGAGAAAATCAATGTGCATGGCAGCATGTGTATATAATCAAATAATACAACAGATAAGAAGATAATTGGTCGGTATCAGCTGCCCAATTAGATTTTATATAGCTTAACTAAGACGTTAGTAATTGAATGTTCTGTCAAATCGGCCCTTGAATTTTATATATGCTTCGTTTAGTATCAACGAAACCTACAAAGAATATGAACCGTCACGTTATTACAAAATTCCAACATAACAATTATGAAAATTTAATGCACGACGATTGACGAGGGGGAAAAAAAGGAAAGAAAGGAAAGAAAAGAAAGGATTGCGTCTTCAATCAGTTAAGGAGGTCAATAGAGTCGATCGACTCTGAATGGTTTTTCGGTAAGTGGTAGACAATAATTTCAATAAGAAAAGCTAATAATCGCTTATCAAATTAACTACAATGGTATAAAAAGTGAAAACTTTTAGAATAATAGAAAACGTAAATTCCTCTTATTAATACATCTGATTCATTGGCCCAATTTGTACAAGAAAGGTGATAGCAGAAAGGAGTAAATCAATCACAGTAATTTGGGGATTTCTTCCATATTTGTAATACTGTAATGGGCATGCTACTTGCCATATATTCATGAAATAATAGCAATGATTTTGGCTCATAATTAATTGATTTAATTGAGATCGCATCCTAAGGATCACTGATCCGTAGCTAGCAAGCATATATACGTATTAACCAAGGCGTTGGCTAAGATAAGCCGTAAGGTTAGATAATTTATTGATTTATCACGAAAATGAAAAGAAAAAATCATAAAAAACTGTTCACGAAATAGAAATAATTTTTCTCATGTTCATGTATGGTAGAAAAGAAAATAATTGGTCCATATACGTTGCCATTTAGATTTTATGTAGCTTAACTCAGAGGGTGGTAATAGCATTGTTTTGTCAAATCAGCCCCTGAATTATATATGCTTTCCTTTAGCTTCAATGAAAACCTACAAAGATTATGAATCGCCGAACAAAATGGTAACAAGAACACAAAAATCATATTTTTTTTGAGTTTTTTTTATTTTTAATTGTATTTTTTGTCACTCTTTTATCGCTATTATGTTCAAATAGCATTTTTTTTTTAAAATAAAAACCACAAAAGAGATAGCGTCTTCATTAAGTCCAGAACATGTTAAAATGGTTGGATTTTCCAATGAGACAATTGAGTGATTCTCAGAAGTTTTTCCACAACGATTCTTCTATCTATTTTCCAAAAGAGCTTAAAAATTAAGTCGTCCCAGGACAAAATTAATCTTAATTTTGGAATCAAAATTAATGGGCAAATTGACCTCTGCTTTTTTGGATCGATCGTGAGAGACTAACTTGTTTACTGGTCTTAAAATGTTTCTCCATTATATATTTCTCCAACAGAGCTGAAAAACTTATCCGAATACATATAATTAATTTTGTGATCAAAATTAATGGGCAACTTGACTTCTCTTTTTCGGATCCTGAGCCCTGACTAACTTGTTTACGGGGCGCTCTTTTGGATTCTTGTTTCCGGGGCATTTGTCTCGAGAAAGATTATGTCCGTTAGTGAATAGAAAAGTCTATCCAATTCTAATTAGGGTTTGCCTACCTTACGATTAACGTAAGGTGCGCTCCCCTCACAGCAGTGGGTCCCACTGCAGTAATGAAACCCACTGCTGTGAGGGGAGCGCACCTTACGTTAATCGTAAGGTAGCGGCTCGCTCCCCTCACAGCAGTGGGTCCCACTGCAGTAATGAAACCCACTGCTGTGAGGGGAGCGCACCTTACGTTAATCGTAAGGTAGCGGCTCCCAATTAGGGTTTGCAACACACAGTCACACACTGCCTTCCAATACCTTTTTGTCGTATATAGTCACAAATATCGTATAAATATTATTGTAAGACCTTGTATGATAAACAAATATGATTATTGTTGTCATAGTATGCACTTTGATAAAGACACAACTGCTTTGATATCTATTTTATAAGTGGCAAACATTTAGCACATTTTGGATCTAAATTGAGGTAGCTTCACTCATCAAATTTAATGTAAATATTAGCTATAGGTTTCCATAAGGTTTGGATTTGAAATACAAAAGAAAGCAAATAAGTGGTTGCAAGCTTGCATGAGGTCAACTAGTCAACGCGTCAACGCCTCTACATTACATCACATATTTTAAGATATCCATTTTCCAGCACTGGATCAAAATTTCCCAGTCAAGCAACTTGCAAAAGAGGATTGACTGAGAAAATTGGGATTGTACTGATTGATTGAACCAACAAAATTTCAATCTCTATCCCTTCCAAACGCACTAACAAATTTTCAATCTCAATCGGTCTATACCTACCATTACGCACTAGCAAATTTGCAAGGTCAATGCCTATTGGAGAACAACAATGTGATGGTTCATCGCAATTTTTCCCAAGCCACCTCTATTCCTGCAAGTGGTAGGCCCATTAGTTATACTTTTTTGGGCGCTGGCCATTTCCAGAGAGCTTGTTATTGCTCGTCTCCCCCAAAACAAATTATGTCTAATCTCTCTTTTTAACGAGCAGGGAGAAAATTCCATTTAGTGTGAGCTCCTTCCTAACAACTTTCAAATGTATGTTTCTTTTAGAGATGTAAATATGAACGTTAAGATGATTAATTGATTATTGAATAGGTTATTTGCCATATACGTTGGTTGCATAATGGTGGGTTTATGGATAACAAATGTGTAGAGCACCTAGGATATGAAATGAAGGTATTATAAGGTGTATTTTTGTCAGCGTGAGACTGTTGTTTTTCGTTTTCTTAATTGGTATTTTCTTCGGTTATGGGTTTCAATTCTATTTGGTGACTTACAGCAGTCATCTCATGTGTTTCAATTCTATTTGGTGACTTGACAGCATTCATCTCATGTGTGTTGTGACCTCCTTGATTTATTTGATCAGCCCTTCACTTTTCGGTTGACTCGATTTATTTTTAGATCTATCCTTACTAGAAAATAGTTAAAAATAAATAATATTTATATATTTTTTCTCTCTCACATCCCTTTCCTTTCTTGAACTGATTCACATTATGAATCAAATATTATCCCCTAATCCAAACCCGAATCGAAAATTTGAAAATCTTGAATTATTATCACCTAAAATCAAAATCAATCCCAAGCATCTATCGCAACAAAAAACACTACTTAACAAAATTTTACAAAACCCTGTAACAGAACCCCTCACGTGTTGCAGACGAGATGGATTGGTAGTGATGACGATATGTGCTGGTGATGGGGATGATTGACTTGATGGTGACGATGATGACTGACTTGATGGTGACGGTAATGCTGACTCTCCATAGAGGAAAAATAATTAAAATAAAAAACTAATTTTTTTAGCAAGAGTAATTGTAGAAATAAATGGACTGATTAAAAAATTGAGGGCTGATGAGATAAGTTGAGGTATTAAATATTATTACTATTGGGATATTTAACATGCGTTAGGAACATAATATATCAGACAACTCTAAACGTGTAATAAAAAATTTGAAAATGTTGTAACGTATATTTGCCAATATCATGTACTTAAAATTCCGTTAAAGAGAAGTTTTTTAATTAATGCTTAATTAGTTTTTAAGTGCACTCGGAAGAGAAATTGATCACCAACATAACTGTTTGATAATTGTAATTGAGAAATTATTCACCGTCCACATGTTTTTTCTAACTTTTTCAAAAATATATAATTCTTTTTTTTTTTAACTGAAATCCACCTAAAGTTATATTTCTTTTTACTTTTCCACTTCTGTTTGGATACCGTTAAAAAAACTAACGGAATATTATTTAAATGACTTTTTTACCATCAAATATAAAAGATATTTTATCCACGAACCATTTTTTTTTTATATTTTTTCAGAAATACACAATTCTTAATTTTTTTTTTACTGAACTGCACTTAAAGTTATATTGTTTTGCACCTATCCACCACTGTGTCGTTGTGAAATGATGATTTTACCCTTATGATGCTAGCAAAGTTATAATAGTCTCCAAACGGAAGTGGAAAAATGAAAAAAAATGTTAAAAAAAATTATGTATTTTTAAAAAATGGTAAAAGAACGGGTGAACGGTGGATAATTTCCCATTATAATTTCCTGTTTCTGGAGTTAAGGGTGTATGTATGTTAGAGGCTACGGTGCTTTGAATCCGTTGGCACCGACCTTTTGTTAAATTTCTCAAGATTTTCATTACACATCTCAAGTGTTTCGTTTCATTTTCGATATTTTTGTAACATACGCTTTTATTTTAAGAGAACCATAGCTTAAGATGATTCATATAGAAAATTTATTAGCTGCGAATAATTTTTTGCATTTTGGAAAATACAGGTTTGAACTGGGCCATGGTAAATAACTACAAAATATACTAGTCAATTACCGAGATGCCTATAATTTAGTATTAAAATATCGTTAGTTAATATGTTAACGGAAATCCATATTTTAAAAAATATTGACGTTTGCACATATAATTTTGAGAAAATAATCAAAGCCCCTCTGTTATTTAAAAAATCATCAAAAATCCATATTTTACTGGGCTTTTTTTCCCCAAAAGATTTTGTCTGTTAGTGAATAGAAGAGCCTATCCAATTCCAATTAAAACAGCACACACTGCCTTTCAATATCTTTTTGTCGAAACCATAATAGTATAGTCACAAAAATCATATAAACATTGAGAAAAGGAATAGTTACACCCTTAAGATTTGAAAAAATAATCACAAAGACCACCGAATTTTCAACAAGCGATAATATAATTTTATTTTGACCATAATACCCTTTAACTCTATAAATTAAAAAAAATTGACTCCAAAATTTTATAATATATAGAAATATGCAATAAAATAAATATAATAATATATACATTTTAAAATAATTTTACTATTTAAAAATAGTTTTAAATTTTACAATATGCTAGACCTATTTATTATATTAAACTAATTTTTAGAAATAAATAGAAACATAATATTTAAATAAATAAATTAAGATTAAAATTATTTTGAATATTATATAAAAATAATTTTAATATTATTAATAGGGAGATATTTTGGCAATTGTAAAATCCATTTAACCCAAAGATTTATTTAAAATCTTTATAATAAATACAAATATATTATTACAATAAATATAATAATTTTAAAGTTTTAAAATTATTTTAAATGTTAATAATAATTTAATATTATTAGTCTACTAAATAGATTATATTATTTATATTAAATTTATATTAATTAAAAAACTTTCAAGTCAATTTCTAATTACTATATTCAAAGGTATTATGGTTAAAAAGGGATCTTAGTGTCCCTTTTTGAAAACTTGAGGATCTTTGTGACTATTTCTTCAAATATCAAGAATGTAAGTGTCATTTTTCCTAAATATTATTGTACAAACTCTTATTTGATAAACAAATATGATTATTGTTGTCATATTTGCACTTTGATAAAAACACAACTGCTTTGATATTTATTTTATAAATGGTAAACATTTAGCAAATTGTGGATCTAAATTGAGATAGCTTCACTCATCAAATTTTATGTAAATATTAACTATAGGTTTCCATAGGGTTTGGTTTGAACTCCTTCACACGGCTGAAGAGGATATACACTAAATATATATATATATATATATATATATGCGCATAAATATTTTAGTGCCTCTTCTTCCGAGCCTTTTTCCCTCTGCCACTTTTATGCATGCATATTTTAAGGAATAAGCCCCCCCCCCCCTTTTTTTTTCCTCTGCAATTAATAAACTTCACTCCCTTTTCAAAATAATAATAATGACGATGATGAACTTCACTCTTTCCTCTTATGTTCCCCCATCACCCCCCCCCCCCCCAAAAAAGGAAGAAAGAAAGATAGAAGCAATTTGCTTATAGATATATAGGAATGATTTAATTAATTAATTGTTTAAACCTTGTGTTGATTTTAATTTTTTTAGAATAATGTGAACTTCTTGTAATTATTTTTTGAAATTGGAGTTGGTTTACAAAATTAGTGGGGAGAAAATATCCTTGTCCTTTATGATTTTGCCTTACAACTTTTCCAGTTTTACATATAACCCCTGTACCTCTTCATACTCATTTTAGATTTTGGCTTCTAAAAGTTACTTCTATGAATTTTGGCCCTATCATATTTTTCTAGATCTTCCAAGCTCCTCCCTTGTTTCAAGTAGGGTAAATGGTAATAAAATTCCTGTTAGGAACTTGATTATTTTAGGATTCAAGATATTAATTCATGTTGTGTTCAAAGTGATTGTGAAATTCACATTGAAATAATTATTTATAAGGTTTCAAACTACAATAATAGTGAGTAAAACTTCTCTATAGTCATATTGTTAGAGGAAGCAATAATACTGACTAATTATTATTTTTTTCTATGAGGAAGTAATAACCAATTTTTTTTTTCTATGAGGAAGTAATAACTTAATAGAGGTATAGTTACACAAATTCATGTTTTGACTTCATCATCCCTAGTGCAAATAATATAGAGATAAAGTATGCACTACATTAATAATTAATTAAAGGAACATGTCAAATCCAATGTATATACATTATTAAAAAAGATAAATATAATTTTTTAAAAAAACTAGTACATATCTATATAGTGTTATGCAAATTCATTTTAAAGTCTAAATGTTTGCATTCTCTTAAATATTTTTCTCTCATTGTAAATTCCATAAATACTATACATTATATAAATCACACTAGTAAAAAAATAGCATTCTCTGATACTATTTTGGTATTAAGAATTTATTTTACTGATACCGAGTTTAGTGTCACTGAATACGGTACAAGAAATTTATTAACACAAGTTTTTTGTATCAGTGAATTTATGTCACCATAGTATCAAAAAAATGTTGATGCTTGAACATCACATATATAACGAGACTATGGTATCAAACAAATAATGATACAAAGGCATAATAAATATAATGATACTTTGGTATCAATGTTTATTTGAGAAAAATTTAAAAAAAAATTGAAATTGATATAATTGAAATTGAAAATTTGCAATAGGCATTTGAATTGAAATTTACATTCAACAATATGAAAACTATTACATTGCAATGAACAATTTAAAAATTGTTACATTGTTTGAAACTTACTACATTGTTTACCAACTACAAATAATTTATAAACTGATATATAGTAATAGCACAATCTTCCAACACATGTTTATTGCTTCTGAGGATTCTTTCTTTCGGTAATCGAAATGAAGTCTTCTATTATTGTTTCCATGTTCCAATTTGACATTTGCTCTGATTATTTAGTTTTGACCCATATACATGCTTTGGTTTATTGTAAGTCATCCTGCACCATTCAAGACATGCACAATAAAAAAACTGATAAAATTTACATGCTACAATCTACATAGCTTCCTAATTTCTTCAAAATTGTAGTTCGTGTGCAACTACTAAATCTAAATGTATGAAACTAAATTAACATATTATTTGTGTGTAATTATTAACTGAAGAAAAAAATAAAAATTAATTAAACTGAGAACAATCAATTTGTTAAATCGAAAGTGTATTAAAAATAAGCAAAAAGGGTGGTTACTAGCCTCATTGAGAAAAGCATAGGTAATTTAGCCGCTGGTCTTTCTTTGTTGGGCAGTTTAGAATCATCACAATGAATGTGATGAATAAAACCATTAGCATTGGAACACTGAGAAATTCCAAGGCTTAAGTCAAGATTGTGGTTGTTGCTACTACTTGCATTAAAAAAATGACAATTTTTTTTTGAATTAAAAAAAAAATTAAGTTACTAGAAACTCAAGTAAATGCATTACAAATAGATAATACAGTGTCATACACATTCCACAAAGATTAATGGGCAACATTGACTTCTGCTTTTTTGGATGGATCCTGACAAGCGAAATTGTTTGCTGGGCATTTATTTGTTTCTCAAAAGATATGTTTGTTAGTAAATAGAAAAATTAAAGCAACACACTGTGCCTTCCTATACCCTTTCGTTATAATAATTAATATGAACTTTGATGAAGATGATAAATATATTAATAGTAAATATTTAGCAAACTTTGGATCTAATTAAATTGAGATATATTGTCAAAGGCAAACTCAGGATCTTAAAGTACACCAGACTAAATTAAAAGTTAAACTTTTAAAATGGCTATGAAATTTCATAAGCAGAAAAATGAAAAAAAAATACACCAGACAAAATGAGTAAAATATTATTATGGACTAATTGAATAAATATCTCAAATTTTAAGAACAAAATTATCCTTCATGGAAATAGCAAAATAAATTAATTTATTCATCACAAAGAGTAAGTTATTAAGTTAAGGTAAAATACGAGGAAAAAACAAACTCGCATGATAAAATATACTACATTAGAGTATGTGTTTTACTTATCTTTTAGTTTATCTCTTAACTTAATAATTTAAAGAATCTCTTATTAGATAATGACTAATTTGGATTTTGTCAAAAAATTAAGTGACTGACAAGTTATGCACATAAAACAACAAACAAACTTATGACGTAAAATACATAAACCATAACAGGTTTATGCAGTGACAAAATACATTGCATTAGAGTGTGTATTTTACATATCTTTTATTTTTTTCTCTTAACTTAATAACTTAAAGTAGAGATGGTAAAATCCGGATCTAGATCCGCGTTGAAGTTTTGATATCTAGATAAACAAAAAAAATATGTGGATTGAGATGTGGGTAAATATGCATGGATTGCGGGCAGATTTTTCGAATTTCTAAATCTGCATAATAGTAAATTCAAATATAATTTTAAATTCAATAATTTACCTAATAATATCAAACAAGATCCATTATAATCCAATAATCAACAATTTAATATCAATTCAACATAAATAACATACAACAATACCATAAATGCACAAATAAAAATTTCACTATATAAATCAAACATAGAAAATAAAAATAAAATGTAAGGCAAACCAATTCATTATAATATTCTATTATTATTATTATTATTATTATTATTATTATTATTATTATTATTATTATTATTATTATTATTATTATTATTATTATTATTATTATTAGTTTCTTAACATATTTTTCAAAGTCAATGAAGATTATAGAGTTAATTATGCTTATACATATTAAATAAATAATTTAACATATATATTTTTTAATTGAAATCTAATTAAAAATAATACAGATCTGAATATCCGATCTTCTGAATTCACTTGCATCTAGATCTAAACGGATCTTAGATTTGAGGTTTCGGATATGAATTTTTTAAAATACAAATACAAATTTTTTCAAATCTGGATCTGGATCTTTCGGATATTTGCAGATGCGGGCTGGACCCTGATTTTTTTGCCATCTCTAACTTAAAAGATCTCTTATTAGATAATAACTCCAATTTAGATTATATAAAAGATTAACTGATTGACAAGTTATGCACATAAAACAACAAACAAACTTGTGACATAAATTACATAAACCTTGACAGGCTATATATTTGTATTGAAAACTTATAAATAATGAAAAAGACTTGCATACTGTAAAATAAATCTAAAAAGTATTAACGGAAATAAAACAATGCTTATTTTCTTATTCAATTTTTTAAATTTGTTTGTTACTTAAAAAATTGGTTGGTGAATCAATGTATTTCTTTTCATAGTTGGATAAAAAAAATTATACATCAATGACATATTTTTGGTTATATTTAAGCTTAATTTTGAGAAACCAAAACCACAATTAGAGATTGCGTGTTCAATCAATTATCCAGAAAATGAAAATGATGGATTTTTTAGTTCTACCCATCAGTTAAGGAGGTCAATGAAGTCAACACTCAAAAGTTTTTCCACAAAGATTAATGGACAAAATTGACCTTTGGCTTTTTGGATCTTGAACGACTAACCAATTTGTTTACCGGGCATTATCTCTCCGAAGATAATGTCGGTGTCAGTAAATAGAAAAGTAGATAAATTCCAAATCAAAGCAACAAACTCTGCTTTTCAATACCCATTTGTCAAAATAATGTGCACTTTGATGAAGAGGGTGGCAATAGTATTGTTTTTTCAAATCAGCTATTGAATTTATATGCTTCGTTTAACTTCAACGAAAATCTACAAAGAATATGAACCGTCGCGGTATTACAAAATGCCAACATATCAATCCTAAAAATGTAATGCACGACGATTGACGAAGGAAAAAAAGGAAAAAGGATGGCGTCTTCAATCAGTTAAGGAGGTCAAAAGAGGCAACTCTCAAAGTTTTTCCACAAATTTTAATGGGCAAAATTGACCTCTGCTTTTCTGGGTCCTGACTAACAAAATTGTTTGCTGGGCACTTGTTTTTCTATGTTAGTAAATAGAAAAATCAAAGCAACAGTTCATGCCTTTCTATACCCTTTGGTTACGTTGGGCACAGAATTAGATTGGATTGATTATTAAGATTGCACTGGATTAAATTAGATTAGATTAAAATAAATGTTATATATTGTATTATTTGGTACAATATCGGATTATACAATCACTACTAGAAAAAATGACTTTTATGACTGTTATTACCCGTCATTTACCCTATGGCATGACAGTCGAACGACCGTCATTGATTCCGGTGTCAAGAAAAAATGATGACAGGTTTTATATATCATGTTATGCATGACATATTATCTATCACGATTATATCATTGTTATTTTAATGAAAAATTTTCACACATCATTAATATCTATCATAAACGCTTCCCATTCATGACTGTTATTTGTCATATAAACATGACATATTTAATTGGAATAATAAAATTATATAATTATTTTAATTAGAACTGGTTGGAATAACTTAAATTTCTTTAAAATATATTTTGACGGTAAATAAAATAAATTTTAATTATTTAGCAGGATTTATTGAAATTGGCGCCAATATATATATATATATATATATATATTCAGTAATATATCAACTAATTCTAAAAAAATATAAATTAAAAACTAAAAAATCCAAGCTTCCACAATTGACAGCTAAATCAATGCCCACAATTTATTCATTACAAACAAACAATTCAACTAAACAAAAATTTTTCCAATTTAGTATACAGCCTCCCATAAAAACATAAACACCAAAATCAATTTCAAAAAATATTCCAACAACTTTCAAATGAATCTTCAACATCGACGAAGCAACCATCAAACTACACATCCATCGGCATGCTTTTGTTTGGATTCTAGCTGCTGAACAATCAACTAAAGCAATTTCGATCCTTAAGTAGTCGTTGAGTGCAAGCATTTCACTATTGGCAATTTTGGGAAGAAAAATGCACAGGAAAGAGATTACACATTAACTCAAGCAATGTTCATAACACTGCAAGAAAGATAAAAAGATAATGAAATTATTTACCTTCATTTGGGAAAAAATTTAAAGAGAAGTCAAATTTTCAATTTTTACCTATTGTTACCCCCCAGTTATTGTAGATGATATTCCTAAATAATGCAAGCATTCTTTACACTAGAAATTCCATGGCCCACCATCATAAAAGTTAATGCAACAAACAATTTCAACCATCTCTAATGCAAATTCCATGAGCATCATAAACTAAAAAGAATAATAATACCTTAATTTTCTTACATCTAAGCCAAGTAGCACTTATGAATCTTCGAGAGCACAGAGCTAAAACAGGTTCATACTTACTAAATTAAGTTAACAACAGACAATAAAGTGTAAGAAGTAAAATTCTAATCTATGACAAGCACCCAAAACAAGTGCAGTAGGGTGAGTTTTTCCTCTTCCAAATTTTCATTGCTAATTCAACTATTAAGAGATGGAAACATGTGGAATAAGAAACATATTCAACCCAAAAGATTATTCAACTTAGATGATTCAATATAAACCTAATAAGCTTATGGTCTTATTTAAAGAATATTATAATATTCCATAATTTCTAGAAATCAAAGTAAAATTATAATATTCTTTAGGTAAGAGATACACTTATTCGAGTTGCTTAAATGAGGTAGGCTAAATTTTTATTTTGGTTATGTTTCTTTCTTTTCTAATCCCATTTTTCTCCTATTTCTTGTTCCATATCAATTGGTGATAAAGCTTCTTTATCATATCTCAAAACCATTCCAGCCAAGAATAAGGAGTTAAAGAACTATTTTGCACTAGCTATATAAAGGATTATATTACAGTATTGTATACCAGATAGAAAAAATAAAAATATCAGTTAAGGCAACATTCATATCTCCAAATCTAGTACTTGAAAACATTAAGTAAGGGAATCTGCCAATAACAAAGTTAGTTGGAGAAAATCAAAATGGATATTTAGTTTGATGCCAATATATAAAGAAGTAAACAATTATTAAGAAAAAGAAAGTTGAAAAAAAAAGAAAATTAAAACCTTGCTGAGAGTATTTTGAAAGAGCTCAATAGCAATCTTCCCGTTAGCAGCAATTTGTCTAGCTCCTTTGAAGAATTTAGAAGTGCAACCCCAGCACCTGCAAAACTCATTGATATACTAAAAGGAAAAGTGATTTATTAACCCAACAAGATAGACCAAATGAAATTCTGCAGTAAAAATAACAAGTATTACCAGGTAGAATAATCTTTCCAAAGCATCCTTGATAACCTTTATGGCTTCACGAGCTTGAGTTTGAGATTCCCTTTTTAGCTTACATTAAACCAAATTCATTAACACATGATTTTTAAAAGGCAAAATATATATGTATAAGATGCCAGAATAAACACTTGTAAATGTACCCAAATTCCCAAACCTTAATTATAACAGTTTTGGAAGGGAGCTCTTTAAGCCTCTTTTAAAATAACTCAACTTAATTGTGGATTTCAACTGGAACAACAATAATAGGAACATGTCAACTAAAGTAAACAAGAGGGAAGCTTGGAAAATTATAGAAAAAAATGTTAAGCCATTACAAACCTGTTCACATCTTTCTGTAATATTTTCCTGACAACCAGCTCCACCAAGGATGTGGTTATACAATTACAACACAGACGATTTCCAGGCCATAATTGGGGCTTGCCCAATTGCACTCATGAATCAAGATATGGAGTTTGGTGTATAAAGTCTTCAACTCCTTGTAAAGCATGCACAAATGCAAGCAAATGATGTACAAATACTCGACGTAACAAATTGTCTTAATCAAGATCTCAGATGCAATGCAATTTCTTATGTATTCACTAAAACTCTAAGACCCCCTTTAACATAATCCCATTATGTTAACAGAATGAAAAAATGCATATAATGTGAAGGCAACGAATCATATTCAAGTAAACATGTACTAAAGATTCAAGCATCACTTGAAAATTACATCAAAATCCCAACCAAGCAAACTCTGAGTGATAGAATCAATAAGGACAACACAAAGCAAACAAAAGAAACCATTTGTGCTAATCGTCAATTAACAACATTCCCAAGTATATACCTACCTAATTTCAGTATAAGCACACATAAAATTCGACGAAATATTAAATTAACAAAATTACTAAGATAACCAATTTGCATAATGAATTAAGCGAAATGAAACGTACGGATGAAGAGGAGGACAGGGAGGAAGAGGAGAAGGCTAAAATTGCCCTTGAGAAGATCATTGACGGGAGTGTAGTGAACAGGGAATGAGGAGACCAAAGTGGTCAAAATGATCTGGGCCGTCAAGATTTCATACACCTTGCGAATGAAACCCCATCAGAGCGGGTTCTCTCCGTAGCTGAGACTGGGGTAAAGCGTCTCCCCCTCTCCGCCATCCAAATCTATCTCGAATTTGTCGACATCTTTGCTCCTCATGTTCTCGTAGCCCAACATCTTTCAAGCGATTTTGATTTTTTAATTTAGAGAAAGCAAATAATGAATATGAAATGGCAGCGTTTGAGTGACGGCTATTGAGTGAGAAATTGGTGCTTGTTGAGCGACCAGTAGCTTGCAAAGACAGTTGACTGACGACTGTCGAGTTTGTTGACTTAGGGTTTCATCAGTTGTGATGCCGTAAGGGCTCTGGATTTTTTTCAATTAAGAAATATTGTAAGGCTTAGGCTGATTTGTAATGTAGAGTGTGAGTGGCTACAGTGAGGCTTAGGGTTAGGGTTCAATTCCTTCAACGATTACAGGTGAGAGAAGGGACCTAATTGCACTGGATACACCTTCATACTTCAAAAATTATCTAAATACCCTAAAATCAGAATTTTTCTAAATTTGCATGAATACCCTTTAAAAGCTGATAGGAAATTACACTTCTCTCCTCGTTTTAAAACGCTTCAACTCACTCAACAGCATCAACTCTACTCAAACAAACAAAAATTCATAATTCCCTCCTCAGCTGCAATTCCCTGGCAATTCCCTCAATTACCTTTACCCAAACAAACAAACACTCATCCTTCATTTTCATACATACTGAATCGAATATCAACCAGCATTACCTCTACAATTCCCTCAACAACATCACCTCTATTCAAACAAACACTCATTCTCCATACATACTAAATCAAACACCAGCAAACTAAGCCTGAGAAGGGGAAGCTGCCACAACTGAGAAAGAAAAGCCTTGTTCGTTGCTATATAATCGCCAGAGAGCTGATCATTTACTACAAAATTACCAGAATATAACTACTTGAGGTAAGTAATTCTCTATAATTAGTTTTCTTGTTTATATTTAAGAAAAAACAAAAAATTAGGGTTTTATATTGAAAAAATAGATTAATTAGTTGTGGGTCTCTCATAACATATTTGAAAACAAATTTCTAGTTGCTTTGCTACATGCAAATTGTGAAAAATTGATGGATTGTGCCGATTATGTTTTGGTCATGTAACACACAATTTGGTCGTGTAAGGCTATGTAAGATTCAACGTTGTGTATTACACGATTACACAACCGTCATGTACTGCACGATTACACGACCGTCATGTACTGCACAATTACACGACCTTCATGAATTGCACAATTACACGACTTTCATATATTACACGACCTTCATTTATTACACGGCCTTCAGTTCTGCGTGCAGAAAATACCCCACAACAAGAATCTCGGTGAGTAAAACCAAATTTTCAGATTTTCTACTAAACTGTTATAGTAATATAGTCAGTATGTAGTTGACTGTTTGCTAAAATTTTCAGCGGAGACTGTGGTGTGTTTGTTTTGCGTTATCTGGAGACACTTGCACGTGGTGAAGATATTAAAACAAATTGTACGCAGGCACATGTCTCTTCCTATTGAAAGCAACTAGCTGAAAGACTTTTCTATGATAAGTCATTACTTTCGGAGAATAACTAACATGTGAGTGTTTTTTTTTTAAATGAAGTCATTGCTGGTGGTGAAATGAAGTCATTACTTAGAGAGATCTAAAATTTCTGATAAATGATTTTTTTTATATGCAGGCAACCCTCATGTACGCATGTATGCTTGGGCAGAGGAAGAAAGCACTTTCAAGATTAAAAAAAAAAAGCTTTTTAAATGGCTGTAATATGTTTAGGGTTGATGTTCATTAGTGTATCCTATCTGAATATTATAAAATTTGTGTACTTATAACTTTATTTATTTATACTAATGAATCTACTCATTTCTCGAACTATCCAATGTGCAAATTTAAATTTTTTTCTGTAATTTATATCATAATCGTGAGTACTGATTATATCATATAAAATATCATATATTTAACTATTACTAAGAAATGTCTACATGCTTGCTTATACCTAGTACTTAAAAATTGACTAAAAAAAACTTTTAAAATGAAATCACTTCTTTTTTTCTAATAATGTTCGTTGACACTTTCTACACAGCAACAAATATAAATTCTTAACAAAAATTAAGTCTTTAAAGAACTAAATTATTTTAATAAATAATCAAAAAAGTCATATAATACGTAAAGGTCGTGTAAACACTTAATACATGAAGGTCTTGTAATACATGAAGTATCTATATCAATAACTTGAATTGTAACTGGTGGCATAGGATCAGATGTCTTAAGCTTGAACTTCATTGTGATTTCGAATTCCGAAGTATCTATATCAATAACTTGAGCTATCTTTTCCACCAATTCGGCATATGTTGTCGATCGTGGTATCATTATCCCTTTAGCCTTGAAACCTTTGAACTTATACTCGTCATTTTGCTCAATCCATTCACCATTGAAGAGAATAGGAACACGTACCAAAATCATATCTGATGATATAATAAAAACAATAATATCAAAGTTCATATACAGGTAACTACATGACCTACACGACTTACACAACTTACACGACTATATTACTTACACGACTTACACGACTATATTACTTACACGACTATATTACTTACACGACCTACATGCCTAACTACATGACGTACGCAATGTCAAAAAGAATGCACGATGCGAATCATTTTCGCCATACATAAATTATATTGCTGAAAAAATAACTAAACAACCTACATTGCATATATTTCTACATATAAGAAAAAATGGTGAAAATAAATGAAAACAAAACATTATAATGTGAGAAAAATACCTAAATTTTTCTAAAAATTAAAAAACTTAAAACCCAACAACATTAACATACCTTATTGGGTTGTTGAATAAGCAATGCACCTCTTTTTAATTAAAGAAAGAATGAGTGTTAAAGAAATGAATATATAATTGTATTTGTGTAAGAAGTTATGGGAGATTTTAAGATATTTTAGGGGATTTTGAGAGAATTCCGGTGGTAAGAAGAATTTGGGTGAAAAAAATATGAAGACAATGAAGTTGAGTGGATTTGTGCATTCATTAAGGGTAATTCAGACTTTACTCACATTTGTTAGGGTATCCATAAAAACCAAAAAGGGAGGGGGTATTTAAACAATTTTGCAACTATTACAGGGTATTTAATCAAAAACCCCGAGAGAAGGAGTAGTGGAGAGAGTGAGGAAGCAAAGCTTAAGGTTCAATTCATTTATCACTTCTGGAAATTTGCTAAGTGTTGATTTGTTAGCTTAATTTATTTACAGCAACCAGACGACATCGTTTTTGTTATTTTTAATTTTTTAAGAATAATTTAAATATTAACAATGGCAATTTTGTAATTAAACGAATCAAATAATTTAAATTATCAATAATTGCACTATTTCACGTGTTATTAGTAATTCAAAATAAATTATATTTAATATATCAAAATCTAAAACGTTGTCATTTAAGAGTAGTTTTTTTGTAATTAAATTTATTTAAAAAATAAAATAATATTACATGACATGTAGCCATCATAATTTTATGTTGAATATGTATCTGTCAAGAATCTATCACTAAATAATCATAAAATATTATACGTCACGGAAGTATCATATTTTAATGATATTTTCATGACACAATGATATATGTCAAAAATTTTGTGTCATAAAAACGCGTTTTTTTAGTAGTGAATGTTAAATTATATTTAAATAAAAAAATATTTATGAATATTTAAGACTAATAATTAAAATTAATTTAAAGGTAACTAACAAGAGTATTAAATATGTAGTAAATTAGTTATTGGATAGTCATAATTATAATAAATAATTATAAATTAATAAAACTATTTAATTATTTAATTAATTTTTATAAGATATTTTAGATATATTTTATTTTATCATAAAAGTTAGCAAATAATGTATATATAAAATTAATTATTTACTTGTATTATTAATTTCCATGATTATTTTTAATATTAAATTGGTGCTTATTAAATTTAATACAATCAATTATTGTAACAAATTATTAAATATTTAATTTTACTGGAGTAAAAGTACTAATTTAATTAGACTATAAAAATAAAATAAAAATAAATTCAAGTAAATCATGAATAAAATAATTAATTAATTAAAGTTTAGGTTACAAATAAAAAATAGTGTTAGATATGAAAGAAATATGTATAAAAATTTTTTCTTTTATTCTAATTCCATCTAAACCTACTTATAAATTGGGAAAATCTCGCGCAGGGCAATTAA
Organism: Atalantia buxifolia; assembly: GCA_030444775.1. NCBI lineage: Eukaryota > Viridiplantae > Streptophyta > Magnoliopsida > Sapindales > Rutaceae > Atalantia > Atalantia buxifolia. Next base: position 11,286,052 of record CM059838.1, read on the forward strand.
TAGATCGTGAACTATAGTTTCTTAATTTGGAACATGCGCGCCCTAGACCTCCGTTTACCCTAATTTTAGACTATAAAATAGGCACACATGCAAAAGAAAGGAGGAGGCCGTCAACCAAGACCATAAACAAACAAAAAAAACAAAGGAAAAACAGATTTCAAGAGCAATAATCAAAGCTTCACCAGTGGAGAATTTGCGGGAATCAATTGGGATTCAATCTTCCTTGTCCTTTTCTTGTTATTTTATTTATTCTTTGATCATGAAGATGTATTTTCCGGCTGAACCTTTATTGTTTAGTTTTCTTATGCAAACCATGAACTAATATTATTTGTGGTTGAGTGATAAACAATCTTAATGGCTCCTTGACTAAATTTATATGTTACTGCATGTTTGCTATAGCATTTTGTTGTGATAGTATTCATCTAAAGTCATTATTTCGGTTGACCACCCATTTAATGATATAAACTAGGAAAAAGCCACAAAAGGGTCTCTCTTTATGGAACATGTGATAACAATACTTGGTTTTAGATTGGGTTTCCTGGATTGAGTTCAACTTGATTCCAAAAGGGTCATACTTACTCTAAAATTAGTTATGAACTAGATATAGGGATTCACCTTGTAAGGTAAATAGAACTTAAACATGTAATGTTATATCTTATGTTAGCATAATAATTGGTCATTGTTAGGTTGCATATAGATATAAGATATCCAACATGCGATAGCTGAGGATGTGTGAGGATTCTACCCAGTGTTGTAGTGGATGCTGCAGTAACTAAACCGAAATTTACAAGAATTAGACAAGTTTATTGAGAAAATTTAGTCACTCAACTACTTTATTCCTATTGATTTTATCTTTGTGCTTGACATGAGAATTTGTTTTTCTGCATATTTACTTATTTTATTTTATTAGGCAGTTATTAGATTAATTTTTCAATTTACTTCCAATTCAAGCATAACTGTTAAGTTTGCTATAGCAATTTTCGTAACATCTGTCCCTGTGGAGACGATCTTAAATACTTATCATTCTATTACTTGTTGTGTACACTTACACATTAACACCCATAACATTTGAAATTATCACAACAATATCCCGCTTGTAATACACAACCATTCTACATAAGTCCCTCTCACTTAGAAAAGAACTCGTCCTCAAGTTAGGCTGATTCAACTCCTCATCATCCGGATTAGCTACATTGAAAATTTGAGAGGTTTCAGCTGTTCGACAGTTGAAGCACATAAGCATTATCATCAATCTTCTGTGCCATGCGAAATGATCCATACTTGCGTTTCTCTAATTTAGTATGAGTCCTAAGGAAACGACTCCGTCGTGGATATACCATTACTAAATCACCTTTCACAAACACTTTCTTATGATGGTGGTTGTTCGTTTCAGCCTTATACTTAACATTTGCAACCTCCAAGTAAGCTTAAACCTTACCATGAATCTAAAGAGCCTTTTCTGCCATATTATCTACTATTTTACTTTCTCTTGCCACCGTAGGCATTATAGCCAGATCACACACATGGCATGGGGAACAAGTGTAGACAATTTGAAAAGAGGTCTTGTTGGTACATCGAATCACCATGTTGTTTAAGGCAAGATAGCTTCCTAGTTTGGTTGCTTGTCACCACAAAAATGTTGCCCAAAGTGCGATTGACCACTTTTGTTTGCCCATTTTTCCGTGGATAGATTACTAAACTGCAACTGTGTACTAAACTTATCCCATAGATGACGCTAAAACTTGCTGATAAACTTCACATCTATGTTAGAAATGATTGTATTTGAAACAACATGCAAACGCACCATCTCTTGAAAGAACAAATGCGCAATTGAAGTGTCATCTTCAGTCTTTTTACAAACAATAAAATACGTCATCTTAAAAAAACTATCTACCACTACTAATACAAAATCTTGACCCATCCTTGTAAACGACAATCCTAACACAAAATCCATCAACAGATCCAACCAAATATTTTCTAGAATAGGTAATGGCATATATAAGCATGTATTCTGTGCGTGTCCATTGCCTTCTTGGCAAACCCAACAACTTTAAATAATCTTCTGCACATCTCTATTCAATTGCAGCCAATAATAATGCTCCTACAAATGCCTTGGTTTTATCTCATCAAATTGTCCATCTAATCCTCTACTATGCTATTCACGAATGATCTGCTCTCTTAAAGAGCTTTGATCACACATAACTGATTATCTCTAAAAAGATATCTATCATGAATTAGGAAATCTTTCACATTTTCAGCATACAACTTCTTCAAGCAATCAAAACTAATAACTTCATTGACTAGAGCTATAGTAAAGTTACTTGCCTACTTAGTGCATCTGCCACTTTATTCTGCTCCCCAGATTTATGCTTTAGAACAAAAGTGAATTTCTGCATATAACTTACCCATCTCGCATGCATCTTGCTCAGATTTTGTTGGCTGTTGAAGTACTTCAATGTTTAATAATCACTATAAAGTATGAATTCCTTCTTAATCAAGTAATGTTCCTACGTTCTCAACGCCCTAAGGATGACATAAAACTTTTGGTCATAAATAGACCACTTTTGTCGTGCCTCATGCAACTGCTCACTTATACACTTAACTGGCTGCCCTTGTTGGGAAATAATAGCCTAATTCCCTTGCCAGAAGCATCACACTTGACCTCAAACAACTTGTTGAAGTTTGTCGAGGCTAACACAAAAGCAGTGGACAACTTTTCTCTTAGTAAAACAAAACTCACCTCTTTGTTTTCTCCCTATTCGAACTTTTCTTTTTTCAAGCACTCCGTAATAGGAGTGGCTATAGTGCTAAAATCACGAATGAACCTCTTGTAAAACATCCAACCAATGAAAACTCCTAACTTTACCTATAATTTTAGGCGTAGGCTATTCTCTAATAGCTTATATCTTCGACTTAATAGCTCTAATCTCATCTGCTAACTATAAAACCCAAAAACTCTATATTATTGTGTAGAAAGCTATACTTTTTCACACTAATATACAGCTTATTTTTCTACAACACCTCTATAATCATTCTCAAATGCTCTAAATACGACACCATATCAATGGAATAAACCAAGATATTATCAAAATATATCATAACAAATTTGTAGGAAAAAGGCTTAAGAACCTAATTCATCAAGCGCATGAAAGTTTCTGCTGCATTGGACATCTCGAATGGCATCACAAACTATTTATACAATCCTTCTTTTATTTTAAACATTTTCGTCCACTCATCTCCAAGCCTAATCCAAATCTAATGATACTTATTGCACAAGTCTATCTGTGAGAAACACGAGTACTATTTAGCTGATCCAGCAAATCTCGAAACGTCGGAATAGAAAAATGGTACTTCACTATAATTTGGTTAATCTGCTTGCTGTCAACACATATATGCTAACTCCTATTTTTATTTGGCACCAACAAAGCTAGTACAACATATAAACTCACGCTCTCACGAAAGGAACCCTTTCCGCAATAACTCATCAGTCTATCCTTACAAAATCATATACTCGTGAGGACTCACATGATACTACAACAAGTTAGGTAAACTCACACTAGGAACTAAATCTATATAATGTTGTATATCTCGCAAGGCGCCGGACCATCTAGCATCTTTGAAGGTGTAATCACTACTAAAAAAGAACTGATCTATTACAGAAATTTTATGACTTATCTTGTTATGTCACGAATTTATCATTCTTGATAAATTTGTGACATATATACATCTGTCATGAATTCACGATATATTCGTGACTTAAAACTTGAAGACATAATCAGACGATAGATACAAGTCATGTTTGTGTAATATAGACTTATATGGCTTTTAAAACGGTGCCGTTTAAATTAGCTGTAATATTTTTTTATTGAATGTTTAAATTATTCTTTAAAGAATGACTAAGTCAATGAACCTAAAACATATCAACAGAACAAATTCACTAAGTCCCTCTCTCTCTCACGGATCCTTCTCTCTCTAACACTACATAGCCCCTCCAAGAGCCAATCTTAGCTGCCTCGATTCTGGCCACCTCCCCAGTAATATAACGTACCAATGGAACCTCCAACAGCAGCCAGTCATTCCCCAGCCATCATTGTCGTCGAAAATGGCAAGAGGCCATTGTAAGAAGCCCAAAAGGTTGCAGTAATTGCTGCTTCTAATTGACGTCGATTTTGCCAGATTTATGAGACACTGTCGTCTGGGTTTTGCCCCTCACGACACCTTTTTCAAAACTCGACCAGAAATCGGCTAAAAAAACAATCAAATCGCTGCCGATCAACCATTAAAATTTCACTGCTGTCGAAGCTCGATCCGGTGCCATGGCCGCCCGTTGGAGCATGCCACTGCTACCGTTGGATTCAGTGCAACATGAAGCTTCTATCCCGACCTTCCCAGTCACTGTCGCATGAATTCCAATCACCATTAGTCTATGATGGCATTTTGGTAATTTTACAATTCGAACCTTCATCATTTTTCAATATTTCTTAATACTCAATTTGATTGATATATTTCAATATATTATCATTATAATGGGGGAATTATGATGGGTGATGATCAACTTTGACTATGTCTTTGGCTTTAAGTTTTTATATTAATTTTTGGTTTTAGTAATCTCGTATATGGTTCTGTAACTATGATTTAAGTATAGATTGAAGATTGGTTTTGGAATGATGCGTTATTGACTTATTGCAGTGCAGAAAATTTTTTCGTTTTTGGTTAGATTTTAGTTTTGTGACATTAATGCTTGGATCTTGACAATATTAAATTAGAACTTAAGCTCTGTTTTGATTGTATTGAGATATTTAATTAATGTGTTAAGTTTAATCTTTACATTATTTAATTATTGTACTAAGACATTTATAGCATGATAAATGGGGTTTTATTTCAACTATTAAACCATTTATGGTTTTTTTTCTAATATGAGTAAGATATACTGGATCGTTCTTTAACTTTTTGAGTTGTGTATATTTGGAAGGATATACTCATAACATGCTATAAATTGATCATTTAATGTTATTATGGATTGGGTTTGTAATGTATAACATAGTATCCGTAACATTGAACATCAGCTTACTTATATCTAGTTTTGTTGCATATGTTTACTTGCATTTTATGGTAGTGTCTGACTGTGTTTGGTTTTGTGGTATTTGATGGCAGTTCGGTCTATTCTTGATGTTGATTTAAGATCGTTATTGTCGTGCTGATGTTAATTCCAGGTGCTTGGATAAGCTAATTATGTTGCTGGTTTATCCATATGGTTTGACTTAAGCTGTGTTGCTGGTTTTCGGTGGTGTTGTTGGTTGATTCCAGTGGTTGACTGAAGATTCTTCATTTAACAATTGTAACTATAATGTGTTAGGATGCAAATTAAAAATCAATGAAGTATTAATTTAACTATAATTGTTGTAGTTATTTTATTTCACAACTAAACTATAATCTATTGTGGATGGATTTGAGAATTATTATATATGAGTTATATATATAGATTTTTCTATTTATTTAATAATTTAAAGAATATATTTCAATTCCTGCAAAAAAAAATATAAACAAAACAATTATTTTATTTTATTTACCACCAAAATATTTCTTAAAGAAATTTCAATTATTCCTGTTAGATTTAATAAAAATAATTTTAAGGAATTAATATTTAATTAAAATAATTAAATAATTTTATTATTCCAATTAAATATGTCATGTTTATATGACAAACAATAGTCATGAATAGGAAGTGTTTATGATAGATATTAATCATGGCTGAAAATTTTTCATTGAAGTAACAATGACAGAACCGTGATAGATAATATGTCATGCATAACATAACATATAAAAACAGTCATCTTATTTTTTTGACACCGGAATCAATAACGGTCACTCGACTGTCATGCCATAGGGCAGATGAAGGGAAATAACCGTCATAAAGGCCCTTTTTCTAGTGGTGAATATTAGTGAATGTAGCTAACAATGGCTACATCTCTTCAACAAACTCATCTTCCTTCTACAGTTTCTTGCAACCATTTCAATTATACTCAAGATGGCTCTTGACAATAGCTAGAAAGTTCTTCCCTTCGGCCTTAGAATTTTTTTTTGTTCGTTAAAAGCACTAAACAAACCTTCTTGTTATTCCACCAAAACTCATATATATTATCCCTTCCTCTGTATACTGCATCAACATCGATCTGCCAAGGTCTACCCGATAGTAGATAACTCACATTATATCTACTACATCACACACCAATCACTCTTATAATCTTCCCAATGGAGAATCGAACACGACCTGCTTCCGTCGTTCATGTTCCTACCCTTTTCTTTATCCATCATATTTTGTATAATGATGGATGTTTTTTTGTCGAAAACCCCATCACATCGACCAATGCCTTCGAGATTATATTCTTGCTGCTTCCACTATTAATTATACATTGCACACCTCATCGTTTATGGTGCCACGTGTTCTGAAAATCTTATTGTACTAGTTGTCCTCTTCAAACCTAGGTGCCAATAAAATTTGCTACACATTACAGTTCAGCATTTCTCCTTTGTTTGATTCCAACTCCAAAGCTTTTTCATCATCCCCATCCTCAACAACATATGCCTCTGTCTCATTGATTTCAACCTCTAACAAATCCAAATTTATTAAACGAAAGTCACTATATCAATGGCCTGGCTCTCCACACTTCAGACACTTATTCATCATAGGCTTGGCATATGGGTTGTTCTGTTGTTGCCTAGTGATAACTCTATAAAAGAATAGTTATCATGACATTTTTAGATCGAAATCAAGATTACTTAGAAGTAAATGATGTGTTTTTATTGCATTTTAGTTACATTTTGTATGAGCACCCATTTTAGTTTATTTTTAATAAATTGAGTTGTTTTAGAATATTTTGTACTTAGACTTTATGCATAATTGTAGGCGTCCAAAAGCTCAAGTTTTAGGGAAAAAATGTTATTGCAACAAACTTGCATAGATAATGAAAGAATTTGGTTACAGAGGATTTGAAATAAGTCTGGAATAGTGCTGATGTTGTAGCCATTGCTGTAGCAATCCTAGAGCAATGAAAAATTGGGTTTCATGCGCAATAACTAAAAGATTGCAATTTGAAGTTTCTAAAAATGGAAGATACGCGGACACACTCTTGGTTTCCTTAATGCCAAGTTATAAAAGGAGTAGGCATGAAAAGAAAAAGAAAAGAGAGCCGTCACCTGGGGAGAACACTGAACAAAAACAACAAGAAAACAACAACTACGAGATAGATTGAAGGCTGTAAAAGAAGATTCAAGAAGGAAACAAAGAAGATATCAATATGATTAAGCAGACTTCGGTTATTCTTCTTATTTTCTTGTTTTCTATTTAATTATGGGAATTTTTTGGATGGCTATAACAATTTTATTTATTGTTCTATCGCAAATCATAAACTGAATTTGATTGTAGCTAAGTGATAAACGAACTTAATGGATGTTTGACCGACATATATGTGTTGCTCTATATTTGCTATAGCATTTTATCTTAATTATACTTATTTCAATTTCCTATTTTGGCTGAACGCCCATTTAGAGGATACTAACTAAGAAAGAGCCTAAAAAATGTCTGACTTAATGGATCAAATTAAGACAATACATGATTTTATATTGATTTTCCCAAGTTGAGTAAATCCGAATTTTAATAGGGTCATGATTGATCTAAAATTAATGAAGAACTAGATATAGGGATTCACCTTGTAGGGTAAATGGAACCTAGAACGTTTAATGCTATATCTATTATTAGTATAACAATTGGTCACTATTAGGTTGCATTAAGTATAAGATATCCAACAGGCGACAACTGAGAATGCATAAAGGTTTCTGCCGAGTGCTATAATTGATGTTGTAGAGGTACTGTAATTGAAAAAAAAAATAGTCAAAGCCATTAAGTGAATTTAGTCACTCAATTACTTTATTCCCATTGGTTACATCTTTGTGTTTGACGTGATAATTTTTTTTATTACATTTTATTTATTTCATTTCCAATTTAATTACTTTATTAGTTTTATAAATTGTCTTATTTAATTTAGAGCAAAACTACACTGTTAAGATTATTGTAGCAAATATAATAACATCAATCTCTGTGGGGACCATCTGAATATTCATCAGTATATTACTTATTGTGCACACTTGCACACTAACACCTATTGCATTAGAAATCGCACACCACCTAAGTGGTTACTGCCTTAATTACTGTTTGTGGCGATTGTTGCATCTGACTACGACCAATCTATGTTTTCTGCTTGTTCCCAACCCCAAGACCACCAAATCTATTTTGACCACCAAATCTATTTTGTCCACCAGTAGGTTGCCGCTGCTAAGTTCTAGAAATAGCTAATTGCCTCTATTCCTTCAGTTTCTTAACTCTAATGACTGTTGAGCCTAAGTCCCAAATCTTATTTGTTATCTTATCTTGTATCTCTTGTCTCTATCCACTAATATATTTCATAACTATCCAAAATTTAGGCTTATCCATATCATTTCTCCTGTGTAGATGGTAAAATTCTTTCGTATATTCATTCACACTGTGATTTCCTTGCCTGCAGTTCTGATATTTGAAATACAATTGTCTTTAGTAATCTATTGGCAGGAAGTACTCTTTCATTATCCTCTACATTTTAGGCCACGACTTGATAATTTACTTTCCCACAACTCTTCCTTGATTTTGTACTTTCTGCCACCATGTAGAAGCCGCGCCCTTTAATTTGAATCCACAAGCCTAACCAGCTCCTCTTGAGGAATATCTATGGACTAAGAAATTATCCACTGTTGATATCCAGTCCAAAAATTTTTCAACATGCATCCCACTATAAAAGTCTGGAATATCAACATTGATCTTGTAATTTGAACTCTTTTTGCACCTTCTATTTCCTTTCACTTCCTATCTTTTCACGAGTGCGCAACGGCATTTGTCAGTAGGGCCTAAGTTATAAGACATTATTTCATGATTGTTGCCTTGAGGTTCTACGTGGTTGAAATCTTCAGGCTATTCAACACTAATGACTTACTGAATTTTTTCCTCATGATCAACTATTTATTGTTGACTTCTGTCTTGATCTTCATTCATAGAAAGTCTATGACTCTCGATTGCCCACTCTATCGCCACCAATCTCAGGTTATAGACATCTTCCATCACTTACAAGGCTGCTTCTGCGATTGACTGTCTAACAGGCTCCACTTTAGAAGTAGATTGATAGAAAAAACAAATGTTTTTGAACAATAAGTTTATTGAATAATTCTAAATTGTACAAAAATAGGGTTTTAGGCTCCTTTACATAATATTATTTTATATTAAAATTCTTCTAATCAAAATAAGAAAAGGAAAACAAACAGTACTCAAATTCAAGTTCTAAAAAAAAGATAAAAATCCTAGAATAATCAGAAAAAAGAGGAAAAAATCTTAAAACTGAAAAAGGCCAGTAAAGAAGTGCAATTTTCAACACGAGAAAAGTATTTTGGGTTAGATTCGTCTCGTCTTTAGTTTTTTTTTTTTTTGGTTATAAAGGGGCTTTTGACAGAGAGCTAAAGAGAAACGAAATGGGGGTAAGCTACCCCTTGCACATCATAAGAGACTTGGGGCTTAACACTTTCGGGAGGTATACAAAACATATGGAGACCCAATGGCAGAGAGGTAGCAAGATTAGCCATGTGGTTTGCAGCATAGTTGGCCTCACGGTAAATATGGCTTATGCGAACATGCCAATCACGCTTCAGAAGCTCTTTTATGGACCAAATAAGCAAAGTAAATTCATTGTTCAAAAGAAAAGAGGTAGTCACCATTTGATATACACAAGCACTATCCACCTCCACTTACAACTAGCGAATCTTAGACTGCCAAGCCAAGTTCAACCCCTGAAAAAGACCCCATAGAGTTGTCGTCTTTAGTTTCAAAACAGTATATTATAAGCCGAAAATGGACACTTGTAGTCCAATTTATAGCCTTCGAAATATACACCACTTGTAATACACGCCATCCTATATCACTTTAGAATAAGAAGAAAGAGTGAATTGAAAATCTAAAAAAGGAAATAAGATTAGAAAAATGAATAAGAAAAGTACTGTAACATTTTTTAAGTTCTGCAACACCATTGAGACTTGATAATGAAACATAAGAAAATAGTTTAAAATGGGACCACCTAGATAGTTTAGCCAAATTCATAGAAATACTCAAAAGAGCAAATGAGTGATAATATTCATGCGTTCATGAGGTCAACAAATTAATGCATCAACACCTCAACATTAACATAAAATATATCAGGGTCCAGCTAAGTTACCTCAGTGGTATGGTACCACTCTTTTTTGTCTTTTTGTGACCTGACCGTTAGATCCAACGAAAGAATTGCAAAAGTAAAAGCTACGGCAGGATGTATTTACTTAGGTAATTAACATTGTAGTCCCTCTAATTTTCTAAAATGTTAGAAATGATAATATTATTAATATTTTACCCCCCACCCCATCAATGGTTATCCTCATCTCTAAGGGTGTTCGCGGATCGGATTTTACGGATTGGACATCAATCCATATCCGATCCACAATTTTGCGGATTATAATTTTTCAATCCAATCCAATTCACGGATTGATTAAACTCAATCCAAATCCAAACCATATATCTGCGGATCGGATACGGATTTGACTCAATCCATATCCAATCCATACGTCTGCGGATCGGATACGGATTTAACTTAATCCATATCCAATCCACTATTTTACAAATTAGTTTCCGAATTAAAAAATTTTAGTTCTCCCCAATCTGTGAACTAATGAAATAAAAAAAAATCTAATATAAAAGTAATTTCACAACTAATTAAATTTAAAATTGAATAAAATTTAAACAAATTAATTGTTTAAATAAAACTAAAATAATACATTCAAAGTTTCAAAATATAGCACATCAAGATTAATTGTTCAAATAAAGCTACAATAATACGTTTAAAGTTTCTAAATATAACACACTAAGATTAATTGTTCAACTAAAATTACAATAATACATTAATATAACACCGAAATTAATTGTTCAAATAAATCCACAATTAATTAAATGGCATAGTTTTTGAAACCAAACACAGTCTGATCCTTCACCAGGGTTGTTGCACTTGTCGAAAAGTGGTGATTACGGAGGCGTCAATGATTTGAACCAGGAGAAGTACGGGTGGCGATTTTGAAGGTTGTGATAGTGCAATTGTTTGGCTGGAACCAGTGATTGTAAAGTGGCTCGATGGACTCGAGGAAGAAGATAGCTTGCTCTCGCTGGAATTGCGTGGCAGATGTCCTTCAAATCGATGTTGAGAGTGTATCGAACTAATATTGGGTGTTGCTAGTAGGGATGACAATTTTTTCCAATGGAATGGGATTGGAACATATTTTTGTCCCATAAAAAAATTTAGAGACGAGAGTGAGACATTTTTTTTATCCCACTTGCATATACGAGACAGGAGTGGGATTGGCAAATTATGTCCCATCCCATCTCATTGCCGACTAAGAATGAAAATTTTTCCAATTGGGATGGGATCCTACAGGATCCTATCTCTTTTGGGACGAGATCGGGACATATTTTTGTCCCAAAAAATAAAATAAAAGGACGGAAGCAGGACGTTTTTTCATCCCACTTACATATACGGGATGGAACTGGGATTGATAAATCTCATCCCATCCCGTCCCATTGCCAACCCCAGTTGCTAGTGCGTGTGACGGCGGGGAAGCTTAGGGTTTTTTGTTTGCAAATTATTGGTAACTTGGTGTTATGTTACTTTGCTTTTGGGTGACTTTACAAATTGTTGGTAACTTGGCGTTATGTTACTTTGCTTTTACTAGTGCGTGTGACTTTCCTTTTATTTTGTTTTATAATTTTTACAAGTTATAGTTGTATATTTGATTATTTAATTATTTTATATTTTATATTATTATTGGGTAATGGCTAAGATATGTTACAGTGTTTATATAACTATGTAATGTCACATTTATAATATTCTTTAATTAAATTTATAATAATTTTTTAACTATATATATATATATATATTTTGCGGATTCACGAATTTTTGTGGATTTACAGAAGTAAATCCATATCCAATCCATGGACTGCGGATTTTTAAATTTTCAATCCATATCCAATCCACGGATCCACGGATCGGATTTATACGGATCGGATTTTCACGGATCAGACGGATTGAGCAGATCGGATTGGATTATGAACACCTCTACTCATCTCTACTTCTCATGCAACCCGTGATTCATATTTAAACTTTCATGTTTTTTTTTTTATCTTAGTTGTTTTATTTTATTTCTTTTAGTAAATATTTTTATTTATTGGCTAAGTTATTAAATAATACGAATAAGGAAGATATAGGAAATTTTGAGAGCATTTTTTATTATTGATATTGGGTGATTATAATATTTGATTTAGTTGCATATCCATAAGAGCCACAACCTCTTAAATACAACAAAGCCTATGAACTTTAGAAAGACAAATCCCTTAATATATTCCACAAGTACATCAATATTTTATAATTCTCTATTTATTAGTATTATTTCCATGTCTACTTCTATAATTAATTATCCATACTATTGAGAAAGTATATAACATTAAAATTGAGTATAAAAATGATTAGGAGATATTATTATCTTGTTTTTAGTGTAAATTGGATAAGGCTTTATAAAAATTTTGACAATATCAAAATGGAAAATAAATAAATATTAAATAAATGCTTGGATAGTTTTTTGAATTTCATTATGGAGTTTATAAATAATATTTTCAAAATAATAAATTTCTATATGTAAATTTGAAATTATGTAAAATTATTTATACCTTATTACACGTACGAAGCTGATTAATTATTTATTTAATGTGAAAACAAATGCATTGTATAATATTTATTCTATTACTTAAATTTAAAATTATAAAGAATGAAGCTTAAATTTAAAATTGTAAAGAATGAATTAATAGATTATGGGAGAATACCTTTCAAAAGAAATTAAAATTAACTAACTTTTTAGGCTTCTAACGTAACATTTTTATTTTTTGTTGTTATCATAAGACAAAAATTTAGTCTAAAAAACTCATTTTAGGGTCTCCTTAGGAATAAAAAAAACATCATTATCACATGATAATTTGGTAGCCTAAGTTATATTATTTGTGGTATACTTATTCATGCCAAATACCTTATTGAGATTAAATTTTAGTAAAGTAAACCCATCCCACCATCTTTAATCGCATTCAGCAGGCCCTAATTGATTAGATATTGTTTTAGAAAGTAAGATATAATTCTTTCTTTATTACAATGGTAAAGAAAAAGACATAAACACAATATATATCCTCTTGAGAAAATGCAAGTATTATGTTTAAAGGTTTTGTGCTTAAGAAATTAATCTAATTTATGTAGTTAGAAGACTCTTATTTTTTTATGTTTTAGAAGAATTATATGTTTGATAAGGAATAAATTAAGATTTAAGGTAGGACAAACTGATTTGAGAAGGAGATAGAGAGAATAAATTAATTAGAATTTGAAAATTATTATATTTTAATTGGGGCTAATTGCATAAAATTATTAAAACATATGGTTTTTATTATTTATGGAAAACAATAGGGAATGCTAAAAAAAACACTAAATAAGTTTTTTAAAAATTTGAAATTATTATAATTTAATTGGGGCTTATTGCATAAAATTTTTAAAATTTATAATTTTTATTATTTACATAAAACAATAGAGACTCTTAAAGAAAATACCAAATTTAAAATTTAGTACAACGGTTGCAAAGTAGTTTTGTCCAATATATCAAGATGTCCATTTTACAGCACTGATTCAAAATTTCTCAGGCAAGAAACTTGTAAAGTGGATTGGCTAAGAAATTGAAATTGGAATATCCCAACCAATTTAGAAACTAATTTAATCCACAATGATTGATTGAAGCAAAATAATCTTAATCTCTCTCCTTACCAAACGCTTCAACGTATTTAATATTTTCAATCACAGTAGGTCTATACCCACCATACGCACCAGCTAATTTCCAAAACCAAAGTATGGCTAACCTCACTTTTTGAGGGAGGGAAAATTTTATTTAGGTAGTCACGCTCATCATCATGATATGCATTATCTGGTGAAATTGAGTGGTGTTCTATCACTGTAGTTCAAGTGATTAATTAATTAATTAATTAAGTGTGCCGTAGCTAAAATCTATTTACTATATATACACCATTAATTTTTTTTTTCGGTTTTTTACTTCAATCAAATTTACTAGCCAATTCTAAACACTGCTACGTTTATTCATGCCTCGTATAATACAGAAAAAAGTGTATTAACCTGTACGAAAAACTTATTATGAAATTAAGGATATCTTGTTGTATTGGATCAATTTACAAGCATGACTAAACAGAGGTGTATATACACATTAACTGGCTAGCCGCTAACTAAATTACACATTAAGCTATGCTATGTGCTTTAGCCGTTGGTGATTTTCCTTCGGTTGATCTTGGTCTTGTACGGCTCGCTTATCCTCCTTCATGGTAATCGTAAAAACCATTATAACATTTAATCTAATGTTCTGCTACATAACACCTACTTTGAAATCACCTGACAAGTTTGCGTACTCTGCAAGTTTTTTCTTGTATCTCAGGTACTGATTGTGAAAATGATCAAAATCTCCACTTTTTTTAATAAATTAATCATTCTCCTTCAAATTTCAAAGCTTAGTAAAATTCTTTGCTATTCAAAAAAAAAAAATTAACTCTTAGGCCTCAACCTTTTTATTTTTTTGGTGTGTGTCTTGTACTGTTTAACCTATGATTTGTTAAAAATATTAATCAATAGAACATTTCCTAGGCTAAAATAGAAAAAGATACCAAAAAAGAAAAAAAAATTGAGAGCTAAACATGAATGTTTTAATGGCAGAAGAATTTTGATGTGTTTTGAAATATGTATCACTTATCCCCTATTAAAATTAATATATAGAACTTACCCTCTTATTGTTTTCAAAATATCTAAACCCCATCAATGAAAAAATTTAAAGGAACAAGGGGATAAATTGGTTATTTTATTTGATAATTACACCTAGGAATATAAAATATATATTTGTTTTGAGAAAATATTTAAAAATAACAAAAAAAACCAAAAAATCTTATTATGGATTTTTTATTCGCACCAAACACATGTTTCTTGTTTTTAATAATTAAATTTTTTTTTTGTTTTAATTTATATGATTTATTTACTATGAATAAAAGTGTATTTAAAAATAAGGGTAATCTTACCAAGGTTATTGGCAATTATGAAATTTGTAAAATAAGTGGTTTATACTGGTTTCAATAGAGAAAAACTAGCAATCTCCCATATTTCTATATTAATTTCACATAATTCATAAGCAAGACAGATAATTAATAACATTACTAGGTAGTTAATCTCTTTTATATATATATATATATATAGAGTCATTCTCTAGGGCGGGCGTCCTCCTTTATTTTTTATGAGAACACACTTTAAAATCACAGAGTTTAAGAGAGTTAGTTTTTAACTCTTTAAAACCGCACAATTTTATAATTTATTCAGTAACTAACACTCTTAAATTGTACGATTTTAAAGTGTGTCTGCATTAAAAAAAAATATGAACATCCGCACCTGAGAATGATTATATATATATATATATATATATATATATATATATATAAGATCCTTATCTTAAAACACACAAAACTAAATTTCATGTGCTTGCAAAGAGTATCAAATATGTGACAGATATATACGTCTTTGTATCCATCGTTAATTAGATCTGTAGATGCGCTCGTCTCTTAACACTAAAATTTGTCATCAATTTTGATAAAATGGTACTGAATTGGGGCCCATCGGCTGGGTTGGTTTAGGAAGTAAATTTAACTCAATTAACTTTGACAATTGTAGGGGCACTTTTGTGACTGTTCCCTTGAATGGATTTGAGAATTAAGCCGACGTCCTTTTCAAAGGTATAAGTGGCTAGAAAAAAGTAGTGTCGCAGCTTGAAAGGGTTGCAGGAAAGAACACTTATAAAATGACACAAGAAAGAAAACTATAAAAAAATGACATTAAAATATATATTTAGAGGGAGAATTGATTCATGCAGAAATAAGAAAACGACAAATAGTAAGTAGAAAGTAGAATAGCCCTTTGTCATGGACAGTCTCTTGGCTTCTCTACCTCGATCCCTATTTTACAATAATGCTTAGTCTGCTTTTATGGCAAAAAAATTAGAGAATTTGTTCACTCTTGGCCTTTTTTTTAAGCTGAACTTCCAGCAATTGAAAGCTTATCAATTTCACGGATAGTGCATGAAAAATCCGACGCTCACAACTCAAGTGATAGTGTTTATCTTTTAATGTACTCGTGTGTAATAATAATAATAACAACAACAATAATGATGACGATGATAATGATACATGAATTAAGTAATTAATTAAGCTAATGTATGCATGGCGTAAAAGTGATGAGATAAGTTTACAAATTAGATTTATTTTACTAAATAACTCTAACATGATCATCACGTACAGGTAATATCTATAACCTTAAAATTTGTCAAATAAGTCCGTAGTTGTATTCAAAATTAAAACCTAAGCTTTTTGCTAGCCATATTATCTAATAAATCTTGCACGAGCTCACATATCCCCCAAGTAGATCTGGGCCTCAATGAATTTATTAGATAATTAACCTGAATTCTTCCTCTTACTTTCCACACCACACCCCATCAGAGGAAGCCCCAAAAGAGTGGCTTTGGTTCATTTGCACTGCATGAGAAACGCATATGTCGCATGACGAGTGATATGATATGATGCGAGAGATATGCTTTTGCATGACATCAATAGCATGAAGCGCAAAGTTTTCGCATGTATGATCATTGCATGAATTTAAGGATCCCATAATTACACTTTGCATGTCCTCTGTAACATCGGAAAGTATTTTAGCCAGCTTGCGCGTTTGCAAGGCCTGATTCTACACGTGTAGAATCTTACGTGGCAATTGTATGACCACCTTTGCACTATAAGTTGTGTGTGCTTAATAATAGGCCTAAAGTATACTGAATAGACCTTCGGGACCTTCGACTAGAACTCAGTTTTATTTGACTTTATTTTCAGGCCTGAAAACCTGGGGCCTTGCTTGTGCGCTTTGGTGTACCTAGAACCATGTTGGACTGAAGCTGTGGACAAGGCTCATTAGATAATGAGTGAATAAGGGTTCAATTGTAAAGGTTTGTAATCCAATCTTAAATTTGAGGGTTTTGTTTTTTTTTGTACTGGAAGCAAGAGTTCACATGGTTTCGAGTCCGAGGGCGTGCCTTTAATTTGAGATTAGCGACGGATGGGGTGCAATGTAACAATATATCCATATTGAAGTCTGGGTTCCGATCTATATTATTATTATTATTAACTATTAATTTTATTGGTACATGTAATTGTAAGAGTTTATGTTAGCAGAGAATGTTGATGTTAGCAGAGAATGTTGCTATGTAATATATAAAGCGTTCAAAGATTTTTTTAACTTTATGATTCTACACAATAATTAAACCTCAACTGTAGAGGTGAGGAAGACTTTATTCATAAAATCAAAAATATATACATTGGAAACTTCCAAGTTCCAAGCCTTACAACTCGTGATCTGGTAAAATCTAGAAAGTCACTTCAATGGACAAAACTAATTACATAGAAAAATAAACCAATCAGAAGTCAGACTTCATCTTTAACAATTGAGACACATTCAATATGAGTGGTTTGCATTTTGGACTCTCATCGAAGCATGATATGGCAACTTCTATGATTGATATCAATCTATACTAAACATGACGTGATGGAGTTGGAAGCTGCGGGTCCAACATTTCATCAAGAGCTATGTTCAAATTCGAATACGAAGAGCGATTTGAGGAAATAAAATCTCTTGGGTGCATCTCCTTTATCATTTCCAATGCGAACACTAAGTTATACACAACGCACTTTTCAGTAATTTTCATTGTATATGCAAGGTCTGAAAGGGAAAAAAATTAAGAATTACTTCTTTTTTCTCTCTTTTTTTTAACTTGAAATCTAGTAAGCTCAATTTAGTTAGTGTTGGAAAATTTGAAGAATAAAATACAAATTTTATTAGAGAAAGCTCAAGAACATTATAAGAACAATTCACACACTCACAAATCACTCTTAGAAGCTTTGTTTTGCTTCTTATGCTTTCTTTTTCTTCCACTTGATGCATAAACCAAAGGGGAGAGGAGGTATTTATTCATTAAACAAACCAATCACAACCATACATCCTTCTACCTACTACATTAATTTCAACCATATATCTCAACACCACAAATCCTACCTACCAAACCACTATAAATCTTACCTACGAAACCTACAAAACCTACTTCATCTACCATAGGAAACTTCTATGAAGTAGGCTTGGATTTCATCAAATTGGATCAAATTTACCACATCATGGGTCAAAGAGCATCAAATATTTCAAATATATATACATCTTTATTATCCTACATGTTCAAAATCAAATGTCATCAAAATTTGTTTGCCATAAAAAAAATTGAGTAATGATAGAGTCACAGACTTATTTTGTACAAACTGATGTGGCATGATAAAATTGGTTAAATTAAATATCTTTTGGCCCACATAATTTATTTTCATTATTTTATATTTTCATTCAACCAATGAATTAATGTCATATCAGTTTGTACAAAATTAATTTGTACAAGAGTTTGTGGCTGTATTATCACTCAAAAAAATTATGCTAACTCTTAAGTATTTATTTTTTTGAATGTCTGGGCTATTTGACCAATGATGTGATAAAATCCATTATCAGTTACTAAAATATTTCTTACGGTAAAATATAAAAAGATATAAAAAAGTTGAGAATTAACATAATTGACTGGAGAATTTGGATGAGTTTTGAAATTTGAGGCGGAAATAATTAATTCTAACAAATAGTTGTAGGGTTTTGATCATTTTCCCTCACTAGTTTTGCTCCTAAGTTTAAAACTCCTAACCAGCATCACTAACCAACAAGCAGCATATATAATATTTTCAACATAATGGTTTCTATATTAATTATACATAATTCGCATTAAGCGAGACAGATTGTTAACAACATTACTAGGTAAATTGCTAATCTCCTTTTTGTCTTCATGTTTTCATCTACTTCCTAAATATATCTACCCAGAAAATATGAAAATTTAGAGTACTTAATGATCATTACTAAGATCCTTCCTTTAAAACACATAAAACTAAATTTAATGTGGTTGCAAAGAGCATCAAATATTTGACAGATATCTCGTTCATTGTGAAATGACCATGATGCCCCTAAAATACATAAAATACTTAATTAAAACAAAACACTCATAATTAAATAACAAGGGACTTAAATAAATAAAATTAGAGATGTTAGTAAGACTTGAAGTGTAAAATGACGATTTTCTCCTTTATAAATATACACTTTCTAACACTCAACACACCCCCCAACCAGCTTATTGCTAGTCCCTAGTAAATAAAGCGAAAACAAAATTCAAATCCAAAATAATTTTTTTAAAAAAACAATCGTGTTTATTTAATCAGACTAATGATAACAATCAAATAAAAGTATAAGCATTATCTCTAGTCTAAAGAAACATCACACCCACATCAACCATCCACATGAATCAACCTAGTAGATTTTGTCACAGCTACTTTCAAAAATGATATGTCAAACCCCGAAATCTCACCAATAGTAGTGACACTCTCACAAAGAAATTAAACCCAAGAAAAATAGTCACTCTAATGAATGGTAAATTGAGAGAAAAATAATAAGGAAGTAATATCACATGCTCTCACTAAAATGAAAGAAATACGCCAACAACTTAGAAATAACACGATCTCAAGTCAAACAAAATGCTAGTCAACCCAATTTATTTACTTATTTTTTCTCTTTTTTTCTTTTTTTTATGCACCACTACATCCTTTTAGCCCATATAACTAGCTTCTACTTCAGACTATAGTTCCCCAAAATCAAGAAGGACTTTTATTATGATGTAACGTAGGCTAGGGACATGGCTAACAAAGAAAGGAAAATAAAGAAAACAAAATATATGTTTGAGAAAAATAATATCTTTTGGAAACTAAAAAGTGCATTTCACTTATTTATTATTGTATTATATCTCTCTCTTTTTTGTTCTTTTCTCCTTTTTTTTTCTAAAGAACTTAGTTTTCTTTTTTTCTTTTTTTTTTTTGTATTGCACAACTTTACTAAACAAAACAATTATTTAAATTTTTCTCAAACATGAATAGGTGATGAAACTTGTAAGATATCGGGTAATACTCCAAATTGGAGTGGGTCAAGATGATAAGTTGACAAAGAATTTTTTTTTTTAATAAAAGGCTCAAAAGGGCTAACTATGGATATTTCACATAAGGGATGGCTAGAAAGGCTCAAACAGGTCAAAGATGGCATTTCCATCATCTTTTAGGACTCCAAATAATCTTCCATATTTACTAGTTAGATGGACCTCCAGATGTAGCAACACACTTTTTTTTAAAGCAATTTTTTTAGAGGGTTGATTTAAAAGAATATAGAGATTGTATATAAAATAGTAAACTACTAAGTTGTATGAAAAATGGGCAAAAAAAGTTACTCTCCAAGAAAAATAATAGGCTCAAAAGCTCACTTGGTATTCATTATGACATGTCAATTCTTTCAAGCAACTCATATTTATCTCTGACATCAACATGTAGAGTAGCAAACATAGTGTAACATCACTCAAGACCAAATATAATACAAATACTAAAATTCGAAAATCATCATGTCATCCAAAAATAAAAACAAAATCACACTATTTTTTTTTTAAACAACATTCTACCCCCCAACCTATCTAAACATGAAAGGAAAATATGCATGCAGAAATGTGAAAATGATGCAGAAAAATTAATTAGAAAAGTTACACTTAAAATTATAGAAAAAGAAAATGGTTTTCTTTTTAACTAAGAAGATGCGTTTCTAGAGGCACTACACTCTATATTCAGCCATCTTCAAAAATTTGAAAATGCATATTTATAAAGGAGAAGTCAAAAAGAAAAAGTTAGAAAGATCACACGAAAAATAAGACAATTTTTATTTTTTTTATTTTTATTTTTTTTTTGAACTAAGAAGATGCGTTTCTAAAGTAACTACACTCCATATTCAGCCATCTTCAACACAAAAAGTTAGCAACAGTTAGTTTCTACAACAAAAAATTAGTAAAAACTTGTTCAAAATTCCACAATTGTCAATTATCACCTCCCCCCAACTAGAACGAAACATTGTCCTCAATGTTTTAAAGAAAAGAAGTAGAGTTTAGAAGACATCACCTGGGTGGTACAACACAGAAGAAAATATTTACAGGCGGAGAGTTAAATCTAATTTGTACTTCTTACTGCGGCTACTGTTACCATCATTATTTGAATACTCCAATACCAAAGTCTTGGGATCTAGCTCTGGTTTATAAGCTTGTAACAGATCAAGTAACTCATTAGCAGTGTGAGCACAAATAAAAAGCTTTTTCGCTGTGGAAGGAATTAAATAGTTTTTTATTGCATGGTTAAGAAATGCGATGAAGCCATCATAAAAGTTATTGACATTTAACAAACCGATAGGTTTCTGATGAATGTGCAGATGGGCCCAAGTTGCTAATGTGATAAGTGCCTCTAGAGTTGCAAGATCTCCTGGTAAGAAAATAAAAGCATCAGCATGATTAAGCATTTCAGTTATTCTTTCTTGTATACTGGAGACAACTAACTCTTCTCCAGTCGCTGAGTCAGACAAACAGCGCAAAAGTTTTAGGGTTGTTGGGATGATGCCTAACACTTGGCTCCCTCTGACATAAGCAGCTTTTGAGACCAGTTTTGATAACCCTCGGTCACCTCCACCATATACCAAGTGTAATTTCCTTGCTGCTATACTTCGACCAAGATCAATGGCTGCCTCAACGAACTCTTTATATTTTCCATAGTTAAATCCAGAAAGCACACAAATGTTCTCGAATTGTTTATTAGGAGTAGCTGCCATTGGGATACTTCTCAAAAATAATTTGTGAGTGCAAACAAAAAGAATCATATTTAAGGATCTTGGCGGCAATGGGTCACAGCTATGAATGAGGTATCATGTCTATGTCAATTAACGTGTAAAGCACATAGCTCGAGAGTCAAAAAGGAAACAGTAAAAAAGAAAAGCAAACAATGATAAAATAAAATTATTAAAGACAATAATGCAAATGGTAAAACAACAGTGAAATAAAATAACAGTGAAGTAAAAGGATATTTACAGGTAGTTGCGACTGTGGCTCACATCTTCCTTTGGTTTTACGTCCAGAAACGGCTTCAACGCCCTCGATGGGTCGAGGATAGGCTTCCCATCCAGTTTTCTTATAAACTAACAAACAGAGTCGTTTATAGTCAGATTCCCGAGACTGTATCGTGCATGTTCTTTCTGGAATGATGGCCATAACTGGAGAATCGCTCCTTGCACATATCCACTGGGATGCGTTTCAAGAGACAAAAGAATATCATCTAATGACTCCTTATTCAAGCCATCCCTAATGAATTGAATCTTATCTTCTCTGTTATCAGACACCATTCCTAAAGAACATGGTTTCTTATCGCATCTCATTCTGGCACACTTATGACAAGCAACCGAAATTTTTCGAGCTCTTCGCTTTCTTACGTAATTTTCTTTAACAACCAGGCATGTATGTAATAAATTTAGGAGGCAACTCACCTGCCAAGCGTACTTTGGCCTCGATTAACCAGCGGATATTAGCAGGCATGTTATTCCTCATGAGCAATCGCATGCGTTCGGACCGACCTTTATAGATTGTAAGGAGGGCATTCTGAGAAAGTGAAGAGAATCGATTGTGAAGCTTTGCTAAAATCTCGTTGTTGTCCATTCTTTCGTCTCAGAATATCAGTTATTATGGGAAACTGAAGTAATCGACTTGATTGTCACGGAGTACCGTTATCCGCCACTTGACCGGGGTGACAAACTAAAACACACAAACGGAGTAACAAACAAAAACACACAAAGAAAATCACAATCGTCCTCTTATGGAATTTACCTCAAACTCTAACTGGATGTTGTAGACACTTCTCTCAATGTCTCTAAGTTAGCTTTCTAAATCCTCAACGTGGGATATTAACTCTGGTGGTTGTAGCTTCCAAATATGATGTGATTTACAAAATCGTATCTGGCCTCTTAGATGAGATTGGACACGTTGAAGTCGTCTAAGGATGTTCAAGAGGATCTGTCTCATGATTAAAAGTGATGAAAGAAAACTTAATGGTTAAACAAACACACTTATGCACAAATAATTTCAATTAGCAGAAGAATAATAAAAAGAAAGAAAAAAATCAAATCACCGAAAAAACAGAAAAATCTCAATTCAAATGTGGTGGGTCACTCAAATTTATTTCGGTGTCCTCTCCATGTGGTTGGTATTCTAGATATGGCTTTAATCTTTGACCATTAATTTTAAACGTGACACCGTTCTTTGGGTCCTTAATTTCAATTGCCTCATGTGGAAAAACAGTATGAACAATAAAGGTGCCAGACCATCGAGAGCGCAACTTACCTGGGAATAGGTGCAAACAAGAATTGAATAAAAGTACTTTCTGACCTGGAGTGAAAGATTTTCTCATAATCTGCTTATCATGAAAGACTTTCATTCGCTGCTTGTAAATCTTGGCATTTTTGTATGTATCGTTGCGAATTTCTTCAAGTTCTGCCAGCAGTAATCTTCTTTCTGAGCTAGCTTGCTGCATGTCAAAATTGAATTTCTTGATGGCCTAGTACGCACGATGCTCGAGTTCCACAGGTAGGTGGTAAGCTTTTTCATACACTAGTCTGTAGGGTGACATCCCAATTAGGGTCTTGAAAGCCGTTCTATATGCCCATAATGCATCATCGAGTTTTAATGACCAATCTTTTCTGTCTGCCCTCACCGTTTTTTCTAATATGTGCTTTATTTCTCGATTGGAGATCTCAACTTGGCCACTGGTTTACGGATGATACAGGGTAGCCACTTTATGAGTGATAGAGTACTTTGTCAAAAGTGCTTTGAATGATTTGTTGTAAAAATGGGTACCACCATCACTGATTATTGCTCGAGGGAATCCAAAGCGTAAAACAATTTTGCTTTTTAAAAACCCTATCACCACTTTATGATTATTGGTTCTGCATGGAATTACCTCTACCCATTTCGATACATAGTCAACAGCAACCAATATGTATTGATGGCCAAAAGAAGCGGGAAAGGGTCCCATGAAGTTGATACCCCACACATCAAAAATCTCAACCACTAAAATTGGATTTAGTGGCATCATATTCCTTCATGTAATGCACCCCATTCGTTGACACCTATCACATGAAGAGCAAAAGGTGTAAGCATCTCGAAATGTAGTTCGCCAATAGAAACCACATTGTAGAACTTTTGTCGCTATTTTCTTAGCACTGAAATAGCCTCCACAAGCTTGTTCATGGCAAAACGAAAGGATGTTCTGAAATTCATTTTCTGGGACACATCGTCTAATAATTTGATCTGCACAATACTTGAACAGATAGGGGTCATCCTAGAAAAAATTCTTTATTTCCGCAAAAAATTTAGCCTTGTCCTGGTTGGCCCAATGCTCTGGAAGTTTACCTATAATAAGATAATTAACTATATCAGCATACCATGGTAATACTTCCACACTCATTAATTGCTCATCCGGAAATGACTCATTCGAAACTTCTCTAATGCAAACACTACTGCTAACATTTCTTTTTCAATAGTTGAATAGTTCAATTGTGCATCGTTCAATGTCATACTAGCATAGTAAATAACATGAGGAATTCGATCTACTCTTTGTTCTAATACTGCTCCAACTGCAAAATCAGATGCATCACACATGAGCTCGAACGGTAAGCTCTAGTTTGGTGGCTAAATGATGGGTGATGACGTCAACAATTGCTTTAGCTTTTTAAATGCTACAAGACATGAATCATCAAAGACAAAATGTACATCCTTAGCAAGTAAATTGCATAAGGGTTTAGAAACTTTGCTAAAATCCTTAATGAAACGTCTATAAAAACCAACATGCCCAAGAAAAGATCTTACTTCTCTGACTGTTTTAGGTGGAGGAAGATTGGAAATGAGATCCACCTTGGCTTTGTCAACCTCAATACCTTTGCATGAAATGATGTGACCGAGAACTATACCTTGTTTTACCATAAAATGGCACTTCTCCCAATTTAAGACCAAATTTTTCTCCATACATCTCTGCAGAACTTTCGTCAAATGATGTAAATATTGATAAAATGAATCTCCAAAAATAGAAAAATCATCCATAAAGACCTCAAGAAACCGTTTAACCATATCAGAAAAAATGTTTAACATACAACGTTGAAATGTAGCAGGTGCATTACATAATCCAAATGGCATCCTCCTATATGCAAAAGTGCCAAAAGGGCAAGTGAAAGTGGTTTTCTCTTGATCTTTTGGTGCTATGGGAATCTGATTGTATCTTGAGTATCTATCTAGAAATCAATAAAATTCATGGCCTGCTAATCTATCAAGCATTTGATCAATAAATGGTAAAGGAAAATGGTCTTTACGTGTGACAAAATTTAATTTTCTATAATCAATGCATACACGACATCCTGTAGTTACTCTAGTGGGTATCAATTCATTCTCAGCATTGGTAACTACTGTGACTCCTGACTTTTTAGGGACAACTTGTACAGGACTGACCCATAAACTATCAGAAATTGGGTAAATGATACATGCATCTAACAGTTTAAGGACTTTAGTTCTAACAACTTCTTTCATGTTAGGGTTCAACCGACGTTGCATTTACCTAGTAGATTTAGCATTTTCATTAAGGTGAATGTAATGCATGCAGTCTGCTGGGTTTATACCTTTTATGTCAGTTATGGTCCATCCTAATACTTCTTTGTGCTCTTTTAAAACATCCAACAACTTACCTTTTTGTTCTTCATTTAGGGATGATGAGATGATTACCGGTAGAGTGCTTTCTTCTTCCAGGAACGCATATTCCAAAGTGTTGGGTAATAGTTTGAGCTCGAGTTTTGGTGGTGATTCTGATGATAGGATGATTTTCTTCTCTGATGATGCTAGTTGTTCAACTCTTGACTTCCATTTATTAATGTCCATGGACGGTGCTGAGTCAAGTAGGATGTTGACCTCATCGACTGATCTGTCAATATCAAAATCCAAACCAAAGTGAGTTAAACATGTTTGTAAAGGGTCATCACTAAGGTTTGAAAGAAAGGTATCATCAACTAATGTTTCTATTAAATCCACATCAACAATTCCATCATCTGCATTGTGAGGTTGTTTGGCAATGTTGAAAATGTTTAGCTCCATACTCATGTTGCCAAAGGACAACTGCATATTTCCAGTTCTGCATTGAATGTGAGCATCCGCAGTTGCCAAAAAAGGTCGGCCTAGGATAATGGGGATGTGCTTCCTTGAATCATGGATTGGCTGAGTGTCAATTACAATGAAATCAACAGGAAAATAAAACTTATCTACCTGGATAAGCACGTCCTCCATAATACCACGAGGTATTTTCGTGGATCGATCTGCAAGCTGTAACACCACTGAAGTTGGGTGTAATTCTCCCAATCCAAGTTTCACGAATACTGAGTAAGGTAATAGATTTACACTAGCTCCTAAATCCAACAAAGCATTCTCAATTGTGTGGTTCCCTATACTACATGAGATAGTGGGGGAGCCTGGGTCTTTACATTTTAGAGGAATTTTGTGTTGGAGTATAGAACTAACATTTTCAGTTAAAAAAGCCTTTTTTTGAATATGAATGTTTCTCTTTTTAGTACAAAGGTCTTTAAGAAACTTGGCATAAGATAGAACTTATTTTATAACATCAAGCAAAGGGATGTTAACACTTACCTGTTTGAAGATTTCAAGAATTTCACCTGTAGATTTTCCCTTCTTTCCTTTAGCTAACCTCTGAGGAAATAGAGATTTAGGAACATACTCTCGTTGGTTGGTTTCTTCTTGCTCCTCCGATGGTGAGTCTTATTGCTCTTCCGATAGTGAGTCTTCAACATTTACAGGTACAATTTGATTTTATTTTATCGCCGGCATCTCCACTTTATTGTCGACTTTTTTTCCTTTTCGCAAGGTCATAACAGCTTTGACCTCTCCATGCTGCTGTGGTGAACTGGTACTTGCTTCATGCACTCCTTTAGGATTAGGCACTGGTTGACTTAGAAATTTGTCTTTCTCAACAGTCATTGCAAAAGTCTGAATTGAAGAAACAAGTTGTCCCACCATCTTCTCAAAGCTTGAAACTGATTGGGCTTCTGAGTTGAAGCCTGCGCTCATCTCATTTCGTAGTCCATCAATGGTTCGGTTTTGTTGCTCGATCATGGAGTTAGTCATATTCTTGACATTCTGGAATGCATCCTCCCATTGTCTGGGTTGAGAGTAATTCTGGTTCTGATTGTATGGTCTAAATGGTGGCTGAGAGGCTTGAGGAACTTGAGGAATTGGTTGCATTGGTGGAGCTGGAGCTGCTGGTCCATTCTGTTGGAATCCTTGAGACCATGAAAAATTAGAGTGATCTCTCCATCCAGGATTATATGTGTTGGAGTATGGGTTGTAATTTGATGGTTTTCTCATTACACCTATGGCATTGGCTTGATCTGAGTATGAGCCATGGTCATGTGGCTCTGTTGATTTAGCAGTCGTTAATGATGCTATTTTTTGAGAGAGACCTTCAATTATCACTTTAACTTCTTTAATTCCCGAACTTGACTCGCCAATGTGAACTTCATTCACTCCTTTAATTCTTCTAGTATTCCTGAGAGATCGACTCCGTTGTTGGGAATTATCTGCTTGTCGCTGGAAGAAATCCTAAATCTCTTATGCACTTTTTTACATTAGCTCTCCTCCACTTGTTGCCATTAGCCATTCTTGCACATTTGGCAATAATCCCTCCAAAAAGTATTGGCATTGGTGCCTCATACCCATGATGTGGACACTTCAAAAGTAGCCCATTGAATCGCTCCCATTCTTCGAAAAACTGCTCGTCTTCTCTCTGGGTGAACTCTGAGATTTCCCTGCGAATAGCATTGGTTTTATGCACTGGGAAATAGTTATTTAAAAATTTTGTTACCATTTGTTCCCATGATGTAATGCTATTAGAGGACAATATATTAAACCATGAACGAGCTCTATCTTTTAAAGAAAATGAGAATAATCTAAGTTTAACATTATCGTCTGAAAAATTCTCATATTTAAAAGTTTGACAAATAGTATGAAAATCATTTAGATGATTATATGGATCCTCATTTTCTAGGCCATAGAATGTTAGGAGATAATTTAGCACACTAAGTTTTAATTCAAAACTCCTAGCAGCTATCTTATACATGATGTGCTCAAATTAGCTAAAGGACTGAAGTAATCCTTAAATGGCCTCTCCTGTGGTGGTGGTTGTTGTTGTTGCAAATCTATTTTAATTTTATTTTTAAATGCAATGTGTTTTGTGTGTGCGAAGTGTTTTTTTCAATTCAAGATCTATAGGCTCAAGATTAGGAAATTGTGATCTTCGACCATGCATGCAAAGAACATAAAAATGAAAATATAAAAATAAAAAAGAGAGAAAAATTACGATACTAACCTCATTGCGCTGTTATAACTTTACTATGAAAAAACATTAAAAAAATACGTGAAATTAACTAAAATTAAAATAAATTAACAAGATAAATGAAAAAGAAGAATAACTTGAAAATTAAATTGCAGAAATTTAAAGAAGAGAAAAAGAAATTCTTACCTAAAAATGTAAATTCACTTCTTCTTTTTTTAATAGAAAAAAAATTACAAGGAAACAACTAAAATAATAATAATAATAAATTATTTACAAAAATAATTAATTCTACAAATTAAAATACTTACCTCCTCAGCAACGGCGCCAAAAACTTATTGTGCAAATTT
The DNA here is from genome assembly GCA_030444775.1 of Atalantia buxifolia. Classification (NCBI taxonomy): domain Eukaryota; kingdom Viridiplantae; phylum Streptophyta; class Magnoliopsida; order Sapindales; family Rutaceae; genus Atalantia; species Atalantia buxifolia. The sequence goes on from CM059838.1 coordinate 11,315,017, forward strand.
TGTTGAACTCACAAGCGTACGAATCTATTGTAGAATAGATCAATGGTGTCGAGTGTCGATCCCCCGAAGAGGTGGATTTTAATTAGGTATAGAATTAATTTTGTAAGTGGGGGATTAGATTTACGGGGAAAATTGATTTAAACTATGCTAGAATTTAAATTAGAATAGCGGAATTAAATTGAAGTGGAAACTATTATAATAAAGTGCTTGGGTACCTGGATCCGTATTAACATGCGCCATGGGCTAAATATTCCTTATTAATACCAATTAAATCATGAGGGGGGAATCCACACTTCATGAACCACACTCTAATCAATATGGTGCTAAGGGCTTATCGTGCCAAATAATAATAACACTAGACAATATTATTATTATTTGTCGACGAAAAGTCAAAACCTCCACAGAAATTAGAGGGGAAGAGAAAATAAATTTACCAAATAAAGCCCATGACACATGTTAAGACTTCACCTTCAACCAAAGCTTAAAAGAAAATTAACTACTCATAATTGAACTAAGGGTAAAATGGAAATTTATTAAAATACGTAGAAAATACAAGATGGAGAAAGAATTACAGAAAACTAAGCACAAAAATGGATTCAAGGGTATCAAATTAGGGGGGAGAGGCCCCCTTTTTATAAATACATTGAGTAAATCATGGCCATCGGATTAAAAACAGTTTTGACGCATAGGATTGTGCCACGTCATCAGTCAACAGTGCGCGGTTTGACTACGGGTTTGATCACACGGTTTGAACAGTAACACGGTTTGCACACGGTATGAACAGTGTCGTGAGCAATACCCATGAATAGTACCGTACATATGAATAGTGTCGTACGTGTGAACAGTGCCATTTTCCTTTTATGCTCCTCTTAAGGTTTTCGACTGTCCTGAGTTCAAAAGTGACGTTCGTTTTGCTATCCGATATCTTGTTCACTATGAAATGACCATGATGCCCCTAAAATACATAAAATACATAATTAAAATAAAACACTCATAATTAAATAACAAGAGACTTAAATAAATAAAATTAGATATGTTAGTGAGACTTGAAGTGTAAAATGACGATTTTCTCCTTTATAAATATACACTTTCTAACACTCAACAAGATGCGAACATCTTTTGGTGCTAACGTTTGTTATCAAGTTTGTTGACAAGGCACTGAAGTGGGAACCATCTACTGAGTTGGTTTAGGTGTTGGAAAATTGATTGAAGTAGACACACAACTAAAGTGAAATTGAGAAATAATGAGACAATAGAATCACATAAGGACACCAGAAATTACGTGGTTCGACTTTTAGCCTACGTCCACAAGTGAAGACAGAAGGAAAATATTTTACTATTGAAAAGGAGTTATAAGTATTGTAATATTTTAGCTCATTACTCTGACTATCACAAAACACAATAATTTTTTCTTGTTTGTGTCTGAGTTCCTCCAATAACCTTTGTATCCAAATTGCTTCTTTGCAAGCTTGTGTAGCTGCCATGTATTATGCTTCTATTGTAGATAAAGCCACAACGGTTTGCAGTTTCGAAACCCAGCTTACAGCTCCTCCTGCAAGTGTAAACACATAGCCAGTAGTGGATTTCCTTTTAACAAGATCTTCTGCAAAATATGAATCCATATAACCCCTGACAGTAAACTCTGATCCTCCATAATATAATGCAACATCTGAGGTTCCTCTTATATATTTCAGGATCATCATCAAAGTTTTCCAATACTATCCGTTAGGATTCGCCATGTATCGACTGATCGCTCACACTACTTGTGTAATGTCTGGTCTTGTACAAATCATAGCGAATATTAAACTTCCCACTACTGATGCAGACGGTGTTCGAGACATTTTCTTCTTCTCTGCTTCATTGCTAAGACATATACTTGAGAATAACTTGAAATTAACAGGAAGTGGTGTAGAAATTGGCTTACAATCTTACATATTGAAGCGCCGTAAGATTTTCTTCAAGTAACTCTTTTGAGAAAGCCAAATCTTCTTATTATTTCTATTTCGATGAATTTGTATCCCTAGAATCTTGTTTGTTGGTCTCAAATCCTTCATTTCAAACTTCCTAGCCAATTGTGCTTTTAATTCTTAGACTCTATCTTTGTTGGGGTCTGCTACTAACATGTCATCCACATACAACAACAAAATAATGAAGTCATTATCCTCAAACCTCTTGTAATATGAACAATGGTCTGAACTGAGTCCGTTGTATCCAAAACTTATGATGAAGGAATTAAATCTCTTATACCAACACATCGGTGCCTGTTTGAGACAGTATAAAGATTTGTACAATCTGCAAACTAAGTTCTCTTTGCCCTTTTCAGCAAAACCTTCTGATTGGAGCATATAAATCTATTCTTCAAATTCTTCATGAAGAAACACAATTTTCATATCTAACTACTTCAGATGTAGGTCAAATATAGCACACATCACCAAGACAACAATAATTGTTGTGAGTCGAGCCACCGGATAAAATATTTCGTTGAAGTCAATACCTTCTTTCTGAGCATATCCTTTCACCACTAATCTTGCATGATATTGTTCCACTTGGTCATTATCATCACGTTTGATTTTGTAGACCCATTTGTCACCAATGGCTTTTCTTCCACGTGGTAGTAGTACAAGTTTTCATGTCTTATTCTTGTGTAGAGCTTCAATTTATTCCTGCATTGTTGTCATCCACAAAATATATCCGAGCTTTTTAATCTTTATGGAAAGTTGATGGCTCTCCATCCTCTGTTAGAAGACAGTATGCCACATTGATTTCTGTAACATACTCCGAGTGCCACACTGCCGATCGTCTCTCATGAGTTGACTGACGAACTTCTGAAGCCTTGAACTCAACTGGTTCTTATTCCTCGTGCTCTGGTGCTGCTTCAGAAGAATCTAAATTTTCTGGATTATTTTCCATATATACCGGCATAGTCTCTGACTTTTTCTTTACAGTGCTATCATCCTCATCTTTCATTTACAGTTGATCTTCTACAAAGATAATATCTCTACTGATAATGATCTTGTGGGCAGTGGGGTCCCCCTACAACTGATACCTCTTCACTCTATCAGCATACCCTAAGAAGATACATTTTCTAGATTTTATATCTAACTTTATTCTTTCTTAGGTATTATACATCACGTACACAGGACATCCAAATGCATGTAGATGAGAGTAATCAGTTGGCTTTTTAGTCCACATCTTCATCGGTGTCTTCAACTCAATTGCAGTTGATATAGATCGATTAACCACATAATAAGTAGTTTTCGCTGTTTCGCCCAAAATGAGTTGAGTAGACCAGCAGTCCTCAATATAACTCTTATTATTTATATATGTGTCCTATTCATCCACTATATTACTCCATTGTGTTGAGGCGTGTATGCCACTATGAACTGTCTCTGAATACCTTCTTACTTACAATATGTAAGAAACTCGCCATCTGTATACTCTCTACCGTTATTTGTCCTCAAGCTTTTTATCCTCTTTCCAGATTCAAGTTCTAACTGCACTTTGTACTGTTTGAATATTGCAAACACATCTGACTTTTTCTTAATTGGATACACCCAACATCTCTTGGAATAATCATCAATAAAAGTCACCAAGTACTTTGCACCTCCCATAGACAAGTCTGGTGATTCCCAAACATCAGAATGAACCAAGTTTAGAATGCATTTACTTCTGGCAATAGATATGCTAAACTTCAATCTATACTACTTACTTGTAACACAACTCATAAAACAGTAAGTTTACCTATTTGAGTCCCGGAAGTAATCTTCACTCAGACAAAACCTTCAAATCTTGTTCCGACATGTGGCAAAGCTTGAGATCCCACATCATCACCGACTCTTCCCCATTTGACGCGACACACGCATCAGCTTCTTGTAGTGTTTCCTCTTTAAGCATAAATAGATTAGCACCGATCTTTTTCATCTTTATTAATACAAGCGTGCCTCTGGCAATCTTCATGATCTCATTTTCAACATGGGTTTTACACCGATGATTGTCTATTTGTCCCAAAGACAATAAATTTTTCTTCAGGCCATTGACATGTCGTACCTCCTCAATTGTACGAAATGTACCATCAAATATTTTGATTTTGACAGTACCACTAGCGATCTCCAAGGTATGATCATCACCCATGTATATCGATCCTCTTGAGATACGTTCATATTTAAGGAACCATTCTCTATAAAAGGTCATGTGCCAGGTAGATTCTGAGTCTATAAGCTATATGTCAGATAGCCATTTTCTGCCTTCTGAAACAATTGATGCTTCGTTGTAAAGAATTTCACCATCATCTGAGGTACTTGCTACACATCCCTGAGCATTTAATGACTCAGGATCTTTACCCTCTCTTCTCTTCTGGTTGTTCCAACACTCTTTCTTGACATGCCCTTTATTGCCACAATTGAGCATTTGACATTCTTATTACTTCTCAATTTTGATCTACCATGATTGTGACTCCCACTGGGGCCACGTTTCGTTGATCTCCCTCTTGTCACCGATAGTGCTTCTACTTACTATGAACTTACTTTCTTGTCTTTCTTATATTTTCATCTACTTTCCTCATTTAATACGGAAGCTACAACATCATCGAAGACTCAACTATCAACTTGGTTGTTGTTCATCAAATTGATGATGAGTTGATCATACGAATCTGGTAGACTCTAACATAGAAGCTTTGTACGTTCATTTTCCTCCATTTTATGACTCAACATTGTGAGTTGTGAAAATAGAGTCTTTAAGGTGTTGATATAGTCAGTTACTGATGTAGATTCCGTCATTCGAAGAGTATAGAGTCTCCTCTTTAAGAAGATCTTGTTGTGCAGTGACTTGGCCTCATATAGCGTTAAAAGAGTATCCCATATTTCCTATGCTTTCTTTTTCTCTGCCACTCTAGATGACACCTCATCCCTAAGTGCCAAGTGTAGATTAGCAATGGCATTGCCGTCCATCTCATTCCACTTGTCATCATCAGTTATCTCCATAGGCCTTTCTCCAATTACTGCCAAGCAATTATTTTTCCTCAATATAGCCTTCATCTTCATTTTCCACAACGAGAAATTGCTCCCGTTTAACTTCTCAATTTTATACTTTGCAGCCATTTTTTTTTATAAATACAGCACACAAACTAGTATACCACCTTGAATAGTTGTGAGTAAGTGTGAAAATGCATATTAGGAGAGTTTACAGGAAAGACTAGAGAGCTCACAATGGTCCCACTTAAAATCCAGACTCCTTAAGCTCTTATCGCATTTGTAATAGAACTTTCCTAAACATGTACAAAACCACACGGTTACTCCACTCACACTACTATTCCTTATTTTGCACCACAAAACTCTTGGATTGCTCCAACCATTCCTGATGAACAGTACCGTACGTGAACAGTATCATTTTCGTGAACAGTGCCCAACTCTAAAAAATACAACCAATAGCTCTGATATCACTGTTGGAAAATTGATTACTGAAGCAGACACACAACTAAAGTGAAATTGAGAAATACTAAGCCAATAAATTCACACAGGGCCACTAGAAATTACGTGGTTCAACTTTTAACTTCTGTCCGCGTGCGAAACTACTTAAAACCTCAATATACCCAAATTCTCAAATCACTAAACTCTTAAAAGTACTATTCTAAATGAAGAAGAAGAACTAAAGAAAAATTGAATGAATATTGAAGGGAGCCACCCTTTTTATAGCCAAATTTTGACTATTGTGCATTCTATTATTTTATTATTTATTATTATTTTATTTTTTTCCTTACGCGGCCCACCACTTTTCGTTCTTTCTTCTTCTTCTTTCTTTCTCTTTTCTTCTTCTTTTTTTTTTCTCTTTCCTTTTTGGTGCGGCACTAGCAATGCCCACTGCTCACTTTTTGACATTAGGAAGTAAATTTAACTCAACTAACTTTGACTAAGTTGGATTAAAGTTGTGTATAATGTAATTAGTTAATGAGTGAATAAAGGCTCATTTGTAAATTAAGCTTGAAATCCAATCTTAAATTTGAGGTTATTTCTCTCATAGGGGAAGTAAGACTAAGGGGATATGTTTAATTTGGGGTAAGGGGGTGGGTGCAATGTAAGTATGCAACTAAATAATTAGAAAGAAAAGAGATAGAGAGAGAGCGAGATAGAAAGAGAGCACAATAGTGCTCATTCTTGTTTTATGAAGTAGTTAAATTTGTTTAGATCTGATTTATAATCATTTTTTGAATTTTAAGAGCCCGTTTCTCGAGTGCTATGTCTTTATTAAGAAGTAAAATTTATTTCGTCTTTCTCTTGAGGGACCAGGAGCACTGGATCTGTTTCCTTCTCTCGAGTGTTATTTTTTTTTTTCCCCTTAATAAAAAGAAGGCTCTAACAATACAACAAAAAATAGAATATTTGACATTTTAAAAATGACTGTTTTCAGAAACTGTCAAATATTTTTGGGGCTTAGAATCACGATAGAACAATTATAAATGGGAGTTGATGGAAAGTATCAAATGTGTTTCACATATTCCTTACAAAAATAAAATTAAACGTTTTAACATTTTATTACTAAACAAGTATAAATAAATTTGTGTTAATAAAAAAGTATTGAGATTAATTTCGAATGAAAAGAAAAAAGACGAACAAAAAACTTAACTAGCGATCTCATCAAAACAGAGTGAACATTTACCTTCTCGTTGGCCTACGGGCTTTCGGTCTGTCTCCATCCTTGCTTTCAAGTTTCTTCGGCCAAAATTGCAGAGGTCGGATGTCGGAGATGGAGATGAAGGCGGCAGACTGGGACTTACCGATAGGCAACGCATCTAAAGTGGCGACGAATCGGCACGTTTAGCCAAGTTCACCAATTCCTTTCAATTTGAAGTCATCTCTCGAATCTAAATCCAGCGTCAGCTATTCTCTTGAATCTTTCGGCGGCACCGCCATCGGAGCTGACGAATGTAAGTTACATTCGATAATGCCGTTTGTATTATTTTTATACTATGCAATGATATTAAAAAAATCCTGAGTTTGAAGTATAAATTGTTGATGCTCAGTGGAGTTAAGGAAGCAATTTTGAAGCTTGTTGGGTAGTTCTTGTTCTTAAGCTTATATGCTGACTCATAATTAGAATCATTATTTTTCTATTCTTTAACATAGTGCAAATTATCTTGGTAAAAGTTACTATAAAGAACTGCCATCTGAGCAGATTATATTAATGATTATTGTTCTAGAATCTGGAGGCTCGCAACAAGTTGTTTTGTATGAGTAAAGAGCATATGTGAATCAACATTATTATTCTATTTTGGTTGTACTATTAATGTATTGTTGCTGAATCAATTATGGCTATGTTTCTTAATCAACAGGACATTGTTGAATTGATCTATATTGAATTATATTGGAGGTATGAGAGTTGTTGTGTTCTCTATAACTAATCTTTTCTTTTGGGTTACTCTGCTCTCTATAAGCAAATCTTTTCTATAGTTGTCATGGTAAGGTTTAACAAAGGTTCTTCCATACACTATTTTTTTTTTTCCTCTAAATCATGAAACATGCTCGGAAGAATGAACCATTGACTCCCTTATAGTTGTAGTTGTTTGATAGTTTGATTTGAAAATTAAGAAATATAGGGTAGTAGAACATTTGAAGTATACCTATGTCCTTTCAGTCATTTGTACATTTTGTCTGAGAAATTTATTTTAGTGTGATAGCTTGTTCGTTTTATTAAAATTTTTATGGACAGGGGAACTAACTGCACTTTCTTTTGCATTTCTAAAATTTGATGTACTTCGTGAACATGCAGTCGCATACATAAAAAACCAAACTCGTTCATGTTCAAAAGGAATGCTCATATCATAGTGGCCATGTCATCATTTTGTTTCTTTGAATTAATTTATTTTATCTTCGGTTAGTACACTTCTCTTCAATTTTTGATTGATTATTGTTTAATTAACCTAAGATATTATTGTGTAATTGTGGCTATCTTAATAAGCAAAGGGTTTTGAACATGGTTATATGATTAAGAAATTTGGAATCTGGTTTTTTGGATCATTTTAAATTTGCTAAGTTTCAGTTGTTGGCACTAATTAATGTACTCTCCTTATTGGTTTGACCTTGTCCAGATATGTACTACCACAAGTATTTCTGTTGGCCTTGAACAGACTATACCTTGGATCTTTTGTCACAAGGTTATTGGTGTTTCTAATTGTTTCCCTTTCGTGGAGGGAAAGGCTGCCTCTCCTGCAGTATCCAAATTCTTTGAGTCAATTCCGGAGAGATCTGCTTCCTTATTTGCGTGTAATAATTAGGACTTTTCACTGTTGTTTTATTTATCTTTCAAATATCCAGTCATGAGCTATAACTTAATTATATGTAAGGTTAAATACAGAACAAGAGTACTGGAGGAACAGCAAGCCAAAAGGTCAGTTTATACTGATATTCCATTTAAATAGTCGATGTTGATAGGGATTATTTATTTATTTTCAATTATTCATAATTTTCTCCAGTTTCTAATTGTTTCAACTAAGATGCGATTCTCTTTGTTTTGAGCATGTTATGTGCATATACAGAATCTTAAAACTGTAATGCAGAAGTGAAGAGTTTGTGGAATTGGGTTTTGTGGGGAGGGGGAGGGGGGTGGGTCGGTGTTAAATTTTGTTGCAAGGCTGGAATCATTATTCAGTTTCTTCTGATTATGGCCTTATGATAGTTTGGATTGTTTCAAGAAAATCTTGGGAGTAGGTCGACGAATGAAGTTTTTGTCTTTGGGAAAAGAAAGAACAAGCAAATAAGTATCCATTACTGTGAAAGCACAAGCTTGAAAATAAATACCAGTGGATTGACATCCGTAGACAAATGTCTACCGACCACCATCATTTTGAAAATTTAGATCTCGACTGGTAAAAGCATTTTATTTAATGGTTTCAACAGAAGATTTTGCTGTTGTAATTTCATCATACTGTATATGTTGTTTTGCTATATGTGAAATTTGCATACTTAATTTAGTGCTTTATATATGGATTGTTTAAGTCATTTCAGTAGCTAGTTAGTTTATTGTGTAGGTCTAAATTTTATTTAATTAATTTTGTCTTCTTCAGCAGAAATAAAAAAACAAGTCTTGATTCAGTTCTTCTCTATTTTTAGTTGCGATTAAATCTCTTAAGTTGTTACGAGCTCCACGATTCTCAAAAAGAATCAGTGAAAGGTACTGCAATTTTTTTTTTTTCTGTTTCTGTATTTTTTGAAAATTATATTATTTACTCTTTTCTTAAGTTCCAATCTTCTCTGTTGGGAACTTGGTACAATTTTCTAGTTATTGTGGGAAAGCATTTGTGATCCTTGGAAAACTACAGGAGTAGTTTCTGCTATAATGAACTTCTTAAAACTTTTCTATGATAGAATTAGAATGCTACTAGAATTTGAATTGAATGTCTGCTGCCTCAAATTGATATCTTAATTCATAATAATTAGAATTTCATAAATGGTGAATTTGATTTATTGTATATGACTTTTAATATTATAGTTGGTCAAGATGAGGATATAGGCTTTCTTTGCCTGTTATGTGCTCTTTTTTTAATTGTGTTTTAACCCTCTTTTTTTTTTTTTTTGGGGTTCTGTAATTTGATTAACTGTTCTTATGGCTGTAAACAATATCAGTGGAGATAACATGCTACAATTAGATCTTCCTCCATGCTTTAGCAAAGGCTACTAACCATTCTAAGTTATTTCAGTAGAAACTGAAAGCAAATCATCAGAAAAGAATACGTTTAGATCAATGCCACAAATTTTAAAAGTTATCTCTATTCAAGTATGATAAACAACAATTTTCAATGCCGTTACGGATAGTAATTGGAGTTCCTTGATACTTTGCCATTATAGGATAAGTGGGATTTTTATTTTTATTTTTTAAAATGTCATGTTATCAGATTTTATGGATGAGTTAGAACTTAGTCGGTTGCCTTGACAGTCTTGACTTTTTTTAAAAAACTCTTTCTAATTTTTTTTCATGTTGTAAGCATTTCTATAATATGCTATGATTTGAGTGCCTAGATTTCTAGTAGTTGAAAATCAACTTCAAACAAGAACTAAGATTAACAAACAGTTAACCAAAAAAAAAAAAACAACAATAATAATTGCTGGAGATGTCTTAGAATTTTGAAAAATATAAAGGATGCCCACGGCACACTCCATCTAAATATCTCCATTTATTAGAATTATTAGTTTTTGTTGAGCTCACCCTTTGTTAATGGTATAATAACGCACAAGTATAATTTACACTTTTCAAACTTTACAGGTTAAGAATCTCGAACTAATCTTTTTGACATTGATTGAAAGGAGACATCGAAAGAGATTGAAACGCCTACTCTATTTTTGCTGCAGTTTTACAAGATCTTGAGGGTAGGATGCTAGTAAATAACCCCATTTTTGTAGTATACTCTTGAACAATTGTACACGAGAATATTAGTTATATGATCGATTCTGCAATTTTACCATTTAGTTTGGAGTTTGGTAGGTTCTTAAATGTTATAATTTATATCACGTGAAGCGTACGGAAGAGATTCGATTATTCTAATTTTCTTTTTAAAAAAGTGTAAAATTTGATATTTTTAGCAAGTCATATGTAATTGACATTTTGTTGAAAGCCATAAATATAGAGTGGGGCTATTGGCACACCTATGAATCTCTCTTAAAACTGCTTTAATTATTATACAATTTTAACCCTTATTAAAATTACATAATGGGATAATTTTTAATTAAACCCCACTCAAAAGTCAAATAATTTTTTTCATTAAAAAATTTTAACATTTTAGAAATTAAAAAGATTGTTTTTTCCTCTAATTGTTAGGTAAGAAATTTACCACCAATGGCTACAATAGAGAAAATAAAAATCTTTTTTTTTTTGGGGCTATATCTCTATATCTCCCTTAGTATTGACAAAGAAGACATTAAAAATATAAACATTAGTGTAATAGTAATTATTGGGTAAAAGTTCATTTAGTCCCTATATTTTAAGATTAGTATCCATTTAGTCCTTATATTTTAAAAAATACTTCGAAACATCCCTGCCGTTAAAGTTTTGATACCCCTACCGTTACTTTTTATTTCTTTTGAGTTACTTTTACAATATTACCCTTTTTTATAATAATTTTTTTGGACATTAATAAAAAGAAAATAATTAAATTACCAATTTAACCCTAAAAATAAAAATAAAATAATTATATTAATTTTTTTGCAAGCACCCTTTTATAATAATTTTTTTGGTTTGGACATTAATAAAAAGAAAATAATTAAATTACCAATTTAACCCTAAAAAATAAAAAAAATATTAATTTTTAATTGTCAAAAATTATATGCAACTACCAAGTGTGCAAATGGTGCTTGCAAAAAAATTAATATAATTTTTTTTACTTTTTAGGGTTAAATTGGTAATTTAATTATTTTCTTTTTATTAATTTCCAAATAAAAAATTATTATAAAAGGGTAATATTGTAAAAGTAAGCTAAAAGAAATAAAAAGTAACGGTAGGGGTATCAATACTTTAACGGCAGGGATATTTCGAGGCATTTTTAAAAATACAGGGACTAAATGGACACTAATCTTAAAATATAGGGACTAAATGAGCTTTTACCCGTAATTATTTGTATCGATTAGTTCCATTCTTTCTTTCTTTCTTTCTTTCTTTTTTAAGAAAAACGATCAGTTCCATCTTTAATTGCAAAGATATATGTTCTCCTCAGTCTGTCGATGTCTTGTAGATTGTAAATATATTCCAAGCATAACAGAATTTAACGAGCAAATTATTTAGAAAGTTGCGTAAAGTTTAATCACTTAAAAAATACATTCAATATTATAGAAGGAAGAATTTAACGAGCAAATTATTTAGAATATCGTGTTCTCCTTTCTGGCTATAGGCTTGGCTATGCTGCTCGATACAAGTAACTACTAATTCAAGCAGATTCACAATCCATTGATTCTGCAAAATCCATGTAAGCAAGCCAAAGCTAACTGGGATTGCAAAGCAACCCGATTATCTTCAAGGTCTCAATTCAACCGCACCGCACCTTAGTATCTCCAGTCGCTGAACAGACTCAATAAAAGTCCCGAAAATCAATTGCACCATCTCCAAATTAATCCTAATTAAGTCCTGGGAATTGCATAATATATATCATAATCTATTGTAGAGCCAAATTTAAATTAAAAAAAAAAAAGTGAGAAACCCCATTGTTGAAATGGGGTTTAATAGTAAAAATTAGAGAATGGAGTTTACACAAATAAGTTTTAATTAAGGGTATTTTTGTTATTGATGGAGGTGTTAAAAGAATTTTATAATTTTTTAAAATATTTTAATGGGGTTAATTAAGAAAAAGAGTGTTAAGAGATATTTAAAGGGGTGCCAATAGTCCCACTCATAAATATATGATTATTATAAAGTATCGTATTCATAAGATAATTTTATGTTGTCGCTAATATTTGACTGTCAAAAGGTGTCAAAAAGACTTGATAATTTTTAAATGACAAATGTAATTGATAATTTTGGTAAATGTCAAATAAGGATATTTGACACAGGCGTACTTGACACTCTTTTAAATGTCAAGTATACCTTTATTTGATAGTTTTTAATTGTCAATTTTTTTTTTTTGTGTGAATTTCTTTAGTTTCTTCTGATTCTTAAACTCATTTGTTAGTGATCTTGATTAGGTTTGATACATCAGTCAATAATCAATTGATCTTGGCGTTTGATCGAATAAATTTGGCCTGATTCCTTCACAAATACAAAAGTTAAGCTTGGATCCTCTATTGATAATTGTGAACTTACTTGAGTTATTAAAGAATATTTCAATACGTGTACATTCACGCAAGGTCAAAATCCTTTCTCTTTATTATTATTGTTCATTAACTAATAATGACATATTCGTATTTGTAAGTGTAAGAGTTTTAATTAGCAGAGAATGTTCTTCCGCCTATTAATGAATACATAAGGCGCCATTCAAAGATTTTTTATTTTATATATGATTCTACATTATAACCACATTAATTTGTTAATAATTAAACAAAAATTGTAAGAGATGAGGAAGACTTTACTCATAAAATGAAAAAGATACATAAAGTTTACAAACCTCACCCCTAGCGATATTGTAAAAGTTGGGAAATGAAAAAATATGGGATAGACCAATTACTTAGAAAAATAAACAATTCATAAGCCAGGCTAAATCTTTAATAATTGAGACACTTTCTGCATGGTTGCTCTAGATTCTGGACTCTCATCTAAGCATGCTATAGCAACTTCCATGATTAATATCAATTTATCCTGAACATTGAGCGATGGAGTTGGAAGTTGAGAGTCCAACATTTCATCAAGTGCTATGTTCAAGTTCAAAGATGATGAAGAGCGAATTAAGAAAATAAAATCTCTTGGATGCTTTCCCTTTATCACTTCCAATACTAGCACTCCAAAGCTGTATACGTCGCACTTATCTGTAACTTTCATTGTGTATGCTAGCTCTGAAGGGAAAAATAAATAAGAATTACTTTTGTTTTTAAACTTGTAATCTGGTAAGCTTTTACTCGCATACTTAACAAGTTTGAAAAAGTACATACCTGGTGCAATATAACCACACGTGCCTGCAAGTTCTGTCCTATTAGATGAGTCTGGCTTGAGAAACTTGGCAATTCCAAAATCTGAAACATGGGCTTCATACTCCAAATCTAACAACACATTCTTGCTTGATATGTCTCGATGAACAATTGGTGGAGAGCAATCATTGTGCATGTATGACAATGCATTAGCTACACCTTTTATCACATTCATTCTCTTTGTCCAGCCCAAATCCTCTGCTGCTGCATCATAACTCAGGATCATGGCCAAGCTACCCATTTCAAGATATTCATAAACTACAAATGAGTGAAAGAGTATTTGAACAAAAGCCATAAAATTTCCCAATGTTACGGTGTCGTATCTCTGTCAATGCCTTAACTTCATTCAAGAACTCTTGCTGACATGCCATGTCACCTGGGAGTGGTGAATGAAATTTCTTGACGGCAACAATTTCTCCTGACGGTAGCTCAGCTTTGTAAACACTTCCTTGTCCACCCTTTCCAATGCAAGGCTCGTCATCAAAATTATTTGTCGCACTAATGATTTCCTCATACACGATTTTCCCATCAAAAGTTAACACCGAAAGCAACCCCTGAGTATATCCAAGGGTACTCTGTTGTGTTTGTAAGCCATTCTTCCTTCGTTGAAATCTAAAGAACAATCCAATCAAACAAGTTAAAAGAGTAAAAGTCCCTAAGAGAGGGAACACAATAACAATCCAAATCTTTCTCAAGGCTTGCTTGTCTGACTTGAATGCTTTACAAGAGGGAAATGTTTTGATATCTCCACACAATCCTTTGTTCCCTGGTAATGCCTCCACTGGAGCATCTCTAAATGTTGTGCTGTTAGGAATCAGTCCCTGTAACGCATTGTAGGATATGTCAATCTGTGAAAGCCAATGCATTTCATCAAAGCATCTTGGAATGAGACCAGATAAGTTATTGTGGGAGAGATTCAGTTTCTCCAAGCTTTGCATACTACATATTTGAGATGGTATCTCTTCTCCAAAAATATTATGACTCAAATTTAACTCTGAAAGATGAATCAACTTCTCAAATTTATTTGGAATTTTTTTACTACATTGATTGTTGCTCAAGTCCAAGTAATACAATCTAACTAGGTTGCCGAGATTTTCTGGGATTGAGTTGCGAAATTTATTCACAGACAGGTCAAGGTACTCAAGTTGAATAAGTGATCCGAGTTCTGGAGATAATTGTCCAGAACGTTCATTATTGCTCAAAATTAGTTCATACAGAGGACCAAACTTGCCATGTCCTAATGGAATCTCACCAATAATATGATTGAAAGAAAGATCAAGAATTCTTATTGTCAAGTTAGCCCAGGAAAGAGGGATTGAGCCATTGAGTTTATTTGAGCTCAAATCTATATTAAAAAGAGACTTTATGTTTTCCATTTCCATTGGAATTGAACCACAAAGTGAATTTTCACTAAGATATAAAGCAGCCAAGCTGGTCAAGTTACCAAACGAAAGAGGGATTGAACCACTGAATTTATTAGTACTCAAATCTAAGACAACCAAGTTGGTTAAATTACCCAGAGACAGAGGAATTGAGCCACTAAGTGTATTGTAGGCCAATTCTAGATCAGAAAGAGATTTTAAGTTTGCTATTTCATTCGAAATTGAACCAGAAAGTGCATTCATCCCAAAATATAAGACATTCAAGTTTGACAAGTTACCCAAAGAAAGAGGAATTGAGTCACTTAGTGTATTGTTGTCTAATCGTAGATCTAAAAGAGATTTCAAGTTTCCTATTTCATTCGGAATCGAACCAGAAAGGGCATTTATCCCAATAAATAAGATAGCCAAGTTAGTCAAGTTACCAAAAGAAAAAGGAATTGAGCCATTAAGTGTATTGTACAATAATCGTAGATCAGAAAGAGATTTCAAGTTTTCTATTTCATACGGAATTGAACCAGAAAGTGCATTCATGTCTAGACCCAATCTAGCCAAGTTGGTCAAGTTGCCCAAAGAAAGAGCGATTGAGCCACTGAGTGTGTTGTTGTACAGTTGTAGACCAAAAAGAGATTTCAAATTTCCTATTTCATTTGGAATCGAACCAGAAAGCACATTGTTACTAATATAAAATTTGGTCAACTTGGTCAAATTACCCAAAAAGGGAGGGATTGAGCCTTCCAAAAAGTTTGAGGATAGAATAAGTATATTAAGAGAACTTAATCTACCAACTGCATGAGGAATAAAGCCACTTAGCTGATTGCCGAAAAAGATAAGTACCTTAAGATGAGTTAGGTGGCCAATTTCTAGCGGTATACTTCCAGAAAATTGATTAGTAGACAAAGCAAGGAACTTGAGCATAGAAAGGTTACCTATTTGAGGAGGGAAGATTCCAAAGAATTGATTGAAGCTAAGATCGAGATATGCAAGATGAGGAAACGATGAGAATGAGAAATCATGAAGCGTACCTTTTAAACTTGCACTTGTAAGGTTAATACTATTGACTCTTCCTCTACGGCTGCAATGAATTCCTAGCCAATCACATGGGCTTATTTTGGTGGCATTATTAAGAGTCCACGAAGGCAGAAGATAACCATTTTGATTTTGAAGGCTAGTTTTCCATTTTAGAAGAGCACGGGCTTCTTCCGTAGAATCAAAAGAAATAATGAGAGGAAAATCTAAAATAGGAAACATAATCAGAATAACAAGTGAGAAAACTACTAAATTATTTTTCAACTTTTGTAACACCATTCTATAACCGAGATCAACTGAGACTTGACAATTATAGAAACACTAGAGAACAAGATGAGAACAACAAGAATTATTAAAGATTAGCTGAACAAGGCAGATAGAAATAAACATCTAAGAATCGTACAAAGAAACACACTGAAAGCCAAATTTATAATAACTACACACGAGAGCAAATGAGTTAGGATCAACGTGAGGTCAACAAGTCGATGCGTCTTAACACCTCTAAAGTGGACTTGCTGCTGGGGAAAAATAATTGGTTCATTTATTTGTTAGTTAATCATCCGTCAAAAAAAAAATCATCCGTCAATTGAGGCCTTGTTAATTTACAACATTATATCCTATAATATTACTCCTGAGAAGTTGTACTTTAAAGATAACAATTTTATATTTTTAATAACTGGCAATGCGTCACATACATGGATTTGTATCCTCTTCTTATTTTTTCACTTCTTGTGTATCATTGACTTCTAAGGATCTAATAACATCCGCCAAAATAAATATGACTGGTCAAAATTAAATTTTTTAAATATTACAATAACTATTAAACTTTTCTTTTTAACTCCTATTGTTTTCTATATTTCAACTTTCTCTATCCTCTAAATTCTTTTCTGCGCACATATTTCTTCCATTATTTCTCCTTTCAAATTTTCTCCAACATCAATCATGAACCCTCCAATTCTTTTTTTTTTTCTTTCTAATTCATGTTAAGAGAAATCGTCATATTGTAATATATATATAATTTTAACTGTACAGAAAAGTTATTATATGGCGACAAACAAGAATAGAAAGGCGAGGAAGAAAATAAATTCAGCCATGGTGGATTGAGAAGCGTGAGAAAAGCTCAGCTTCTCATAAAGTTAAAAAAATCTTAATTTTCTCTTTTTCCACAAAGATTTGTATATATATTTCCAAACGAGCTTAAAAAGTCATCCGAGGACATATAGAATTAGTTTTGTGATCAAAATTAATGGGAAAAATGCCCTCTGCGTTTCAGGATCACGGCTGACCAGCATGTTCACAGGACATCTACCTCTCGATAGATTATGTCCGTTTAGTAAATAGGAAAACCGACCTTCCGTATCAAAGCAACTCCAATCCTCTTTAGTCATAATATTCACTTTGATAAAATCATAATTGCTTCCATACAGTGCGGAGCCAGGATAGGACCAGTTTGGGCATCAGTTCATAATTTATTTGAATTTGTGATAGTGCCCCAGATCAATACTAAAATTATTATAATTACTTAGATAATTTTGAAGAGTTTCAAATTTAACCTTCGTAAAAAAAAATCAAATTTATTAGTCGTTTTGATTCTATAAACATGAATTAGCCACACTTAAAAAAGGACAAAATTTTTAACAAAACAAGATAATAATTAAAAAAATGTAACTATAAAAAAAAATAAGTTTCTTTATTTTTTCTCATGTTATCTTCTTTTTTTTCTTTTTAGTTGTATACATGAAAATATTATATATTGTATTGACAATGAAACCATTATATATTATTTCTAAAACACAAAATCTAGTAAGGACACTGGTAATCAGCAAAAATTTATCACTAAATAATAATATAATATAGTTGTGAAGAGGATTGACTAAGAATTGGAATTGTAATGATTGATTGCACCAACAAATTTTCAATCTCTATCCCTGCCAAACGCACCAAATGATCTTTGATCTCAATATGCCTATACCTACCATGCGCACCAGCAAATTTTCCAAACCAAATTATGACTAACCTCATTTTTCTGTCAATTCTATTTATTTTCAGAAGCATCCTTATTACGTCATAATTAAACATAAATTTTTTATTTTGTTTTTCTTTCACATCTCTCTCACTTCCTTGAAATGATTTAGAATCTCAATTAAATATTAACTCCTAAAATAAGTCCAAAATAAAAATTTCCAAAATCTTGAATTATCAAATAAAATAAAAAAATCAATAGAATCAACAACAACAAAATCCACAACCTATTCACAAAATTTTACAAAAGCCTACAAAAAAACCCATGATGTGTTATCGTGCTGATTGATTGACGTTGATGATGATAGGTGGTGGTGGTAGTAGTGATGAAGATAGGACTTGAGAGAGTGCGAAGGGAAAAAAGTTAAAGTAAATAATAATAATTATTTTTAATAGGGTAATCTAGAATAAATGGGTTAACCGAAAGTGGGAGCTTTTTTTTTTTTTTTTGAAAAGGAGAGTGGGAGCTGATGAGATAAATTGAGCAGTTAATTCATTACCTACAATTGAGTATTAAAATACAGTTAGCTACTGTATCTAACTTAATTTCGTATTTTAAAAAAAATGTATGCCAGGATAAA
This sequence comes from Atalantia buxifolia, assembly GCA_030444775.1. NCBI lineage: Eukaryota > Viridiplantae > Streptophyta > Magnoliopsida > Sapindales > Rutaceae > Atalantia > Atalantia buxifolia. The sequence goes on from CM059838.1 coordinate 11,333,620, forward strand.
AAATTTTTCTCGTGATCTAATCTTATGCTAAGAAAAAATTTAATTTATGATTGATGACTAATAAATAAAAAGATAAAGAAGTTAAATATTACACTATCATTAAAAAGCACTTGACATAATTTGTACTTCAAAATCAGAATTCTCTCTCTTGTACTAAGAAAAAATTCAATTGATGATTGACGACCATTAAATAAAAAGATGAAAATGTTAAATTCTAGTCATACACTATCACTAAAAAATACATACCACAAAATCTTTAAAATTTTAACAAAACGTATCATAGAGTTCCTAATCCTTTCAAATATATATGTATATAATTTTGAAAAAATGTTCAAAGTTGTGCTGTTCCAGTAATGTCATTATTCTCCCCAGATTTCAATTCATCAAACCCCTCACGTCATTAATAAATAAGTTAATTAAATGTTAGTGTAACGCTAATCATCACGAAACACGATATGTACTGTCCGTGGAATTGGGTTGTGTTTCATTCACATTCTAGTTCAATTGATTAATTTATTAATTTGGTGTGTCTAGTTTAAATCCATTTACTATGTAGATTCCAGTATTTTTTATTTCAATTAAGATTACTAAACAATTCTAGATTATGCTCTGTTTATCCATGTTATCATGTATACTACAGAAAAAGAGCATTTGCATGAAAAAATTTATTATGAAATTATTGTTGTATTTGATCAATTTGTATACTTAATTGAAAGAGAAAATAGAAATACGGCTAAAGTAACGAGAGTGACTTGATGAATTTGCATACTTTGTTAAATTTTTCTTGTATCTCAACTCAAGTAACAGTTGGGAAAATAATATTAAAATTTTAAGTTATTATATTTATTTTAATGATATATTTGTAATATTATAAAGATTTTAAATAAATCTTTGAGTTAAATAGATTTTACAATTAAAAAATCTCCCTATTAATAATATCATAATTAAATTTTGCATAATATTCAAAATAATTTTAATTTTAATTTATTTATTTTAATATTATGTTTCTATCTATTATTAAAAATTACTTTAATATAATAAAATATGTCTAATAGATTGCAAAATATAAAAATATTTTTAAATATTAAAATTATTTTGAAATTTATATATTATTACATTTATTTTCATGCCATAATTCCATTTATTATAAAATTTTGGGGTTATTTTTTTGAGAATTTATAAAGTCAAAGTACATTATGGTAAAAAACAAGCCTTGATCTCCCTTATTGAAAACTTGGGATCTTTGTGACTATTTCTCTGAATTTTGAGGGTGTAAATGTCCTTTTTCCATATATATATATATATAATGCCAGTACTAGGCTAAAACAGAAAATGATAAAGCCTCTCTATAGGAGGAGCGAGCAATTGATTAAAAAAATGTTGATGAGTTTTGAAACCTCAAACTTGAGGAGAAATAATTAATTTTGACAAACTGTTGGAGGGTTTTAATCATTTTCCCTAGCTAGTTTTGCTCCGGGATCACTAATTAAGCAATAAGCAAGCAACATAATATTTTCTATATTAATTTCACAGAGTTCATAAGCGAGTCAGATTGCTAATCTACTTTTTGTCTTCATATCTTCAGTTGCTTACTCTGAAAATGCAGAGTACTTGCAAACCACAAAGAGCATCAAATTCTTTATGTCGATTATTAATTAGATATGTAGATGCGTTCGTCTATTGGCGCTAAAGTTTGTTATCAATTTTGCTGATGTGGTACTGAAGTGGGGCCCAACTGCTGAGGTGGTTTATGCAGTAAATTTAGCTCAAATAACTTTGACTATGTTTAACTAAAACTGTGTGTAAGGCATTAAGGCTGATTAGTTGTTGAGTTAATGCTTTATGCTTGCCTTTTGTTCTACTTGTCTTCGTTTCTTTCCATTCTTTAGATTCATTCTGATACATTGGTCATAATGATCAACTGATCTTGGGGTGTGATCGAATCAATTTGGTCCTGATTCCTCCACAAATGTATTTTGAACTTTCCTAAGTTATGATTAATATTTCTTAATAAGTGCAAATTCTAATTCATGTAAGATCAAGATACTTTTTCTTGATTACTATTTTTATTAATGACAGCATTTTAGGATGTTAATAATTAAACCTTAATTAACTGTACGATGCGAGGAAGAATTATTCATAAAATGAAAAAGGTACATTAGTCAAGAGGAGTTACAAGCCATACCCCTCGTGCTCAGGTGAAACATAGAATGATAGAACTGATTTACATGGACTACACTGAGGAAGTACTCAGAAAAATAAACCAATTAGAAGCCTGGCTAAATTTGTAACAATTGACACACTTTTTGTATGGTTGGTCTGGATTCTGGACTCTCATCTAATTCGGAAACGGCGAATTCCATGATTGATATCAATTCGCCCCGAACATCGCGTGTTGGGTTTGGAAGTTGAGGGTCCAATATTTCATCAAGTGCTATGTCCAGGTTTGAAGATGAAGAGTGAATTGAGGAAATAAATTTTCTTGGATGCTCTCCCTTTATCACTTCCAATGCTAACACTCGAAAATCATGCACGTCACACTTTTCTATAACTTTCATTATGTATGTAAACTCTGAAGTGAAAAACAAATAAGAAATTACTTTTGTTTTTTAACTTTTAATCTAGTAAGCTTTTATTAGTATACTTAAGTTTGAATAAAGTACATACCTGGTGTAATATATCAATACATGCTTGCAGGTTTTGTCCTATTAGATGAGCCTGGCTCGAGAAACTTAGCAATTCCAAAATCAGAAACATGAGCTTCATATTCTAAATCTTACAGTTCATTCTTTCTCGATATGTCTCGATGAACAATTGGTAGAAAGCAATCATTGTGCACATATGACAATGCATCAAGACATACCTTTTATCACATTCATTCTCTTTGTCCAGCCCAATTCCTCTACTACTGCATCATTGCTCAAGATCATGGCCAAGCCACCCATCTCAAGATATTCATAAACCAAAAAAGAGTGTCGGCCATGTGAGCAAAATCCATAGAATTTAACAATGTTACGATGTCGTATCTCTATTAAGGCCATCTCACCTGGGAGTGGCGAATAAAATTTCTTGGCGGCAATAATTTCTCTAGAAGGTAGCTTAGCTTTGTACCTTGTCCAGCCTTTCCAATGCAATGCTCATCATCAAAATTATTTGTCGCTCTAATGATTTCTTGTTACACGAATTTTCCATCAAAAGTTAACACTAAAAGCACCCGTGTACATCCAAGGCTACTCTGTTGTGTTTGTGAGATATTCTTTCTTCATCGAAAATTAGAATATTAAAAGGTTGTATTAAATTGAATATAATTTATATTATAATAACATATTATCTTATTCATATATTATTTGTTTAACATTTATAATTCGTAAGATCACAAATATAAAAATATTAATTTTGAAATTTTTTAAGTTAAAAAACAAACAATTGATTATTTATTTTTAACTGTTCAAATAAAAAAATAAACATATAGTTTGAATTCAAAATTTAATTCTATTAAAAAATTAAATTAATTCAAGTCTATTTAGATTTTTTTTAAAAATACGCCATTTATAATTTCATGGGCGCGATTTAGATGAAATGGCGACCTGTAAATTAAGCCGAAAAATGTCTTAAAAAATGCACCTGAAGGGCTGGAGAGACTTTACAGGTGGTGGGCTTAGAATGTCCAGCATTACATCGCGTGGGAACATCACCATCTCCACTCGTCAGATAGAGGTTTTTTCAATTTAAATCAAGTACGTTAGGACAGTTTCATCAAAGACCAGCCCAATGACACAACTGGTGGCGACAACAACGCGTATCATGTAGTGCCACCGACTTGACGGATAAATTTTAGGAGTTTCATTGGGGCTCCGTTTGCTGGCACACTTGGATGCCAATTTTTAACGAGTAATTATATAATTATAAGTTTTTATATAAATTTATTTTTTTATAAATTAAAATAATATAATAAAATTAATTAAATTAAATATCTCTTAATTCATATAATTTATTTTTATTATTTTATATTTTTATTTAACTAATAAATAAATGCCACATCACTTATTTCTAACAAATATCCGTAACAAAATATTGATGAGTATTTAAAAAAAAACATATTTAGAATAACTGACAGATTGTTTGGATTATATGAGTGAATCGGCGGGCAGTGTCATCGAAGCCATGATTTATGCAACCAATCCGTATTAGGACCATCAGATCTCTGAATGTCTGCGATGTTGCTTCATTAGTTTGTCTTGCTCCCGGTATCGTTCCGCCGTTCTTCTCCCTGGCGCTTTCTAGTCAACTGCTTATCTTTGGCCCTCTCTGCCCCAATTTCTTTTTTCTTATGCTGCTCCTTAGGCTTTTACTTTTTCTTCTGCATAACCCCAAATAGAATGCATACATATATATATATATATATTCTTTGTGTTAATAAGAAATTTGCAACTTGAAATAGCAGAGCAGCACATTAAGGGCAGAAATAAACAATTAGAAGAGCAGAACAAGAATGACATTACTGAAAGTGAAAAGTACGATTGTGTTAAAAAGATTTCACCATTTATTCAAACATAGGCACCAGCGGATTCAAATTTCCTGCTCTACGCAAGCATACCTTCTCATTTCTAATCAATTTAAGTTGTTGAAAAAGAGCATGGACTTTTCTTTTGTGAGGCTCCATGACAACAGCTCTCCTATTTTCCAGAAGTGGCCGTTTCTGGCAAAGGAAAATCCTTGGGCTTGATTCAAATGGAAGAGCTACCTGTAATGACTCAGGAATCACCAATGGGCTGAACTTCCTTGGTATCCTCTCAATCGGCTGTCCCAAAAAAAAAAAGAAAGAAATACTTTTAAGTGATTACAATTTACCAAAAAAAGTTCCACAACCAACAATTTTGGGCTGTGGATGAAACTGCTGTAAAAAATAACATGCCTCACATCACAAATTACCTTGTAGAGTGAATCCTTCTTAACAGGAATAGAAAGATTATATTCTCTTCACAACTCAGCTACAGTTTTCATTCCTTGCCACATCTTATCACGAGGCTGCAAGGCTGTGGTCAGTGGGTTGTAAAATCGAGGAATTTTAACATCAGCCCATCCACGCATGAAAACAACGCCACTCATCAGAATTCTGTCCTCAAAGGTGCACCTGGCAATCCCTTCCTTTTGGGTTGGTTTCCAATCTCTTCTTTAGCAGCCTGACAACATAACAAATTATTATTATTATTTTTTTTTTTGAATGAAGACAACATAATCAAATTAAAAGTTACTAGGATCAGCCTTCACTTGCTCAAGAAGAAATATTAACAGTGATTAAAATCAAGGATTCTGATTGCTGATAATTAGCTGAGTCAGAATGATGAGGTTTGATAGAAAAAGAAATTGGGAGAAAAACAGTCATTGTTGTGCTACGGGCGTGTACATGCAAAGGAAAAACCAGAAAACGCACAATAAGAAATTAAGAACAAGAAAATGAATATAAACTTCCTCATTCAACTCATACCTTTTTCACATGCCCACGGATTCCATTTACGGTACGAACCTCTTAACCCTCACATTGGGCCACTTCAAGATCCGAAGTAAACATATCTTTTATTAGTGCAGTTTTCTTGAATATCTTGCACAGATAACCAACCATTTTAATTTTCTTCTTTATCTTTACTTCATGGTTGAACTCAAGTACAACTGCAGTTGCTGTAATCCTAAATGAAGCCTGACAAATCAAATAAAAGGATGTCTGGTTGATTCATAAAAAATAAAAAATTAATTAATTAATAAATAAACTAACAAAAGGATTAAAAAAGGAGATGAAGAAAAGATGTGAGGTGAAACATACTCTTCACATGAAATGCACAAAAGTCATCCCTTTGAAACTTTAATAGAGACAGGTTGTAGCAACTAGAGAATGCTGACCTAATTGTTGGATAAAGTTTGGACAGCAACTACCCCAGTCTGAGGCGACCGGAACATGGCAAGGCAATGCATGTGTTCTGGAGTGTACATCAACATGCGATGCCGCCCATTACGGTCCTCTGTGGCATAAACAGGGACGGTTTGGAAATGCCTCCATCCAATAGGAACAATAACGCGATCTCTACTCTTGAGTACCTTCTTGTGCCACCATCTGTGTCGCTTTAACCTAGCCTGGAAGCAAAGCCATGAAAAATCTTGTAACCTTGAGATGAAACAAGAAAAATATATTACGTAGAAAAATTAAAATAAAAGAATAATTTAATGCAATGACTTTAGCTGTGGACTTGTAGGCATCATTTTCAATATAAAAAATAAGGATTAATTAATCTTATTCATTAGGGTAGAACCAAGGAAAAAAAATACGGTGTGCAGCAGCAGACCACTCATTACGTTGACAGAAATGAAAATATAACACCTACAAATCACTAAGAATGAAAGGAAAATATATTCTGAAATTATACAATGACAAAAACCCACAAGAAGTTAAAAACGAACTTTGTCCCATACTACACACATATGGTTTCAGGCATCAAACTTGACTAAATAAAGGAGGAGTTTTTATCAAATAATTCATGAGCAAGATCTCTTTTCCAGGATGACTGAGTCTGTCCTTTGACTTAAGCAGCCAATAATTGCCAATATACCTATATATGTTTTATCCAATAAACATCCACAAATTTTTTAGATGTATTTGAAAACGATAGAAAGAGAAGACAGCCCAAATTAAGGGAGAAGCAGAAAATATATATCACCATAGCACGTTTAAGGTTATTTGAGAATTTTTCCTGCATGTATCCAACATTTTGCTCGTCAAGACCAATTCCTCCAACCAAAACAGGATGGCAGGGATAAAAATATTCAACCATCTCAAAAGGAACATCATGTATCTCCATTCCAAGATAGTTCCTGTTCGTAAACCCTCTAACTCTAATCGGGTGACCTCGCCAAGATCATTGAGCTCAGCTATATTCATTTGTTTGCGAAATTCAATCTCCTCCTTCATCTGGAAGAACCAAACACGAGTTAGCACTCAAAACATAACAGCAGCATGCAGAACACATTATCATGCAAACAAAGTCTTCCTTGTCAACCAGTCCAATTTCGTTAGGCTGGACACAATGGAACTTTGCCAGATCTTTTTCGTGCATTTCCTCCTCAGGAGATTCAGATGCATCATACGTAAATCAAAGTCAAGGGCCATCAAAGCAGATTCCACTAAAACCAAAATATGGTTTCTCCAATACAACTTACAACAACCAAACTTCACCAACGTCTTTTAGCAAAACTATCAACAGATGAGGGATGCATCAACCCACTACAGCCACACCCAAACTCATGGACAAAAAAAATCCATCAAAGAAAATGAAGCAGGCAGTGGCACAAGATGCATGTCTAACAAATATAATAAACATCGTGTTAGTCAAAAGAAAAAGGATATTGTCCATCAAATTTTGCACGTAGTGTGAGCTTTTCAATCTCCGCTCCTCAACTGCTGATTCATCTTCATTCTCAATTCCTTCACTGCCAGAATTATCCTCACGTTGCCCTTCATGCTTCTCACCTGTTTCTAAATCTTCATTAATCACCATAGACAGCATCATCACTGTCATCATCTTCAGATTTGCCCTTTGAAACTTGATTTCTCTGAGCAGCTTTGGACCAATCACCCGTAAACAAAACGGTCTCGGATACTTTCATATACTTCTTCCTGTTTCCAGCTTTCAAGATCTCCATAACTTTTAAATTTGGAACACTCATCAGTAGTGACATCCCACTATTCAATCCTTCTCTCAACTTCTGCAATAAATGAACAGGAATTAGAGACTATGCAACTACAAACTACATTCAGTTAACATCAAGCTTGTATATCAATGCTTAAACTAACAACACTAACAACACATCTAAAAGTATTACTTGTTGAGCCAGACCTCAAATTAATAAAAAAAACAATCAAGGAAATAACCATACAAATAATATCAAGACAGTCCGTATTCCCTTTGACCTTCGGCCTAAAAAATTCATCATCATCACTTTCTTCACCCTCGCTACTATCGTGCACTTCTTTGGACGAAGTTTCTGATGTTGATGTTGATTTCCGATATACAAGCCGAATGAGATTCATTCATCGTCTCAAGGAGGACTTGGTCAACATTAATTTATTTTCCATGTCATCTTCATATAGAGCAACAATTAAGACTGTTCAGAAACAGAAAAGAAAATTCCACACAGAAAAATCAGAACAGAGAAAATATCTATTTAAACTATTTAGCATTTGTGGAGACAATTATTCAATGGAAACATCGTATTGCATATAATTTGGCTCATGTCAGCTATATATAAACTATAGTTACAAATAAAAGAGGGGATATATTCTCCTTTAAGGCCAGTACTGAATATTGCATCACAGTAATAGTAAGTACGAAAGAAATACCATTATCCTCTCTTTCCTCTGTACCAGAAGATAATTGATTATCAACATTGTCGTTGTCGTCATCTTCGCCCTCATCACTGTCGGCATCCTCACCCTCTTCATATGAATCCTGCAATGAAGCAAAAATGTGGAACATTACTATTGTAAATAAAAGGTGCGCCTAGATACTGCATGCGAACTAATTTGCGAAAGAAACATATTTGAGTAAATTAAAAAGCATAATAATGGTGATCACTAGTAAAAGCCCAATTTCTAGAGATTGGCCCACAAAAGAAAAGCCACTTAAATTATGAAGTGACATGTACAACACATAGCATCAGGACCACGGGACAATGGAAGTTTACAAAACAACAAATAAAAGATGAAACGGTTTTATTCTAAAAGTTATGTAGCTTTTAGAAAATCCTGTATAGCTACATTATCAAAACATTCAAATCTAGGATAGGCATAATCGCATAGTTTTGACAAGTGTGAGGAGTTGACATGGCCAAAGAATACGTGCATTGAGTTAAATATATACCAGATTCAACAAAGCAAGGAGACATAGACCAGCATCTATAAAGAAACAAAAACTGAAATATGGTTCCTTGACACCCCACCACTCCTTCCCTATTAAGTATTAACACATTGGTTCTTGAAAAATGGAGATAATACCGGTCACAATTAAGTACCTTCTGATCACCAGAATCAACACCATACCCAAAGATAGCTTTTCTACGATGCTGTCCCTCATTAAATTCAACGTGTTCCACAAAGTTATCTTCATTAGCATCGCTAACACTTTCTAATATTTCACTCTTTTTAATATCTGCATCTTCATCTGAGGACTTTGAATCATCCATTTCCACAGCGATGTATTTTTTCACCAAGCCCATCGGCATTCACTTCCTCACTTTGATGCTGCTTGTCATGAGTATACTCTGTATCATCATCCATATCTTTTGCATTGTTGGTAGCATCTGATGAGATATTAGGCTTCCTGCTGAAAACAGAAATGAAGCTCTTTTCTAACTTCTCATCAATTGAATATTTGGTATTTTGAAACGATTTTACCAACATCTCACCAACATCTTGAGCCTTTCCTGGTAACAGCAAAGAAATAGTATTTAAGCCCAAAAATTGGGGATAATATGGGATAGATAGAAGATGACAAGATATTTGCCTTTTTATCCTGCCAGTTTGTATAAGTTAAAACAATATATCATCAAGAATACAAGAGCTATTTCCATTTTATATTATTCAAAACAAGATCCACAAAAGGGCTGTTTTATAATAAAAAATTTATTATAATTTTGATCATATAGTTATGAAGGGGTGTTTTATCTTAAACCGATTTGATCATAGCCTAACCTTATAATTTTAACGTCAAATATATGTGTAATATAGTAATCTAATATGTAATCAAAAATTAAAAAAAAAAGTGATATAGCAGCTAATGTGACATCCCACTTATAAAATAATTTATTTTAAATATTATCTTTTTATTACTCCTTTATAATCAAACACCTTTACAATTAAAATTCTTTTAATCTATATCGTTTTTCACCGGCTGCAAACTACACAAATAGAGAGAGGAAGTTTAGGAAGAACAAAGCTTTCGATTTCTTCTCAATCATGACACATTTGTAATTTCTACCAAATTATTTTACTATTACTCAAAAATCTGCATTTCTGAAAGGAAAAAAAAAATATATGGGATTTTAATTGCTTGGCTACAAACTAAATGAATAGAGAGGGTCAATAGAACAAAGTTTTTAAATGAAATGGCGGATTTAAGGTCAAAAGAATTAGAAGACTCTCCAAAAATCATTATTACTGAGGTGAATTTTTTTTTTTGTTTATATTAATTGATGCTGAATTTAATTAGTTAGACTTTTCAGCTTCATTTGAATCAAGTTGATGACGACAATGATATAAGCAATGAACCAAGCACTAAAGAAATTATTGAGCCAAAAATTGGCACGGTTTTTTATACGGCTCAGGATTTGTTTTGAGCTCTACAAGATATGTGGGAAGATAATGAGATTCGAAATTATTAAAAGAACCTGTAGCACAGGAGATAATGGACAGTTAAAATATATGACAATTTCATGTTCATCCAGGGGGCAAGGCAAATTCTTTATCAAGCCATCCCTTTAGATTACAACCAACATCTAAAACAAATTGTAAGGCTAAAGTAAGGGCAACAGCATGCCTTGACGGAAAGTGGGGAGTGAGATTCATTACATATGACCATAATCATGAGCTAAACACACCAAGTAAGGCTCGTTTTCTCAAAACCAATAGGGTAATGAAGTGGTTTGTTCAAAGAAAGTTGGAATTGAATGATCAAATTGTAATAAGACCAAATAAAAGCTTTAATTCTTTGGTGGTTGAAGTAGAGGACATCAGAATTTAGGTTTCCTAGAAAAAGATTATAGGAAATGTTTAGACAAGGTAGGCACTTCAGCTTGGGGATGAGATGCTTCTGTAGTTCATGATTATTTCTTAAAAATACAAGATGGCAACTCCAATTATATATATATATATATATATATATATATGATGGATTTAGATAAAGATTTTTGGTTTAAAAATTTATTTTGAGCTTATGCAAGAAGTAAAGTTGTGAATAAAGAATTTGGTGATGTTATTACATTTGATTCAATTATTTAGCAAGTAAATATGATATGCCATTTGCTGTTTTTGTTGGGTTCAATCATCATAGACAGTCAACATTATTAGGATGTGGTTTGATTTCCAACGAGGACACCAAGACATATGTATGACATGCATGTTTGGTTGTGTTCCAAATTCCATAATCATTGATCAAGATAAGGCCATGCAAAAGACGGTTGAAGTTGTCTTTCCACGTGCGCGACATAGGCGGTGTTTGTGGCATATAATGAAAAATCTTCTAGAAAAATTGAAGGGTTACAAGAAATATGAATTGATCATGTTGACTTTGCATAATGTTGTTCATAATTCTTTAACAACTTCTGATTTTGATGAAAAATTAGATGGTGTTTATTAAAAAAAGGAAAATTATCATTGCACCACCTTTATTTTGCCTTATGTTTATTCAACCACTATAAAATTCTAACATGTACTTTGCACCATCTTAATTTCTTTTCACATTTGTATCAACTAATCACTTTTGCATTAACACTATTAAATAATTTTAATAAAATGACAATTTTACCTCCAAATAAATTAAAAGACCATTTTATTTTTTAAAAACTTTAAAAAATAAAAAAATATAATGATAAAAATATCCCTCAATTTAATAAAAATAAATCCCAAAATTAGAATTTTTATTTTTAATAAAAATTATTTTAATATAAAACTATAATTATAAAAATAATTACAAAATTTTGAGATTTAATAAAAATCCCCTAAATTGTTAAAATTTTAGGATTTATTCTTTTAAGAAATAAATTCAGTTATTTTAATAAAATTTTACAAAATTATAATTTTTTAATAAATAAATTCATTTATTTTTATTAAAATTTTATAAAATTATAATTTTTAATAAAAATAATTATTAAAATTTTGTAAAGTCTAAATTTAGTAAAAATCAGTTGAGCACCTCTATTTGGGATTTATTTTTTATTAAATTTAGGGATATTTTTATGATTATAATTTTTAATTTTAAAAATTTTTATAAAATAAAATAGTCTTTTAATTTATTTGGGGTAAAATTGTTATTTTATTAAAATTATTTAATACTGTTAATGCAAAAGTGGTAGTTGATACAAATTTGAAAAGAAATATGGTGTAAAGTACATGTTAAAATTTTGTAATGGTTGGATGAACATAAGACAAAATAAAGGTGATGCAATGATAATTTTCCTTAAAAAAATATAATCTTCATAATAATGAGTGGTTGCAAGGCTTGTATAATAAGAGGCGATGTTGGGTGCCAGCATATGTGAATGATATGTTTTGGGTAACGATGTCTACAATATAATGCAATGAGAGTATACATGCATTCTTCGATGGTTATGAAAATTCAAAAACTACTCTAAAGCAATTTGTTTAACAATATGGGAAATGCACTACAAGACAAGGTAAAAAAACAAAATCATGCTGATTTTAATGACTTTAATTTTAATATCTCTAATGCTACCCATTATGCCGTAGAGCAGCAATTCTAAATGCTTATACAATAGAAAAATTTAGAGAATTTTAGCAAGAGCTAAAAGGTCAAATCTTCTGAGACATTTTCATGTCAAACAAATATTTTAACTTCAAAGATTATAGTGGTTGAAGATGTTAAAATTAGAGAGAATCATCGTCGTGACCCTTTTGAAGTTTCTTTTGATGAGGTTAATTGGGAGATTAACTCCAAATGTCGACTATTTGAGTTTAAGGGAATTTTATGTTGACACATCATTGCAGTGCTTATTCATAAAGAAATATTTTTGTTCCTGAAAACTATATTTTTAGGCGATAGAGAAAGGACGTAAGAAGATGTCACACAATTAGGTGAAAGTAAGTAATGACAATTAGAGCACCAAACCTGAAGGTCTCAGATTTGACAAGATGTGCAACTTTTTTTATGATGTAGCTGAACGAGCAACTAATAATGAGAATAATTGCAATATGTGTTGGAGGTTTTAGATGATTTGAAAGCAAAACTAATGTTAAATAGAGGTAGTGGTGAAATTAGTCAACCTCGCAACAATATAGTTCATGGCACAACAAAATCTTCGTGGTATTTATAGTGGTAAAATTCTTTCTCCATTAGCGTTAGAAGTAAAGGTCGTCGGCGTTACAAGCGAAAGTAATTTAAAAGTGAGCAAATTATTCAGAGAAAAAAACAAAAGAAATCAACCAAAGTATGAAATTAATTAATTTTATCCAAAATTCTTGTCAAATATTTTATTATAATGATCTTCTAATTCCTATTTATTATTTCATTTCAGGGATCTCAAGTATAAGTGGTGAACCACAAAGATATAGATTGGACAACAACGCCATTCATAAAACGGTTATGTCTAACAATCAAATACAGGTATTGTGTTATTATTCTTTCTACTTATCTTATAATTATTAGGAGTATGTGATTCTTATTGTCATTAGGTCAATGCCATTTTCCTTTTTTCTTTAGGGTAATACATGGAGAAAATCATAATATTATTTCTCATATTTACAAACCTTTAGTTTTTTCCTTTTAACTAATTATTTTTAATATATAGAGGTCAATCAAGAGTTGTAAGGAGATTGAAGTATGAGCTAGCAAGAAGCCAAACATAAAAAGATGGAGTTGGAGAATTTATTTGAAAACATTATGTCATCAAACTATAATGCTAGATTATTGTCAAATTATTTTCAGAGTTTGATTTTTGCTATGAAATTTATGATGAATTGTAGATTTTTAATTGCATGGATGTTTACAGTTTGGGCTATTCCAATTTATAGTAACAATATAATTAGAATGTTAAGTTTTTGCGATTTTATGTATTTTACAGTTAATAATTTTCCTTCAAAACAAAAAAAAGAGTGAACATTTTATTAAGGGCTGAAGAATATTTTTAGTATTTCATAATAATGTTGTAATACCCTAGGCGAATTCCACATCAAAGAAAGCACGGGAGAGATGCTGGGTTTATAAAGGGTGATCCACACCTTAATTGGCTATACGCATTTTTGGTTGTATGGGCGTCCCAGGAACAAAACTGTGCGGGCCTTGTTAAGGCCCAAAGCGGATAATATCTTGTCAGGTCTAGGTTGGGTCATGACAGATGGTATCAAAGCGGCTCTGCGTGTCCTCTTGAGTGGACAATATCTTGCCAGGTCTGGGTTTGGTCATGACAGATGGTATCAGAGCAGTTCTGCATGCTCTCTTGAGCGATGGTGGGCAAACTTCAGCGAGGACACTTAGTCCCTAAGGGGGGTAGGTGTATGTAACACTCTAGGCAAATCCCTCATCGGTAAAACATGGGAGAGATGCTGAGTTTATAAAGGGTGATCCACACCTTAATTGGCAAGATACGTTTTGGGGTGTATGGGCGCCCTAGAAACAAAATCGTGCGAGCCTTATTAAGACCCAAAGCGGGCAATATCTTATCAGGTTTGGATTGGGTCATGGCAAATGCAAATGAATATTGCTGATAATTTCCCATTAAATAACAAAAGCTTAAATGTAGATTGATTTTTAGTACATATTGAGTTTACAAAAAAATATATATATTTCTCTTTAGTTTCATTGAAATAAATACAATGTTTATTTATACACTTCCTCATATTAATCAAGCTACTAACTATTGAATATGAATATTCACCGGACTGGAAGCTATTAATCTTCTGTCATGTAACTATGCTTTCTTGCCTAGTGAGCATTTTCAGCTTGTGTAACCTCCTTATCGCTGCCACACACAATGCAATTTAGCATAAAAAAACTAATGCCAATAACTGGACAATTTGCTCTCCAAAATACACAAGTTGAACCAATGGAGCAATCATTCTTGTCTCGGTTGCTCTAGAAGTCATGACCAAATTCCCAATTAACTTAACGCAAAAAAATGGGGCTCATCATCGTCCACAACTTCAAGATCATCAGAAGATACTTTAACAATCAATTTAGATTTCTTCTTACTAATATCACAAAATCTTTTGCAATATTTCATATGCTACCCGGAAGTAAAAGCAAACAAAACCCATATTAAATTATTGCTTTTGAGATTAAAGTAAAAAGGGAAAATTTTGAAAATAGACTCATTTTGGTTCAAATGCAAAATTTCCAAGCTCTTGATAAAGTTTTTTTTTTTAAGCAAAATTAGGATGAAACAAAGTAAAAGAAGTGATTTCTAACATGACCCAGTTAAATTATAGCGTTAAATCAAAAAGTGGAGAAATTATACAACACACATGATTGTTTAACACAGAAATAAAACAAGAACATAATGCAGAAAAAATAAAGATGTTTTAAGTCTAATCTGTAAAACAAAAAGCTAAAAAGTTTCTAGTCACTTGATAAACAGGAAGGAAAATTATTCAATACAAAATCTAGCTACCTAGTTTAAAAAATGAAATCTTTATTCTTATTATATTATTATTTAGGAAGGAAGATCAAAATCGTTTAGAAAACAAAAGCAATTATGCAGAAGGGGATTGGAAGCGATGAGATGATACCATCGAATACAAAACACTTCTACCATATTTATATACCCCATTAGTCCTCTTGTTTCTTTTGACCCAAATCCCCAATCTCAATCACAAAAAAATAATGTAGATACCTATAGATAATAAAAAATAAACAAATAAAAATCAATAAATACAAAGATGTTTTAAAAATTAAATTTTACAATAGCTATATATATCATTCTCATGTGTAGATGCCCACTTTTTTTTAATACGGACAAACTTAAACCGTGTGATTTAAAAGAGTTAAAAACTAACTCTCTTAAATCCATGATTTTAAAATGTGTTCACGTGAAAAAAAAAAATGAAGGCACCCACATTGGAGAAGAAATTACAAACGTGTCATGATTAAGAAGAAACAGAAAGCTTTGTTCTTCCTAAACTTTCTCTCTCTCTGTCTCTTCATTTAGTTTGCAGCCAAGCCAAAAACTATAAATTGAAAAGAATTTTAATTGAAAAAGGCATTTGATTTTAAAGGAGTAATAAAGGGATAAGATTTAAAATAAATTATTTTAGAGGGGTCGATTTTAATTTAAAAGAAATTTATAAGTGGGATTCCACATCAGTTGTCATATCATTTAGAATGTGTTTTGGGATTAATATTTGGAATATGTAATATTATTGTTTTCCTTATCAAGCTTGGATACAAATTCTGTCTATTTTTGGATACATATTCCATCTTAATAGGCTCCTCTTAAAAATTGATTCGCTATTTGTAAGTTCATTACTTGTGCTTTCTGCAGTCACAGCCCCGAGATTTCATCTTGAGCAATACCCTTCAATTGAGTCCACTCTATGATAATGTAAATAAAAAAAATAACTTATCATTGAAAAGTTAAATCTAACAATTAGAAAAATAATAACAGTGATGTTTTAACAATACTCTGAAATAAAGGGATGAACTGAGTATTTAGTCAAAATCTATTGACTACTGATAATGTGCAAGCATCGTGCCACATTTTCAGCTTGCATTGTTATGAAGATATTATCTTCGCTCCCTATCAAAGCTGTTTTATGCAACAGGTGAATAATCGACAGTGAAGCATTCGTAAAGATGCACTAAAGCACAGCGTCAATCAGTGTTGAAAAATTCAAAATTGGAATTCCAATACATGCATTCAAATTTGGCTAATACATCATTTGACCAACTTGCATACACATGCATGCATTCAACTTTGGAGAGGCAAATTTGAAGATAAATTCCTAAGGTAGGTGCCTAATTTTTGTTGACAATTTTGTTGGGGTTGGTGCAATAGTGCATCCCATTTTTCCCTATAAATAGAAGGCAATTCCTCATTTGTTAAATCATCCAAACTTGTGAGATTTCTAAGTGAGTTTTGGTAGAAAAATTCCTTAGGTAATAAAGGAATTTGGGTGTATTGGGTATTGGGTTTTTGAGAGTTTTCCCACTTTTGTAAAGTCTCACTATTAGTAAAATTATCTTCCAGTCTTTGCCCGTGGACGTAGGCATTACGCCGAACCACGTAAATTATTGTGTCCTATTTTCTTTGTATTTGTTTATTACCACATTTATATTTCTCCAGAAGTCGATGATTCGTAATTGCTCACCCACGCATTTCCGCAACAATTGGTATCAGAGCCGAAGGTTCGTGTTTGGGGCATACGACACTGTTCACGTATACGTACTATTCACGTATACAGAACTGTTCACAGATACGGTACTGTTCACGTATACGGTACTGTTCATTGATACGGTGGAGACGACCATTTATATTTGGGAGACAGTCTATTGTAAGTAGTGTGTATTTTTGCATGTCTAGGAAAGTTCTGTCAACAAGGCGATAAGAGTCTAAGGATTCTGGTTTTTAATTGGGACCGAGTTCCCGTCCCGGTCTCCCTGAACTTTCCTGGTGCATTTATTCACGCGAAATAAACATCATAGAGGCTGTTTTTCAAATATAAATAGTTGTTGAAGACACTGGTCATTTGATAAAAGGATGGCAGAGGCATCGTCGTCGTCTTCATCAGCGAGGACTACTGTGACTAATGCAAAGTTTGAAGTGGAGAAATTCGATGGTACCAATAACTTTGGTATATGGCAATGTGAGGTGTTGGATGTCTTATGTCAGCAAGAGTTGGATGTTGCTCTTGAAGAAAAGCCTGACACGATGGATG
This sequence comes from Atalantia buxifolia, assembly GCA_030444775.1. Classification (NCBI taxonomy): domain Eukaryota; kingdom Viridiplantae; phylum Streptophyta; class Magnoliopsida; order Sapindales; family Rutaceae; genus Atalantia; species Atalantia buxifolia. The sequence goes on from CM059838.1 coordinate 11,351,270, forward strand.
ACAAGGAGTGGATAAAGATCAATAGACAAGCATGTGGTACTATTCGCTTATGTTTGGCTAAAGATCAGAAATACTCTGTCATGAGGGAGACGTCGGCAAAGAAATTGTGGGAGACACTGGAAGAAAAGTATATGAAGAAAAGCCTTGAAAATAGGCTTTATATGAAAAAGAAACTCTATCGATTCACATATACACTTGGCATGTCAATGAATGACCATGTGAATTCGTTCAACAAAATATTAGCAGATTTGCTAAATCTGGATGAGAGATTTGAAGATGAAGATAAGGCACTGTTGTTGAATTCCCTTCCGATGAATATGATCATCTTACCACCACTTTGCTTCATGGGAAGGACAAAGTGTCACATTCGATCTTTGTCAGACGGTCGTTGTACAACTTTGAGACGAGAAAGAAAGATAGAAAGGATCACAGAGATACAGTTGCAGAAGCATTGACAGCGAGAGGTCGTTCACAAAGCCGCAAACCTGGAAAAAGAAGCAAGTCTAAAGGGAGGCCTGCCAAAGATGAATGTGCTTTTTGCCGCGAAAAAGGGCATTGGAAAAAGAATTGTCCTAAGTTACAAAAGGGCAAGGCTACTTCGGATGCATGTGTAGCAGAGCATGATGAGGAGTCAGACTTTAGTCTGGTTGGCATGACGTTGACATGTCACTCAGATGAATGGATTTTGGATTCGGGTTGTACTTATCATATGTGTCCTAATAAGGGCTGGTTTTCTAGCTTTAAGAGTCGGATGGTGGAGTTGTTTTTATGGGCAATGACAATGCCTGTAAAACCATGGGAATAGGTACAATCCAATTAAAGAATCATGATGGCTCAATCCAAGTCTTGACGGATGTTCGCTATGTACCAAGCTTGAAGAAAAATCTCATCTCATTAGGAGTCCTAGAATCTAAAGGGCTCACAATCACTTTGAGAGATGGATTGTTAAGGTAGGTAGTAAATGGGGCGCCGATGATGATGAAAGGCACAAGAAGAAATAACTTGTACTATTTCCAAGGAAATGCAGTTATTGGATCAAAGATCAACAGCTTTAAAAAGATGCAGATTCAAGCAAAACCAAGTTGTGGCATATGCGTTTGGGACATGCTGGTGAAAAAGCTTTGCAGACTTTGGTGAAGCAAGGATTATTGAAAGGTGCAAATTCTTGCAAATTGGAATTTTGTGAACACTGTGTTCTGGGCAAGCAAACCAGGGTAAAGTTTGGTTCAAAGAATTCACGATACAAAAGGAATTCGACTATGTTCACAAAGATGTATGGGGACCTACCAAAACAAAATTTCTTCTTTGGGAGGTATGCACTATTTTGTCACTTTTGTTGATGATTATTCAAGAAAAGTGTGGGTGTATTTGATGAAAAATAAGAATGAAGTTTTGGGCATATTTTTGAAATGGAAGAAAATGGTCGAGACTCAGACTGGTCGAAAGGTCAAAAGACTTCGCTCAGATAATGGTGGTGAGTACAAGAATGATCCATTTCTTCAAATATGCCAAGATGAGGGCATTGTGCGACACTTCACTGTTCGAAATACACCACAGCAGAATGGGGTGGCAGAACGCATGAACCGGACTATACTGGAGAAAGTTCGATGTATGTTGTCCAATGCTGGATTGGGCAAAAAGTTTTGGGCTGAGGCAGTAGTATATGCGTGCCATCTGATCAACCGTTTGCCATCAACTGCAATTGAGGGCAAAACACCCATGGAGATATGGACTGGTAATCCTGCTACTGATTATGATTCTTTACATGTTTTTGGTTCCACTGCTTATTATCATGTAAAAGAATCTAAGTTAGACCCAAGAGCAAAGAAAGCATTGTTCATGGGTATAACTGGTGGAGTAAAAGGATATCGTCTCTGGTGTCCTGTTACAAAGAAAGTTATTTTCAGTAGAGATGTAACTTTTGATGAATCAGCCATGTTGAAACAAAAAGATTCTCAAGAGGATGACGAGACCAGTAGCACTTTGCAGCAGGTGGAGTTTGAAAAGGTTAAAGTTGATCCAGCTGGTGTCGATGAAACCGAAGATGATGAAGAGGTTCTGACCCAGGAACCTTCACAGCAACAAGATTCAATTGCATATAGAAGGCCACACAGAGAGATTCGCAGACTGCCGCTTTGTTGATATGGTGGCCTATGCACTTCCAATTATAGATGATGATGTTCCTTCCACTTACGCAGAAGCAAAAAAGAACCCGAAAAGTATACAGTGGAAGAAAGCAATGAACGAAGAAATGCAGTCTCTTCACAAAAATGAAACTTGGGAGTTAGTTACACTGCCCAAGGAAAAGAAGGCAATTGGGTGCAAATGGGTATATGCAAAAAAGGAAGGATTTACTCGCAAAAATGAAATTCGATACAAGGCTAGATTGGTAGCGAAGGGTTACGCTCAGAAGGAAGGAATAGACTACAATGAGGTATTTTCTCCAGTTGTGAAACACTCGTCTATTCGAATTTTGCTAGCTATGGTTGCGCAATTTGATCTTGAACTAGTTCAACTTGATGTAAAAACTGCATTTTTACATGGTGATTTGGAAGAGGAAATTTACATGACTCAGCCAGATGGATTCAAAGTTGCTGGAAAAGAAAATTGGGTTTGCAAATTGACAAAGTCGCTTTATGGATTGAAACAATCTCCGAGGCAATGGTATAAGCGATTTGATCGATTTATGAAAGGGCAAAGGTACACAAGAAACAAATTTGATCATTGTGTGTATTTCCGCAAGTTACAAGAGGGATCTTTCATATATTTGCTCTTGTATGTCGATGATATGCTAATAGCATCCAAGAGCAAAGATGAGATTGAGAAGTTGAAGACTCAACTCAATCAAGAGTTTGAGATGAAAGATTTGGGTGAAGCTAAAAAGATTCTTGGCATGGAGATATGCAGAGATAGAGCTCGTGGCAAAGTAAGCTTGTCTCAGAAGCAATATTTGAAGAAGGTATTACAGCAATTTGGCATGACTGAGCAGACAAAACCTGTAAGTACCCCGTTGGCTTCTCATTTCAAGCTTTCTGCACAATTATCTCCTTCGACAGATGCAGAACGAGAATACATGTTACAAGTTCCGTATTCAAATGCAGTGGGTAGCTTGATGTATGCAATGGTGTGTACAAGGCCTGACATTTCACATGCAGTTGGTATAGTGAGCAGGTATATGCATAATCCTGGTAAAGGACATTGGCAAGCTGTGAAATGGATTTTACGGTACATTCAGAAAACCGTGGATGTTGGTTTACTGTTTGAGCGAGATGATACACTTGGTCAAAGTGTGATCGGATATGTCGATTCTGATTATGCCGGTGATTTGGACAAACGACGGTCAACCACCGGATATGTATTTACTTTTGCTTTGAGGCCAATTAGTTGAAGTCTACACTACCCTCTGATTGCACTGCACTAATCGACCACAGAGGCCGAGTACATGGCGATTACAGAGGCTGTTAAAGAGGCTATTTGGTTACAAGGCTTGCTTGAAAACTTGGGATTGGTACAGGAGCACATTAATGTGCATTGCGACAGTCAAAGTGCTATTCATTTAACAAAAAACCAAGTTTATCATGCACGTATTTAAGCACATCGACGCATTTATTTCATTTTGTGCGGAAATTGTTGATGAGGGGAAGATTTTTCTTCGTAAAATCAAGACTGCAGAGAATCCCGCAGATATGTTGACTAAGGTGGTGACGACGATCAAGTTTGAGCATTGTCTAAACTTGATCAATATCACACAAGTTTGAAAGCAAATGGAGAAGGCAGAGGTCAAGGACGATCTGTTGATAGTCGACTCAGATTTTGATAAAATCTTCGTCGAGGTGGAGAATTGTTGAAAAATTCAAAATTGGAATTCCAATACATGCATTCAAATTTGGCTAATACATCATTTGACCAACTTGCATACACATGCATGCATTCAACTTTGGAGAGGCAAATTTGAAGATAAATTCCTAAGGTAGGTGCCTAATTTTTGTTGACAATTTTGTTGGGGTTGGTGCAATAGTGCATCCCATTTTTCCCTATAAATAGAAGGCAATTCCTCATTTGTTAAATCATCCAAACTTGTGAGATTTCTAAGTGAGTTTTGGTAGAAAAATTCCTTAGGTAATAAAGGAATTTGGGTGTATTGGGTATTGGGTTTTTGAGAGTTTTCCCACTTTTGTAAAGTCTCACTATTAGTAAAATTATCTTCCAGTCTTTGCCCGTGGACGTAGGCATTACGCCGAACCACGTAAATTATTGTGTCCTATTTTCTTTGTATTTGTTTATTACCACATTTATATTTCTCCAGAAGTCGCAGTATTCGTAATTGCTCACCCACGCATTTCCGCAACAATCAGAGTATCGTTGTTTTAGATAAATATTCTAAACGTTCGAGCTCACCAAATCAATTAGTTGCACGATCAAGAACATATCCATTCCAACCACACATATTCTAAATGTTCAAGCTATTAGCGGTGCTATGTTCATCAGTTCTTCCCCATCAATCAATCAAATAGAAGAAAGGCTGCCAGAGATATTTGATCGTACAAATATATACGTGAATTTAATTCGAACCACGAACAACATATTTTTTAGCCGTACATTAAAAAAAAAAATTGGATGCGACAAGAAGAAAATGTAGAGGATAAGGACTTGAAATATTTGCCTTTTTTTTTTACCTTTTCTTTATTAAATAATATTATTGTCCTCCCTTTTTGTTAGATTCCTATATTCATCGATTACCCATACCGATAACTTTGGTTCAGAATATTTGAGAAAAGATTTGATTTCAAGTTCAAAGAAGAAACTCAAGCATATTCGCTATCAAAATCTGATGGATAAAAAAAAAACAAAAATGAAAAATGAAAATTGTACGTATATGACAGTCAACAAGTAACAAAGTTTTATTTGTTCATTATAGAAGAGGCCAACGCGTGAAGGCATAAAGGATGAAGGGTGATGGGTTTTATCTAGTTAGCAGCGTAAGCTTATTTAGTTCTTTGATTAAAAAGTGACAAAACCCTAAACCACTTTTTGTAGCTACGATTTGATTGATGTAAATATGTCAATTCCTGGCTTTTGATCCTTTTCATTTATCCGAAATGTTTGCTAAAGTTGGTTTATTCCTGCGTTTGCCATAATTTTAGTAGTTGGGTTGCAAAAAGATGCATAGAAAAGATAAGAGTTTGGTTGTTTCAACTTAAATTTTTGACTTAAAATTTAAATATAAATTTTGAGCCATTAATTTTATACGATTCAAAATCCCATAGTCGATGAATTGGTATAATTAAATATTACTTTAACTTTCAATATCTACTCCTGAATTACATACAATTAATAACTCAAAGTTTTAAGTAAAAAAATTAAATTAAAATAACCCTTCCCTAATTAAAAGATATTAGGGAGCCCAATTTTACTTTATATAAGCAACATTGTAGATTGTACAATTGGTATTTAGTCCATCTTAAATATTTTATTTTATTTTATTTTATGGGCCTACTAAGATTCCTTTACAAATTTTAACACCCTCGTCTTGTCCTCGGCGTTAAATGTTAACATCGAAAGCACATAATGTTGAAAAGTTTACATGACATTTTAATGAGTTCAGTATCTATCAATCTAAAATCGGACGATGGACCATCACTCACCATCTCTCTTTGTTCTCAAACTGGGCGATCCGGCCATCGCCCGAATTGATCAAAAGCCCATCATCCAATCAAAAAAAAAATCATTCAATTCGGTTTAACAAAGTCTCGGCATATATATGTATATATAATTTTTGTTTTAATTTACGAGTTACTTGCAAACAATGTTCATGACGTTGATATATTCTTTAGCTTTTGAACCATGGGAAACAGTTCATACATATATAGTCTAAGTCTACCCTGTACCTATATGTATTCTCTGGTGCCAGATAAAAAGTAACAAAAATGTGCCACTGCCAAAGCGTACACGGTGATGATGGTGGGCGGCTTTTACTTTACCTTCAGAATTGTGCGCCTACTCACTACTGTTAATGGGTAACAAACAACATCAGCCCAGACCTAAAAAGCACTTTTAGCCAAGCACGTCCAAGTTCCAACCCATTAGTGCTTTCGCTGAAATTTCTTTGTATTTGCACTACCGTACATAAAAAAGGACACAAAAGCATGCATACACACGTAACACTCCTCAGAAATTGAAAAAATATTATTTTAAACACCCAAAAAGGAAGCCATTCTTCTTATATAAGTAGAGGCCACTAGAGCCCTCCAAAACCATCCATTTCTTTATTTCTTAACTTCTTTGTCCCTCTTTGATCTCTGGCTCTCTCTCAGTTCATGCAAACTTGCCTTAAATTAATTTGCCTATTTAGCTATGGAAGTCATTAGCCATGAGAAACCTCGAGGGCTATTTGCTCGCATGTGGCTGTACCTTAAGAGCTTGCCTGAAAATTTGAAAGCCAAAGTGGTTGAAGTTGTTGACAAAGTAATAAAGCTTGGGAAAGATGACCCTAGAAGAATTACTCATTCACTTAAAGTTGGACTTGCACTTACGATGGTCTCAATATTTTACTACTATCAACCACTTTATGACAATTTCGGTGTCTCTGCAATGTGGGCTGTCATGACTGTAGTTGTTGTTTTTGAGTTCTCTGTTGGTAAGATTGTCATTTGAAGTTTCTTAAGATACATGTCCATTGTACGTACAAGTGATCAATAGAATCATGACTCGTGTATTTTATTTTTTTTTTTAATTTTCAGGAGCCACCCTTGGAAAAGGGCTGAATAGAGGATTGGCAACATTAGTAGCTGGAGGTCTAGGCGTTGGAGCCCATCACTTAGCCAGCCTTTCCGGGGAAATTGGCGAGCCCATATTGCTTGGGTTTTTTGTCTTCATTCATGGTAAATGAATTAATGTAATAGCACACATAAGAATATCCAAATTCATAGTTTTGCAATCAATCAATCAATCATTGTCCAAATGCAATCAATCAATCATTGTTGATATTAATTAATTAAATGTTGGTGTTTATGAATATTATTGTTGCAGCTGCCGCATCAACATTTATAAGGTTCTTCCCAACGATCAAGGCAAGATATGATTATGGACTGTTAATATTTATATTAACATTCTCTTTGATATCGGTATCGGGTTTCCGAGATGATGAAATATTAGAGTTAGCTCACAAGAGATTATCAACAGTCATCATAGGTGGCTCTGCCTGTATCATCATTTCCATTTTGATCTGCCCAGTTTGGGCTGGTCAAGATCTTCACAATCTCATTGCTACCAATTTGGAAAAGCTTGGAAAATTCTTAGAAGGTATGAAACTTTACAAAAATTTGTTGTGCACCACGCAAATACATGATATAAAAACGTTCCAACTAATAGAGGTAAATGTTGTTCAGGATTTGGAAATGAATACTTTAAAACATTGGAGGATGGAGAGTCGTCTAATAAGGATGAGAAATCCTTCATGCAAGAATATAAAATTGCTCTCAATTCAAAAAGCAGTGAAGAATCCTTGGTGGGTATAAAAAGCTCTCTTGCACTTTCGATTACATGAAATTAATTAATTTGATCAATGTTGCTATAGTCCACTAATTTTGTTGACTCTCAGGCCAATTTTGCAAGATGGGAACCCGGCCACGGCAGGTTTCTGTTTCGCCATCCATGGCAAAGGTACCTTAAAATTGGAAATCTCACGCGCCAATGTGCGTATAGAATTGATGCACTAAATGGCTACCTCAACACTGAAATTCAGGTATAATATATTATGTTAAATTCTATATGTTTATTAAAAAAAAAAAAAGATGGACCGGAATTCGAGCTTCTTCGAGCAAAATTTATATGCATGGGTATTGCCGTATTGGCGGTAATTAGTAGAAAAAGATAACAATAATTAAATCTCAACCATATATTATTATTGAGGGATACATGTCATAAAATTAAAAAGATCAAATCATGAAAGGATCTTAATTTTACATAAATGTCTGCTTACACTCATGCATTTAATCACGTGGCAAAGTACTCAGGTATCTTATACGATTGTTGCAGGCAGCTCCAGAAATCAAAAGTAAAATTCAGGAGGCATGCACAGAAATGAGTTTGGAATCTGGCAGAGCACTAAAAGAATTGACATTGGCAATCAAAAAAACATCTCAGCAGCCAATAACATCTGCTGATACCCACATTAAGAATGCAAAATCTGCTGCCAAAAATCTCAACACTTTGCTCAAATCAGGCATATGGGAAGATTGTGATCTCTTAACTGTGGTACCAGTCGCCACAGTTGCCTCACTGCTCATTGATGTTGTTAATTGCACTGAAAAGGTCTCTGAATCCGCATACGAACTTGCATATGCGGCAAGGTTTGAGAGCATTGATTCTGCTGTTTCTCCAGAAAAGCCCCGCTCAGAACAATGTAGTGCTGAAAAATCTAATGCTGATTGCCCTCACGTCGTGATTACTGTTGCTGAGTCAACTCCAGCTGGTCCAATGGCTGATCGAATTTTGAAGGCGTAAATATGTATTAACACTGAAAAATAATAGCTATCATGTGATGATTATATCCGAACTTAGTTATTATAAAGGTTGGATATATGAAGTGACTTTAACTATAGTCCTACCTTCAAGTTTGGCTGAGTGATTTTCAAGTATCATTTTTTATCTGTTTATAGGAGTTCAAATCTTGGGAGAAATAAGGGATTACCTTTTCAAAAATAATATAAATTTAATAAAAATAACTATAGGAATTTTTCTAAACAAAATTAATAGTAGTATTCCCTTTATGTTGCACTTTGCCAATTTTGTTTCTTTCTTTCTTTCTTTTTTCCCCAAATAGGCTAATTATAATTAGTAACCCTCATCTTCCCGAGGAATCGAACTGAACAGCTAGCCAAACAAAGCCATTCAGCAGCGACTATCGGGGTAATAATAAACATCACTAATGTATGTTTTTTAAATCTCTTATCTGCGGTTGAAATGAGAGGGGAACTTCTTTGAGACTAGCAAAAAAATTGCATAAATACATATGAGATATTTATAATTTGAGCTTTTAAAATAGAAGTTTTGATGATTTGGCCCTGCAAGTTTAAAATTTTAACAGTTTAACTCAATAATTAAATACATGTTTTCAGCTTTTACCCCCAAAAATTTACTTTTATGAGATTATGGCCCCTCCAGAATTTTACCGTAACTCTATCCCCGATTGAGATTATAGTTTATTTTATTAGAATCCGTTCTTTACAGAAAAAAATAGAATAAACATGAGAATTATACTCATATCTGGATTTTTTTCTTTTTTAAGTAAACTTTGATTAGAACTACGTTTGTTTAATAAGCTAAATACGAATGATTTTATTCGGTATGGAGAACTAGAATCTTTATTATTACTTAAATAACAAAAATAATCTAAGCCTGTTCATAACATTTATAAGTGTAGTTCATTTTTATATGATGCACTATCTTACACTACAAATATTTGATTATGTTGACATAATAATTTCAACTTTTGCAAAAAAATATCAACCGATCTTTGATCCTTGTCCGTACAGTTGGAACTTATATATAGAGGAGAGTCAATTTATCAAATGATTAAAAACAAGATTTCAACTTCTGGGCATCATAATTGACCGAAAAAAATACTATTACATAAAGTGAAGTGCTCTTGACTATATAATTAGAAGGCTAATTAGAATGATGTAATGAGTGGAGCACATGTTTAGTTACTTCACTTTGGTGATGTGTGCTATTCTTTTTGTATTTTTTTTATTGCTAAGAAATAAAAGCGGAGGCATCTATTAACTTAAAATTTCGTGCAATATATTAACCTAAAATTTACCTGACCGCTGCTCAGAGGCAATAATCTTTGGTCTGTGGATCTTTCGGCCGAGCATTCGAGGAAACTGTCAACATTATCGGCCTAGCTAGTGCGTGCAACAGTACTTGTAAAAATCTTTCCATCCGGCTTAATGTAAAATTCTTCTCCTAAATTTCTTAGGATTCCCAATTAATTACGCTTCATATTGTGGTCCATCCCATTTAATTATTTTCGATCATCATAATTAAGTTTGAGCCACAGCCTCAGGAGATGTTGGCTTACTAGTTAGTAGTTACTTCTGGGATTGATAAAATCTAATTCTTAGAAGCACACTTAGGAATTGTTCTAGAAGGGCATATGTTTATGCAATAAAATAAATAATTATGTGCAGATCCGAAAGTTCACATTTTGCAAAATCTGAATTTAAGCTAGAACTAATCATAGTTAATTGTGCCGCATTGTATAATTCTCTTATAACATTATACAACCTTAATTTTAGTTCAAATCTAGATTTTATAAAATCTAAACATCTAGACGTGAGCACTATTGTAAAAGCATAAACAAAACTAGGTAAGGGAGTGTGCATGTGCAATAGTAAATCGCATGTCCACATGTAATAGCTTTGGACCATGTATTTAATAAGAAATCTTTCATCCACAAATCTATAAGATTTATTTTTATTGCGTCTATCTGTTGTGATTTTATAAATCAGGTGCATACACTTGATGTCTCTGCAAATATAATGCATGCGTCATTCGACCTTCATAATAATATCTAGAGATCATTGCTTGGTAGGTTGTCTTTTTGGTCGTGAGGACACAAATATGGCCACACATCTTAACAAAATAATTGAGTATCAAAAACTTATTGACTTACCTTAAACATTTTATTTTCCCTCCACAGTAATCTCCACTCTAGATGTTGGTTTGTTTCTGATTTTACTAAAGAAACATATGCAGAGAATTTTGTAGAGGATTAAGGAGAAGCATTATTTTGGTTCGGAAGAATGACAATTTACTCCAGGATATAATTTTTTTTTTTAATCACTTGATCTCTAATAAACTTTTAATAACCTATTTCACCCTTGGTGTCAAGATATTAAAATTAAGACACAATACTGAAGGATAAATCATAAATGTAATAGTTAACAAATAAATTTATAGGTTTTAAGTTATAAATGTCTCTAATAATCAATTTGTACGCTCAAATATCACATTTACCTTTCGACAAAGTGATTTTCCCATTATTGTTTCGAAATTAAAATAAAATGAGGTATTAAAAATAGATTAACAAGGCAAGTGAAAAAATAAATTTTAAAATTATGAAAGAGTTTCCCCCTTCCTTTTGGTTATTTTATCATGTATAAAATGTATGAAATATATATAAGAGAAATAAGTTTAAATATGGAAAGAAAGCATAAGTTATGAATAAATGATCTTGGTTTGCTTAGACTTTTGGTCCTAAAAAGTCTCTTGCCAGTATTGTGATGTTGGACTTTGCAGAAGATGCCGTTCACCAATATTGTCATGATGGGCTTCGCAGAATTTGCCTTTCTTAGTGGCTTGACACCGATGATTGATACTGCGAAATAGCTTGAAAATTATAATTCATGGGGTTTGGAATCAAGAATCAAAAAAATATATGCGGGATGAGTTTGTCTATGTTTTTCTTGTATTCTAACATTGAACCCGAGTTTGTGCTTCACTAAAGAGGGTTTAGCCGAAGTGGTGGGCTGCTGCCCTCACGCTGAGGGCAGCAGTTCAAGCCCCTATAAAAGTATTGTGAGAGCTAAATATTTAAAAAAAAATTTTCCCTTGTGAAATGCGAGTGGAGTAGGGATATTTCTCCCCTGTGATGAGTTATTTGTCTTGGGCATGTACTTTATAGAATTTAATATAATAATGTAAGTCCCACGAATGTACCCCGCAAGCATTGTAGGGGCTAAATATTTAAAAAATCTTTCTCCCTTGCGAAATACGAGTGAAGTAGGGACATCCCTCCCCTGTGAGGAGATATTTATCTTGAGCATGTACTTTATAGAATTTAATGTAATAATGTAAGTCCCAGGAATGTATATCTGATTGTAATTATCAGATTGTAATTATCAGTGTATGTAATGTCTGTTATAATAGCAGTTATTGTAAATATATTTGTATAATACAGTAATCTGATGTTTAATCAGTATTAAAAAAAAAAAAGAGGCTTTGGACAGTAGAGCTCACATATGTATTTTAACATTGAGGTCCAGTTCGTATCTTAACATTGAAGTTGTCTCTTCCGATTTTAATTATTAGCTTTTATTAATTAATAATGACTGAGATTTCAACAATTGAGTTCTAACTTGAGTCTCAATTGTCACGTGGCATTCATTTATTTAATAGTAAATTTTATAATTAATAAAATTAATATTCTATCGTCCACTAGATAAATGTCATATCAGTTGGGACTTGGAATTTCTATTACTCAACTTCAGCTCAAATTAAAACTAAGGGTATGACTATATGCAATTCAAAATATACTCTAAACATTTATTAATAAATTTAAAAGTTTTTATTTTTATTTTACTCAACATTTGTTTAATAAATTTAAAAGTAAAATAAAAAACAAGTTACTTTGGTAAATTTATAATTTTTTATTTTAAATAATATCTCCAACATTGTTGTGAGGGCATTAATATAAAAACAAAAAAAAAGGACAGAGTTATAACATTAATTAACAGTAAGAATGTCTTAGGAAACGATTCTTGTCAAGTTCCCAATTTCTCACTTGATTTACAGGCTTAGGTCAATCCAACTTGCACATTTTGCACATGTAAAACAGAATATAATCATAATAAGTGCTGGCCTTCCAATGTGTTCCGTAACAAGCATCAACAGCTCATGTCTAGCTAGTGGTAATAGTAGAGTTCAAAATTTGCCAATTTATTGATTGTTTATGACTTTGAAATTTGTAACAAGTTTAATTTTTTTAAATTTTTTTTTCTCTAATTACGCTCTGTATAATGGAAATAGATCGGCTTTCATGTCTAGTTACGTACGAAATCCGAACTTCTTTAAAATTGTTAGTGGATTCAGTGTTCACACAAACCACACAAGATGACATTAATTAAGAAGTGATGAACAGAACAAACAGTGCAAAAAGCAAAGGCCAAGGTGGAATTTGAGTTGTCTTCCACCAGAGACTTTATTACCAATTTCAATATAAAAGTTTTTTTTTCCCCTTTTTATACCAGGGATGGAGAAATTTGCAGATACTTTTCATTGATTTGTTAGTGCATGTATCACTTTAATACATTACTACACTTATCACTTATTTGGTGCTAGGTTTTGACTTCTTGTGCTTACTAAGAGAGTTTTAATCGTCCAAGCTACTAAAGACAATTTACATACACTTCTTATTGCTTCCGTTGAAAGCCTCAAGTGGGCCAAATTGAAATCAAAATCATGTGAAGAAGACTACATGCTATAATGGACAACCACTTCAAGAACAAATGTTTGTTTTATATTAATCTTTTGACTTGTTTTATATCACTTTCTTTTTAGAAAACCATAGACTGATCTTGTCCGCAATTGACAATATTCCTTCATCATTCTTTATGCTGCCTTGAAAAGCAAAGGCGTTCAAAGTCTATATTTTAAATTTTTTATTAAAGTAAACGAGCCTAAAAAATTAGATGAAAGCTATAAACTAGGGGTGGGCAAACCCAACCCAATTAAATTTTAACGGATTGAGTGAGTTTTTATGAGTTAATTGAGTCAATTTTTTTTAACCCAATTAGTAATTGGGTTGGGTCGGGTTGGGTTAATTATGATGAACCCATCAAACCCAACCCAAACTAAACTATATAAATAATAATAATAAAAAAAAAATTTCTTAATTAAAAACCCTAAAGACCTAAATGACTAAACTATTTTTTATTCTTTTCAATTTCTTTTTTTTTTTAGTAAATACTTAAGAAGTTAACAGTATATAATTATAAATCAATTTCATTTTATTACAGGACATGATACTAGTTAATTATTTAAAAGGTCTGAATTTGGAATTCGAAAAAGAGATGCGGGAAGCCAAGAACAAAGTCTAGAAGCTCGTTGTTGAAATTTTCTCAATTTTAATATAGTTGGTTTTTCAATTTTCTTTGTCGAATACTTCATGTTATAACATATTTATATTTGATTTCAATAAGTTTTATTTTCAATTTCATATATATAATTTTATTTAATTTTTAATTTTAATTTGACCTTCAAGTCTTCAACCCAATTCAACTCGATTATCTAAGGGTTTGGTTAGATTGGGTTGAATATATTTATTTAATTAGGTCGGGTTGATTTTATTTCAACCCTTTTAATAATGGGACAAACCCAACCCATGCCCACCCCTAGTATAAACTAAAACTACTACCAAACATTTTTTTAAATGAGATTTTATTATTAATTCAAAGACTCATATTAATAAAAGGAGTCTTTTGGTCATTAAAAAATAATAAAATTTATTAAATCTTAATTATACATAGACAAAAATGCACATGCAACTTGTATCCTTACAAAATCTCTAAAAGCTTTACTAGATATTCCAAAATTTTTAAAAACTCAATAGAACTTTTCAGACTGATGGAATTTATTTGAACTGCTATGGTCTCATTTTGTCTCAATTACTTTTCTTTCTTTTTTCCCCCTATTTTCAAATGTCTATCTCAATTACCACTTTATTAATCTCTGGATTTTCATGTTGAAGCCGAAATTTCATAGTCAATCAATAAGCCAAACTTCAGGTACATTGAACATTAAAATTGAAACGATTTAAAGAAAATTCGGAACTGGATTATGTAGAAAACATGTATTCAATCAAGCTTGAAGTGGGCAATAATAATAAAGGCAGCCTTTATTGCAAATAACAAAAGCCGAAAAGAAAATTGCAAACGGATATGTGATGCATTTGTTGGCTGTTATTAGACAAAGCTTAAAAATTGAACTCAAAAGCGTCAACGTTGTAACTATTTTAACATTTGAAGGGAATATCACCATTTGGGTAAGCCTTGAAGTGTCCTGAAAACAAAAATTCTTATCCATATATAGTGAAAACCCATTTCACCAAACACAATAAAAATTCAACCAAGTGAGATAAGCACCACTTCTTTTTCCTTCTAGTGCTGAAAAAATTACTTTACACAAAAGTTCAAGATTTAGTATTTTAATTAAGAAAAAAGTATAGTTGTACCCCTAAAAATTTGAGAAAATAATCATGCAGACAGTACGTTTTAATAAGGGACACTAAAACTTTTTTTTTATCATAATTCCTTTTAGCTCATTAACTAAAAAACTTGACTCCTATTTTTTATAATAAATAAAAATATAGTATTACAATAAATTTAACACTATATACATTTTTAAATAATTTCCTTGTTATAAAATAATATTTTCATATTTTACAATCTAGTAGACATATTTTATTATATTAAAGTAAATTTTACAATAAATAGAAACACAATATTAAAATAAATATATAAAAACTTTAAATTATTTTGAGTATTATTTAAAATAATTTTAGTATTACTGATATGTGAGATATATTTTATTAAGTGTATAATCTATTTAACCCAAAGGTTTATTGAAATTCTTGATAATAAATACATATATTTATTAAAACAAATATGAAAATTCATATTTTCAAAATTATTTTAAATATTATATTATATTTAATATTATTATTGTACTACATATTAAATTATTTATATTTACATTTACATTTACTAGAAAAATTTAAAATCAACATTTTAGTTACCAAATTCAATAAGTATCATGGTCATAAAGGGATTTTTGTTTCTCTTATTAAAAATTTAAAGATCTCCATAACCATTTTCCTAAATTTTGAGGGTGTAACTATATTTTTTAGTTTAATTAATTATACTCTGAAACTATATTTGTCTTTTAAACAAAATACATGTAGTTGAGTTGCCTCTAACTTAACATTAAAGTATAATGCACTGCCTTAGTCACTTAGCTAGAAAAATAATTTCGTACTCTTTGTACCTTATTCTTAGTCTTTTTTTTTTATAAACTGATCACGCGCCAAATTACTGCATTGCACAGATATTTACAACTGCTATTATAGCAGACATTATACTTATATTTACAATCAGATATATATAACTGGAACTTACTTTATAAAATTAAATTCTATGAAATAAATGCCCAGACAAATAAGCCTCACAGACGAAGAGACGAAGAATGTCCCTGCTCCACTTGCGAAATGCTCCACTCGTATTTTGCAAGGGAGAATAACTTTATAAATATTAGTCCCCACAATACTTTTGTGGGGGCTTGAAACGTTGCCCTCATGCATATGCATGTGAGGACAACAGCCCAACCACCAGGCCAAGGGCCCAATAACGTACCTTATTCTTAGTCTTAGCGTAAGTGGAGTTTATTATTAAACTTTGAGGAACTTTTGAAAGAAAAATATTCAAGTTAGGTTTATCGGCATCTCCATGCGCAACTTTTCAGCCAAAATGTTGTAAGATAGTGAAATATTTTATGATTGAATTAAGAGAATATAATTTGGCATCATAAACACTAAGACCCACCGAAGATTTCATTCCAGCATCTGATATAGTGGGATGCTTAAGATTCTTCAAAAGACAATGTAACAGAGAAATAAAATGATTTAAATACGCACATAAACCTTATTATTTTATTTTAAAATAAGTAACAATAAAAAATTAGAAGTGTGCTTGGAGGATTATAGAAGTGCTAGTCCACTGATCCTTCTATATATGTCATTGAACTGATCTCTTATATATTATAATTTTTTCCTTGAAATTTGGTATTTGTTTTGGAGCTTACAACGAGTTTGAAAGTCGAAATTTGCATTGGTGTTAATACTAAATTATTCCAATCAATATGTAGATTATGATAGTGCCTTGTAAAGCCGTGACATGTAGCGTTGCTTGTAAACTACTCTTTCGATGAAGGGTGTAGCACTGGTTATTAGTGATTACAATGTCCATGAAATAAGAGAGCAATAATCACCCATACACAACGAGTAACAGGTTGTTTTCAAACATTAATCAAAGAGTGGGCTTATTTACACTCTAAATAATATTTTGTAAATTCTAATTCTAATAAAATTTAATATTACTAAAACATCCCTAAAGTAATTTACTGCAAAATACAACTTAGTTTAATTAAACCAAATGCAATTATTCTTTACATTTAACACACATTTAACATAAACTGTGGCTTATCTTGATAAGATGGAAATATTAAAAGCAATCAACTCAATAATTCAATAATAAATCTAAAAGATTTCAAGTTAGTTTTCTGTATAAAAAGAAAAAAGAAAAATTAGAAACAAAAAGTAAATACTTAAAAAAATCACCCGTAATACCTAAGGACTCTAGTGGTTCCAAAGGATTCAGCTAAGAACAACCAAGAACAAAGAACTTTTTCCAATCTTTTCGCCTCCTCTCTTTAGTTCTAAGAATGCTAGTTTCA
Organism: Atalantia buxifolia; assembly: GCA_030444775.1. Lineage (NCBI taxonomy): Eukaryota > Viridiplantae > Streptophyta > Magnoliopsida > Sapindales > Rutaceae > Atalantia > Atalantia buxifolia. The sequence continues at coordinate 11,368,562 of CM059838.1, forward strand.
AGAAGAGTAATTGCCATTGTCCAATCCTTATTTGCCATCTTAAGATTGGATAATAAATAGTTAAATACATTCCACTTATATTTAAGCATGGTTTTTTAGTAAATTCGCAGCCTCCAGATTTCGAAGACGTATGGCAGTTTTATAACTTCTCTCGATAAATAACATGTCAAATATCATATTTTGATATGCAAACTATATATCCCACGGTGTAACTATAAAATAAAAATGACAGAACATTGTTCAATCATCATATTTAGATCCAATAGCACTTTAGATTTTGGTAACACATCAAACTATTAATAACGCTTTCACTTTCGTTTACAACATTTGCCTGGCTCTCATCATCAGGCCCATATCATACTGCAGTAGATGGCCAAGCCGAAAGCCCATGGGACCATCTGCATCATAGGATTTGGACTATTGGCACCTTTCCGAAACTCTCTGCCAACCCCTTTTCTTTAATCACCCCATTAAAATAGTTAAAAGCACTACAATTCTTATAGCACCTTCATTAATGATAAAAAAATAACCTTAATGATGGCTATTCCTCCTTGAACACCATTTCAACATTTTTTTTTTATTGCCTCAACTTTCTCATAATTACAATTGAACATAATAAAAAAATTGTTCACAAATAATAATGAAAAAAAATTAAAGAAAAACTTACTTTTTTTTAATCAATCCTTCGGCTTGCATGATAATTTTCTCCTCAATTTCAAATTCTTAAAAAAAGATAAATGTTGTTAAGTTAGGACTTATGATATGCGGGTGTAAAAGATTTTCAAGAAAAAAAATGCAAATAACATGTGGATGTAGAGAATTTTTAGCAAAAGAAATTTATTTTATCTTATAACTGGGTTTTTGCTAAAAAATAAGTGGGTTTCATTAGACTTTTCTTTTTTTTAATCCTTTCATGTACTTTTAATGGAGGTCAAAGTAATAAAATACTTAAAAGAGTTTTAAGAGGTTTTTGGAAGAGTGTAATAATTTAACTGCACTATAAAATTCCTCATCAGTGGAGCTTTTAACATCCCTTTCAAATCCTTATAGCACCTCTTTTGAATTTTAGTTTTTAAAATAAGCCAAGTTATAAAATACAAATCTATATATTAAAATTAACTATATTTTCATAAGGTTTCATCCTAAAGAAAATTTTTCTTTAGTTTTTATTTATAAAATACATACAAATTCTAAAATCTTAATTTATTTTTTATTTTATGACACAATTTCAATTTTCATAATCAAAACTCTTATAATTTTTCAAAAAATAATTTTTAATTAAATATAAATATAAATTATGAAATGGTGTGGGTGTAAAAACGTTTTTTAAAATAATATTTTTTTTGTGTTCAATTAAATTTTCATTCAACAAATAAGAAATAAATTAAATTATTTTTGGTTATTTAGGTAATTTCAATTAAAATAATAGATTTTACAAGGAATTTTGAGGGGTATCAAGAAGCCAGGCCTGCTCATTGCTTCTACTAGATTTTGAGGATAAGGCCCATTTACAACATAAATCCAACTGAGACTTCTAACCTGCTCTTTTCCTTTAATGTGACATTATCTATTATGCACATCTCGTATTTCAATTAATTAATTACATATATTCTTAATTATGTGATTATTTATTTATTAATGGTGCCTTATAGAACTTTTGAATTAACAAAGTGACACATCAAATATTACATCAAACCAAATACAAAATTTAAACCTTTGATCATTAGGTCAACATATCATAGAAATTTCATATAATAATCGGTCCCATCTATCTTATATGTAGAATACAAATAAAATTTTATTTCAGATACGTAATCACTAATTGATGACTAAGGGTCCGGTTGACACCTATATTTGAGGAGAAAATTTCTCCTCTTTTATAGGCGTGGGGGCTTTGAGAAACAGAATTAAAGCTGCTCTTATTAGGTTGTCGTTTTCATTAGTTGAATGACGTTAAAATACTATAGTTGTTTTGAGTTGTGTCATCAACCTAACAATTCAAAAAATCTTTCAGTTCATTGTTGTTTACAACTCAAAAAATCTTTGACGATAGGGATACAGATGAGAGAGAGAGCAGGACACGGGCAGGTGGACGCCCTCTCTTCTGAGGAGTTCAAATTTTGCTTTTCTTTATTCTATCTCGTGCTACTAAAAGATGAAAATAAAATTATTTATCAATTTTGTTGCTTCTACATGACATAAGCCAGGAGACTTATGATAGTGAATGTGATTTTTCTTTAATATTTAGTTTTTAGAGAGCCATAATAATTGTTGTTATGAGATAAAAGTTTCAAGTGTAAAATTTATATTAATAGAATAAAATCACCTTAATTTTCTAGACTCAAATTAAATTGATAGTCACATCCAAGGAGCCTAAGTACAAATCACAAGTTTTTCATTATATTTATTTAATAAAAATGTTAAACGTATCAAATTCTGGGTTACGTTTTGGAACATTGTAATGATATTCAGACAGAAAAATATAACAAAATGATAATAAAGTAAGAATGAATTGACACCGATTTACTCATTTAATTAAAAAATATAAATAAACTCGCACTAACTTATCAATAATTTTATCACCCTTCTGTCATTGTTTAATTTGATTATCACTTTGCTTTAGGATATAAAATCATACTCCTAAAGACCAAAATAACCTTCTACCTTTAAGTCTCTTTCTGCAGAGTGAACTTTCTTGGATGCTCTGCAACACATCAAATGACAGCCAGATACACACCAAAACGTGTTTACCTCGGTGAAATGTGTGAAAATGATATTTTCAATTGTCCGCAAACATTTTTCTCACCTGTAAACACAAGTTTATAAAGAGTCATAACTATTGCCTGTGCGCGTGACCCTCTTCAGTATCTATAAGAAGTAACAACTCCACAGCAAAACCCGAAAAATAAAGCTCTTTCGTCCTTTCTAAAAATTTGCTATGGAAATGGCATCTCAGCCAGTTGATAATAGGAAAGAAGGAATCATCTCTCGTGCTTGGCATTGCCTCAAGTCCTTGCCTGAAAAATCAATGTCCAAGCTTATTGAATTGGCAAAGAAGACAAAGAAATTAGGACAAGATGATCCCAGAAGAATTATTCATTCACTGAAAGTGGGATTAGCCATCACTTTGGTCTCATTGTTCTATTACTTTGAACCACTTTATGATGGCTTTGGTGTCTCTGCCATGTGGGCTGTTTTGACTGTTGTTGTTGTATTTGAGTTCTCTGTAGGTAAGGGCTTCCCATTTTACACATAAATCTAGCAAATTTTGACATATGATTTAACAAATTGTGGGTGCTAAATTATTTTTATATATGTAACAGGAGGGACACTTAGCAGAGTATTAAACAGAGGCTTGGCTACATTTTTGGCAGCAGCTCTAGGATTTGGTGCACACCACTTAGCTAACCTCTCCGGAAAATTGGGTGAGCCCATACTCCTTGGGCTCTTTGTCTTCCTACTAGGTAATTATCTAAAATAAATTTGCGTACACAATATATATCAAGAGTGTTATTTCAAGTTGGTAAACTTATTACCTGCATTTGGTGTTTACTGGGTGATATTTCTCGTCCCCGTCTAATTGGTTTGTGTGAAATTTATATATATGCAGCTTCGACAGTGACATTCGTCAGATTTTTTCCTCGAATGAAGGCGAGATACGATTACGGGTTGCTGATATTCATCTTGACATTCTGTTTGGTATCTGTTTCCGGCTATCGTGACAATGAGGTGTGGCACATGGCGCATATGAGAGTATCAACGATTCTCATCGGTGGCTTCACGGCGGTGTGTGTGTGCATTTTAATTTTCCCTGTTTGGGCTGGCACTGATCTTCACAATTTGGTAGCTAACAACATTGATAAGCTTGCCAATTTCTTAGAAGGTTTTGGGCCTCTATACTTTCAAATTCCCCGGGATGGAGAAATGGACAAGACATTTTTAGAAGGATATAAATGTGTGCTCAACTCGAAACAAACAGAGGAATCCTTGGTGAGTTTTCGTTATTAAGTTCACCAGTTTCATTATAAATCACATAAATTTGTGACTTGATGCCAAAAAAAAAAAATGAAAATTCAATTGTATTTTTGCAGGCTAATTTTGCTGGATGGGAGCCTGGTCACGGTCAATTTAGGTTTCGTCATCCCTGGAAACAATATCTAAAGATTGGAAGCCTAACCCGCAATTGTGCCTACAGAATTGAAGCTCTGAATGGCTATCTAAATACTGAGACCAGGGTAACTCTGAAATTCCCTATTTTCCAAAATTTATTGTTAAATTCTAGGGAAAAAAATAATATGTGTGACACGGACAAATCTATTCGCTGCACATGGTATGCAATTCACCTGGTAGACTTTTATTTTCCCTTAAGTTTGTAAATACTTTTAAGAAATTACATAGTTGGTGACATAATTGCTCCCAATAATCACATAGTTACTATATTATTTAATTATTATGTTCCCCGTATAAGTCAATTTTCTGGCTCCGCTACTGATGTATGCTAATTGATCTAAATCAATTATTTGCAGATACCAGAAGAAATCCGAGGCAAAATGCAAGATCCATGCAAAAATATGAGTTCTGAAGCTGTGAAAGCACTGAAAGAATTGGCATTTTCAATCCAAACAATGACAAAACCTTGCTCTGCCAATTCCCACGTTACAAAATCCAAAATTGCTGCTAAAAATCTAAAATCCTTGCTCAGTACTAGTTTGTGCAAGGAAACTGAAATTTTAGACTTGATACCAGCAGTTGCAGTGGCTTCTTTATTGGTTGATGTTGTTGCTTGCACTGAGAAAATTGCAGAATCAGTTCAAGAACTTGCTTCTACTGCAAAATTCAATAGTGTAAAACCTAAAAGAGCACCATCGCGGTCAAGTTCCAAGATCAGTGAACCCGAACATGTTATTACAATCCATCAGCCATCAAGCTTACCAGAATGAGATGCCTTGTTGCCTTCATTGTATTATGTATTAATTATCAACCATAAAATATATTATATATAAAACCATAGCTTGATACTTTGATGGTGATGATTAATTTTGTATGTTCTGACGTTCACTGAGGTGAATTTGTGATGAATATACCACTAGCCAACGACAGAAGGGTTCTGTTTTTTTTGCAGAGTGTATTAGTATCATACTTGTACTGTAAATTAGTTTTCTTCTCTTACAGAAATTAAAACCTGGTTTCTCATTTCTTTTATCTCATATTGATTATATGCGCAAATTAAGATTAATTTTCATTCGTCTAACATGCATCATTTATGGCTCATGCTTCTCTCCGTCAAGTAAAATTTTAACTTGTCTTAAAAAAAATTTATTATAATATAAATAATTGTTAGCTTGTTAATTACTTAATTCCTTTCAAATTAATATTTTTTGTATGTTACATATTGATCAACACTAAATTCTAATAAAATGAATGAATTTTTAAAATATCTTCTAATTTAATTTAGAAAATTAGATAATTACAACTAATATTTCAAATTAGAAATTTATTTATCATTAGTTTTTCAAATATTTTCTCTTTTAGAGAAATTCATTTTACTTGATTATTACATTACAGACTAAATTTGAATAATAGTGAAAATATTTTTTATTAATCATTCTTAATTTAAGTATTCATTAATAATTTGTCTCACTTATTTGAATTATTATCCAAATTTATATCAAGAGTAAAATTGTCGAGACAAGGGCAAATTTGAGAATGAGGGACGTGTTTAAGGCATTTTACAAACTATAGAGAGGCAATGAGCATTTACCTCAAAGGCCCAAATTATTCTTAGGTGGTATTTTTTTTTAAATCTGAAATCTGTATAGATTAAATTAATATCAATTGTGAATAAGATTTAAATGCCTGAATCTGAATGACACGTTTATTTATTTTTTGAATTTGAATAACATGTTTATTTATTGTCTGAATATCTTAAAATAAGTATTGTTGTGGTGGTATTTCGCGAGGACGACTAGCTACCCCCTAGACAAAGAGATAGCCTGCTCAAAGACGAGCAGACAAGCGAAGCCTGGTAGCAGGAACCTGCGAGTACGAACCCCCTGCGAGTACGCGAGGACGATCTCCTCGAGGTCGCAGTGCGGAGAGTTCTTTTTCTCTTCTGAGCATCAAGGGCGGGTGGACCCAGTCAAATAGCAGTTAGCGAGGAACGCGCCTTTATCCGAGAGTCTAGGCACGAAGCCCAGTCAACCAACAGCCACGATGTTCAGCCACCCACTCCATGAACGGGAGAAAATGGAGAACGTGAGAACGTGGATCGCGGATCACGGGGCGCCGATGTCAGAAAGCAGGTATAAAAGGGTATTCGGCGAAGGTAAACGGGTTAGACACTTTGAAATCAGAAACCTTAAGAAAGAATTCAGTATTTTTGAGAGCCAAGAGTTATTTGGCACCATTTTCCCACCAAAAAGGGGTAAAGCCCGATTGACTGACTTGAGCGTCGGAGGGTTTACGCCGGGAAAAACACCCGGCGCACTCTGACCAGTTTTTGTGTACGCAGAGAGATACGGGAACGAAGGGTCGCGTGGGACATCATAACGCGAGGAGAGTTCGTTGCGAGCAGCTAAATAGACCGTTGAGGAGAGATCCTGGTCGTAGTCGAGCAGAGACCAGAATCCCGCATCAACAAGTATCAACCTATTTTTTTAACTTTTAAAAACTAAAAACCTATGCTTTTACATTTGTACCCTTATCAAATTTAAATCTTAAAATTATAAGCAAAAGAATATAAATTGGACAATGATAGAGCACTTCCTTACCTCGATGGCCTAAACCCAGAATCACACCCTAAGGCATGAATTAGAACCAATTCACAAAAAAACTATTTTATAAATACATGTTGTATAATTACACAAAAAGCTTAAGAATAATATTTATGACTATTGATGATGCATGGAAAATTCAAGAACTTAACTGGTGAAGCAACAGCAAAATGAGGAGGGATGTCAGCCAAAATAATAATAATAATAATGAGTTTATATTAGTTGGGTAGACGATGCGTGGATTTTGGGAGTCGGTATGTAAAACTAATAATTAAGTAGTTATATTTTTAATTAGAATTTAGTTAGCTTATTCATATTTTTTTCATTTAGTAAAAAGCAAAAAAAAAAAAAAACAGATGGCGTTTTTTATTCCATCAAAATCATCTAAAAAGTCTCAATAAGTTATAAAAAGGAAAAAACCTTTCTCCCCTTTATGATTTCATGCAATAGCCCATTTCATCCATACTTTTTAAATAATAGCTCAAGACATCCTTCTCTTAATTTACTGTTAGCTTAATGCCATTTGCTAGTAATCTATTGAGGGCAAAATATGATTTTCAATTAAAGGAAAAATTAAAAAATAAAAATAAAAACTGACACGTAACTAAAAATGATTTTTATCTAATCCTACTAAATACCCAATCCCGAAAAAGATGAAAATTTGCTATTTCAAGCAATCATTTTGCACTTATTTCTATTTTGTCACCCTCCACTCTTCATTTTGGCGCTATAAAAGGCCTACAAATCCTAGATTTAAGTACAAAAAATAATCACTTTTTCATATTTGTATAAGTATACTCTCTAATTACACTGTCAGTCGACTTGAGGAGACAAGAATGATAAAAAAAAAATGATGGTCAAGCTCAAAATAAATTTCGAAAGCAAGTTGAGTTAATATTGTTGTGGCATGTTTCTCAAATAATCATTCTTTTTTATTTTAATAAATGAAATTTCAAAGAAATTTTAATGGTGTTTTCACCGGTTATTGTAACATGGGTTAAATTAATTCTTTTTGCATCAACATTAAGTAGTGATTTTTTTTTTAACTTTCATACTGAGTAATGATAATGTGGATGCGTGTAAAAGGCCATATTTATATTATTGTTATGGGATAGTAATTGTGTTTGTTGATATTAAAATTTGCCTATAAAATTAAACTAACTGTAATGATAAAAAAAAATGTATGATTTAGACAACAAACATTCACCTATACCAAAAAAAAAAAAAGATATAATTTAATTATAAGAGTTGTGTTTATTATGGCAGCAAGGATGCATGTTGCAGTTGTAATTGGTGATGAGTTTTTGTGACATAGAAATAAATTGCTATTAAAAATTGTACAACAACAATCTACCCTTTGTAGATTGCCTTTTTGTGTTTCTGTATTATATTGAAACATTTGGTGTTGACTAGTGTACTAGTCATGTGGCATGCTCAAATCTGGTGAAATGTCTTTGAATTGAGTTGAAGATTGAGAAGATATTTAGTACAGTGCAAGCACATAAAAATTAGTGGTATTTTTTAGTTTTTCTTCTAATGATTTAAAGATATTGTGTTAATTATAATTGTTGCTTATGGCAATAATTCACTGGCTATATCAAACTATATCATCGTTCACTTCATTAGAAAAAATTAGTTAATTTTTTCATATTTTCTAGTATTATTTAATTTTGCAAAAAATTTGATTTAAAATAGTTTGTATCATTTTAATTAAAATCTTATTTTGCCCTTAATAAATTATTAATAAACATCATTAAAATAACAATGAATTAATGAAAGGATATTTGAAGACATTATTTAAAAAGTAGTGATGGAATGGACTATTATATAAAACCTAGGGATTTTCCTGTTATAAAATAAAATCTCCGTTATAAAATAGACACTTATAATTAATTTAATTAATTAAATCAAGTCATTCTAAATCATTAAGTCAAGAAAACAAACACCCCTTAGGCAACTTAGTCAGTTTTCTATGGCCTTATCCAATGGTCGACCAAGAAATTTAATCCAAAGGCTTAATAAAAGAATCAATTTTAAAAAATTTAACAAGATAGTAAGTGCTAACAAAATAAAGAACACAAATGTCAATACAATTTTGTGTTTTTATCGTTTTTTTTTTCTCTTTTTAAATTTTTGGTATGCTAAATCAGGGTTTGAGAGAGAGGATAATGATCATTGATGAAATAAGGTGTTAAACATGGAGAAATGGTATTGTCAGTGGGACAGAAAGGTGTGAGTGCCTGAGTGGGAGATAAAACTGAGAAGGAAGAAGAAGAAAGGGGCTTGTAATATCGGCATTTTTGTTATCTTGAATCAGAGTTTGGAGTTTGATACAACCAACTACCAAGGGGTCAACCAAGACCATGTTACGTAAGACTTTTAAATATTATAAGAAACACATGTGTCGCACAAACATGGTCGCCACGGTCCATTTCACTCTTCTTTCCTTCATTGCCGCGTTTCATATTTTCCCCCGAGGGCGTCACATGTCCTTGGGCCGGCCCCGGTCTAAGGGCACTTACAAATGAGTCAATGACAGCTAGCTACGCACCAAAACATGGGAATAAACAATTTTCTCAATCTCACCTGAAAGTGTGTAAGTATATAACTCGACAGATTCATCTAGACTAGTGTCTTTCTGTGTTAACACATTGGCGTGACACTCTTTTCTTTGTATCTATAAAAAGCGACACCTCCATTGCAAAAACTAAAGCATTTACTATACGAATGGCATCTCAGACAGTTGATACTGATAACAAGGAAGGAATGATCTTTCATTTTCGGAGGAGCATCAAGTCCTTGCCTGCTAAATTAATGGCTAAGCTTGTTGAATTTGCAAAGAAGACAAAGAGATTAGGACGAGAAGATCCAAGAAGAATTATTCATTCATTCAAAGTGGGACTAGCCATCGCATTGGTATCATTGTTCTATTACTTTGAACCTCTATATAAAGGTTTTGGTATCTCTGCTATGTGGGCTGTTTTGACTGTTGTTGTTGTATTCGAATTCTCTGTAGGTACAAGCCTTTTCCTTTCACTCATAAATCTCGCAAATTTGTTATATAGTTTAACAAATTGTGGGTGCTAGATTATTTTTAATAATATCACAGGAGGGACACTCAGCAGAGGTTTAAACAGAGGCTTGGCTACATTTCTGGCTTCAGCTCTAGGATTTGGTGCTCACCACTTAGCAAGCCTCCCCGGAGAAAAGGGGGAGCCCATACTCCTTGGGCTCTTCGTCTTCCTGCTAGGTACTTAAATTGAATTGAATTTACAACCAAGAATCAATGGTGTAGCCGGGCAATTAAATCGGCGGAAAAATGACCGCCATAAAATATTAAGGAGAAAAAAAATTTACAATCTTATTTCACTTCTTTTCTAATCTTATTAATATTTCTCCTTACAAGTCTTAAGAAGCTAAAACTTTACGAGAAGGCAACCAAATCTTGAAGATTGAAGAGTACATATATGGTTTTAGAATTTTTTTTTTTCAAAATAATACATTTAATTTTGGTATTGAGTTGGGCATTTGGGCAAAATCAGATCAAATATCAAATTAGATGTTTAGACCTTATTTTTAATGGATTCAACTGGACTTTGTGCATTTAAATTATGCAATAGAACTAATAAATTATAAAATAATGTTGCTTATGCGATTTGTTTGTTATTTTAAAATGAATTTGAACATGAATTTGATGTATATAATTAATCCAAGAGGGAAAACTTATAATTTAAATTAACTAAATAAAATATATCATTTTTGGACCGGCGGCGCGGGGGGAAGCTGCCCTATTTTCTCCTTAGTGGTTCCGCCTCTGTGATAAGAATGTTTTTTCAAGTTAATGAAATTAAAATTATGGGTTGTGATCAATACATACAATATGCAGCTGCAGCAGTGTCATTCCTAAGATTTTTCCCTCAAATGAAGGCGAGATACGATTACGGGCTGATGATATTCATCTTGACATTCAGTTTGATATCTGTTTCTGCTTACCACGACGACGAAGTGCTGCGCATTGCTTATGAAAGAGTAATAACCATTCTCATCGGCATCTTTACGGCTCTGTTTGTCTGCATTTTCATTTGCCCTGTTTGGGCTGGCGACGATCTTCACAATTTGGTAGCTAACAACATTGACAAGCTTGCCAATTTCTTTGAAGCTTTTGTGCCTCTGTACTTGAAAATTTCACAAGAAGGGGAACCGGAGATGACATTTTTAGAAGGATATAAATGTGTGCTCAACTCGAAACCAACTGAAGAATCCTTGGTGAGTTTTCATGATTAAAATTCACCAATTCGATTTACATAAATCACATAAATTTGCAACATAATCAAATTAAAAAAAAAAAAGAAAAAGAAGAGAATTCAATTACATTTTCTGCAGGCTAATTTTGCTGGATGGGAGCCCGGTCACGGCAAGTTCAGGTTTCGTCATCCCTGGAAAGAGTATCTAAAGATTGGAAGCCTAACCCGCGATTGTGCCTACAGGATTGAATCTCTTAATGGCTATCTAATTCTAAATACCGAGGCACAGGTAATTCTGAAATTCCCCTTTTTTCAAAATTTATTGTTGAAGTCTTGAAAAAAAAAAATAATAATCCCTGAGGCGGATTTCTTCACACCCCAGAGTATGCACTTGACGATCTAGACTTCTATTTGTCCTTAAATTTATAAAAGTACTACGTTAAAAAATTACATAGTTAATATCTTATTTCATTAAGTTTTCAATTTATTATTTATGTTGCCGTCTATGAGCCAATGTTCTGGCTCAGCCACTGACGTCCGCTCATTGATCTAAATCAATTACTCGCAGATACCAGAAGAAATCCGCGGCAAAATGCAAGATGCATGCATAAATATGAGTTCCGAAGCTGTGAAGGCATTGAAAGAATTGGCATTTTCAATCAAAACAATGACAAAACCTTGCTCTGCCGATTCTCACATAACAAAATCCAAAATTGCCGCCAAAAATCTAAAATCCTTGCTCAGTACTAGTTTGTGCAAGGAAACTGAAATTTCAGAAGTGATGCAGGCAATTACAGTGGTTTCTTTATTGGTTGATGTAGTTGCTTACACTGAGAAAATTGCAGAATCAGTTCAAGAACTTGCTTCGTTTGCAAAATTCAAGATTGAGAAACCTAAACAAGCACCATTGCGATCAAGTTCAAAGATCAGTGAACCCGAACATGTTATTGCAATTCATCAGCCATCAAGCTTACCAGAATGAGATGCCCAGAGTATTATATATTATCACCCGTATTAGATATAAGACGACCATAGGTTGATAGTGAGGGTTTTGATGTTCATTGAGTTGAATTTGTGTTCTTCTGTCTTTTGGCGATGTAGTAGTATTACATTGGTACTCTAAATTAGTTTTCTTCTATTATTGAAAAGAGCTTCTTGTACCATTGATTATATCTTTGTCGTTAAAATAATATTGAGATCATATAATTCATTAGAAAATTTCCTTGTTGCCTTCATAATTTAATTTACTAGCTTGGGAAATCTAGTGGATTTGCATCTACTTAAACAATTCGTCATGAATGCCAACATTGAGAAATGAAAGAATAAATAATATCATTTCAAAGTAATAATACAATCACAAATTTTTGTATAATCTTATTTTGTACAAACTGATTTAACATTACTTCATTGATTGAATAAAAATACAAAATAATAAAAACAAATCATGTGAATCAAGGGACATCTAATCCAACTAATTAAATCATGCCGCATCAGTTTGTACTAAAAAAAAAATTATATAAGAGTTTGTAGATATATTATTACTCATCCTATTATTGATGCAAGTTTTGGTTCATTAAGTTTGGGAACGGATTAAAAGCCTTTCGATTCACTCCCCATTCACTCTTAAATAAAGCTCTCCCTCGAGCCCTAACTTTTAAGTTTTGTTATAAATTTATGAGTTCAGACTATTAGTAGACTATTTTTTTTTCATTTTGTGTTTAATTATTCAATCAATACTATGATGCCACATTAATTTATATAAAATAATTTGAAAAAAATTGTGCATATATATGCCTTAACCAATCATGATAATTTGCATATATACATGGTAAGTAATGAATGATTAAAGAGTAGCACTCGAAAAACACCAACTACCTTCTCTTCGTCTAAATATAAGTATCAATACTAACTAGGGGAAAGGCCATCTATACTCTAAAAGTTTGTTTAAATAGCCACACAAATCCCTTTTTTACTATTATACCCTTGATTACTACAGCCCAATAATTGACTTTATAAACTTCTATAATAAATAATATAAACTAAAATTAAAATGATATAATATATAAAATAAAATAAAATTTATAAATTATTTTGAAAATTAGGAAAGTTATTTAACATTGTTAATATGTCATTTTTTTAATAATAAATATATTTAGTATATTATTCCGAGTCACAAACTCCTTCTTCAGTCGGGAGGCAGACCAATAGATTTTAGTATTAATAAAATTCTCTGGGATAGACTAATATAACTTAATATTAAAAATAATTTTCATTATATATGATATTTTATTAATTATGCTGATTGTAATATTTTATTTAACATTATATATGACATTCATTTATTAATTTTATCTTATTACTATATTTATGTTTATTTAAGTTGTTATCATTGAAGCAAACCATAGCAGTGCGGTGGCTTTTTCCCTACTAATTGCTAGCATACAGAGAAACTTAAAAAGCATGTAGTATGTTTTAAGGAGCATATAATACAAAAGTCAACATAAAAGTCCAACTTTCTATAATAGTCAAATGATTAATGTATATGTGAAGATGAAACGTGAGATAATGATATTATCCACCATAAGTACAAACAATGTGCCTAAATTATTTAATTTCCCACATAATGTAGGAATAAATTAAAGCAAATTAATGATAATAATAGGGAAATAAAGCAAATAACAACTCGGAACGGAAAAAAAAGGGACAAATTCTTCTTAATTTCCTCTCTAAACTTTCCGCGTTTTCACATTGCAAAAATTTTTTTACTTATAATAACAGTGTACTTTAGTTAGAGTAATGATAAACATTTCAAACTTTGTATTCTAAATTTCATTCTAAATAATGTGTCATTTATTGAGTGGGCGGTAATTTTTTACAAAATGAAAATAAATTAATTGTATTGTTTCACCACCTAATTGATAATGTCACATTATTTAAGATAATTTTTTAGAATAAAAAAATTTAGGACGTGTAGCACTCTTCCCTATCCAATTTTGACCGGTATGCATTGCAGATATGGTATTAATGTTTCATATCCAAATTGGTTCACACCTGATTTGCATATCCAAGATTCACCACACATCTATTGACGGTAGCTAGCCCTTTTTGACCCCAAGTCCCCTAAGAAAGCCCTCTCTTAGCTAATTACCTCTCCCCACAGTTATTATATTTTAACTTTATAAATAAAGTACTTTGCATTGTCTCTCATTTAAATAGCCATTAGACATTGCTTTCGATTCTATAGAAATTAAAGCTAACGGTACCCCCTGATCTGCAAGCAAACGCTAATGGAGTTCTCACTGGAGCATGCCAGTTTTTGCAGGCAATGCTTGAGAAGTTGAACAAACTAGGAAAAGATGATCCAAGAAGGATTGTTCATTTACTCAAAGTAGGCCTAGCTCTCACATTGGTGTCTTTGATTTACTGCTTAAAGCCACTCTTTGATTTATTAGTTATTGATTTCATCTTAATACAATAATCCTCAACACTCATTGATTCTTTCTTAAGTGTGTTCAACTCATATCTTAGTTGAAGAACTCTAGCTTCAGATTGTACACCAAATTTTCTTTCAAGAGTTCGCCAAACATCAAAGGAACTAGCACAGTTTATAACGAGACTTAGAGTACCTTCACTTATCGATGATAAGAGCCATCTAAGCAAAGTTTGATCCTGTGATATCCTGTTCTGATATGCTGGATTGGCAATTTCTTGATGTTAATCAGGTGCTAGATTGGTTAGCTCCAGCAAGAACAAGATGTTAATCAGGTGCTGGATCTGTTCCATCAATGAAGCCTTCCAAACGATTCCTCTAATTGAGGCTAAGACTTGTGATCGCCATAGCAAATAGTTGTATCTATCTAGTTTGATAGGAGTATTGAAAGAAAAATTGATCTGAGCTTGTTGATTATGAATTTGATCTGCATTTGTGGTTATAAAGTTTCTGGAATTTGCTTGCTGGTTACTGGAACTTGCTCTGTTTTGCTGCTCTGATACCATGTTGAAATTTTATGGAGACTGTAAAATCTGTTTGGAAGCTAAGAAAATGAAGATGAATGTTCTGGAATTTCTTCAATTCTCTTATTCATTACGAAAATGAGATTTACATCAGTATTTATACTAAACTAATATCAAGTTACAAACTAAATACAACTACTAATTCAACAATAAAAACAGAACGTAAGGCATGCTTAACAAACTTGCTGAGCTGGCATAACTCTTAACTAACTTTGCTGACTTGCTCTCTACTCACAAGCGTGTGACTTCTCTGTATGCATTATGAGCTTCCTTAACAACGGGGGAGCCCATTTTACTGGCAATCTTCCTCTTGATAATGGGTTGGTAAATTCATCAGATCAATAATAGCAATTACTACTTCTAGTAATAATTAAATAATTAATAATTCAATGCTTGTTGGTTAATTAATTTAATGCATGTGCAGCTACGACAGTGACATTCATCCGATTTTGCCCCAGCCCGAGGGCATATGATTATGGGATGACTATCTTCATGGATGACTATCTTTATCGAGATGATGACCTTCAGCATGATATCTTTATTCTCCATCATTTTTGTGTTTGTATTTTCTATTTTTTTTATTTTGCTCCATTATCCAAAACTTTTCGAAATAAGCATCTTACTAATTTAGATAGTTTATTTGATAGTTTATTTGCAGGCACATTTAGCAAAATGGGAACCGGTTCACGGCCGGTTCAAGTTCCGTCATCCCTGGAAACGGTATTTGAAAGTCGGAACCCTAGCTCGGGAATGTGGCTACAAAATCCAAGCTCTTAATTGCTGCCTTAATTTTGATATCCAAGTATGTATATACTTGTAATTTTTATTTTATTAATTCGTTCAACTTTTCCTGCATAAGATTTTCAAAAGCTCATATTATGAGAAGATCTTAATAAGCTTAACTTCTGCTTTTTTGGCTGCAGACTTCTTTAGAAATCCGAAGCAAAATTCGATAGATGTGCATGGAGATTAGCACGGAATCTGGTAAAGTTTTGTTGGAATTAGCATCATCCGACGAAGCTTTGTTTTGCTCTTGGCTTTATGCCAAACAATGGTTCAATCTTCTTGATTACTTCCGTTACTTGCAACGAGAGAGACCTCTAGAATGTTTCTTGCCTAATGATGCCGAGATTGTAGGCATATACGTTGATTTATCTTCTGGTTGTGTCTCTCATGATTAGTATCCGGTCGATTGGGCTGGGCTTCTATTCTACCAGGATTGGAGCTAAAGGTTCTTATTTCTAGTCAAAATGTTAAGCTTGAACACCCAGCCGTTGCTTGAATAAATTTGATCACACCGTAGATCAATAGTTCATAAGAAAATTGTAACCATTCGTAGTGGCGAAGCCAGACTTTAAAACAGGGGTAATTTAATTTTCCTTTAGTTAATTTAATAGGCTTTTCAAGTATTTTCGTTTGATACTGGAGCTTGAGAAATGTAATTTTGGGCTTGCTTTTGTTGTATTTTATTCAAAACTAGTGGACAGCTGTTTTGCACGTGCATATAACTTATGATCTTACACAAACTTTGTAAAGGGTTGTACAAATATTATTCAAGAAACTGAGTTGGCATTTTAGATGGCATGGATTGATTGGTCGGTTGGAAAAAGAGCCCGCAATCACTTTTATAATTGCCCTTAAATTCAATCAATCAATCCATGCCATAAAGAGTTCTATAAAATTTAACAATTTTTATGGGTGTATCATCACTGTTTTCTTTGACTTGTGCATGTGGGTTGGGTAAGGGCCACATATAGGATAGATTATATTCCACCAAAATTAAGCACGGTAATTTTTCTCATCACTTGTATTTCACCGATTTTACCACAGTAATTATTCCCAAGCTCAAGGCAATGAATTATTTTATAGACGAAGATTCCCTCTCTCTTGAACAGAAATTATGTGGATAATTGAGGTTAATAAGCACAAATACAAAAATAATTAAATCTTAACTATATACTATTACTAATTAATATTTAATCAAATAACGTTAAAAGTCAATAGAACTTGTATTGGATGATGATCCTTATTCCATTTACATTTAACCTTTCATGTTGTTTTCTCATTTATTGCCGCATTAAGTTTTGTCAAAAAAATAATTAATTTTAGAAGAGTACTCATTAAAATTTTTTTCATAGAACAATAAGGAGAGGAAAAATAAAACTGATGGCAAAAAAAAAAATGTAAAGAGAGAGACCACCAGTACATGTTTACAGGTTAAAATTCCCCACAGAAAAAAAAAATTGAACTCAAATTAATTTCTTAACAATGACAAGATTAGTACCGCCAAATCAACTTGACCATCATATTGTTAAGGGTTAGTATGCTTTCTTGCACTATCATTTGTAGTTCAATTTCTGCTAATTATTCGCCAATTGTGATGACATGATGGGGTCCTTCATTCCCAGAAATTGGCTGTACTGAGCCTCGGTGGAGTAATCTTGAATTTCCCGAATCATGTTATTGTTATTATTTGGGCTGTTGAAATTTGCTTGGGAGGCAAGATCATTAACACACGCTGCAATTTTCTCAGTGCATGTTACAACATCCATTAGAAGTGAAGCAACTGTAGCAGCTGGAACTATTTCTAACAGATCAGTATCTTCTTCCAAAACGGACATTTTGAACAGGGATTTGAGGGTTTCGGCTGCAGCCTTTGAATTGGCAATGTGGGTATTAACTGATGACGATCTCGTCATTGTTTTAATTGCTGATGCTAATTCCTTCAAGGCCTTTCCTGTTTCTGAGCTTATCATTGTGTATGATTCTTGAATTTTGCTTTGGATTTCTTCTGGCCATAGAGTCTGAAAATTAAAAAAAAAAACATTTGTCAAGTAACTATTTAATTAACTGTAAAACTAAAATTACGAATTCTTTGTGCAAATTAATCTGACATAACTGCATTGGTTAAATAGAATTTTAAACTAATGAAAATAAATTATGTGAATCATATCATGTTTTATACGTAATAATGAGTTATTTATTTACCGGATTCTCTGAATTAAGGTGACTGCTAAGAGCCTCAATTTTGTAGGCGCAATCACGAGTTAGGGTTCCAACTTAAGGTACAGTTTCCAAGGATGGCGGAACTTGAAACGGCCATGTCCGGGTTCCCATCTAGCTAAATTTGCCTGAAAATTAAAATAAAAATAAAAAAAAATTAAAAAAATTAAGTTTGTTATTGTAATTTATATTTTCTTGATAATTATTTTTTTGTAAGAGACAGATCGAGCTTAATTATTACCCACCATGTTTTCTTCACTGTTTTTTGTGTTAAGGACACTTTTATAACCTTGCAGAAATGACTTGTCGGTATTAGACTGGCCATCATTAGATATTTTAAAATATTCACCTCCAAATCCTGCAAAGTTGATAAATTAAAAAATACAATAATAATCAGTGAATTATATACAATTCCATTATTTGCATATGCAACATAAGACAATAATTATTGGTGGTTAATTACCTTCCAAAATTTGGCAAGCTTTCCCAAGTTGTCAGCTACTTGATCGTGAAGATCCTCTCCAATCCACACTGGGCATATCAATATGCATACAAGCAAAGAAACAGAGCTGCCAATGGCGATTGTGACTACCCTTTCATGAGCCATTCGTATAACCTCATCTTCTCGGTAACCAGATACAGAAACCAAGCAGAATGTCAGGATAAACACCATTAGCCCGTAATCATATCTTGCCTTCATTTTCGGAAAAAATCTCACAAATGTCACCGTTGCAGCTACTATAAACACAAAGACTGCGATTACTACTGGCTCCATTTTTTCCCGAATAACAAGCTATCCAATGAGCTCCAACACCAAGGCCACCACCTAGCAAAGTTGCACATACCCTATTCAATCCTTTTCCTAGTGTTGCTCCTGAAAAATTTACCAAAAAAAAAATGTTAAATACATTTACATTTTTCAACTCTTAAATCAGCTGTATATATGATGGCGATTTGGATATCCGGTCCGAATAGGCCGGATATACTTTTAAATATTTAGAAGAAAATCAATCTCTATGATACACAATTAATAATTAATAGTGTTCTCAGGACACAGTTAATAATTAATAGTGATCTCAGGAGAGTTGATGAGCTTACCTACAGAAAATTCGAAGACGACTACAACAGTTAAAACAGCCCACATTGCGGATACACCAAAACCCTCATAGAGTGGTTTAAAGTAGTAAAACAAGGAGACCAAAGTGATGGCTAGACCTACTTTGAATGAATGAATAATCCTTCTTGGGTCATCTATGCCCAATTTCTTTGCCTCTCTTGATTTCTCAGCGATTTTGTTTATGATTTTGTGAGGAACAATGGCCTTCATCCACCCTAGCACGTGACTTGATGAAGGTTCAGCATTCTCATTGTTATGAGATCCAGATGCCACTTCCATTGGAGTAATGATCAAGTTAAAGCAACTAATTTTGAAGGAGACAATATTGAAGTATTAGGTATTTCTTGTGAAAGATGCCGGATGTAATGAGTATTTATAAGCAAAAAAATTTATGGTGTAATTGTGGGAATCAAATTGATAAAGAAAAAAAAAATTATATGTTACAAGTACACTAATTATTTAATTGATTTTTAGGAGTACTTCACTCCACTCGAGAAGCATATATCGAGTCAAATACAGTCAACCACTTGCATGTTACCCGTTTCAGCGTTGATCATTTGAATCTATGAAAATCGAGGAGGACCGATTTATTTACCGATTTGTTTATTCTGAAGATGGAATACAAAGATTCTAAATCAGATTTGTAACATATAATGTTTCATTGTATAATTGATAGGTTATCACTTACCAAGCATTAATTATTTAATTTCTACTTAGAAGATCTGTTTATTATATTATAGATAAGCAAAAGCGAGTGAAAATGATGAATTTTACACGTTATACTAAGCTCAAGTCCATGTTGTTTTTACAACAATAACCATATTTTAAACTAAGATAAATAATAATAAGATCAGTTTATTGTATTCTTCTAGAACAAATTAATTGATCCCACGAGGCAAAATGCTAGAAATTAAAGCAATTTGCAAAACCAAAATGTAACAAATTGCTTTTACCACTAACTATTTACTTACGATTTTCAAAATATTTTGCTAAACCTGTAATAATTTGGAATAACTTGTTTATTTATTTTTTTAGTTAAAAATGTTGACAACAATGTATGAAGTAACAAATTATATTATGAAAGAGCCCTCACATACTACAAAATTTGTATTAACATCAATTGATATGGTACCAATATAAATTTATGAGTTGAATAAGAGATGATAAAGTTTAAAAGCTAATAATCACATGACCATAAAAGAAAATATCACCTCAATTGTCATATCAGTTGGAATATAAAATTAAGAGCCCCTAAGTTAATGTAACTTAAGCACTTGTCTATAAAATTTGTTTTCCAACTTTACAAACCCATAATATTACTGATTATGAAAACATAAACAGCAAGTCATAAAAATTGAAATATGAAGGGGAAAAAAAGGATCATCTCTTGTCATTCTCTCTTGAATAAATAAAAATTTTCTTAAAAGATTTGATAGTTTATTTTAGGATTAAGTTATTTTAACTAAAAATTTTTATACAAATCTTCAGCTATTGACTTCTAACAATCTAATAGTATACATTAAAAGTTAAAATAATATTTAATAATGATTATTTATTTAACGTTAAATTACTTAAAATTAAAATTAATAGCTCAAAATTTGTATAAATATTTTTAAGCACTATTAAGATTATTATTATTAGTTGGTCCCCTTTTCAAAGGGGAATAGGGTATGAACTGTGAAGGGCCCCATGATTCATGAAGCAGAGAAGCGCGGCTTACAGTCAATCAAACCCGCGTAATTGTTCTCTGTCAGAGACAGAATGACAGAGATCAACGTTTTTAAAAGGGGATATTTTCAGCACACGTGATGGAATATAAATTTTCACGTAATTTTATTTCTTTCCTAAATTTTGACAAAAATACGCTTTGATCCAGAATTTTGAAACTTTACAAATTCCACTATAAAATCGAAAAATAAGATAATAAGTGACATAAAATTAAATGTTAGTGCTATAAAAGAAAATTTTCAAAATTCAGATGCATGTTCGTGCCATCAATATTCAATACCTACGGTTTATAGAATTATTTTGGGGCTCTTTGTTGAGTTTTGAAAGTGTTTTGAGTTAAGCAAAATATACATATACATGTAAAACTAGCCCTTAAGTTTTGCAAATAGCAGAACTCTATGAAGGACAATGATGATGCGTAAAATAAGACAACAGCTTTTTGGGATATTTAAAAAAATGATATATCGGTTTTTGTTGAAACTAATTCCCTGAATTATTTTATTTCCTCTTTTGCTGTTGTTGGAATTGGACACATGGGTATTACTTAACCATGGTAGCTGTTTTAATATTTTTAATTTTAGAGAAAATACAGAATTCATTTCCAAAAATAAATATGGTCGGTGCTTTATGCATTATATCATTTAAAAAAAAAAATTCCCCACGTGGATTGAAAAATATGCATTTGATTTTCAAAGTCAAATCACTAGATTTTGTGTTGTCTGGCGCGATACTCGAATTATATTCAACATCTAAATTTTCTGGAGTAATTTAACTTTTCCAGAGTATTTAACCAAGGATCTAATCTAATCCGGCTAATTTGTAAATTTCTGGGCATCACATGGTGGAACTATGTATGGCTAAAACTTTTAAAAAAAAAAAAAAAATCACCGCCAGTCTCTTACAATGCTGAATGATCAACCCCATGATTGAACAGACTATTCATATCACAGGGTGGCTGAATCCATTGTGATTCAGTTGTAGAAGATTGATGCTTTTACTTCACGTCAACTGCCATGAATTGATATTGGCATGCCATGACGGTTGCTCACAAACATCATCGCTTATGAAAACATCGCTTGCACAAGGAACTCGACATGCCAGCATCAGGGGTCAGGATATAAGTGATATATGTAACCATTCTGTATAAGGACCATTAGGCCTCTCAATGTATGCGAATTTTCTTCTTTAGTTTGTCTTGCTCCCGGTATCTCTCCTGCCGTTCTCCTCTCTGGCGCTTTCTAGTTAACTGCTTATCTTTTGCTCTCTCTGCCTCAACTTCATTTCTCTTCTGCGCCTCCTTAAGCTTTCGCTTCTTCATCTGCATAACACCAATTGGGTATATAAATATAGACATGCTTACACTTGAAATAGCAGAGCAGCACATTAAGTGCCTAGATAAACAAATAGAAAAGTAGAACAAGAGTGACACTAATTATTAAATATGAAAACTTAAATTGTGCTGAATAGGTTTCACTATTAATTCTAAACATAGGCGGCGGTGGATTCAAATTTCTTGGTCTACACATGCATACCTTCTCGTTTCTAATCAATTTAAGATGTTGAATAACAGCATGGACTTTTCTTTCTTGAGGCTCCATGACTACGGCTCTACTATTTTCAAGAAAAAACCGTTTCCCGCTAGGAATATCTTTGGGCTTTGATTCAAATGGAAGAGCTGCCTGTAATGACTTAGGAATCACCAATGGGTTGAACTTCCTTGGTCTCCTCCCAATTGCCTGTCAAAAAAATAAAAGGTTCAAGTTATTACAAATGACCCTAAAAATTCCACAACCATCAACTTTGGGCAGAGGAAGAAACCATTGTTAAAAAGTTACAAGCCTCACATCACAAATTACCTTGTAGAGTGAATCCTTGTCTACACCAAATTTTCTTTCAAGAGTTCGCCAAACATCAAAGGAACTAGCACAGTTTATAACGAGACTTAGAGTACCTTCACTTATCGATGATAAGAGCCATCTAAGCAAAGTTTGATCCTGTGATATCCTGTTCTGATATGCTGGATTGGCAATTTCTTCAGTAGATTGGTTAGCTCCAGCAAGAACAAGATGTTAATCAGGTGCTGGATCTGTTCCATCAATGAAGCCTTCCAAACGATTCCTCTAATTGAGGCTAAGACTTGTGATCGCCATAGCAAATAGTTGTATCTATCTAGTTTGATAGGAGTATTGAAAGAAAAATTGATCTGAGCTTGTTGATTATGAATTTGATCTGCATTTGTGGTTATAAAGTTTCTGGAATTTGCTTGCTGGTTACTGGAACTTGCTCTGTTTTGCTGCTCTGATACCATGTTGAAATTTTATGGAGACTGTAAAATCTGTTTGGAAGCTAAGAAAATGAAGATGAATGTTCTGGAATTTCTTCAATTCTCTTATTCATTACGAAAATGAGATTTACATCAGTATTTATACTAAACTAATATCAAGTTACAAACTAAATACAACTACTAATTCAACAATAAAAACAGAACGTAAGGCATGCTTAACAAACTTGCTGAGCTGGCATAACTCTTAACTAACTTTGCTGACTTGCTCTCTACTCACAAGCGTGTGACTTCTCTGTATGCATTATGAGCTTCCTTAACAACGGGGGAGCCCATTTTACTGGCAATCTTCCTCTTGATAATGGGTTGGTAAATTCATCAGATCAATAATAGCAATTACTACTTCTAGTAATAATTAAATAATTAATAATTCAATGCTTGTTGGTTAATTAATTTAATGCATGTGCAGCTACGACAGTGACATTCATCCGATTTTGCCCCAGCCCGAGGGCAAGATATGATTATGGGATGACTATCTTCATGATGACCTTCAGCATGATATCTTTATCTGGTTATCGAGATGATGAAATTTTACGCATCGCTTATGACAGGCTATTGACAATAATTATTGGTAGTTGTACTACTATCATTTTTTGTGTTTGTATTTGCCCTGTTGAGACTGGAGAGGATCTTCACAACCTTATTGCCTACAACATTGAAATGCACCATTAGTGCAGTAACATTAATACAAAACTTTTCGGGATTCGGAGGAGAATACTTTAAATTGTCTGAACATCAGAAATCCAATGAGGATAAGTCATTTCTTCAAGAATATAAAAGCGTTCTCAACTCAAAAAGCAGCGAAGTGACGATGGTGGGGAGAATGAAAAAGAAAAATTCTCCATGTTATTCATTTTCTTTTTTTTTTATTTTTCTCCTTATCCAAGAAATAAGCATCTTACTAATTTAGATAGTTTATTTGCAGGCACATTTAGCAAAATGGGAACCGGTTCACGGCCGGTTCAAGTTCCGTCATCCCTGGAAACGGTATTTGAAAGTCGGAACCCTAGCTCGGGAATGTGGCTACAAAATCCAAGCTCTTAATTGCTGCCTTAATTTTGATATCCAAGTATGTATATACTTGTAATTTTTTATTTTATTAATTCGTTCAAATTTTGGACCAAGATCCTCTCTTATCCTCAACTTTTCCTGCATAAGATTTTCAAAAGCTCATATTATGAGAAGATCTTAATAAACTTAACTTCTGCTTTTTTGGCTGCAGACTTCTTTAGAAATCCGATGCAAAATTCGAGAGATGTGCATGGAGATTAGCACGGAATCTGGTAAAGCTTTGTTGGAATTAGCATCATCCACGAAGAAAATAACACGGGCAAAATAAGCAAATCCCCACACTGCAAAAGCAAAAGATGATATGGAGAAACTGAACTCTCATCTCGAAACAAACATGTGGAAAGAAGCATTCCTCCTGGAGATAATACCAGTGGCTAAACTTTTAATAGAGGTGGTTGAATGCACTGAGAAAATTGCTCAGGCCGTCCATGAATTGGCCTTAGCTGGTTCCTCTCGAGACTGGGGATGCTTTGGTGTCGCCAGAAGAGCCACAATTGCTTTACCCTCGAAAAAATCGTTGTGTTTCCACGACCGATGTACGGGATCACGAAATTGCTGTCGCGGAATAATAAGAACGATGAGAATAATTAGTTTTAGACTTATATTAAAGAATAACTATACAACCATAAATATTTGTACAAATAATTATAATTATGTGCATACTGATGTGGCTTACCGTAATTGAAAAGATCTTTTACTCTATAATAAAAATAACGTTCTTTTAGAAATAAGAAAAGTTGGTAAGAAATTCAAAAATAAGTGACATTACTTTTGTCGGATTTATAAGTATTGTTGTTAACTTGTTATGCGGATAGAGTGAGCTAGAATCTAGTAAAGATCCTTTACTTTAATACAAGAAAAACACACTCCAATGTAGTTTACTTTGTCCTGTAGTGTATTGAGATTTGATACTTGTCCATTACTATTTTATAATAAGAGATCCATCCGTAGATAATGACTCTGGAAAGTATATACATTAGTTTGATAATTTTTATGATTAATTTCAGATAAATGCTATTTTAGTCCTTATAGTTTGAGCAATATATTAGACCTAATATTATAAAAAATTACCCAAAAAGTCTCCATTGTATATTTGTTTTTATTAAAATACATTGAATTATTATTTTTTTCACTTGTCACATCACATTTTAGATTTATTTGAATTTTAAGTTGTCTATATCGGACAGAATTATTATATTACTCCCAAAAATTTAGCAATTGTGACAATAGGGTGGTTTTGAGTAATTTTTTAAAATACAAGACTAATTGAGTAATTAACTTGAATTGCAGAGATTAATGGAGCATTTAGCCATTCGTTTCGTTCATATCTTGGCACCGCAAGAGTAAAATAAAAAGCACAACAGCCCAAGGGCAAGGACTCCGACGAAGCTTTGTTTTGCTCTTGGCTTTATGCGAAACAATGGCTCAATCTTGTAGATAACTTCCGTTACTTGCAACGATAGAGACATCTAGAATGTTTCTTGCCTAATAATGCTGAGATTGTAGGCATATACGTTGATTTATCTTCAGGTTTTGTCTCTCATCATTAGCATCCCGTCGATTGGGCTGGGATTCTATTCTCCCAGGCATTTGAGCTAAAGGTTCTTATTTCTAGTCAAAATGTTAGGCTTGAACCTGCGTTAGACAGTTTGTTACGTTGCTTGTGCTCCCCAATCGCCCGGCCGTTGCTTGAATAAATTTAATCACAGTGTGGATCAATAGTTCATAAGAAAATTGTAACCATTGGTAGTGGCGAAGCCAGACTTTAAAACAGGGGTAATTTAATTTTCCTTTAGTTAATTTGATAGGCTTTTCAAGTATTTTCGTTTAACACTGGAGATGAGAAATGTAATTTTGGGCATGCTTTTGTTGTATTTTATTCAAAACTAGTGGACAGCTATTTTGCACGTGCATATGCCGTATGATCTTACACAAACATTGTTAAGGGATTGTACAAATATTATTCAAGAAACTGAGTTGGCATTTTAGATGGCATGGATTGATTGGTTGGTTGGTTGGAAAAGGAGCCCGCAATCACTTTTATGATTGCTCTTAAATTCAATCAATCAATCCATGCCATAAAAGAATTCTATAAAATTTAACAATTTTTATGGCTGTATCATCACTGATTTCTTTAACTTGTGCATGTGGGTTGGGTAAGGGCCACATATAGGATTGATTATATTCCACCAAAATTAAGCACGGTAATTTTTCTCATCACTTGTATTTCACCGATTTTACCACAGTAATTATTCTCACGCTCGACGCAATGAAATATTTTAGAGATGAAGATTCCCTCTCTCTTGAACAAAAATTATGTGGAAAAATTGATGGTTAATAAATACGAATAAAAAAATAATTAAATCTTAACTATACATTATTACTAATTAATATTTGACTAAAGATCGTTAAAAACTCAATAAAACTTTTATTGGATGATGATCCTAATTCCATTTACATTTAACCTTTCATGTTGTTTTCTCATTTATTGCCGCATTAAGTTTTGCCAAAAAAATAATTAATTTTAGAAGAGTACTCATTAATTTTTTTTTCATAGAACAATAAGGAGAGGAAAAATACAACTGATTGCTCAAAAAAAAAAAAAAATAGAGACCACCAGTACATGTTTACAGGTTAAAATTCCCCAGAGAAAAAAAAAAATTATTTAACTCTAAATTAATTTCTTAACAATGACAAGATTAGTACCGCCAAATCAACTTGACCATCATATTGTTAACGGTTAGTATGCTTTCTTGCACTATCATTTGCAGTTCAGTTTCTGCTAATTATTCGCCAATCGTGATGACATGATGGGGTCCTTCAGTCCCGGAAATTGGCTGTACTGAGCTGCCTCTGTGGAGCAATCTTGAATTTCCCGAATCATGTTATTGTTATTATTTGGGCTGTTGAAATTTGCTTGGGAGGCAAGATCATTAACACACGCTGCAATTTTCTCAGTGCATGTTACAACATCCATTAGAAGTGAAGCAACTGTAGCAGCTGGAACTATTTCTAACAGATCAGTATCTTCTTCCAAAACGGACATTTTGAACAGGGATTTGAGGGTTTCGGCTGCAGCCTTTGAATTGGCAATGTGGGTATTAACTGATGACGATCTCGTCATTGTTTTAATTGCTGATGCTAATTCCTTCAAGGCCTTTCCTGTTTCTGAGCTTATCATTGTGTATGATTCTTGAATTTTGCTTTGGATTTCTTCTGGCCATAGAGTCTGAAAATTAAAAAAAAAACATTTGTCAAGTAACTATTTAATTAACTGTAAAACTAAAATTACGAATTCTTTGTGCAAATTAATCTGACATAACTGCATTGGTTAAATAGAATTTTAAACTAATGAAAATAAATTATGTGAATCATATCATGTTTTATACGTAATAATGAGTTATTTATTTACCGGATTCTCTGAATTAAGGTGACTGCTAAGAGCCTCAATTTTGTAGGCGCAATCACGAGTTAGGGTTCCAACTTAAGGTACAGTTTCCAAGGATGGCGGAACTTGAAACGGCCATGTCCGGGTTCCCATCTAGCTAAATTTGCCTGAAAATTAAAATTAAAATTAAAATTAAAAAATTAAGTTTGTTATTGTAATTTATATTTTCTTGATAATTATTTAATTATTACCCACCATGTTTTCTTCACTGTTTTTTGTGTTGAGGACACTTTTATATCCTTGCAGAAATGACTTGTCGGTATTAGACTGGCCATCATTAGATATTTTAAAATATTCACCTCCAAATCCTGCAAAGTTGATAAATTAAAAAATACAATAATAATCAGTGAATTATATACAATTCCATTATTTGCATATGCAACATAAGACAATAATTATTGGTGGTTAATTACCTTCCAAAAATTTGCCAAGCTTTCCCAAGTTGTCAGCTACTTGATCGTGAAGATCCTCTCCAATCCACACTGGGCATATCAATATGCATACAAGCAAAGAAACAGAGCTGCCAATGGCGATTGTGACTACCCTTTCATGAGCCATTCGTATAACCTCATCTTCTCGGTAACCAGATACAGAAACCAAGCAGAATGTCAGGATAAACACCATTAGCCCGTAATCATATCTTGCCTTCATTTTCGGAAAAAATCTCACAAATGTCACCGTTGCAGCTACTATAAACACAAAGACTGTGAAAGAGTTTGTACTAAGTGTTTGGCTTAAGAGAAAAACTAACGAGAAAGTTATAGAAAATGAGAGAAAGATATTAGAAGAATCTGGAGAATATTCAACTTATTCATTCACTTAACAAATGATTACAACTTGATATTTATACTAGAGAAGAAACAGAAATCTAGAAGCTAACAATTTGTTAGATCTAATATACATGCGCTTTTAGTTCGATAGCTTTGTCACTTGAAATGGATAACTAACTAATACACGTAAGCATGACCAGATACAACTTAATCAAATACTCTTCATCTATTAATCATACTCTGTAACATCCCCCTCAAGCTGAATCGGCCAGATGGACATTCAAATTGCTCTCGATAGTGAAACTGATTGTAGGTTAAGGGCTTGGTAAGAACATCTGCATTTTGATCTTCACTAGGAATGAATTGAACTGTAATTTTCTTAGCTAGAACTTTGTCCCTGATGAAATGAATATCAAGTTCAACATGCTTAGTCTTGGCATGATAAACTGGATTGTGAGCTAGAGCTATAGCACTCTGATTATCACACCACAGGATAGGAGCTGTGACTAGATTAATATGCAGTTCTCTTAGTAAAGATTGAATCCAAGTAACTTCAGCTGTGGCTTGAGCCAGAGCTCTGTATTCAGCTTCAATGCTTGATCTGGAAACAACTGACTGTTTCTTGGAGGACCAAGAGACCAGATTTGAACCAAGATACACAGCATATCCAGCTACTGATTTGCGATCATCTTTATCACATGCCCAATCTGAATCACTAAAGCAACTTATCTGCAGTGTACCATAATGATAAAAATGTAAGCCAAAGTGAATTGTACCCTTCAAATATCGAAAAAGCCTCTTACAAGCTTCCCAGTGTTCTGCTGTTGGTGAAGCTAGAAACTGACTAAGTTTGTTTACAGAAAAAGCAATTTCTGGTCTAGTGAGAGTCACATATTGTAATGCTCCAACTGCACTTCTATATTGAGAAATATTTGAAATAACATCACCTGATCCTTTTGAAAGATGATGACCAGTGGACATGGGAGTAGGAACTGGACTGCAGTCAGCCATACCATGTTTAGTTCGAAGGTCAGCTATGTATTTTGACTGAGAAAGATAAAGACCAGAAGCTGTTCTGGTAACTTCTATCCCAAGAAAGTAATTTAACTTCCCTAGATCTTTTAGAGCAAAGGCATGTTGCATATTCGAAATTACTTGCTTTGAACTGATGAGAGCTTGACCTCGTGATTATTATATCATCTACATAAACCAGACAAATAGAACATGACCATCTCATCCATTTGTAAAATAATGAGTTGTCTGACTTTGAATTATGAAAACTCCATTGCATTACCATAGCATCTTTCAGTCTCTCAAACCAAGCCCTGGGTGCTTGTTTTAAACCATAAAGTGCCTTCTTCAATTTGCAGGACATGATGAGGTCGAGATGAATCAATAAAACCTTCTGGTTGTCTCATGTAAACATCTTCAAGAAGTATGCCATTTAAAAAGGCATTATTCACATCCACTTGCCTGAGCTCCCATTTGTTCATGACCAAAACTTAAAATAACTCGATCATGTTGATGCTTTTACTACTGGACTAAAAGTCTCTGTGTAATCAACTCCCTGAGTTTGATGAAAGCCTTTTGCCACCAATATGGCTTTGTATCGAGAAATGGTTCCATCAAATTGTATTTGATCTTGAATATCCATTTGTTGCCAACTACCTTAATTGGTTCTTTTGGCAAGACCCGGATCCTGTATGATTGTTGTGAAGTGCTTGATATTCTTCTTCCATTGCCTTAAACCATTTTGGATCGATAAAGTCAAAACAGATAGGGGTTCTGAAGGTGTGGCTAATAGTGCAGCTAAATAGGATTTAGGCTTAAAAATACCAGCCTTTGACCTGGTTATCATAGGATGACCTATAGGAGGTGCAGCTGGTAACAAGTGAGGTGGAGATTGTGTGTTATGTGTAGGTGGTGTAGGTGATGTGGAAGAAGAGGAGGAGGAAGAGGTTGAAGATGGAGGAAATACCTGTGAAGTGGCAGCAGGTGAGTAATCATTTGCTGGAGGCACTTGCAAAGGGGATTGTACTTGAGGTATTGGAACAGACGTGACTCTGGACTCAGATGAGAAATCTAAGGTACTGCAAGATTGAGATATTGCAGAGAAATCTATCCTGCACTCATATGGAAAAGACTGCTCATCAAATATCACATGGTTGGAAATATATACACCACTGATGAATGAAGACACCGATAGCCTTTATGAGAAGGACTATACCCAATAAAGACACATCTACTTAATCAAACTAAGCTTGTGATCATTGTAAGGCCTAAGATAAGGATAGCAAGCACACCCAAAAATTCTAAGGAAATCATAATCTGGAATTTGCTGGAAAAGTTTTTGATAAGGTGAAAGGTTATTCAAAGTTGGTGTGGGCAATCTATTGATAAGAAAAACAGCAGTATGAAAGGCATTCCACTGAGAATTTAAGGGGTAAATTGGCTTGAGCTAATAAAGTGAGGCCAATATCAACTATGTGTCTGTGTTTTCTCTCAATTCTTCCATTTTGATGATGAATATATGGACAGGGATGCCTGAACTGGATTCCAGACTTAGTGAGATATGATGAAAAAGTTCTAAATTCCCCTCCCCAATCTGTTTGAACTGTTTTGATATGTTTTTGTAAGTATTTCTCAATGAATGATTTGAATTTCAGAAAACTTGAAGGGCATCGATTTAGCAGACAATGGAAATATCCATGTAAACCTACTAAATCATCTAAAATGGATAGGTAATATACATAGCCTTGAGTTGAGGCAACATGTGATGGTCCCCAAAGATCAGCATATAGAAGTTGTAATGGTGTCATCGTTTTGTTGGAACAGAACCAAAATGCGAGAGGTGACTTTTACCATGCTGACAAGCATTGCAAAAATTTGGAATTTTATTGAGTACATTGGAATCTTTACAGGCTTTCAACACAGATTTGAGTGTGTGTAAGGCAGGATGTCCTAGCCTTTTATGAAGAAGATTGACATCAACTGAACTAGTATTGACAGCTAGAGCTGACTTACAAAGCAAATGATTAAAAGAAGTACTCTTATTTAATTCATAAGAAACATCACTAGACAGAGGAGAGTAATAAGCAAACAAATACTGAGGTTTATTTGAAGAAAGTTGACATGAAAAAGCCGAGCCGTTTAAAGATGCTCTGCAGCTTTGGACTTGATATAATCCCCCCGTTGCAATTCCTTTAAGCAAAATGATCCCTAAGTTCCCGGCCTTGACAACACAAATATTTGCAAAAATTCAAGGGTCACATTATTATCTACTAAGAGTCCAAAACACCGAGTAAATTCTTTTTAATGTTTGGAACATGAAGAACATGATTTAAGCACAAAGGTTTATTAGTTGGAGTAGCAAGCAATACTCGACCCAATATGTTTAATATGCAATGCGAACCATTTCCAACAAGCAACTTATCGGTTCCATCATAGACCTTAGGATCTAGTAATTTACCCGATCATTTGTGATGTGGTTAGTAG
Source organism: Atalantia buxifolia (assembly GCA_030444775.1). Classification (NCBI taxonomy): domain Eukaryota; kingdom Viridiplantae; phylum Streptophyta; class Magnoliopsida; order Sapindales; family Rutaceae; genus Atalantia; species Atalantia buxifolia. Next base: position 11,400,566 of record CM059838.1, read on the forward strand.
CACCACTATCAATATACCGAGCAGATCTTCAATCATCTCGAGTCCGAGTTGGAGCAAAATTGATGAAGACCCGGTAATCTCCATTTGGAACAAAAGCATGTGTAGGAAAGTAAGCCCCATGAGAGTTAGTTTGTTGATAAACATTGAATGCAAAGCAGATCTCAATACATCAACGATCATGATAACCGGGAGCTCTTGGTATATTGAAATTACCAAATTGATGATTACTAACTCTAGCACCAAATTGAGGATTAAAACCTCCACTAAAGTTTCCATAGATCTCGAGGAGGTCTATTATTATTTCCATATCCAAAACCTCTTCCATTTTGCCTCCCACTGTGTCCGAAATTTCCATTATAACCACCTCTTCCTTGATTCCTTGAAGTAACAAAAGCCGAATTGAACCTATTCCCGCATTTATTTGCACTATGACCAGAATAAAAACAGATCCGACATATGACTTGTGAAGAATTACCATCACCGATCCACTCACTATAATTTCCTCCATAAGATCCAAAGTGTTAAACTTCCGATTACCACCAATTTTTACCAGATTGAACAAGCTTTTCGAGCTACATTGGTGACAAATTATGTGTAACATCACCGGTAATTTTTCCTCTCTTTTGTTCCACTCGATTTTCATGACTCAATAACAATGCATAAAACTCATCAAGATTGATATTATCACCTCTAGCTAACACAGTAGTGACTAATGATTCATAATCAGAAGAATCCAATCCAGTTAAAACATGCTGAACAAAATCATTTACTTCAACTGGTTTTCCAAATAAGGCTAAGCTATCGATATCTTTTTCATTTTTGCAAAATAGTCAATCATGGACATTGAGCCTTTCTTAAGAGTTTGGATCTGCATTTTTAGAGGCATTATTCTAGCTTGAGACTGAGAGACAAACATACTTGTAAGTGTATCAAGTAGTTGTTTTGGTGCGGTTGAGCAATGTATTCTCAGTAGTAAGAAGATTTGGCTGAATGGATGACAAAGATCACTCGTAATCAATTGATCTGTCTTCATCCATAGTGTGTAAGCTGGATTGATCTCTCGATTCTCGGCCCAAATCGAGAAGCCGGTTTCACAGCTAGAAGCGAGAAAAAATTTTTCTGGACAAGCTTGATTTCCATTGATGAAATCTTCTAAGCCATTTCCTTTAATGGATGTAAGAATTTGAGTTCGCCAAACAATGAAGTTATTATGATCTAACTTTACTTTGGAGTAATAAAACTATAAGATCCAGAATTTTGATTTGAGTTCGCCATTCGTTGGCTCGATACCATGAAAGAGTTTGTACTAAGTGTTTGGCTTAAGAGAAAAACTAACGAGAAAGTTATAGAAAATGAGAGAAAGATATTAGAAGAATGGAGAATATTCAACTTATTCATTCACTTAACAAATGATTACAACTTGATATTTATACTAGAGAAGAAACAGAAATCTAGAAGCTAACAATTTGTTAGATCTAATATACATGCAGCTTTTAATTCGATAGCTTTGCTTCTTGAAATGGATAACTAACTAATACACGTAAGCATGACCAGATACAACTTAATCAAATACTCTTCATCTATTAATCATACTGTAATGCATCGCGATTACACGGCTCTCCATTTTTTCCCGAATAACAAGCTATCCAATGAGCTCCAACACCAAGGCCACCACCTAGCAAAGTTGCACATACCCTATTCAACCCTTTTCCTAGTGTTGCTCCTGAAAAATTTACCAAAAAAATTTTAAATACATTTACATTTTTCAACTCTTAAATCACCAGTATATATGATGGCGATTTGGATATCTCGGGTCCAGAATAGGCCGGATATACTTTTAAATATTTAGAAGAAAATCAATCTCTATGATACACAATTAATAATTAATAGTGTTCTCGGACACACGATTAATAATTAATAGTGATCTCAGGAGAGTTGATGAGCTTACCTACGAAAAATTCAAGACGACTACAACAGTTAAAACAGCCCACATTGCAGATACACCAAAACCCTCATAGAGTGGTTTAAAGTAGTAAAACAAGGAGACCAAAGTGATGGCTAGACCTACTTTGAATGAATGAATAATCCTTCTTGGGTCATCTATGCCCAATTTCTTTGCCTCTCTTGATTTCTCAGCGATTTTGTTTATGATTTTGTGAGGAACAATGGCCTTCATCCACCCTAGCACGTGACTTGATGAAGGTTCAGCATTCTCATTGTTATGAGATCCAGATGCCACTTCCATTGGAGTAATGATCAAGTTAAAGCAACTAATTTTGAAGGAGACAATATTGAAGTATTAGGTATTTCTTGTGAAAGATGCCGGATGTAATGAGTATTTATAAGCAAAAAAATTTATGGTGTAATTGCGGGAATCAAATTGATAAAGAAAAAAAAAATTATATGTTACAAGTACACTAATTATTTAATTGATTTTTAGGAGTACTTCACTCCACTCGAGAAGCATATATCGAGTCAAATACAGTCAACCACTTGCATGTTACACATTTCAGCGTTGATCATTTGAATCTATGAAAATCGAGGAGGACCGATTTATTTACCGATTTGTTTATTCTGAAGATGGAATACAAAGATTCTAAATCAGATTTGTAACATATAATGTTTCATTGTATAATTGATAGGTTATCACTTACCAAGCATTAATTATTTAATTTCTACTTAGAAGATCTGTTTATTATATTATAGATAAGCAAAAGCGAGTGAAAATGATGAATTTTACACGTTATACTAAGCTCAAGTCCATGTTGTTTTTACAACAATAACCATATTTTAAACTAAGATAAATAATAATAAGATCAGTTTATTGTATTCTTCTAGAACAAATTAATTGATCCCACGAGGCAAAATGCTAGAAATTAAAGCAATTTGCAAAACCAAAATGTAACAAATTGCTTTTACCACTAACTATTTACTTACGATTTTCAAAATATTTTGCTAAACCTGTAATAATTTGGAATAACTTGTTTATTTATTTTTTTAGTTAAAAATGTTGACAACAATGTATGAAGTAACAAATTATATTATGAAAGAGCCCTCACATACTACAAAATTTGTATTAACATCAATTGATATGGTACCAATATAAATTTATGAGTTGAATAAGAGATGATAAAGTTTAAAAGCTAATAATCACATGACCATAAAAGAAAATATCACCTCAATTGTCATATCAGTTGGAATATAAAATTAAGAGCCCCTAAGTTAATGTAACTTAAGCACTTGTCTATAAAATTTGTTTTCCAACTTTACAAACCCATAATATTACTGATTATGAAAACATAAACAGCAAGTCATAAAAATTGAAATATGAAGGGGAAAAAAAAGGATCATCTCTTGTCATTCTCTCTTGAATAAATAAAAAATTTTCTTAAAAGATTTGATAGTTTATTTTAGGATTAAGTTATTTTAACTAAAAATTTTTATACAAATCTTCAGCTATTGACTTCTAACAATCTAATAGTATACATTAAAAGTTAAAATAATATTTAATAATGATTATTTATTTAACGTTAAATTACTTAAAATTAAAATTAATAGCCCAAAATTTGTATAAATATTTTTTAAGCACTATTAAGATTATTATTATTAGTTGGTCCCCTTTTCAAAGGGGAATAGGGTATGAACTGTGAAGGGCCCCATGATTCATGAAGCAGAGAAGCGCGGCTTACAGTCAATCAAACCCGCGTAATTGTTCTCTGTCAGAGACAGAATGACAGAGATCAACGTTTTTAAAAGGGGATATTTTCAGCACACGTGATGGAATATAAATTTTCACGTAATTTTATTTCTTTCCTAAATTTTGACAAAAATACGCTTTGATCCAGAATTTTGAAACTTTACAAATTCCACTATAAAATCGAAAAATAAGATAATAAGTGACATAAAATTAAATGTTAGTGCTATAAAAGAAAATTTTCAAAATTCAGATGCATGTTCGTGCCATCAATATTCAATACCTACGGTTTATAGAATTATTTTGGGGCTCTTTGTTGAGTTTTGAAAGTGTTTTGAGTTAAGCAAAATATACATATACATGTAAAACTAGCCCTTAAGTTTTGCAAATAGCAGAACTCTATGAAGGACAATGATGATGCGTAAAATAAGACAACAGCTTTTTGGATATTTAAAAAAATGATATATCGGTTTTTGTTGAAACTAATTCCCTGAATTATTTTATTTCCTCTTTTGCTGTTGTTGGAATTGGACACATGGGTATTACTTAACCATGGTAGCTGTTTTAATATTTTTAATTTTAGAGAAAATACAGAATTCATTTCCAAAAATAAATATGGTCGGTGCTTTATGCATTATATCATTTTAAAAAAATTCCCCACGTGGATTGAAAAATATGCATTTGATTTTCAAAGTCAAATCACTAGATTTTGTGTTGTCTGGCGCGATACTCGAATTATATTCAACATCTAAATTTTCTGGAGTAATTTAACTTTTCCAGAGTATTTAACCAAGGATCTAATCTAATCCGGCTAATTTGTAAATTTCTGGGCATCACATGGTGGAACTATGTATGGCTAAAACTTTTAAAAAAAAAAATCACCGCCAGTCTCTTACAATGCTGAATGATCAACCCCATGATTGAACAGACTATTCATATCACAGGGTGGCTGAATCCATTGTGATTCAGTTGTAGAAGATTGATGCTTTTACTTCACGTCAACTGCCATGAATTGATATTGGCATGCCATGACGGTTGCTCACAAACATCATCGCTTATGAAAACATCGCTTGCACAGGGAACTCGACATGCCAGCATCAGGGGTCAGGATATAAGTGATATATGTAACCATTCTGTATAAGGACCATTAGGCCTCTCAATGTATGCGGATTTTCTTCTTTAGTTTGTCTTGCTCCCGGTATCTCTCCTGCCGTTCTCCTCTCTGGCGCTTTCTAGTTAACTGCTTATCTTTAGCTCTCTCTGCCTCAACTTCATTTCTCTTCTGCGCCTCCTTAAGCTTTCGCTTCTTCATCTGCATAACACCAATTGGGTATATAAATATAGACATGCTTACAACTTGAAATAGCAGAGGAGCAGATTAAGTGCCTAAATAAACAAAGAGTAATAATATAACCACACACTCTTGTACAAATTTATTTTGTACAAATTGATGTGGCATGATAAAATTGGTTGAATTAAATATTTCTTGGCCCACATAAATTTCATTCAACCAATAAATTAATGTCAAATCAATTTGTACAAAATAAGTTTATGTAAGAGCTCGTGGCTGTATCATTGCTTATAAACAAATAGAAAAGTAGAACAAGAGTGACACTAATTACTAAATATGAAAAGTTAGATTGTGCTGAATAGGTTTCACTATTAATTCTAAACATAGGCGTCAGTGGATTCAAATTTCTTGGTCTACACATGCATACCTTCTCGTTTGTAATCAATTTAAGATGTTGAATAAGAGCATGGACTTTTCTTTCTTGAGGCTCCATGACTACTATTTTCAAGAAATAGCCGTTTCCGGCTAGGAATATCTTTGGGCTTTGATTCAAATGGAAGAGCTGCCTGTAATGACTTAGGAATCACCAATGGGTTGAACTTTCTTGGTCTCCTCCCAATTGCCTGTTAAAAAAAAAAAAAAAGGTTCAAGTTATTACAAATGACCCTAAAAAATTCCACAACCATCAACTTTGGGCAGAGGAAGAAACCATTGTTAAAAAGTTACACGCCTCACATCACAAATTACCTTGTAGAGTGAATCCTTGTTTACAGGAATAGAAAGATCATGTTCTCTCCGCAACTCAGCTACAGTTTTCATTCCTTGCCAGATCTTATCAGGAGGATGCATGGCTGTGGTCAGTGGGTTGTAAAATTGAGGAATTTCAACATCAGCCCATCCACGCATGAAAACAACGTCGCTCATCAGAATTCTGTCCTCAAAGGTGCACCTGGCAATCCCTTCTCTAGGTTGCCCTCCCTTCCTTTTGGGTTGGTTTCCAATCTCTTCTTTAGCAGCCTGACAACATAATCAAATTACAAGTTACTAGGCTCAGCCTACACTTGCTCAAGAAAAAATATTAATAATAAGCCAACATCATCAATTACAATCAAGGATTCTGACAATTTTCTGAGCAACAATTATGAAATTTAATGGGAAAAAGAAATTTGGAGAAGAAAAACAGACGTTGTGCTTTTTATTATGTACAAACAAGTATATGGAATGATAAAAACCAAAGAAGGCACAATAAGAACCAGAAAATGGATACAAACTTCCTCATTCAACTCATACCTTTTTCACCTGCCCACGGATTCCACTGACGGTACGAACCTCTTTACCTTCACATTGAGCCACTTCAAGATCTGAAGTAAACATATCTTTGATTAGTGCAGTTTTCTTGAATATCTTGCAGGGATAGCCAACCAGTTTAATTTTCTTCTTTATCTTTATTTCATGGTTGAACTCAAGTACAACTGCAGTTGCTGTAATCCTAAATGAAGCCTGACAAATCAAATGAAAGGATGTTTGGTTAATTCATAAAAAAAAAAAAATTAGAATTAAAAAAAACAAAAAGGAAAAGAAGAAAGAAAAAAAGATATGAGGTGAAACATGCTCTAAACATGAGAAGCACAGAAATTTTCCACTTGAAATTTTATTATAGACAGGTTGTAGCAACAAGAAGAGAAGGCTGACCTGATTGTTGGAAGAATTCTGGATAGCAACTACCCCAGTCTGAGGAGGGGCGAGAGGACCCCAGAACGTGGCAAGGCAATGCATGTGTTCTGGAGTGTACTTCAGCATGCGATGCGGCCCATTACGGTCCTCTATGGCATAAACAGGGATAGTTTGGAAACGCCTCCATCCAATAGAAAGAATAATGGGATCTCTAGTCTTGAGTACCTTTTTGTGCCACCATCTGTGTCGTTTTAACCTAGCCTGGAAAACAAGCCATGAAAAATCTTATTGACCTAGAGATTTGTGAAATAAGACGAAGATATTACCTCTCAAAATTACAAGAAAAGAGTATATCTGGAAGTTCTACTAAATTTAATCCAAGGGACTTTAGCTGCGGACTTGTAGGCCATCATTTTTATATAAAAAATAAGTATTAAATCTTTTTGATAAGAGAAGAACCAAGAAAAAAATATGGAGTGCAGCAGCAGTCATTCATTACAATGACATAAATGAAACTATAACAGCTACAAATCTCTAAAAATGAAGAATGAAAATATATTCTGAAATTATTTAGTGAAAGAAACCCAAAAGATGCACGAGCTTTACAGCCCACAACACTGAGGGCGTGACATCAGCCATAAACTTGACTAGATGAACAAGGGACTTTTATCTAATTCATGAACCAGTTCTTTTTTCCAGGATGTCTGAGTCTGTCGTTTGAACTAAGCAGTCAGTAATTACCTATATACCTAAATATGTTATATCCAATAAACGTCCACAAATTTTTGATATATACTTGAAAAAGTCAAAAAGAGAAGACAACCCAAATGAGGGGAAAAGCGAGAAAATGCATATCACCACTGCATATCAAGGTTATTCAAGTATTCTTACCTGCATGTACCCGACATTTTCCTCACGAAGACCAATTCCTCCAACCAAAACAGGATGGCAGGGGTCAAAATATTCGACCATCTCAAAAGGAACATCATGTATCTCCAATCTAAGATATGTTCCTGTTCAGAAGCCCTCTAACTCTAATCGAGTGACCTCGTCAAGATCGTTGAGCTCAGCTATATTCATTTGTTTGCGAAATTCAATCTCCTCCTTCATCTGGAAGAACCAAACATGAGTTAGTACTCAAAACATAACAGTAGTATGCAGAACACATTATGATGCGTGCAAAAGTCTACCTTGTCAACCAGTCCAATTTCGTTAGGCTGGCCACAATGAAACTTTGCCCCATCTTTTTCATCCATTTCCTTCTCAGGTGATTCAGATCCATCATACTTAAATCAAAGTCAAGGTCATCAAAGCAGATTCTACTAAAACCAAAACACAGGTTCTCCAATACGACTCACAACAACCAAAATTCATCAATGTCTTTCAGCAAAAATACCAACAGATGAGGGATGCATCATCCCACTACAGCCACACCCAAATCCATCAATGGAGGTCAAGAAGCCGGCACTAGCAGAAGATGCATATATAATGAATATAATAAAAATAGCATGAGTCAGAAGAAAAAAAAAAGGATATTGTGCATTGAATTTTTCACGTAGTGAAATCTTTTTCAATCTCCGCCCCTCAACTGCTGACTCATATTCATTCTCAATTGCATTACTGCCTGAATTATCCTTAATGTGCCCTTGATGTTTCTCAACGGTTTCTAAATCTTCAAAATCACCAGAGACCGCATCATCGCTGTCATCATCTTCAGAGTTACCCTTTGAAACTTGATTTCTCTGAGCAGCTTTGGACCAATCATATAGTTCATATAGTTCTTCACCTTTTGAGCTTTTAAGTTCTCCATAACTATTAAATTTGGAACACTCATCCATATTGAATAGTCTGCTATCCAATACTTCTCTCAACTTCTGCAATAAATTAAGAGGAATTAGAGACTGGCAAAAACTAATTACATTCAGTTAACATCAAACTTGTATATCAATGTTAAAACAAACAACACATCTAGAAGCATTACTTATTCAGCAAGACCTCAAAGCAAGAAAAGGCAATCTAAAAAACAACCACACAAATAATATCGGGACAGACCTTATTCCCTTCTACTTTTGGCCTAAAAAAATCATCATCATCACTTTCTGCACCGTCGCTGCTATCCTGCACTTCTTTGGACAAAGTTGCTGATGTTGATGTTGATTTCCCATAGACAAGCTGAATCAGATTCGTGCATTGTCTGAAGGACTCTGTAAATAGAAAAAATGCCACACAGAAAGACATCAAAATAGAGAAAATACCTATTTAAACTAATTAGGCATTTATGGTGAAAATTATTTTACATAAACATCATATTGCATTTCATTATTCAAAACACCCTTTCTACCCATCTTAACTTAGCTCATGTCTGCTATATATAAACTAAGTAGGTATTCCTCTTGAAGGCTAAAACTGAAAATTTCTCACCCTTTTTAACATCTGCATCTTCATGTAAGGACTCCATTTCCTCAGCGACATGTTTTTCACCAAGCCCATTGGAAGTTCCTTCCCTAGTTTGATACTGCTTGCCATGAATATACTCTGTATCATCATCCATATCTTTTGCGTTGTTGGTAGCATCTGATAAGCCATTAGGCTTCTGGCCGAAAAGGGAAATAATGCTCTTTTCTAACTTCTTATCAATCGGATATTTTGTGTTTTGAAGTGATTTTACCAACGTCACACCAACATCTTGATACTTTCCTAGTAATAGAAAAGCAACAATACTTGAGCTCAAAAAAGGGGGAAAGAAAGTGGGATGAATAGAAGGTGATAAGATATTTGCCTTCTTTATCATGCCTATATTGTATAATTCAAAACAGCATATTCAAAGAAACAGGTAATCGAATATATCATCAAGAATGATCCGAAAACTTTACTATTCCACTTTAGCTAACTATGAAAGGTACTTCCATTTTATATTATTCAAAACTAGATCCACGAAAAAAGTACTAGAGGTAAAGGTTAAAGGTTTGTATTCATCAACAAAACAACCAAAAAAAAAAAAACAGAAACAAATAGTAAACCTTTGCGGTCATCATCCGCTTCAGAAAATTGAACAAAGTGGTCATTTATGTTAATATAGACCGCATCCTTGTCATGAAGGAGATCACCAAGGCCAGACATGGGTGCATAAAAAAGTTTTTCCTTATCACGCAGTCCCTTCTTTTTGGCAGCAGAAGGTAAGGGACAAGGATCAGCTACGCCTGTGACACCAGCTAAACTGTAATCACCAGCGCCGGCAATATGCACCTGATTTGGTGTGGGTTTGTTGGAGGGGGGGGGGAAGGGGAGGAACATTAGATCACAAATGGATAATCTATTGGATAAGAGCAAGATAAATGAACATTTAATAGAAGGCAAACATCAAATACAAGTCCAGACAACAGCCATATTTTTTTGCATTAAAACTGGAAAGGAAATTTCTTTTTAAAGGTACATAATCTCAACCCATAAGCCACAAATGACCTCCAGAGCTATCATACTAACTAACATGCCACGTAAATTGCAACTCTGTTCCAAAAGAAAATTTATCTCATCAGACAGCTTCCGTCCTAAGTTTCTTTAAGTTGCACTTTCAATGTATACCATATCAGCCACTGGAAAGCTAAGTGCATGAAGCTCCGTGTTCCTTGAGCCTAACCAAGCTGAAAAATTTACAAATAGCTAACTCATCACCCTCTTCAAAGCTGAATTTTACATTTTACACATGAAACCTGCATTCGTGAGCCCAATGAGATCGAGCTTTGCTTATTATGAAAGAAGATCTCTCTAAATTGTGCTTAATCAAGCTCTTTTTTCAACACAACTCACTTCTAGTTGTTGATAGAATGATAAACAAATCCTTGCCTAATGGTCATCTAAGTGAAAATAAGGTGCCTAAACCCACCTAAACTTAAAGTAACATATGTCCGAAAAGCATAAAATTTTGAATGGATCATATGCAACAATAACCTTATGTTGAGAAATGAACCAACTTCTCACCTTTAATTGTATAAAAATAAATAAAAACCTTCAGCATATTCTCAAAAAGGAAAAAAAATTCAAATGGCAAAGTGAGGTAAAGTGGTTTGCAATGCATACCTTAGTTCCCTTCTTCAGATTACAACCTCGCAGATAACCATAAATTGCAACATTTCTGTCACATTTATTATTCACATGCACTCTTTCAGGAGGTGTAACATCTTCAAAACGATCAACCAAGATATAAGGATGAGAAGTTCTCCAGGACAAAGAATGAAATTTCATAACAGAGATAAATTCTGCAAGATTGCCAATATCTTTTTTCATGTACCTAATGGATTAGGGAAAGATAAAAGAAAGAATTAACCTCAAAGACTTCTGTAATTTGAAAATACCAATTTAACTACTATAGATAGTGAGATGTCCATAATACAACACACTGTCAATATACTTACTTCCCATGAATGAGACCAGATAATTTAAATAGTTTTGCTCCATGGTATAGCTCCGTACCAAATCGATGCTTAAGATGCTGCTTCGTTTTTCTTAGTTTCTTCTTATCCTTGAACTTATCAAGATGAGTAAGAACTCCCATAACATTTGGTAATCCATGATTTTGCATTAAATTAAGAAACTCAAAAGTTTCCTGTAAGAAACAAAATCCAGTCGCCAAAACAGAAAATTGCATTAACTACATTATTAATAACAATATATGCTGAGTCCCTTAACCACATGAAACTGGCAACATAAAACCATCCTATGGAGATAAAAAAAATGGAGAAAAAAAAAGAGAGAAAAAAGCTACAGCTCCATCAACACAAATATTCAGTGAAGTCCGTACCAAATAGAACTAATCCAAAATGACATCTCACCATTTCAAAACCATGACTTGCATCAATGAGAAGCAGTGCCAAGTCAGCAAACTTTGCACAATCAATCATGCCATTGATATCGTTCGGGCACTCCACAAATTGTAGGCGCCTTTTCTTACCTAACAAATTTTGTCACATCCTTCTCAATAAACTCCATTATGTTTTAAATCTAACAATGAAATGACGTAAACACCTAACCTGATACAACAGTAACTGGTCCTCGAACCTCAGGTACGTTAAGCTTAGTATAATGCTTTATAAGACACTTTATTAACAAAGACTTCCCAACCTGCCACCACCATTCCATAAATTAAAAATCAACATCTAAAACTTTCAAAATTATCACTCAATTAAAGCATCAAGAAATCAAAATTAATTTAAAAAAAAGAAATAAATTATGCAAAACCTGGGGCGGTCCCTGAACTACAACAACAAATGGTGGTGGTTCACCATAAGAGCGGTCTATAGTCGGAATGTGAAGCTGGCGTTGCCCTTTCTCAGCCGCTCGCATCATTGATCGCTTGGCTTTCACGGATGAAGCGAACCCAAATGCCTAATAGATGATAATAACATTAATGATAATTAAAATCAGCAAAAAGAAAAGGAGTAATATTAGTTATTCACTTAAATTAATGAAAAAGAAGTGTAGGTTGCAAATTACGGACCTTAGGGTTTGGTTTCTTCTTGTCTTGTTTATTTATTTCCGATTTGGATATCTTTTTTGCCGAAGGGCCCGATTGGCGAGCTCTGTGAGCCTTGTGAGGCTGCTGCTCCATGTCGGCTAGTTTGATAGCTGACATTCGGCGTCGACGACGGAGAGGCCAGTTAATTCAGACGGCTGTGGCGGCGGTGGAGGGCTTATTTGAGATCCGCAGTGGCGATAGGGAAGAGGGTGGTTGAGGTGGCGGCGGGTTTCGTCTTTTCTTGTCGGTCAAAGTTGACCTAACTACCTAACTTGTATCGTAACTATGTTTGAATGATTTTTAAATAATTTTATTTTGTTAATCATCAGAGTGAGATTATATAACATTCTATTAAACTTTTATTACACTTTTTTAATTAAAATTTTAATATAAGATATAATTTAATCAATTACTTATGTGATATTGTTAGTTCCTATTTCTTTCTCTTATCAAAATTTATAATAATGCATAAAGAATATCTTTATTGCATTTAATAAATAAAATTGTTCAAAAATTAACAAATTTTAACTCTATTGTAATTTAAATAAAAGAGAAGGGTAAATACCCATTATTTAAAAATAAAAAATAGAAGTTTCTGTAACTTATTAGAATTTTTTTGTCAAATTTCAAAAGCACAAATTGTAAATGATAATAATAAATAAAATTAATAATGTTATAGTGAAAACTAAGAAAAGATAAAGTTAATTTAACAACTAAGAAAAAAAATTAAAAAAGAGAGAAATTAATTTAGATTTTGACTATTGTTACACTAAGAGAGAAAGTACTTGGTCAAGGATAATTTTACAATTTTTGAGAATTAGTGAATTAAAATAATAAATTATAATTTAATAATTATTTTACTAAAAAACTAAGGGTTGAAAAGAAATGCTCACCCCATCTATTTTTAATTTTGAAAAAAATTGAGGATGACAATTGATTTGGACATTAAAAATTTATAGTTCTGTAAGTTTAAACTCCAAATAATTTTTATCTTAAAATCTCACAAAGTCAGAGTTGTTTGAATGGGAGAGCTTGATTACGAGCTACATAAAGCTTTTGTGCAAGTGCTTTTCAGTTTGATATAACAACACTTAGAATAATTAAACAACTACAGTGTCTAGTTCATTGGTATGAAAACTATAATTCTATTATGACTTATGATCATCAAACTCCTTAATCTACCAATAATTTTAAATCTTAAATTTGAAATATGCATGCGAGAAGAGTTTATATATATATACAGGGGCGACTTTAAATATAGACGAACAAGGCGATTGTCTAATACCCTATATTTTTTTAAGGCCTCATTTTTTTTTAGTATTTCTTAATAGTTATTTAATTAATAAATATCTTTTTTAAAAAAAATTATGTATTATAGAAAAGCCTATTAGACATCTTTATAAATAACAATTATACCACAACTAAGAATTATTTTTTTAATAGAAAATCAATATTTGGTAACCTTAATGTTCAAAAGATATAATTAATAAAATTGTTTAGTCATTAATTCATTCATTATTAGTTTTTCAAAAAAAAATTACATTTTTTACCTTTTAAGTTTCCTAAAAAAATTAAATGCTTTGACTTTTTATATTCCTTTTAATTGCCATTAAAACTTGTAGTATAAAAAATCAATAGATAAATAGATTTTTTTTTTTTTACAAAGAGAATTATTACATTCATTGATTCATTTAGAAAAGAAGATTAGTTTCTTAAAATACAAAGTGCATATCTATTATTTGATAATCAATTAATCATCTCAACTTTTTGCTATTCTAAATAGAAAAATATTCTATTTGAGAATAATATTGTTTTTATTTATTTTTTTGTTTATTTTTGTAATAATTTTAATGGAAGTAAAAAAGATATCTTCTTGGTTATTTTTTTAAGTTTGGTTTTTGAAATTTTTTAAGATCTTTTTTATTACTATTAAAATTCAAGAGTTAAAAGTCGAATGAATTTTTTAATCTTTTATATTTCTTTGAGTATTAAAATTACAAAATAAAAAAAAAACCCCCACAAAAAAATTTTGTCTGAGGCCCCATATACTCTAAGGCCGGTCCTGTGTATATATATATATATATATGTGTGTGTGTGTGTGTGTGTGTATAACTAAGCTGCATATCAAGCAATATGATTTAATTATAAGAGATACCAGTATGACGTATCAGCCTAAGTCCTAAGATGCAAGTATTTGTAAAGTTATAACTTATAGGCAAGCCAGTGTTCTGTCCATCTTTTTAATTTGCATGCATGATAAACTTTTTCATTAGTTGACAGAATTAGACGTTCTTGATTTATGGAAATAGGAAAACATATACAGGAGATTTAATATTTGTGAACAACATTTTATAACTTGTTTCTGCATTCCTTTCTCCATTGGAAAATACAAGGATGAAGTAATCCGTGAGTGACGTTGTCGACGTAAATACTTGTCAAATGCTGTAGTGAAAACCCTAACAATTCGATCATACGGTAGTATATAATCGGAAGGATAATATAAACAAGTTCTACAAAATAAAATGAAAACTATCATTGTTCCAATGAACTCAAAAAGTTAAGAGAATCTATCTTTTAATATCAAAAGAAATATATAGTTGAAACAAAATTAGTGCCGAAGCAAGTTTAACCCCTACAGTCAGAATTTTGGAAATTGGGATATTGTTCGCAAAGAGCTTCCTAAAAAGTTACCTCCCATGAGAAATATTTAACACTAAATTCATCATTTCCCCGAAGCCAGCCTACCCAACTTAACTCATTACGTGCTGTGTCACTTGTTTTCTGTGTTTTTTTTTTTTTAGTTTTTTGGTTTTGTTACAATATATTGATATATTACAATTTAAGGTTTATTCAGAATCTAGATAAATATATTTAACAATGTAATGCATAATTTCATCAGGATAAATTCTGAAATTTATTCCCATGGATAATATTTGGAGAAAAATCTATCTTGCTTTAGAATATTAAATATGAAAAGAGCCCCATGAAACTGGAATTTGACCTGCAAATCAATTGTCGCTTGTTTATAATATGTTTTAATTGAATATTTTCTAGACATCATTCTATTAATTATGCCGTTGGATGATAGTTTAAAAAAAAAAAAAAAAATCACCACTTCTTGTAATTTAAAGACATCATTCTCTTTGCTGTTGGCTTGTATTTAGGGGGAATTGCGTAAGATATACCCCATTTCCCTCAAAATACCCAAAATATATCTCAAACAATTAAAATCTTTAATTTTACATATATGTACTTAAAAAAGTCAGGGAAAGTACAAAAGTAACCCCAAAAAAATCATAACAAAATTGAACTGATTCTTTAAATTACAAAGTCGAGTAAGATCAAAAGAAGTAAAAAAATAATATTTGGCATTTACTCGATTTGTTTAAAAAATTACTGGATTTGTTCAACATACTTACTCGACTTCCTGCTCTATTAGATACTTTACTTATTCAGCTCCATTACTTCACTTCTTACTCGACTTACCCAACTTCATACTAAACTTCTTTAAAAAATAACATAACTGTTACTCAACTTGTTCAAAAAACTTACTCGAATTTTACTTGGTTTGTTTTAAATATTACTCGACTTAATACTTGACTCATTCAATATACTTACTCGACTTAATCAAATGACTTCTTACTCAACATTATTACTCGACTCTTATTTGACGTGTTCAAAAAGTTACTTGACATTTACTCGACTTGTTTAAAAAATTACTTGGCTTTTTCTCAACTTAATACTCAACTTATTCAATCTACTTACTCGACTTCCTACTCGACTAGATACTCAACTTACTCAACTCACTTACTTCACTTTCTTACTCAACTAAATGCTTGACTTATCCAACTTCGAACTTGACTTCTTTAAAAAATAATATAATTGTTACTTGACTTAATTAAAATATTTACTCGACTTTTACTCAATTTATTTTAAAAATTATTAATACTCAACTCAATTTATTTTCAAAATTACTAGTACTCGACTTATTCAATATACTTACTCGACTTACTTATATCCTTCACTTCTTGCTCGACTAAATACTGGACTTACACGACTTCGTACTTGACCTCTTTAAAAATTACATAACTCAACTCGACTTGTTCAAAAAATTTACTTGACTTTTACTCAATTTATTTTAAAAATTGCTTCACTTAATACTCGACTCATTTAATATACTTACTTGACTTCCTTCTCGACCAGATACTCGACTTACTCACCTCCTTCACTTCTTACTTGACTAAATTCTCGACTTACCTAACTTCGTACTTGACTTCTTCCTGGACTGAATTTTCAATGACTCATAACTTAAATTGAGTCTTAAATCCATAAATTTTATGCAATAATGTGTGTGTGTGTGAGCACAAAAATGAATAATGTATTATTAAAACTCATAAATTATTAGCAATTATACTTGTAATGAAATCAAATCAAACCCTATGCATACAAAAAGGTTGCATTTCAAATATAACTTATCCACTGCTTGACAATGCACCTTTTGAATAGTTTATTTTATCAAAAATCTTGGATTGGAAGTAAGAAATGAAATGGTGAAAGAGAATAGAACCTTTAGAAAGGAAAAAATGGTGAGAAGAGAAAACCATGACAAAAGCATGGTGAGAGAAAGAAACCATGAGAGGAAGAAAATGGTGTAGATTCATGATTTTTTAAGGCTATTTTTGACTTTTTCCACCTTCATGAGGCATATGTATGTAATAAGGTATAGATTTAGTATTTAGGGGCAAATGAGGTATATTTAAATAAAAAACCGTTGTATTTATTATATAAACGAAAAGAGTTGAGTTATTAACGTCAAGAGATTGCCAATTTTCCTCATACTGTAATCAACATATATCATTTGGCCCCCCACTATTTTATAATAGTCAATAACGCCCCTGACAGTATAAGTTTATAATATTATCCTTATTTTTGAATTCCCTTTTATTCATATTTATTATAGATTAAATAAATCACATGAATGGAAATTAAAATAAAAAAATTAAGTATTAAAAATGAGAAATATATGTTTTGATGTTAAAAAAAAATATTTTTCTTGTTCTTTTTTATTTTATAAACATGTTCTTATAATAAATATATAAGAAATTATTATAAAATGATAAAAAAATTAATTATTAGAAAACTTGAATGATAAATAGAAAATTATTATAAAAATAAATAATAAAATATTTTTCTTGCACTTTTTACATTTAATTTTAGAATCTTATAAAATATTTATTAGAAGAAAATGTTTACAAAATAAAAAATTACAAGAAAAAATTTTTATTATTAATTCTTTTGTTCACATCAAAACATATATTTCTTATTTTTAATACTTAAATTTTTTATTTAGTTTCTATTCATATGATTTATTTAATTTTTAATAAATATAAATAAAACTATATTTAAAAATAGGGATAAAATTATAAATTTATATTATCGAAAAGGTTATTAATTATTATAAAAATAATAAATGGATAAAAATAATATATATTGGTTACAGCAGTGGAGAAATTGACAATCTCTCTACTAACACCCTCCAAAACTCTCACGAAATCTCTTTTCCAAATAAACCCATACACATAAAAGATTTTTAAGTTTCTGTGCTTACAATGCATCTAACATTTATTCCATAAATAACCTTTTAAAACGTCACACCCCTTCAAGAACAAACTCTCTTTCTAGGTTTTCTTTTTCCCGCAAGCCCACTAAGTCACATGCAAGTTGTTCGCCCCTCAATTATCAATACCGTAAGAACGGCAATTTTTTTTTGGCTAAATTAGGCGAAATTTTATAGCTTCTTTGAATGATTTAGGTTTTGGAATAGGAGAGGTAAAAGTACATTAAAAAAAAAAAGGAGAAAAAACTTATTGAAGATAGCATAGATTTTTTGGCTTCACGCCCAAATTGAAAATTAAATGGAGTGACCGATCTTCTTTGAGTGATTCTCAAGGTAGGACCGTAGAAGCAAAATAGAATCAGCCTCTATAATTTGGAATTTTGGATCACAAGAGGCACTAGGGAGAAGGCACTTCTTTAGAGATAATATTTATCAAAGGTTGATTGGGATTAAAGTAAGATAATATTCAAAATTGTTAATGGGTGTATTTAAACTTAAATAGCTAGGTTTTTATAAGGATTTTCATGGGGGTGTGAGAAGCCCAACTCAAAAGAGAATCACCCATGAGCCTTGCTTTGATGAGCCCGCAGTGTCCAACATCACCTGTTGGACATTTCTATAAACTATTGGATCTTCTCTATGTCATCTTTACAATTTATTTGTGTTTCCAATAGTTTTCAATTTTCCGTCGCCCTTTCCCCTCTTATTCTGCATTTCTACTACGATTTTCACAATGAGTAATGATATAATCATAAATTTTTATATAAATTAATTTTATATAAATTGATATGATATGATAAAATTGGTTGAATTTAATATCTCTTGACCCATATAATTTGTTTATATTATCTTATATTTTCATTCAACCAATGAATTAATATCACATCAGTTTGTACAATATAAGTTTGTACAAGAGTTTGTTATTGTATCATCACTCTTTCACAATACTTAATAATAGAAAAAAAAAACGAGTGGCTTCTGAATTTTATTTTATTTTTTGTCCCAAAAAATTAATAAAAAAAGTTTTACAAAAGTGATTAACGATTATAAATAATATGATAGGTAACATTTTGATACGTGCAAATTATGCATGCATGCAATATGTTCATAGGTGGCAAAAACGGCGTTGATAATGAAGCAGAGAAAGTCATATTTGTTGAGATGGTCAAGTCGGTAGACTTAGTCAATTTAGTAAGGTAGTTGGAAACCACTTGGGCTTAGCCCAAGTGGCTAGAGCTACTCCCTCACAAATAAAGAAAATGATTCGAGCTTTCGCAAACGTATTGTACGGGTTTAATTTAAATTTCTTTCCTCGGAGTCTCAGAGTTTGAGTAAAGGCAGACTTTCTCCTAAGAAAGGAGTTGACGTCCTTTGAATATTTGAGAGGGTTAAAATTAAAAATTTAAGCAGTGCCATATCAAAATTAATATAAATAGATCTCAGTATCTATATGATTGTAAATATTATGAATAATAATCTTTTAAAAAAAAGTTAGGTAATTGGATGAACAAGCAGCTTAATTTAAGCATAAGTGGTAGCGTGTTTGTTTCCTATTATTTTGCCTTCTTGTTGCAGTTATTTTGCTACATTATCTGTCACGTTTGTAAGGCTGTAAATAGCCGAAAGCATCTGGATAATAAAGGACAGATTTTTCAGCAAAAAGAACTCTTACTTTCTTTCTTAACTTCTTCGACTTCGCTACTTGGGCTTGTCGACGACCATTACCCTTACCTTAAAGTTAAGTATGACTTTGAGGATAATGGTTCGAGTCTCTACAGACTCAACCTCCTTCAATTAAATTTAATTGTATGGAAATTGCTTGAAATTGATTGGTCATATGCTTTATAAAATAAAAATATAATAATATAAGTATAATATATAGTGCAATACTATATACTGTCATGTGATTATAAAAATATAATAATATAAATATTAAATATAGTGTAATATTATACTGTTATAATAGTTATAAATATATTTAGTTATAAATATATGTGTAAGTTCATTCTAATCTAAGTTCAAAATAAAAAATTAAAAAAAAAAAAACTTCTTCGACTTCCTACTTCTTATCTAAGTTCATTCTTATCACATTTTTAGCTACAGTATGGTCACTTTTTATTTGACCGGCTTCGCGAACAAGTCAAAGCCGCTCCTCTCTGTCACTGATTATCCGTCCACCCATGGCTGCTTCACCTTCACCGCCTTCATCACCGGCAGCAGAAGGCATCATCAATGTGTTTTGGGACGACAGGATGCTGAATCACGACACTGGAAAAGGCGTGTTCGACACAGGATTTGACCCGGGCTTTCTTGAAGTGCTGGAGAAGCATCCAGAGAACGCTGACAGAATCAAGAACATGGTATCGATCCTCAAACGAGGACCCATCTCTCCCTACATCTCTTGGCACTCTGGGATACCTGCTCAAATCCCTCAATTGCTCTCCTTTCACACTCCAGGTCCTGTCTTTTCTTCACTTCCTCTGTTTTTATTTATTTATTTTCAGTAAAGTATCGTATCATATCATATGTTGATTCTCCAGATTATATTAATGAACTTGTTGAAGCGGATAAAGCTGGTGGGAAAATGGTCTGTGATGGAACATTCTTGAACCCTGGTTCATGGGATGCTGCACTTCTTGCTGCCGGTACTACATTGTTAGCAATGAAGCATGTTCTTGATGGGCATGGGAAAATTGCCTATGCACTGGTAAGACCTCCTGGTCACCATGCCCAGCCTACTATGGCTGATGGGTACTGCTTTTTAAATAATGCCGGTTTAGCAGTTCAATTAGGTTTGAATTCGGGTTGTGGGAAGGTTGTGGTTATAGACATTGATGTTCATTATGGCAATGGGACTGCAGAGGGGTTCTATTGGTCAAATAAAGTTCTTACGATCTCCCTCCATATGAATCACGGTTCTTGGGGACCTTCCCATCCGCAGAATGGTACTATTGATGAGCTTGGTGAAGGGGAGGGTTTTGGCTATAATTTAAACATTCCTTTACCTAATGGGACAGGCGACAGGGGATATGCACATGCCATGACCGAGTTGGTTGTCCCAGCCATTCAGAAATTTGAGCCTAACATGATAGTTTTGGTTGTTGGCCAAGATTCAAGTGCCGTAAGTTAATCTTTCTTTTTATCCTCGTTGATATATTTTTTTTTATTCTAACTTCATTAGTGATCTGTATTCAAGAAGTATCTTTTGAAATTTTGAGATGAGAATTGTGGAATTGTATGCTAGTTGAGATCTCAGAATGTGCTATTTGTGACTTGTTATACATGTCTATCTTTTGAAAGGACTTCAGCTTGCATTACTAAAACATATAAAAACAAACCACTGAAAAGGAAACTGTGTCATGGAAATATGACACCTATTAGAGCTACAGTCTAGAATGAAAAACTATGGGAGCTGTGAGATATTAGGTATCTAATCATCATCTGGGCTTATAAAGTGGCTGCTGCTCAATAGTTAAAGTCTTTTATCTGATCAAGCCGTCCAAGTTGCCAATTTTTCAAGGGGATATCATGTCTAAGTGAGCAGCAGTCTCCTTAAAGCAGCTGTCAAACCCACCGCATGATATTTCTCAAGTGGTTATAGGGCAACCAAAGCAAAGCATGTTGGTAGAAGGCTTACCCAAGGTGAGAAAGGATGCTCTTCCTTTAGTTAACCTCATTTCTTTGCAGCACACTTCTCTCAAGCTTAAACCTTCATCAAGATCTTACCTTGAACTCTTTCCTTAGCTGAATTTTTCTTTAACCAACCTCTTTGCTTGGTCAAGCTCTTCTCTATTTTGCCAAGTTGGCATTTGCAATGGACACACTGTCTCTGGTATAATAATGGTGAACTATTTGACTTAAATTCATTTGTGCGCTGGACCGTTGCTGTTTACAGAATTGTGTTTTTAAGGTTTCTGAGTTTCCAGTCCTATATTATAATTTTAATGGATTTACTATGCTTTATTTATAGGTTATTTGGCATATAAAAGAAAAGAGACGTCTATTATTCCCTGACATTCACAATGTTTTTTTTTTCTCTATTTGGTCCTTAAATTTTAAGATTTAGGTAAATTATTACATCTATTAAGGAAGCATATACTCTTACGGGATTAATAAGATACTGATGCTTCATGGCTGTTAATTGAAATGGTTCCGGTAGTACAAATTTAGCCAAAGTTTGAATTTAGTATGTATAATTAAGGGTGGATGGATAGCTGACACATCAAACATATTGACAGCTTGTTTTTGGCCTCAGATCACTGGCATGTGCTAGAACTGATTCTAATAATGATTCCTATGATTCCTAGTCAGATTAAACTAAAATGAGAACGTGAAATTATGCAATAATTTAATAAAATACTTTCAATGTAACAACATGCTAATACATCTCCGCCTTATTAGTCCTACTGATCAAGCAGTGTTTTATAAATGCATCCAGATTATATTCTACCTATATCCTGTATCCCTTCTCAGGATGGAGGGATGGGCATCAAGATCCTAGACCAATAGCTTTAGTCATCAATCCATTTCAACATCAGAAGTTGTAGTTACTATGCCAGGAAATATTATATGTTTGCAAATTTCATCACGGAAGTATAGTTAGCTTACCTCCGTTATGTACTTTTAGATTTTTTGTGTTATATTTGTTAGAATTTTACTGTTGACACAGTAGTTTCTTAAAAGTTTATGCATTTTTGTAGTTTGATCCAAATGGAAGGCAATGCTTGACAATGGATGGTTACCGGGAGATCGGGAGGATAGTCCGCAGCCTGGCAGATAGGTACAGTGGTGGTCGCCTTCTTATTGTCCAAGAAGGTGGATATCATGTTACTTACTCGGCCTATTGTCTTCATGCAACGATAGAAGGTGTCCTTAACCTCCCACTTGCCCTATTGTCTGATCCCATTGCATATTACCCAGAGGATGAGGCATTTTCTGTAAAAGTTATTGAGTCCATTAAACAGTATCAAAATGATGTCATACCATTTTTAAAGGGATCTTGATATGGTGGATTTTTTTTTTTTTTTCAAACCTCATTTAGAGATTGTAAAACTATATTCATGTGTATTTCAGTTCTTAATTCACAAAATAAATAAATAAATAACAAAGAGTTAATAAATACATCTTGTATGTTACTTTGCTGGTTTATTTCATTCTTTTGGAGGATTTGTGAGTCTCATAGTAGGAGATGGAGATGACAATGTATATAAGCAGACTTTAATGGGATAATTATGCTTTTTCCCTTCCCTGCATAGGAATCCAAAGGTTCTCCAGACATTCATGTTGTTTATGACATTTTTGACGTCCAAAAGATTTATGTCATTTGAATTTGAGCATATATGAAGTGTTGACTTTTGAAAATTTCTTCGAATGCTTCTATTAGATGGTGGATAAGGTAGATCGCAAGTGTCCACAATCTTCACCTTCATATATTGCTCATCACTTATCACATGACAGATATTATTAGAAAGGCTACTTTAAATATTACCCTTTTCTTGGTTGATGGTGTTCAATCAGTTGTATGCATGTATATGATATTGGATAAAAATTTCCCAAAATGTTTGTACTAATTAGTTGATAGTGTTAATTGATATTTGATAGTGCTTCTTCTGCTTCACATTCACGACCCTGTATATGCAAGCACTTGTACCTATTATATTACTTTTGGCTGTACAATCTCACCCAACAATAGAACTAGAAAGTTAACTCATCTAGGCATTAACTTATCTACTGATCTGTATCTCTTCAAAAGGTTCATATCATATTAGTTTGGATCAAATAGCTTCCACGACATGCTTTTGGTTGATTAAAACACGGTATCCATCCTCAAAAACAGGACCCATCTCTCCTTACATCTCTTGGCACTCTGGAAGACATGCTGAAATCCCTGAATTGCTCAACTTTCACACCCTAAGTGAGACCAACATATCAGATACATTTTATGCAATGCTTGATCAGCTACCGGACATCTCTGCAGCTGCAGACTGCAGTTGCCATCTTTCTTCTGATGATATATCGTGCACGCAGCGTGACAAAATGACTAATGCATGGCCCACTTCTCTAGAATGGAATAAATCGATGCCAATCCTTTCATGCTGTAACAATAGAGTCGTAATCAAGGCCACCGAATCCTACAGAAGAGGTCGCATGATCAGCTCAGAGACAAGTTTTGCCTGTCATTATAAAAATGCTAGTCACAGATTTCATGGAAGAAGAATGTACATTCAAAGATAATAGAGAAAAGAAAGAGAAAGTATTACCACTGAGAACACACAAGGGTGGGATTTTGCATGAGAATCAAAAAGGTCACAGATAGATGACCGCATATCCAACTCAGCAGAAGCAAGAAGTGGAGAAAGTGAATTGAGAACTTCTTTAGTACTCTCAGTCCCTGCTACCGGTAGGATGTCTCGAAGAACTTGCACAGCTTTAGCAGAGACCTCTGGAGGATAATGACTTTTAAAAGTCACAAAAAAGTTAAAGGTCATCCTAAAAAGTTATAAGGTACTTTTACCTCAATCTTTAACTCACTTAGCTAAGAAGGGTAGCAACATATTCACAAATTCCTTGCTGTTTCCCCAGAAGATATAGGATCTTTAAAATACTTGGATAACAATTTCAAAATTCTAATCACTGTCTCCCCAAAATATTTGACAAATTTCCTGGTACAAATAATAATAATAAAAAATAAAAATAGTAGGTCACGTATATATGAGCAATCAAAATGACAAACGGTTCCCACCCTCCAGAAATTTAATTAGTAAAGCAAACGACATTTTAGACAATGGTTTTTTTTCTTTTTCTTTTTCTTTTTTAGGCTTTTGGTTTGCCAGGTTTATTAAACAAGTATATATTAAACTTAGGGAATGACCAAGATCTCCTTATGACAAAACAAAGTTTTAGAAGGGAGAAAACGGACAGGCATATGAGCACACATATAGGGGAATCCTTGAATTTTCACGAGATGAAATTCGGCAGACACATGAAAAAGAGATTTTTCATCAACATGAAGTTTCAAAACTTTAATTCTTAGACATTTCCACATGGAAAAATATAATAGAAAAAATCACCAGGCAAGCATCATTGCTACCACTTGGCTGCACTCTGAAAGAGATGATGCAAGCTGAAGATAAGTGTCTCAAGATTTGGAAGTAGAACTGTTTTGATAGCACTGTCTTCATCATCCAACTCATTATCAAGATTCAGAAGGTTCTCGATGAACTTTAGAATGCAGGATAGAATTGCTTTAGAGGCAGTCTTGACAGTTAAAATTGAAAATATATTTGGAACCTGATTCTTTTCCCTGCGTATATGTTATACGAGCCGGTGGCTTCTGCTCAAGGCTAAAAGCAAGAGAACATTGAACTTGGTTTCTCACTGCTAGAACCCTCCAGCTTGAAAGCTGAAAAGGTCTGAGAGGAAGAACCTTCTTTTATTAAGCATCCGTCAAGTATATATATACACAGCACAGATATTGAAAATAGCGACTGATCTTCCAAAATTTGAATACAAATATAGCTAAGGATAAAGCCTAACTCACGAATATTCAGCTAGCTACCAATTCAAACTGATAACTAATTCTGTTACAAAGATATACATGATCTCTAATACCCTCCCTCAAGTTGGAGCGTGAGGATTACGAACACCCAATTTGCGAAGAAGAAACTCAAACTGATCTCGACCCAAAGCTTTGGTTAGAATGTCTGCCAACTGTTCATGGCTTCGAACATAAACTGTTTTGATCATACCTTTCTGGATTTCATCACGAACAAAATGGCAATCAACTTCGATGTGTTTGGTGCGTTCATGAAAAACAGGATTTGCAGCTATATGCATTGCGGCTTGGCTATCACAAAAGACTCCAGCAGATTGATCATGATGCACTCCCAAAGACAATAACAGACCTTTTAGCCATTTCAATTCACAAACCGTTGCAGCCAAAGAGCGATATTCGGCTTCAGCCGAAGAGCGAGAAACCGTATGTTGTTTTTTGGTCTTCCATGAAATCGGAGAGCTCCCAAGAAAAATAAAATAACCTGTAAGTGATCTCCGAGTTAATGGGCAACCTCCCAATCCGAATCACAATAAGCTTGCGATTCAAGATTACAATCACTTTGAGTAGAATGCCTTGTCCCGGACTACCTTTCAAGTATCGTACTATGCGCAAGGCTGCCTCCCAATGTTCTTTCCGTGGTTTTTGCATAAATTGTGCCAAAATATGCACACCATAGGACAACTCGAGCCGAGTTAAGCTCAAGTAAATTAATCGGCCTACCACCTTGATCTTGTCGGGGTCTTGCAGTAAACCACCTTTGGCTAAAGCGAGATGATGATTTTGCTCCATAGGAAACTTCGAAGGTTTAGCACCCAACAAACCTGCTTCATTAATGATATCTAAAGCATATTTTCGTTGACACAAGAAAATCCCTTCAAAGATTTCTAGCTACTTCAACACCTAAAAATACTTCAAAGCACCTAAATCTTTCATGTGGAAACATTGGCTCAAGTACGATTTGAAGTCATTGATCAAATGCGTTTTGTTTCCAGCTATAATAAGGTCATCCACATACACTAATACAGCCAATCGTATCTTATCTCGCATCAAAGTGAACAAGGAATAATCGATCAGGATCAAGAAAACCATACCGTTTTAGAGCTTCAGCCAATTTTGCAAACCAACAACGTGGTGCTTGTCGTAAACCATAAAGTGACTTCCTCAACCGACACACCTTTCCGGGCTGATTAGTGTGAAATCCAAGAGGCATCTTCATATAAACCTCTTCGGCTAAGTCTCCATGGAGAAAAGCATTATGAACATCCATTTGATGAAGTCCCCATCCTTTAGCTGCTGCCACTGAGAGAAATGTGCGGACCGTAAACATTTTTGCTACTGGTGCAAAGGTTTCGTTGTAGTCAATCTCTTCAACTTGATTGTTGCCAAGAATTCCCAATCGTGCCTTATATCGTTCAATGGTCCCATTAGAATTATATTTAATTTTGTACACCCATTTGCTTCCTATTGCTTTCTTCCCTGGTGGTAAGTCAACGAGAGTCCATGTGCCATTCTTTTCAAGTGCATCAATCTCTTTTTGCATAGCTTCTCTCCATCGGACATCTTTAACTGCTTGATGGTAAAATGTGGGCTCAATGTTGGTTGTGATGGCTGCCAAGAAAGCTTGATGACATGGTGAGAACTTTGTGTAATCAATATAGTTAGCTAAGTCATAGGACATACCTGAGAATGATGATGGTTTGGCTGAACTTGCAGAGGGGCTTTCACTTTGAACCACATAAGTCACACAATCCTTCAGCCTTGTAGAAACTTGCTTGGAGCGAAGTCCACGTCCAAGTTCTGTCACAGCTTCTACTGTCTCTACGTTCTCCCTTCGAGAGTCAACTCATCGCTTCCTCCTCACGCGTCGGCATTTTCATTCTGCACACAATCCAAATGCTCATGAGTTACACGAACATGATCAGGCTGCTCATTTTTCTTTTCTCTTGTTTGACCATGTACCTCTTCTTCAAAGTAATCATCTATTTGAAATGATATTGAATTATGCTTGCAGATTTGAACATGATTTGATGCGTGATCAGCTGCAAATGGAAATTTATCTTCGCAAAATACAACATCCCGAGACACAAAGTACTTTCTTGTTTCTATATCAAACAAACGCCAACCTCTCTGTCCAAATGGATAACCTACAAAGATACATTTACGACTTCGGCTAGCAAATTTATCCTTCTCACGATTCAAGTGCTTTGCATAACACAAGCAACCAAATGTACGAATTGAGAGATAATCAGGCAAGTGACCATATATCATTTCATAAGATGTTTTTCCTCCTAATAACTGAGAAGGAGTACGATTAATCAGATATCCAGCAGTTAACACACACTCTCCCCAAAAACTGATTGGTAAGTTAGCCTGAAATCGCAAAGCTCTAGCCACATTCAGTATATGTCGATGCTTTCTTTCCACTCGTCTATTCTGTTGGGGCGTTCCCACACATGAAGTTTGATGTATTATCCCTTTGTTAGAAAAATATCCCTTAAAACTGATGAACTCACTGCCATTATCACTTCTAACTATCTTAACATTCTTATCAAATTGTCGATGAACCATAGCAACAAAATTTGGTAAAATATTTCCAACTTCAGTTTTATCTATCGTCAAATATATCCACACACATCTCGAAAAATCATCAACAAGCGTAAGAAAGTAAGATGCATTACAAGAACTAGAGACTCGATATGGTCCCCACAAGTCACAATGAATCAATTTAAATGTTTCACTAGCTCTACTTTCACTAGAACAAAATACTTCTCTCGTTTGCTTAGCTTTAAAACAAGCATCACAAGTTTTATTTGAACCTAATTGAATCTTAATTCCAGAAATTAAACCTTCGACTTTTGAAGATGGGTGCCCCATTCTTCGATGCCAAAGGTCGCATGAATCCAATATCCGAGTTTGAAGTGCTTGGACTGGTGTCTCCTTCTTGAAGTAATAAAGCCCCCTGCACTGTTCACCCGCTCCAATCACCATCCTCGAAGTGCGGTCCTGTATCAAACAAAGCTTATCAGTGAACAACACATTACAATTTGATTCATCAACTAATTGTGATACTGAGATTAAATTGCAATGTAATCCTGGAGCATGAAGAACATTGTCTAATCGAATATTCTATCCCATGCGAATCGATCCTTTTTGCAATGCTAGCACATGTTCTCCATTAGGCAAGCCAATTGGACAGCCTAATATCTGGTTCAAGCTAGATAGACAGCTCAAATTTCCTGTCATGTCTTTGCGTGCGCCTAATCAATTATCCAAATAAAGTTTTTCTTACCAAATCATCTTCTCATTACTCCCCGATTCTCGAGCTGCAAGTGTTCAAGAGACTTCATAACTTTGCCCCATTGTTCATTCGTCAGCCCTTTAGGAGTGGCGAAATCCTTTGTTTCAGCAGTGGATTCTTCAATTACTTGAGCTGTATTAACTCGTGCTCCATTCCGTCCTCTTCCTGACATCCTGCCATGGCCTCTTCCTCCATTCTGCCTTCCTCGACCCGAACCAGACATTTTAGGTCAATCACCCCACCAATCGGGATATCCAATCAGCTGAAAACATCCCTCAACATCATGCCCTTCGCGATCACAATTTTTACAAACGACACTTCTATCTTTGATTCCTGATTTGGCTTGAACCATAAAGCTAGCAGCTTCGTTGTTGATCTCTTTTTCCTTGGAGATATTTCGAACCCTTTCTTCTTGGCACATCAAGGAATACGCCTTGCTCACACCAGATAACGGAGTTGTGCTCAAAATGTTCGATCTCACTGTTCTATATGCATTGCCTAACCCCATCAGAAATTGATGAAGTTTTTCTTCTTCTCTTTTCTTTGTTATTTCAAATTTCTACATTACACGTACAACCCCACACTTGCACGTAGAGATCGCATCATAATTTGCCGCTTCTTCCCACAATTGCTTCAATTTGGCATAGTAACTCATAAGTGAGAGTCCTTGCGCTTTTTGCAATTTGCTAATTAAATTCGTCTTGATTCTTTGCGCACTCGTGCACCATCGGTCACCGAGAAACATTCTTTAATATCTTCCCATAAATCCTTTGCAATCTCCTATGTGTCAAAGTAGATCGCATTTGTTGGCTCAATCGTGTTCATCATCCATGATATGAGCATGGAATTTACTTCCACCGCTTCTAATACATCGGACTCTTCATCCGTCATGCTATGGTTCCATCAATGAATCCGAATTTCTTCTTGGCTCGAGAGCGATTCGGATTGCTCTTGCCCATTCATCATAATTATTTTCTTTTAATTGTACAGGTGATTATATTTCCAGGATTATCATTGGCATACAAGGTGTATGGCGACACTATTTTCTTTCCATCTCCTTCCATTTTTTTTTTTTTTATTTGACAGAGGTTTGAAGCTCGATACCATGAAAAGGTTTGAGAGGAAGAACCCTCTTTTATTAAGCATCCGTCAAGTATATATATACACAAAGACAGATATTGAAAATAGCGACTGATCTTCCAAAATTTGAATACAAATATAGCTAAGGATAAAGCCTAACTCACGAATATTCAGCTAGCTACCAATTCAAACTGATAACTAATTCTGTTACAAAGATATACATTATCTCTAATAAAAGCATCGATCAAAGGTTTCATCGACTCAAAGAAGAAGTCCGAAATAACAATCATAATCATAATCCTCGTATTTATTATTACAAGTGGAAAGTACTCTCGGACATAAGGATCTTAAATCTTTGAGCCGCTTCGGCCGAATCGGTCTGTGCAGGCACAATTTGACAATTTCATTTCAGTTTCAAAAATGTAAATGAAAATGACCAATTGGAACTTCACGAACTATATAGATTGCTTGCTCTGAAGATTACGAATTTCATCGCATGACGGTCCAACATGGTGAAGAAAAAAAACAATGCTTTTTCAAAGCATAAAAACAATAGCCAAAAGGCCAGCGAGAGTACGAGTAATCAAAACAAGCGTTAAGACATAAAAAGAAAAATAAAGGATGAAAGTAAATGAGAAATCCTCTAGCTAACTGGACTTACCGCAATAAAACATAAAATAATGATAAATAATTTAGCCATTTCATTCGTGCACTATTACAAAAATAACATTTATTACTATTACAAAAATAACATTTATTGACACTACAATCACTTTGAATAATACTAGTGTCGGTAATTACGTATAGTTATACTATTTTTCATATTTAACAAATAAGTATTATAAATTAATAATACTAGTGTGTTAATAAATTGAACATCAAAAATCCCGACACTAAAACATCGGGTTAAAAAAATATTAGAACTTGTAAATCTTCCAATTCGAATCCTTGACTTCTAAAATTTAAAATGCTTACATTTGATTCGCAAACCACTAAGACACAAATATAATGTTAAAAATTAAAAAGCAAAAGACACAAATACCATCTCACATCTCTTTCCTCCATTCATAATATTGTGAATTAAAACATAGAAAAAAGAACTTACAAAATCCCTAGATCCACCACACCACCGACTCACCCAAAACCTCTCTCATCATCAACTGTCACTGCTTTCGACTAGCCACTATCATCATCTCTCTTCACCAAGATCTTGACTCTTTTCTTGTTATCTCCCCACCACCAAATCAAGTTGCAAATCCACTATTGTGACTTATGAATTTATACTTCACCACCAAACTTATTTACTCTTCTTCACAGTAATGGCCCTCTTGTCTTTTAATTGTCTTCCATATTCTATTTCTTGTGTTTAATTTTTTATTTTTTTTTCATTGCAGCTTCTATCACTATTTTTAAAATGTGTTGACCTCACCTAAAGAAAAAAATGCTGGACTATTTTTGTTTTTTTCTATTTTTATGTGATTTGATTATTGAGATTTGTAAATGAGGACCATAAAGACTCACATGCAACAATCACCTAAGAAACTAAAAATTTTAGATTTTGATACAAACATTTTTTTTTTTTGTGTGTGATGATGTTAGTGTGTGGAGAAAAAAAACAATAGCCCACATATATATGTACATATGTGGGTGTGTGTAAGATTTATTCTTGATTGCTCTAATATAGTGTTAATTAATTAATTAACTAATTATTCTCTTGCACGTAAATATGATATGTACAATTGATTTAGTATTTCTATTTTTTTGATTTCTCTAATTCTTTCAATCTCTTAAAAGACACACACACACATATATATAGAAATATGGGCCATAATTGACAAAGTGTTAATGCTTATCATTATCGGGAATATAAAAATACATGTATATATAGATAAATATTCATATGGGCCACAACTGACAATGCTTAGTGCTTATCATTATTAGAGACCATGGCTAATCGACATGTATTGCACAATGGACCCTTCAATTAACTTGTTTCCTTTAAACATACAAGGCCATTGTTGAATCCTGTCAAAACTTTCATTTACAATGGCTAGGTTGGGAAAGCCGCCTTTCTAAAGCCAATCGATTATCGAATTTACCAACCCCAACTACCACTACCGGGGGATTCCTAGATTCGCTCTCAAATTGCATTAAGATTTCAAATAATGATAAGCATTAAGCATCACATCGTTGTAGCCCATATGAATATTTATCTATATATATACATATTTCTATATTCCCGATAATGATAAGCATTAAGCATTGTCAATTGTGGCACATATTTCTATGCATGTGTGTGTAAAGATAAATGTGGGTTTGTGTCTTTCAAGAGATTGAAAGAATTAAAGAAACCAAAAAAATGGAAATACTAAATCAATTGTACATATCATATTTCTACGCTAGAGAATAATTAGTTAATTAATTAATTAACACCACATTGAAGCAATTAAGAATAAATCTTACACACACACACACACACATATGTACATATATATGTGGGCTATTGTTTTTTTTTTCCCACACTAACATCATCACAGGCAAAAGATTGTTTGTATCAAAATCTACAATTTTTAGTTCACTAGATGATTGTTGCATGTGAGTCTTTATGGTCTTCATTTACAAATCCCAATAGTCAAAGCACATAAAATGAAAAAAAAAAGAGATAATCTAGCTTTTTTTTAGGTGAGGTCAGCACAATTTAGAAATAATGATAAAAGTTGCAACGAAAAAAATAAAAAATTCAACATAAGAAATAGATTATGGAAGACAATTAAAGGACAGGAAGGGCCATTACCGTGAAGAAGAGCAGATAAGCTATCGGTGACAGTATAAATTCATAAGTCACGATAGTGGATTTGCAACTTGATTTGGTGATCGGGAGATAATAGCAGCAAAAAAAGTCCAGATCTTGGTGAAGGGAGATAATGACAATGGCTAGTCGAAAGCAATGACATCAGTGATGGGAGAGGTTTTGGGAGTGTCGGCGGTGTGGTGGATTTAGGGATTTTGTAAGTTCTGCTTTCTATGTTTTAATTCACAATATTATGAATGGAGGGAAAGAGATGTGAGATGGTATTTGTGTCTTTTATTTTTTTAATTTTTAACCTAATATTGGTGTCTCAGTGGTTTGCGAACCAAACGTTAGCATTTTAAATTCTAGAAGTCATAGGTTCGGTTTGGAAGATTTACAAGTTCTAATAATTTTTTTTAATTACTGATACTTTAGTGTCAGTGATTTCTGAAGTTCAATTTACTAACACACTAGTATCATTAATTTATGAGGCTTATTTGTCAAATAAGGAAAATAGTACAAATGTACGTAATTACGATACTTTTACTAAGTGTCATGATTGTAGTGTCATAAATATTATTTTTGTAGTAGTGTTGAGAAATTATTATTTCATTATCTAAATCTACCAATCATACAATCAAAATTGTAAGGTTGATTATTTCAAAATCTATTCCCAATATATTAATTTGGGAAGGTACTGAAATCCCAAACATATCCTAAGTTTATTAATGAGCCATTCAACTAGACTATGACCTCAAAGTTTGAGCGCACAGGTGGAGTCTCACCACATAAACATTATGGCTCTTATCCTCTTTCAATTATATAATCAAATACAAGTAATTATCTCTCACACCAATATAAGTGAAATATATATCTTCCAATATTATTAGTGAGGATAGAATTTGGGTTGTGTCATATATTTTATTAATGCTAGGGTTGTTCTAATAAAATTTTTATTGTAAATATTAATATATTTGACGTAGATTGGTTCAATAAGCTTTTTATTGAAATATGCTTACATATGTACATATTAGTGTTTACAAAAGTTCATTAATGCAATTAAATAGAAGAAAAATATTTAAATTGATAAAATTAACTTCTACCCTAGAATGGAAAAATATCGGTGCTGTTGATTTTTTAATTAAATCAATCATAGGTTCATCAATTTTCTTTATATTTTATTTATTTGTTTATTTTGCAAATCTTTACTGAATCGCAATCAATCATCCATCAATTCCAATAAAAATTTGTATATTGGAGAAATCTATATTTTCTTACTCTTTTAATAACTTTCTCACTTGATTAAAATGTGGGTGTGCTTATTAAAGAATTTATTATACATATCAAATAAATATATAGAGAAAAATTATCAACGGTCAACGTGAAAATAAATAAATGCATTGACGACTAATGACTAATGTTTGATTATATTATTATGGTAATAAAATTTATATTTGTAATCAAGTTCAATTCTATGCTACGCCAAACAGATGAAAAGATGGTAGTAAATAATAATAAAAAAAAATCAATCCAATAAAATCCAATCTTATTCAATGCAATGGGCAATTGGTCGATTTTTTAACAGCAAACAATAAATTGTTGATGGCAGGTCCAATATATAAGTTTCAATGGCAGGTCCAATATATAAAGTTTACATCTATATCCTGGCAAATGAATTTTTAAAAATTAAACTCAACCTCCCATGGTCGTTCACGGAAAATATTTGCGTGGGTCTGTCACACTATCTGAACAATCCGTTGGTGCTGAGTGGATCTCAGAATGGAACCATTAAGAGGTTGAGTTTAATTTTTAAAGAAGACAATAAGTCTCCCAGAAGAATTAATACTCTTGTCACATGGGCTTGTTTTTAACCTAGACACTGGCATAGAAAAATCTACTATAATCATGGTTTATGATGTGTGTTAGAACCAATTCTAACATCGATTCCGAGTCATCATGCAATAATTTAATAAGATACTTTTTATGTAACAACATACTAAAAACATCTCCACCACATTAGTCCTATTTATCAAGGTGTGATATATATATGCTTCAAGACTGTATTCTGCCTATACCTGTAACCTTCCCAAGATAGCCATAATCATCAATCCATTTCAAATTCAGCAGTTGCTCTCTTATTTTGCTTTCCTTTTTTTTTAACCCCTGCTCAATCAAGATCAATTAGTTATATACATATATAAGATCTGGTTTGAAAATTTCCCAAATTTTTCTTTGCTAACTGGTTGATGGTATTAACTAGAAAGGTAACTCATCTATGCATTAAATTATTTACTGACATGAACTATACGAAAATTTCTTATCATATTAGCTTGGATTCAATAGATTTTAGTTCATGCCTTTTGTTCCATTTAAGTTTTATTTTGTGTTTAATACAAAGACCACTAACCAATATTAGAATTTTGTCATATATACTTTTAATATACATTTGGTTTCCATATTATGTGTTCACTATGCTTGTAGACATCATTAAGAGTTAAAATAGTTCACAAAGGTACAAGCATAAAATTCTCTGAACCTGGGAGAAGCCTGCTGATCCAGCAGTATGTGAATGGCAAGAGAACTGTGAAGAACTAAACAAGCAAAAACCCAGCTAACTGAAAAGAAAATAGAAAAGAAAGGCAAATTATCTAACGGATGCATATATAATTGGGGTAAATCCATATTTTTGCTAGACTTGGGGTTACTAGTTGCCAATCTTTAGTATGATGAATCACATTCCTGTAGCCTCTTGGTATCCTCCATACATGTAAAGAGATTAAATAACAATTGAGGAGGATCAGACCAGAAAGTCAGAAACAGAGGGCCAGTCTCAAGGAAATGGAGTCTCATAAAATGATTCCAAGTGCGTTTATTGCAGCAGGATAGTTGATGGATACTCAATTGTGTCACAGTTGCAGATGTTACGAGTCATCTTTAATACTGCTTTTTGGATCAAGTTGTTTCTCTAACGCAGTCCCGAGTTTAATTTCGCCTACATGCGTCCTCTAGGACTCTTACATTTGGGCCCATCTACAAGATATTTGAAGGGGTGATTCAGAATTGTGTAAAATGGAATGGCTGGCCGCGCTGGCGCTGGCCTGACAAAAGTATTATTTCTCACATCCAGAAACATGCCAGTGCTAAAAGGAACAGGCATGGAACTTTTGTGATGTTAAGGCCAATGTAAATGCATATTAAGGTTTTATCTATCTATCAATTGCCTTCATAATTCCACCCATCTGGATCTAGGTGTCATTCTTTAAATCTACACTTGCTAATTTGCTTTATCTTAACTGCGCTGCTAACAATCAAAATGTCCGTAATGCTGGAGTTAATCATATTCCCTGAACTCCAAAGTTTCATGGGATTTGTGTACTTATTGCAATTCCACACTTTATGCCAGCTTTTCAGGAATTATATTTTACTTTGCAAATGCTATCATTTGCACTTATTGTGCTCTTTCTTAATTTTCATTGAAAGCCGAAAGCATACTGACACAGTCAAAACTGTTATCATTCTTGCCGTAACAAGGCGTGACACTCAGTTTATTCTATCCAAATTCTTATCCAATACAACAAAATACATTTACATTATACCAATAAAATTTCATGAGGTTGAATAAAAAGGTCCCGAGACAAATCCAGAATAAAAGTTTGACCAAAAGCCGATGTGGTTGCTTCTTTATCTTTTTATTGATTCTAAAATTGTGGTTACAGATTTTTTATTAGATTAAAAAAGCAGTAGAGGAAGAATCTAGGCGGTTGACATGTCCAAATGATGGAGCCAGTAGTGGTACAACTTTTTTTCTTTTTGTTGTTGTTGTTGTGTCTCTCTTTATGATTTGTTTGGACAAAATAATGTAATTTAGTTACTAAATTAGTGTTTAAATATGATAGTGCTGCCAAAAGATGGAAGCTGGCTTGATTTCCCACTAGATGGTCCTCTTGGTTGCTTTTTCAGTTGTCAAAGCTGACCAGAGTCATATGAATCTTGTGATTCTAGTCTGGCGATGGATTAATTAAAAATAAATAAATGAGTGATTGGTAGGATTTTGAATCAATTAAATTACTTTTGTGTTAAGGAGAATTTTTTTTTAATATAATCTTTGATATCATGATTAAAAGAATCATAAAACAAAATTCTTTGAAAGTAAAACATTATAATCAAACTCGAACATTAAACTTATACTTTGTTGACTTCTACATTACAAATCCACTAATATTTACGATAAATGTCTAGTGGGACCAGATAAATCACAACTAATCTTAGCGTGGTCTAGATTTTTAGACTCCACTTACAAACTATGAGAATGATATTTATTTCTATCCAATTATTTAGTTTAGAAAGAAGGTAAGAGAGTCTCCCGAGACTTGAAGAACTGCTGCTCCCATAATTGTGAGAGCCAGCAAGAGTTAGAGAGTTAGGTTTGAGAAATATCTTGTCCATTAATTTCCTTTAATAAGAAAACTTGTAAATCTCAGAAATTAAAAGTTAGTAGGAGAGTAAGCTGCACTGTTGATAATTCCTAATTAAATGATTAGTATAGAATTTTCCATGATTTTAATTAATTTGATACTTTGGGAAAGCATTTAGTGATTAATTAATTAGTCAGAGGTCGTTAAATTAACATTCACGAAGCAGGAGCTAATTATTCCTGCATGCACCCATGTCTGTGGTTTGATGTGGATGTGGATGAAATGAATGTAATTAGTAAATTAATGCTATAGATGTACATCAAATTGATTAATTAAAATTGCTAGCTAGCGATCCATTTATTTTGCATATTATTTGATAAAAAGAAAAATGGGATTATATATTTTCCAATGTGGTGATAAATCTTTCACATTTGCCCGAAAATAACAGTTCAGGATATTGAAAATATTAATTGGTTTCCAAACTTGCATCAACAAATACTGAATGTTGAACAATATTTTGTAATTGACAGCTAACTGAAGTGGTGAATACTAATTAAAATTTATTGAAGACATCAATTCAAAGGAAAAAAAAAAATTAATCAAGAGAGCATAATTAATTAACTTATCAATCCATCCTTATATAAACCAACCTTGTATTTCATTTTTTCATATAAATTATATTTCTTTATCATGGAACAAATAAGAGGCAACGTTTTCAAGGAAACGGAGTAGATTCAATCAATGAAAATTTGTAAGTACTTGAAGATTCTGAAGATCAAGATGATGAAAAATTTTAGAAGACCTCCAGAAATAGATCAACAAAAAGGTTAGGAATGATGATCAAGAGATTTGCTATTTTAGATATTTTGATAAAATTCTCAATTGCAAAAAGGAACAAGTTTAAAATACGGATTAAATCTCCTCCAAATCTAATTATTTTTAAAGTTTAGAGGATCTAACGACACATGGCAGCTATATTACTGTGTGATTGAGAATTTTTATTAATTATTTTTCTATATCAGTTACTAAAAGCATCCTTGTTACGTCTAAATTTCAACTCTCTTTGCACTAAATTGCTGCCTAAAAGTAGTCTTTTTTTTTCTTTTTTTTTTTTGGGGCCCTTTGTTCAAGTGATAAATCTTAAACCATACATTTTGGAATTGGCCAATACAGTTGGTTTAGAGAGTAAATTTTGTTAACGAAATATTTGCTAGAAAATTTCAGAGTTTTGCCGCCTTGAATCACACGAAATTTCTCTTCCCTTTAACCACGAAGCCTTCTCTTTGCATTGACTAACTTTGAAATAAATTCTTCCCTTTGCAGTTGATGGAATCCGTTATGAACTCAAGGCTGCTGTAAACTTAGAAAAAGAATTTGTATTTCTATGTTTAATATTTTGAAAATAATTTCTGATGACAGTGTTAATGACGTGGAATTTCATGATCATAAAATTTGATGCCTGCGGATTTGAAGAGATATACAAATAAGAGGTTTTATATATGATTATTCGATGGTTTCATATACATATATATATATATATATATATATATGAAATTTAGATGGGTTTAGTAACTGATATAGGGGCTGCAATTTAGTTATAGCATCAATAATGTTTTAATTGTATACCATTACATTTAATCAACGGTACACGATATTGGTGTTTAAAAATTTAAATAATTTAAAATATTTGTAACAAGTTTGTTAAGGATTAAGGAGAGTGGAGAACTTTTGCAAAACAATTGATACCACCCTTAGAGTTTGAAATAATTTCATTTGAATTATTTTTTTAATAATGTTTTATTTAAAAATCACTTTTCATTCCTCCTTTAAATTTATAATGTGATAATATTTTTTAAATAAATATTTCAAAATCTATTACTATTGAGTATACGACATAATATCTAGTAGTTATCTAACACAAAATAAATAAGTTGTAAATATAAAATTTATATATGGTGTAACTCCAATAAACAATATAACTAAATACATATTTAAGTGAATATCATAAATTACATCAATAAACCCATGGATAAGATTATTTGTAATATAAAAAAACTTGATCAGCCATGCTTTAGTAAATTTAATATAGCATATTAAAATATCCATTATGTAATATACTATTAAGGATCATTGTATAGTTGATCATAAGGTATATATTATTTTTAACACCCATTTACCATACATATTCCATGAAATTATGGTTTATATTACAATTAATATTCTGAGATGGTAGAAAATTATCCAAGCCTTATAAATTTTAAGTTTCACAATCATATATATTTTTATTTTATGTTCAAATACCACTTTGTTAATTTCATAAAAGTTAAATCTAACATTTATTCATAATTAGCTTTAGTTTATGAATGATGACAGATTATTTTATTGATATTCTACAATTTTAATTGTAAAATTTTGTGTTAATAAGAATCATTACTCTTATTATGATAATTAATGGTGGCAATAAATAAAATACTAAGATATTTTTTGGACGTTTTAACTTAAAATTTTAATGCAAAATTTGAGCTATCAATCTCTCACATTCTAATGGTTGATATTGAAAGTCAAAACAACTTTTTATGATATTATTGTCTTCTGTGATCATTATTGTTTAAGTATTAATGGTTCTATAATTAAATTCATACAATACAAATTATTATAAGGCCTTATGAAATAACTTTAAATAAAGTATTATTGAAATAACATTACCTGTAAAACAATTGTGAAATTGTAAGGTTATAGATAGTATATAATAATTTTAAAAATTATTTTTATTTTTTTGGTAGCTTAAAAATTTTATGAAATGATTAGATAAAAATAATCTAAAGTATGAAGAAATGCCACAACTTGTGAATTACCAGTTACATATTTACTTATCCATAAAAATTAAATTAAGGGTGAAAATTTTAATATTTAAATCCAATGATGCCATTATTGTTTGTGGGATTTTTATGCTGACATAGTAGAATTTTTTTATCAATTAATTAAAATTAAAAATCATATTTACTTGCAACCTAAAAGTTATCTATTATTCTTTTGTTAATTTATTTTTATCCATTATACTAAATGAATGATAGAAGTTAAAACAATTAAATCTAAAAGTTCATAACAATCCTATTATTAATACTGTAAATGAATGATAGAAGTTAAAACACTTAACTCATACAGTATCATAGAGAAATCCATGATATAGAGAAGTAACTATAAAACAAATCTCAATCACATAATGATCTAGTTGTCATATGTCATTGTGTCCCCTAAATCTTAGAAAAATTGGTTTAGGATATGATCCAAATCTACTCAGTGATGAGTTGAAGAGTTTGAAAAATAAATGCAAGAATACAAACTTGATTAAAACAAAGAGAATTTCTTATTTTATTTCTCATGGAAATGAACTTTTGGAGTTTAAAAAAATACCGGGTGATATTAATATTCTTGAAATAATTGCTATTATTGAACTTAAAACTGACCTAAATTTAGATTCATTAGTGTATGGAAGTGTAAAATATGAGACCACAATAGTTGATTTGGATGAAAATTTTGGTGACTTACCAAGAAATGCCTAACTTTATCTTCGCCTAATACTCGCCAAATTTCTCATCCGATTAACTGTTGTGGGTCTCATATTTTACATTTTTACACAACAATGACATCAAAATTTAGGTCAGATTCAGCCTCAACTGTAGCATTTATTATGGCAGGAATATGAATATCATCTTCTTTTTTTTTTTTTTGTGACAACTCCAAAAATTTTTACGGGAAGGAATTAGAAATACCCTTACATTTAGATAAAGAACTTCCCACTCTGGGGTTAATGCAAGAGCAAATTCATGCCCGCTTGAGACCAATTGAACTATCTCTTTTGAGATAAAACTTAATCAATAACATTATTATTATTATTATTATTATTACGATGATGAGAAGATAACACATTAATTTAAACGTTCGAAAGTTTCCTTGAAAAAAAAAAGTATGAATTTTATATATTTATAGTTGCTAGTTTGCTACTTCACTATACACTAGTATTTGCCCTACCATATAAGTATATATCAAACTACATTGATTGGATGAGGGACTTATTTATTATTATTATTATTATTATGGATTTAGCACACATTAATCCTTAGCATGTACTTCAATTAGTCCGCAAAGGATTTGGACCTTAACTAAAAGTTCGAAAAATAAATTGGAAAAACTCTAAACCACACAATTGGCTTAGGATGCCAAGTTAATCGAAGTGTTGGAACCTTATCAACGTATCTTTATAATTTAAACGAGAACATGTATAAAAATTTTAAGGACAAAAGAGGGGAACGAAAGAGGTTAAATTGATATGATTAAAAAGTGTTTGCATATCCCGCTCTCGTATGTAATACTATTTTGGCCAAGACTTTTATTTCTTATGGGGCGGATCAGTGCAGTGAGAATTAGCTTGGGTTGTGACGAAACTTAAAGCCATTCTCACAAATGGGATCCACTTAGGACCATTTCGTGGTTTAGAAAAAAAAAAGTGCTTGCATATCTTTACATGGATAAGCAATCCTAAATTTCCTCCCATTAAATTACTATTAACGTTTATTTAAATATATGAGACCCTAATTTTGTTCTCTACTTTAATTTAAAAAGCCTCCACTCCACGCATCTCCCACCAACTTTTCCAAAAAATTAAATTAAATTAAGTGTATAAGGTAGATGGTGCTAAACTTCATAACGTAGAAAATCATTTATTTATATCTAAGTTATAAACATATATAAAGTCATCATCTAAAAATTTATATCACAATTAATAGAGTGGTAATAAAGGGGTTCATTTTATTTCACCTCTTTTAAATAAATATATAACTTATTAATAATTCTCTAACGAGAATATTCTTATTTTGTTAAAATAAGAATGTTACTAATAGGCAAAAAAGAAAAAAACACAAATTTTAATACACTAACAAACAAAATAAATACACTTTTTAATATATAAATTGTATGTTTTTATATTTTAATATACATCTTCACTTTGTTGATTAAAAATGATTCTATAACTTATTTTTAAAATAGTATAGTAGTGACCTAACTACATATTTATTTTAACTCGAATTAAGATAATCTTTAGTTTAATGAATGTTTACATGTTTAATTGTTTATTGAAATGGATGTTTGAGGTTCATACTAACATAAATAAATAAAAGATTGGCATCAAGCCAATAAATTTTTTTATATTTTTTAAAAAAATTCGGTCAATGTGACCGCATCATCTGTTCCTTTTTATATGTACTCACTTATTTATTGAAAATATAATAAACCATGATGTCTGCAATTTTATTACGTTAAAAAAATTTAAAAAAATAAAAATTCCCGACAAATAAAAAAAGAAGAAAAATCTATAAAACCGAAATTAGCGGCGCTTTTCTTCTCGAACAAGCCGCCGTGAGTACCCACGTAATCTACTGGGGCCCAAATTTTCCTTCCTACCTTTTATTTTACTAATTATGGAATTATTTTCGTCTGATAATTTGCCTAATTTTGAATTTAAAATGCCACGTCACCAACACATGAATACATCACAGGCTCATAGCTCTGTCGGTACTCAAGTAGAGCCACAAATTTCAAGGCCAATACCGTCATTTAACTTATACCCCTAAATTGTTTATAGATCCATGATTTGGACAAAATATTAGGTAAGAGCATAATTTATAATTGTCTTCGTACAGTCCCTACAGGTTACAGTCAACTTACTTTAATAAAATTAAGAAAGACATTTAAATCGAAGTTGAAGA
Source organism: Atalantia buxifolia (assembly GCA_030444775.1). Taxonomy (NCBI): domain Eukaryota; kingdom Viridiplantae; phylum Streptophyta; class Magnoliopsida; order Sapindales; family Rutaceae; genus Atalantia; species Atalantia buxifolia. Next base: position 11,443,258 of record CM059838.1, read on the forward strand.
ACTATAATTTTTAAGTTATAATATTAAAGTATTTGGTAAACACTAATTCTTTGTAATTTAGAAGTTATATTAATATAATTTTTATTTGTATAATAAAAATATATTATATCTTTAATAATTTTATCAAAATTATTATTTAAAATTTATATTTATTACATTTTATTAATTTTTGTTTCATAAAACAGTTTTTTTTTCACAAAGAATTGTAGAAATTTAAAAACTACAAAGACTTGTCAATCTCAAGCGCTAAATGATTTAATAACATTAACAAAATTAAATAATTTAACCGCATTGTCTATGAAATCAACTAATTTGGGTACTTATTCTATTTATTTTAGACTTTTAAAAGATAACACAATTAAATAATTGATTTCATTAAAAAGCATGAAAGAGATTGTATAGAATATATAAAATTAAATTTATTAGTGTCGATTATAATATATTATATTAGAGTGTAGTTAGTTGATACATTAGAAACCTTTAGTGGACACATTAACTTATAGGTTATATTTAGAAAAGTATCAAATATGGATTAAAAAAATTAGGCATATGGTTTTGTAAAATTTAAATCTATATATAATAAATAAATTACAAATCATTCCTAATACCAGTAATTTAGTAGGAACAGGAGGAAAGAATACAAAACTATATTTTTATTAATGCTTATTCGAAAATGCAGGGATCTATATGTTATTAGCCAAAGCTAAAATCATAAAAGCGAAATGGAAAACGGAAAGCAAATGAAAGCGATCGCAAGTGTGATAGTGTTTGTGTGTCGTTGTGAGAGAGAGAACAGTTATGGTTAGACTAAGACTAGTCATCAATTGTATTAAGGGTTCTTGGGATGTTGTCACATGAATTGGATAAAAGCCCCTAAAAGGCAAAAAATTAATCCCATTGTACTTGTCTCCCTCTCAAACTTCCCAAAGAACCCAAATTTTCTTTCTGGGTTTGCTTCTTCTTGAATCATTCATGTGGGTTTTGTATTACTTGTGTGTTTTGAACTTTTCTTGGGAATTTAGTTAATGTTTTTTTTCCTTTTTGGGGGCCTTCTATGGATCATGTAAGATTTTCCGTTGTTCTTGTTTTGTGTTTTGTTGTCGGTGTGGCTAACAGTGCCACAGATCCCAATGACTTGAAAATTTTGAATGATTTCAAGAATGGCTTGGAAAATCCTGAGCTTCTGAAGTGGCCAGCCAATAGTGATGATCCCTGTGGCCCTCCTCCATGGCCTCATGTGTTCTGTTCTGGTAACAGAGTCACCCAAATTCAGGTCCAAAATCTTGGTCTCAAAGGCCCTCTTCCTCAAAACTTTAACCAGCTCACAAAGCTCTACAATTTAGGTCTTCAAAGGAACAAATTTAATGGAAAGTTGCCCACTTTCAGTGGCTTGTCAGAATTGGAGTTTGCTTACTTAGATTTCAATGAATTTGATACGATCCCATCTGATTTTTTTGATGGACTTAGTAGTGTACGTGTCTTGGCATTGGATTATAATCCTTTTAACAAGACTTTTGGGTGGTCTATTCCCGATAGTTTGGCAAATTCAGTTCAGTTGACAAATCTTTCTTTGATAAATTGTAACTTGGTTGGTCCCGTGCCTGATTTTCTAGGCACATTGCCATCACTTGCTGCACTGAAGCTGTCTTATAATAGGCTGTCTGGTGTGATTCCAGCAAGTTTTGGGCAATCTTTGATGCAGATTTTGTGGTTGAATGATCAAGATGATGGTGGCATGACTGGTCCTATTGATGTTGTTGCCAAAATGGTTTCTTTAACCCAGCTATGGCTTCATGGGAACCAGTTTACAGGGACTATCCCGGAGGATATTGGAGCTTTGTCCTCTTTGAAAGATCTCAATCTCAATAGGAACCAGCTTGTTGGGTTGATTCCTAAAAGCTTGGCCAATATGGAGCTGGATAACTTGGTCTTGAACAATAATCTGCTGATGGGTCCAATACCAAAGTTTAAGGCTGGTAACGTGACTTACGATTCTAATTCATTTTGTCAATCTGAGCCTGGTATTGAATGTGCCCCTCATGTTAATGTATTATTGGATTTTCTTGGTGGTGTGAATTATCCTGTAAATCTTGTTTCTCAATGGTCTGGTAATGATCCATGCCAAGGACCATGGTTGGGTTTGAGTTGTACTTCAAATTCTAAGGTTTCTATAATTAATTTGCCTAGACATAATCTCACTGGTGCTCTTAGTCCTTCGATTGCAAATTTAGATTCACTGATTGAAATTAGGCTTGAAAGAAATAGTATAAGTGGTACAGTTCCTAATAATTTTACGGAATTGAAGTCTTTGAGATTGTTGGATGTAAGTGACAACAATATTGAGCCTCCACTGCCTGAATTTCATGACACTGTAAAGCTTGTTATTGACGGAAATCCTCTTTTGGTTGGTGGAATTAATCATACTCAGGCACCCACCTCCCCTGGCCCTGTTAGCAGCCCCACCCCTATGGGTTCACAATCTCCTCCAAACCACACATCATCAGGCAAGGGACAATCACCATCATCTGATAACAGTCCACCTTCTCCAATAACACACCCGAACTCTAATCATTCTTCTCTCCATGTACAGCCCCAACGTACAAGTACCAAAAGATTGAAGCTACTGGTTGTTGTTGGAATATCAGTTGTTGTAACTGCGGTTCTTGTGGTGATTGTTCTCTCTATATATTGCTGTAAGAAGAGGAAAGGTACTTTGGAGGCTCCTGGTTCCATTGTGGTTCACCCAAGAGACCCATCTGATCCTGAAAACATGGTTAAGGTTGCTGTGTCGAATAACACTGCAAGAAGTTTATCCAGTCCAACCGTGGCTAGTTCTGGGAGTACTAATAGTGGAGCAACAGAGAACTCTCATGTGATTGAGTCGGGGAATCTGGTCATATCTGTTCAAGTTCTTCGTAAAGTTACTCAAAATTTTGCACAGGAAAATGAGCTTGGCCGAGGTGGCTTTGGAACTGTTTATAAGGGTGAACTGGAAGATGGAACAAAAATTGCAGTCAAGAGAATGGAGGCTGGCGTGACAACCACCAAAGCACTGGATGAATTTCAATCTGAAATAGCTGTTCTTTCTAAGGTCCGGCACAGACATCTGGTCTCTCTTTTGGGTTATTCTATTGAAGGCAATGAGAGGCTTCTGGTATATGAGTACATGCCTCATGGTGCTCTAAGCAGACATCTTTTCCAATGGAAGAAGCTGCAGTTGAAGCCCCTATCTTGGACGAGGAGGCTCAGCATTGCATTGGATGTTGCTAGAGGAATGGAGTATCTTCATTGTCTTGCTCGCCAGACCTTTATACATCGAGATCTCAAATCTTCCAACATTCTTTTGGATGATGACTTTCGGGCAAAAGTTTCAGATTTTGGATTGGTGAAACTTGCTCGGATGGCGAGAAGTCTGTCGTTACTAGGCTTGCTGGGACGTTTGGGTACCTTGCACCTGAATATGCTGGTAAGCTCAGTTATTTCAAAACCCCGTCACAACTATGTGTATCACCACTGGTATTGGTTCTGAGTATTTGAAAATCTCATGAAAATACAGTTATAACTATCAGAACATAATCTTTTCTGCTTCTGGATCTTGCAATTTACCCCAAGTTTTTCTGTAGCTTTCAGTCTAAAATGACATTTAACAACTTGTTGCTTTTCAAGTCGTCTGTTGTTTGTACAGTTTTGGCAACTCAATTTTCACCGATCTCTCATTATTGTGATAATAATCAGTTGGCTCTGGGTCATATTTTTATTGTGTGTAATAACAGAAAAAACTGACAGGAAACCTTTTCCATCAAATGTTAAAGATAGTTCAATAGTTATAAGTTTGTTTCTCATTATGTATCCTGGTGGAGAAGCACTAGAAGATGAACCAGCTAAAATAGTCAAAACATGGCACATTAAATTTATTATTTATATCATCACTGTTATTTTTATATTTTTTTTATGCATGGTAATCTTGTTATTGTTCTTCCTCTAATAGCTGGGGTATTCTATCTGTCCAACTAAATTGTCTAAATTTGTGATAAATATGCATCCATTCTTGTTCGAGGTATCCATGAAATGTACTTATTTTGTAATTTTATTGTTATGCCAAAGAGCATTATGGTTGAGATCAAGCAATAAATGGTGATTCCCAATTCTTACTTTAACACCTATGGAATATCAAACATGCATCCATGTAGTTGTTTGAAGAACAACAATACAGTATAGAGACTGATGATTATTAACATGACGCTGTTTTGGTCTTAAACTGCTTGATTATACTTGGAACTCTTCCGGTGTCAATTGTTTTGACCACCAAATGTTGAGAATCTTGGTAATAGCCTTCTAATATGACTCCAATATTTTACTTTCCTCAAGTAGTTCTATAATCTCGCAATGATGAGTCTTTATTCCCACTAACTCAGATTCTTTTGGTTTTAGTGATGGGGAAAATCACAACAAAAGCTGATGTCTTCAGCTATGGAGTAGTTTTAATGGAACTTTTGACTGGGTTGGCAGCACTTGATGAGGAGCGCCCAGAAGAAAGTCGTTACTTGGCTGAGTGGTTTTGGCGAATCAAATCAAGCAAAGAGAAATTTAAGGCTGCTATTGATCCAGCTCTTGAAGTAAATGAAGAAACCTTTGAGAGCATCTCCATCATAGCTGAACTAGCTGGACATTGCACTGCAAGGGAGCCATATCATCGGCCTGATATGGGCCATGTGGTGAATGTCCTATCCCCACTGGTTGAGAAATGGAGACCAATTACTGATGAATCAGAGTGTTGTTCTGGAATTGATTATAGCCTCCCACTTCCCCAGATGTTGAAGGTTTGGCAGGAAGCAGAAAGCAAAGAGATAAGCTATCCTAATCTCGAGGACAGCAAGGGAAGCATACCAGCTAGGCCAACTGGATTTGCAGATTCCTTCACTTCTTCTGATGGCCGATGAGTGAAGGTAACTCTAGAGCAGATAATAATGAATCCTGTCAAGATTTCATTAAATATGCTGCTCGCCTTCTTCGTGCCATTAGATGTTTTCTGGGTCAGGAATATCAATATCAAGCATTGCATATAGGTTATTGCATACAATACAATGAATTGAAATCAAGTGTTCATTATAATTCATTTGAGGTTTTGGGATTTGTTTCTTGAACCTTGCAAACAATGATATATTCCTGTAGATAGATGGAGATGTTGGTTTCACGTTTTTGTTCAGTAGTCAGAACTGCAAACGCTTATCTCATTTTAATTTCTTTGTCGCTCAATTTACAAAGGATTCATGTCATTTTGAATCATGCTCTGATTGTTTCCGAATTCTGCCATTTGAATTCTGCCTTGCAAACAATGAACTGGAGTCTCTTTTTTGACTTTTTAGCAACCTGCAGTACAATTTCAAGGTCCTAACTGCTCACTAAAATTTCGGTTTGCTTACCTCAACTACAAATTTCTTTTTAGCGACCATTTTTAGTAAAGAAATCAAGGAAAGCCTTGATCTTCTACTCTTCTAGTCCCACCGGGTGTACTCGCTCGTGAATTATTAAGCATATTTTTTTCCTTTTTTGTATTCTTAAGAAGTTTATAATTGAAACTTGTAGATTCCATAATTGGTTATTTTCCCCCTTTTCTAACCATTTGGTTCTGTTTTTGCGTAAATTAAATCATAAATTTTATTAAATCATATAGATTCCATATTGAAGTATGTCTATTAACTTCATTTAGCATGTAAACTTCTTAATCAAACACATATAACAAATTAATTTCCAATAGAAACACACACGACAATTTTAATAAAATTTGATATTTTAATTAGTAGTAACTAATCTGTGAACCACTCTTTGGGTCGGTGACTAATATCTTTTTGTCTCATCCTTGAACAAAGTGGAGAACTTTCGATTTTGGGTCATCCTTGAACAAAGAGGACAGCTTTCGATTTTGGAGTTATTTTCTGAATCGGACTTTTGAAAAAAAAAAATTAAGATAAGGAATGGACAAAATTTAAATTTATTTTTTAACCTCTCTTACTTAAATTGTCAATCGAGAATTTCAAGATATGTTTCAGTAATTTTTTTTTATTGACGTATCTCGATAGACTTCTTAGTGTAAGATAAAAATAATAATAATAATAAATAAACCAATAAATAATATCATATAATTAAAATCGTTGATACAGAAATACAACGAACTCCCAAAAGGAAACAAAGACACAAACTTTATATTTCTTGTCATCACATTTGGCCAACCTTTTCCTCTACTTTGTAGATGCATCATTGCCTGACATGCCCTTATAAATGCATAACGAGTCAAGAGCACTAGATTGTCTCTATTCTAGTTCTTCTATGCTTGTTATCTCGCCATGAATGCAAATAAGAAAATGACGTGGCCCCTTTACCACGTTGTTGATTAACATCTTTCTCAAATTAATAAATCCTCAATTCATCTTGATTATTCTCATGTAATATACCTACAAAGATTTTGTTCCCCAAATTTGTTTAATTAGTCTGAAATAAGATTTTTTTTTTAAATTAACATAATCCAAAATATAAGTTTAAGGTGAGTATCATATGTATACTAGCAGTGTTCATCCTCTTTCTCTAACTCTTAGAATGATCCTCGATCAAAACAAAATGAACTCCAAAAGCTAATAAAGATACAATTTTTGTATTTATTGTCATCACATTTGGCTAACCTCTTTCTCTGGCTCTTAGAACAATCCTTAATCCTAAAACACAACCAATCCCCAAATGAGAGCAAAGACAATCCTTGATCCTAAAACACATTAAACCCCTAAAAGGGATTAATCCCTTATTCACTTGAAAGAATAATAGTGTAGAACTTCTTTGTTGTAAGATCAAACATAAAAAGCAAATATTCAACCTGCATGTGGGAGTTGTCTGCAGAAGCTAGAGAAGATGATAATGCAATACTGTGGGAGTTGGCTGCAAAAGTAGCGAGGGGTGAGAATGCTCGACTGGGGGAGTAGGTTGAAGAAACATAAACATCCAACATCCTCAAATATATCTTAGAGATCATGTACAATAATTTCTAAATTTACATAAGAAATATAATTCCAAAATATCATGGAAATGCATACCTTAAACACATCTACGATTTTCTAACAATTTTGTTACTTGACTGATAAAAATCAAGAAAAAACTTTGCCATTGGCTCTACCATCTCAGATGGCCACAAAAATGAGGAGCTAGCCCTTATTTCTTTTATCTATTAATACTTAGGGTTTTCTTGCTAGTGGGCTTGGTTGGGCCAAATTGGGCCTGACATAAACAATTTACAAATTTGGCTCAATAAAAATTCTAAACCCAAAATCAAATAAGTCCAAATACTAATATGATATTAATATCCACACTGATGATGATGATGATGATGATAAAAATTAAAGACCAATTTAGAAAATAATTAATAATCATAACAATACAATCAAAATAATCGTTGTAATTACTTATTGATTTCGACTATAACACTCATCCACGAACACTACATGTATATTACTCATAACGTAATTGCCCACTTCATCTTTCAGTTTTGTCAATTGCATCAAATAATTCCATTACATGAAGATTTTCATTAAACTATATTTTTTGGTTAGGGATCTCCAACTCCATTAAGATCTCTTGAGATAGATACAAAGGTAGATGTTTAAGATGAATGATGCTAGGGAAACAGTGAGGATGAATCATAACTTAAAGGGTAATTCTCGTAATAAGATATTTGGGTTCAAAGACTGTAAGGATATCCAATCGAGTAAAAGATTTTCCATGATATTGGTTAAAAGGTGAAGCCAGAATTCTTAGTTCTTCTGAATTCTTGACTCCAGATAAAAACTTAAAGAAATAATTTTTTTCCCTTTTACTTTATAATGTCATGTGATTTGTCACTTGTCCGATAAAGTTTGATGAGCAGCACAAGCAAGTAAACAAGCCAAGTATGTATGAACAGTGCTCAAGCCAAGTGTTAGGAAATTACCCCATAAATTATCTTAAAATTTGTAAAAATTCACTATTTGCATGTTGGAATGTCCAATAAAGTTTGAATGTCAAAGCATCTAAATGAAAATCTAAGGATCTTTTTACAATATTTTGTTGGTATGATTTTTTTAACAAAGAAATGAAGGGTAAAATAGGCACAATATTTTGAGTAATAAAACAATGTCACATGGAAGAATTTATTCTACTGAATGGACTTGAAAATTGATGATTAAAATCGGACACTTATTAGAAAGGATGTTTATTAGAAAGAATAAATTAAGTAACCAAGAACATTCTTATTTTCTTTTTCTCTTCCTAAATGTATAGTGATAAACACTCAATCTTCCTTAAGTTACATTTCATTTAGTTAACAATAAGATAAAATTCACCCATTTGCCACCTAATCCAACTATCTATTACTCTTTTTGCATTTTTTTCCCTAGTTGTAAGGTATAATAAATGTAACTTTAAAAAACCTATAAAAACATGATACTTAGCACTAGGTTTTATGCACTCCTTTCACCAGTAAAATGCCTACAAATGGGCTATGATTCACATTAGCCTCTATTATATAAATAACATATTCTCCAATATTTGGAGCTCTTTGTCTTAAATCAACACCCTCATCTCTATATAGTTAATATCTTATGTCTTTTATATTGGATAATGTAAAAATCTCATGTAATCTATATGTATGTAGTAGATTGAAGATGAATTGTTCTCTTAGATATATACCAAAGGTCAAACCATGCCGCATAAAGCCTCGTGCGTTGCTTATATTTATTTAGGAAAAAGGACACCCACACCCCCATACTTTAAGGAAATGGTCACACAAACCCCTAAATTTTCAATAAGTAACATCAAGATCCTTTTTTTTTTGCCGTAATGCCCTTTTACTCTATAAATCCCCAAAAAAAAAAAACCCCCAAAATTTAATAATAAATGGAAATATGACATTAAAATAAATGTAGTAATATATACATTTCAAAATAATTTTAATAATTAAAAATATTTTTATTTTTTCAATCTATTAGACCATTTACTTATATTAAAGTAATTTTTAATAATAGATAGAAAATAATATTAAAATAATTAAATTAAAATAAAAATTATTTTGAATATTATGTAAAAGTTAATTTTAATAATATTAATAGGAGATTTTTTAATTGTAAAATATATTTAACCTAAAGCCTTCTTTAAATATTTATAATATTACTAATATATTATTAAAATAAATATAATAATTTAAAATTTTAATATTAGTTTAAATGTCAAAAATAATTTAAAATTTTATTAGTCTATTAGATAGATCATATTATTTATATTAAATTTGTGTTAATTAAAAACCTTTAAAGTCAATTTTTAAATTACTATAGTCAAAGGGTATTATGGATAAAAAGAATTTAGGTATCCCTTTTTTAAAATTTGGGGTCTTTGTGATCATTTTCTCAAATCTTAGGGATGTAAATATTCTTTTCTCATTTAAATATGATTTTGTTAGATTTTGTTTCCTATTCAAATTTTGCATATAAACTCTCTTGAATCTCCCCAAACTCACCTGAGCTACCCTTAATTTTTTTTTTTTTTTTTTTAATGAGCTCTTTTGAGTTTCACCTTCCTTACCTAGGCTACCATTAACCATCCCGAGTCTGTCGCATGCTTATCTAAACTCTTAATAACACTCATCTCCAACTACCTACAAACTCTCTTGAATCCCCACCACCCCCACCCCCCACCCCCACACACAAAAGCATTCCTCAAAAATATTGCTAAACCGATCGTTGGCTTACCTCGCCGTCTCTCCACTAAAGAAACAAATTGCTTTATTCGTATTTTGGGCCACCGAAATTTGGGCGTATGCAATATAATAAAATCTGAGGGGCCAAAGAATAATTATACAAAGTTTTCTTTTGTTAACCACCTCTTATCATTTTAACGGTTCCTCTTTAACATTTTAACGGTATTTCAAAAAACAAATGAACTCTTCCGCTACAGCAACGATTCTCCCTCAACCTTTGCTTCCACATCAACAAAACCCCGACCAAAACCTCACAAGAAGACCCCAAATCTCTATACAAACTAACAACAGCAAATCCACCGTAAATCCTATAGTTCGATGGACATCTTCTATATCTCGCCACTGCCGCAGCGGCCGCATACCCGAAGCCGCTTTAGAGTTTACTCGCATGACACTCTACGGCACCAATCCGAATCACATCACTTTCATCACCCTTCTTTCGGGCTGCGCTGATTTTCCATCGCAATGCTTGTTTTTGGTGCGATAATTCATGGGCTTGTTTGTAAACTTGGGTTGGATAGAAATAATGTGATGGTAGGCACGGCACTTTTGGACATGTACGCCAAATTTGGTCGAATGGATTTGGCTATTCTGGTTTTTGATGCGATGAGAGTTAAAAGTTCGTTTACTTGGAATGCAATGATTAATGGGTACATGAGGAAAGGGGATATTGAATCTGCAGTTAAAATGTTTGATGAAATGCCTGTGAGGAATGCGATTTCCTGGACTGCTTTGCTTAATGGGTTTGCTAAGAGAGGCTATTTTGAGGAAGCACTGGAGTGTTTTCGAGAAATGCAGATTTCTGGGTGGAGCCAGATTATGTAACCATTATTACAGTTCTTAATGTGTGTGCCAATGTCGGGACGCTTGGTATAGGCTTGTGGATACATCGATATGTTCTAAAGCAAGACTTTAAAGACAATGTCAGGGTATGTAATACGTTAATTGATTTGTATTCTAGATGCGGCTGCATTGAATTTGCTCGTCAAGTGTTTCAAAGGATGCATAAGCGAACATTAGTGTCTTGGAACTCGATTATTGTGGGTTTTGCAGTTAATGGGTTTGCGGGGAAGCTTTGGAGTATTTCAATTCGATGCAGAAAGAAGGGTTCAAACCAGATGGAGTCAGTTTCACAGGGGCACTAACTGCCTGCAGCCATGCTGGTTTAATTGAAGACGGACTTGATATTTTGACATTATGAAGAAAATTTATAGAGTCTCTCCTCGGATTGAGCATTATGGTTGCATGGTGGATCTTTATAGCCGAGCGGGGAGATTGGAGGATGCATTAAATGTCGTAGAAAATATGCCGATGAAGCCAAATGAAGTTGTGTTGGGTTCATTGCTGGCAGCATGTAGGACTGAGGGTGATATTGTCTTAGCAGAAAGATTAATGAAGTATCTAGTAGACTTGGATCCTGGTGTTGATTCCAATTATGTGCTTCTTGCAAATATGTATGCAGCTGTTGGAAAATGGGATGGTGCAGGTACGATTAGGAGAACAATGAAGGGTCGTGGTATACAGAAGAAGCCAGGACTTAGTTCAATTGAGATTGGGAGTGGCATTCATGAATTTATGGCTGGCGATAAGTCGCATATGGAGTCAGATCACATCTATTCAATGTTAGAGCTTCTTTCTTTTGATTTGAAATTATGTGGTTATGTTCCAAAAACAGTTGCCGGAGAATTATATGAAAATGATTGAGTTTTGGTTGTCAAGCATAAAAATCTGAGTTTCATGTATAGTAATAGTATCTGATTTTCTTTAAGATGTTAATTCTTGCAATTAGGATATGGAAAATAGCGTGATTGATTCTTTACCATAAAAACCTTGCATTTACTTAAAGACCTTTTGGTAGGTGAGTTTTTAGCAAATCAATTGTCGGGGATTGTTTCATCAGTAATTTAAGATTAATGGATTCCTAAATGTTATGTATCTTGGATTTCAAGGAAAACTTCATCCCTTGTCATGCAACTTACTCTATGCCACAACATGGAGTCAGTATAAATTTCTACTAACAAAGCTCAAGTGAAATGCTCCCAGTTGAAAAGTTGATAACTACTTTTAACTGAATCTGCAAGTGTCAGCTGACATGGGGTGACAGCTTGGTACTCCTTATTCCAGCTGAGCAGCAACATTAGCGTTTCTCTGTTCTTGATGGTTGATATAACGTAAAAAAAAAAAAAAATTCTATAGATTAACGCTTTTGAATTCATGAAGGTGAATAATTTGTAGGCTATAGTAGAAAATTAACCTATTTATGATAAAAACCACAATTGGAACAATTAAGGTAAGTGTGAAATTGAACAAGAAGTCGACTGATAATAGAGAGGCGTATATAAATCTGTACTCAGTTACATTACCAAGTTTAAAAGTTTTAATTGAATGATTTAAATTACAAGCTGAATTTGACAGCCCTTTAATTTGAAATATTGAATCTGATTTTCCAAAGAATTTAGTTTTTAAGTTCAATTATTTTAAATATTTGCGCAAATTTAGAATATAACTAAAAGAAAATTTTTATATCAAGTTCAGAAATAAAATAAATCTATAAACCGTGGAGTATTTATTAACTTAGAATAGAAAATAACCATTTTCCACATTTAACAATTACAATTGGAACAAAATAGATGATTAGAAATTTAACACAAAAATTTATAATTTCATATTCAATTTTGTAATAAAGCCTTGCTCAATGCAATTTAATTAATTACAACAAACGGCTACGCTTAGACATTACTTGTTCATGAATAAGAACTTTACTGATGCTTCTGGTGTGATCCAGTTCACGAAATTAATGTTTATGTGTATTTTTAAAACTTCGCGATCATTTATTATGGTATAAAAAAATAAGGAGAGGTTGCTATAAATTTGAGTGGCAGATATTATTTCAAATCTTTCAAGTTTCATGGGATATTGGAGTTTACTAAAATATATTAAAATTTAATAGAATATTGGTGGTTATTTCAAAATATTGGAGGTAGATATACTCTAAGCCCTGAATGTCATAAAGAGGCGTTTTGCTTCGTTTCACCTTGGCAATTTTGGATTTTTTCTTGGACTGATTTTTTCTTGGTCATAAGAAATAGCTTCTGATTAGCAAACGTTATATGGTTAAATTAACAAATGTTTGATAAATAATCCCTTGAATTATGGCTGTATACTTGATCATTATTCTGTCTAAAATAATGTATCTAACAGCGATTGTTGATTGTTCAATGATTTAACTTTTTGGAAACTTATATTTGTTTAAGGTGAGAATTGTTCAAGAGTTATTGATTCAATATTCAAAAATCTCTATAGTCCATATTGTAAAATAATTATGAGAAATTAATCTTGATAAAATATTGTTTAGCTTTGTGTCCTGTTATATTTTCCTAAACAGATTTACCGAACTAGCTCAAAGGACATTTAAATGCGATATGTTATTTTTTTTTATCTTTTCTGTTTATAATATATTTGTTCAAACTTTGATCATATCCCGTGAGATAGACAGCAAGTGGAAAAAATCTGAGAGGCTTGATACCCGTTTAAACGGAGGATTTGGAGGCCCAAAATTCAGCTTTTTTTTTTTTTTTCTTGTTGAATTTTTAAATATAATATAATGTAGAGTGTAAAACGGACGATAATGACATCAAATAATTAAAAAAATCTATAGATTATTCCGCACTTTTGAATACATGAAGAAATAACATTTTATAAGCTAGAATAGAAAATTGACCCGTTTATGATAAAAACCACACTGGAACAATTAAAATAACTACGAAACTGAACAAGAAGTCATCTTCTACAACTAAGAAGCTGAACAAGAAGTCAACTTATAAAAGGTGAGTACTAAATCTGTACTCAATCCTATTAGCAAGTTTTTTCTTTTTGTTTATTGAATAATGGAGAAAATATATTAAACCGAGCCAGAGATTGTTACAACTAGTGTACAATTTCATCGGGGATCGCCCAACTAAACTTGGTAATCAGAATATGAAAAAGCTACTTTTGCCATAGCATGGGTTGCTGTATTACAATTTCTTGGAAAAAGTTCGACGCGAAATTGATTTGACTCAGCTGTGAGTTCCCTAATATCCAAGAAGCAAGAATCCAGAATCTTTGGCCAACTTGATCCCCGCTAGGAGAGCTTCTAGGGAGTCCATTGAGTCATTGCGACTCATTACTTGGCTGAATTCCCTTGGAAACTGGAATAGCGGAGTCCTGAGCACTCTGTAGATTCCAACAGTTGTTTCCGCTCGAACTAAAGTGCTCAAATTGTTTTCCGGTATGTGACTACGAATAAAAAGACTACCCTCTCTCCAGATGAACCATGGAATCGCTGCAAATAATTATGGCGCCTCTGGTGTCATAATATGGGCAATATCCAGAACAAAGCAAGCAAAATTCACACGAGTGTCGGTTTTGATGGCCATTACAAGTTCAAAGGAAGAGTAGCCTAACGTGAAGACAAAGAGCCTTGTTTGATAGCCAAGAATGACATGCCTTGCTTCTAAAGAAAGGTCTCAAGTTTAGCTTACATTTAGCCAGAAGAATCATTTTGAAGCTTACAAGGGTAGGCATCTTTGGCTAGTTGAAATTATAGGCTCTTATATATTATTCATGCTAGGCTTTCTCTTCTTCCACAACCACTTCAAATTATACCTCAGTCTGTTTGCATGATTGGCATTTATGTACCATTTGAGCATGCATGCTAGCTTACGTACTGACGATTTGTGAGATACATACGCATATACTTTGATAATAGATTAATTAGAGGCATTGACATTTTCTGTTTAATAATAACTTGGATGCGTTAATTTTTCCTTAATTTTTTTATTTGTAGGACTGAGGCATCATTGCTCGCTTCATTTATTTATTATCATGAAGCTTTACAGCAAAAATTAAATGACTAGAGCTCAAAGTGATGATTTGAAGATGAGCCAGGAAGTTTTAATTGAATGGTGTCATGACAAGTGAAGAATCCGACTTAATTTGATGGAGTGAATATGTACTAATTTTGGGGTAAGAAGTCAAAAATTTAAAGTTATAAGGCCGAATCACAACCCAAAAAAAATTGTACGTTAAAAAAAATACATTATTTTCTTGAGTTTACTTAGCCAGATTGTGCCTATGTCATGCATGATGCATATATAGCAAGAATGAGTCATTATGATTGTTACGAAGGTATTTGATGAAATGAATTAAGTGTTTGGCGAATTGTCTCAACGAGCACTCCTCCATCTACCACCGTCATCAGGTTACATGAACCGATAAAAGGCTAGTGATGTGCAAGCAAAGGGCAGTTGAGAATTCAGGAGACTCAGTAGTTGATCAAGAATGCTCTAGAGCATGCAATTGAAGATAAGCTTAAGGTTGGAATGAGGACAAATGGAGCTGTACTTAATAGAAGGACAATCACAGCAACTATTAGATCAAAGTCATAATGTCCCTATATAGAATCAATTTGCAGCTGGGTATAGTACAATATTACTACACATCTTGGTCGGGAAACTCAGTTTGTATATACATATGTATTCAAGAAGAAATAAAAATATAGCGTGTTGTGTAATTTTTTTGTTCATTTACTTTGCTACTTTTAAAATTTCTCTTTTGATTCTTAAAATAAGATGAATTTGGCTCTGATTCTGATTTAAGTTGTGATGATCTTTTACAGATTGTGTACCACGTGCTATAACAATGAACAGTGAAGATCTAATTAGCCAAGATAGACACTGCCTTTGAATTACCTAGAAACTTGTAAACTCTTCCTAGTAGCTATAGTTGCAAGGCAAGTCATTCTTGGCCACCAAACAAGGGTTTTCATCTTGGTGTTAGGCTACTCATCTTCTCTGAGCTTCATGCTTTAGTTGGATGCCAATATTGTGTTTTGACGTCTCTGTTTCTAGTGGACGAAAGACTACAGGTCGGATGTAGATGAGTAGACTACCGTCCACAAATTATTTCAATGTTTCCTAAACACTTTTCCTATGCTTGTTAAGCCTAGCAATTTGGAATATATTCTTGGACAATGATGTATCATATTTGGCGGTGACAGTCATGATTCACTCTGCACAAAATTTAGCTGTAACTAATATTGGACTGCACATTTGGTAAACCAAATTATATACAGTACATTGTTTTAACAGGGGATGTTTATGAAGAATTATTATTGACAATTACTAGAAGCTGGCAAACTCTCCTAGATGAGTTTCAAATTTAAGAAAATGGTATTATTAACACCAGTAATCATAAACATTAGAAACCGACATTTTGTTTAACCACAATTTGTCACTGTCAAGCTAAACAATTTGCACACGCTTGTTCAAAGTGATGCTAAAACTTCTTGTCCATCTTGTCCCTTTCCCTTTGAGTTGACTATATATATCCATATAGGCCTTTTGACTTCGCTGGATATTGGCCCCTACTCCGATTTGGGAATGAAGCACATAATTTAGCAGAGGAATTTGGAATTAAAGTTCTTGGGCATCATATAAAGTCAATGCCTTTGCCATCTAAAGCAATTTGGTTTTGTGAGCTGTGAATCAAGTTAAGCTTTCCAGAAACGACTGCGTTTTGGGATTAAAAAGCTCCGTTAGCTCACCTGCTGCTAAGCTGGTTTCATAACAGAAAACAGATTAGCCAAAACGACATGGGTACAGCGCGTTTTGCATCACAGCTTAAGTAACCACGTGAGGAAGCATGTGATGAGGCCTGATTCAAGTTCGTTATAGTTTGTTAACCACGTGTAAGCAACCTGTTCAATCTGGAAATCTTGCTAGCCATCAAAACAGGTATAAAGGCTGCTTTACGGTGCTGGCTGGATGATGGTTCTAGAGTCTTGCAGAGAGGGTTTTGTATGAGAGAAAGCGTTATCTTGTTCTCTGTAAAGCCTGGTGTAAGGCTCTGTAACAATCTCCATTATTGACTCAATAAAGCTCATCTTAAGGCTTCTCCTGTGGATGTAAGTTGAGCATTCCATGCTCAGCTGAACCACGTAAAATCTTGGTTTCTGTGGGTTCTTGTTTTCTGATTTGTTCTTGGTTAAACTCTTGTTGATTTTCTTGCTTAGTGTTTTGTTCTGTTCAGTTCATAGAATTGTGCATCTTGTATTGATTTGGTCACGAGTGTCTTGGTCAGTGATTAGATTGATTGAGTTCCTAAGTCTTACTAATCAGTACAGGTTTTATAGTGTTTTCGGATTTCATCTCTTGTCCCTTTTCCTTCTTGGAAGTTTTTAGCCATTGTTTTCTAATAGTTTCCCCATACATAAATGGAAAATAAGAAAATTGGGGAAATTAGTGTTTCTTTCTTTCGCAGATCCTTTATTATTGGTATCTAGCTTTGCTGATAAAATGCCATCAATCATATTATCAGTTCTTAATACAAAGGCAAGAAAGCTATAATTAATAGTTGTAAATTAAATTCGTTGGCATAGTTAAAGCAATATAAGCTGCATTGGAATCAAAAGGTTATCCTCAATGAAGCAGGCAAAACCAGCGTAGTTTACCCGGTGTACATGTCAAACCATGTATATAACACATCCTTAATCTGGAGAAGCTGGAGGTTTGATTATATGCATGTCTTATCGGAAAATTTCCTGGCGAATTAATAAGAAGATTGGCCTGTGCTGAATTGAGACTTCGTGGATTTTTCAACAATCCTGACTTTTGGCAGTAAGAAGTGCATGATCATCAAGCAACAATGCATTTCATATTTGGATCCATCTCAATTTTAAAGATTATATTTACTATGGTAAGCTTAATGATACTGGGTGCTGGACAAAAATGTAAAATGTACAAGGGAAAAGAGTCATTCTATGCAATTTGATGGCAACCTATTGAATTTCCGATCTGCATCCCATTTGTATTGTTCTTATCACCAGTTATAAATAGAGACTTCAGAAAACAGTATTGGCATCCAATTATATCAAAGCGTAGAAGAAGTTCAAAGGAAGAGTAGCCTAACATAAAGATAAAGAGTCTCGTTTGATAGCCATGAATCCCTTGACTTTCTCCTAAAGAAAGGTCTCAAGATTAGCTTCTATTTAGCTAGAAGAAAAAGTCATCTTTGGCTGGTTGACAAGCTCTGATTATTCATGCTAGACTTTCTCTTCTTCCACAAGCACTTCAGATTATTGCTCTGAATGTTGCCTGTTTCCTTCAAAAGTATATCGTGCAGTCACTTTGACTAAGCTCACAAGCTCTTTCTCTTTTCGATTTCTTCGCCACAGAGAATAAACATTTGCATGTAATTAATTGATTGTGTGAAATATATTGGTAATAAATTAATTCAAGATATTGAAATTTCCACTTTAACAATAGCTGGGATGCATTAATTTTTTTCCCCATTTTTTGGTCATTGTGGGGATGAGGCGCTAGCATTTCTTTGGTTCCTTCATTTATTTATTATGAAGCTTGTCTAAGCAATAACTAGAGCCTGCCTGAAGTGATGACTTGGAGAGCTGTAAGTGTAAATTGAAGCAGTCTAAAGAATATCCTTCTATCTTTGACTGCAAAGAGAGCATGTGATGAAGAACATATGTGTGTGTGTGTGTAAATTAAGGCTTTTTAATGCAAATGCGTTGAAAGAATCTCCAAAACATTGTAGCCGATAATTTTTATTTATTAACTTTTGTCCTCTTATATAATTCAGCTTTATCATTTAAAAAAAAAACAAGAATAAACAAGAGTGAAAGCATCATTTTTCTTATCTTCACCGTAAGACTCTTATATCTACTAATCTGCAGTAGCGTAATGAGAAGTTAATATTGTGGAAAAAGAGCAAGCCTAGCGTGACTAATAAGAGCCTGTCAAGTTAGCCAAGATATGATATGCCTTTGAATTGCCTAGCTAAGCTACTCGTGCTTGAAACAATTTCTTTTAGCTGCCATAGTAGCAAGGCAAGTCATTCCTGGCTACCGAACAAGGCACTTCATCCTCATGTTAAGCTCCTCATCCTTTCTGAAATTCGTTCTTTTGTTGGATATATCAATATTGTATTTCGAAGTTGCTATTTGTACCCGATGAAAGAACAGTGATTATTTCGCCACTTTTGTGTTGTAATCATTAAGCTTACCAAATAGGAATGTGTTCTGTATATGGAATGCATTTGTTTCACGTCCCTGCAGATTAAAAAATGTACAGAATTTCAACAAAGAAAGAAAGTGCACAAGGTTAAAACTAGTTTCTAATGAACCAGTAGCTATACTTAATCTGATGTATCATATTTGGCTGTGACAGCCATGGTTCACTCTGCTCATATAGCTTTAGTTATTATAAAATTATAAATTTGCAGAGACACTGTTCTTAATTATTGATGCTGTAACTTGTTATGTACTTACCCTTTTCCTTTGAGTTGACTACTTATATGGAGACTAATCTGGCTTAACTGGATATTCACACTACTACAAATTGGGCAAGAAGCATAAAATATAACAAAGAAGAATGTGGAATTGATCAATAAAGTTATGGGGAATCATTGTAGAACTCTAATAATTCTTTTTCAAAAGGATGAAGCTCTTTCTCATGACCTTCAGTTTTTTTGTTCACCACACCATTAAGTCAAGGAACCGACGGCATAAATATACGGATAAGATAATGATTCCCCATCTAGAACCATTTCAAGTCAATGCCTTTGCCACTGAAAAGAAATGGATATTTTATTAGTTTTATCCAAACTTTGGTAATCTAGTGTCATCTATCCTATTATTAGTTTGTGGATACAAGATATGTATAGATCTTAGTTCTTAGTAAAGGCAATAACAGCATAGTTAACTAAAAGCAGTGTAAGCTGAATTAGAATCTACAGAGCATCGACAATGAAGCAAAATCAGATTTTACTTCACCAGATGTACGTGACAAATACTATAATAGTAGCAGATGAATCTTGGTTGTAACATATATCCAACTATGTATACCAACAAAAAATCCTCAATTTGGAGAAGCTGGAATTTTGATTATGTGCACATCTAATCGGAAATTTCAGGGCAAATTAGTAAGCAAATTGGCCTTTGCTGAAATGAGGAGTACTTATGGACTTTCCTTTGAAAAAAAAATAAAAAATCTGATATCTCTTTTGGCAGTAAGAAGATATTCAGTTAGGCAAGCATACCGACACTGAGAGATGGACAAAATAAAACAGGGAAAAAGAGTCATCATAAATTACGCAAATTGATGGCAACTTATTAACCTTCCGATCTGCATCCTATATGTACTCTTCTATAAATAGGGACTCCAGACACAATACTTGGCATCCAATTATATCAAAGCATAGAAGAAGTTCAGAGGAAGAGTAGCCTAACATGAACAAAGAACCTTGTTTCATAGCCAAGGATGACTTGCCTTGCTTCTAAAGAAAAGTCTCTCAAGTTTAGCTTAGCTACATATATGGCTAGTGTCCTTGTGCAGGTTCTAAGGCAAGTCGTCTTTGGCTATTTTGACAGGCTCTTATTGTCCATGCTAGGCTTTCTCTTCTTCCACAACCACTTCAAATTATTGTTGCCTGTCGCATGTGTTCCTTAAAAATTACACAGTTAACACTATATATTGCATTTGAGGGAGATGATGCGTTTTTAGAAATGAGTCTTACATGAAGATTGGAGTTCTGTTTGATAGCCAAGAATGACTTGCCCGCTCCTTCTGAGTAAGTGTGGATAACTCATTAAATTCTTCTTCTATAAAAATAAATAATTACAAACGTTTACTTTGGTTTCAGACAGTCACCTTGGCTAAGCTGACACACTCTCACTTTTCATGCTGGGCTTTTCTTCTCTCCCAGGCACCACAAATTTGCATTCTGATTATATATATGTATGTGTGTGTGTGTGTGTGTGTGTGTGTGTGTGAATGTAAGTTGGTGATAATATATATTCATTTTGTACTAATTTTGCAGTGATAAACTGACAGTTCTCGTCGATTATTGAATTGTGTCAACTCTCAAGCCTCAAGCTTAAGTAAATACTTATATGTAAAGATCACTGATCGAAGAAGGAATCGGACTAGTGCTTTGATGAAGGGGATGTACAGAGTCCCAACTGAGTTAATTGGGACTCGTGTTTTGGCAATTTTATTATCGGAAGTCTGTATACACAAAACAAGAGCATATATATATATATATATATTTTCCTTTAGATAATTAGTTGTTGTCTTCAATATAATGTTGCAAACGATCAACCTGGAGATTCCATAACCCCACTACAGAACATAACAAGACAAGTGAATGACATAATTAATCAAGGACTGTGAGTTTAAGTTGATGCGCAAACTGCATGTGCTTATAAAGATTTTGCTAGGCATGACATTACACAGTTTTATACATGTTCGAATCTCTACCAACACTAATGTTACTGATTTAGTTAAAATTAATTCACACAGTAAATCGGGCCGCTCAAGTGTGATAGATATTTGGATTCAGGGTGACAATATTAATTGTTAGAGTTGTGAATTGTGATATTTTTCATGTGAAGCTTAAATACTATTTGCGAAAGCCCTTAGCCTTTAGATGTGATATTCCGACTACACGGCAAAATCTTCTTTTTCTCTTTTTATTGGTAATGACATTGAGTTTAATCTTCTTGTCGGTTGAGGCATCCTTATAGGCCATTGAATCCATGCATCAACCATATTTATGAAGAGGATAGAATTAATAATATGGTAAGTAATATACATCAAAGAAGATTGTCTCCACAGTTTACATTATTAATGATATCTTAACTCTTTTCAGAATTTCCCTCGTACATGAACTTTTGCAAAATTGCAATTTCATATGTAGATATACATACCTATTGTTGATGCCAAAATTCTGATGAGTTGGTTAGCGACTCGATCTCAAATCTTTGTATCAGTATTAAATTTGTTTGATGGGAAGCTGCTAGTTGATCTCCAAGAAAATTCTCGACTATGAGCAAAACATTCATGAACAGATAACCTTCAAGTTAATGGTCGAGGCGCGCCCAAGTTTTTCCGGTGAAAATCCTCTGACGCTCAAGTTAGTTTCTGAATTTTAAAATAAAATAAAAAGTAAATAGTTTCTCCTCCCTTTATCAAAATGGATCTCCACTCTTTAATAGTGAGAACAGTTAAAAAATATCATATAGAGAAGTTGAAAAAACCCCAAAGGAGCCAAACTCATGACCTTAGATCGTGGCAATAGCCATTAATGGATTAAGTTGATGCCCTGATTTTTGGGGGAGGTATGTGGCAGTTTATTTTGATTGAGACTTGTTCCCCGGTAATCATATGGTCGAGGTAGTCTCTGGAGGTAATCAAAATTACCACCTGGTCGAGGTAATCTGCTCGAGGTCATCAAAATTACCACCCCATCGATGTGATATGCTCAAGCCCATCGGGTTACTACCTGATCGAGGTGATCTGCTCATGGTCTGAAGAATTATCTCATGGTCGATGTGGTGTGCTCAACCTTTGCTCACTTTTACTTGGAGAAGATCATGGCCACCCTATTTAATTCCCCAAACACATATACCAAATGTGGATTAGAGGCAGCGCAATCTTGGCTTTAACAATAACAGCCATAAAACATCCTGCGTTTGCAGAAGCTGAAGGCTTGATTATATGATATTAATCGGAAATTGCCTGGGTATCAATCAGCCTGTATGCATGGTGACCCGTGTTCTGTATTTAGGCATTCATGGACTTTCCTTACAAAGGAAAATTCCTATTCTTCTTTAATTATCCGCAAAGAGATGGAGCAAATACATTGCATTTTGGGTTTGCTTCTAGTATCAACTGACGCAGAGAATATATTCCACAATATGGTAAGCCTAATGAAACAGTGAGGTGGATAAAAGTATGAGCAAACAGAGAAAGCACTTACATTGATGGCAACCTATTGACTTTTGGGTCTCCATAAGATTTGTATTTCTTTCATCGGCGATAAACAGAGGTTTCAAAACATTTCACTGGCATCCAATAAGAACATGAGTTTCAGTAGACCTACAGAAGAGTAAGCCTAACATGAAGATAATGAAGATTGTTGGGTAGCCAAGGATGATTTGTCTTGCTACCAAAACTGTAAGGAATTGTTTTAAAACCCAGGTAGCGAACTTGACAGGCTCTTATCACACATGCTAGGCTGGGTTTCAAATAATTTGATTATTATCCAATATCTTTTGTGCATTAATTTAGTTTGAGAAAAAGAGCCTTACGCGAACATAGAAGTTCTGTTTCATAGCCAAGGATGACTTGCCCGCTCCATGTTGAGTGAGTGGTATCAGTCATTTTCTTTTCGTGATTACAATATTAATTTGGTTCCCGGCAGTCACTTTGGCTAAGTTGTAATTCCCACGTCTTTTATTTTTATATACTTGCATGTAGTTTTAAGAAATAATTTTTATGTTATTTATTTTATGTTTTTATTTATTTTATTTTTGAAATTAAAATTGATTTAAGGAAGTTAAAAAAAAACTTCCTATTATAATTTGTACTCAACATCCCCGACTCTGTAACCATCGTTAACTTCTCTTTATATGGAACTAAAATCACTTTTTTCCCCCTGAATTAAATGCCATTCACTTTCATACCTCAGATTCCCTTTAAGAAATTCCCTTAGGAAACTTAAGTAATTTTTGTTTTCTTTGATTTTGGTAAGTGAATTCTTTTAATGGTTCGAGTATGAAACATAAAACTTTGATCTTTATTGATGTTAGGGTATGGTCTCTTTAGCGATTTTATTTTTTTCGTAATTGATGCATCTTGAACTTTTTAACATTTTGTTAATCACAAGTTAAACTACAGTTAGTTCAATTCTCATGGATTTTTGTATTGAATAAGGGACTTAATTAGAACTTGAATGAAGTTTGGAAGAAAATTGTTTCTAGATGTTGTCATTCTTAACCCTTAAGCAATTGTACTTTTATGACTTTGGATATATAAAGGATAAATTCTGAATTTTGGATATAGTTAAAGACGCATATGGAAAATTCTCATGCTTTATTTATATTTATATTCGATTTTATTAGATTTTGTCTCGAAGTGTACTTATTTCACATATAAGCTCTCTTTAACCTTCCCAAACTGACTTGAGCTACCCTTAATTTTCCTGATGATCTCTTTGAGCTTCACCTAGCTTACCTAGGCTACCCTTAGCCATCCCGATGTCACAAACCGCTTGAAATTTCCAGCAAGAAAGGTTAAATTGAGCTAAGGTGTTCTAGCTCGGCTTGATTCTAGAAGCGTCCATCACTAGCATTCGGTGTACTTGTAAACACCAAGCCTCTTTGCTTAGCTAGTTCAAGAAGTTTGATAAGCTTACTTAGCAACAATTTTACAAAAGTTGTCTAAGTGCCGTAGGCTTTACTACACAAAACACTCATCCTGTGGCATTGAGCTTATCTAAACCCTCAAAACACCAAGAACCTCAATTATGCTTAGCTCACCAAGGCGTTCATGACAAATATTGCTAAACCAATCGATGTCTTACCCCACTAAAGAAACAAACTGCTTTATCCGAATTTTGGGCCACCGAAATTTGGGTTTAAACAATATCATAAAATTTGAGGGCCAAACAAGAATCTTCCAATGTTTTCACTTGTTAACTTTCCCTTATCATTTTAACGGTATTTTAAAAAACAAACGAACTCGTCCGCTACAGCAACGATTCTCCCTCGACCTTTTCTTCCACATCAACGAAACCCTAATAAAAGCCTCAAAAAGAGACCCCAAATCTCTGTGCAAACCAACAACACCAAATCTACCATAGACACTACAGTCCAATGTACCTCTTCTATATCTCGCCGCTGCCGCAGCAGCCGCATACCCGAAGCCGCTTTAGAGTTTACTCGCTTGAGACTCTACGGTACCAATCCTAATCACATCACTTTCATCACCCTTCTTTCGGGTTGCGCTGATTTGACATCGCAATGCTCGTTTTTGGGTGCTCTGATTCATGGGCTTGTTTGTAAACTTGGGTTGGATAGAAATAATGTGATGGTGGGCACGGCACTTTTGGATATGTATGCCAAATTTTGTCGCATGGATTTTTCTACAGTGATTTTTGATGCGATGAGAGTTAATTTTTTTTTCCTGGGAATGCACTGATTGGTCTGTACACGATGCTTGGGGATATTGATTTTGCAGGTAAAATGTTTGATGAAATGCCTGTCAGGGATGCGATTTCTGGACTGCTTTGCTTAATGGGTTTGTTAAGAAAGATTATTTTGAGGAAGCATTGGAGTATTTTCGAGAAATGCAGATTTCTGAGGTGGAACTGGACTATTTAACCATTGTTTCAGCTCTTAGTGCGTGTGCTAATGTCGGCACTCTTGGTATAGGCTTGTGGATACGTCGATATGTTCCAAAGCAAAACTTTAAAGACAATTTCAGGGTATGTAATACGTTAATTGATGTGTATGCTAGATTCGGCTGCATTGAATTTGCTCGTCAAGTGTTTCAAAGGATGCGTAAGCGAACATTAGTGTCTTGGAACTCAATTATTGTGGGTTTTGCAGTTAACGGGTTTGTGGGGGAAGCTTTCGAGTATTTCAATTTGATGCAGAAAGAAGGGTTCAAAACATATGGAGTCAGTTTCACAGGAGCGCTAACTGCCTGTAGCCATGCTGGTTTAGATGAAGATGGGCTTCAATATTTTGATATTATGAAGAAAATTTATAGAGTCTCTCCTCGGATTGAGCATTATGGTTGCAAAGTGGATCTTTAAAGCCGTGCAGGGAGATTGGAGGATGCATTAAATGTCGTAGAAAATATGCCATGGAGCCAAATGAAGTTATGTTGGGTTGATTGCTGGCAGCATGTAGGACTGGGGGTGATGGTGTCTTAGCAGAGAGATTAATGAAGTATCTAGCAGACTTGGATCCTGGTGTTGGTTCCAATTATGTGCTTCTTGCAAATATGTATGGGGCTGTTGGAAAATTGGATGGTGTGGGTAAAATTAGGAGAACAATGCAGGTTCGTGGTATACAGAAAAAGCCAGGACTTGGTTCAATTGAGATTGGGAGTGGCATTCATGAATTTATGGCTGGTGATAAGTCGCATATGGAGTCAGATCACATCTATTCAATGTTAGAGCTTCTTTCTTTTGATTTGAAATTATGTGGTTATGTTCCTGAAAACAGTTGCTGCAGAATTATATGAAAATGATTGAGTTTTGGTTGTCAAGTATAAAAAACTGAGTTTCTGATTTTCTTCAAAGATGTTAATCCTTGCAATTAGGATGTGGAAAATAGGGTGATTGATTCTTTACCGTAAAAACCCTTGCATTTACTTTTAAACCTTGCTGTAGGTGAGTTGTTGGCTGATCTATTGTCGGCGATTGTTTCATTAGTAATTTAAGATCAATGGATTCGTAAATGTTATGTATCTTGGATTTCAAGGAAAACTTCATCCCTTGTCATGCAACTTACTCTATGCCACAACATGGAGTCTGCTAACTTCATCTGCCGGACAGCAGCGTTAGCATACCTTTGTTCTTGATAGCTGGTATAACGTCTAAAATAATAATAATAATAATAACAAATCTATAGATTATTCCACATTTTTTAATACATGAAGATGTGTATTTTACAAATATAAGGTAGAATAGAAAAATAACCCATTTATGATGAAAACCACAATTATAACAATAAAGATAAGTGTGAAATTGAACACGAAGTGGACTGATAATAGAGAGGTACGTATAAATCTGTACTCAATTACATTACCAAGTTTAAAAGTTTGAATTGAATGATTTAATTTACAAGCTGAATTTGACTACCCTTTAATTCGAATATATCGAATCTGATTTTCCAAATGATTTAGTTTTTAAGCTCAATTAGTTTTAAACATTTGCACAAATTTAGAATATAACCAAAGAAAATTTTTATATCAAGTTCAGAAATAAAATAAAATGAATCTATATAATTCCATATGACGGCTGAGGAGAGAGTATATAATAACTTAGAATAGAAAATAACCATTTTTCATAATTAACAATCATAACTGGAACAAAATAGATTATTAGAAATTTAACACAAAAATTTATAATTTCATACTCAATTTTGTGGCTGATTTTTTTTTTCGTTTTCATGCTGTTCTTGCTCTGATGCAATTTAATTAATTACAACAAAGGGCTACTCTTAGACATTACTTCTTCATGAATAAAAACTTTCATGATGTTTTCTACTGTTGAACAAATCACACTTCAGTTCACGAAATTAATGTTTACTTGGTATTTTTTAAACTTCACAACTATTTATTATGGTATAAAAATAAGTAGAGGTTGTGATAAATTTTATTCATCGGTATTATTTCAATACAAGATATTCGAGTTTTCAATTTTAATGGGATATTGGAGTTTACTAAAATATATTAAAATTAACGACAAAGATTTCCAGCATTTAAAGTTGGACATACTTTGTACCATTAAGGTTTTTTATTTAGTTTTACATCGGCAATTTTCCTTTTTTTTTTTTTTTTAAGACATTTTCTTTAGTCTCAAGGATTGGTCAGTCCGCTATGTTGTTATATTTTAGTGATAATAAAATCCCTTGAATTGTGGCCGTTTAATACAAAAAAATGCAAAGTTTTTATTGCCTACTTGATTATTAATCTGTTTGAAATATTGTTTTAGAGCATTAAATGATTTAAATCTAGTGGGACATTGCAACTCAAAAAAATTATCTAAGATGCATGGATGAGAATTTACGAGCAATTATTGATCCATAATTCAACAATCACTCCATTCAACTAATTATGAGGAATTAGTATTGACACAATATCAGTTAAAATATTATACTTTCTTATTATATGTTCTTGGATCCTCTTCTATATTGCTAAAAAGATTTAACAAATTAGTTCAAAGGACATATTCGATACATTGTTTTATTTTATCTTTTTTGTTTATGATATATTTCTTCAACTTTGGTCATATACTGTGAAGTTAGAGAGATTCTAAAGTATTATTGTAATATTACTCTCATTTAATGCATACACAATATGTGTCAATGTATTAAATATAACTATTAATTATATAATAATTTTTTAAAATAAATGTAAATATGTCTTAATCTTGTGAAATATATTAAATCGAAGAAGTTAAAGGACTTGATATCCATTTTAAACTAAGGATTTGGAGGATTGAAGGCCCAACATATTGTAGAAATCGAAGATCAGCAGTTCTTTTTTGATGTAATACTCGCCGAATTGAGGAACTAATTTTGAATGTAATATAATAGAGTATAGAACGATAATGATATGAAATAGTACTTTAAAAAAAAAAATCTATGGATTGTTCCACAATTTTGAATACATGAAGAAATATAATTTATAAGCTAGAATAGAAAAGTAACTCATTTATGATAAAACCCACAACTGGAACAATTAAGATAAGTATGAATCTGAACAAAAATTCGTCTGATAACAGAGAGGTATTAAACATGTAACTCAATCTCCATTCCAAGCACTTTTTTAATAATAAAAATTGTATATATATTAAACCAAACCAGAGATTGTTACAGGTGAACAAGTGTACAGTTTCATCAGGGGATCTTGATCTTCTAACCAAGCTTGGTAATCAGAATACGAAAAATCTACTTTTGCCATAATGTGGGCTACTGTGTTACAATTTCTGGGGACATGATTGGCACGATATTGATTTGACTCAGCTGTGAGTTCCTAATATCGAAGAGGAAAACCCTGAACCTTTGGCCAACTTGATCCTTGCTAGAACAGCTTCTGTTCTTTTGATTCGTTTACAGCGGCATCCGTTTTGATATTGTAGCAGTTTGCTTCTGGGGGACTCCATTGAGTCAATGCGACTCTTTACTTGGCTGAATTCCCTTGGAAACCTGAATAGAGGAGTCAAGTTTAGCTTCTAAAGAAAGGTCTCAAGTTTAGCTTATATTTAGCCAGAAAAATCCTTTTGATGAGTTACAAGGTAAGTCATCTTTGGCTCTAGTTGACATTGCAGGTTCATATATATTATTCATGCTAGGCTTTCTCTTCTTCCACAACCACTTCAAATTATAGCTTTGCCTGTTTGCATGATTGGCATTATGAACTTTTGAGCATGCATGCTAGCTTACGTACCGACACGATTTGTGAGATATAATATACGATTTTGATAATAGATTAATTTGGCACTTAGATTCCCTGTTTAATAATAGCTTGGATGCATTAATTTTTCCTTTTTCTTTTTTTATTTGTAGGACTGAGGTATCATTGCTTGCTATGAAGCTTTACAGCAAAAATTAAATGACTGGAGCACGAAGTGATGAATTGAAGATGAGCCAGAAGTTTTAAATTTAATTGAATGATGTCAAGTCCCAGTGCAGACTACAAACTTCTATGTAAAGAGAAGTGAAGAATCTAGCGTACTTGAGGAAGATAATGTATTAATTTTGGGTAAAATGTCAAAATTATAAAGTTACAGGGCCCAGTCACAACAAAAAGAAAAAAACTGCAAGTTAAAAGAAATACATTATTTACTTTGAGTTTACTGGTCAGATTGTATCTATGTCGCGCTTGATCCATATATAGCAAGAATCAGTCATTATGATTGTTATATATAGACGAAGGTATTTGATAAAGTGAACTAAGTGTTTGGCAAATTGTCTCACTGAGTACTCCTTCGGCTACCATCGTCATCAAGTTACATGAACCGACGAAAGGCAAGTGATGTGTAAGCGGCGGACAGTTGAGAAGTCAGGTGACTCAGTAATCGATCAAGAATGCTTTAGGGCATGCAATAGAAGATAAGCTCAAGGTTGGAATGAAAACAAATGGAGCTGTACTTAATACAAGGACAATCACAGCAGTCACAATATCCCTATATAGGATCAATTTGCAGCTGCGTCCAGCACAATATAATTACACATCTTGGTCAGCAAAAAATTAATTTGTCTATACATATATATTCAAGAAGAAATGAAAATATAGCGTGTTGTGCAATTTTTTGTTTTTTTACTTTCCTACTATTAAAATTTTTGTTTTGATTCTTAAAATAAGATGATTAGATGAATTTGGATCTGATTCTGATTTAAGTTGTCATGGCCTTTTACAGATTGTGTACCACATGTTATAACAACGAACGGTGAAGATCTAATTAGCCAAGATAGAAACTGCCTTTGAATTACCTAGATCCTTGTAAAACTCTTCCTTGTAGTTGTAGTAGAAATGCAAGTCATTCTTGGCTACCAAACAAGGGCTTTCATCTTGTTGTTAGGCTACTCGTCTCCTCTGAAATTCATGCTTTAGCTGGATGCCAATATTGTATTTCAAATTCTCTATTCCTAGCGGACGAAGGGCTACAGATCAAATGTAGATGAGGAGATCGTCCACAAATTATTTTGTTGTTTCCTCAACACTTTCTCTATGATTGTTAAGATTAACAATTTGGAATATATTCTTTTACCATGATGTAACTGATGTTTGGCAATGACAGTCATGGTTCACTCTGCACAAAATTTAGCTGAAACTAATATTGGACTGCACATTTGGTAAACTAAATTATGGTCCTGTTTGGGATTGAGACAGTGTAGCTTTTAAGCTATAGCTGCTGTGGAAAAAAAACTGTAACTATAAAATATAAATTAATAATATGTAGTAAATATAAATTTTAAATAATAATTTTGACAAAATTATTAAAGATATAATAGATTTTTCATTATACAAGTGAAAAATCATATTAACATATCTTATAAGTTACAATAATTAGTGTTTACCAAATACTTTAATATTGTAACTTTTAAGATATAATTGTCCAACCTCAATCTCAAACGCATTCTATATACAATACATTGCTTTAACAGGGGATGTTTATGAAGAATTAATATTGACAATTACTAGAAGCTGGCAAACTCTCCTAGATGACTTTCAAGTTTTAAGAAAATGGTATTATTAACACAAGTAATCAAAAAATTAGAAGCCCACATTTTGTTCAACCACAATTTGTCACTGTTAAGCTAAACAATTTGCACACGCTTGTTCAAATTGATGCTAAAACTTGTTGTCCAACTTGTCCCTTTCCCTTTGAGTTGACTATATATAGGACTTTTGATTTAGCTGGATATTGGCCCCTACTCATATTTGGGAACGAAGCACAAAATCTACCAGAAGAAATTGGAATTACAGAAGATCCGTGCATTGCGGAAAGTCAATGCCTTTGCCATCTAAAACAATTTGGTTTCATAGTGTTTTCGGATTCCATCTCTTGTCCTTTTTCCTTCTTGGAAGTTTTTAGTCATTGCTATCTAATATTTTCCTCAAACATAAATGGGAAATAAGAAAATTTGGGAAATTAGTGTTTCTTTCTTTCGCAGATGCTTTATTATTGGTATCTAGCTTTGGTGATAAAATGCCATCTACCATATTATCAGTTCTTAATATAAAGGCAAGAAAGCTATAATTAATAGTTGTAAATTAAATGCTCTGGCATAGTTAAAGCAATATAAGCCGCATTGGAATCAAAAGGTTATCCTCAATGAAGCAGGCAAAGAGCTTATAAGATATGTTAATATGATTGCTGTGTAAAGAGCTTCACATATAAAAGAAGAGTGTGGTCTAAGGAAACGGGAAGCGTTCGTGCGAAAATAGGACCTATTTATTGTTGAATTAAAATCATTTAAAAAATCTTATAATTGTCTGATGAAATGAATAAAAAGTGCGAGCAGCTCTATTTCTTTACAACCCCTATAAACCAAGCGCCATTACTTCCAAATATTGAACATATTTTTCATTTGCCTAACACCTTTCTAAGATCTCTTGTAGCATTTATAAAATCTGAAATATTTCTTGAACCAGTCCCACAAAATACGTAAATGTTTTGAAGCTATCAAACCGAGAATTCTGCGACTATGTTTTTGTAGAAGTTTTAAATGTCTGAACTGCACTCTATAAAAGGTTTGTGCCGATGAATCATGCCACACGCTTCTTATATACACAATTATTGGCTATACTATTACATTATGCTTCTAACTTTTCAAGAAAAAGCAAGATTGGTGTGCTTATAAGAGATAGAGGTTGTCTAAAAAAGCAGATTTTTTCTTTGGCCAGCATTTTATTTCTTACGGGCCGATCCGATGCGAGTTGAGATTAGTCTGGATTGTAATACGGGCTTAAAAGTACATTTCACAGTTGGGGCCTATTCAAGACCACCTCGTATAATCTTTAAAAAATTATATGATTGTTAGTTTATACACAGGTACAATTGATATCATATCTTATTTTCAGCTTTAAACTAATTACACCTTTTTGGTTTTTTATCATATTCCTTTTAGGCAAGTAATTTGATTGTGTCATATACCACTTGCGACCATACATCTCACATAATTAAAGGGGACAAGACAAGAAAAACGATGTCAATCAGATATGCTCTGTTAGGAACTTTTGTTAATCTTTTTACTAAAGATTTGCCCGCCTTGATGTTTGAGAAGTTGGTCCATAGTATTGTCATGCATTAATCAACAAAGTATTAAATTAATACATGACTTTTAAGAAGATATTTTATCAGAGGAGCACATTTTGAAGAGAAGAATTTTACAGCTATATTAATAAATGTGCACTCTACTCTCTTTCATTTGACAAAATTTTGTACCACTGAATTTTACTAGCAAGTTTTAACGAGATAATATTAAGCACATCTAATAATACCTTTATATTTTAAAATTATATGTAGATAAATGGTGAATCGAAGAGAGTATTGTAAATGTTTGTAGTGGTGGATCCCACCGTTAACAAATAAATGAAAATGACACCCCCTATCATTGTAGTATATAAAGAGATGAAATGAATAGAGAGAGCCAACAGTTCTATTTCTCTGCTAAATTTTTCTTCTTTCTACTATGTTTCTTTATTTCTAATTAATCTATTTTATATAGATATAAAAAATTATCACATGTAAATTTATAACAATAATGAATTTTATAAGTTACAGAATATAAATTGCAATTATTACAGAGTTATTACTAATTCTTAATATCACAACTTGCCGTTATTCCTTTAATAAGGTCATAATTAGCTTAATATCAAGGCTTAAATAACAAGAAACAATATTCCATATAATATCACATGCATAAACTAATACTATGCTGTGAGCATCTATGACAATGAAAGTATCTTGAAGCTGAAGGAACCGCTAATACGCGAGAGATTTTTGCCTATTTGTTTTTGTGACATAGCTTTTTAGCATGCTTCTTATTGCTCAGGGTCTTGTTTTTCGTAATTTAAGTTTTTAATATTTAATGCTACTGGAAAAAAAATAGAGGGAATTGCAAAAGGGTATTTTGGTAAGTTTGGTAGACCCTATAGGATGTACTTCATAGATTCAAATGCCACAATGAGCATTACACAAAAGCAAATCACCTTAAAGCTTTCAGGTTAAAAAGGGTAATCGATTTTCCTTCAACACTATTTTCTTTACATCAACTGTAAGGTTTGTAACATGGTAAAGGGCTTTCTGATCCTTTACTAGAACCTGTAGTGCTATAGTTGCAAATTTCTAAGCATCTGTAAAAGCCTAGTAATTGCAACCTTGTTCAGTAGCTCAAGTTTATTGTATCATCTCTGGTTTTACAAAAGAAGCAGCCATCACGGCAGAAGCGTCACCAGCATTGAAGTGGGGGCTTCCATATTGAAATGGATATGGAACCCATATCCTACGTAAGAGAAACAAAATTAAAGGTCATAATAGTGCCAATACCCCTCGAGAAATCATTTGCACTGGCTAATATCAGATTGGATAAAGCTCCTTCGAGTAAAGTACAAAAAAGTAGTTTTACAAGAATTTCTGTCAGGATGTTATGTTTAAGCTCACCATGGAGCAGCTTTAAGAAGTCCAGCACGATCTGTACGATAGCTAATTTGAGTACTTGGAGGTTTATCATATGCACCAACTAGCGTCAAAACTTTAACGTACCCCCAAACGATAGCAACGGTGAATAAGACTGTAAGTCAGTCAAATACGTCTTTTTTGGATTGCAACATATGCTGAAGATACAGCAAATTTAGAATCAGTCATCCATAACATTAGACAAATCAAAACAAATTAAAGTTAAACTCCATTAAGTAAAAAGTGAAAAGGATCATTGCTTTTAAATTTTTATTAATTTAAAGACGGGAGGAGCTAGAATAGATTTGACCTGAGATAAACAACCAATATTATTAATGCGGGGAGTCCAATTTCAATGCACTTTGCCAGCTACAAGCATCCACCAAAGAGGAAAAAAAATGTCATTTTGAGAAAAGGGATAATTGTAGAGGTGAAAATACGACTCAACACAAAGAGTTATCCAAGGAAATAGAAGTCAACAAAGACTTCTGAACCATATCACCCGTAATTTAAAAGATTAAATCAGTGAGACACAAAACCATAAAGATCCCTCGGTCGAAATTTCATTACAACAAATAGCCAGAGCCAGCATTTTAAGATTAGCAATCTAATAGGTTCTAGGGAAAACTATTCAGAGATGTTAATTAGCCTGGAATTCTATGAGTCTACGACCAGCTCATTGTGACATTGAGCAGCAACTAAGCATGACAGGAACAGATAAATGTTAGTAAAAAAATAAGTACATAAAGGGGTGAAATTATTTTTATTAGACTCTCATGTAAGAGTCTGTCTTTGTTGCCCCCAAAGGCGTGGTTGGGTTGGTTGCAGTGCAGCTATAACCTCTACCAAAATCCTGGTTCGATTCTCAGGGATGGTAAGGAGGCAAAAATTGTATTTGGGCTTGGCCACCCCCTTACCTTCTTTTTTTTTAAAAAAAAAAAATATGTCTTCGTCGCTAATAGTTCAAATCATCAGTATATTATTTTTTTAATTTTTAAAAGAGTATTGTTATACATCCTAAAATTTTTATCCAAAAAAAACTTAAATAATGTGGTATTCATCAATTAATTGATAAGATAATATAAAACTTGTCAAGAATTACCAACTACTCTATAAATGTCACACCATTTGAGAAAAAAATTAGAATTAAAAATTGACATGGCATGACAGCTAGGCACTTTCTTATTCCAGCTCAGGAGCAGCCAGAAGCATTAGCATCCTCTGATCTTGACATATAGTTGGGATAACGTTCGGGGGGAGGATAAAAAAAATTCTATAGATTATCCAAGCCTTTATACTTTCAAATACATGAAGATGTATAATTTGTGAATATAAGCTAGAATCGAAATTAACTCATTTATGATAAAACCATAACCGCAACAATTCTGATAATTATGAAGTTGATTGCGAAGTGGACTGATAACAGTGAGATTTATATAAATAAATCACTAAATTACCGTACCTAGCTAGTCTGACACTCCGAAGTACAAAATTAAAGAAAAGTTAAAAGTAATAATAATGAGGCAAACACTAAGTTACTTGAAATGTAACTTACACCCATACATATGAATAATATATAGGTCCTAATAATGAGTCTTATTTTGTTCACACTGTTCAACGCGTTATTATTATTACAATGACCAGTTCTAGACATTACTTCTTCATGAATAAAAACGCTCATGATAATTGATGTATCGCTAGTTTTGAACGAGTAATGTAAATATATATTTATGTTTACCTTTCATAATATGATGTGGCTGTGGTAATATGCATGCTATCTTGCATGAACACCAGCATAAATTATATTAACATTATTTTGGCTCGATTCTTTTGGTAAAAATTTTGGGCTATTTGCTGTTGTAATTTAGTTGTATTAAAAAGATTGAGATAATCAAGAGTTTATTTGAGATATTAAAGTCTACTAAAATATTTGTTTTGAAGTTGTATTGAAAAGATTTATAATTAAAAAGTTTATTTGAGATATTAGAGTCTACTAAAATATCTGTTATGAATAACATTAAATTAGTGTTTTTGATAATAAAATTTTGGCTTAACAATGATATTGGGATTTACAAAGAGAACGGGTTAACAGACTCCTCAAGATAGCTCTTTATGAATTTGGTACCTGGGGTGTTTTGATCTACAAAACACTAAAAAATGACAAGTGTGCCGTGGTTGATACCAATAAAGATCCTACGATACTTTGGTACTTTGATTTACAAAATAAGAGAAAATAGCTGCAAAACAAGAAAAAATGGTAAGGTTTGCCACAATTATAGCGGCAAAGAGCTCTTTGTTTCTTTTAACTTGAGAATCAGAATGCCTTTACCCGGTGGAAGGAGCTCTTTACTTAGTGACTTACAGAGTTTGTTCGTTTTCATAATATCAGATGAGGTGCCATGTGGCCAAGAGAGTGAGAAGTTTTCCTCTGTGTTAGGTTTTATAATTATTATTGTATTTCGTTTTGACTTTCAACATACATGTTGGGTTGGATAAAAATAAAGTATGGGTTGGATAAAAATAAAGTATGACAACTGTCCTACTATTTATATTACATTTCAAAATGCTGAAAAGATACGATTACTTTTTTTTTTTTTTCCAATACCAAATTGCTGGATTTAAAATTTTCAAAATTTCAATGAATCAAAATCCGGTGCCATACATTTGAACATTAAATTTGTTATGAAAATTCCCACAAATTTCAAAACTATCATCCAGTGAATAGAACATATATCAAACAAAGAAAAGTATCTTTTATGACAGATAATGGCAATTCTTGTGGACAAAAATGTTTTGATCGACTAATTTATCATTCGATTTGGTAGTGCAGGACGAATGAAAATAGTCTGATCAATTAAAAATACTATACATTAACATTACGGAACATATAGTTTGGATACATAGTTTATATTCTAATCATTGTGTCATCAACCATTAATTACAAATGCTAGATGTTAGCTGGCTTTATTTTTATCATTAATGATAAATTTTGAAGATTAGTTCAGAATGATAATTTTCTAGTAATGTAAAAGAAAATTTGAATTATTTACTTTACAAGATGAATTTGACAGCTCTTTTAATTCGAAAAAATCGAGTTTTCCAAAGAATTTTGTTAATCTTTCAATTTAGTTATATATATGTGTACAAATTTACAGGATAACTAAAAGAAAATGTTGATATAAATAACTAAAAGAAAATGTTGATATAAAAGTTCAGAAATGAAATTAATCTATAAAAATTCCATAAAAATAACCCTTTATCATAATTAACAATTATAATTGTAAAAAAATAGAGGAATAGAAATTTAACACAAAATAATTGTGATTTATAATTTCATGCTCAATTTTCTAATAAATCTTATTTTTGTCATGCCGTTCATGCTCTGGTGCATTTTAATCAATTAAGAGAACTACTACTCGTAGACATTATTTCTTCATGAATAAACTTTCATAATGTTTTGCAGTGTTGAAGGAATCACACTTGAGTTCAAAAATTAATATTTACGTGTCTTTTTAAACTAACAAATCATTTATTATTGTATAAAAAATAAGGAGAGGTTCCGAAAATTTTGATTTGTAGATATTATTTCAAAAGCAAAATATTTTGACACCAGATATTTGAAATTTTCAAGTTTTAACTTGACATTGGAGTTTTCAAAAATATACTAAAAATTGATGAGAAATGTATCGGCCTAGTAACTTCTTTCTCTGCTTCTTATTTTATCACTTCTCAAACTCTTATAATTATAAGCAAGGTAAATTAAGCATATCCAGTGCTACATAGAGCTTTAAAACGACGTATTATCCTATAGTCATATAGTTCAAAGTGCAAGTTCTTTTAATATGAATATTACCATAATAACATTGATGTCCTGAAATGCAGAAATATTTAAATATTTTTCTTTTCTTGTTTTAAAAAATTATTTTATGAAAGTAGTCCAGTAATTAAATACATTTTTGTCTCTCATTTGTCATTTCTCAAAAGAAATGATATCAAAATTATAATTATCTAACAACGGGTGGTGGCTACATTCAACACGAAAGTTGCATCTAATAACTCAAAACATGTTGACAATCAAATAACACTTCAATTTTTAAATGCCACTTTCGAGTTAGTATAAGTTTACATACAATTAACATGACAATTAATTAACAATGTAAGTTTACATACACTTGGCACGACATTTAATTAACAAGAGTCATTAATCCAGCATCATCTCAATCGATCACCGTCACATTGATCTCCTGCGTCATAATGCGTACAAAATTACAAAATTAATTTGAAACGATGGCTGCGGGTTAGTTATTGGAGTAGTACGTACATGATTCCAATCCACAAATATACTGTAACCCGAGAGCAATCTTTACTCGATTTTGATTCTGATCTGTGACTGTCGACGACTCATCAGCTCCAAAAATGTCACCTCCTACTCTCCTTCCACAGTCATATCACCAGCTGTTTCCATATACTCTTTAACAATCAATTTGTACTTATATTCCTCTTTATGTAATTACATTCTCACGTATTCTTTTTGACTTCTTCGTCATATTTTATCACGTTAAACTTCTTTAAATTTGAAAAGTAAGTGAATTAACTTTAATTTGTTAGGCATAAACATGAAAGATACAGTAAGCTAAGAACAGGTGCATGCCGTGAGTAATTAATTATATATGCATTTACGTACAAAAATATTACCATACAGCTAGTTGGCAGGAGAAAGCAAAATACTTGAATTGCTTTCCCATACAGAAAACGGCATATATATTACTTTTCATTACATATATATACCAGCCAAAAAGTTCCTTATATATTACAAAACAAAACGACGTTCCTAGCTAGCATGCGGCTGCATATACGTATATAACATTCATGGAGTTCTTGGCTTCTTGGGGCTGCCATTATGGTGCAGAGGGTCAGGTCCAGAAGGAACGACCCTCAACTCCGAACCACCCACCACCATGTTCTCATCACCACTTGTTATTGCATGCATCAGCCCCCCAGTCCTTGCCGGTACTTGTTTCTCACTCAAAAGCTGCATCAATCGACAATTTATTTTTTAATTTCATTTACATAACATGAAAAATAAAATAAAAAATAAAAATAAAACAACAACCTTTCTGCTTTGCAAGTCCATTTCTCCATAATAGCAACCAATATTCTCAGTACCAGCAGAATCTGAAAAGATAAACATAAAAATAAAATCCCACTTGACTTATATTTAGGAAATAGGAAATAACACTAGATTGGTACATTAGTTCGAGAAAGAGATAGAGAGAGAGAGACCAGAATGTTCTTGCATGATGACCAAAGAGAAGAGCAGCACCAAAGCTACAAAGGTGAAGAAGAGAAACCCTAAACCCACAAAAGAAACCCTAGATTTGGAAACCATTTTTTTTTAATTTTTTCAACTCTGTCTTTTTTGTTAGTATTGAAAAGCTAGAAGAAAGAGATATGAAGGCAACGCATGAATTGCAAATGCAAGAGGCTTAATTTATAGAGGAGGAGAGATGCTGCAAATGATGGCTCATGCAGCCGTTTTTAAGAGAAATGATTATTGCAATGAACAAAAACTGTGAAAATAAAATATACGCGATCGATTACGATGCTGACGGGCGCCGTCTTTGAATGGACCGTCACTACCCCCAACGACGTGGCGGGTGATCTCAGACACCTGCCACGTAAAATCGTATCTTCGCAGACATGACGTCATGTCGATGCTAATGTCAAATTACACAACGTACGATCATCGTATGTACGTAGTTACCGTTACGCTTCGAATACTTTTTCAGTTGCCTGTTTTAGCCTGTTCTGACGTGAATTAAAGGACGACTGTATAAACTGAATCTCTTTTCAATTCTTTTTTTTTTTGGAATAATTTCTTTGTAATTTTATATTTATTTACCATCATTATATTTCTTTCTCGGATTATTTTTTAGTGGGCGTAGATATATTTGCTTATGTGTGGAGTAAATGTATCACTTCCGGTTGGTATAAATTTTTTACTTATATTGAGTAGACCTCTAAACAGAGCACTCATAAACCATAAATTGTAATAAATAAAAAATTATAATTGAAATACTATGTCATTACTTGTGAAGACTAAAAATTAGTGATGAAATTATTAAGTACCCTATTAGTGAATTTTTTAATTTTTGTATAAGACATTCATAAATCTTTGCATAGTTTTATTATATATATAGTGAGCAAAAACGTGTATACGGTGTAAATAAAATTGCATAAGTAGTAGATGTATACTTAGAGCAGCTGCTAATTTAAATTATATAAACATAGAGTTGATATAAAAATAATTTTTTATGATTCTCTAATTATAATTTATATGAGAAAAAAAATAACAGAGTCAAACTATAAAATTAATTTTAGTCAATATAAATTATAAATTATGTGACTTATTAACAGCCTATGGTTTGTT
This sequence comes from Atalantia buxifolia, assembly GCA_030444775.1. Lineage (NCBI taxonomy): Eukaryota > Viridiplantae > Streptophyta > Magnoliopsida > Sapindales > Rutaceae > Atalantia > Atalantia buxifolia. The sequence continues at coordinate 11,483,220 of CM059838.1, forward strand.
ACTAGCTGGAGAGATTCCTTTTTTGAGGTAAAAGAAAAGTTTCTGCGGTTGATTTGGAATCGGAAGGTTTGAAAAGTTAGGAGTTTGAAAAAAAGGGGTGGTGATGATGATGATGCTGGTGATAATAATGATATAATCTGATTTCATAGGGATGATTTGCTTTGTACTTTTATGGAAACCAATGGATGCTGATGACTGATATTTGATTTGATCTTTGTCCTTTTCTTTTTTATGGTGTCATTTTTCTTTTCTTCATTGAGAATTTGAGACAGCAACTACGTACTAGGCTGTGCTACTACTGATTTCTAGTTCATAGTACAATTATTAACCAATGTTGAATTATTATACTTGAATTACACTGTGATTCATATTAATTTAAAAAAAAAAAGCCATTTTATTTAGTTTTAACATCCTGGGTGAATTACGTACGCAGTTTTTCACTAGTTGAATTCTAACTATTTCTAAGGTGATCAAATGTAAATAGTCATGTGCTGTTTTAATCCAACCATATAATATCTTTATGTCAATATTAATTCGTGTCATTACTTTATTGCAAGAATATATTTATATTTTGAAATGACCTGAGAATAATAATAACCCGGTTTCATAGATATTATAACAGTTGGAATAAACAGGACAAATATGAAAATAAACACGGAGTGATTATCGTGAGTGAATAAATGAAATAAAAGAGATTTATAAATTTCATGTTTTGATATACAAAATAATTACAAAGAATTACATCTTGTAGACATTACTTTTTCATGAAAGTGTATGTGTCTTTCATTCATGAAGGAAGCTGCAATGTTCAATGAATTACACAACTGCTTATTACATTTTAATTTCTATCTTTACAGCAAGCAGCAAGCCTCACCCTTGCCTTAAATCATGCTTGATTTCTTTTTTTATTTAGCTTTTCTTTCAAAAAAAAGAGGGGTGGGAGGGGGGGGGGGTTGTGTTATTCCACCTTATTTGCGATTGGATGATTAAGAAGAGGTTGAATTTTGGTCTTACAATTTTTTAAAAAATTTTTTTTGAAATATCGGTGTCTATTAAAAAATATTTTATCAAAATTATGTCATTGTGTTTGAGTATCAATTATATTTATTATATGTATTTCTAATATTTAATAATATTATGCTTTAATTTCATGAAATATAAAGGGTGAAATGGTGACGAGAAAGTTAAATTAATACATTTTAATTAAACTAAACATAAGTCAAGAAATATCAGATGTCGATTTTCTTAATACTTTATGAGATGAAAATTAATGTAATTTATATTTTAATCTGTTAAGACGACAGCTGAAGCAAGAAAATTTGGTTTAAAGATGTATAATATCAATTCATAGAAAAAGTGTTCATTTGTAGATAAACATTTACCTCACAATTCATACAGTTTTGTGTAGAGCTATGTCAGGCCGTATACAAGTGTATGCCATAGTTTTCAGCAGTGGCAGATTCAGAAAAATAAATTATTAAAGGTTAAATTACATAATGAGAATATACGAATTTTAAAATTTTATTGGTTAAAAATTTTAAACATATTTAATGGGAGCTAAATTAAATAATAATAAAATCATCCACGTGGATTACTCTGTGTGTGTATTTTTTTTTTAAATTTAAGTATATGCTTTTATAATTCTTAAAGGTGGAACTTGAATTCTATTGGTTTATGACTTGAATTCTATTAGTTTATGAGTTTATGAGACTATTTTTATAAATTTAATATAAAAGTTATTTTAATAAATTTAATAAGAATTAATTATTAACTCAAGTAATGTTTTTTATTTTTTTTCAAAATTATTTTCTCTAACGAGAGCTTAAGCCCCTAGCGATCATGAGGTGGATCCACCTTGGATTCCCAACCAAGTTCTTTTAATAGGAATATGACAATAGTCTTTATTTTAATAAAGAGTATGACGATAATTACATTCCTCGTAAAACTTGCTACATACATACAAATGCTCAAGCCAACCACAAAAAAGATCCTTCTTTCTTGTTTTAAAAAATTATTTTATTGGAGTAAAGTAGACTCCTCTCATTCCTTGTCAATTACGAGTAAAGAAAATGCTCAAGAGGCTATCACTCACAGAAACACGTTGGTTAGACGAAATTGGATTTAATTTGTTTTTAATTAATCATTTTTTCAATAAAAAAAATAAATTAGGCCCGACCTTATTTTTATCTTCCGTCAAATTTTCCCTCAAAATCATTTCTATTACGATTAACAAGGTGATCCCAGAGCCATTATTTCCATGGATCAGTATCACATCACCTGCGTCATGCATACAAAATTACAGACTAATTTGGAGTAACAGCTCCAGGTTGGTTATTGCAGTGCGTACCTGATTCCGCCCACCCAATGTCACACCAGCTTCGAGTATACATCTTGAATCTTGATGATTCCATTCCAATCCACAAATATACAGTACCCACAAACAATCATGATCACTGTGTGACTATCAAGTCATCAGCTCTAAACCTGTCAACATCCTTCTCCTCCCACAATCGATATCACCAGCTGTTTCCATTTACTTTTGACAAATAATTTTCATTTTTCTTTCTTTATATAGAAATTTTTAGGTGTGGGTGTTTTTATTTTATTTTTAATATATAGACACATTATTAAGTCGTATAATTTAATAAAATTAGTATCATTCAATTCATTATATCGTCATATATATAATTTAATAGAGTGTATACACTAACTTTATTATATCAAATGATTTAATAATGTGTTGGACAACGGATTAATCACATCATGTAGTTGCTCGAGTGAAAAAATAAGCATGGTCAATAGCTACACATTTCACTCATAGTAGTTGTTGCTTTCTTTCTAAATACACATAATGAAAGGAAAGATCTGGATGAGCGAGTATACTATGATAAGCAAGGCTCTGCTATAAGGGAATAGGGTTCTTGAAAAAAAATGAGGACACCCACATAAAAGAAAGACTATGTTGTATGTATATCCTTTTTTCACTTCTTCATATCATCATCTTTTTGTAGAAGTCATGTTTTGATAATATATATATATATATATATATATATATATATATATAATCAAAGTGATAATGCTACTAAAATATAAAAAACATAAATTTTAATAAACTAATGGATAAAAAATTACAGTTCCTAATGTACTATAATTTATATTTTTTTAATTTTAGTGGCATACTTATTTTGTATGTCCTATTAGAGAAGTACTATGTATATCCGCACACACGCATTTTCTTAATAGAAACCTTTGATTTGGAAGCCATTTTTTTTAATACTTTTATTTTGTTAGTCTTACAAAGAAGAAAGAGATTCGGAGAGATACAAAGGCATATGTATGGATGGCAATGAAAGCAGACCGATTTGCAGAGAAGAGGAGGAATGATGCAAATTAAATGATGGCTTATGCAGCGTTTTCGAGAGAAATGATTTATTGAATAAACACATAACGCAAAAATAAATAAATGCCAAAGATTATGACGCTGACGGCGCCGTTTTGAATGGACCTTCAAGTATCGCCACGTCATATAACGCGAGCCATATCCCACATAATTGAATCTTAGGTCCAAATTTGTACACAGCCGACGACGCCATCTGCTTTGATCTAACCGTTGGATCCAGTTAATAATTGTTTTTTCTCTGGATCCAACAATTGGATAGAACTGTAATACCGTACAACTGTGGTACGACAGTTCTATCTTTGTATCTTTTCAAATATGGCGTCATCTCGATGCTATATTGTAAAATTACCAGCCGGATGATCATATTCATATATAGTTTGGACCGTTATCCTTCGATTCCTTTTTGAGTTACCTTTTTTAGCCTGTTCGCACGTCAAACTTTTTTATATTGGGAGGGAGAGAGAACACGCTCACCTTTGTAAAGTGAAGGTAGAAAATATAAAATTCTAATCTATTAAAAATTATATTTTTTATTTATTAGTATATTAAAATTTATACTTTTTAGTAGTATATTCATTTCTAATTGAGGATCCGTTAAGTTACTAAAGTAAATGATTAATTAAAAAGTAAATAGAACACAATCTAATGCAATGTATTTTGTCTGGTCGTGTATTTGAGTGTATAATTTGTTGTCTTTTAATTTGTTTTTATATATAAATAACGTAAGAGATTTTTCATTGAAAAATTACTCTATATGTATGTCCTACATTTATTTTTAAATTTATATTAATCTCAAAAATTATTCAGCTCTCTATATATATGTGAGATATAAATTATCTCTAGTTAATATAGACTGTTAATTGGTCTATGAACTATGTTGAGTAGACTTCTGCACCGTATTATAAATATATAACATATATTCCTGGGTAATGTAATAACTTTAGAAATATTGAATTGAGATATAAATAAATAAGAAAAAACAAAGAGAAATACTATAAATGTGATAGATTTTGAGGTCCTAAACTAGGGGCCAAAATGTTTATTACCGGCCACAATCGTAAATTTCATTTTTTGCCTCTCAAAGACATTCATAAATCCTTGTGTGATTTTGTTGTTTGCAAAAAAAAAAAAAAAAAAAGATTGTTTGCGGTGAAAATTGTTAAGGTAATAAATAAAGAGTTAGCCGGTACAGAGAATCCTTTTACAGTTTTACTTTTTTTGAGGTGAAAGAAAAGTTGCTATGGATGATTTGGACTTGGAAGGTTTTAAAAGATGGAGTTTGAAATAAAGGGTGGTGATGATGATGATGATGATGATATAATCTGATTTAATAGGGATGATTTGCTTTGTACTATTATGGAAACCAATGGCTACTGATTGATTTGGTCTCCTTTTTATGATGTCATTTTGCTTTTCTACGGGCTTTTACAGAGAGAATATCAAGGCCATTCGATAATGATAACCGAAACCAATATTTTGTTAAGACTTAAGAGGAACCTGTTCCTTAATTCAATTTGAGTGAATGTGAACTTACGATGATAAATTAATGTAAGAAAAATATATTTGACTACAAGTGGTTTCTATAAATCTTTTTTTTTCTCTTTTTTTTTGAAAAAATTATTGCTCATGATATTTACAATCATACAAATACTGAGACTCGTTTACATCAATTCTGATATAGCACTGCTCAGATTTTTAACCCTTTCAAATATTCGAGGGACGTCAACTCCCCTCTTAAGAGAAAGATTGCTTTCATTCAAGCTCTGAGGCTCCAAGACTCCAAGACTACGAGGAAAAAAATTTAAATTAAACTCCTAAAATGCGTTTGCAGGAGCTCAATCCCTCACATTTGTGAGGGAAGGTCTCTGGCCACTTGAGCTAAGCCCAAGTGGGTTTTTCCCCTTTTTTTTCTGGTTTGTCTTTTGTAAACGAAAGTATAGTTGCAGATAAGTTCGTTAATTTAGGTATAATTTTTTTTGGTTAAAATTCAACAATAAAAATAGAATAAATGATAAAAAAAAATAAATAAAGAGTTTAGAGAACTGGTTTGGCAATTGGCACCACCGATCTATGCACACGCCTCTAAAACAATTTAATTATTAAACTATTTGGTTGTATACTTGTATTGGATTAAAGATCTCATTTTTCATAAATTTGTAATAGAATATGTATGTATCTATGTACACATACACTTTTGGACAAACAAATTTTGAACTATTATAAAGTATATAATGCAAAAAAAATTTAAATAAAGAAAAACACATACCTTTTGCGTTAAAATTCCTTGCAAAATCTTCCATAAAACCAATAGTTGCCATTGTTTGACTTAGGTGTTATGAACTTATGATGTATGTAGCATTTACAATATTTGGATACAAGCAACAACTTAATGTTTAGGAAAAGTAGGTTATCATGTAGTGATGAGTTGGAAGATTTATTTTTAACAGTTGCAATTCGCTTAAGATAAAAATTTATCTTGAGCAATTTTAATTTGCTAAGGGAAATTTTAATAATATGAATTATTTTAAAAGGTTAACTTATTAAGTAATTTGATGAATCAAATAAATTTCAAATATTTTTAAACTTAATCGCATAAGCCTTTTTTTTTTTTCCTCTCCTTTTGTTGAAATACAGATAATTTTCCACTTTGGCTCTGCATGATCATCTCTTGCATTTATTTTATTTTTATTAATAAAATATTTGCTCTTGCTTAAAATGCATTGAATATCCAGAGTAAGCATTAAGCAACAATACTAAAAATATCATTATTATTATTATTATCATCATTATTATTATTATACTATCAAATATTTGGGATTTACATGGAATTCACTCTTTCTTTTTTCTGTTTTTGCTTTTAGAAAAATAAAATACGTAGAAAATGGGTCCTGCCGTCGTATTTTAGAAATATATTAATTTCATGAAAACGCAGATCGTGTTTGGAAAGTGTACAACGACGTCGTCGTTTTGACTTTTTCCAAAAATAAATTCCCAAATTTATTGAAAACGAGATTTACTTTTTTCGTATCCGGCGTTTTCCACCCAAGGACGCCAGCCAGGTACTGTTCTTCTTCTCACTCTGCATTGGGCTTCAAACTAAAACCATTAATCTTCGGTTGTTTGTTTTTAAAACTTATAACGCAAGTAGGGTCTCCTAGAACTAGCATAAATGAGTATTCTTGAAACACAAATTAACACAAATGTAAGCAAAGTTTTAGGGATTCTCAGTGTTAAGAACCCACAGGGTCACTTAAATGAGTGTTCTTGAAACTTTAATTCATAATTTTTCTCGTGGAGTGCGCAAAATCTCACATGCAGAGAAATGGGTTTTTTCTTTGTCGTATGTATAAGATTAATTCTCCTATGATTCTACTACTAAGCGCTAAAATTTCTCTAAATGGGGACAGTTACTTCAAGTCCAGAGCAATAAGGTATAAGCTTATAAGCAGTAGAAGAGCAAAAGCAGAGTCTTACATTAAAATTAACAAACCTAAAAACAAGTTTTCAGAAAAATACAGCACTACCTTTCACCCAATTATTTTTTAATAACCTTATGTATGTTGTTGTCGTTGTTGTCTCATAGGGACTCAATGAGTTTCCACTTTGATTTAAGTATAACTGTTCTATTATAAAGCATAACAAGTTTTGTACCAGAAACATATGTCGAATTATAGAGGTGAGCTTTTGTATGAGGTGTATTGTCAGACTATTGTTCTTAAAAGTTAAAATCTTACACACGTGCTGTAATTTTCCGCCAATTTTTTACATCCTGATAGACATAACATGATCATTCTTCTCTCTTACAGTTTTAGCCCCCTAACAAACTAAGTTTGGCGAGAATTCTATCTGAACCTTCCTCTACTTTGTCATTGCTCTCTATATCTTTCTGTATTAGTAACCTGGATTTTACAACATCAGTTGAAGATATGTGCATTTGCTAGTTTTGAGTTTAAAGTATCTAAGCTTGGCTAAAGGTGACATGCACGTTATATCAATATAACTTGTCATTGTTTGAATTTTGGCTTCCTTGATATTGATGGTTTGAATTTTTGACATCTTGGCACGTATAAGTGAGTATAGTTTAGAAGTTTTGTTTTCTTGGTAGTTGGAGAAGTTATGCACATTATGGCTTCCGATGATTTTGATTTTGATGATAAAGCTGAGTGGTCTTCAAGGAATGAAGAAATATTTATACGTATATTGCATGAACATGTGAAAATGGGAGATTTGGATTCCAAAACGACATTCAACAAGAAGACATGGAGTGTTATAGATGATAAGTTATTTGCAGAAACTAATAGAAGATTCACTGAGCCAAAACTTAAGTCAAAGTTCAATCGGTTACGCAAGAAACACCGTGAATTTTCGGATCTAATTAAGCATCCTGGCTTTGATTGGAATCCTGTTACAAATATCGTCATTGCACCAAATAGTCTTTGGGCGAATTATACTAAGGTATATCTTCTACTGTCAAACTGTTAGTTACGTAATATTTTCCAATGTTCAAATTGTGTACTTATGTATCATTTTGTTTTTGTAGAAAGTTCCTGGTGTCAAGCCATATCGTAAAAAAGGTTTGGAGCACTTTCACATGTTAGGAGAGGTATTCAGCACAACTACAGCAACAAGTCACACGCATGTCACATTGAGCCAACTTTCTCCAACGTCAGATGATGAACGTGAACTTCCCGAAAACTTATTCAAGGCTAGAGCTCTTGTTCATGTACCAAAGGATGATATTGATCGTGTGGGCCTTGCAGCAGAGCCTCAAAAGGTAAAAAGAGTTCGTCGATCACTCAACCAATCATCCGAGCATATTCCAAAACTTTGGGACAAGATGGAACATTACATGGAGATCTGTAGTGAACTCTTAAAACATAAATTAGAAAAGATCAAGGCAAAAAGCTCTGCTTCAACTAGGAAGACTGAGATGTATTCCATCCAACAATGTGTTGATGCTGCTGAGGCATTGGGAGATGTTGACGCTGACACTTTTGGCAAGCTGATGAAGAAGATAATGCATCTTGAATGGAGAAGAGCTTTTCTTAGTATGAATGATGAGAGGAAGAGAGGTTGGTTGGCTGGTTTGTAATATATTGTTGTTTTAACTGTGAAAACTGTTTAGTTTTTAGTAATGTGTAGTTGAGTTAGATTTGGATACATTAATTGCTGGTCCTACTTTTGTGGCCTTAAATTGGATGAACTATTTCCACATTTGTGTCATCTGCATTTAAGCAAATCCAGAATTTCAGCAAATGTCTCTGGATTTGCTATAGCTAGTTGATGTATTGTCTACCTGTTAGTGTTAGTTGTTGTTTGTAATTATGTTGTTTTCTTTACTCTTCTTTTTTGTTTTTCACCTATTCTTGTCAACTTATGTGTAAATAAAGAAGTCCAACTTCCTTTTGCTACCATAATAATAATTTTTGTGGAAAGTTTTTGCACATTATTGACAATTTAAAACTCACAGCAAATATGTTATTTTCATATTTTATACAATCAAATCACACCAAACCTTAAAGAATATAAATGCATAAGCAAACCCAGAACAAGAAAGTTTAATAGACATGTACAGCAAGCCAGATAAAATAAAGAAATTGAGAACGTTAGGATGTCTAACGAACTGAACCTACTTCTTAAGAATGTGCAACATCAGGTTCTAAGCCCATTTGCTTCCTTGTTTTCCCCACGAATAAGTCTCTAGATTTGATTAAGCCAGGAACAAAACCAATGGTAGTCATAAATGGCAACTGTGCCACGGCATCTTTCCTTCCTAGGGAAACAATTGCCATTGCTGAATGTGGCCGATAAGTTGCCATTTTGCTTTCTCTTTCCCCCGCCATCAGTACCTTCAAGTTCTTTGCAGCCACTTGAGCATGTTTCTGTGCTAAAAACCCCTGTTTAATTTCCTGTCATGCATTATCCAACCAGTAATACACATTAGATTTTCAAAATGAAAGTATGAAAAACTATCTGGGCAACGTAGCATTCCTTGTTGCATAGCTTACTTGAAGGACAAACATGTGATGCAGGTAACCAATTTTGATAGACAATAATGTCATCAAAATATAAGCTAATACTATGTTAACGAACTGACCATACCACTCAGCAGCGATTTAAAATCTCCTTAAGTAATTACCTCATGGTCAATTTGAAACATTACATATGAGTTTATTGCAACTAGATTGCCGTAGTTAACAGAAATTGAGAACCATAACTAAATAAAGTGCTTCTTGACCCAAGTTAATTAGCAATTTCATCAAGCATTGAAATAAACACTACTGGTTTTAAATCACTGTTGAGTGGTATGGTAACGAACTGACCATATCACTCAACAGCGATTTAAAACTCCTTGACTAATTACCTCATAGTCAATTTGAAACATTACATATGAGTTTATTGCAACTAGATTGCCATAGTTAACAGAAATGGAGAACCATAACTAAATAAGGTGCTTCTTGACCCAGGTTAATTAGCAATTTCATCAAGCATTGAAATAAATGCTACTGGTTTGTGCTCTTAAAAGCTAGAATACTTGAGGAAAATTCATAGAAGCACTTACTCGAATATCAGTAATATCTCCAATTGCAAATATGTTCTTCTGACCCTTCACTCTTAAATTCTCATCAACCATTAACATTCCATGAGTATCCAAACTATCCTTCAATATAGTATCCTTAAGCCAATCTGAACCTACTGGTTTTCCTGTGCATAGGAAATGGCAATCTGCTTTTATGGTATCTCCTGTTGAGGTCAGATACGTGTCGCTTCCTTCTGAAACAGAATTCAAATTGACTCTTTGCCCCAGCTTCACATCAACCTTCTTTGATATCAACCAATCTAGAGTCTTATCACCGGCTTTAGGTCCAATAAATTCCAGCAACCTCGACCCCTTGTGCACTAGAGTAACCTTCTTCTCCGGGAAGTCAACAGCTATTTCTCCAGCAAGCTCAACACCAGTGGGACCTCCTCCAACAATCAAAATTGAATGAGCAGATTTAATCTTTTGATTCTCTGTCAGTGCAAACAAAACAAAGTTTAACTTGAGATTACAATAGCAGCTATGAATTAGGCGGCTTTGCATAACTACAGTTTTTACCTGCTTGATATTGATTAAGCCTCTCAGTCCTAGTTTTGGGGACAGGATCCCTGTGGCCGGTGGCAATTACAAGATAATCATACACAACATGGCGGCCCTCTGCAGTCAAAACTTCATTTTCAGTGATATTGATTGCAGGAGAAGCGACAACACGGCCATTGACGAGGTAATCTCTGTGGTTAATCACTGATCTCTCTCCAAAAGATGGCTCCACCATTGCCCTTAAGCTTGCCCATGTGATCTCAAAATACTCTTTCCTGTTTCAATTTCACTCTTTCTTAAAACACAAAGAATGGAACAATCCCCTATATAAAGAAAAGTTCATAGGTACAATTCTTTAGCCACCAACTTTGTTAACTGCCCTTTGGTGATTTGTTTGCAAGATGCCCTTCTGAAGCTTTCTTTTTCAAATATGGAAGCTTTCTTTTTCAACAGTTTATCATTCTATGACACACTAAAACAGAATATTCACATATGAATCAACAGAAACAAGAAAGTTTTGCTTACGGGTCAACGAGCGTGACATCAGCACTGAATTGTAAGGACTTAGCAACCAGGGAACCAGCAACCCCTCCTCCGATCACCACCACTCTTTTAGTCTTTCCTGCAGATTGTTGTTGCCGCTGCCTCTCCATTAATTCTTTCCCAGATGCTGTGCTTTGCTCCTGCCTCTCCTCTGATACTCGATCTAGGACGCTTAACCGGTCATTATCTTATATAAGGACGCGGCTTAACCAAATTCCAAGTAAAGAGGATGAAAGGAAAATGTTCCAATGCAGAGTCGACAAGTCGCCCATTTTTGACAGCCTTCCATGTTCCTTCCTTTCAGTCATTCTTTTATCAATTTAAAAACAGATTTAAAGGGTCGTTGGTGGCCAAATTGTCATTTAAAACAATTAAGCCTTTAAAAGAATTAATTAGACCCCTTTAGTCTGGCTTAAACAACAACTAGACCTCACCGTTTGAGAAATACTCAACTGTACCCTCATCCGATAGCAGATTAGACAAAGGGACTCGTGATGCATACTCTGTTGCTGGGTATGGTGAATTTGATTTGTTTTATTTTATTTTTCACGACACCCCCATCATAGTCGTCGCTGCATGATTTACTGAATAGATGTATTGCGACACCTTAACATCTTAAAGCTGCGCAATGAAAAAAACTGATAAAGTTTTAAAAAATTGTCTTTTAACACTTGTTTTTCAGTTTATGACATGGCTGTAAATTATATCCCATCTGCTATACAATATCCGATAGCATCTGACTATTCAGATTCTGCATCTTACATAGACAGTGCCTGAAGATGCATCAGCTTGTGAAGATGTCAAAATACTTTCTTGTATGTTAAGTCATGGGTCACTAATTATTGGCAATCATATGAGCATGTTCTTTTTGTCTGGTACTGTGAAACAACTGATCTTATGAAACATTAAGCTGTTGAATTATGTTCCAAGGACAAACTACCCAAAGATTTGACGTGATCGCAGCACAAGATGGATTAGGCAACCACACCACAATTTTAGATGCTGTTTTGGCTGCTCCAGCCTTCAGTAAACGGCGGTACCACATCAAAATTAAATACATTGTTGTTAAAGCACCTCAAACAAATCTTCTTGCGTTAATAGGGGATGAAATCATAAAAAATTCATCTCTGCTAACAAAAGCCACGGCAATTATCACTTACATGCATATGTGAGACTGCTATAGTTGGAGAGTCGGATATGAGAGTCAGCTTTGTAGTTTTTTTTATTTTTTTTAAATTAATTTAGTGCCAAGTTAATTGATATCATAATCATATATTTAACTGGTGCTATTTAGTACTTGCGAAAAAATGATATATTTGGTTATTTGTTCCAAGTTTATACCATTAACGTGGTTTTATGATAATTTTGAGTAGTTCTGTTATTTGCAAACTGCACAAAACAAGCAAAACAAATAATAAAGGAGCAATACTTAGATATCTTAACATTTAATTTATATATAATTTGAGTTCAACTAACGTGGTATTTATCTATTATATGGTAGTTAATTAATCTTAGAAGATATGGAATATATCATCTAATAAATCAATTAAACGTGACATTAGAACTCAAATTAAAACTCAAATATTGAGATACATAACATTATTGTTACTAAAATGTGTAAACAGTAAGAAAAAATTATTGATATTCGTTTTTTTTAAAATTGAGTAATATAGTCTGCACTATGTTTTGTGCACAATTTCTACAAATAGCATTGCTATTGAGTTAATTAAACATAATTTTAATTACATACAAATTTTAATTACTACTGAAATTAATATTTTCTGTTAAAATCAAAGCAAAAATTGCTATCGCCCACAAACTGTTTTTGGTCGACGGACCATCGCCTATATTAAAAATAAAATAAAATTGATACATTCAGTTCAACGGAATTTCAGGCCTGTGTAGGATGCTCAACCACTAAGAAGCAAACAAATTTTCTGATTAAAATTTAATTTTAGGGGATAAATGAATCCCTTTCAAGGTCTGTTGTAAAATTGAAGAGCATATTTTAGATGAATATGGGCCTTAATAATTAAATTTGTACAATTTAAAAGCATGAGCATATTTTGGAAAGTCTAATTAATTAAATTAAATATTTTTTAACCTACGTAATTTATTTTTTATTATTTTATATTTTCATCAAACCACTAAATTTATACCACATCAATTTATATAAAAATAAATTTGTTTAAGAATTTGTAAATCTATCGTTAAATTTTGAAGTTTTTTCCTTGACAGGGTTTCAATAATTATGCTGATATATTAAATGAATGGTTTCGTTATGCATTTCTTTGCCATTCACGTGCGAAGTGCAAGTTGGTGCCTCGTAGTAAATTGGAAAAGATTGCATTTTTCCAAACTGGAAAATGATTGGACGGAATAAAAATGGTTGTTTTTGTTCCTTAAAATTTAATTTATTTAATTTCATGGTAAATGAAAATTACTTGCTCTTCATGCACTCATGCTATAATAATGCAGTAATGAAAATTGCAGCAGACGGTAAACAATGCTTTTGCCAATCTCATGAAGACATTTTATAACAGTTAAGCAGAGCCAGAAAAATACAACTTCATTAAGAGTGTGCTAACAACTCCTCAAGCCAAAACACTGAAAGTTGATTAGAAAGGCTGTACCTTGTAAGATGTCAAACGAACAGAACTCATATGGCAAAGGCGAAGCTAAAGGGTGGCTAATTTGGCTAATTTGGGCTGTAGTCCGGGTAAGATTTTTAGAAATAATTTGTTACTTAATTATACAAATTCCTTAGTTTGCATGTTTGATTTGAAAATTTCAAGCAAGACCCTATAATTGAAGAAAACTTTCCTAATTAGGTTGAATTGTTGGTTTATCTCAAACATGTCTTGAGCTTAAATAATAATTAAAAAATTTTAACTTACCCTCAAAAAATGGTGTTAGCTTTGCTCATCCCAAGAATGTACAATATTATCATCAGATTATAAGCCCAATTGCTCCATTGTTTCTACTAACATATAAGTTTTTAGACTTGAAGTAGTCTGAAATCCAGCCCCTGATTGTTATAAATGGCAACTGTTCGCATTGCATCTCTCCTTCCCACGGAAACAATTGCCATATCTGCAGATTGTGCCTTATAAGTTGTCATTTTGTTTTCATTTTCTCAGGTCATTAGTAATTTCAGGTTCTTTACAACCACTTGAGTATGTTTCTATGCTAAATACCTTGTTTAATTCCTGCCACGCAGTTATATATGCAACCAAGAACAATACATTAGCAATTTCCTTAATCCTGGTAGAAAAAATTAACAGAATGCTGACAAAAACAAGGTAAAACCAATGCAACCATTCGCAATTTCTATTAGTGTCGTGTCAGAAATCTGTCTCTTCAGAAATATTTATCTTTAAAATTACTCTAATATTAATAATATCCCCAATTACAAATATATTCTTTTGACCCTTAACTCTTAGATTCTCATCAACTGCCAACCTTCCATGCATATCCAAATTATCTTTCAATATAGTATTCTTAAGCCAAGACGAACCTATTGGTCTTTTATTACATAGGAAATGGCAATCGATTTTGATGCTTTCTCCTTTTTAGGTCAAATTGACATAGGATGGTTACGTGGAACGAGCAAGGTACTTTCCGGAAGGAATAACTCGGGTTACAAAAAATAGTTTAAAAATATGATGAATCGAGATAAGTTCCCTCTTAATTAGGATTGGCACAACATATTTAACGAACAAACTTGGAGTTTATGTGTTGATTCTTTAGAACAGTTTAAACTTATAAGAAGATTTCTAGAATGTTTGGAGTCTGTCCATTATTAAACAAAACAAAGAGGATTCTTATGATATTTACCCTTTTTAAATTGTTTTTCATTTTAAGTTTTTCAAGAAAGAAAAAACGTGGAAAACGAGCCCGGCTGCCGTATTTGGGAAAATATGCTATAAAACGCAGGCTTTTGTTCAAATGGCAAAACGGCGCCGTTTTGTCTGTTTTTCGAAAAGAAATCCCCAAATCCGTTGAAAACAGGATTCACTGTTTCGTATCCGGCGTTTTCCACCCACAGACCAGGACAAGAGTACAAGACGCCAGCCAGGTGCTGTTCTTCTTCTCCTACAATAAATATCCGTGGCCAAACATATGTATATTTTCTCGCTGGTATTACTTCAAAATTAGCTAAACTAAAGAAATAAATTTTTAATTTTTGTTAGGGTTTTCTCAAATTTCTGTAATGCGCTTCAAATTAAACCCTTTAGTCTTCAGTTGTTTGGGTGTAGAACTTAAAAGACAGATTGGGTTTCTTAGAACTGGCTTAACCTTGTTATATGTACACAAACTAAGACAAAGTAATTAAAGCGCTTCTCAGTGCTAAGAACTGACAGGATCACTTTAAATGAGCATTCTTGAATCTTTAATTCATAATTTTTCTAGTTGAGTGTTCAAAATCCCACATGTTGAGATATGGGTTTTCTCATTTTTGTATGGATAATGTAAATTGTGCTATTGATTGTTTAATGATTGTATTAGAAGCAAAATACTTGAAGATGGATAAAATTGATTGCCTCAAATCCATGGCAGTGATGCATTGTAATCCCCTATGCTGATGTTATCTCATTAGAACTCGATAACTCTCAAGTTAATTCAAGTGTATAACAGTACTATGATGATCTCAAAAAGTAAAACAAATCTGCACTAGAACCACGTGTCTTAAATGATAGAAGCAAGCTCTTGTCTGAAGTGCTTAAGCGTAGTGCACAGCATTCTTCTCTAGCCTCTCACACGTTGCTGCTGGAATTTTCTTCAAACTTTTCAATCCCCTTAGATAAAAGATATACCTGTCTCTTTCAGTACCGTATATCTTGAATTCTTCTGAACCTTCATCAACTCTGTCTTTTCGTTCTTTATCTTTTGATTCTAGTAACTTTGATTTTACTATATTGTTTCAAGATATGTGCAAATATGCTGGTTGAGTTTCAAGTCTCTGAGCTTGCTGGTGATCACATCCATGTTTTATTATTATATTTATTTTGGGGTTCCATATTGTTGGCAGATTGAATGAAAAAAACTCAAATTGGCACGTATAATTATGGCTTCCGATGATTTTGATGGTGATGATAAAGCCGAGTGGTCTTCAAGGAATGAAGGAATATTTATTCGTATCCTGCACAAACACGTCAAAATGGGAGAATTGGATTCCAAAACAACATTTATCAAGAGACATTGGTGTGTTATAGATGATGAGTTATTTGCAGAAACTAATAAAAGATACACCATACCAAAACTAAAGTCAAAGTTCAATCGCTTACGCAAGAAATATCGTGAATTTTCTGATCTAATTAAGCATCCTGGCTTTGACTGGAATCCTGTTACAAATACCATCACTGCACCGGACTCTGTTTGGGCTGCTTATGTTAAGGTATATACTGTACGCTATCTTTGTTACATAATTTTTTCAATATTGAAATCCTTTACTTATATATCATTCTGTTTTCGTAGAGCGTACCAGGTGTGAAGCCTTATCGTAAAAAAGGTTTGGAGAACTATCATATATTAGGGGAGATATTCAGCGGAAATACAGCAACAAGTCAAATGCATTTATCATTGAGCCAACTTTCTCCAACCTCAGATGATGAACGCGAATTATCTGAAAACTTAATCAAGTCTAGAGTTCACGTTGATGCTCCCAAGGATGATGATCTTATGGACCTTGCAGCGGAGTGTCGAAAGGAAAAAAGAGTTCGTCGATCACTCAACCAAACGTCCGAGCATATTCCCAAACTTTGGGACAAGTTGGAATGTTACTTAGAGATCTGCACGAAAGTCGTAAGTCAAAAATTAGAGAAGATCAAGGAAAAAAACTGTGAGTCATATCTGAAAACTGAGATGTATTCCATCCAACAATGTATTGATGCTGCTGAGGCTATGGGTGATGTGGACAATGACACTTTCAACAAGCTGATGGAGAAGATCGTAGATCTTGAATGGAGGAAAATTTTTCTTAGTATGACTGATGACAGGAAGAGAGCTTGGTTGGCTAGTTTGTAGTATGTTGTTTCTTTAACCTTGGAAAAGTCATTAGCTTGTAGTTAACTAGTTATGTTTAATTTAGTTTTGGATACTTTAATTGCTTATCCTACTTGTATGATATTATATTTGATGGACTATTTGCACTTGTATGAGTTGGTGTCTATATATTGTTAATGTGTTAGTTTCATTGATCATATTGTTTACATTTTCTTAACTTAGAAAATTATGAAGTCCAGTTATTGTACTTGGATAAATACGAAGTGTTTTCACCAAAGCAATTTACTCTGCGTAGCTGCTTCAGTATGTTTACTAAAATTGCAAATTATCAAAACAATGAATAAGGTTATTTTTTATCTTTCTCAAATTGAGTTTAAACGTCAATTTAATTATTTTTTTGTAATTTTGTGTATCAGTTGCATAGAACAGCTCTTCTTTCTCTTCAAAAGCATTTTCAAAAGGATTTTGTGTTCTCATTTGTATCTGAGCAAATGTTTTTGAAAAACAGAAAATCCGTTCTTTGCAATTGAAAATTAAAAACAATATATTTGATTATTGTTTTTGAGACTAGATAATCTATCTTATATTAATTCTTAAAACAATAATACAAAATGGAACCAATAAAAACCCATTCTACAACACTTAATGAATATCACATTATTTAGAATAAAATTTTAAAATGTCTATTTATTAGTCATAACTATGAGCGGACACAACTTATTCTGCACTCACTATACACGAAAATACATGAGTACATTGTAAATAAACAAATAAGGGGTTAATTACCTAAAAATTTAGAGTGGTGTTAGCAGAAATAATTGAGAGGAGACAAAAGTCACAAAACATATTTTAATGTCCTCAATTTTAAATCTACGGATTCCACTTTTAAGCTCACATGATGGTTACAATACGGGCTTTCTGAACCTCAACTTTTGATTGGGACCGACCCGTCACGCAAACTTAAAAGCCCAGGCCCAAGTAAAATAATACCCCGAGTAGGGCCTATGAGTCTTACAACCCGACGTTTCCCGGCAAATTTGCAACCCCGAAAGGGACGACAGTTGATGAAATTTGAAGGTGCACAAAAAGCACGTGCTTAGTTTCATAATGTTAACGAAAAAGAGGGGGGGAGAATCAAGACTGAAATCGCATTGAATACTTGAACACAATCTGATGCATGATCCGGAATATTTAATGATCAATAAAAATTAATTAAAATTTCTTCAAAATTTTTTTTAAAAATTATAATTCGTACTACTGTGTGGCCATGTGCTTGCTATTCGAATTAAGACTACTAGTGGTTGGAAAAAATAATTGCAAATAACTTGAACTCGGGAGCAAAAGGACCACCACGTTTCCTAAATCGCTCCGAATCTGGTTTCATTTCAAGGAGAACGTGCCCTAGCCCCTAGTGTGTGTCCAAATCCTTCAATGTCCACTTCAAGTCAAAGATAACTTTAGCCACCACTTTGTTATTTTGTATGGGTCAATACAAGCCCTTTTCAAAATTTTATAAAAAAAAAAATCTCCAATTCAAGCATGATTTAATATCTATTAAGAGCTTAATGTCAATAAGGGTTACTTTCGTTTACTTTATAATAAATAAATCAAATCAAATCACTGTGTTTTACTTATGGCAGACTACTTCATCATAGCAAATTAAAAACAAATAAATCACGTAAATCAAATCATTTATATGCAATTAATTAATTTGCATTAAATTTTAAAAGAGCATTCAAGTTGACCATGTGATAATTATATATGTTATGTACCTCATACAGTTAAGACAAGTAGGTTAAGTTACCATAAGCATTACAAGGCAAATACATTATTGGACTAGAGACCAAGATCAATTAATGCTATTTCTCTACCAAACAAGAAAAACTTTTAAGTACTATAGTTTAAAAAAAAAAAAAAATAGCTATGCCAAACCATAGTACCACTTCCTCCATTAAAGTAATCAATCAAAGTTTTAGCTAAGTAAAATAATAAAATTAGTTGGATGCTCTGATGATGCTGATAATTAATAATTAATAATTAATAATGACACTATAATTAAGCATTAGTCACTACTTAGAGAGTGAGATTGCATCTTCACCAACTACCAATACCAACCTCTCCACAACCAACAAGCCAAGCCATTCATTTACACACACCAAAAAAAAAAAATTGTAAATGTAACAAACTATCGTCGCTTTTCGGATTTAATTTTCCTTTTACGCTAGTTCGTACTTTAATAAATAAAATAACAAAATAATAATAACAGAACTCGTCTACGTAGGAAGTGAGAGAAAATAACATACGCCAGGGTGTCGGTCCACCAAGAAATCTTTCTGGCTTACGTTGGCAATTAAAGGTGGGTCCCATGACACGAGGCCTATAGTTAAGTGATGCCTGTGTCGTTTTCCGAAGCCGCATGTGCGCGTGTTAGCGGATTACCAGAGAAGAATCCACATGACGTGGGCCAATCAAGCCCTTCCAGCGTGGCAATTTGGGGGGGGGGGGCCGAAGGTGCATGAGTGGAGCGTGTGCGGCACCTTATTTAGTGTCTGTAAGTACGTTATAATTACAATAATCATTTTGTTCGGGATGTCAACGCATTGGGAATGTGAAGTCTTTGCTTACCGTCCAATCCTGGTCAAATGTAGTTGAGTTCTGCTACTTCGACGGTCAGGATTAAAGCACATTCTTTATTCTCCTATTTCCCATTTGATTTTAGACAAAAATTGGATCATTGCAATTTTTCCTTTTTTCTTTTTAAATATTAAATATAATTGTTGGCCGTTTGGGAAAGACTATCTTGATCAGCAGCACAATGATAATAATTACAATTTAGAAGTATATTTTAAGATTGGAGAAATTTACTTCCAAGTACCGGAGAAATTTATCCATTATGTATCGTTAATGTAAAGTGAACCTCTGCCCTTAAAGAAAAGACAGATGAAAATCACTCAATTAAAGGATGTTTCTCTTATGACACAAGGATTGAGTTGTTGATTATAAATAATTAAAGTATTAAACCATCAACTTATCGTATAATCAGATGGTATACTTGGCTTCATTCTTTTTCTTTTTCCGAAATGATGCTTGGCCTCAACGGTATTTTACATGTCACTGTTGATGATAGAAAAATAGTATTTAATTATTTATAATCAAAATATTGTTTTCCCTGATGCTTGACCTTAATGATGATGGAAAAACAGGCAAAAGATTGTTTTCCCTCTAAAAATTAAAAAAGAAAATAGAAAAGATATAGCAACATTGTTTTACATGTCACTGTTCACGCCAAATATCAGTGCTCTTAGTTATTTTACTTATGAACCACTACAATATTTTTTTTTAAATGCCGATGAATACTGATTACACATTATACTACTGAATTACATAAGATATTTATAATTGTTATTACAGCAAATATTTATAATTAGACATGTAACTGGAACTTATAATATTTTATTAAATGTTATGAAGTACTTGACCAGATAAATAATCCTCACAAATGAGTGATGTCTCTACTCTAATCACATTTTGTAAGAGAGAAAAATTTATAAATAATTCAACACAATCATACATAATACTTAATTAAAGAAAAATTTGAGCCCATAAGGACTCGAACCCCTACTTTCACAATTATATTTAACTCTGAGAGTAGGATTCACTGCTAGGTTAAAAGGGACATTGGCCACTGCAATACTTTCTTTGTAAAACCATCAACGACTGATTCATTAGCCATATAGAGTGTCATATGCATATATAAAAAGTAAATTGAAAATTTCAAAGTATACTACTACCTGATGTTAACCTTCGTTTATTTTATTACCATTATTTCTTTAGTAAGATTTGGTATGGATAATATCGAGGCAGCATGACACGCGTCCAAATGGACTCTTATATAAATTAACATTCTAAATATAGTTACAGTCTAATTTGAAAACATGACTGCTTGAATAATCAGTTAATTTTTTTAATTAAAAAAAAAAGTCAAGAAAAGTACAACATTCCTGGCCTTGTCATGTGAAGAAATTTGGAGTATATTACATTTTGAAATTTAACCACTCATCACCTTCTTAATGAGGTTTCTAACATATTGAGGAAGAAAACAAGATGTTAATTATTTGGTGATATATCATTAATCGAATGTACTAATGTATTTAAAAAAACTCACTAACTTTAGATTGCTTATAAACACAATTAGACAGTTGGTTACAGCTGGTAACATCACTCCATAGTTGTGGGGAAAAAAATTATTTATCCTAATTAGGATTAAACTTATCTCAAAATTTCAAATTTCAAGCCTAAGTGAAAGCCTAAGTAAAGGATTAATAAATAAATGCACCCTACTTAACGCTTGTGGGGCAAGCCAGGAGCCTCCCCTTCCCTATCATTGATTAGTACAATTATTATTATTCCTGTGCATAAATAAAAATAAATTCAAGCAGTTGAGCTCATATGATCTTGTAACACAGCTGGTTCTGTCGGCGTAGAAAGAAGCAAACCCATAAGCTCGTTTTCTTAACTGCCTACTAACCATAATCCTTAGTTATAAATCAACCGCAGTCTTCATTCTTTATATTATATGTATATATTTTTTATTTATTTAAAACAACCAAAAAAATTATTTATTTATTTATAATAACTATTTTCAGCTGAGTGAGTGAACTGTGGAGTGAGTGATACGATAAAGTAAGGAGAAAAGGAAAATGAAAAGGCATTGAATCGCATCGGAATTGGGAGACGAGAATCGGAGATGTCTCGGTGACTTTATTGACCGACGAAATTATTTTGAAATGATTGAATCGAAGGAGAACAAAACGGTGGCATTTCACCGAACGAACGTTCAAGCATTGTTTGGCATTCTCCGAGAAGAAGAAGAAGAAGAAGAAAATCAAATGGTTTGATCTACAGAGAGATCCGTACAATCAGTCAACGTGCATTTGAATTTGATTGACTGAGAGGGTTTTAAGCAAGCAAATGGAGTCTCGAATGGATCAGTACGAGATCATGGAGCAGATCGGTCGAGGCGCGTTTGGTGCGGCGATTCTCGTTAACCACAGAGCCGAGAAGAAGAAGTAAGTTAGTATAATATTGTTAAAATTTGAAAGTTGAAACGGTGACGTTTCCAGTTTTGGTGATTGGATCAATTTTTGGATTTTCTTCTTCAGGTACGTGTTGAAGAAGATTCGGTTAGCGAGACAAACGGAGCGTTGCAGGAGATCGGCTCATCAAGAAGTAAGCTAAAACTACTGATCTAATTAGTGTGCTTTGTCGTTTTGTCTTATTAGCTTTGTCGTTTCGGTGGATAAGAATTTATAATTGTAATGTAGATGGCTCTGATTGCTCGAATTCAACATCCTTACATTGTTGAGTTTAAAGAAGCTTGGGTCGAGAAAGTAAGTAGATACTTCGCATTTTTGTTGTCTTTTTCATTATCTTGTGAGTTTGAGCAGATTGATAAGATGAAAAGGTTTATGAATGTGTAATTTGTAGGGTTGTTATGTTTGCATTGTCACTGGATATTGTGAAGGTGGAGACATGTGAGTTGTAAATTTGTTTTAAGATCTTGATGTGTGAAGTGCTTTAAACTGTATAATTTAAGCGTTACGTTCACATTTTGTTTATTAACCAACTCTCTATAACAGGGCTGAATTGATGAAAAAATCAAATGGGGCCTATTTCCCTGAGGAGGTACTTCCATTACTTCATTCTTTTGTTGTTGTTTTCATTATTTTGTGCTTGTGTATGAATTGAAAGTTTCTTGTCATCACTTATACATCTGTTTATGAATATGAATGTTGCACAGAAACTATGCAAGTGGTTTGCACAGCTACTTTTAGCCGTTGATTACCTGCACTCAAATTATGTTCTGCACCGTGACCTAAAAGTATGTTTAAGGGTAACTGGACTAGTATTTTGGTTTTATCTACATTACGTTTAAAGATTTTATGGACTGATATATATCTCTCTCTTCCTTGCAGTGCTCCAACATTTTTCTTACCAAAGATCAAGATGTTCGCCTTGGTAAGTTTTTATTAATCATAGTCGCGTTGACGTGGACTTCTTCTTTTTCTTTTTGCTTTTTTTTTCTTTGTTAGAAAGTTGACTACACTATTACGTTCTTATTCTAAGTTTAATCTTGTTTGCTTTCTTTTTAGGGGATTTTGGACTTGCCAAGACTCTCAAGGCTGATGACCTGGCATCTTCAGTATGTACTTTTTATGCCAATCATATTTTTATTTTTTAAATTTCATATTTGTTGCCTTTAGAAAACTGTGTTTCATGTTTTCAATTTCATATGAAATAGGACAAAAATAATGCCTGGATTTTTTGATAGGCTGTCTTCTAAGGCATTCCCTTTTCCAGAGCAAGGAATCATAGTTTCATAAATTAAATAAACATATAAACCATGGGTGTGAAAACTCTCATTTGATAACGTAATTTCCCGACATCTGATATTGATATGCAAACTTAGTTTTAGTTAATGAGCAGATAAGTTTGTGTGAATTGATGTTGTTATGCCAACATTTTGTTTCCTTGAAATCGACTTGAAATTCTAATCAGCTAAGAATATAGTTACATATAGAACATTGGCAATAACCATCATAGAAATTAATTTAAATATTTTTTTAACTTTCAATTTTAAACAATGATGAAAGGTAGTTAGATGCTTATTCTGTAATTATGAAGCTATTTACCTTTAATACTGATAACTTGTTGGAACTTGCTGCATTATACATGATTAATATGTGCTTTCAGTTGCTAGATTAATAACTCTTATATTTTGTTCAGGTGGTTGGAACTCCCAATTACATGTGTCCTGAACTGCTTGCAGATATTCCTTATGGTTTCAAGTCAGATATTTGGTCGCTGGGTATGTTTTTTATAGTGTCTAGTCCTGTGTTCTAAACATATTCTGTGATATTTTATGGCTGTCTCTATGGCTGAAGTGATTAATTGTTGACCAGGATGCTGCATGTATGAGATGGCTGCTCATCGCCCTGCTTTTAAAGCTTTTGTAAGATTTCTCTTTACTTGATATGAATTGTATATTGGGATGAATTTACATGAATACTGAGTATTCTTCATCATGACAATTTGCAAATGGATCAACACTCTTGCATTTAGAATTTATTTTGAGAGCAACTAGATCAATGGCTTCTATTCTTGTATTCTGCCTGAATTTTGTCTTTGTGGAGGGAAGTCTAAGTAGTTTGCAAAATTATTTGACCTGCTTTGTATTGAAAGTTTGGACAAATCATGCATGTTCTATACTGATCTGTCTGCATATTGCCGGCCTCAATTCTGAAGTTCACTGACTTTTGGAGCTGTTTAATAATGAACTGTGATACCATGCTCTTTTTGAAAGCACTCTGTAGTTGACCACATTTATGCCATTTGTAATTATAGTAATTTATACTATTTCAATTGAACTAATTTTATCATGCTTCAGGATATGGCAGGGTTGATAAGCAAGATAAATCGTTCCTCTATTGGCCCTTTGCCCTCCTGCTATTCGCCGTCCTTGTAAGTCCCATATACTGTTGTGATGTGTATGAATTTTTAAATATTATGATACATGCCATAGTCATGGAATTTTACTTTTTGATGATTTACCTTGTTGAAGAGTCTAGAGGATGATTGTAGCTTATATGAGTTCATGCTTGCATGTGTGCCTATGGAAAAAGATAAAAGCGGCATGTGTACATGTTACGGTTGTGTGCAGGGGCTGAGGTGAAAGGAGGTTGATTTAAAGTAGGCAGTGAAGCTCATTTTTTTTCAATGTGTTATTGGTCTACAGTACATAGGATGATTAAGCAGTTAATTTGTTTATTTTTTTGTACACAGGAAAACACTTATCAAAGGTATGCTGAGAAAGAACCCCGAGCATCGGCCAAGTGTAAGCATTATCCAAAACAATGCATTTCAATTTCAAGAGTTCGTTGTCATCTTGACATTTTAAATTTAAACTTATTTTTCAGGCATCAGAGCTTTTGAAGCATCCATTTCTACAGCATTTTGTTGATCAGTATCGTCCAACCTTTCCTCCAGCAGCCTGCTCCCCAGAGAAACCTATTTCAATTGCTCATGAGTCCAGGAGATGTATGGCTGAAAGCCAAAACAGTAGTAGCTCAGCTAGTGATAAAGACAGTTTACGTTCAGGTGATAGAAACATCTCAGTAACAGTGTTGAACAGTGAAAATAAAGCCACTGACACAGATTTTATCTCCATTGATGACGAAGATGGCTCTGAGCAGCCCCCACCATGTGAGGAAGAGCATGGTCCTGATGTTTGCTTTGTCAAGATGGATGAACGAGCGGTGATGAAACCTTCCCACAGTGAACAAATATCCACTGTTGAATCTAAGCAGCCAAAAACCATCAAAAGTATCATGATGGCTTTGAAAGAAGGGAAAGTAAGAGAAAATGGTTCCCCAATGAGAAGCACTCGTACAAAGGCTGTAGGTACACCAACCCAACGCTGCAACACAGAAGCATCACCCAAAGTCCTCAAACCCTGCTCCATTGCTCCTGGTTTGAAGTCTAATGCAGACACACAAGGTCTTGCACCAGCAAAGCTAATGTTTGATTCTGCAAAGCGGGTTCAGGGATCAAATCCTTTGAAGCATCAGGTTAGAGTCATGACTTGGTGTTTTCTGGCTGATTTCTTTATTACTCTGGTAGGTTCAATAGTTTCTTATTCCCCAATGATTTATTTTTGCAGTTACCTGTAATTGACTCCTCTCCAAAGACTAAACCTAGACATGATGGCATTCCTCCTACTGGTCCTGTAAAACATGTTGGCGAAGATGGACTCTCTACTAAGACAAGGCAAAAAACCCCTCCTTCCAATATGGTTAGACGGTCTCCATTTCCAGCTCGGACAAAACAATTTGGGATTGACATTCCAAACACCGTGAGCAATACCATGAAGGTGGCTCCAATGGTTGCACCTAAGGAGCTTGAAAATACTCCTCATCAAGTGCCCAATGGTCGCCTTATTCGTATTTATAGGGGAAACTCACAGGAGTCTCAGAAGGTTGTGGTTGGACATTCACGGGGAATGCCAACTGATAGCAGCAACTCAGTGTCGTCATCAGTTTCAATTCAGGCATTTGAACTTTGTGATGATGCAACAACCCCTTTTATTGACATGACTGAACAGACACACGTTGATGATGATATAATTGTCCGCCATGAAGCCTTAGAAGCACTCCCACCCAGCTGCTCGCAGTCTCAATTGCGTTCTGATAAGTCTGGAAGTACGTCTGGGGAAAACCTTGGGCATGATCATAAAACTGTTATGTGCTCAACTGATACCTCTGAGGATCTCTCATGTCTTCAGAATATAACTGGTCGTGATGGGAGAATAAGTTCAAAAACACCAAGTGAAGAATTTTTTTCATGTAAAGATGATACCCCTTCAAGCAGGCCAAGTATAGATGATACAACTTTAAGTTGCCCTGATATGAATGATGATAAGCCTATAAATAGGCCCAGCACTAGGGATGATATCCCTTCGAATACGCTGAGCACAAGGGTCGATGCACCTTTACTCCACCCTCACACCAAGGATATCACACCTTTAAGCCGGCCCAGCACCAAGGATGATGCACCTTTAAGCCAGCCCGGTACTAAGGATGATACAAGTTTAAGCCAACTCAGTACTAAAGATGATACAACTTTATGCTGTCCTGCAACTAAGGATGATACACCTTTAAGCAGGCCCAGTACCAAGGATAATACATATTCAGAAAGACCCAGTGCCAAGGATGATACATCTTTAAACAGACCCAGCACCAAGGATGATACACCTTTAAATAGAACCAGTAGTAGGTCTGATGTACCAGTTCAGTCAAATCCTCCAACAGCGTCAAACAGTGATGAAAAATTCACTCTACGGGAACTTTTATCATCGGTAGCAGAAAGCACCCCTTCTGTTCCCTCATCCATTTCTCCTACTCAAAACAATTTACAGCTCGATAAAGGTATTATTTTGCAAAATCCAGTGATTGAAAAGTCAGGTGCTGGTCAACGTCCTCCTGCTTTTGATGATGTCATACATGTCATACGGCATAGCAGTTTCCGTGTTGGGAGTGAGCAGCCAGTGTTGGAAACTGTGGAAATGGGGGTTCAAAATGTGGATGTTGGGAAGCTGATAAATGTTGTGAGGGATGAATTGGAAATGAGGAATATGGCCACTCCAGTGGCTCTGAAATCATCAAGTTGCTCTGAATCTGTGAGTTTGAAATCAAACATATCTGATCAATCAGGCGACAAGGAAATGGATGTAAGAAACCCTAATTCTGCTGCAATATCAAATTCTTCTGAGCAATCAAAACCAAATTCCCCTGTGACAGAAGATGAAACACCAGTGAAAGAAATCTTAGACGTGAAGTCTTTTAGGCAGAGGGCAGATGCACTTGAAGGTCTTTTAGAACTATCTGCAGAGTTGCTGCAACAAAATAGGTTGGAAGAGCTTGCAGTCGTTTTGAAGCCTTTTGGGAAAGATAAAGTCTCCCCAAGGGAGACAGCTATCTGGCTGGCGAAGAGTCTTAAAGGAATGATGATTGAGGAGTGTGGGCGGAGTTCATGAAGAATCTTCTCCAATGGTAAGCCTCTCTAGCTTAAGGTTATTTGATTATGTTCTAGTGATTCTTAGTGCTTTTCATGCTTTTGCATATTCAAGTTCCATTTGAAATTTTAAGAACAGTCAAGGCTGTCATCTTTTTCCTCATTTTGTAATTCTTTTAGTGCATTTTGTCATTGTACATAGTGACAATACAGATTATATAAGTTTTCTTTGAGCCAAATGTATGGACATACTATAGCATGTGGTGAACGCAAGTCTTAGTGCAATTGTTGATAAGGCATCCCTTTAGTTGTTCATGACTGTTTAGTGATGACTAATCTCTGGAGAAAACAAGGTAGACTGCTTAGCTTACAGCTAGACTGTACCTTCATTCTTCATTGATTTGAAGGCAAAGGCACTCTCAGCCATTGATCCAGGTGTTTATATTTCGCAGTTTTAATTTACAAAATTCGGTTCCTTTAGAGTAGCTGAAGACTCTAAATGAAGCATGTCATACTTGCATATGAATAGATTTTCATAAATTTAAAGTGAATTTATTATATTATCTCACAGTTCATTTGATGAATGTCACATCTCATGTCGCATTATTTGGGAGGGATAAAATTTGGGATGTGTTTACTCTTAAATTAACTGTTTTCCATAATTAATTGTTTGTTTCAATTTGTTGAGGCCAGTACGAACCCAGAAGGTATTATTAGTTGTGATAGGGAGGTTACATGACCTGAAACTGATGTAGGCTGGGATTCCTCAACTGGACGAAATTGCTTAAACTATTGAAATTGTACTATGATTGCATGCAAACTGATGTCCAAATTCAGATGCTCATACATCAAGCATCAGGCATTGCATCAGAGGCTGTCCTTTTCGGCCTTTTTGACTTTCTCCGCAGTTATTGAGCACCAACATGTCACCCGCGTCGTAGTGACGTGGCCACTTGCCCACTTCCAATGCTCAGATAAAGCAAAGAACAACCGAAACCGGCTGCGATCGTTTTTAGTTTCCTTTCCGGGAAAGTGCCTTGTACTTTCATGCAGAACTAATTCCCCACGCCAAGGAATGCCTGTTTGCCACTTTCCGAGACAACGATCTGATTCCAACGAACATTCCCTGGAGAAACTTTTATAAAACCCAAAACACTTTCACCGCGTTTTACATCTCTACAATCTAATTTCTGTCTTTCTTCTTCATATCTACCTTCACCATTAACGTACAATTACAATTACTTTATTTAATTTCTTTTCCTTTCTCGTTTTATTATGTCGGATGCAATCAATTTTTCCCACCTTAACATAACATCAGCACAATTACCATCATCCCATGCTCCGCCGCCCAATAAAAACTCCCGGTGCTCCCTCTTCGTCCGCCGCTTGATCACTGCACTTCTCTCGTTGTTTGTCTTAATAAGCGTCGTAAGCTGGATTGCATGGCTGATTGTTCATCCATTGGGTCCGGTTTTCACAGTCAGCTCCTTCTCCGTATCAAACTTAACTCTCTCCAATAATAATGACTCAAGAATTGAAGCCGATTATCACTTAGTATTCTCCATAAAGAACCCCAACAAGGAAGTTCCCTCAGTCATCGACAGTTTCGAAATTCTGTTGTTGTATAAAAAAGATACGGTTCTTACAAAAGCATGGATCGCGGAAGCTGTGTCCTTGGAGAAGATGAGCCAAAAAAATTGGAGCCCCGAGATTTCGAGGGACCTCAGTAAGCCTTTGCATGGAAAGGAATTCAATGAGATTGGTAAAGATTGGAGCAAAAGAGTGGTTAGTTTTGATGTGAAAATGAAGATTGAGGCTAGATTTACGTATGGGATTTGCTTATCAAAGAGAAGAATTATGAAGGTTTCTTGCATCAACTTGGTTGTTGAATTCTTAGAACCTCGAGGGATTAATGGGAAGCTCAGGGGTGCTGGAGGCAAAGATTGCTCTGTTCATTTGGCTTAGTCTAATTCATTATTTTTCTTCTGGGATTTGTTCTCTTCTTGTGATATTCCCGATCAATCTTCATGATTTTACTAATTAAATGTGATTTAATGATTTTTTTTTTTTTGGTTTTCTAGTCAAACTACGTACGTATGGACACGGCTAGAGAGAAATAATGACCAAGTTATTATAATTTAGTGACCCAAATTCTTCGATTCATTCCTCAGGTGAACTTTTATTATGTACTTCCATTTGATTTTTTATATAGTTCAATAAAGTCAGATGATTTTATTAGTAAAAATTTTGTCATCATTCTCAAGATTTTTATGTTACTATCTAGTTATTGGACGATGTAGGTTCATGAAAATTTCGCACCGATGAAGAGGAAATGGCTATTGCTCTGTTAAAGGGGGTGGCTTCATTAGTCAAAATGGAGTCGACACATATCAATAAGTAGGCAATAAATTGTCAAAACCTTCAATGATTTTACATTCTAAAAATATTCTTTTGTTTCATAATGCCATAAATGATTGGTTATTCGTTGCTTTTAACGTAGAGTATTTAAAGTCATATTTAATATTAAGGTGTTGTGGAAAAAAATTATAATAATAAAATAAAAGTTGATAGTATGTTGTGAATATAATTTATAAATAATAATTTTGACAAAAAATAGTAAAGATGTTCTAAGTTTTTATCATAGAAGTGTAAGATAAAATCAACTTAATTTTTAAACTACAATAACTAGTGTTTATTAAATATTTTAAAACCTGTTAGGAAAACTATTAGCTAACAACACAAATAAAGAAACAACACAAGATAAAGAATAAAATAAGATAATAATATATTATAAAGTGATTTTTTTCATTCCAATTGTGTATACAAAACAAAGAGATAAACTCTCCTTTTATAGTTATATAATCACTCCATAAAATTAATGGAAGAATTATAGATTATAATTTCTTGTGAGATAGTGGGAGTTATTAAGAAGTTAAAGGTTGCTAATGGAATATAGTGGAGAAACTAAGAGATATATGCTATGAACCGTAATTTTTTAATTTCAGCTACCCAACTACAACACTAAAAATTTAAAGGTGAGACTATTTGCACTCTATAAATCATCCTAATCAGTCTAATTTTAATCAAAATATATATTACAAAAACACCCATCATGTGAATTACTATTAAGAACAATATATTAGAAGTTAATAATAGATAATTACTTTAAACACCACATACCATGCACATTATTCAGTTTATAATTCTCATACTTTAAACCTTAAAAATTCTATTTTCATATTTTTTTGTTTGGCTTTGGCCCTTCTTCTACATCTTCTTCATCTCTTCATCTTCTTGACTTCTTCTACTCCTTTAGTCCTTCTTTTTCTTTTTTCTTTTTTTAATTTATGGAATTTTTTTTATTATTATGTTCTCATTGCAAGTTTTTTTGGGTGAAAAATTCAATATTGAACACAAAAATAAAAAAATTAATAGCTCGAATTATGTTAAATAATTTATTTACAAACTTGATTTAATTATATTGTTGTAGTTATATGTTAAATCTCTTAAATTTAGTGTGCTAAATAACTTTATTAGGGTTTTAAGTAAATAAAATAAGCAATTTAAATAATTTAAGTAAAGATATTTTTAGAATTTTAAAAAATATTTAAAGTAAAATTTAATTTTTTAATTAATATATGAGTGTGCAGACTAATAAAGTGTACAAAATAATATTTAGACTGCACATATTCCTACAAAAATTTAACGTACATTGAGCTCACCATAGAGTGGGGTATAGTTGATATTGTACTGATACGGCCCACTTCTGCAGTGCTTTGTGGGCTACTGGGCTCGCCTCTGATCCACGCCCGGCTCTCAACTCTCGGGCACGGGGTCTCTTTTGTCTATATAACTTCAATCCACTCCTCAGAAATCAATTCCAGCCCCGACAATTCTAAAATTTTCGTTATGTAATTGAAAAGCTTTTATATAATACATACGATAAATCATGAAAACTTCCTCTGCAAGAACGAGGAAATGGCTTATGGTGTGTTTGGTACCGAGTTTGAGCAATTGTAGTTTTTTTAAGTTAAAAGGTCATGTTTGGTTGAGAATTATTTTGATAAATGCTAGTTGTTGTGATTTAGAGACTAATTTGATTTAATTTCATATTTTATATGATAAAAATGTATAGTATCTTTACTATTTTGTCAAAAATTATTATTTAACAATTATATTTATTATAGACTATTAATTTTTATTTTATATTTATTTTTTTCTATAATAATTGTAATTTAAAAGATATAACACCTCAATAACAAATAACGCCTCAAATTGATTATAAAAAAAAAAAAAAAAAGAGTACAAAAATCACTAAAAAGTTATGGTTGCCAACAACTATATCTAAAACCGAATAACGAACCTAATCATGATGAACTGAGCAGTTATTTTTCCCTCCAGTTCCCTTGAGCTTCCCATGAATCTCTTTGGCAGCTGAAAATTCAACAACCAAATTCATGCATGAAACCTTTATGAGACTTTGCTTTGTTGGCAAAATCCGATACCTGAATCTAACCCTAATCCTCATTATCACGTTAAAACTCACCATTCTTTTGCTCCAATAGTCATTACTCATCTCATTGAATTCTCCTGCATGCAACGGCTCACAAAAGTCACTTCGAAATCTCGGACTTTGACTTTGTTGACCCATTTCCTCCAAATACAGAGGCCCCATCCACGCTGTTGCAATGACGGTGGCGGATTCATCATGCATCAGACAAACATCATCGGAACGGTCGATGGACAAGCTAGCTTTCTTGTTAGGGTTCTTAATGGAGATTACAAATTCATAATCACCCTTCACTCTCGAGTTTAACAGAGTGAAGTTTGATACGGTGAAGGAGTTGACAGTGAAAACTGGCGGCAATGGATGTACAATCAACCATGCGGTCGAGCTTATGACGCTCACTAGAACAAACAACAAAACAAGTGCAATGATCAAACGGCGGACGAAGTGGGAACTACGGGAGTTACTGTGAGGCTGCGAAGCATGAGATTGAATATGAAAGACGGATTGGGAATTAGCAGTTGATGACCTAGTAGTATCTGACATTTTATTTAAGTTTTTTTTTGGTTATCTATATCATGGATGAAGAAAGAGAAAGGGGGGGGGGGGGGTCTGTGGTGAATCTGGTGATGTGGTGTGGGGTGGGGAGACATAACCAACCTTTATATATATTATTATTTTTTTATTCGGTTTTTTTAGTTATTTTACTTAGAAAGTTTTATTTATTAACTAATGATGGATTTTACTTTGTGAATATAGGAAAAATTCTGGTCAAGTGGGAATACGTCTCTTATTAAAAAATTATACATATATTGATTGGGTGTAATGCTTCTAATATGCTCAAATTTTTCCCTTGGTTGATACGTGCGATAATGGATACACGTGATAATCGTAGGTAAAGATACGTCGTGGAAAAAGAGAAGTTAAAAAAAGAAGAGGCGAGTTGAACGACAAAACGGCATAAATGGGGTTGACTGTTGACTACGTGGCGTAAAGTCATTCGCAGCAGTAGAATTAAATATAATTAGATCCAAATAATCAAAGTCACTTTAATTGGAGCGAGCCACGTTAGGATGGATATATATACACATAACACATATTACGTAAATGCTTTCTAGAAAGCAGTTCTCATTCACTTAATTGATTGATTAACAAAATCAAACGCACCCTTAAAATTCCATCTCTCTGTACAATGAACTGAGCCACGGTCAGTCACCGTCAGTCACTATCAAGTCATGGCGGTGACTGGTGCATGCATGCCTCCGTTTGTGCGACCTGTTTACATATTGAAATTTTGTTTAATACGGGCATATTTTTACAATTGAAATTATTAAGGAATCATTTCAGTCAACCATTGCTTTGCTTGATTGTATATCATTTATTTTTGGTTGTAAATATTTTAGTCTTGGATAGTTACAGTATTCTTTTTTTTTTTTTAACCACAAAGTATGCTGAGGAGGACCTCAAGTGTAGTAGGCATCTTTAAGTCCGTACCACAATCTAGATTAGAAGTCTCCGCTCGAACCGGGAGATATATGTTCTCCCAACAAAGACAACTTTCCTGCGACTCGAACCTAACAAATCAAATCCCAGTTTCTTAAGGGCTTTAACTCCATCACAAATGGAGCCAACACTTTGTTGGTGATAATTACAGTATTCTAGAAAGCTAGCAATAGGTGAATTATTTATTTCCTTTTCTATATAACCATGTAAATTGTATAAATTATAATTATATTGTTCAATGAACGTCGGTTAAGCCATTTTTCTTGAATCTATATTCTTCTTTAAAACCTTTTCAGAAATTTTGCTTCCTATATTACAATCACGAGTCTGTCAAGATTAACCTAAATCAATTATATATATTATAACATATATGCTCCTGACTTTTTATACTCATATTAGGATATACCCGCAATCACTAATGTTCAATCAATTAGCATATTAGCATAGTGCTGGAACTCTATTGTCCTCCCATAAATTGAATAAGAGTAGATATCTCTCCTATAAATGTAATTAGAAGATGTGGATATATCTACAGTCTTGTTACATATATTCGATCACGCTTTTTTATTTAATTAACTATTATATATGCGAAGTTAATTAAATTATTCTTTAAATGCAGACGGAACTACAAAATTGATAATATATACCAGAATAATAAGCTTCAACGATAGTTGTTTTGAGGCAAGAGACATCAAAGATTCATCGGCCCTGGGTATGATAGGAAAATATTCAACCGCACATAAAAATAGTTATTGACTTCTTTTTTTTTTGGTAGTTTTGTTTTGAATGAAAAGTCATGCTTTTATTGATTCAAAGTAGAAATAAACACATAATTTCTAATGGTCCATTATCTATCGATACAACAGGTTCTTTGAATCCTAGAAGTATGTTGAATCTTGAATGTCGGAAACTACCCAACAAATTTATGTCCCACTACCCTTTCCGTTGTTTACTAGATCTACAACTTCCTGACAATCTGTTTCAAAAATGACACGTGAAAATTCTGGCTTCCTTTACGATCTGCGTTCCCCACTCAATGGCTTCAGCTTCTGCAAATGCCACATTATTATGATACTTGGAACTTTTTGCAGCTGCTGCCACAATCTTGCCATCAAAATCTTTAATGACAATTTCCCGACCCTGCTCTCTGATTTTCCACATCAATATCAGTATCCATATTGACCTTAAACCATTCATAAGGTAGGGGTTTCCGCTGATTATTCTTGGTAGGTTTCTCAATCTGAGCTTGATCTTTCAATTTAACTCTCTTGACAGAATCTACTGCTGCTTCTGCCCTGGCAACGGACAAAAGAGGATTTGACTTCTTTCCTTCAAAAAGAAAATGATTTCTTGCATTCCAGGCCACCCACCAAATACAAACCTGTAATTTCCTATTTGTCTTGCTCAGATTCTACAATGTATTTAAAATAAAACTCATCCCATCTTGTTATGGAAAAAAAATGACTTGTTGTGATCAGCAAAATGAGCAAGCCTCCAAATTTTACAAGTTGCCTTACAGTCAAATAAGGCATGTGCTATGTTTTCCAGACCTTTTTTGCATATTTGGCACATGGGGTTTTTTAATTTCTTCTTTTTCCAAAGATTTTCAGCAGTAAGCAAAATGTTTTTAACTGCTCTCCACAAAAAGATCTTTATCGTTTCTGGCACATTGAGGTTCCAAATTATCTGCTAATAACTGAGGCAGTTACTGAACAGCAAGGGGTATTTGAAAACTTGATTTTAAGGCTCTTTCGTATCCACTCTTTACAGAGTATTGCCCATTTCTATTGTAGTGCTAGCACATCTCATCTTGTTTTTGACTCCCTAGTAGTGGTATTTTCAAAATCGCTTCAGCATCTTCTTTAGTAAGGTGTTATTCCACCAAGTCTACATTCCACTGATTTTCAGAATAAATCAAATCTGTAATAGCATTTTCCGGCATTGTTGGAACAAAAATAGGCTTAAAAAATATCAGGCCTCAGCATCCAATTATCTTTATACACTTGAATCTTTCTTCCATATTCTATCCTCCATCTAGCACCTTGTGAATAACTTGTGTACCTCACAAAATACTCCTCCTAATATAAGATGGTTAGATGCAGTGGATGCACCGAAAAAACTAGTGTGTTTAAAGTATTTTGCTTTCAGGATCTTGGCTACCAGTGATTCAGGGAACTGCAACAATCTCCATCCTTGCTTGGCTATCTGTGCTCGATTGAAGCTGGAAAAATCTCTAAATCCCATGTCTCTTCTACTCTTACCATAGCTCATTCTTTTCCATCTAGCCCGGTGGATGTTGTTCTTATCTTCTTTAGAACCCCACCAAAATCTGGCAATAACTTTCTGAATGTCATTATAGAGGCCCATATGAAGCCTAAACACACTCATTGCAAAAGCTAGTACCACTTATACAACTGCCTTAATTAACACTTCTTTACCCCTAGAAAATAGTTTGTTCTGCCAATTAGAGATCTTGCTTAACACCATTAGATCGACATTTTTGAAAAAGTGCATCTTCTTTCTTCCTACCACTGAGGGCAATCCTATGTATTTCTCATGCCTGCATATTATTTTAGTTGGAAAAGTGTCTTAATTGCTGACATTTGACCTTTTGGAATTCTCTCACTAAGGAACATTGAAGACTAATCAAAGTTGAAAATCTGTCCTGAAGCTTGAGCATAACAATCAAATAAAGCTTTTAAGTGCTTGCATTCGTCAATAAAGGCCCTTATAAAAATCATATTATCATCTTCAAAAAGTAAACGGGATATTGTTGTGTATGTGCCAAATCTCAGCCCATGAATTAAATTTTTTTTTCAGCCTACACCAAAATCTTAGAGGAAGCTTCTGCACATATTAGAAACAAGTACAGTGATATCTTTGGGGGCTTATTAAACCTTTCGCTACTCATTAATCAGGATGGGGTGGTAATACAATCCACGATCATATTTATCTGCTTAGATGAAAAGCCTAATTTTCCTATGGTTTGTGCCAAGAGACCCCACTCAACTCTATGATATGTTTTGCTAACATCAAGCTTTAAAGCTACCAATCCCTTTTTTTTCTCGCTTTATTATGCCTAGTTTTGTGTAGGCTCTCATATTCAATGATGATATTATCTGTTATAAGCCTATTTGGAATAAAATCACTTTGTGTTGGTGAAATTACATAATGTAGAATCTGTCTCAACCTATTAACTATGACATTAGTGAAAATTCTGTAGCTTACATTACATAGATTAATAGGCCTATATTTAGAGATTTGCCTAGGTTTAGCAGCTTTAGGGATGAGAATATGAATTTCATACAGACAGAACTAAAAGAAAAAAAAAATATTTTGCATTATTTTTGTCTTTTATTGTCTGAAAGTCTATTTTTTTTCCCATCTATCAATGACAGTGAGCAAGTAGTGAACAATGTTCAAGTGAGACAAAGGAGGCGAGTGACGTCGGAGCTCCAGCCAATGATGAACAAACATCGATCTGCATAGGATTTTGGGAATGAGAAAACCAAAAGAATATCAGCGATATAAAAATTCTAATAGATTTAATATAATTTTTTAATATAATTTCATTATATTTAGCCTTTTGTCTAAGGGATTGGAATTTTTTGTCTAAGCGATTGGCTTATGAAAAGAAGCCATCAATGGAGTAATTTCGCTAATTAGCCTTATTGCCAAAGGCGAATGATATCTAAAGGAAATTTAATGATAATCAATAAGATAATGGAATTTATTAGAGATAAATTTAGGACATTTAATGGAAACAAACAACTAATCCTTAAAGGGATTGTTTTGATGTAGCATTAGGACTCGCATAAGACTTCTACTTGATATGTGCAAGGATGCCATATAAGCTAACAACTCAATCCATACAACAGTTTTCTTCAACTATTGTAGATATTTAACCTCTATAAATGAAATCACAAACAATCTACAATCTTATATATATATATATATAATAAAGGTAAGGGGTAGACAAAGTATAAATTCACTTTTTTAATCCGTTATCTCTCTAAGACTCAAACTCGGATAATCAATCATATAAATCTGCTTGAAAGCAATTCGACCACACCTTCAGGACAATATAATCACAAAATTTAATCCAAAAGACAAAACATTAATTCACTTGTAGTTGGTGAGTGCATGTGCATGCATGGCTACCTACTTTTGTCTGAAAATTTTTATCGTTGTGTTGATATAAGAATATACACACTCTAGGCCAGAATATACACACTTTAGGGCCAGACTCGTTTCATCTAATCGATCATTGCTGGTAATTAGTCTGTCTCTCAAATGGCAAATGTGAAGGGTTGGTGTCAAGCATGCACGAAATTTTGTGACATTTCCAGTGACACACATTAACATTCACGTCTAATGTTGATCTTCTCTCTACTAGAAATTTGGCAGTTATATCCTCCTAAAAAATGAGATATAGAGGTACCCATTACTCGATTAAGGAATAATCTATTAATGAATAATGATTTCAAAGTTAAAGCAATTGCAAAAGAGACCTTTTTCATAAATAAAAAAAAGAATTAAAATAATCAGGCAAAAGCAAAAGAGATCAATGAAATAATATGTCAAAATTATTGTTTGTTTGAAATTATGTAGTATCAAAACACAATATATAATGGGTGGGGGCTATTTGAAACCATTAAATTGCTTACTATATCTAGATTCTAAACAAACCCATTCTCTTAAAATTTTAAAATTTACCCGACAAATCAATTAAATATCCAATAAATCCTTACTAAACCCAATTTGTATAAAATTGATGTTTTCACTCATTAAACCCATTTAGTTCATTTATAAACCCTTATTAACTAATTTAGATCTTATGAATGCACAAGGATGCAGTTTTTATGAATTTATTTTTCCTTTCATAAAAATTCCATAATCATGTGGCTCATTGTTGATTCTCAGTACAGAATTCGTGTTGAGTAAAATTTTCTTAAAATTAAGGAAAAAAAACTAATTTCATTTAGTAATGATGATAAAGATGAATTCATTAAGAATGGAATTTCTCTTGCAAGTAAATATGGAGCTACTGCTGGAATTTTGGGATAAACAAACAGTTAAGTTCTTTACTACTTCAACCACGAGGTTTCATTTTATTTTACTTCTCCTACCATCATCTTACTCTACTCTGAAATGGAAATTACTCGACAACCATTCTGAAGTTTGGCATTAACATGAGCTACATAGAAAAGTATATTATTTTTTTAGTAACAATATATTGTTTCTTAAGGGAAGGTATTTTGTTTTCAGGGAACCTTTCTCCTAAATAAACAGCAATACAAAATTAGTGTCTCTTGTTATCCTTACATATAGAATTCATCACTATTATTTCGTATGAAGTTAGTGATTTTACTCATTGGAATTATATATATATATAATAGTTATGGAGTTTTTATGAATTTCCTAGTAAAAATTGATTTTTTTACCATATTTTAGTGTCTATAATTATAAATTGATTCAAGAGTATTTTAACAATTACATTTTTTTTCCTCTTTTCCTCTAAGATACCCAAAACTATATTTTTTTTAAGCTCTTATCTTTTTTAAGATTTGAACTTAGGTGGCTAAATAAATAAAATTATTTGAAAATCACTAAGTAATTTACTAACAAATACTTAGTAAAAGCAAACAACTAATCTACAAAACTTGGTGATAATCAAACATTTAATAAAGTATATTAGAAATAAATTTCAGACTTTTTTTTTATATACTGATATTCAAAAAATCAACCCTCACTTAGTATTGGAGAGAGATCTATCCTCATTTTAATATTGGAGAAAAAATTATTTTATCTCAAATGCAAGGAAATAGATAAACAAATGAGCACCCACATAAGAGTAGGGGTGGGCAAAAAAACCGTAGTCTTAAAAAAATTGAACCGAACTGGTGGTTTTTTCTAATTCGAATCGGTTTTAATTTTTTAAAAAAATCGAAATATATAATTTGTAAAAAAACCGAAATTTCGGTTCAGTATTCAGTTCACTCAGCTGAACCGAAAAACCGAATTATTTTTTATGAAGATGGGAGAATGTTGTTAGCATTTGTTTGCAATTTTTTTTTTTTTTGGGTGAAGATGAGAGAATGTTGTTGGCGTTTGTTTCTAAATTTTCTTTTTATTTTGTGTTGTAAGTTGTAATTTTTGTTATTTTTATTTGTCTTTACAACATTATGATTATGTTTATGTAGATGAAGTATTGGAGTTTGGTTATATATTTTGAAATTTTAATATTTCATATTTTGTGAGTACCTTATTAGTAGTTGGTAAGATATTAGTGATAAAATATGTTTTGAATACTTTGTATTTATTGTTAATATTTGTAATAAAATTAGGATGAACTAATTATTGAAAAAAATTATTACATTCATGAGGCCTAATGAGCTAAAAATTTAAAAATTCAAAATAGGCTTAATAGGCCCAGAACCGAAAAACCGAACCGATCTGAAAAGATCCGTTTGAATTCGATTCTTATTGAGTTCGGTTCTTTTTATAAAATAACTTATTTAAATCAGTTTTACTTAATTTCGATCCGAACCGAACCGAACCGTGTCCACCCCTACATAAGAGGAAAGTTGAGTCCAAACCATTATTGGGCCTCGAACCCGTGTGCCCAATATTATTGGGCCTTCGGCGCACGGGTTGTTAATGGGTTATAAGCCCATTGGCAATTTCAGACGTTTAAGAAAAGCAAACAACTAAGCTAGCATCTCAGTAGATATTTTTGTGACTTTACATCAATACTTAATCGAGAAGCAGCCGAGTTTTTATCCCTTTCCTTCGCTTTCAACTTTTCCCAATACGCGTGTATCAAAAAAAAAAAACTTTTCCCAATACGGCGTCGTGCACCGATCACCACTAACACAACGCTTTAGAGCACCTCTCTAAATTCTCTCATTCTCTGCCCCTTTCTTTGTTCGGTTCACACACAAATCAAATGGAAAATTCAAGACCCGCAACCGGCTACCCGGCCCCGACTTCCAACGGCTACCCACCCCCGAATACCGCCTACCCGTACTCGGCCCCACCGCCGCAGTCCCAGCCCTACAGTTACCCTCCCTATTACCAAGCTCCCACCCGTCGCAACAACCTGCTCCGTCCCTTGGTCGTCGCCGCAGTCGCCGTCACCGTTATCTTGGGCTGCGCCCTCCTCATCTTCTGGCTCGTCGTCCGCCCCCGCATCCCGGAGTTCCACCTCACTTCCCTCTCAGTCTCCAATTTCTCAACCAACCAGTCCCAAGTCACCGGCAACTGGGACGCCGCAATCGAGGCTTACAACCCTAACAAGAAAATGAGAGTCTCCTACTACGACGTCCTTTCGTGGATTTACTACGACGGTAACTACTTAGCCCGGACGCCACTCCCTCCTTTTAGTCAGGACACGCGGGAGAGGACGCCGTTGAGCGCCAAGTTCTCGCTGATTGACTCGTATGTTGAGCGGAAAGTTGCGGATTCTATAAACGCCGAGAGGGCAAGTGGGGCCGTGAAATTCGATTTCAGATTGGAGGCTATTGCCGGGTTCAAGTACGGCGGCTGGAGGACCAGGAGGAGGTGGGTTAGGGTTTGGTGTTCCGACGTGCCAGTTAACGTTTCGAGTAAGGGATCGGGAAGCTTGGTGGGTGGTGCCAGGAAATGCAGGGTTAGTATGTAGGTTACTGAGAAATTGGGTGTGTTTTGATGTTAGTTTAGTATATGTTTTCTTGAAGGAGAGCTAGATTCTTTTATTTCTAATATGATTCTGATTTTAGTTCGAAGTGAGAGTGAATTGTATGGTGCAATGAATTGATGCAGTATAGATGTAAGTGGATTAGGATTTTGAGTCAGATAATCGATGTGGTTATATCTGTCTAGTATTTTCCTTTATGCTATTATTGATTACCTTTGTTTATGTTGATTGAATTGGTGTTATTTCAAATGTCATTGAAGTTGGAGGAGATAAATACAAATATCATACATTGAAGTTGGAGAAGATAAATACAAACGTCATAGTTGGCAGTAGTTCGTTACTTGATACAATATTCATATTTAGAGAAGTTTCATCCTACAATAGGGGCGAATGTGTTGTTCATGAGACAAATGTCAATGTAGGGGAATTAGAATCTTTGT
Source organism: Atalantia buxifolia (assembly GCA_030444775.1). NCBI lineage: Eukaryota > Viridiplantae > Streptophyta > Magnoliopsida > Sapindales > Rutaceae > Atalantia > Atalantia buxifolia. The sequence goes on from CM059838.1 coordinate 11,524,947, forward strand.
TAGAGGATTTACAAATGGTTGAACAAAATTCTGAAAAGGCAAGGGATCTTTAAGAGGTTTCACAATTTTACATAAGTCTCTTTACTTGAATACTTTTATGTATATCGAAGAAATATCTTTTATTAGAGTTGTTTTGTTTGGCTTTCTCTCCAACATGACATCCATATCCTTTCGAAGAAAGTGAAATTAGGTGTGTGTTAGTAAATCTTAGATAAATAACGTGCTGCTTCTTAGTCATCTGTAGTTCATGGGATCTGGCAACTTAGTGAATCAGAAGCTTCACTATGTTTTTTCTATGCTATTGGGAACTTTTCATTTTGAGATATGATTTAATGTAGCCCTAATCCTCGTGACTTGACTGGTGATTATCGATATAGAAAATATTGACACAGTTGAAGCAGGACCTGGAGGTTAAGTGTTAAATTAGAAGGGGTGGCCTGAAGGGCTTGGATTAATGGGCCTTAGTTGGACACCTTTTTGGAGGTGAGCATGATATTGGCAGATAGTGTCTCAATACTTTAGTTAACATTTCTCTCTTGAACTTGCACTTGCACTTGCACTTGCACTGCACTCTTCTACTTTTTTGTGTGTTGATGGAAGATAGTGTCACCACACTTGACATTTTTCCCTTGGACTTTCTCTTGCTTTGCACTCTTTTGCTTGTTTTCCGCTTTATGTGCAACTCTTATAATAAAACAAAAAATAAAAATAAAAATAAAAATTAGCCAATGAGTGTAAAATAAAAGTAAAATAGGTTAATTTCTTTTGGTTACAAATGGTGTACATTTCTTTTACTAGGCTTGATGGGTTAGCCAGTTATGATGATAATGGCCTCACAGGAGCCAAAGTTTAACCCAATAGCCATGATACAAAATCAAAATAAAAACATATGGGCTCATCTTTGTGAAGTCCAAGTGATGAAAAATCCACCTTTCTTATAATACTTCCTGGATTTCCTTGCATTTGTATTTTGCTAATAGGATATAATATGATACGCATTTAAATTACCTAGTTTATTAGGATGATCCCAGTTTAGGTAAATGTTTTTATTTTGTTTATTCTTTTACCTTCATGTCCTTTTGGATTATTCTGGGAAAATTTTGATGCTATATTTACTTGGACCATTTCCTTGATTAAGAGTGGTGATTCGCTGCTGATTGGGGTTGATAATACTCCTGCCTAGCATTGCTTCATTGTTCAGTAGGTGTTCCTGCATATATTGAAGAGATCGGCCTATTTTCTGTATTTTATTTATTTATTTACTTTCTGAATGTAATAAATTGCCAATTGCCCTTTTAATGCCCCAAGGTGCTTAACACTTCAACTCATTCTTTCATGTTCATTTGGTAATGAATGATGATGATATCTTGCTAGATTTACTTCCATTTGAAGAAACAACTCCTTTTTTTTAATTTATTTATAAATCTGCCCTTGCTATACTCTTTTGCTTGCAAGTTTTTGTTTCTTTTCCCCTACAGCGTTCAGTGCTCTTTGCCTTCACGTCCTTCCACCCTTGTATAATTTCAAATATTCTTCGATTCATCATTGCTTTCAGTTAAGATACCATTCATTCGTTTTGTTAACTCCATTGATTTTCCCTTTGGTCAGCAAGTTCTTTTGGTATATGCATTCTTTTTCTGTAAAAAGCTTTCTGTACTCATCGAAAATCTAAGCCCTGCTATCATTAAGATAACTGAATAGTGTCCACTTTCTGTCATCAGAAACCGGAGTAGAAATATAGTGTAAACTCGTTATGGTGTGTGTACTTTTTGTCATGCAATTCTGATCAATGATGTTGTTTGAGTGTTGAGCCAGTCCAAATGTGTGATTTAAGAAGTTACAACCTGTATTCTTGTGCTATTTTATAAGATTTTTTTTCCCTTTTCCCCCTGACAGATTGGTTGCATGAAGTGGCTGGTGAGAGTAAGATGGGGGATTTATATGAATATAATTATCAATCACTCATTATTATTTGGAGAATCTAATCAAGCAAGTACATCAAATTGTCTTGAGTACAGCCATTTTTCTTCTTTTAGTCTATAATCTTAACCCAAAATGTGGTAACATCTACTTTCTTTTCGTCTTTGTTAACCTTCGAAAAACCTTAGAACCATGAGGTGCTTACAGGTCCAGTAGTGCTGGAGGGGAGATTCAGCTGGAATACAAATTTTATGAGCTTAAATTAATGTGTCTTACTATTATTAATTTTTCTTGGATGGGACAGTAAAAATCTGTTGAATGCTTAAGAGTAGTTAGCTTTTTGTATTTAGGAATGTGTTCTTGATATCTATTGCATCATATTTGTCGTATCATTATCACTGTTTCCATTGATTTGTGGAAAATAATTGTAGTGAGTAAAGTTTGGTATTATTTTACGACTACTATTGCTGGTCTAAATATGTTCGAGTGCCCTTTTTTTATTCCCTTATTTTTCAATGGCTCAATCTTAGGCATATTTGTGAATAATCATTTTTACTTTTGATACGCCTATTATGTCTAATAGTAGGTTGATATATTGTTGGGTGCTGATTGAGGCTGATGGAGCATCAGTTGGCTTTCCACTGTCAAAAGTGTTTTTGGTGGGAGAGAACCAACTTTTAACCTTTTGTCTCTAGGTAGCGGTGAACTTTTGGGCAATCTTCTGATGTTCGTGAAGACTTTTAAGTCTCTCGAAGCCGCGGGAACAATGCCGTAGGGTGTTAGTTATATGGGTGGCGCATACATTTATGCAAGCTTGAGAAATGGTACTGCATTCAATTAATTGATAAATCAAGTGCGATGAGCTATCAGCAGTGTGCAAGCAAACTAGGGGTCGGTTTTTTCTTTTATATCCTAGAACTCTATGTAAGTTTATGCAGTGTGATTAAATATTATGTACAATTGAGCACTGGCCAGGAACCTATTCTTAACTTGCAAGAAATTTTTGTATTGGCTGCCTTATTTGTAGTATTTTAAAATGAATGAAAGAAAAAGAAGAAAGATAAGTTATTCTACTTGAGCTTTTTAGCAAAATGATTCTTTTCTTTCTTTTTGTCATTTCATTTTCCCTCTTTTTTTTTTCTTGCTTGGAATTTAATGCCTTTCGAATCTTCAACAGATGAGTAGAGGGAGACTTTTTTGTTTGCCTTATCTCTTGTTCACGCTTTTGTCTTTTGGTCCCTTCTTTCAATTTCGCTTATTCTTTGAAGAGAAGAAAATAAAACTTTAACCTCAACAGGAAACGAAGTTAGTGTATTAGTGTCTATTATTAGAATACTATTTATTATCTTGAAATTATATTAACATGAGCATAATGTTAAGTCTTAAACATGAGACGGTGAGAAAGTTTATAGTGGGAAGAAAGAGAATGGAAAAGGCATACGCGGTTGGTTTAATTAGAAAGATAAGATCACATAATCAAAAGCCTAGTGACCCACATGTGTCCCTTTGAAGCCAAGCAAAAAATTGGAACTTTGTGTTTGTTTTCACATATGAACATCAATATAAAGCAACAACTCATAAATTGCCATAACCACCATATATTGTAAGTGATACATGTAATGTACATTATCCAAGCTAACAAGCCTAATAATATATCTTTTCTTTTGAAATTGTTACAAACCTACTACAATTAAAAAACTACTGAAACTCTAAGAGATATTTGTAGTACAATTCAGAGGCCGATAGAGCATTAAGCTCCAAATTCTATTCCCATTAATATATGGGGAAAAATCTCCCATTATTTAAAGGGATTGAGCTCAATTGAACACAAACTCGTACCCTCAACATGATATGAGTAGTATTGGACAGAGATGGTAATGATCTGGGATTTGACAATTCTACTCCCGTCCAATTTCTCAAATATGACACAAACATGAACCAAATCCTATCCTATTATATATTTGAGATCAAAATTAAGACTGATCCAATCCCATCCAAATTGTCCCAAATGTCCCACTCAATTAACATATTAATTTCCATTAACATATTTAATAAGAGTTAATTTAAAATTTCACATATTAAAATAATTATGTTTCCATTAACAACCCAATTGACTTTAAAAAGAGCATCTCCAATACAATTAAAAAACTAAAGAATATTATATATCGATAACTACATAATATATATAATTAACGGTATCAAAGAAAAACAGTGTTAAAACACATTATCAATTAAAACAATTGGGAGGATGGGGATCTGATGGGATCCTGAGATAAATTTCAACCTTGTCTCAAATTAATAATTGAGATCCATTTTAATCTCGAATCGCGACTGCTTGTAAAATTAATCTCAATAATATGGATCAACCCCGTTGATGATCAATATGGGATTTGTGATTTTTTGGCATCCCTACCATTGGGTTACAAGCGAAAATGGCAGCTTGGATAACATTAATAATTGCTAATAAGCATAGTTTTTCAAAGAGCCCCACGAATGATAATAGAAAGTTCTTAATTTATTCTTGAAGCAAAATAATCTCACTTTTGTGTGTGGTGACTGGTGAGCTCCCATGATCGGTTGGTAGACACCAGACACCATTGAAAGCAATGTAGGTGTCCATATATTGAGTGTCGTTTTTTTCCTTTATTTTATTTTGAAAGAAAAGAAAAGATAATAATTTTATAGTCACATAAAAATTCAAATATCGTTTGTTAGATATTGATGATTGGGACGTCATTTTTAAGCAAAATTCATGTAGGTAATCTGATTGAAACAAACATTTACGTTAAAAGTATATGAAAATGAGCAACTTCATGTTACCGTCGTGCAAAACAATCTTGATAGCTTAGCTCAACATCAAAGATACTAAAATTACAATTTCCTCATTGACTTATGATATGTGCGTGTGTATTGCTAAAGCATTTATATTTATATATCAAAAGCTTAGAATTTGAGGAAATAGTCTAATGCTCGATACTCATTCTCTCCGTTAGTAGAACTATAAATTATAAATATCTCAAAATTGTCTATTCCTATAATGAAAAATGAAGCGACTCAAATCTTTCTTTGTATATTAATAGGAGAATATTTTCTTCTTGATATTTGAAATTGTTCATTCTGGATTCAAATACCTTGAATGTACATGTTTGATAACAAAAATAATCTAAAAGGTTGTGATAAGTTTTTAGTGAAGTATGAAATTAAAATTCTCCCTTCGCTTAAACCACACACAAAACTTTGTGTTTATGTGCTCATTTCTTAAAATAATGGTATCCGGGCTTTCAATTGTTTTTTTTTTTTTTTGGGTTTTAGGGTTAGAGTATATTCTAGAGATTGATCGTTGATAGTCTAAAAGTGTTGTTGCCGAAGAATCTGGCTTCCCACTCTCCCACTAAATTGTCACCTACGATTCTATTTTTGCCTCTTTTTGTGGTAAAGAATGTTCCCTCATAAAGCTCAACTTTATTCCCCATTTATCACTTTGATTCAAAGTCCCCATGCTAAAAAGCAAATACTGAATCTTGTGATTCCCTTGCACACAAGAAAACATCTTTTAGACTTGTAATGTTCATTTGAAATATATTGTACCATCACTTGCATATATAAAAATAATTTTTTTTTTTTTAGAAAAAAAAATACATTCTCAAAACCCTACTCGAAAAATTTGTGTATGGAAAAATGGTTTTAAACTTTTAACTCCTTTTTTTTATTCCAAGAGGTTTGTGGAGGCACAACCGCACATGCACCATATATATATATATATATATGAAATTCTAAAATAATAATTAAAAAAACTAAATGATTATATATATGTATATACAACACATGGGTCAAATTGTGTACTACATTCTGGCATCTGCAATGGGATCCAAATTGTTGGATCCAGTCAATAGTTGTTACTAAAACTGGATCCAACGACCTGATTGTGATCTGCGATCTGTTGTAACCTGTGATTTTATCCACAACACATATATCATTCTCAAAGAATGATATCTTTATTTTATTAAAGTAAGAATACCAGTAAAAAAAAATATATATATTTATGTATTAAGGACAAAAAAAAGATTTTAGTGCATCATAAAATATATTTTCTTGTATTATATATATATGGTTCCTAAATAGGTGAACATAGAAGAATGAAAAAAAAGGCAAAGCCGAGCAGAGATCAAGATTAATTCATGCGTGGTACATGCTCCAATTAAATGCAACTTAATTATCAAACGCTCTTGTCCAACTCAATTCAATCCGACGCAGCATCAAACACAACTAGAATTGTCGGCTTCTCAATTTTGACACTGCTTCAGCCTCTGCATTTAACAATGATCAAAGTTTCAACCGCAGCATGTGACATGTTTATTTTTATGGAGAGTACTTTAAATAACAAAGTCTCTAAATTAATTAATTAAAAGTCAATTTATAGGCCTCAAATTAAATCTTGCGTTATATTATTTGATATTTCACATGCAACAGCCACACTGTCAACGTCAAGAGAAAGTATTGTAAAACAAATCAATAAACTATTTTTTTAATTGTGGCGAATTGAAAGTGTTATAATAATTAACAATTGCTTACGATCGAAACACAAGTTAATTAATTGCGATTAGATTCTCGGACCAAGTCAACTGGCTCCGGAACAATAGTCTAATAACTCATAATATTCTTTAGCAGTTGACTTCAAATGCAAAATTAATATAAGCAACTTCATTAATTTTCTTCTAGTTGCTCAACTTAAGAACATTTCGTTAAGGAGAGATATCAATTAAGTAATAGGTTATCATAAAAACTATAAGAAAATAAATGACAAAGTGATCATTAAAAAAAAAGTGACAATTTATCATTCTAAGAGACTCAATAACATGAGTGACAATAAAAACTGGAATCATAATTTTTAATGTTGTTGAACTGGAGAGAAAAAGATTAATTGTTCTTATAACCTAGTCAAAATAGGGTTATGTAATATGTATTGCTATGATAATGATACGAGAGTCGTTAGGCAAAATTTCCATGGGAAAAAAAATTATGGAGTTGGATTCAAAATATTGATTAAAAGTTGTGTAAATTTACTTCTTAAGTGTACTTACTTAGAGAAAATGTTTGCCAAAATAAGAATATCAAAAGAACAAAATAACCTATTAAACATCTCTAATTAAAATGTCAAATATTTATAATATTCTAAAATAATTTACCTCTATTTTGTCCAATATCACTTTATTTTCAGAGTAATTTTACACTTCTCAAGTAGTATCCTAATATCTTCATCAAATACCATTAAGATATAACGTTTTTAATCACTATGAAAATAATTTATTAATACGTTGATGTCAATTTACTTGCAATTGCCTAGTAGAAAGGTGCCAAGGAGTGCCTCTCCAAACTCAAATTTTGAGTTTGAACCTCAATAATATGCGTATGCGTTAATTAAGAAAATGTTACTTAAATGAGTATTACTATTTTTCTTATTTTTAATATCAATTGTGCCTTTAATTTTTAACTCATATCTGGAGCCACATATTTTCTACCAACCCATGCACCAAGCATTGATAACTTGTCAAATTTAAAGCGATGCCAACAATTCAGCATCAATAAGTCCGTAGATAGTACTTCCTGTACAAATGCAATACAGTTCCATTTAAACCACGAACCAAAAAAAAAAAAAAAAGAACAATAATTTTGTGAAATAATGGTAACAATAATTTTTTTTTATTAAGCCCACTGAAATTCACATCCAAGTAAAATAGTGGGTCACCAAATTAAAACCCTTACCATACTTCATTATAATTACTCTGGCCCCCCCACTTTTATTCTTTTCAGAGCATTTCTCTTACATAGAAGGTAAGGTCAATTTGCTACGACCCACCTCACCGTGTAGAATTGGAGTAAATTTTCCTGTGTCTTAGTCTTTAAGGTTTCGGTCAATTATTTTAGTTTTTAATTGATAAATTTAATTTTTAAAATAAATTAACATTTTGACATAAATTAAAACTCAAATAAATTTAACATATAACATATAAAAAAAAGAAGTGAATTATTAAGTAGATTTTTAATGAATTTATACGATAAAGATGGTACGAAAAATTTTCTAAAAATAAAAGCACTAATTGAGTAGTTCGTTCAAACCTGAAAAGATTAAAGAAGTATATACCAATTGAATTATTAATTACTTACTTAATTGGTCCCTTTGCTATGAAAACATAGTGTAATTAATAATGTGACCTAAAGCACACGCCATATTTGCTTCTCTATATAACCCTAAACTCTCCGTTCTCTTTATCTCTTCTTTGTTCACGTTCTTGCATTCACATTACAAACACACAAACAAACAAACAATGTCTGAAAAGGACTGTGGCCACAGCCACCACGACGACAGGAAGAAGCTCGCCCGGCTCATACTGTACGCCGTCGGCGGCTTAATCATCGTTGTTCTTCTCATAATCTTCCTCTTCTGGGCCATCACAAGGCCGTCAAAGCCAAGCTTCATCCTCCAGGACGCAACCCTCTACGCATTCAACCTCTCAACTGGACCGTCGCCACCGAACGCGCTCACGACGAACCTACAGGTCACGATCTCGACGAGAAACCCAAACGAAAAAATCGGAATCTACTACCAGAAAGCTGACGTCTACGCATCCTACCGAAACCAGCAGATAAGTCTTGCCACATTGCTCCCCGCGACCTACCAGGGCCACAAGGACGTCATCGTTTGGTCCCCGTTTCTAAACGGTAACACCGTGCCGGTGTCGCCGTTTGTGGCGGCGGCGTTGTGCCAGGACTTGAATGCCGGCATGGTGATGGTGAACATCAAGGTTGATGGGAGAATCAAATGGAAAGTTGGTACTTGGGTTTCTGGAAGATATCACTTGCATGTAAATTGTCCTGCTTATATTACATTTGGTGACAAGAGTAAAGGCATTGCTCCAGGTGCCTCTGTTAAGTTCCAGCTCGTGCAGAGCTGCACTGTTGATGTCTAATAATGATCAATATCAATTTGTTCATCATCTCATGGTTAGGGTTTCTTTAATTTTTAGTTTCTTTGTTAATTGTTGTTAAATGAGACTTCATTTTAGTTAATATAAAAGTTATCTTTTGGGTAATATTGAATTTGATTTTTTTGGTTAATGTCAATTAATCAAGCCTTGGTTTAAGATATGTTATTGTGACATTTGCATGGTAGAGGATTTGAGTGAGGGTAACATATCGGGGTTGGGTACCCACATGGGGGTCCAAGGAATTGATTGTTGTTTCACTTGATTTTATTTCTATTCGAGTAGAATTACAGGATGGCCCTTGAGTTTTTGGAAGCCGTTTGGATGTTTCCGCTTCACATTTTGCGAAGCAATTGGATTCTGTTTCATTCTATTGGAAACACAAAATAGATTTATCTGTATCAGATTTGTTGTTTGAAAATGGTTCTTTCTCATTGGGACAGAAAGCGGTAGTCTTTTCTAAGTGTATCTTTTAATGCTAACTCCAAAAAGAATTTGTTTAATGGCATATCAAGTAGCACATATTTTGGATCATGTTATGAGGAAATTGGACAGTGAATAGCAGAAATTACAATCTCTAGGGTTAGATTAAACAATAAGAACATCCCATGAGATTATCCCAAGAGCTTATTCAACTTTAAAAAATTATTATAAAATTGGTAGTTTTTTCCGTTGATTCCTAGCATGACTTTGAAAAATATCAAAAGGGTATCAGAATGACGAATTGCTTGATTCAAGTAATATTCTTTGTAGCATGCATATAGGTCATGAGCTTTTGTCATTATATATATAAATATTTATTCTTTGTGGGGCATATAGATGAAATCATGAAAGGATTGTTTGTTAAGGGAGAAAAAAAAGATTGAAGTTCATAAGAGAGATAGAGTAAAGAGAAATCATATTTAGTTTCGCTTTGCTTCAACTTTATAAAAGAAGAGTTGTATAGATTCTAAAAGAGGGATCAAATTCACCACCTGCTTTCTACTTTACCACGTTTAGCCAGCACTGATATTATTAGGGTTTGGTGAAGTTGGAACAATTCTAGCTGATGGTCCTTTTCACATCATCTTCCATGCATTATCATCAATGAATCGTGTAATTAATGTTAGCATAAATAATATGAAATTCAATCACCTTATAGTGGAGGAATCTTAGATTACACACCTTCATTAGTCCCCGAAATAGAAAGAATAATTAGCGTTAAAGCTCTTTAAAGAATAATTAGCGTTAAAGCTCTTTCAAAACTATCTATATTAGAAAACTTTTATAGCAAAGAATTAAACTCTTTAAATTATTATGAAAAATTAGCTTTAAAAATTAAGAACAAATTAGAAGACTTAAGAAATTCACAGTAGTTCATGAATTTTCAGAAATTAGAATATTTAGATCTAGAGATTAATAACCTTATATTGAAAGAAACGTACAATTCGCAATATACATCTACAAGACTACAACTACAATATGACCTCAGCGAATTTTAATGGGCCTGAATAAGCAAAATAGTCCATATCACTCGGCCCAAGTTTTTTATCCCAAGTCTAATTCTGGTGACAGATTACCAAAGCCCAAAGAAGGTGCGCAAAAAAATTATAAAAGGCGTCTGCTGAGGATGAGGATCGATCCAGCCAAATTTTCTAATAAGGAATATCACCTTTATGAGTAATGCTAGATATTCAAAAATTTCATTCTAAACGTGAACTAGGAAAAGCAAATGATAAATTTTAATATGAGACAATATTTTATTGCGTAACTTAAAGAAATGAATGATATGATTTTTCACAAGTTTTATGTTGATTTAAGGTATGTTTTTTTTTTCAAGTAAAAATTCTTTTAAGTAGATATTCTGCAGAATTTTTAACCCAAAAAATGAAAATGAGTTGTTTGGTTATTAATGATATCTCACAGAATGAATGTAATAAAATAAGAGTATTTTAGATTAAAGTCGATTAGTTTCATAATTAAGTTTAGCTAACTATCAACATATGTTTTTGTGTTTTCATAAGAAAAGTCAACAATTAAATAAATCATCTCCATACAATTATTACAATAATAAGTGCCCAAATCTCCTATGAACTTAAGAAAAGATTAGCATTTTCACCATTTAATAAACTAGTCGCAACTCATGGATCTTCACATAGATTTACTCTTCAGGTTTTAGAAACTAAACCGAAGTAATTTGTCAAGTATAATAAGATCTTGCGTATTATTAGTAATGTATAATGAACTTTATATAATAAGAGTATAAAGATGTGAATGAGAATAGGAAAATGATAAACTGACAAGATGGTAATAAGATTTAATTTTTATTTATTTATTTAAACCCACCATAGGGTGGAAGTTAGGCAGGACCTCTTTGCCTATAAAAATAAAAATAAATACATTTAGCAGGGTCAGGTATATAGACCAAACCGCCAAACGAAATAACAAAAACAACCAAAAAAGAAAAAGAAAAGCTAAAGCAAATAAAAGAAACAAAGAATAAACTAGAGAACACCTTAAGTAAAGCCTAATAAGTGAGCTAACGCTAGAGTGCGGCGGCTCGTGATATTTGTGACCAGTAACTAAAATGAAGCCTCCTTTTTGAAACAGAGGCATGCGGGCCAGCGATAGTAAAGTCGGGGCTGATATTTTGATAGAATAGACTGTATGGTACGGGGTACGGTTATTTTTGTAGCCATCTCTTATTTTTCAGTTTTCTCTTCAACTGCTCAAGTATCAGTCTCCGAAGGCCAATAATATCTTGTATCCTGATCACTTGCAGAGTTGTTGCTTAAACCCTAACCTCTGGTTCCTCAAATCATATTCCAAGTAATAATTCTGCATCTGGAAATTCCCCAATATTATCGCCGGTCCACCAGACGCCTCCCTGTCGGTCACCACCGTCAAACAAACTGCCGAACCTTCACCAACCACCGCAAAATAATTCTCCACCGGCAGTGTCACCTCAGCACCTCCCTTGAAATGCAACTTCAACTCCGGAAACAACCCCGTTTTCTCTCCTGGAACATCAAAACAGGGCCTCAACCCCGTTAAAGCCTCAGCTCCAAGTGCCCTAGTACAGTTCCTGTTCTTCACCATTTGGGATATAAACTCATCAGCCAATGGCTCGAACAACTCCGGCGCCATGAATGTGAACGTAGTGCCAGAATCAACTATGGTGCCTCCATTTCCATCACGATCCAGCGTCAAGTACTTGTACTGAACTCTAACACGCCGGCCGCCGACAGTGATCCGTCTGAGACCAACGTAGTAGTAAACTGAGAAGGCATTTCTTTCAGCAACACTTGGGTTATTTACAAAAGGCGTGTAAGTTAGACCGGTTGTTTTCTTATCAGAATCCGAGCTGCCATTATCAAGAATCAGCGAGCTGGTTCTTGTCGTGTCGTCGAACTTGTGAGACAGGAGGCAGTAAGAGAACTTGTCGAGGTTGAGCTGACTCGGAAGTGAAGTTTTGCCTCGGCCGAACCCGGCAATGCCGGCCGGCTGGCGGGAGGATAAAACAGAGCATCCGACGAGGAAGTTAGGTATTATTCTGTTGGGAAGATTTAGGTTTTCTGACAGAGCAATTCCTTCTGTCAAGCCGGAGCCGTAGACGACCAAATAAGAAGGGCAGATTTGGGTACAGTTTTTTGAGGTGGCCAAGGGTTCATCATTACAATCTCTGCATTGAATGCTTTCGTAGTGAATCCAAGAGCATTTAGGGTTTTGGCAGCCGACGAGCCTTGATGACGAGGATAGTTTGGGAATGAAGGAAGGAATTTTTGAGGAGGAGCAGTACTTGCACTGATAATGGTTTGTGCATGGGAACCAGACAAGGTGACTGCCTGTGTCTAATATGAAAGGGATGATTTGTGGGGGAGTGCCAAATGAGAGGGAAATTGAGTAACCTCCATAGCTGTGAGAAGAGATCTTGGTTATTGTTGTTGTGGTAGTAGTGGTTTTAGTTTGGGGGTTTTTGATGTGAAGGGCTCTGGTTAACGACGAGGAGACTAGAGAATTGAGGTTTTGATATGAATCTTGAGATGGGTTTGTGTGGAAACGAGAGAGGGAGAAAGTGAGGGAAGTGATTGATGAGGGACAAATGGAGAGCAGGGTGAAGAAGAATATGAACGATAAACAGGGAGCAGAAATATTGGAAGCCATGATTATTGTTGCCCAGAAAGAGGGTACTCTTGAGGTTTTAATGGGGTTAATGCAATGTAAAAGAATATGAACAATGGCTGTTAGGTTTTGAGTGAGTAATATGCAACTAGTATAAGACCATTTAGAATAAAATTTTAAATGTGGAGAGTCACATCATTGATAAAAATTTTAAAAGATTTTTTTAAATAAAATTATTTAAATGAAATTGTTTACGTCTCTCTTTAATATTAAGTCATTTCTTTTTCAAATAGTACTATATTATATTTTTATTTCATACATCATTATTAAAGAGATAAAAGTGGGGTTCGCCTACCTTACAACTGTTGTACGGTGCAACGGATTTTTGTCTTTTTTGATGTTAAAATTCATTTAGCCCCTTACTTTTCTTTTTATTTACAGTTATTTTTAATTTTATGTATTTTGGTTGGTGACTTTTTAAAATGTAATTTTTTTATTTAATATAATTTAATTTTTTATTTACATTTATTTATAAGTTTATGTGTTTTAGCTAGTGATCTTCTAAAATGTAATTCTATTTTATTTAATATTACTTAGCTTTTTAAAAGAATAAATATAATAATAAGCCTATGACTAAATAATATTAAAAATTATTTTAAATAAAATAAATAATATTTAAGCCTATGATTACATGATATTAAATAAAATAAAATAAATAATATTAAGAAATATTAATTTTTAGACTCATTATTAATTATTTTGTTCTATTTAACATTGTTAAGTTTTATGAAAGAATAAATATAATAATAAGTCTATGATTATATAATGTTAAATAAAATAATATAAAATAATAATTATTTTTAATAATATAAATAATATTAAAAATTTATCCTTTAAAATAAAATAAATAATATTGATTAAAAGTGATTTTTTTAAGACTCAATGCTGATTATTTTATTATATTTAATATATTTAGTTTTTTCAAAGAATAAATATAATATTAAGCCTATGACTAAATAATATCAAATAAAACAAAAATGAAAAATATTAAAAATATTAAAAATAATATTTATTTTTCAAGACTCGTACTGATTATTTTATTTTATTTAAGACTATTTAATTTTTTGAAAGAATAAATATAGTAATAAGCCTATGATTGAATAATATTAAATAAACTGAAAATAAATAATATTTATTTTAAAAAAAAGTAACGTTAAAAATTTATTCTTTTAAATAAAATAAATAATATTAAAAATAAAATTTATTTATAGACTCACTATTAAATAAATAATATAAATTTGAAACAATCCGGACTTATGTGCTAAAAATTTTAACTTGTTAACTTTTTTGAGTTTTTAATAAATATCAGGGAGTGTAATATTAATATTCAAATAGACAAATCTCCCCCGTTGAAATCATCTTTTCAGTAAATCTAATGGCTACGGACTGAATTCACAAAAAAACAAAATTGGTGGTACCTTACAACTGTTGTAAGGTAGGTGAGTCCATAAAAGTGATATAATTTCTATTATTTTAATAAAGAAAAATTTATTTTTGTTTGAAGAATTTTTTGAGAGGAACTAACTTTTTTTCTCTTTTATTTGTTACGTAAATAAATAAATATTTGAAGAATAAATTTTAAAAAAATTTTGTGATGCTCTAATGCATTAAATTTAGAATAGCAAAAGACAACTGTCACTCGGTAACATGCATGGATACAACATGAATGCATTTCATTATCAAAAGTATTAATTATTGAATGGAATAATACAATCGATCTACTGCAGACCTTTTTTTACCTCATGAGCTGTGTGGTTCATGAGACCATTGGAGCTTAGGTGATTAAGCTGTGTCATCTGCTGTTGTGTAGGGCAACACCGTACATAACTTTTTGGCGGAATGCTATCTCTGTTTGTAGGGAACAGGCACGTGGACCACATTCAATTTGTTTAAGATGAACGGCCCCCCGTCAATCTCACGTCGTGCTTGGCTTGCCGCCCCGCATGCAACGTTTGGTCAGATGTGCGGTTGGCCAAATTTAATATAAGTAGCCAAAGGTGCCCACTGCTAGGGCGACCCCACTAAAGTTGACCTCTTCAGCAACAATGGCAGAGAAACACAACCTACTACAACATAATGCTTGATAGAACCATCCAAACCAAGTTTTTCGTGCTGTATTATTACTGCTCGAGTAAACAGAACATGTGCAAAACCATTACTGAATGAACAAGGCAAAATCAGCAAGAACGGCAATGTTGATCACTTCATCAATAACAAACTAGTAGAGATTGGGAGGCCAAAATGATTTGCAGAGAAACAGTTACAGGCATTCAGAAACATTCTCTATGGTTAGCAGATATTACGGGAAAATGAATAGTTCAATGTTGAAGCTTGGAAAGTTAGAATTGTTGTGGCCATAGACAGAAACATTATTGCTCCTTTGCTTTCTTGCGTGCCATAAACCGCTCTTTAGCAGCAGCTAGTGCATCTTGACTTCTTTTATGATGGTCAGGCTTTGGTTGGCCATCAGATGGTTTCTCAACCGAAGGTTTTTCTTGCTCTGAACTGTCTGAAACTGGCCTATCAGATGCTGGGTTTGATTCTGAGGACTCGATGCTTCTTCTAGAAGTCGAAGTTTCAGCCTGATACCCTACTTTCCCTCTGGAAGACTCGGAAGCAGAGTTCGAGTGGGCAGACAAACGTTCTTTATCTGGTGTGTCAGCAGCTCTTTGTATATCCTCTTTCTCTGGCCTTCTTTGTTCGGCCTTCTTGTCTACCTCTTTCTCTGGCTTCGTTACTTCAGCCTTCTTGTCTAAATTCATTGAGTCCTTCTTGCCTCCACCAAAGGCAACGTTTTTATGAAGGTTGAAGTAAAAATCACTCACATCAGTCTTCTTGGTGACCTTCAGAACAGAGATACGAACATGAAACAAATTAGAAAAATAGCTGAAGGAAGTTCATTAGATGCAGACTATAGATTTCTAAGATATGAAATCATACAAGTGTCAATTAAGATCAAGTGGGAAATAATATCAGAATGCAATTTACGTTAAATACTAATTCAGTTCTATCAAATAAATACAACTCACAATCACACAGTAGTTCATTAATATTTGATAAGCAATAAAGGATGCACTTTCAGGCAATAACCTAATGCAACATCAAGGATTAAAAAAAATAACAGTAATAGTAATTGAGATTAAATGATAGTAACAATTCATTATTTTTAAGCATAGAAGTAGATTTAAAAAAAAAAAAAATAGTACATCAATGTAAATCAAAACCATCTGAACCCTGATATGGCCAGATGAAATACAGCATCTAAGATTTCTTAAGTTATCAAACCAATAAACACTTTACAAGGTATATCATCCACTAGATAAAAAGCCTAAACCATGTCCTAAAATTCACCTCTGGAATATTCAAGCCAAATCTACAGAATACAGAATGACCAGATAAAATAAATTTGAAAATGTCCCAATATATGAGGAAAAAAAAACCACATACATGAAAGGCAGCGTGCAGTATCAGATTCCCTATGTGCAAGGTTGCTGCCTTCTTTGCATATACTATCCATAAGGAAGCTGCTAAGAACCCATGCTAAATGGTATGGGATTATTCCATCCGATTGCTCTAGGGGGGCACTAAGGGCTTCCATACCCAGACCAGAGCACTTACATCAAGATTCAAGAGCATTGCCCTAAAACTGTTCATCGTAATTAGTATCACTGCATGGTAGATACAAGGGTATTCCAGCACACATTGAATTTAAGGGTGCTAGGCTAAAGCTACTACCAAGGTAGTACTTGCTCATCCAATCTCGCACAAGGTGGCAGCAAGTACCTCATACTATAAGGTACAGGAATTTTGCGACTCATTAATTGGTTGTAAAACCTTTGGTTCCCTCCACCCATCTAAAAACAGAAAAGGTCAGGGTGGTAGATTGATTCAGAACCATACAAAGCATTTGCACTACCCTTTATATTTTTATGCAGAAGCAAAAAGGATAAACTTCCAACAGGATTACAACTATGATATAGGTCAAAAGCATAACAAGATAACAGCTTTATATCAAGCGAGGTCAAAAACAGAAAGGGTCAGGGTGGTAGATTGATTCAGAACCACACAAAGCATTTCCATTACCCCTTATATTTTTATGCAGAAGCAAAAAGGATAACCTTCCAACAGGATTACAAGTTTACAACTATGATATAGGTCAAAAGCATAACAAGATAACAGCTTTATATCAAGCAAGGATAGAAGTTATGAGGGCTGAATAACTGGATTGGGGGTGTTTGATTGTACTTTTTGAGCATACAAGGGCCGATGCAAACTAAGGAATGAGAAAGCATTATAATGAGCTTTAGATCTGAAAACTTGAAGATGGATTTAGTGGAATGAGTGGTTGAAGTTCACAGTTTTCTTTTTTCTACCTCATCTCATCATGCTTTTCAAATTTCTTCCCGGTGACTGAGAAGACAGTAAGTGTGCAAAACAAGAATGGGGGAAGTTCAAAACAACCAATATTTTATTTCCTCCAGAAGGAACAAACACAGATATCAGATAACAAATTTGACCAAACACCAGAAGTCTCCCCACTGCCACATGCGTATTATGAACATCATAACACTCTTACAAGAATAGCATAACAAACAGAAGTTAGCATCTAACCAAGACAGATAAAATAGCTATTATATAACATTTTCTCCTAAATAAACCAAATGAAATCTATTAGTGTTTCTCCTATCAGGTAAAAGCATTCTAGCAAAAAAGCTGAAATAGCTATTCCCAGTCATTTCAAAAGTCCCTTTATGAAATGCCCGAAAAGACTGTCTTACACCTCCATCAAATTGTGATTCACAAGACAAGTTGAAAGACAAAATGACAGATAATCCATTTATCATTATGATAACTTGAAAATATCACACTGTTCCCATAAATTGTACACAAATGCAGTCGAAGACGCAAGGAACTGATGAAAAATTTTGAATAAAAGTTTGTAAGTACCAGTTGAATAACTAATTTTAAGCTCATATACTTCATGAAGATCAGTAGACGAGATAAAAAAAAAAGGCTAAATTGACCAAAATTCAAATAACAGGAAAAAGTAATCAGACAAATTTAAGCAGTGACATAATTAAAAGTGTAAAGATCACAAGGGAAAAATTAGACATACATCATCTCTCTCATCTCGACGATCACGCAAGGCCTGTTCACGAGCCCACCTTTGCTGCTCTTCAAGTTTCTTCTTGTAAGCACCTGTAACAAATTTTTCCTTGTCTGCAAAAAGGTGGTCTTCCTTGCTTCTCTCTTTAGTAAGTTTCCTCTCATAGATTATGTCATGCTCCCGCTTTCGCTCTTCAGCTTTGTGAATCAGTTTATGAATATATTTCGGCTTAATCAAGATACAATGACACCAGTTATTTATTAAAGTCAGCATATCACATAAAATAAAGCTAAATTAAAAAATGATTGAATTATTATTATTAACTTTACATATACCTGTGTGTCTGCACGATCCTGCACTTTACGTCGTACACTTTTCTGCTTCATCTCATCATAACATCCGTCGTAATCAAACACATTTGGATCCTCTGCCAAGGCCTTCCTTTGCTGCTCCTCAATCTTTAAAATTAACAAAAGCATGGCAGTTAATTTCATTTATTTATAAATAATTAATTTCATTTATTTATAAATAATTAATTTCATTTATTTATAAATAATTAATTTCATTTATTTATAAATAAATTAGACAAATAAATAAATAATCAGAGAATCTTTTACCTCTTTGAGAGCCCTGTTCTTGATAGCTTGGCGGGAGATTTCTGTCTCCACGTCGTCGTCACCGCCGTCGTCGTCATCAAGACCAAAAGCCTTAGGCGGTGGCAACGGAGGCTTATTTGTTGGCTGTTTCTTTTGTTGTGATGGATTAACCCTAAGTTGCAAGCCGTATTTACTCATGATTTTTCAATTATACGCTGCGATTGATTTTGAACCAAATATAAACCTCAGGAATGCTAATTATATAAAATTATTGATGTATTTAAGAAAAAAAAGAGGAGAGAGAATGAAAATCGACGGGTACCGGAGTAGATTCAGCGGCTCCAGCGAACGAGTTTACAAAGCTGATTAAAGATTCTTTTCATACAGGATTGAGCACAGAGCACGTGATCAGTTTAAAGCTGTAATAAGCTGCTTCTGAAGTGTTTACGAAAGGATAGGAAAGGAGAACTGAATTCTGAAAGGAAAGAATTAATGAAATTAATTTGCAGATTAGGGACTCCTCAAAAAAAATTTGCAGATTAGAGTGCGGAAACGACGTCGGCGATTGGTTTTAGCATTTTTATAAATGGCGTTGTCGTTTTTATTATTATTTTTCTTTATTTTGAAAAATTGACCGCTTTGCGGTTTGCACTAAAAGTGAAAACTCAAAATCAACCTAACTTGGACTTGCAAGGACCAGATTACCCTTCTTCTTTGCATAACATATCCTGTATGCAGCCTAATTTTTTTTTTAAAGGGTGCAAAACTTGCAAAACATTCCGATTTTCTTTTGTGATAATCTTTTGCCAAACAACAAAATACTAAAGGTTAAGGTGGCGTTTGTTTGTTTATTTGAAATCTAAATAAATATGAATTAGTCTCAATTCTAAATAAAACTGGATATTTAAATATGAATGATATTTTGTTTTGCTGAAAATAAATTTTAAATTGTTTTTTAACTTATAAAATCTAAAAATTAATAATTTTACATTTGTATCCTTATAAATTATAAATGTTAAATAAATAATAAATATTTTAAATAACTTAAATAAGACAATATATTATTATTGAGTTCGATTATTCAATTGAATACAACTTTTTATATTGTAAATTAGAATACGTTAATCAATTTTATTTTAATCCATGATATTCTTATACGAAAGTATTTATAAATATTTATGAAGATAAATAATATTAATTTTAAAAAATAAAAACATAAAAATAATATATTATTACAAGTTATACAAATGGGTAATAATGCTAATTATTAAATTTTATTTAGATAAAAATAAAATTAATTCATTAGGTATAGATATATTAGAGAATATTTTTTAATGATATTATTTAAAACTTTTTAGATTAAGTAAAAAGTTAAAAAAAGTTTAATAACTTAATAACTAAAATTTTTCATAAATTTAAAAAATAAACAAATTTAATGATTGAACTAATTAAAATTAAGTTAATTAAATTATTAAATAAAATTAAATTAAAAAATAAATACCCCAAAGCTAGTTAGTGGGATTCAAATCTCTAGGAATGTTGGTTAAAGGGATAAGTTTCGTTACTTGCAGTGGCCAGTTTTGTGAAAATAGTCTACCTTTTTGGAAGGATAAACCTGTAAAATATTTTATGGCCACCCTGACTCTGGGGTTTTTAATTAAAGATGTCTTAAAAGTAGCGTATTTAGTTAAATATACCTTAAAAATAACGTATTTAGTTAAATATATTCTATGCTTGAAAATTATCTAGATATATTCTTTTATATGGTACATTGTCTAAAATATCCCTAAAGAAAAATATAAAACACACATAACTCACTTCCAACACTCTTTACTTCTCATTCTTTTTAACTCCACACAACAAAAACTCACTCCACACTTAAAATCACTCACGAACAATACACTGAGATTTTAGTTTGTAGCTGGGTGCATTATTCATCACATGAATAAGGTATTTGAAACTTTATTTTTATTTTGTGTTATTTATTTATTTTGTTGATATTATATTATTTTTAGTATTTTGTTTGGTTTGTGATAAACAATAAAGCAACTCACATTTTCATTATATTTGCATTGTATGACTGTTATTTGATGAATTTTTTAACTACATTCGTTAAAATTTAAAGTTGCTGCCAAAATTTTGTTCTGCACCCCGACATACACGACAGCAGCCGTGTATGTATGGATTTACAAGACTTTAGTTGTGAAAATGTGCAAAAGATTCCAATTATTATGATACCCTATCATTTTATTGGTGCAAAAAATATATTATTTTCACTAGATATATCCTTTTACTATTACTGGACTATAATAGTGTGTTTTAATAACTACACGACTACTATTGTGTACGTATGAACTTACATATTATAATTGTACATATATGCAAAATGTTCCAACTGTTGTGAGATCCTAGCATTTTATCAGTGCAAGAAAAATATTTTTTGAAGAAGAAATATATCCTTTGACTATTTATAGCCATGTATTTCTATAACTTACACAATTGTCATCATGTATGTATGACTTTTCTCATGTATGTATGAATTTACACGATAACAATTATGCAAGATTGAAAGATATAGTAGCTGTTATAACACATAGTATTCTGTTAGTATAAAGATTACATTTTTTTACTAAACATATTATCTAATTGTTTACTATACTATAGTTGTGTATTTTAGCAAGTTACACAACTATTATCGCGTAAACTAGCAATTACACAACAGCAGTCGTGTAAATAGACAAACAGTTCCACACTTCATAATATACATTGTTTGATTTTTTTTGTATAATCATCTGTTGTATTATTGCAAGAAGTGACTTCAGTATGTGTGCCTATTATTCATTAAAATCATAAGAAATTAGGATAGCATTACAAGGTGAAGAAAAGTTACGCCGTAAGTACCATAGGTGTGGTTCTCAATGATATAATCGACTAACTAGCAATACACCAATCTCACTATCTAACAATTAGCCCGTAGTTAGACCGAATGAAACAAAAACAAGCACACACACTACTATGAACATGA
This sequence comes from Atalantia buxifolia, assembly GCA_030444775.1. Classification (NCBI taxonomy): domain Eukaryota; kingdom Viridiplantae; phylum Streptophyta; class Magnoliopsida; order Sapindales; family Rutaceae; genus Atalantia; species Atalantia buxifolia. The sequence continues at coordinate 11,546,739 of CM059838.1, forward strand.
TATACTTGTCATTTTTATTGTTTTAATTTCTTTAATATCTAAAATAGTTAGTTGATAAATTTTTATCTTTTTTTATTTTGCAGCTGGATAAACATGTTTGTGTGGCTTATGCTGTTTTTAAAAGGAGGCAATCAGGGCCTTATAATACATGGGTCGAGTGTTTTGGCTGAGCATGCAAATAATTATGATGATTGTGCAGCAACTTCCATTGTATTACGACTTATTTATGATTTGAACATGTATTGGATCTATATTATTTGATATACAATTACTTTTTTTAGTTGTTAAATTGAAGTATGATATGTTAAAGCCTATGTTGTCTTTGTTATCATTATAATGAATGTTTTAGGTAATTTTATGTTCTATGTTCACTTACCCAACTACAGTCGTGTATTTTGGCTCTTACTCGACTATTGGCGTGTAAATCTGATTGTACTCAGCTATAAATGTGAATCTATTAAATACTCGACTATTGTCGTTTATTTATGAAAATACCCGACTAAAGTTATGTATCAATGCAAATACTAACTGGTTATGTATGTTTACAGATACTCAACTTCTGTCGAGTATTTGTAAAAATACTCGACTGCAGTCGTGTACTAATTCAAATATCAGCTGGTTATGTATGTTTGTAAATACTCGACTGTAGTCGAGTATTTTGTGAAAATACCCGACTGCAGTCGTGTACCAATCCAAATACCACCTAGTTATATATGTTCGAAAATACTTGATTGTAGTCGAGTATTTTGTGAAAATACCCGACTGCAGTCGTGTACCAATCCAAATACCACCTAGTTATATATGTTTGAAAATAATTGACTGTAGTCGAGTATTTATGAAAATACCCGACTGCAGTCGTGTACCAATTCAAATGCCAGCTGGTTATGTATGTTTGTAAACACTCAACTGCAGTTGAGTATCTGTGAAAATACCCAACTGCAATTGTGTACTAATGCAAATACCAGCTGATCATATATGTTTGAAAATACTCGACTGCAATCGATTATCTGTGAAAATATCCGGCAGAAGCCGTGTACCAATCCAAATATCACACGGTTATGTATGTTTATAGATACTCAACTGCTGTCGAGTATTTGTGAAAATACCTGACTGCAGTCATGTACTAATTCAAATACTAACTGGTTATATATGTTTGGAAATACTCGACTGTAGTTGAGTATCAGTGAAAATACCCGACTGTAGTCGTGTACCAATCCAAATACCGCCTGGTTATATATGTTTGGAAATTCTCGACTGTAGTCGAGTATCTATGAAAGTACCCGGTGCAGTCGTGTACCAATGCAAATACCAGCTGGTCATGTATATTTGTAAATACTCGACTGCAGTCAAGTATCTGTGAAAATATCCGACTGCAATCGTGAACCAATGCAAATACCAGCTGGTCATGTATGTTTGCAAATACTCGACTGTAATCGAGTATCTGTGAAAATACTAAAAGACAGTCATGTATTTAGGCGGGGCATTTCTTGAGCATATATGACCATTCTATTACATCATATACATTATATAAAATTATCGTCTCTGTTATTAATATACTTAATAAAAAAAATGTATGATGTCAAATTAGCTTTAATGATATCAAATATCAGCAACATCCCATTGTAATCATTACATCTCATGATAAGTAATCCAAAAAATGACACATCAATGAAGTTTTTAAGAGTGGGACATTACGTAGTTTTTTTCCAAGATCTACTCCAAAATAATTTGACAGCCAATGCTTTTTGAAATTGTGCAACATCATCTTATTAGCAATATGAATATGAATTGACATCAAGTCAGTGGCCAGGACCTCCAAGAACTGTAACCAAAATGCTCCATAATCACCACTAAAAAAATTCCTATAAATCAATCGTAAAAAATCACCATTGTTATTATTAAGTCAAAAAAATATAATTTTAATTTGTAGTAAAAATAATACTTCAAATTTATTATCACTATCGTAATATATTATCAATCTACTAAATGATCACACAACATAAAAGCAACAGATATGAGAACTTTTTACAACTTAAAAATGTTCTATATATAAGACAATATGACTTTGTTCTAACTAGCATCTATAGGATCAGCATAACTATATTATTTCAAGAACAAACCCGTCAAATTAAAATATATTGCCAATAACTATGAACTCAAATAATTTTTAAATGAGTTATAAACAAAAATAAGAAATAAATCATCACTACCACATGACATAAAAATCAAACTTTATGTATCGAGTATGTTAACAATTCCAAATAAAGTATAAATATTCAAAGAAAATGTTGAATTTTTTCATAACACTCAAACAATTAATTTTCATTAGTTCAATCTGATTAATAAGCTATTAAGTATGTGTATAATTGTCAAAAACTAAAAACAAGTTTAGGACGAGTGTATTAAAGGGCAATTCTCCAATAGTTAACTAGTTGGAAATATATACAACAACATTTGCTGCACAATAATATCAAATCCTAAATGCTACGTAACTTCTTCAGTCAATAGCCTCATAGTGAAACAAATTAATAAATGATCCAACATTATTTCAAAATTCACAAGTCGTTCAAAACACATTTATTAATAGTATACTATCAATAGTTTTATGCTGAAACAAATGACAAATTGTTAATAAATTAGAATTCCAAAATAAAGGTTCTATAGCAAATAATAGAGAAAACCCAAATTATAGCATAATGAATGCATACGCAGCTGAAGAAAATTGATATATAATTCCCACGGATGAAGTTCAACTACAAACAACAAGTAAAATTATACGAAGATCTAATGCATAAACTAGTGTAGCCATAACCGAGTATTCATAAGGATAATATTTGTTTTATCCAATTCTCTAAAAATATTTAATTAGGAACTCCCACAATCATTATTAAAGAGCCATTAAATCACTCTCTTCAATTTCAAATCCACAAGTTCAACAAGCTTCATTACATTACCAACAAGAAAGATTATCAGTAAATAAGCAAGATAATAACCAAAATCATGTGGGTAATTTGTTTTTTAAAACCCTAATGTATATAACCCTAACAATTATGCACCATAAATTCTCTTTATAAAGTAAAAATCAAGTGTAAATGTGGTTAATGACATTTAATTCGGTGAATTTTCCGTCTTTAATTCGGTGATTTTGTAGCCTTTAATGTGGTGGATGAACTTGCAGCAACAGGCGTTGTGTATGGTAGCTCGTGAAGGTAGATTTTGAAATTTGAAGAATTAAATTGGGGTAATTTTGTAATTGCACATTGAAAAAGGTATATAAAAGAAATTTTAAATTATGGGGGTGTAGTTGGATAAATACCTAACCTTTAGGGTACGGGGACAAATCCCTGCTGTAACTCTGCTAGTCGAGCTTTCTTCATTCTTCTGGTAATCAATCACCTATTCACCTCTTCGATTAACGCTGCATCTATTTTCACAGGCTCCAACAACGGTAAGTTTCTTGAAAATTTTCACCCATCTTCTATACTCATGCTTAGATTGTCGTTTTTTCTGTTGGTCATGAACGAAATGTGTTTGATTTAAAGATTCGATTATATTGTATCTCATGCTTTATGGGTTTAACATACATGTGGTATAATTTGAATTTGCAGTATGACAATGATCAAATTGATTGGTTTTGCTTCAACTCATTGGATTTTATCTTTTATTTTTTAAAAAAAATTTGACTTCTTTGAGCGTAACTGCACAGTTGATTGTAGGAATGAACCTTTCATCTTAATAGGGAGAATGGTTGCCTATAATCTTAATTGATAGTTTATTAGTTCTTACGATGTGTTTCTTGTTAATATGAAACGGAATGCCCGCGATTGAAACCAATTGTTCAGTTGTTAAAAACCCACTATTTGCCAACTTAATGGTTGTTACAATCTAATACTACAACAGCAGCTTCACTGGTGGGTGTTGGTCTAAATTTATGTTTCAAAGATAATCAAATTTTTTAGTTTAATACAATGCCTTCAAATCAATGCTATATTGCAATTTGTAGGTGTTGAGTGTTGACGAGTTTCTTTTAGCATGTGTATCAAAATAATGGTGCTTATTGGCCTTCCGATGCTGGGTATTGAAAGAAAATGTAGGATAGTCTGTGCATTTGTGTATTGTATTCTTAGGTTTTATTTGTAAGCACTAAGCAGCTTCTGTGCAGAAATGTGTTTGATAAGTGTCTCTAGTGCTACCGGTGAAATTCATGTTTGTGTTTTTTGGAGCTAAAGTTTCTAATGCAATCTTAAGCAAGTAGTATTTTGACTGGCTTGAAAAAAGGTTCCAGTGTTTCTAAGTTTTGATGGTATACTAAATTTTAAGGCTTGTATTTTAAGCTCTCAGACAATTTGAGTTCCTGCTTTCATTAGTTGCTGGTTTAATTCGAAATGTTGCTTATTTGAGTAATAGTTGGCTTGTAGCCTCTGATAATGTTGAGGGATTCTTGCCATCTGAGCTTATTTTACTTATAACTCAAAAGCTTCTGGTTCGTACGAAACTGTTATTAGGCAAGCCTTTTACAGTCACAGATTTGTGTGTAAATAAACTTTTGGCAGATGCAGCAATGGTAGCTTATTCGGATAGAATTCTAGTTGTGTATATTTTTATCTGTTTATGAACTGATCTAACTCATTCCAGCAGACGGCTTTGTGTTCGAAACTAGGCAGGTAGCATGGGGAACAAGCCTGCAGTGCCAATGACAGTAAAGCAGGAAAGGGAAGAAATCTTTTTGAAAGTTGTACCTCCCCTGGACCGTGCTTATGTCCGATGGCTTGTTCGGGATCTTGAGATGATTCATCGATTTACTCCTAGAAACCCACATGCGGTAAAACCACCAGATCATTATATTGAACACATGCGCTTGTATGGAAGGTTGGATGTGGACTTGGATGATCCTGATCTCGCCCATTTGTTCAAGTAGGTCATCTTGTAACATACAGTTTGTTGTAAATGAAATACGATAATAACTTTGAAATCTCATACTCTTTTGTTGATGTCCACAGACTAGAAAGTTTTCTGACTTTTGTCAAAATACACATATATGATAATAACTTTTGAATCCCTGGTTTTCTATTGTAGCTGATGTTTGTTGGGGGTTAGGAATGATGGTAGTTAAGCTCTCTTTCTTTCTCTCAGGACAAAAATTTTTTTTTTGACTTTTCATTTACTAATATTTGATAATTCGCTGAGTCACAATGTGGTTGGTTAAAGAACAGGCAACCAGAAGCAGAATATTAGGTTATTATAGGTCCCATATTACAAAACCAGGGAAAACTAAAACTATGGGTATAGTTACTAGCTATGAATTTTAAGTTGTAAAGTATAATAATGATTGTAGAGATGCCAAAATATGCTTATTTAGCTTTGTTGTGGCTCTATCCAAGCCAATGACAATGAGAAAGAATGCGCATGCCCAGTAATGCCGCCACCACCGTGACTGTGAAAGTGCCGTCTGAGTTTTGTCTCTTAGCCAAGCATATGGGGACCTACTCCTAACAATCATGCATGGACGGTGAGCCCTTTCTATCCCAAATTCAAAAAATTAATAATAACAGAAAAAATGTCAAACATTTAGACAAGCTTTTTTAAGCAAGACTGTGCTATGACTTAATGAGGTCACCTCTTTCAAATTTCAGCATTTGGAATGAATATAATTCCATTTATGCTGCTTGCGTCCGAAAGGAAGTTTCTTGGAAATTGATTGTTTTCTTTAAATTTTTCTTTTAGTAGTTAGACGGGTTTTAGATCAAATTATAAGAAAGTTCAAGAAAATCATCAAATGGAAGCCTTTTCTTTTCCATTCTTTACTTTTTTCATTGAAAAATATATATTAATTCTTTTAGATTAATTTTAGATTACCCTTGTAAAACGATAATGTTTAAAATAACCCCAAATTATTGTAAGCTTTAATTCACTCTCACTTTTAAAAATAAATTTTTAAAAATAAAAAATAAAAAAATTCATCAATTACTCCCATTTTTTTCATTCTCATTTTTTCTTTATAAATAGTGTTTTGTAGGTGGTCATTTTATGATAGAATAATTTAAAATTTATGATTTTCTTTAAAAGGCCTAATGTTTAAAGAGCCCAGCCCACGATGGGCGTCTAGTTAAACTGTTTAGTACAGGATGGCAAACAGTGCCCTAAAGAAATGGTCAGTGACCGAGTGGTGACAAAGTGATGAGTTGGCGTTAGGTGGTCGGAGTTTCCTTTTTTTTGGTTTGTGGCTTAATGCGCGCCAAATAATCGCCACTTTCTTTGCGTTCACAAATGGCGCCAATCGCCGATTCGAACCCTCTTATATTTCTCTTTTTACTTCAAGAGCTTTAGTATATGATACCCCTTACAATTTAGTCCATATCCGTTGCCATCAATCAAAATTATTCTTGTTTATTAGCATACCGTTTTAGTTCAATTTTCTAATTATTTCGACAATAAAATTATAAAAAAATTCGTTCGGGATTTTGATTTTTCGGAAATAAATTTGAATTTTTTTAATTCAGGTGGTAAAATTATTATCAATAATAATAATCACATCTATGGAGCATATATAATCACAAAAAAAAAAAATTACTATGATTTGTAGTTCACACTGAATTGTTACAATTTGACATTAAATTATGCATCGTGACTAAATGATAACGGAAAAATTTATAGTATTGTATTCATATTTTAATCTCGGTCTATTTGATCAAATTAATTTATATATTTTTTAACATAAAAATTAACTTTAAATCATTCTAACTTAATTTTATCTAAATCTAGATAAATATGAGTTGTATTTTTAAAACATACAGACAAGATCTGTAATAATTTTCAAAAATTCAATAATTAATAAATGCACAAACTTTCCAATAAATTATTAAAAGACTTCCTTCCTACACTTTCTCAAAAAGTCAAGTTGACTTATACCACGGCGCCAAACAGTAACCAATTTTAACTAGACTGAAAACGGTAATATATAAATATACATATTATTATTCCCATCTATAAATTATTTAATTGGCCAATTATTTTATTTTCCTTTTTAATTTTATTTTTTTGTAAACTGAAATAATTTTAATTAATAATCAGCTTCCCTCCACATCAATATCCGAACCAAATTCCCTCCTTCCCCCACTCTTTCCCTCGTTTTCTGCTCACTTTCTCTCTCTTTCTATCTCCCGCTTTTTTTATTTTCCTTCTAACCAAACACCCTTCTCCAGATCTCTCCCCTCCTCCCCTCCAATTTCTCCTGTCCAATTCGTTACGATTACTTCCACTACATCGCTCTTTGATCTGCTTTGCTGTCTTTAAAATCCCCAAACCCTCACAAAATCAAAAAAAAAAATTATTAAAATTTCGCTTTTGTTTTATTTGAATTTTTACTTTTATTTTTTAAATTGGAGATGTCGAATTCTCAAACGCCGCAGGACAGCTCCGCGTTTAAGCGGCAGCTCCCGTTTTCGGCTATGAAGCCGCCGTTTTTAGCTCCCGGTGGTGATTATCACCGCTTCGCGGCCGAGCCCCACCGCCGACCCGATCAGGAAGCCGAGGCCATCGTTGTTAAATCTCCTGTGAGTTTTATCTTTTCAAGTTGTTTCTATTTTTTAATTTTCTGTTTTTGCCTGTGTTTTACTTTTTTGGGGTTCTGTCTTACTTCCCAATTTTGAAGTTGTGGTTTATGTTTTAAGTGTAATCGCGAGTTAGTGGTATCAGATGCGTTAATTGTATGAAGATCTGGTTCTTTAGTGATTAAACTTGTGAATTTGGGATTTCAGGTTGGTGACATTACTGATAAGAATTAGTTCTTGGGGACTGTTAGATTTGTTGCTGGGCAGTGATTGTTTGTTCATTTGATAAGAATATCTGTTTGGTTGTACTGATTTTGGGAATTTCGGTGTCTTTTTGACTATTGTATTTACCAAGTTTTCTTTCGTTAATGGGGGCTTAGTGGGTTTGTTTAATATTTTGTATGTTAAGCTGCTGTAGACTTGGAGCTGTATGAATTTAGATGTCAATTGGGTGATTGTTTGTGTTTTTATTCTTGGTTTTGTATCTGAATCAGTGTGCTAATTATCTCGACTTTTTATTTGTGCCTGGTGTTGACTGTTTCTGAGTATCAGTATAGTCAGAAGAGGGGAAGGGAATGGCCTATTTTGTCATGAAATCACTAGTTTGATTTTTCATTTTTTTGATGGCCTGCTCTTTGGCTTGTCATTATGAACTTTTGGATGTTGTGAATTTGACTGACAGCATTGCCTGTAGTGTGTTAATCTCTTTTGTCTTTTTAATGGAGCTGGACTTAGTTGACCTGAGCCTTCATGAGTGTCAGTGAGTCATCAACTGTTTGTTGGGACCCTAGTAAATAAAGAAAAAGTCTTCTCTTTGCCATTGACGGTAAAAGGGGATCAAGTATTTTCATGCTCTGATCTTTCACATTTGGCTGGGGTTACTTACTACACTCTTACAGGTTCAGAATTTTGTTTCATGCTTAATAGTATCCCTCCATATTTTCATATATCACTTGTTATTCTTCAAGTAAAATGTAAAACACATAAGAAACAAGGAACTTATGCATGGCTAAGCTTAATTTCAGCTTCTGGTTCTACTCTCTTCTCATAATGTTAAATAGTTGCCAATTTCAGTTGTTTGATAATATGCATAGTTTGGAAGTTTACATCTATTGTCTAGATACGCTCAGAAAAGCTTCCACTAGTGAAGAAGAAGCCTACTGATTTCCCATTTAGGCTTAAAGTTTACAGTCTGGAATCTTTTTTTGTCTCAAGTGCTTGTGTATTCTTATGGCATAAAAATTGATTTGTTACTGAATTATATCAACTGGCAAAATCAGTATGCATTGCTGTAGCATACCAAATCTGGGACGTTGCTAATGTTTTAACTTCAAAGAATCTTACAGTGGGCACAACTGAGATAGTGACCAACATTGATTTCATGAAGCAATGCTGTCATTGGTTAATATGGTTAGATTTTAGGTTGCATGTTAGCAGGTAGTTCTTAGTCCATCATTCGCTTATGTTGTGAAAAATTATTTAATTAGGAAGGAAAATGATGAGCTATATGTATATAATGTTAAGAGTATGTTCCAGTAATTTTCTAATCAGTGCTATTGAAATTTGTGCACATTGTTATACATGCCATGGATTTTCTGGTTCTTAACTAATAATACAGGAGCCCTAATTTGAAACATTGATGTTGGATATGTGATTAAGTAGTTAAAAGCATGTGATCAATCTTCTATCTTCTCATATGGACTTTCTTAAAAACGACACAGAGTTGTGACTATCTATTTTGCCATGGTACGATGATGCAGTGAGAGAAGCTGTATTTATCATGCAGTATTTCACCAGGGGAAATGGTTAACTATATAGTTTGACCTCGTTAAATGGTGCCGGAGATGTGGTACTGTAAATGACTAAATTGTTGAAACTTAAAGGGTGGTGAGCATGCATCTTCATTTATTCTTCTCATTGAATATGGAAAGATCGAGATTTTACAGATAAGATACCATACACAGTGCATGATTTAGGTTATGCTAGGTTTGTTGCAGTTCTTTGTTTTATTTAAACAAATGGTTTGGATATTTCCCCCTGTTTTTGGGTGGGAATATGCTTAGGATTTCCAATTGAATGTATGTGATGAGATAGGAAAAGATTTGAGCTTCCTTGTGTCATTGTCCATCTCCTTTCAATTCAGGTGGCTGTATGTTCTAGAGTTTAGTCTAGAGTGTGAAAAAAAGGATATTAACTGGGGTTGGTTTCTCTTGACTGAAATCCTGTACTTGGCTCAGCTTATGCGTGTGTTCTATATGATTCTTTTAATTTGCTTTCCTTAATTTTCATGCTTTTCTTTTGGATTAACTATGCACTGAAATTTATTTGCTCATTTTGCTTATTGTGCTTTGCAAAACTGATTGTTTCTTTTAGCAATTAAAGCGAAAGAGTGACACAGCAGATCATGATGCTGAGTCAAGTGAGAAGACTACTGGTCCTGGATACACTGAAATAGTTAACAGCCCTCTTCAGACACCTGTATCAGGAAAAGGAGGAAAGGCACAAAAAACATCAAGGCTTGCAAAGAATAGTAAAATAGGGCCACAGATTTCTGCTTCTAATCTTGGTGAGTACCACCGCTTAAATCTTGTGTAGGAAGTTCTCTGCGTAATTCTGCAATAGATTAACTATAGGTAGGTATAAAACTGGAAAATCTGTTGTTCCCACCTTAGTATTTGCAGAAACAAGTCTATTTTCTGTTGACACTGGCAGGACATAAGGAAACAAAAGTTGATATATTTGATGAGAAAAAATCTTATTTGACAGGTTCTCCTGGCAATAATCTCACACCAACTGGTCCCTGCCGTTATGACAGCTCTCTTGGTAATTGCTTATTGCATATTCATTTGTTTATTCTTTTATATTTTATTTTTAGATGAAACAAGGTTTCTCTTCTCAAAGCTTGATTCATACCTTGTGGAACAGAGAAATTACCTAACAATTTTGTTTTCTGTATTCCAGGGCTTCTGACAAAGAAGTTCATCAATTTGATCAAACACGCTGAAGATGGTATTCTTGATCTGAATAAAGCTGCTGACACTTTAGAGGTGACTGGTTTACTTGTTAAATTAATCCCACCCTATATTATAACTTTCAGTTACTAGAAGGTTCTCCCTTGCCACAGGTGCAAAAGAGACGCATTTATGATATAACAAATGTCCTAGAAGGTATTGGTCTCATAGAAAAGAAGCTCAAGAACAGAATTCAGTGGAAGTATGGACACAGAATGATTTTTTGACCTTGATGTCGTTTGTGATTGTTTAACTATCTTAGTTTCTTAATCTTCGTTAACCTGTACCCTCTTCAATGTTAGGGGACTCGACGTATCAAGGCCTGGGGAGGCTGATGAAAATGCTTCGAGTTTACAGGTATATAAATTTCCAAAATCTTGGCTTGAAAGGTCTTGGAAAACTTAGCTAAATCAGCCCTAAAATCTTCTTAACAACTTTCAATACTCCATTCGTCTTCAACACTTATCTTTTCAATTTGTTTCCTAAAATTATCATATAACCTCTATTGCTACCACTACCACCACAATAAAATAACTGGTGTAGTGATATTTATGTGACTTCAGGCAGTACTACCTTACTCAGGTTTTAGTGGATGTTACTTTATTGGATTTAATTAATTACAAAATCATTCTTTTTTTTTACCCTCCCTACTCTTCAGATTTCAAACATTTTGTTATACCATATGAAGAGTAAAGCATTAGAAATTTCCACTTGCGAATTCTCGTTTTTCAGTTCTAAGCTTCCAATTTCGTTTGATAGCTTCTTTGGCTTTGCAGAGTTCTTCATTTTTTTTGTTCTCTTCATTTTTTTTTTCTTTGTTTAGTTATCAATATGATTTTTAACTGAAACAAATGTGATTTTGCAGACAAACTCAATAATTCCCCGCGTCGACTAGTTAGCATAGGAACAAGAAACTTTGCCAACTAGTTAGTGTAGGAACAAGGAACTTTCCCCTCATGTCAATCCTCAAGCCAGTCTTCTGTTGTAGTTTATGCTGTCCTACACTTTGACTGTCTTTATTGCTTTTCTTTATCTTATTTATTTCCTGCTGACAAGTCTAACGATGATGAGCAGTTAAATAGGATTTGCTCATTCTAGCCCAAATAGTTAGGACAAGACTTCCCGAGTTGCATTTGGTTGGTTATGCATATACTGATAGTGATGGATCATTCACGGTTCCTGTGGTCAATTATCAGAATATTAACAAAAATATGGTTGGGAAGTTGGGAATTCCAGGATTTGACTTTATCAACTCTTTCTTTTCTGGTAGGCAGAAGTAGAGAGCCTTACTATTCAAGAGCGCCGATTAGATGAACAAATAAGGTTATGCAGTCACCTGTTTTATTCCTCTCTTTAACACTGCTTATTTGCAACCATTAGTTTGCTCTGACGTTTCCAACTTCTTGCAGAATAATGCAAGAGCGGTTGAGGGATCTTAGCGAAGATGAAAATAATCAGAAGTACTTTCCTTCTCCTTTTACCCATTACAAATTATTAGCAACTTACAATTGTTTATTAATTGGTCAGCCAATGATTTAATATTTTATGACCTTAGGTGGCTTTTTGTCACGGAAGATGATATCAAGAGCTTACCCTGCTTCCAGGTTAACTTTTTTGTTTGTCAGGCTGGCACTTGTGTTTTAGAGTTGGTGGTTGTATGATCGACTTACATCCTGAAAACAGAATTTCTTGATTGTATGTAATGAATTAAGTATGGTTCAATTGTTTCTTGCAGAATGAAACCTTGATAGCTATAAAAGCTCCACATGGCACCACTCTGGAAGTCCCAGACCCTGATGAGGTAAACCCAAAAGCATACAAAAGGCAAGGAAAGTTCATTTGCTTTTGTATGTGCAGATTCTGATTTTTTTCATCCTTTCCTTTCCAGGCTGTTGACTATCCCCAGAGAAGATACAGAATAGTTCTCAGAAGTACAATGGGTCCTATAGATGTTTACCTTGTCAGGTACAGTTACCTCTTGTTGGTTAAGAACAATGATCACTTAAAGCAGTTTTTGGAGGCCCTCTCATTCTGTCCTTGTCTCTTTGTCATTCTAGTCAATTTGAAGAAAAATTTGAGGAGATACATGGTGCAGAGGCACCTCCAAACTTGCCATCAAATTCGGGTTTTAACGAGAACCAGACAGCAACGGTGATAACAGAGGAGAGCAGAGGCAAGGAAATTGAAGTTCAAGAGCAAGATTCTCAAAGAATGTGCACAGATCTTAGTTCCTCTCAGGACTTTGTGAGTGGGATCATGAAGATTGTTCCCTCAGAAGTCGATGTAAGTTTATGTTCTTGCTTGGTTTCTGTATTATTGCTTTCAGGAAGATAGAATCTGGCCAGTTACCAGTGATTTTGTCTTTATAAGCACAAGCAGCATGCTTCAGTTTTCCAGTTATCTGAAAATTGTACATGCTTCAGTTTAAGCTGAACTCCTAGGGCCTAGGCATTCAAGTGATATAATTCTCATTTAAAAAAAAAAATTCCTTCACAATCATTTCAAGTGACTCGGGTGGGGTTAAGCAGTTTATGTAGTTCCAGGTTTAAATCTTAATGATAAAATAACCAGGAAACAGGGTTTACTTTTGAAACAAAATAATTCTTGGATAAATAGTTTATACTGGTGCAACTTTAAAATTTCTATGCTATATTGTCAAAGAAAGGAGTTATACTAATTACAAGCATTCATTGTATCTGGTTGTCTTTGCAGAGTGATGCAGATTACTGGCTTTTATCAGATGCTGGAGTTAGCATCACTGACATTTGGCGAACTGAACGTATCCTTTTCATTAGCATGTTTCAATCATTATATCTTTGAGCAAATAAATGCCGAAGTCCTTGACTCAACTAATAGCTGGGGTGGAATGGAATGATTTGGGTACACTTCAAGAGGATTATAGCATGCCTACTGTCAGCACACCACAGCCCCAAACTCCACCATCCAATACTGCAGAAGCACCACCTGCTGCTGCTAATACTGGAAGGTGAGCGATGTGTGTTGATAAACGAGAAAGTGAAGATACATGGCTTTTGTCTAGAAACTGGGATGTCTACCCATTGTTCGGTTTGATGTCCACCAATTGTTCATTTTGATAAACTGGAGGTGCGGCTGAAGGTCCTGAGGAGTCATCAAGATTCTGAGGCACTCAAGAATAGGAAGAGGTATGGGGATTGTACAGTCAAGTAATATATATGATCCGATATGATTGTAGTAAATAAAGTATGTATTTGTAGTTAAGAGCCCTGTATATTACAGCATACCTTTTCGTGTTGTTGTAGCGACAAGCTCAGATGGTAAGCTTGACTGGCAACAGATAGGATTATATAGTATCATGTAATGTAATGCTAAAAATTCGGTTTGATCATAACTTCAACAATTGATCCAAGCTATTCTTTTGCTTTTTATTGGTATCATGACACTTTAGGTGAAAGTGCCATGATTTCTGCTGCCAAAAAAGATCATATTTGCATCCCCATTTGCTGTTAACCAAAATGTCATTAATATTTGAAAGAACATATGAATCTAACACCAGAGAAACTAGACAAATAGATGAGCATTATACATGAAGCGCCTTGCATCTAAGCAAGAACCTAAGCAAGCTATTTCTCGTTTTCAACTTTCTTTCCGATCCACCTAGCAACAATAGGAGTCAGAGCCACTGTTGGAGGAAACCTAATTGGAGATGCAGCCTTGTGTGCAGCATATGCCAAAGCAAATATCCCCACCTTTTCACCAGTTGCATCAGTTGAGATGCCCACCTATAAGTTCCAATTTCCAAACAAAGTTGTTAATCTAAAAGCTGAAATTTGCAACACAAGGAGGCTAGCTACTTAGGCTTTCTTTGGTGGTTGTAGTTACCTTCTGCAGTAAAGCTTGAACATCAACTCCAGCAGCAATTAGCACGTAGCAGAGAGAGAATGAGATCAAGGAGAGTGTTATAGAAGTGGCTAGGTATGCCCCTCCATATTTGGCTAGCAGTTCCTTTGCTTGATCCCCCCTTGATTTCTTTTTATCACCTTCCGCATTTCCTTCCTCTTTTGACCTGAATATCTATAGAGTAAAAGATGGATCAATTAATTTTACCAATCAGGGGATATAATAATATACAACTGCAGAAGCAAAATTGTCATTAACTTCACTAAATTTTTTGGTATCTCCTAAATATTGGAGGTAACATAAGCAATATTGGAGATGACACTATCAACCTTTACTTCACGGCTAGAGCTTTCATGCCAGAGCAGTGAAAGATGGATCAATTAATTTTACCAATCAGGGGATATAATAATATACAACTGCAGAAGCAAAATTGTCTTTTTTTGGTATCTCCTAAATATTGGAGGTAACATAAGCAATATTGGAGATGACACTATCAACCTTTACTTCACGGCTAGAGCTTTCATGCCAGAGCAGTGAAATACCAAACGAAGCCTTTTTCTACTTTATCTATATGTGCAAGTAAATTAATAAACAAGACGGTTACTATGGCCTTGCTATTGAAAGAACAATCTTTAATTAATTTACACAACTAGTAACTCATGTAAGCAGTTTCTTTCATCCTATGAACACAATTGTCAAAATTACTTCTCAAATAACTACATCCACAATCATACAAAAAAAAAAAAACAGTTAAATTCTTCGATCATTACTATTAGAATTTACACTTGAGATGCCCAAATAAGAAAGATAAGTGAAACGGGTACCTGCCAAAGGCCAGCTTCAAGGCCGTACTTCTTTGTGATTTCCTCAGCAGAAGCAGAAGCAGGAGATGAAGTTTTTTCTTCTGTCTTTTCTTTGATGGCTCTGACTTTGAAGCTTTTCCAGATGGGTTTTGAGGATTGAATTGAACCAACATAGCAGAATTTGCAGTTGTTGTTGCTATTCAAGATTGAAGCTGATAAGAGAGAATGGCTTAGCAGAGTTGTTGCCATTTTCAGCAAAAACTAAAAATATCATCTATCTTCTCAAAACATACTCTTTTAGTCGTGCGAATAGTAAAAAAAGTACAAAAGCTGTGGCAAATTTGAGACACGGAAAGAAACGATGCTCCAAGCCTCCAACGGCATGTATTGGCCTGGACAAATTTAAAAAGGTTATTATGGTCATTTGCGTGGCTGTGTTTTTGTCTTGTCCAAACCAATTGATGGTCAAGGAAAGGGCAAGTAGAGCAATATGATGCCTGAAAAATAACCAAGATGATGGTGCCTGGGCTCCAGGTCTTTTCCAAATACACCTCCCCCAAATACAAATTACACCCATTGATTATATATTGGTTAAAAATATCATTTATTTTATTTATTTTAAGAGTAAAAAAGATGAAATTAAAAGCTATAGGTAAAAAAAAAATGACAAATCATGATGTAAAGAATTTCATACTTCTTAGAATAAGGATGTGGGAGAAGTGAATAGAGAAAATATGTGTCAATTTTTGTATTGTGTAAAGTGCTAAATTTTAATCCATTGGAATCAGACCTTAGGAATCTCAAACATTAAAATAGAAGTATATGATAACACAATTTGATTAATTTTGTAAACAAGAAGCTTTAGTCTCCACTACCGTGGCTGGTAATTTGCTAACTTGAATTTGCGATCAACTGGTGGGATTTCTCGTCGTCTTCAATCATCTTACCACGGTTTTATAGATTTTTGAACTAATGGAATCGTAAACGTTTATTTCATGACTTATCTGCTCTAATCTCTTAACTATATATTCCATGAGTTTCATTAAATTTAATTATTTGTTGGATATATATTTAATAAATTTAAGATAAAATTAAAAAAAATCTATATTGTAATTTATCTATTAAAAAAAAATCAACATTGATAGAGCCACAAGATCAGCCATGCTGTAAACATCTTATAATATTCGTTTAATCTTTTATATTTTACCTAATTAACTACTTGATTATTCCAATAAGGTATTTAGACTTTGTAACAAAACTGTAACATTACTAAATTCAGTTAGTGAGTTTGATTCTCAAATTAGCATCCATTTGAAATCAGGAGGCTTGGGTTGAAAACACAGCCATCTTCCCTTCTGATAGAGGTCATAGTAATAATAATAAAAAAAATTACATATTTGATTTGACGGAATATAAATCATCTTGCATTAATTCTAACATAATTGGAAGAAGCTTACAGTTGGCAATGCCTTTATGCAAATCCGCTTCATATAAATCCAGCACAATTGGAGGAAGCTTGTGACCCAACAGTTCCAATGGCCTTATATAAATCCAGCACAATTGGATGAAGCTTGTGACCCAACAGTTGCCAATGGCCTCATGCAAAACGAGTGACATGGATTGCTGCCATTACCTTATCAAACACACCCGTAATCTTGGAAACAACATGTCTATTGATAAAATTAACACAAGCTCTCACCGGCAAATTTACTTTATCCCATGTACGAATAAAGAACTGCTTTCTATGTGACGTCCTAAAAGTTGCAGGCATTGGCGATAAGTAAGCCAATGCAGCTCTATTAACAAGAAAATTACTCATTGGAATATTATCAAGAGAAGAATGAAACTGAAAGTTAGCTTTTGAATAAGCACTTCTACAATGTTTCATCGACGGCATAACGTCCTTGAGTGACGTATATTCAACTGCTATGGCTGTAGCTGAACGAAAATTGACCTCAGAACCGCTAGCTGAGAAGTATGTATTGTTGCGATTAGAATGTCTTGGGAAGCTGTTGCTTTTTATTTTGGTTATGAAAGAAAGCTTCTTGGATTTCATTTTTTCTTTTTTTTTTTTTTGAAGAAGATACGGACGATGTTAGTTTTCTAAATTAATTTAGAATAGAAAGAAGCGTCTGTATATATAATCAAAACAAATTTGGATTGCATGTGTTTGATTTAATTTGAATTACTGTTATGATTTTTAATTTTTAAATATACAAAAGATTTTATCGGATAGATTGTGAAAGTGTTTAAATTTCAATTAGTTTATCATTACATTTCAAATGGATAAGAGTAACTGAAAGTATGGTTATGAACTTTCCTATTTTTATCGTTGTAAGATTACTGGGAAGATTAGTGTGTTTATATAGTAAGAATAATATAAAGATTAGTGTGTGTCTAAGATTGATGAAATTATGATGGTTTGCTTACAGGACTTAATTTTAATTTTCTCCAATATTTTAATATTATTTGCATTATATTATTATTATTATGATATTAAAACTATGCTTTAAATTTAACCAATCAAAATTTGGCAGAAAGAGAGCTTTTATTGACTTCTTTCACGGGTTCAATGCATTAAATGTGATCTTTGGTGTGAAACAGTGAGAGGCAAAATCTCTCATTAACCTTGCGTTTAATATTATAAAATTTACAACACATGACTAAACCCATATTTTCTATGATAAGAAGATCATATTCATTTTTATGTTTATTGTTTACAATAATGCTATTTAATCTGACAAAAATATGGGTCATGAACTTTTGATGAAAGATATAGAAAAAATTAAAATATGAAATTCATTATAAAAAACTTACTTTTTATCAAGATATTTTATTCTTTTCATATTTTTCGTCAAAATTTTATAACTCAATTTTTTTTTAATCAAAGTAGAGCTGTCCTTGTTTTTCATATTATTTATTTACTTATTTTTTATTATTATTACTTTTTTTTTTTTTGGCTCTGAATTTGCGATCTACTCCTATAATTTTCTCGACTCTTAACTTGCTCAAACTATTAAGCCACTTGGTGCGTAGGCTCCAAAGTGGCAAATAATTTCTATTTGTTAAATAAGTACTAGCAGAGACCAGCACTTTCTAAAAAAATATGACTTGCTGACTGCTACTTAATCCTAGTAATAATTGCCTAGAATCATAAAATAATGTTCCCTTAGAATCACGAAATATCATTTATAAGACACCGTTAAACCCCCTAAACATCGCCCCAGGGAAAAAAATGACCCCAAATTGTAATTAGTTAATTTGTATTTTACTTTGATCGAAAGGATCCAAAGGAGCATACCCAAATAGAATCAGATTAATTCATCTCAAGATTATTAGATTTAAAATAGCTCGAATTGGCCAGCTAGTTACAAAGATAACAACAATATGTCGCAACCATGCACGTCTCACCGTCGGCAATCGCCAATCCTAATCATTAAATTAAGAGTAGATAAACGGTGTGTGGGTGTGTGTGTGTAAAGCTTATTATGCAAGCAACTTCATGATCCTCACGCTTCATTTAGTGTCATAATTAAGCCCTTAAAATTTGTCGTTAAAGCTTTCTTTCAACAACATTGATAGAAAATGACTCCTACCCAAAACCGGCTTCTAATTCAAATCTCTCAATAGGCAGAGATAAGATAGGGACGCTTACCAGAAAAACCTTCTAGCTAACAAAAAATTAACACGCTATCCTAATTGCCACAATAAATCAAACTCTTTCAAAATTTGAATATATAACATCTTGGATTGCAAAACTCATCTCCCTCCCTCTCTTCCTTATCAATGATCATATGTCCTCCAATAATAACAAAAAAAGCCTCCTCAAAACCATATGCACAGCTAAAGTCATTGGCTGTGGCTGCGGCTGCGGCAAGCCTAAACTTTCTGACGTATATGAACCAACACCAAAACCTAAAAGAGCCTCCAATGAAATTATTTCCCACAATCCCAAACCTTGTTCATCTTCAAGTTCTGGTTGCAAAAACACTAGTGAAGATTACACTTCCGTTACTACTCAAAACTCTGAATACGAAACCGATCTGAAAGTCTCAAAAGTACTCAGCCCTTGCCCTAAAATTGTTGATAGCATTGCTGTTGTGAAGGATTCAAATGACCCATACGAAGATTTTCGACGCTCGATGCTGGAAATGATCATGGAGAAAGAAATCTACTCAAACGATGATCTTAAAGAGCTTCTTAATTGCTTCTTGCAGCTGAATTCTCCTAGTAACCATGATGTTATCGTTCAAGCTTTCACAGGGGTTTGGAATGAGGCCGTTTCCAAGAGTCCAAAGAAACCCTGTGATGATCAGTCACATGAATCCTAGCTACCTAGATTGGTCACGTACGAGTGGCCATCTAAAGACTTTGATTTCATACGTGGGAAACTGCATGGGGTTGGTCAAGACAATCTCAGAGAAGGAAATTGGGGTTTTGTATGGTGCTGAAGAAAGATGTACGTACACATACATGATGCAGTTCTGCAAGTTGTGATTTTGACATTAATAACGGTTGAGAGTCATGGGGTTTTTTAATTTTGTTTATAATGTGAAATTGTGGTATGTATATTTGGTTATGTTTTTGACCATTCATATATGCATATCTAAAATATTCAAGATTAATTGTCATTTATAAGTAGTTGGCTATATTTGCTGGGAGGCTTTTTGTTCAATAAGATTATACAACCGTCGCTTGTTAGAGTTTACATTTACACCGCCACAAATATATATTTGTCTTTCATTAATTAATTTGCAAATATCATGAGAGATCAATTATTAAGCAACTTTATTTTGAGTCCTTGTTCAAAATTTTCTAGCTAGACACTGTCTAAAATTTTCGTCGATCGCTTGTATGATCAAAATAATTGAGATGTGCTTGTTTATCATTTTGATAGATGAAATGTATGTAGCATGGTGATAATACTGGATTCCTCATCTTTGTTAGATTAATTAATAAGAATATGATAAAAAAAAATAAGAATATGATCTTATTATCGTATAGCTATGATTAACGCATGCTTTTGCCACCCAATACTTCGTTTCTACATAATTATTGTTATTTGAGGGCATGATATAGACTGATAATAATTGATTTCAATTGACTAGTTAATGATAGAGTTACAAACACTTTGTATATAAACTCATCTGTATAAAGTGATGTAGCATGAAACGATTAGTTGAAAAATCAGACCTTTGTTTTGGTTCTTCTACTCAGTGAATCAGTCGAACACTCTAGCTTGCAAATTCTCTAAATAAATTGGTAGATCATAACTTTCGAATATAAAAAATACGTATCAGTTACGTCACTTGTTGTTTGAAGATGAAGAAGAAGCAGCAGCACAATAGGAGAAGGAACAAGAAGAAGAAATGCCTTTGCTAAAAATATCAATGAATGCCCCTACAATAATGCCATGGTTCTTCTTCTTATTCATCCTCAAATACAAAGCCAACAACTCCTCTAGATGCTCCCAATACTTTAGTCCATAAGCCTCAACCATTTCCTCCATCGATCTTCGAAAATCCGAGTAAGCGTCCTCAGAATCTATGGCTAGGGCAACACAATCCTTGAATTGGAACTTAGCTGTCTCCAGTATTGAACCTGTGTTACCCGGCTGGAAATGCAGTCTCTTTGATCTCAACGCCTTAATGGCCATCTCAAGCAACTCTTCTCCGGCATCCCCCGCCGTCAACGCCTCTAGTTGAAACGTGGCTGTATCACATACATTAACAGAGTTGAGACTACTCTTAGGCATGTTGCTTTTGGTTGGGTATGAAATGATTTTGAAGTACTTCAAAGCTGGCCATTTCCATGAAATTTTGATTTTGGTATTTTGCAAATCCTTGAGGAATAAAGAGAGTTTCATGTCTGTGGAGAAAGTGAATTCACATGCATGTGCACGTTTTGATGTTGAATTTATAATATGAAGTGCTGTAACGTTAATGATAGGAAAATGTTTGATAGGGTCTTTCATGGTGAGAATTATTGCAGCTTTTTCAAATTGATTCTTTGATTTTTTATTTATTTATTTATTTTTTTGGTTTGGAGAAAATGCAAAATGTTTTACTGCTTGATGTAACCTTTCAATATAAATTACTAGCATATGCATGCTCAATTTACTTCCAAAAAAAAATAAAATAGAAAGAGATTTAATCTTGTATTGTATTATTAGTATTATTTTAAATACTTGGATATCAATGACAAACTTCATTCATCAACATCCATTCTTGTTCTTTATTATTACTCAAATTAGGTAATTGTGATTGTAAACATTCATTGCCAACTAACTATGCCTAGAGGGCAAAAGAGAGTTATTATACTACTATTAAGAAAAGAGTTCCCTTACAATTAACATTAAATAGAAATTACACGAAATGTGCAATATTACAATTATACATTTAGAATTCCCGCTTAAGTTTAAAGAAAAAAAGATAATAAAGAATATTGAATCAATGATAGCTAGTGACAAATGATAACGTATTGATTCTAAGCAAATTCTCTAAGAAGTGCATGTGGTACCTACTCATCACGACACATTTCGCAATTGTAATTATCATCTAATTTGCTCTCTAATTGTCTGGTCACATTTATACCAAAGAGTAGGTGGAGGCTGATTTAATTGCAATAATATGAATCGGTGAAATCTCTCATTCCAGATAGCTTACGTACCAAAAATGAATGCATTCAATTTTTACACCAGAAATTCTTTCCCATTAACTGAAGTGGATCAACTACCACATTTTAGAACATGTCTCAGTCGTGCATGAAATTATAATGAGTGGCATTAATCATATCTTGGCAACTGTTTCTAATTAAAGCTCGAGCGATGTCTAAATGACTATGGCCAATGGACTTCATTTGTTTTATATTTAATAAAGTTTAGACGTTTATTGTTTCTGTCTTTATTACAACTTTTTTTTTCTTCTTTCGTATGAATGAGACTCGAATTTTATTAAGCGAAGAAGAGAGCAAAGAAATACAGGACTTGTTAAATAAGTTTATATTACAACTTGTTTGTTTGCTATTGATTCTTTCATTTGCGCATGAAATTAGACTAATCATTAGAATTGGATGGTAATAAATTTAAAAGATTCAATATAGTCCCAACTACCAAGTGGCACACACCTATAATTTGATGAATTTTTATTATAACTAAAATTACTTATTACTCTATTTAACCACCCAATAAATAAATATCACCTCAATTGAAACTCATCAATTAACATGTCTAATATTACTCATATTTTAAATGCAATTGGTACTGTATATTTTAAGCCTTTGATATGATACTTGCAAAGGCTAAATTAGCTCATGTCGGGGAGGGCGAATAGAAAACATATATAACCCAATTTATCCATGCCCATTTTCCCTAATTTTCTCCACATGCTCCGTTCTTAAAACGCTGAATGGACAACTACCCATAGTGGAAGTTTGTTTGGGTCAGTCCACCATGAAATGGATAACCCGTTCAGGCCCAACAATTAGAAACCACAATGAAAGACTAAAAAGATTAACAATAAAAGAACAAAAAATTATTTGTGTGTAGGGTAATAAAAAGATTCCAAAAGAAATAAAAAAAAAAACCACATTACTGCTTTGAGTTTTAACAATAAAAAATTAATTGAAAAATTAGAAGTATATTTAAAGGACATCTTTAGAAATAATATAAATATAACTAAAGAAAGTTGGGGCTGCAAAAATACCCCCGATCCGGACTCAGACCGTACCTAAGCGTTGTGGGCTGCGTATTACCCAGCTCGGGCATGAAGCGGGGCTGGTCTTGGGCATCAACCCGGAACTTGGATTTTATTAAAAAATTTATAAAATATATATTATTTTAAATATTTATATTTATTTGACTCATCTATTGCACATATCTAAAGTTTTAAACACTTAAAATCTATATTTTCATGTCAAATTTTATTGAAATGAATTTAAAATTTATAAAATTATAAAAAAATTATACATATATAATAATTAAAAAATACAAAATCCGGGTATCCAGATTAAAACTCGGCCCGGGCATCTAAAAATTACATCCGGGCCGGGTCCAGGCATTGCGATACCCAAACCCGAATCCAGGTTTTGCTAACCCTAGAAGAAAGGGGCTTCTTGAAGAGATTAGAAAGGTGTCAATAGTCCAACTAAAAAAAATGATTTACAAATCCCCACCAACTATCATTCTCTCCATCAATTTTTAAGTTATTAGCCAATCAATGAATAAGTTTGTTTTTTTTTTTTTAGGTGATTATATAATTTAGTGTACCAAATATCAATATAATAGTGAAAAAATGGAGATGCGTTGATGTTACAATTAGAAGTTTGTCAAATCAAATTAGAGAAAAAGATAAAAATGTCTATTCTTAAATTAAAAGAAATTATCATCCCACATAGATTTGATCCTATTTCAAGAATGATTTAAGTAGGTTTCAATCACTAAGGCTCTATTTAGTATATCTTTTCAAATAGAGCTTATTCAAGTAAAGTGTTATAAGTAAGTGTTTTCACCAAATTTTCGCTAGGATCCGATTCGTACCAATTGAGTGGTGCTCACTGGATCCAGCTAAAATCTAACTCAAACAAATAAATTTATATTTAAGGGAAGTTTGTGCTAAGTTTGGGCTTAGGTGTATTTTTCTAATGTTTGGTTAGGTGGTTTAGCTAAGGTACTTTAGGAGGTAAGCCAAAATAACATATATGAGCTAATCTAGAAAGTAGCTCAAGTGTCCCACGGACTTAAAGTATCTAGGGTAGCTCAGGTACACTCATACAAAGAGCATACAACAAAATGAAAAATCAATCTGGACATCAAATTGGAAATACAACAAAATGAACATAAATACCAAGAGCACCTACCATTTACGTGGTTTAACTTTTAGCCTACGTTTACGGGAAAAAATCACCACAAAACCACTATATGAATAAAAGGTTACATAAGATTTTATGTTATAAAAGATGAATAAAATAAGCTAGATAACTATATAGGGATGTTTGGTGTTTCAAGTAGATTTTGGGTGCAAGAGAAAGTGGCAAAACCTAACTAAAACAATGAATTTATTTTCGGGATACATGGTGCCTCTCCTAATCGAAGTGTGTGGCTTGTTTTACGTTTTTATGGAGATGAAAAGGAGTACAAAGAGGATAGTTACGGCGAGAGGTTTACATCTAGAGTAAGAGAGTTTGAAATGGTGCCTTAGACCAGCAAAACAATAAAAGGAAGTTAAAGGTGGAGTTGGGGTGGTCGGTGACCACACTCCAACACTCAAGTTAGCTTCTTGAATTTGTTTATAATGTCAACAGCTTGTAAGCTTTTGAAAATAGTGGATGGAGGTTGCAGAAAACCTCAACCTTTTTAGTGGAGTGGGTGTGTTGGGTGATGATTGAGAAAAGTAAACCTTGGTGTCCTTATATATGGAGTATCCTAATTGCCCTACCACGTGACACATTTTTAGTGGTGATTTAGCTGTTTTTTTTTTTTTCAAGATTCTTTCATCCTTCATCTTTATCATGATTTTTGGGGCGTTAGAAGCATGCTTGGGGAGTAAAAAAGACGTTATTTAGTATGACTTGTTTTCTTGTACATGTTGTGTATCAAAACAGTTCTACAAAGGTTGTCTTGGCAGCTGAAGACCACTATCCTTGGTGTGCTGTCTTTTGCAGTTATGAAAACCAACTGTCCCTTTTTTTTAAGTAAGATATTCCCTATTTGATTTTGCCAAATCAAATATTCTCTTTGGGCAATAGAGATATTCTTGTGGTTGATATTTTGGAGACTTTTCTTTACCATTTTATTTCTGGCATAGCGTATCTCACATACTAGCTCGATTATCAGGTGCACCCAGTGTAGGTCGAGTACCCTCTAGTCATTGTTTTTAATCATATAATTTTTCATTGACACGTGACACTTTATTATTAATCTTCAACTACTTCCCTAACCAGTAAGCTTTTACCCAAAAAAAGATATTAATTGTTTGGTTGTCGATGAGAGTTTTTATTAAAAATTATAAAATAAAAAATTTTTAAAATTATGTTATAAAAATAATGAAATAAGAATATAAAATAAAAAACTAGTGTTTTAGAATTACATTTTTAAAAAAAATCCTGTAAACCCCAGTTTTTGTTAATAAAAATAAAATAATTTATTTGAGCCTCAAAAGTTTTACTCAAAAAATAACTACATAACAATAAAAATTTTAGATTTATGCGATTAAATAAGTATTAATAGTGTCATACTATACATATACTAAGGGGCCATTTAAGGTGTATTCAAATTTTATATAAAAAAAATAAATGCCACCTAAGTCAATTAATGGAGGATCGGGTTCTGAAATTTTTGAACTCACTATAAGAATGTTCAAAATCTAGAAGGGCATGTGCAAGTTGTCTGCCCAACCATTGTTGACCTCAACTTTGATTCGGTCTTCTCACCTGAATCACGTTTGAAACCCAAACTTAGCACTTATAATCACACATTTTTAAGTCATATTATTTGCCTTAAGAAAATTCAAATTATTTGTGAATTGATCCAATCCTCGATGGTTAGTTGGTTACTAAGCAAATTGACCGTATTAGAAAAGATTTTATTTTCTTTAATTACCAATTAAATTCCTTATTAATTTGCAAATGCACTTTAAAAAAATCAATTTAATATAATTGGCCTAAATTAGATTTAGTACACTTCTAGTCCATACAATACGCCGGCATGTTTCTCCGGTCCGTCATGGACGAAATACACATCCCTAATTTTTTGAAAGGCATGCCAGGTCAGCAAGCTATCCGAACCGGCCTGGTGGCACTTCCCGACCGCCCGGCTCACATCCAAAGTCCGAGCCACTCGGTCCAACCCACCGTACAAGCTCTGACAGAACCGCATAATGTGTTTGACGTCATAAATATTGTTACCGAAAAACACCCTGAGAATCGTCAAAAACTCGTCTAGCCCACCGGGCAAGCTCCGGCGCGTGAGGATCTTAACCAGGTACCCGAAATCGTACGCGCTGTGGAACGTGACCCAACTCACCGAGTCGTTACAGACGAGTCCCGACGACATCATCAACTCGGCGAACCGCACAGAGTCAACGCCTTCCTTCCTGTTGCGCTCAAAGTCAATCCCCTGCAGTCTCAGAAGCTCTATCGAATCCGGCGCGTGGGCGTCAGTCGCTATATCGAAGTCCCGGAAGTTAAACTCCCAGATGAATTTATTGTTGCCCCCGGAGCCCAAATCCGGCAAGTTACCGGAGGAGTCAGAGAGAGTGAGGCCCACCTGGATCAAGTTCAAGGCGTCGACGTTGGATTTCAGAACCTTGTAGTGATCGGACGGCTTGCGTTGACGGAAGTAAGGCCTGGAGGTGGGGTCCACATCGGGTCGGTAGACAAGACCGGGGAATTCGGTGTCCATGGAAATAAAAGGGTACCGATCGATGACCTGGCTGATGAGTTCGAATTCGGATTCCAAATTAGACGCCCAGACTTCGCGTATTATAATCGAATTCGATGAGTTGGAATTTGAATCTAAATCCGTAGAAAAATCTCCAGCTCCCATGATGAGTGATGATGGTCAGCTAATAGCTTGTAGCTCGACGCTTCGTGGGGGAGATTTGAAAGTCGTTACTGTTGCTGGTAACTGCTGTTGCTTGAGAGTTGAGAGGTGTTTGTGAAAAGGTCTAATAGAGGAGTATATATATATAGACAGATATACCGATGGCTTATTGTGTTTCCTGGTGGTGGGCGCAGATGTTGCTTGGAAAGAGGGGGAAGTGGGTGTGTGTGAGTGACTGATTATTGATTAATGACTGTATTCGGTGCAAGAAAAGTCAGGGTCTACGCGTTGAGCTTTTTGACCGAGGGGAGTTACTCGGAGGAATGAGGACTTGGTCTCAATTATTTGTTGTGTGAGTTGTTTGTTAATTTTCCAATTAATTTTTCTCGGGGGTTCATTTTATTAGGGTCACGCATTCCATGCAATGCACACCTTTGTCGTTGTCATTTGAGTCTTAATGATTCGGATTCCTTGTTACGTTTGGCAAGTGAATCGAAGACAGCTGAGTTTGCAACTGTGTATTCCCACTTGGGACTGGGTCACTATTAAATCAATTCAAACGTAATTGACTTTTTCTGTCTAAGAGCATTGTATGTGACGTGTAAGTTCATTCTATAAGGATTTTGTTAAATTATATCATCTACAACTTGTATCAATACAAAACTATTTTTTCTTTTTGCCTTTTTTGAAAAAAAAAAAGATTCGATCGTCGCTTGTCAAGTAATTGAGGGGTCACGTGATACTAATTTTGTGTCAGTTCTATGTTGGGAAAAAAATTGTAACTTAACAACTGTTTTTGTGAAGATTAAGATCATATTTGGAATTAAAGTGTTGCATAGTAATTGTGAAAAAAAATTATAACTATTAAATAAAAGTTAGTAATATATAATAAATATAAATTTTAAATAATAATTTTGATAAAATTATTAAAAATATAATATATTTTCTATTATACAAGTAAAAAAATTACATCAACATAACTTACAAGATACAGCAGCTATTGTTTACCAAATACTTTAGTGTTATAGCTTTTAAGGTACAGCTGTCTCAACCTCAATCCCAAATACACCCTAACCAGATGAAACCCACAGCGACAATAAAAATTTAGAAAGGCAATCACACCTGCGTTGCATTTGATGTCTGTTTTTCTGTGGCATCGGTCATAAGTTTTTCCTTATATTTTTATAAAATATTATTTTAACTTACTGTGTTATGTAGTGGCAGACGCATATGCTTAAATCACCGAGCTTAGTTTAAAAATTTTAATTTTATTTGGAAAAAAAAGCTTATTGTTTCAATATTCAGTAAATATAACATTTTAAAATAAATAATTTATTAAAATTATTTTAAAAAATTTTAATATACAAGTAATTTGAGTTTTTGATTATAAATATCTAAAGAAACAAAATTGTATGGCTATTGAGATTTGACTTAAGTCTCCAAAATTACTAAAAGTACACTATTACCATTAAACTACAAGTAGTTTGTCCTATATAAATTTTAATTTTATTTGGAGTGCTTATTTTTTCAATGTTCAGGTCCAACATTTAAAATAAATAATTTATTACTATTATTTTTAAAAATTTAATAGAATTTGAGTTTTTCAGAACCAAATATCTAAAGAAACAAAATTGTATTTTTATTATTTTTGATATTTTTAGTCTCCAAAATTACTAAAAGTACACTATTACCATTAAACTACAAGTAGTTTGTCCTATATAAAATGAACCGACATTTTTTTATCTAACTCTTTTAGAAGGGCCTTAGCATACATTTTAAAAGAAAAAATAATGGTTCACGGGAGGATGAAATCTCGTTTAGGCCTTAACTGGGTTTGACTATGGTGTTATGCAACATAAAAAAAGCCCTACAAATAAACTAAAAAATTGTTACTGATAATAAAAAAAGTTGTCACGATTATAGACAAACTTTTAGAAAATTAAGGGCTTGTTTGATAATGTTATAGCTTTTAAAATAATTAATATTAGTTGTGTCATATAAATAATTTATTATGAAAGGAATTAGTTAAACATTTAGTAAAATTTATTTTAAAAAATCTTGTTAGTTTTAAAAGTAGTAGTATGTGTTTGATAATTTTTATTATTAAATTGTTATAAGAATTTAAGTGAATGAAATAGACATACTATTGAATAAAATATCTACATATTTATAAGCATGTATAAAAAAATTTTTATTGTGTACATATAATAATTGATAATTAAAATAACTATTTTTATTTTATAATTTTTTTATTTTCTTATCTCTATCTCTTTAAATTTAATGATTTTATTTTTTAATTGAATAATATATATATATATATATAATAATTGTATTAAAGATAAATATGATTCTCAAAACTAAAATTTGAAAGCCATTTCTTTCATGCTTTTCAAAATCGGAGAAGGATAAGGTGATTTTGCTGAAAGTGATTTTTAAAAAAATTTACCGAAACACCAAAATCAACTTTTAACTTTATAAAATTACTTACAATATCTCACAAATTATGTTAATTAAAAAAAAAAGTTCCTGCAATGTTTGGCCCAGAGATTAGGCATACTGAAAATTAATTGAAAAGAGTAACAGATTCAAAGAAAAAATGCTAAACATAGATGAAATGATTAAAGACATGAAATTCTAAAACTTCAAGTTTAAGAATAATGGATTCAAAGGAAAAAAAAATGTTAAACACAGATGAAGCGATTAAATACTTGAAATTTCAAACTTATAAAAAAAATTAATAGTTTTCAATTAGAACACTCATCCATTCGTGCACCTAAAAACCTACGAATTAATTCTTGATCCATTCGTGCACCTAAAAACCTACGAATTAATTCTTGAAACGTTTTAATTTTTTGAAAGAGTTCTAATGAGTTCACAAAGTCCAATAGATCCTCTTTCTTCAGATGTTATCTTCTAAGTTTGGTTTGTGAAAACAAAAGCAAGAGAAAAACAAAGGTAGAAAGAGAAGCAGGAAAAATGGGTGTTGAAAAGGAAAAAAAAAAAAAATCAAAGGTTATTTTCATCCAGCTTTTAAATAAAGAAAAATCTTATAACGTTATCATGAAAGATTTTCTAGAAAAGTGAAGGATTGCGTTGACTGATAATTCGGAATTTGAGATCATTGCGGCTTGCATAAAGAGAGAATATATATTTTTTTTAAAAAAAAAGGTTGATTATTCCTTCAGGTGTAGTTCAACAAAACATAAGAATCACCTTTAAATGATCGTGTAATGTTTTAATAATCATATATTGTGTATGTAATTAAATTAATGATCTAATCTGGTCGTGTGAGTATCCTGTCGTCCGGCATCAAATTTGTTAATCAAGTTGCTAATTAAAAAAGTAAAGAACAAAACGTCTGATAATCATCAGCATATCAATTAATAATTATTAAAACAATTGAGGAACAAGCTTAGAAGCTCCGATTTGCGCGTTCTCTTTCCCACTTTGAGATTTGAAAGAGACCTGCAAAATTCTATATAATTAGAAATTGCTTTCTTCATAAGTGACTATAGCTATAGGTTTCTTTTCCCCCTTTTTTTAATTAACACTACATTTTCAGTTCATGAGTCTTCTGAAATCTGCTACTCATCAATTAAAAAGCCAAATTTCTATGTACAAAGCGAACTTTTCTATCCCACTTATATTATTTTGGAGGATATCTCATATCTCATATGTGTGTATATATATATAAAAGTTTGAGCCATAGGTTGACTTAATAACGGCAATTTGTATTATTCCATATGAACTCTACCAGTGTTGATTGTACTAGATTATTTTATAGGTTGATTAAAAAAAAAAAAGATGACTGATGATTTGGAAACGTCAAAAAAATATTGATAGTTAAGATAAATTAACTTTTTAATAATGAAAATATTATTAAAAAGTGTAAGTATAAAACCAAGGTTTTGGGCCCTTTTTATACCAACCTTAAATACTGAGAATTTATCAAAATATCCAAATCTGAAATATTATTTTATAATAAAATTTTCCTAATCAAAATAAGGAAAAAAAAACAAACAAAGTCCAACTCCGATATCTATAAATATATATATATATATATATATATATATATATATATATATATAATTCCTGAAAGTAATAAGAAAAGTAAGAAAATAATAAGAAAATAACTTAAAACTACAAAATGACAAAAAAAAGAAACAAAATTTCTAGTTTGATCACGAGACAAAATAGCATATTCAGTTTTAGTTTGATTTGTCTCGTCGCAAGTTTTGAAACAGTTTGTTATGCGCACAAAATAGATACTTGTAACTCAAGTTATGACCTCTAAAAGATACCCTACTTATCTTGTACAAGCATCTTACATAAGTAACTCCTTATGCATTTAAAAAATTCTATCAAAATTAAGAGAGAAAATTATAAAATAAGTAGATTTTAAAACCTTCTTTTTGGTAAAAGTAATTATGAAACAATAAGATACTTTTGATATTTCAACGATAATCACTCATCGAATTAGCATAAAAAGAATTTGATAAATCATACATTAGACAGGTATAGTAAAGTTTAGAATTTATTATTTATGTTCTCATTAGGTTATTATTATTATTATTATTATCATGATGTTTATGTTTATGTTCTTTCTAAATCATCAACTTGATAAATAAAAGTATAAAACAAATAAATCACAATCATGCTCCTTCAAAGTTATGAATGATGTAACTATTTGAAATGAGTAAATTTCTATAATAAGTGAATTTCAAGTCAGACGGCTACGGGGTGGGGTCGTTCTTGCCTGCGGGTGAAGCTTCTACAACTTGGTGTTTGTTGGACTTTTATCACTCCAAATTTCACCATTACAAGCATCCCCACTTAGCTTTGACAATTTTAATCCATATATTTTGTATAAGATTTAAATATCGAAAAGAAAGTTCATTCACTGCCCCAACTTGAGATAGACAGCCATAAAATCAAGATTTAAGGCATCCTAAATACGCTTCACAGGTTGCTTTGGATTAGGATATAAAACACATTACTGTTTATTCAGAACTGAACACGTTGATTTTTCGTTCTGTTATTAAGGTTTGGATAAGGATAAGAAACTTTACCTATTACGCATCTACCACCATGAAATGACATAGCTCGTAATAAATTGTACGGACGGACGAGATGCATGATTAATCGACTTTATTTTTCATCGATAACGTGACAATGATGACACGTCATCTGTGATAAACTACGTATTTTAACTGTATAGCGCAACATCACTCTTAAAGCCGCGAAGAGAAAAGCTACTACGTTTCTCTGAAGCTACTTATAATCCCAAATGTTGCATTTTTAACATTTTATTGAGTAATTTATACCTTATCTTCAAATGAATTGATATTTTACACCGCACCCCTAAAAGATTTGACTCGTTGTACCGCACCCTCAATTCCGTTAATTTTTCAGTTATTTCTAACAGCTCCGTCTGACTTTTAATTAAATGACAAAAAAAACTCTCTATATGAATTTAAATAAGTTTAATTTCACAAAACCTAGTCCAACATTTTATATTTACGTTAATACCTTCCAATAAAAGGTTCATTATAGAGCACATGTCCATTTTTTTTTTTAAAAAAAAAATTTTAAGCTCATTTAATTTTTTTTTAAAAGTTTTTATTTCAATTGCAATTAATAAAAAAACTTCTTGTTACATGTACATTGTCACCATTATTATTTTTCCTTTAATTTTTTAAAGATTTTTATTTCAATTGCAATAAAGAGAATTTCCATTAAAATTAATTTAAGGAACAAACTTCTAATTTTACCCATCTACCGATAACCTTAACTGAGAAAATAATGAAATTAAAAGCGCGGTATAACGAGTCAAATCTTTTACGGACGCAGTGTAAAATGTCAATTTATTTTGGGGGTAAGGCTATAAATTACTCTATTTTATTTATTCATTTGGGATGAACACGTGGAGTAGCTGTTTAATGGCCAAGTCCAACCAACAAGTTATGTGTTAGCAGTTTAAATGGGTGTATTGGAGGTATGGAAGCCCGGCCCAGTAAAAGCTTATACACTTTGATCACATATTTAAAAGCCTATAAAAAAGTCGCGAGATTTCTTTGAAACCAAGAGTTCAAGGAGAAGGAGCAAGACCGACACTGAAGGTAGCAAAGTGCACACCCTTTCCTACACCAAATAATATGTTTACGTCGTTTGTGGCTGCAAGCATTTGTTTCATTTCCAATTTACGATTAATAAGAACTTTAATCATGTGTCATTAAGATATAATTATTTCCCTTAATTAATCTATAATAAATGTGTGAGTTTGTGCGTGTCTGTGTCTCGAGTGTCTATTTATTTTTTCGTTTATATAATATTTTTGTAAACTTTCAGTGGTGTTATCTAAAATATTCTCTACGAGCCTCGCTTCTTTTCAACGCTCTAAAAATTTTATATGAAAACCACATATTATTTGACAAACACGGTTTTAATTTATTTGTACTACATTTAGTGTATTATTAACATTTAAACGTACCTTGTTGGACTTAGATATAAAAGTTAACTGTCACCTTTATAACATTTGCATAACTAATTCTTCTACTATTTTCTTTGTAGACTTTCATTAATCGAACTTAATCTGATCGCCCAATTCATACTACGTAATATCTTCCTCAAATTCTATTTCAATCTACTACACTGTAAAAATTTTATTGGCCATAAATTGCATAGCAAATATCATGAGTCCGGATCTAGTCCGTCCCGGGAAAAGGGAAATGAGTTGCAGCTTATCGGACTGCAATTGGGGTCCCCTAAAATAACTTGGACCATAATGAATTTTTATAGTTTGGATCATCCATATGTACAGATGACCAATGGGCCTGCACGGCAGTAAGGCCCATCCTTACTCGTGTCCGTGCCGTGTTATGTCCGCCATATGTTTCGTGCTACGTCGTGCCGTGTTTAATTTTTTTTTTCCTTAAGCTCAATGTTGTGTCCATATGTGCCGTACCGTGAGCAGTGTCGTGCCTAAGAAAAAAAAGTTCAATAATTTTTTTTTAAAAAAAAAATTTGAAGAGCGTATGCCAAATTATTGGTGTACTTTTTTTTCAAGTCTAGATATCTTTTTTAGGTCTATACATTTATTCAAATTTAATATAATCAAAAATTCAAAACCTAAGTTCGTATTCAATAATAATAAATTAATAGTAGCAAGAGAATGTATTATTAATTACTAAGTTTGACTTTATAGTATTAGATTTTTTTTTAATGCTTAACAACAACAACAATAATAATAACAAATTTTTCTTAAGGGTTAATTTAATAGTTAACTTGGACTGACATAGAATCATAGACTATAGTTCATAATAATATTAATGTATATTTATAAATTCATGATATTTATGATTTTATTCATTAAAATCCTGATATCAATTATTTATTTAATAAATTATAATAGTATTTTTTTAAACTAAGAATTAAATGAATTTAAAAAATTCAATTTCAAGTTATTTGTAAAATCATAAAATTTTAAGTTTACTTTCATTAAAAAATAAAACATGCTTATTGCAGGCTTTTTCATCGCGCCGTGCTTATCCTATCTCTAATCGTGCCGTACTTTTAATACTTGTATGCCTAAACTTTTAAGCTCAGCCCAGCCCAGCCCATGTGTGTTGTGCAGTGTCGTGCCGCGTCGCGTGTCCCATTGAAACGTGCTTATGTTGTGCTGTGCTATACGGACACGTGCCATGCCATGTACCGATCGGCCCATTGGGCATAGGGTGGGTAAAAAAGTTCGGGGCCGACCCGCAAGGATTGGGCCTAGATATGGGCCCAAAAATTGTGAAGCCCGCATAAATTGGCACGAGCTTTTTTAATTTATAAACAAAAATAAATTTAATTTAAATAAAAAAAGAAAAAACTCAAAATACTAAATTTGTTTAATTTTTTATATTAGTATTTGTTATTTATTATGTTGTATTACTAATATTTTATATATTGGATTATTATTCTATTATGTATTAAATAATTATCTTTAATGTAAATATTTTTTCTTAATTAAAAAATATTTTAGAATTAATAAAAAAATTCAGCCCAACCCATTCAAATTTGGACGGGCTTTTGGACTGAATTTGAATAATGAAGCCCGACCCAAGCCCACAAATAACCAATCCTAATTAGCTATATGGTAGAAATCTCAATAATTAAATTTTAAATTAAGTCCAATTATTATGTGTTATTCATTTTTGACTAATAAATTTCATAACACATAAAATTAATATTCTACCATCGAACCAATTTGCAGGACATCACTCAATAATCTTGGGATCTTAGCATAACTATTCATCATATACGTTTTATCACATAACCTAACAAAACAAGGCCACATGGCAAAATAAAAATACCTGCAATAGTCAGTAATAGGTAATATGTTAATTCGATTTTCACACTCATGTTCAGATTACATGTAGCCACCTCAAGATTTTTTTTTTTTGGGGTCAAAGTCAGTATTTGTTAGAATATCATCAAAAGGCTCGACTAATTTTATTTTTTAAATATTTATTTATTTACTTATTTAGTAAATAAGCGAGTAAAAAAATATTATTTTTTAAAATATTCTTTAAATATAAATAAATTAATATTATTTTAATTAAATAATTATTTTTTTAAAAAATAAATAGTAGTTATAACATATCTCTCTTCAATAAAAAATAAGAAAATATAAAATTAAAGAGTAAGAAAATACTCTATAAAATTAAAAAGAAAAAAACTTTTATTATTTAAAGAATATTAATAAATATATCTTTTATAATTTTAAATACTGATATAACTCTTTATCTTAGACTCTTAGTTATAAAATCTTATGTTGTTACCGGCGGTTTTCCATATCATAGCAAGCACCTACTTCTCAGACATCGCCCCCTCGTCCGTCTGATGCGTCAATTCCCTGAGTTGCTGATGATGAACAGATGACGGATTTTCCTAAGTTGGATTTGAATCACTCCGTACAAGTCACGGCTATTTATTATTAATTGCCAGCTGCTGCTATCATAACCATTGATTGAAACAGTTGAATGCATTAATAATGATGAAATTTGCTCACTTAATTACTTGCCACAGTTGTGACCATGGTGAATTTAATTGGCTGCCCTCGTCAGCACAATTGTTAAAGGTAGCTATTTCCAAGTTTGCATTTATTCGCTTTTCTGATTGAACAGGACGAATTTATATCTTTATACATACAATTGGACACACACACACACAAACATAATCGATCGTCACCCAAACGTAACTTAAAAGCCAAATAAAATTCATCCATTAGTCCACTTAAATTATTGTTTTGTTACTCATTTTTATACTAAAAAATTTTAATTATAAGTTATAGTATGGTAAAAACTTGTTTAATATAGTATGGTAAAAACTTGTTTAATATTTATATTTTAAGGTTATACTTATTTAGTTATTATATTTTTAAAAGTATTTACAAATATTTTTATTATTAAACTATTGATATCCCTATCTTTATTTTTGCTCTTTTTAGTTTATCTTTAAAATATTACATTCTTACAATAATGATTCTTTTTTTTAAGGACATTAATAAATAAAAAATTAAATCACTAATTTAACCTCAAAAATAAAATAAAATGAAAAGAATATATATTAGTTTTTGTGGAAGTTCACATATGTCAAAAAATTAATATTGTAAAAAAATTAAGTTACCAATTTTTTAAGACGTTAATAAAAAAAATTAATATATTAACTCCTTAGCAGAGTGTTTCACAAAAATTAATATATATTCTTTTTTTTCTATTTTATTTTTCAGATTGAATTAGTAATTTAAATTTTTTTATTAATAATGTCCAAAATAAATATTATTATAGAAGAATAATACTGTAAAAGTAAACCAAAAGGAACAAAAAGTAATGACAGGAGTGTTAATAATCTAACGGTAAGGATGTTTTGAAGTATTTTAAAAAATATAGACATTAAACAAGCATCAACCTCAAAATATAGAGATTAAACAAACTTTTATCCATTATAACAAATATAGCCTAGGAAAATTCTATACATATACATTGGAATTTTCTTTAATATTATCCTAG
Source organism: Atalantia buxifolia (assembly GCA_030444775.1). Lineage (NCBI taxonomy): Eukaryota > Viridiplantae > Streptophyta > Magnoliopsida > Sapindales > Rutaceae > Atalantia > Atalantia buxifolia. The sequence continues at coordinate 11,583,576 of CM059838.1, forward strand.
TGTATTAATAAGTGGGCATTTATTTTGTATTATTATGTTATTTTCTTAAAAGAAAACAAAAAGAATTAAAATTACATAAATCCTTCTTTTACATTTCAAAAAGTTTGAATGGAAATTTAAATTTCACATTTTCACCTAATCAACACCAACTACTAATCAACACCAACCACTTAAAATACTGTTGAACAATTTTTTAAAAAAAAAAAAAAACACCAACCACTAGTCTACTTTTGTTTGTTGTTAAGAGTGGTAACTGAATAGAGCTTGAGACCAGAGGCATTGCCAGCTTTATGAGCTAGCTCTGTTCATTTTGTGTTAAATGATTCTTAATACATTCTTTTGGAAAATACATAAAAATCATGCATTTGATCATTTGCTGGTGAAATTAAAAATCATTTAAACCCTGTTTGAAGTTGAGATTAGATTGTCGAAACTCAAATGGTAGAATATTAAAATATTTAATGAATATTAATTTTATAACTTAAAAATTAAATTAAATTAATTTTATAATTATAAGATAAAAAATTATATTATATTTTTATTAATTTTATTTTCACACACTTGTTTGGGTGTACTACACGTAGCCACGTAGAGCTTGTTCAGGCGTATTACACGTAGCCGCCTAGAGATTCGTTCTTGTCAAGATCAGCATTTGTTACCTGCGGTTCGCTGTAACATAACAAGACCCCACGTCTCAGAGAACGCCCAGTTGAACGTCTGATAAATCAACTCGGACGATGATTGATTTCCTTAAGTTGAATCGCACCGAGCTTTGTATTAGAGTCAACCTAGCATGCAGCGTTGTATCTCATACAGCGCTTGCATGCAACCGGTACAACCGGTTTTTAACCGGTTCATATAATAAAAATTTTATTTTTGTTTGTTTTTAATGTTAAAAAATTATGAAAAAAAGGAAAAAAAAGATAAAATTGTAATTAAATGAGGAAAAAGATTGTAATAATTTTAAAGTTACAAATAGTACAAAAAATATAAAAAAAATATAAATATATCACAAAATGGTTACATTCCTACTTATTTTGTCACATTCCAATATTTATAATACATGTTTCAAGTTTGCTTTTCAAATTCCTATTTCTAGTAATGATTTATCTAAATTTTTGTAAGTTGTTTCAACTCATTTTTCCACTAGCTTTTGGTTTTATATTTCCACTCTTTTCATCAACTTCCAACTTTTTGCGTAGATATTTCAAGTTTATTTTTATATCTCTACAATTTGTTAAACTTTATCTAGTTTTTGGTAAATTATTTCGATTTATTTTTCTACCATTTTTTGATTCTATATTCCTACTCGTTTGATTGAATTCCAACATTTTGTTTGGAAATTTCAAATTCAATTTCTAGATCTCTATTTTCTGTTAAAATTTATCAAATTCTTGTTAAGTTATTTCAATTTTTGGGTTAACTTCTTCTACTTTTATTTTCACTACTTTTTGGTTATGTATTCCAATTCTTTTCATTGATTTCTAATATTTTGGTTAAATATTTCAAGTTCATTTTCTAGATCTTAACTTATTGTTAAACTTTATCAGGTTCTTGTTAAGTTCTTCGAACTTTTAGGTTATGCTCCTCAACTCTTGTTTCCACCATTTTTTTGTTCTATATTTCTACTCTTTTCATGTAATTTAAGTATTTTTCGTGAATGTTTCAAGTTTATTTTTTGATCCCTACTTATTGTTAGATTTATCTTATTATTTATCTTATTCTTGGTAACTCTTTCCGAATTTTTGGTTAACCTTTTCAACTCTTTTTTCCACCACTTTTTGGTTCTATATTTCTACTCTTTTTATTGCATTCCAACATTTTGTTAGGAAATTTCAAGTTCAATTTCTAGATTCCCACTTTCAGTTAAAATTTATCAAATTCTTAGTAAGTTGTTTCAATTTATTTTTCCACCGGTTATTCGTTCTATATTTCCACTCTTCTTATTAAATTCCAAATTTTTAGGTTGAAATTTCAAGTTTATTTTTTATATCTCTGTATCATGTTAGACTTTATCTAGTTATCGTTAAGTTGTTCCACCTAATTTTTCCACCACTTTTTGATTCAATATTTCTGTTCTTTTTATTGAATTCCGAATTTTGGATAAATATACCAAATTTACTTTTTAGATCCCTACTTCGCGTTGGAATTTATCAAATCCTTATTAAGTTATTTTAACTTTTGGGTTAACTTCTTCCACTTTTGTTCCCACAACTTTTTGATTTTGTATTCTAATTATTTTCATTGATTTCTAATATTTTGGTTAAATATTTCAAGTTCATTTTCTAGATCTCAACTTATTGTTAAACTTTATCAGGTTCTTGTTAAGTTCATCGAACTTTTAGGTTATGATCCTCAACTCTTGTTTCCACCATTTTTTTGTTACATATTTCTACTCTTTTCATCTAATTTCAATATTTTTCATGAATGTTTCAAGTTTATTTTTTGATCCCTACTTATTGTTGGATTTATCTTATTCTTGGTAACTCTTTCCGAATTATTGGTTAACCTTTTCAACTCTTTTTTCCATCACTTTTTGGTTCTATATTCCTACTCTTTTTATTGAATTCCAATATTTTGTTTGTAAATTTCAAGTTCAATTTCTAGATCCCCACTTTCAGTTAAAATTTATCAAATTCTTAGTAAGTTGTTTCAATTTATTTTTCATCGGTTATTCGTTCTATATTTCCACTCTTCTTATTAAATTCCAAATTTTTAGGTTGAAATTTCAAGTTTGTTTTTTATATCTCTATATCCTGTTAGACTTTATCTAGTTATCGTTAAGTTGTTCCAACTTATTTTTCTACCACTTTTTAGTTCAATATTTCTACTCTTTTTATTGAATTCCAAATTTTAGGTAAATATGCCAAATTTACTTTTTAAATCCCTACTTCGCGTTGGAATATATCAAATCCTTGTTAAGTTATTTCAATTTTTGGGTTAACTTCTTCAACTCTTGTTCCCACTACTTTTTGGTTCTGTAATCCAATTCTTTTCATTGATTTCTAATATTTTGGTTAAATATTTCAAGTTCATTTTCTAGATCTCAACTTATTGTTAAACTTTATCGTGGTTCTTGTTAAGTTTTTCAAACTTTTAGGTTATGCTTCTCAACTCTTGTTAAACTCTAATAATGGTTTTATGTTCCTATTATTTTTATTATATTCCAACACTACCGGTACATGTTTCAAGTCCTTTTTTTTACTAATAATAAATTACTTGTTGAAAATAACAATAATATCAATAAGGCGAATTATGATTGACCTCTTACTATTTTAACAAATATCAATTTGCCACATAATACTAAGAATTTTTTATTGCAACCCTTCATCAATTTCAACATTTTGAGTCTATAATCTAAGTACTTTTTTTTTTCATCTTCATTGCTTCATGCAATCTTTTGAATTTGATTGTATGTATACTTGAGCTTTTAATTTTTATACATATATATTCTCATTATAATCATTTTAATTAATAGTGTTTAATTATATTAAAAATAAATCTATGCATTTATTTTCATCTTTCTCTTTACTTTTCAAATTAATTGCTTGAGTTTTTCATAACATCCACGGTAAATAAATAAATAACAAGTAAGAATGATTGCAATTGCTATGCTTCTAAAGCTATGATGATATAAGTTAAGTTACAAAAATAGTTTAATTTAGAAGATTAAAGCTTAATTAATATATTTTAGTTGAACATCTCTATTTTTTTCTATGTGCTTGTTGGATATTACTACAGTTATTATTATTAATATCATATCTTGAGGGATTTATAATTAAATATAATAAGAATGTACATATGTCCTACACTATTTTTGCACTGTTTTAGATTATTAAGATATCATTAACATTTTGATTATGCAATTGCTTTTTGCAAGTTACAAAACTTAAGTGTTGAAATATCTTTTTTGATTTATCATTACTCAACACCTGGCAAGATTTGACGTGAATGAGTGTATTTGACGATTTGAAAAGAGTGGCTAGGGTTTCCCAAAAAAAATGTCAAAATGTGAGTATTTATATTTTCGGTAGAAATTAGAAAAAAAATGTGAAAGTTTTCAAATTAATAAAAAGGATAACAAAATAGTGATGATTTATGACAAAACTTCCACGGATAATTTGTTGTGACCACTCAAAATCTAAAAATTCATTTTTGTAATTTGTAAATAATATTTTCATTGAGGCGGTAGTTTTACCTGCCAAGATGAAATTTTTCTATGTATAAATTTTGCATAAAAAGATATATTTAAAGCTTTTGTGCTAATATAAAATTGATTTTCTACAAATATATTGATAATTTAATATAGATGAGATATATTACTTTGGAGGTATATTAATAATCACGTTGTAGGTACTAATTAATGCAGTTGTAAATCATTTGATTTAAAAACAAAATAGTTGATGTTTGAATCCATGGGAGTAAATTTAGTTGTTATTAAGCTAAAATGGCCACTTGGGCTTTAGCCCAGTGGTGAACCATTGCCTTTAAAGTTAAGCATGACTATGAGGGCAATAGTTCGAGCCCCGTGGACTCAAACTCCCTTAATTAAATATAATTGTGTGGAGATTATTTGTAAAATCTTTCTCCCTTGCGAAATGCCAGTGGAGTGGAGACACCCCTCCTCCATAAGAGTTATTTGTCTGAACACTTTCTCTATAAAATTTAAAATGTAATAATATAAGTCTCAGTTTGTATATCTGATTGTAAATATCAGTGTAATAATTTACTGTCATAAAGAATTTTGAAATATCTCACATGTAATACAAGAATACATGATGCTTAATTAGTTAAAAAAAAAACTAAATTGAAAAAATTATGTTCAAATTCAATTTCTTTTACCACCAGAATAAAAGTATATAAATTAAATTTAGCGAGAATTACAATGAAAATATATTTCATGTGGCAAAGATTATAACAAGCTTAAGACATATAAATAAAAATGAATTCAAAAGACTATATTTCTCCCCAATGGCATAAAATGTTTTTAAAGTAAATTTAGTAAAACGTACTGCTTACTATGAAAATGAATTTATATTTTTCATATTTTTATATAATTTAATTTTTTTAGTTGTGATATAAATTAACTTAATTTCAAATATATATGTATATATATAAATATAAGATTGAACATATTTTATAATACTTACACATCATTTAGTAGACAAATCGTGTACCCATCTAGTGAGTGCAATGTTACTCAAATAATTTAATTTAATTTAGAAATATAATTGTCATGCTTAAATTATATAACTGTAAGTATAACATAATACAACATTATTCAATATTAGTTGCATTCAAATTGTAATTATCCATGTTATGTACCATTATGAATTTGATTAATGTTTAACAAAAAAATTATTATAGCAAAAAGGATTAAACAAGTAAATAATCTCACTTAAGATAGTATGAATTAATTTGCACAAGAGATTGATTATGAGTTTTATTTAAAAATATCAAATATTAGATGCTTTATATTTTTGTAATATATGAATATTGTTTTAGAGGTTATACATAAAACATACTAATATTAGCCACTAATAATAACAACTACAACATTTGAGGGGTGATTACGATGTTTGGAATGATAATTATTTGATAGTTGGATGAATATTGTCCTCATTTTAATAGGTAGGGATTTAAGTCCCTGAATGTGTATCGTGAGATCTTGGAATTGATTTCTTCTAAATATCTGGAAATAAATTGATTTCGCTATATGTTTAGATACTCGGATTCTAATGTAATTAAAAGTTGATAAAATTATTTTGATAGTTTTGTAAGCAAAATATCATTACATTTATTACATAATATTAAAAATAGTGGAATTAGTAAATTAAAATTTTTTTAATTAATATATAATTATTTCCATTTATTATATATGAATAATATTCTCATTAGTACATAAGTTACATTTTTTTAAAGCAAAATATCATTAAATTTATAATGTAATATTAAGAAAAATAATATAATTATTTTTATTTAAAGATATTAGTTCAATTAATTTTATTTAATTATATTTCTTTTAAGATATAAGTTAAATATATTAACTATATATATTTCTACTCTTTTGATATAATTTCAATAGTTTTCGTGAATGTTTCAAGTTTATTTTTTGATTCCTACTTATTGTTGGATTTATCATATTCTTGGTAACTCTTTCTGAATTTTAGGTTAACCACTTCAACTCTTTTTTCCACCACTTTTTTATTCTATATTCCTACTCTTTTTATTAAATTCTAACATTTTGTTTGGAAATTTCAAGTTCAATTTCTAGATCCACACTTTCTGTTAAAATTTATCAAATTCTTAGTAAGTTGTTTCAATTCATTTTTCCTCTGGTTATTCGTTCTGTATTTCCACTCTTCTTATTAAATTCCAAATGTTTAGGGTGATATTTCAAGTTTATTTTTTATATCTCTATATCATGTTAGACTTTATCTAGTTATCGTTAAGTTGTTCTAACTTATTTTTCCACCGCTTTTTGGTTCAATATTTCTACTCTTTTTATTGAATTTCAAATTTGGATAAATATGTCAAATTTACTTTTTAGATCCCTACTTCGCGTTTAAAATTATCAAATTCATGGTAAGTTATTTCAACCTTTGGGTTAATGTTTTCCACTCTTGTTCCCACTAATTTTGGTTCTGTATTCCAATTCTTTTCATTGATTTCTAATATTTTGGTTAAATATTTCAAGTTCATTTTCTAGATCTCAATTTATTGTTAAACTTTATCAGGTTTTGTTAAGTTCTTTAAACTTTTAGGTTATGCTCCTCAACTATTGTTTCCACCATTTTTTTTTTTGTTCTATATTTCTACTTTTTTCATATAATTTCAATATTTTTCGTGAATGTTTCAAGTTTATTTTTTGATCCCTACTTATTGTCGGATTTATCATCATTTTTAACATCATTTTTGTTTCAACGAGTACCACCCTCTTTTAAATAATTTTTCAATGTTTAATATGACTAATGTATGGCATTATGAAAATATAACGATATGGTAACAACATTTATGACTATGATCTAGGCGTGTTTAATTTTTTTTTTAAATGGTTTATTGGCATTTGTTTGTAAATGAAATTATAATGCACTATTAATTTTATTTTTGGTTGAATAAGTTCCTAAATTTGGTTACATTTTCTCCCTTGTGGGTTTATATGTTTCAATTATTATTCCACTAGTTTTGCATTCAATATTCCAATTAACTTGGTAAGATTTCATTTATTTAGGTTAAATACCAAAATAATTATTTTTTGGTTAAATTATTTCCTGATTTTTGTTAAGCTTTTTCATATTTAGGTTCACATGTTTCAAATTATTAGTTCACTAGTTTTGTGTTAGGGGTTCCTACTAAGTTTGTTCAATACCGATATTTTGGGTTATATTCCAAGTAATTTTCATTTCTCGTTGGATGAGTTCCTAATTTTGGTTCAAATGTTTCATCTAATTATTCCTTTAGTTTTGTGTTGAATATTCCAATTACCTTGGACATATTCTAATTATTTGGGTTAAGTACCAAATTTATTTTTTGTAATTTATTTTTAGTTAAATAAGTCCCTAATTTTGGTTACACTTTCTCCCTTGTGGGTTTATATATTTCAATTATTATTCCACTAATTTTGAGTTCAATATTCCAATTAACTTGGTAAGATTTCATTTATTTGGGTTAAATATCGAAATAATATTTTTTAGTTAAATTAGTTCCTGATTTTGGTTAAACTTTTTCATATTTAGGTTCGCATGTTTTAAATTATTAGTCCACTAGTTTTGTGTTAGGTGTTCCTATTAACTTCGTTCAATATCAATATTTTAGGTTAGATTCCAAGTAATTTTCATTTTTTGTTGGATGAGTTCCTAGTTTTCGTTAGATTTTTTCCCTTGTGAGTTTTTATGTTTCAATTATTATTCCACTAGTTTTGCATTCAATATTCCAATTAACTTAGTAAGATTTCATTTATTTGGTTAAATACCGAAATAAACTTTTTTTGGTTAAACTTGTTTTTTATGTTGGTTAAGCTTTTTCATATTTAGGTTCACATATTTCAAATTATTAGTCCACTAGTTTTATGTTAGATATTCTTACTAAGTTCGTTCAATACCAGTATTTTGAATTATATTCCAAGTAATTTTTATTTCCCGTTGGATGAGTTCGTAATTTTCGTTATGTTTTCTTGCTTATTGGCTCAAATGTTTCATCTAACTATTCCTCTAGTTTTGTGTTGAATATTCCCATTAACTTGGACATATTCCAATTATTTGGGTTAAGTACCAAATTTATTTTTTGTAATTTTATTTTTGGTTAAATAAGTTCTTAATTTTGGTTATACTTTCTCTCTTGTGGGTTTATTTGTTTCAATTATTATTCCACTAGTTTTGCATTTAGTATTCCAATTAACTTGGTAAGATTTCATTTATTGGGGTTAAATACCAAATTTTTGTGTGTTACGAAAAACAATAATGTTAATAAGGTGAATTATGTTTGACCCCTTACTATTTTAGTAAATATCAACTTACCATATAATATTGAAAAATATTTATTGAAACCCTTAATCTTTTCCAATATTTTGGGTCCATAATCTAAGTTTCTCTCTCCTTTTTTTTTTTTTTTTTTCTATTTTCATTATTTCGTTAGATCTATTGAACTTATTGTATATATAATTGAGCTTTTAGTTTTTATACAAATTTAGTCTCATTTAAATATCTTTAATTGATTATTTTTAGTTATCCTTAAAATAAATTAATGCATTTATTTTCCTCTTTCTCTTTACTTTTTAAAATAATTTCTTTAATTTTTGAAAACTTTGACAGTAAATAAAAATAATATTTAAACTTACAAAAATTAAAACTTTATTAATCTATTTGTGTTGAATTTTCTTTTTTTCTTTTTTTTTCATTTTGCGATTAATTGACTTCATGAGATTTCTTAAACTTAAATTTATTTATACATAGCTTCTAATGTTTATAAACGTTATGCCCATTTTAACATTCAATTAATTATATTTGTTTATTTTAACTTACAAAATTGAAGCTTACTTAGTCTATTTGTGTTGAAACTTATTTATTTTATTTTTAGGATAGCTCATTTTATCATTTCAATTAACCTAATCATTTATATTTTTAAAAAAATTCATCAAAAAAAAATTCATTCATATAAAGCTTTTACCACTCTATTTTCTTTTCAAAATAGTTTATTTAGTTTTTCATGACTTCAACAAAAAAATTATGTTATTATAAGTATTATTATTATTTTATTTGTATTTCTTCTACTATTATTATTTGTTTATAATGTTACTAAAATTATTATTATTACTCTCATGTCTCATGAGATTTATAGAATATAATAAGAATGTTTATGTTTATGTCCGGCACTGTTTTTATACCCTTTTAGATTACTAAGATATTCTTAAAACATTTTGATTATACAATTGATTTCTACAAGTTACAAAACCTAAGGCCTTGAAATATTTATTTTTTTTAGTTGAAACCATTATTCATTACTCTAGGAGATCTGATCATGAATTTGATCACCTATATTAGAGATTTTGACCTTTGTTCACATTTATACTCATTTATCATTTAAATAATTATAATTTTTTAACAAAAAATTAAAACTTTCTTAATCTATTTATGTTGAATTATCTTTTTTTTCTTTTTTAGACTTTTCTTTTTTCGTTTTTAGACTCATTTACCAATGGTTGACTTCATGAGTATCCTTCTTTTTCGTTTTTAAGTATGCATATCATTTTCAATCTATAAAATAAGTCCTTTCATTTTCAAGACTTAGCTAAAATAATTTTTAAAAGTTTATTTTAGCCACTATAACATTATGAAAACCTAACACTACAGTAACAACCAACATTTTTTAACATGCTTTTGCATGTTTAATTAACTTATCTTTTCAAATGGTCCTTTATTCTTAAATTTGATGGCATTTATTTACAAATAAAATTATCATGTCCTATTATTTTATCCAATGTACTTAAAAATTAACAAAATAAAAAAATTCCAATACAAGACTTTCACTTAAGCAGTTAATGACTATAGTGAACCGATATGTGGACTACTATAAAGTTAGAATTGCAGAGGAAGAAGAGCCTAAAACCACTTCTATAGAGAAATTATTTTGCAAACTTGCGAGAAAATAACTCTTTAAAAACTTTTAACATCAATAGACTAATACAAAATTAAATCAATTTATAACTTTTAACATCAATAATTTTGATCATACAAAATTAAACTTCAGATGCTGCTGCTAATTTGAGATTTAGATTTCATGGGTCTCTGCATAAAAAATTTAAAAAAAAAACCAAATGATATTAGAAAAAAGGGCTGTGAAAAAATAAACAATATTCAAATTTCAAATGCATGATCTAAATTCTTAGGCAGTATCAGTCATATATTGTATTAATAGAAAAATTGAAACTTAAAAATAAAATTTTATTCTTCAGATGCTATTTTAAGTTTGTATTATTTTCAACATCCGTATGATTGCATGAATAATATAAATTATGAAATAACATCCGTATGAAAAACTCACAAAACGCAATAGAAACTAAGCACCTAAAAATAACTGGCAAAAATTTGTAAGCATATATAGATTCATTCATGAGTAAAATGCATCCAAAATAAAGCCTTGTTTATTTGTTTATTACAGTTTCGACAATTCTTATTATTTATCAGCATACCCAGACACTGTTCAAGAAGCCAAAATACTTTAAAATGACTGGATTACTTATTACCAAAGCATTTGAAATGTAGGAATATCAATACCACAATAGTTGAAAAAACCAAAAAAAGAAAAAACAACTCAAATCAAGGAATTGGTAACAAACCAATCTATTACCAGAATCAATAAGCCATCTAGCCAAAGTAGAAAAATAAACCACGCCTATAAAGCAAACAAAGCCATTCAATATTTTTAGGAAGATGTCTGCTTTATTGTCTTGTATCACTTTTTTTACTTCCTCCAAGATATTCCATGAACCCGAAACACCATTTTCCAATTCAGTATCCATCATTACATCAGTTTATGGGCTTATTCCCATCAATATAACCTAAACATTTCACCATTATGAACTTATCATTCTAGAAGCAATGAGACTATTAACAGACTTTTAACTTTCACTTTGCATACAAGTTCCCTTACCCATGTAGTCATTCTCAATATGTGCATGTAGCCATCCCTACTTTTATAGTTTTAAGAAGCCTTACCAAGCTTTCACAGCTTGAGCAAGTTGTCATTTTTTCATTCTGACAATAAATATAACATGAAGATGAAACGCTTTGTCATAGCTAAATGATAAAATTTAATACAATCAGAGACATAACTATGTTAACCAGCTCTGAATTTGCACCTTGTATAATGTCATTGTTCAATTCGATTAGCCTTGAATCCTCTTCTTCACATCCAATCTCACTGCAAAATCAACAAACATTATAGAACCTCAACATCTACAATTTTACAATCCCTCTGCCATAAACAATGTTAACATCCACAGTATTTTGTGCAGAAAAGATGATCAAATAATGTCCTTATCATCACCTTCATTTTACTCAATTCAATCATAATTTAATTCAAGTCAATCAATGATTAAGTAAATCCCTAATTGAATTGAGAGAAAAGCCAAAAAGGCAAGACTTATCATATTCCTACAATAGTTTACTTTCTCTTTCAAGTTGGAATAGTTGTAAGATTCAATATGAAATCAGAATACAATCAAACTCAACATCATAAAAATTCGTGAAAAAAAATAGAATTCAATAGCATGATTGAATTAAGGACCAATATTAGAAGTATTAAAGCTTTTAACATCTGAAATGTGTAATTTGATTAAATTCAGAGTTGCAATCCATAGAAAGCAACGGCAAAAGTTGAGGCTGCAGTAAGCTTACAAATAAATAAAAACAATGAGGCAAATGATGAGCAAAAAAGAGAAGATATAAAATGTGCTTTCAGTGACTAATCATATTATTTTATCTGTTATTTGAATGACACATATATACTAACATATTCATCATTTTAAAAAAAATAAAAAATAATTCCAATTTAAATTTTACTCACATCCGGATGTATGTTCTTACAATCAGACTGAGTAGATGATGAATGGATATCATAATCTCTATAGAAAGAATATGGAGCTTTAAAGCACTTGGGTTGTTTCACATTACTTCCTTCAACCTTGAGAGAATTTGAAATAACATCAGGAGAAGTTGTTTTAGCCGGTACAGATAATTGGAAGTGAGTTTATCTTTGAAATGCTTAGAACCTCTACCATGGGATATATGATGAGGATGTTTTCCCTGGCCTTGCGACATTCTGTCCTTACTGAAAAAGGGCTTACTTGCTCCTTCAACCAAGAATTTGTCAAACCCTCTACTTGGACTACCATTATGTCAAGTTCTTCTTTTGTGAAAAGAACTGCACCACTCATTAGTCAAATGTCTACACCCCAAAAGCTTTATTTCACATCACCATACCACCATCCGATTACAATTACATGCCAACTATTTATATATTAACATCTAGAGTAAAAATTAAAAGCAAACAGGAAAAGGGTGTTGAATGAAGACTCACCATAACCCATAGAATTGAGTTAACCAAGGCCAAAAGAACACAGATGAATGCATGCTTGTTGAGCCCTTTCTTTTGAATACTCGTAGTCGCTTCTACATTTTGATGATTATCGTGTCCTCCCCGCTCCAAATGGTCTCTATTTTCTACTCAATCAACCTCGGTAGCTATGCTTGCGATGGTCAATACGACAGCAGTTTAGTCATGTTGGAATAGCGATGGCAGCTCGGCTGGTGGCCGGTGAGGTTTTGAGTGCATGAGGACTGAGATATTGTGAGAGCGGCTAGGGTTTCTAAAGAAATAGTAGAATATGACGTATTTATACTTTAGGTAAAAAATTATAAAAATTCAATTTGATACATATTAAAAATAGAATAAAATTTATTAAATATTTCATTTAGGCGCTAAATTTGCCCGCCTGAGTGAAAAATAATTCATTTACTTATATTATTAGAAAAAAAATGATTTTTTTAAAATTTTATATTAATTTTTAATCTCTTACCTCCCGAAAATTCAAACTTAGGTAGCCAATTAAAATAAAGTAATTTAAAATTACTTAGCTACACCCTTGGGTGCTAAACTAATTTGATATTATTATATTAATGCTTTACAATAATGATAGGATCCCAATATTTATAACCTAATTTGTATTCTAAATACATATGTCCCTCATTTACTTTTTACCATTTAGATATTTTTTTGAACAATTATATCCAAATGAAATATATTTTAGTCGCTATATTCAAAGAGCATAATTGTCCAAAAAGATGTGTATGAGAACATTATGAGATTAAGATGAACTTTTTAGGATCATTTTGCGAAACCATGGTTTGTTGTTGACGTTTTCCCTAACATTTACTATACAATAGGAATATGAACTGTAATTATTACTAATAATATTGCTAAATCCTAATGGGTGAGTTAAACTCATGTATGACTTCCTAAACATCTCCTTTATTATATTATTATTATTATTATTATTATTATTATTATTATTATTATTATTTTAAGAACAATGTCATATATATATACATATTCTGATAAAAAGTACCATAATTAAGTTTAGTTTAATCAAATTAAAATTGGCTAACAATTATGTTATAAACAACATAATAAAACTTTATGTTATAAGATCATTAATCACAATACCACTAATAGCAATATATAAAAAATTAACATACATATGTAATTGCCCATTTTAAGTATTTATAGAAATTGTTGCGACTTGAAAGTAGAGAATAAATATAACCATAAAAGATAAAGGAATAAATAAAGTAATTAATTTCATATATATATTTACATGAATTAATTTGCACAAGAGGTTGTTTGTGAGTATTATTTAAACTTATAGAATATTAGAAACATTATATTTGTCTAATATACAAATATTTCGTTATAGGGTATATAAAAAAATATTAATATTAGCAACTGTCATTAATAAAAAGTAATGAAAATTTTTTTTACATGTAATTATAATGGACTATCACCAAGATAATTGTTTCATAATTATCCGATAGTTGGATAAAAACTATCCTTAGATTGGTAGGTAGATATTTGAGTCATTTTGTATATTATAGGATTGATTGTTCCAAATATTTGAAAATAAATATGATTAATTATGGATCTAGATATTCAAACTACACCATACTATAAAAAAATTAATAAAATATTATGATAATTTTTTCATAATATTTTATTAATGTAAAATATAGTTGAATTTATAATGTAATATTAAAATAATTTAATTAGTTACAATCAATTTTATTAACTGATACTTAAATCTTATTCCCAGCAGTATAGAAGTCTCATATTTTAAGTATATTTTCATGTTATTAAAAAAATAGAAAAGTATATTTTCATGCAAAGTTGAGGGGGTCTTCGGTAGCTTTTTAGTTTGATTTGATTAGTTTGATATTTGCTTGAAATAAGGGTAGGTATATGATAATTACCTTTAGTATTGTCCTTTATATTTCCTTGCATAACCGTTACTTTAGGTGGCCGGTTGTATGCACAAATAAAAAAATAATAAAAAGCGGCTGTACGAGATACAACGGCTGTATTATAAGCGGACCCTTTGTATTATGTCTGGGAGCTGGCTAAAGCAGAATCTGTAAGTTACAGATTCTGTAACTCAGCCTGCTCCTGTATAGATAATTGATTACTGCCTGAGCTGCTATCATAACCATTTGATTGAAATAATTGAATGCATTAACAACGATGAAATTTGCGCACTTAATTACTTGCCCCAGTTGTGACCACGGTGAGTTTAATTGGCTGCTGTGTCAGTACGATTGTTAAAGTTGGTTGATTTCCACGTTTGCATTTATTCGGTATGGCGATTGAACGAGACGAGTTTTATATCTTTACACATGCAATTGGACACACACACAAACATTAGGTAAAAATAAGTAATAAAACGGTGGGTTAACTTGGGCTAAGGGATCAATTTTATCTGGTTTTAAGTTACATTAAACTCATTGTTTTTTTTTTTACATAAGATAATTTATATTATATGAGATTATAATTAATTTTTATAATTATATAATTATTAAGATTAATTTATATTAAATTTTATATAGTATTGTCAAGATTTTAACTCTCTCTAATATTCGAGGGACATTAATTCCACTCACATTTAAAAATAGAAAAGATTATCTTCATTCAAATTTAAAAAAAAAAATTAAATCTCACAATCCTGTTGTAGGGGTTTCAAACCCCTACCTTCATAATTGTAAGACAGTGATTTAATTGAGGAGTTCATTGTTATTCATTTTTACATTGAAAAGCTTAATTATAAGTTATAATAGATATAACTCAGGAAAATTCTACATATACGTTGCAATTTTCTTTAATAATATCATAGTTTATTGACAAACTGGCATTTATTTTGTATTACTATGTTATTTTGTGGAAAGAAAACACAAAAAATTTAAATTACGTAAATCCCTTTATTTCTTTTCAAAAGTTTGAATGAAAATAAGTTCACCCAATAAACACCAATTGTTAGTCCGTCTTTGTATTATTGCTAAGAGTGGTAACCGAGTAGAGCTTGAAAACAGGGGCAATGCCAGCTACGTGAGCAAACTCTGTTCATTCTGTATTAAATGATTTTTACTAAACTCTTTTGGAAAATCATGTATTTGATCATTTGCTAATGAAGCTAAAAAACATTTTCTTTGAATTGCAGAAACATTTTCTGCTGAAACATTAATAGTACAGGTAAGCACACCATTTTGCACCACAGATTTTAGCACTTTGACAAAGACTATTCCCATTTGCCACAGAGCATAGCAATATAAGATAAAAGAGGAATTTAAAATTTCTTCACTTGAAGCTGTATATTTAGATGCAATAACAAAAAGTAGCATAGTTGGGCGAAACCAAAATTTTTGCTGTCCATTTGGATAACTGATAATCCCTTGCAAATGAAGTGCGCTTGACAAAGCAGTAAACAGTGAATCCAACAGCACAGAATGATAATCGACACACAAACACATTCGAATACACAATCGAACAAAAACTTGTACCAATAATACTACTATGATTGACAAAATCTTAACCGCTATGTTACACTCTCATAGACATACTTGGCATAAAGGAGTCTTGCATAAATAATATAACAATGTGAGATTGATCAAAACCTTTCTGCCAATCTGGCAGTCACTGCTCTAAGTTTTGAATACACCTTTCCAGCAGGAGATCCTAAGATGAGACTACAAAGGGAATCCCTTGCAATCTTAATATTGGCAAAAGATCCTAGTATGTGAATTTTCGTATCAGCAATGACAATCCTTGTCCTTGTTGCATTTTCGATCGCAAACTTTGTTTTGCCACCTTTACCAGAAAGCCTTCCGATAGCACGCGACAAATGCTCACCTCTAAGCGTCTTGACATCCTTGATCTCAAAAGATTCCACATACAGCTCATCCAAACGCAAAAGGGCAATGGCATCAATAACATCAAAACCAAGCATGAATGCATGAACAAAATCTGCACACTTTTGTAGATTACTTATGTCTGGTGTGTCTGCTCTAGTCTTCAATTCAACCCTACGAGCCTTGAGGTTCATACGGATGTCAATCTTCATCTGCTCAAAAATTGGAGTGTAGATATCCATCCATACTTTCTTGAGAGGCGAATATCGATGGGGTGGAACGTTAACCTTCCGAAACTGAACTCGACCATCAGACATTTCATGAGCCTTCAATGGCTCAAACAGGGGCTTTGGTGGCGGAGGCCCGGGTTCATTTTGTATTTGAGGTGAAACTGTCTCAACATCCATGGAAGACTGCATGGTGAAGAACTGCAAGATCTGAACGGATAAGAGGTGCATAAAAATGTCAGAGCATTAATACTAGCAAACCTTCAATATACCGTATTACAGATTCTAAATAAAAAGGAACAGAGACTGGAAAAAAACAAAAAAATAGATTGAATTATTTTTGACCTTTTTTTCATCTTTAGAACATTGAACCTTGCAAGAAAATGAACAACAACAATCAAACAGCTCAGACAAAATTGTCGATGCCAGCCTTTATAGGTCGAATCGTAGTCAAATTCCATTCAAGCTCAAGGCCTTATTTGGTATTATGGCTGGACAGGCGCAACTTATAACATTGAAGTATTTAGTAAACATATTCTACTATAGCTTGGAAAATAAATTGATTCTATCATAATAAAAAAAACCTAATATATCTTTACTTTTTTTATTATATGACACATATTTAATCCAATTATTAACTTTTAGTTTATAATTATAAATTTCTGTCTTACAACAACTATAGTACTTCAATACCAAATAGGTCCAAACAATCAATAAAACCCCATCGAAGAGTTAAAATTAAAAAAAAAAAACACAAGATAATTTGGCATCACATGAGCTTTGCAATTGTTCAATACATCTCTGTTTAGTTCAATCAGCCATCCAAACAGTTCCTACAGCCAAACAGCCTTATCAAGAATTCATAAATAAATATCTTAAAAAAAAACACAAAGATTTTAATTTTATCACGATTCAATCTAGCAAAAGCAATAATAAATATAAATCGTGCCTTCTTCTATTAATTTTTTTTTTAAAAAAGAACCGAATAATGTTGAAAGTTACCTGGTAAGAGCTCTTACATATCTCCTCCTTGTCTATGGCGGCTATGACGGTGTGAGGTTCAAAGAATTAAAGAGAGAGGGTTTTGGAGTAGCGTTTCTCACCGTGCAGCAAAAATAATAAGAGCTGTTGGATGAATTGCTGCAGAATCGACGGCCGAGATTGAATTTGAATTAAAAGCGAGAGGAAGGGGAAAGTCGGAAACCCGTAACTTGGGTTCGCAAAAAGTGGGCCGGTCAGCCGGTGTGAAACCGGTGAGACAGTGAAAAAAATAATAATTTACTTTTATTTTTAAAAATAAAAAGAAGTGAGAAAAAGATCATCACTCAATTTCCCAAAAAAAAAAAAAACCTCATTTCACTCTAACTTTTCAATTAACATCATTTATTTCAAAAAAATGTCTTTATCGAAAAATAAACATTTTTTTCTTTTCTCTCATATGCTATTTCTCAAGTTTATTATAGATTTAACTTCTCTCCTCTCACATTCCCCCTCTTGTTTAATTGATTCAAAGTTTGAATCAAATATTGACTCCTAAAATAAATTTTAAATTAAAACAATGATTCTATACTTACTTAATATTTAATTCATATTTCAATTGATGTATCACTGATAGAATTTTACTATTTAAATTAAGTATAAGAACGCTTAAAAATTTATTATCATTCAAGCTAATAGTGACACATCATTAATCACATTGGTTGGGACATAAATTAAGCATCCAACTAAGTAAACATTAGCATCACTCCCCCAAAAAAAAAACTACTTAATCACAAAATTTAACAAAACCCAGCAATAGAATTCGTGATATGTTGGTGGTAGGGGGATTGCAAGTGATGAAAATAAATGGGTGGGGTGATGGGGCTGCTTGAGAGAGAGAGAGAAAGAAAAGAAATGAAACTAAAAAAAAAATATATTTTTTATCAGGGTTATTAGAAAAATTATTGTACAAATTGAAAAATAAGGGCCCACTCAATTTATTACTTGTTATGAAGTATGATGGATCATATATGCGGATGTCTCTCAATCATATTAATGTATGCAACTCTTGATTTTTTATCTCTCAACAAGTAACCTTTAACCTTTTCTAAAACTCTTTTTATCTTCCTAATTTAAGAATTATTATATTTTATATTTATGATCTGTTATTCACCACTTTATTGTTGTATCACGATAAAATAAGGTATTTTTTTCTTATTTGTATACACTTAGATTGAATATACGATTATATATATCATTTGATTTATTGTCTCTTTCTCTTGTTATATTGTTATGCTAATAATTGGTAAATAATTTAATATTATTCTATTTTTTAGACTTTTTTTTCCCACTACTACTGCTCTTACTTTTGGTTTTTACAACATTAATTAATACGTTAAATTAGTTTTAGAAAACGTCAAATTATTTCCAAAAAAATACATAAAACAAGTATTTTTTTCAAAATTTTTGAAGGCATTACACTAGCTAGTATGTTCGACTGTTTTTCCTTTTTTTCTTTTATTGAAATTATATACAATATGTAACCACAACTTACACTTACTACCCTATTTAAGCCGAGCATAAGAAATTAAAGAGAATTCCCCTCTCTCACGTCCTCCTATTTTTTTTTTACCCACTATTGATTCACAGAATTTAACAAAACCCAACAATAAAATTTGAAAATAATAAAAAATTCTTCTAAATACTTGTAATGTTTTTACTTGTAGCTGTGTTTGATCCTAAATAAATTGATTGCATTGCACTGGCAATTTTATTTTGTATCAAGTGAATTGCATTTGGCTTTAGTGATTACTTTGTTGATAAGTTGGTTTGTCAGTTAACAATGCATAATGAGCGCAATGGATCCTCATCTAAAATTGCATGTGCCCTACGCATGGAAGTAGCCTCAATATTTGTTTAATAAAGACTTAACTAGACAAATGACATATGTTTAATGAGATTCTGACTGAGGAATGCACAATGAGTTGTTTTTGGAATGTGAAGCAGATAAGAAACCATCGCAACTTGTTGGTTTATGCTTATTAAGAACAAGTCTAAAAAGATTATAAGGCTTTGCACGGAAGTTTCTCAAAGGATGGATAAAGCTATCTTGTTGTTGTGAAGGGCAATGATTTATCATAATTTCACAACAGGATTAACTTATATCTTCAGATGTTTCTTTGACTAATCTTCTTTCTAAAGAAAAAAGTTCAGAGAAATTAATTTAGTTATACATATTCAGCAAGAAGCTTAAGTAGAATTCCTGGGGATAAGAAGGGTTCCGCTCCAAGAGGGAAAGAAATGCTTCTATTTTATTCTCTTTCATTATTTTTTGTATAGGGAATTTATTATGTATATTTTTCAGTGTGTAACCACAAGCCAGAAGAATTTTTTCTGTATATTTTGCATTCAACTTTGGAGGCCACGGAAAGAGCTATTCTCCAGTTTAGTCTCTATACATGTGGGGGACCAAGTAACTTGTAAGATTTAACCGCTGACTTATTTTTTTCCACTAATTTCATGCATTGTTGGCCTTCTGTCAGACCTTATTGAATTTCTTGCCTCATTAGTACTCAGTGCAAAAATATTTATAATATTCTGTATATTAATGAATTATGTATCTCAGGACATCCCTTTGCGTTTCTTAAAGATTTGAACTGATCTTTATTTCTATTCAGTTGGATAAAACTATGCGATTAGCTAAAGTAACCCTGACTTTAAAGCTTGTGATAAAACCTTTTGATCAAACGGTAAAAACGGGAATGCCATTTGAAATTATTCATTGGCAGGCCGCATCGAGATCATTTTATTACATTTTTATTTATTTTAGGATACTGCTTTGATGGAGAGTCATTTTTCTTGCAACTAGATGCTAATTAAGATATGGGAAATGGGACCCGTCTATGTTGCCACTGTGGTATGATACCACAGTTTTTGTCCTCACCCAATGTAGCCGTTGGATAATTGAGAGATAAATCTAATGACTAAAATGATTTTTTGATATTTGAAGCAGCAACTTACAACCATTAGAGCCGGTCGTATTATTTCAGTGACTGGGAAGTTTCCTAATTGTGGGGAAATTTGTTAGTAGTTGGTATGGCAATGATGGATCTAATTTCATCTCAAATCCATCTAGACTCAGCAATTGAGAAAACACACTCGTTGTCTTCGTCTTCTTCATTTCCTTTCTACTCTTCACTTGTTATTGTCACTCTTGCGATGTGTACCGGTCGGTGAGTACAATTACAAACCAACAAATGGCATTAACAATTTTCATTTGATCTAGTCATGCTTGATTTTTTGTTTAGCGAGAAAACCCAAAAAAAAATAAAGATGTTTTTGGCTGGCGTGATGAAATGGTTGTGATATTTTGACGAAATGTTTGTTTTTGTGATTCACCTAGGGTTTGGATTTAGGCTCGTACGGAGTCGGATGTATTCGGAAATTGGTATTGGCAATGAAATCAGATCGTTTGAAGCCATGGCTGGCCAGATCAGAAAGCAAGCAGATGATAAACTCAACCTGGCGATGGCTTATGCATCCTATGTGCGTAAACTCAACCTTAGAACTCAACAGTGGTTAGAATCATCACTGATCTTAGTAGAAATTACGTGGATCTTATTACCAAACCTACAATGTATATGGGATAGTAATAAAGTCTAATTTTGGCAGATTGATGAATTAATATTGATACAGTTCGAAAAGGATGTATATGAGAGAATGAAATTGAGTCAGCAGATAATTGCGGAGGCCAAAGAGTCGTTTGATAATCAGTTGAAGATTGAAAAGGTAAAAGACAATAATTTTTATGTGTACGAACATTTGAGTAAGGTGAGAAAGCAACGAGATTAATTAATATTTTTATTGCTACAAAATCAACACCTAAGAGTTTGTATTGTTTTGGTACGAGGTCGATGGAACAACAAATTGATGCTGTGGAGCGCTACAACCATGAAAGGAAGGCCAAACCTATAGAAAATTATTAGGTAATGTGCGTGCAGGTTCGGTGGTTACGAATTCAGCTGTTGACAACTTGGAGTACTCAGGTACACGTGTTTCATTTTGCGACTGATAAAATGAATATCGGGCCAATGCAGGTTATATGTAAATTAAAGGATTATAATGGCGCACATATAGATGCGGAGGCTGTTGAGGGTTATAAGTTTTTTAATAAGTCATATGTCCTTGTGTTGAGGTAGCTTTACTTCGGTAATTAGCCGAGGTTTCACTTTAGGAAGTAGCTTGAGAATGCTGCAAAAGAAACTACTGATATAAAGTTTAGGAATCCAAAATACTTGTTGATATTAAATTATTTGAAGTTGTATTTGCCTGAGATGTGTGAAAAATGGCATCTGATTTTGTTCTTAAATGATGATATGGTTCTCAGTTGTTTTTATGATAATATTCATAATAGTCTTAATTTATTTTTCAGTTTCTCTTTTAGAGATTGTTAAAAATCTGGCAACAAGACATATAGTAGTTGGAAGAAGAAATGCCAACAATTTCAAAAATTTAATTCATCATGTGGTTAGCTCTATTGTGAAATGGTTAATGGTATTCAGGGGCCTCATGTATCTGTCGATTAATGTATAGATAGATTTGGATGGTTTCATAGCAATGTAAAAAGTTTGCTAAATTCTTGAAATACAATCTGGATTCCTAAGATTATTAACAAATCTTCACCGAAATTCATGGGAAGCTACCTTAGAATCAGTGGAAAACTCTTTAAAGTCTATGTAGAAATCAAGTTTCTAATCATATTAGTTAAGCTCATTGCAAACAAATTTCAGTTGGAAGGAGCCTCCGGTTTAATTGAAAATTCTTCATCATCGGTTATTGGTGCCATTATTTGCCGATGTATGCAAATTTGTCTTTATTATAATCATTGCTCTTGCCTCAGCTGATTAGAGGAATGTTGTCTCATTTCTAAATTTTTTGTTGCTGAATGGTTGGCAGGTCGTGAGGGAGATTTATGAGATTGTTCAATCTCGAAAATGGAGAGGAGATGAGAAACAAATGAATAAGATAGTTTTTACGGGTAATCATCTAATGGTGTTGCTGCATTATTTTTCAGTAAAATCCTTCCCAACAGAAAAAAAAAGAATTTCGTTTGAGCTCTTTCCCTCCCTGCTGCCCTCATTAAAATTTTGGTTGTAATTTATCTGGCAGGTCATCATCTGAATGGAGACATTATTTAAGATTCCTTCAGAAGTTGCACATTAGCAGCTACTTAACTAACAGTGAGAAGCATTTCGAGGAGATTTGCTAACGTGAAGATTCAATTTTGTGAAGATTGTTATTAAGTCCAATTATAAAGACATTCTTCAATTTTGAATAGACTTTTTCACGTAATTGGAATTTTATTAGTTTAAGCAGCATGATGTATTTTACAAATTATCAGTGGTCACCTCTTCCGCTCTAATTCTAATTTCTTTTTTCACTTATAAATGGAGAACCAGTAGATGCTTAAATTTTGAAAAATTGAGATTAGGGAATAGAAATGGTATTGCACTCGGGAGTTGTCGACATTAAACTGCTCTGAATCTCCATAATCAAATGTTGCCCAAAGGAGACACAAGAAGAATTTATTATTTCCTATTTCCATTTGCAAAAATAAAAGCTAATCTTAATTTCTGTTAAAAAGATAGTACAAGAGCTCAACGGAAACAGTAGGAGTCTCTTTCCTTTTTATACAAATGACAATTGGGAACTTTTGAATCACAGTTCAAGTGACATTTTTCCAAGCTGTTGGATTAATGAATGTTATGTAGTTGTGCCTTTGATGGCTATTGTTATGGCAATGATGAATGCAATTTCAAGAATCTCGTGCCTGTATTGTACATTGGAAGATGGTATAATTTTATAAAAAACTTCTAGCATGATTCGATCTCATTATACTTCAAACTTGGGCGACTTGTTAACAGATTCTTGTTAAAACTTGTATAATGCAAAATACTGCGTCAATGTTAAAATGAATGGTTTAAATGAAAATGGTAACTGAAGTAAAATGGCATAGGAGGATGTTAAGAACATTGCTGTATACAAAGGTAATAAATTACCTCTTGTCAACAATGGATTGCCTTAGACAGTAATAACCGCAAACTGCAGATAGAGACGCCAACAAAGATCGAAGATGAAGCATGCAATTCACAGACAAAGTTTGTCAATTTATAGGTTGTTAATGCACATTGCAGTAAGAGCAAACTGGATGACCATGGTGGTAGATATCAAATCTAGGTTAAGAGATAGTCATTCGAGGAAATAATCACAATCTTCCTCCATCCGAAGACAAACAAAAGGCCATTTAAAGATCCTACATATACAACAAACCAAAGAGACAATCATTTGAGGAAAGAATCAAAAGCTTCCTCCATCCGAAGATAAAAAAAAGTCCATTTATAGATCCTACATATATAACAAAACATTATAATGAAACATAGAGAGTTGAACTGCAAAAGGCTGATGTCGATTTCATCCAGCCGATCCAAATTTTTTTCACAGGGCTGCATAGTAACACGCACAAAAACAAGTTTTTTATTATCTCTCTCTGAAAGATAAATAAGATAGATATGTAAGGGAAAACAAATAACTTACAAATATGTTCGCTCATCCGAACAACGAAGTGGGATTTGTCAATAATTGATGAACCAACAAAACTTTTTAACAGATTACGCTATTCTTACTAAGTAATTCCATCCAATTGTATTAGTTATGGAGACAATTTAGATATTCCTCAGAAGTCCCAATTGTTACACCCACTGATTGTGGAAAAAAAGAAAGAATAGCTAACAACATTACGATCATGCACGCATGCAACATCGTTACTTGTACAATGAAAAAAATGGGGAAAGACAAACAAACCAGCACAAGGATATTAATGAATCCATGTATAATAACAATGCTCAAGGATGGAAAGAACAAATAAATTAGTGACATAATGATGATGAAAAATTCCTTTAGTGGTGGGTGCAGTGGACCGGCATGATAGGAATTCATGGTAACGACATCAGAAAAATGTATTGACAAAGTAAGTTGTGAATGCATATTTAGCAAATAGGAAAATAAAACTTACTTATACTACCATCGCTGGATTTGGATATCATTCGGATGCTATCCCTTTGTTCAACAGAGTGAGTAACAGTATCAGAATGCATATACTGCAACAAGTAAGAAATTGGTTAAACTTTCGTGCCTGTATTCAACTTAGGAACATGTACTGTGAACAAGCACAAGTTTGGAGTCAAGGACAATATGCACCTGCAAGATATTTGAGGCATAGTGGGAGTAATTTGATATGCATTGAAGAGCTGTATTCGGCACAATCTCGTTGCTGCCATTCGCTGAAACAGCCTTCGGACTATGGGTCATCGGAGGAAGTATTATGTTACCTGCGTCCGACTTCCAAGCATGTTCATTAGGCAATGGCGTCATGCCGGGGGCATACGTTGAACAAAAGTTATGGACAGACATCATATTATCCACGTACTCCTCAACATTTCCCATGTTCAGTTGTATTCCCCTGCATGCATGCGCGCATGGAATTCCCGATATCTGCCACAACCCACAACTACACAACATTGCTTCCATGTTGAGGTCATAAAACATGGATGTGGACCATGTGGTATCAGTTAGTTTCAGGGTTGTGCCATGTTGCTCAACAATTGTGAAGCGCTGACCTTCAATTGCACGGTCATGAATGACTTGTCGAATTGTCGGCGTTACTTTCTCCCTATACCATTTCCACACTGCCATTCTTCTTCGTTCAAACAATTCTGCTGTTAAGCGTGCAATTCCTATAAATCTTCTAGCAATACTCATCTCTAAATGTTGACGTAAGTAACTACGAAGTTTGTCAGTAATGGATAGTGTTATACAGGTGCACTTAACCCATTCAGGAATTGAAAATAGAGCCTAACTTGACCAATTTGTTTGTAACAACCAATCATGGCATTCTTGGCTTTGCTGATGTATCAAATCCATATATTTATAGAAGGATGTTGCACTTGTACTGCGGTACGCTGACCAAAATAAGTGTTGCACTGGCGCTGCAGGGAATCTCTTAACCATTTCAGTGAAAACTTTGTGGCAGCACTGTCTGTACGTAGCTCCAGGAAGAAACTCTTCAACAGCATAATCAATCCCATTATCTCCGTCACCCAAAATACATAGGCCTTTACCATTCTCCAAACGCAAAGCATTGTTTATATTTTTTAAAAAATACACCCATGAATCCAAGTCTTCAACGTCAACTTCACAGAATGCAACAGGTAATATCCCATTGTTCCCATCAAGTGCAGCTGCCACTAGCATCACACTATTGTACGGGTTATTAATTTTCCAACCATCAACAGCCAATAAACCTCGGCAATGATTCTTGAATGCATAAGAAGTCCGTTCCCAGCATACAAACATCCTCTTTAATCTTTTTCCCTCTCCATATTCATGCCTATCAGTCTCCAACAGTACAATATTATACCTATCTATCTTCTCCATTTCTTGTTTGAACTGATTCAACATTGCATAACCATCATCATGGTCCATGCCCAGAATATGCTTTGCTCTGTTTGCTGCAGACAACAGTTTCCCTTCGGGGCATACTACCCCATAGGTTGCTTCAATCTCATCCCTTATCTTTACAGTACTAACGTTTGGTTGCAATTTCCATCGATGAAGATATATTGCTGAAATCCACTTGGATCGAAGCTGGAATTGTTGGGGAGGTCGAGTGCATTTATGTTCTGGCATGAAATCTGTCACAACAAATGTCGTTCCATTACTAACTCGCCCTGTTTGTATAACCCAGTCGCAGCAAAGATTGGAACACTCATAGCATACGACATGACTCCTATTTTCCATTACGCACAACTTAAACCCCTCACGAACTGTAAAAACTTGAACTGCCTTTCTAAATTCACCGACATCTCTGAATCTCTGCCCATGATACAAGACCATCTTATGCCTTGGAGTGTCATCAAATTTGAACGAGTCACCCACATCTTCAGATGTTTCGCAATCTGTCAATCTATACAAACTGCCCTTGTCATTTTCTGATGAGTATCCTTCTAATTGGTCTTCGTCATCGTTTTTGTCTTGTAGCTGTTCTTCTTCATCGTCTGAGAACCACCCTTTTGACCATTGCACGGCATTGCGCACCATTCCTATTGGTTCTTCTCCCTTGCATTGTTCGTAACTATCATTCCTGTAAGGAAATAGCTCTCTGGCAATCTTTCTCTTCATCCTTCCACGTTTGGTTTTTAAGGAATGCTCTGCTTGGGCACTATCACTACTTAAATTACGTGACTGTCTAATTGCAGGGCTGCGGCTACGAATATATTTCGGAGAACAATTGGTTTTGTTAGCTTGGTTGGTGGAACCACCATAGTTCTGTCTCGTTTGCTTTTTCCTCTGTCCGACACCAGATTCTTTATCCTCTTCCATCCCTGTCTCTATATCACACCCTCTTCGTTTCATTTCTATAAAACATATTTTGCATACAGTCAATACAAACTTGTTCCATACCAAATAATGGTGACTATGAACATGAACCAGAAATAAATTAAATTCATATGTATTCATGTTCATTGTGGAATAATGGGCAACAAAGGTTAATTTTTAATACTTATCCACAATGTTACATGCGGGATAAGATTAAAGCCAGTAAAGTTTATTGCTACCTAAGAACAGGAAACAACATCGCGTCAGTGTTGTTTCAGCACTTGATAACACATTTTACAACTACTGGCTGTTTTCATTAAGTTAGTAAATTCATAAATGTTACCTTTATGAAGTTGCTATATGAATCAATACTTTTATTATATCGTAGAAGGCATAGTTATTAAAACAAAAACAAAAAATTTAGCCTATTACCTTCTTCGATAACTTGAATCTTCAGTGGACACAGTTTGATTGCTGTGTGGTATGAGTCCTGCGTTATTTTCAACAAGATGGTTTAGAGGGTTAAATGAATTAAACTGTGTTGTCCCCTTTATGCTTTGCTTTCTGATATTCGTGTTGGAGTTCGGTGATGAAGGTGGAAACTTCTCTCCTGGCCATTCATCATAATTGCGCGCTTAAAGTTTGTCCGTTGACCAATTTTAGAGTTGGCGCGAAATATTATTGTGTATGCGGCGGGTTCACAGAAAATCTTTGTTTCTGGTGTCAGATGAGCCGTGTCAGAGTCAATTTTACAGAAAATAGAAGAGTCTATGAAGCTTCCTTCACCAATCCCATTTCCATTAAAATGTTAAAGCCCCTTGTTCCGAGTACAGCATGATAGATCGTTTAGAATGCTTGGTCGACGATTATAACTCCATATGCATCGATTGGTTAATAAAATAGTTTAAATGACAGTATTGTTAAATCATCGTTTCAGGGTCCAAGACTACAACTATCTCTCCAGGCCTAAAACAAACGGTTTAATGGTTGGAAATCCATGCTATCGGTTGTGACTCCAGTATACTGCACAACGAAATCAATGGTTGGACCAATTTTCTTACTCATAAAACCAATTCATAACTAACTCCTATTTCTAAATGTTGCAATATTTGTTGATGCCTCAACTCAATAGGTTGATCCATGCATTTGAATCAATGTGTACGTTATAGATTCCCATTCTACTTGTTTTTTACTGGCTTTCATTTGGCTTATATTGCTATCAATCGGGCACCTTAAGAAAAACTTTATCTTTTTTACCAAACCCTAAAGAAGTTACAAATGAGTTTCGTACTCAATCAGCCTACAAAATTTGAGGGTTGAGCATTTTCAACTTCCCATACTTATGGTAGGAAAAATTAACTCTTTTTTAATGACTGTAAACGATTATGAAAATACAAATTTCCATTTATAGCTGTGCCATAATTTATAGCAAATAGTATGAAACTGACAGTTGTGTTGGGGGGGGGGGGAATTGCGCCAATAGTAATATTAATTACCATTTAAAATTAAATACTTAATCAAAACATAATTCAAACTAATTTATTTTTAGGTAATATTTTCACCCAATCTAATCTACAATATTTTCCTAATATTGATCTCATCTAATTCTTTAAAAAGAATTCTTAGGTCAGGCAACTTGTCTATCTTTATTTAGTATATTTTATTACTTATCATCGAAAATATTTAACTTAATTAGGCTAAATTGGTATAATATATAATAATTATATTGAATAACAGTTTCAGTTCTACTCCACGCTGTCCATTCTCTGTACAACCCATTCCTCACACCTCCAAGTCCATAATCATAGTAGAATTCATCTTGTAACCTTCTAAATTCTCGTCATCTTTTCATCTTCTCTCTTCAAAGGTAGCATTCGAAGATTCGGAGTTTTAAATTTCCCTAGTGCAGTTTGCTAATTTGTAAATTTGGATATTGAATCCACTTCGCTTGGATTACTGCAGCATATAAGTAATGCAAAAACAAAATGCGTTGATAAATTAAATACTTGGCGTGAAATCAAAAAATTCTTAGGTTACTTTAATTTTCGTGTTTTGATTAGTTGATGCACTGCCTTGTATCTTAGTTTTGCATATCGCATTTCATTCTATCTAAATCAATGGGAACAATATGTTTTTCCAACTATAGCTTAGTTTTTTGGGCTGATTTTGTCGCTTAAAATTAATGTATTTTCAATGGTTATATTTATTTCAAATTGTTATTACGAAGGCGACCGCTAGTGCCAATTGCAAATAGTATTTATTTTTGACTTCAAGAAAAAAAAACAATGGAGCACGTTTGTGTTTCCATATTATTTCTGGGGTTATACGCATTTTTCATGTTTCCATGTCTTATGTTGCTAAAAACAAACTATTATTGAGGCGGCTGATTGGAAAAAATGTTTTTCTATCATAACTATTATCAAAAGCCCGCAAGAGCCAATTCATCGGAAGAACACCTTTGCAATGGCATTCCATTTGTTCCGACAATATTTACCTTTTCCATTAACTTGTTTTTCTTGTAGCGGGGGTATCTTATGAAATTTAACTAATTAATGCATATCAACATTTTAATTTCAACTAATGATATGCCAATATGTTCAATTGAATATCCTTAACAAGTATATAAGGTTACGGTTGCCATGAATGTACTACTTGACAGTTCTGCGCTATTTTGAATCCTTTCCCACTACGTGCGTAGTTAACATTTTATATTACCTTCACTTGCCTAACTAGGGAATCAAATTTTTTAATCGGGATCACTCATTGTAGTTAATAGAGCACAACAACTTAGTCAACAGGCAATGCGAATTGGAATCAGATTAGGGATGGCAAAATCCGGATCTGGAGCCATATGTAGGTGCATCCGGATCCGGATTCGGACTAAACTTTTGGCCTCTGGATCCGGAAAACAATATGTGGATCCGGATGCGGATAATATCCGCACAGATTGCGGGCGGATATTCCGGATATCCGCATCCGCATAATAACAAATTTAAGTTTATTTTTAAATTTATTAATTTACATAATAATATTAAATAAAATTCAATTATAATTTAAGAATTATCATTTTAACATCAATTCAACGTAAATAACATACAACAACACCATAAAGTCATAAACTATTATTTCACAATATAAATCAAACATAACAAAATTAAAAAAATCTAAGGTAAACTGATTTATTATTATAATAATAATAATAATAATAATAATTATTATTATTATTTTAATATATTTTTTAATTATGCTTATACATTTAAATAAATAATTTAATTAAAAAAATCTAAGTTAAACCGATTCAGTAAAATATTCGCTACTTATTATTATTATTATTATTATTATTATTATTATTATTTGTAATATATTATTATTACTTTGTGAACATATTTTTTTAAAGTTAATGAAGATTATAGAGTTAATTATGCTCATACATTTAAATAAATAATTTAATTTATATAATTTTCAATTGAAATTTAATTAAATAAATAATTTAATTGTAAAAAATTACGGATCCGGATATCCGGTATTCCGGATGCACATGCGGATTCAGCATCTGGTTCCGGATCCACAACGATTGTGATTTTTAAGATACGGATCCACATTTTTTAACATGCAGATCCAGATATTTCCGAATCCGGATCTTCTGGATCTTTGTGGATCCGGGCTGGATCCGCAAAGCTATTGCCAAGCCTAAATCATACTCATGGGGTACTCCACAAATTGTTTTTTACAACGAAAAACTCATTACCACTGCAAATGATAAACCTATTTTATTTTATTTCTATAATTAATATATTACAAAATTAGAATAAATGTATGCAATCAATTAAAAAAATAATGTTTGGTTTCCGTCGTTGGATACATGGTATTCCTATAATGTGAAATGTTACTATTAACTAAGTGGTATAATATATTCCTTCTAATACTATATGGTTGTTCGTGCCTATGATTAGATGTATATAACAATACTTATATTAGTTAAGTTTTAAGTTGTTATTAGTATAAAATTTTGGGAATTTTATTATCCCTATTATTGCACTTCCCCAAGGACTAACCCTATCTTTGGGAACAATTGTTCCCGCAGCTCCATGAATATTTTTGTTCACTTTCTTTTTCCCCAGTAAAAAATGCGGATATCCTTTTAATGTTATACGGCACAAAGGATATATTTTATGGAGAGGTCTCGTCTGTCATCCTACTTATCTGTTACCTAACACCTGTCATCCTATTTATCTATTACCTACCACCTGACAATTTATACCGCATTCCAATGCTTTGACAACAGTGTTGACAACAGTACAATATGTGGCCCCATCCATATGTACATTAGTTGTCACCGTAAGACAATTGACGTGTGGAAAGGTGGTTAGTTGGCTTCTATTATTTACTGAGTGAAGCTGTGAGGCACACCTTACCTGCACCCATTTTCTCCAATCTGAACCAGGATGCCAACTGTCAACATAATAAGGCCTCTTACAATATTGTGCTCCAATAGGTAATTACTTATTAATTATATTAAAACTTACTTTCAATACCAAGTTAAATAATAATAATAATACAGATGTCCTTCTCACGTGGTAAATCCTCGATCTCGAACATGTCAGATGCTATTTACGTCCTCATTGCTTGACGTCCTTCTCACGTGGAATGGTTTAGATTGCAACTTCACGCTCCAAATAACGGTTAATGAAGCCTCTATAATGTTCGCCATTGCCCGATCAATTTATCGGCATATGTAGTAGTATTAACATGAACGAGGTATCTAGATGCTGGCACTTATCGTAACAGACACATGTAGTTGCATACTTTTGAACCTCCGACTGGGGTTTATTTTTGTTCACATTTGTTCAATTCATAGTTGTCACCGTAGATAAGGGGGTAGCATCTAGAATCGCAAATGGACGTTAATAGCTCAAATAGGATCAGGCAAATAATTTTTTTGTTCTACTATTGTAATTTGCTTTTGATGATAGAACGCAGTTTATAGTTTCTGTCTCATTTTTTTTTTCATATTTTCATTAACTTTATCAATATTAATCACTCAGTTTACATGGGAAATAGGGCTAAATTACCACCCAGGTGGGGGCTTTATTTTTCCTAATTCTCAATCCCACACGTAATAAAAAAACTATATTCATACATGCAATTCCATTAACATCTCGGACTTAGCAATAAAAAGCAGATTAAAATGGTTTGACTACATGAAATGCAAATAAATAGCTTAGAATTGTATTTGACGATTAATATCTAGAGTATAACTTTATGATGCATGAACTCCACGATTTTAACTACGCAAGACCTTCGGTGCATCGCTTGTAACAATGTTACAATGTATTGACGGGCTCATGACTCCCACTGGCCCTTAAGGGCTCCTCGTTGACCACCAGAGGTAGAGAACAACCGCTGCTCTAGCCATTAGATTGGCGATAATTATTCCAATGAAGCATGCTGCTACATGCAACGAACGAACGCGGAAGGCTGGTGCCTTATCTTCGACATACTCATGAAGACTCTTCCATTCATCGTCATCCGGAGACCACCATTGAAAAAACTTGCATCTATCGCAGCAAAATAACAACCGTTGTGGATTGTTTGAAGACTCTGAAATTTGTATAAGTGCTCGACGTTGCTGCAGACAGTCGCAATAACGGTTTTTAAGTTGTATCCAGCTATGCCGGTTCCTATGGTTGTAATTTTTGTTGTTCTTATTGTTGTAACTGCCACGAAGTGCCATCTGGTGCTTGTAAGAAACCTTTCAGGTAATCATCCATTGTTAATGGAAGGCATTATATATAGGAAATACCACATTAAAAATTTGAAAAATAATTGCATCCAACGGTAATATAACGGTTACTGTCGTTGATATTTAAATTTTGCATTCATTCCTGTGACGTTGTAAAGCTCCCAATTTGTATTGCCTTAAATACCCTTTCATATTATGTTGTTATGAGTAGGCGATAGTGGACGGAAATGTAAAATCGCACGGCATACTCGCTTCCTCACAGCAGCAATCGAGCTTAACAATTAAATCCAGAACATGTACCATTATAATAATAATTACCTAACAAACCGAAAGAACGCAATATTGTCATGAAAAATCGTTCTGGTCGGGTTACTTTGACCATTGCCGTCGGCTATTTTGATTTAATTTGGCTCTAGGTAACCCACTCTCTACACATTCAGTAAGGGATGGCATGGCTAGCCATTACTGCATAAGCATAACTCTTCCCTTAAAAGAAACGTTAATCGAAATCAATGCTAGAAAGATTTGATCGACGAAGAAGATTAGATTTGATGGGTGATACTGTGCCAACCGAAGCTTTCTTGCCTATATTGAAACCTATGGACACTGCTTTTACATATGAACGTAGCACTGATTGGAAGTGATGACTGTGATGTGTGCTTCGAGATAATTAAACAACACATGGAAAAAATATACAGGTAATGATGATCATGTGAGGGGCGGGAGATGATGGCACACGTAAAAAAACTTTGAGTAAGGTGAGTTATAGAATAGAGTTTAGTGATGGTACGGGCTTGTCTATAAATATTTAAATAAAGTGACTGATGGTATAGGGAAGCCACTTCCTAATGATGATCATGACTGGATTTAAGAGAAACAGTGTTAGTGTTGGCACTTTGTGAATGATGGTATAGGGTTTAAAAATCGTACAGGCTTGTCTTTAAATATCAGTGTAACCCCAAAAGTGTAGTCCCATTGTTTATTATAGGAAAAGTTAACCGTCCAGAACCTTCAATCTATGGCATCAGCAACAGATCCAAATCCTTATCCTTTCACGTTTGTCCTTGAATACATGGCTTCAGCCATGGTTATTAAAACTATAAGGCCTACGAGTTATAGTATCATACGACTATGCAACATAGCAGCTTTGGTGCTACAGAAGAAAGAGTCTCCTGTGATCCATAATTTCCATCCGAAAGCTGTTCTCCCATGGGCTGGTCAAGTTATCGATGTGCGACACAGATGATATGTTGAATAAAATAATACGAGTTTGTATAAGCAAAGGGCAATACAATCTCCATGTTGCCGTTATGTTCGATGACGAGCCTTCATATGGTAGTACAGATCGGCATGTTCTTACTCGGTTGTTGGCGTCCAGAGATAAAGTGACTATGGGTAGCGAGCATACGGTTGTCGACGCAAGAGGAAAGGCAGCTGAAGAACAAGCACAACCAAGCAACGAGGTTGTGCGCGTGAAACGTAGGTATACATGTAGAGTGTGCAAGGCCGATAGACATGGAAAGCGCACGTACAACCTTGTTAAACCAACAACGACGGTGGGCCATTTCAACAAAAATATTGTGGTAAGAGTTTTAAACTTTTGCTACTGATTGATTTTGTCTCGTAAATAATTATCACCATCCAGGTAATAGTTTATGACATGTAATAATATTGTTTAGTCCTCTTAATCATCTACCTCGAATATGCATAGTTAGCCGGCGAATATTACGTGGTTTACTTGTTATGCACTTAGGGTGGAGAGAAGCAAACTTTGATCGAGGAGGGTGACCTGCCAAATACTGAGCATCTTGTACCCGGAACTAGCCAGATCCCTAGGTGACACATAGGACCAACCATTAGTGTATTTTTCAAGAATGGTGATACCTTTTGACAAAGAACTGATCCGCAATGACAAGTTGTTGGTGTTTTCTGTAAAATATATAATATTTCTTGACCAAAATATGTTGTTCGTATGATGGATGTCCTTGTCTATGGTTTAGAGTATTTGAAAATCCTTTCACTAGTGGCAGTCATGGATATAATGTACAAGCTGGAATCATTATGTAATTGGCCTAAGGATTGTAATGTAATACAATGTTTGTTCGTGCCTACTGCGCATATGGAAGCTTAAAAAATAAATTCATGTACGTACGTGCAATCGCGTGTCAAGATACATAAAAAAAACTACTTAAGCTAGCATAACTAAATCGTGGCAGTATGAAGGGGAAGCTACGGTCCAAGAGTTTTAAGTGGCTAAGTGCAACCCAATTTGTTTTGTATGGGGAACACATGTGCAAGTTAGATTTTTAAGGAAAGCATGCAGTATCCATGCATGCAAGCAACCTTTGCAATTCATACTTTCATAACAATGGCCATTAATTGAGCACGGTTCGTAAGTAAATATGGGTCAACGCAGAGAATGGCATACTAGCAATTTAGTCAAACTAAACGAACACAACATTTGTGATAATTAAAATAAACAGGTTCAGGATATATATACATGCAAGTATATACAGGCAAGGATATCCTTCCATGGTCAGTTAAATAAACAAATACAAATGATTAACAGAATCGCGTAGAGTAATGCAAGAACAAGATTATACGTAAAGTAATTACGAGAAAACATGTGGAGTTATCTAATATTGCTAACGATTTTGTTTGTGCTTAGTGATTCGTTGTCATAATATTGAAATCGAAGGCAAACTGTAATTCATGGAAGACTTTCTTCATATATGGTGAATAATCACGATTGTAAAATACATAACGGTGAGTAATGGTTGTACATAGGCAAGGGTTATAGAGTAATGCATTGATTTGGAACATGACATTTAGTAGCATCCAAGGTAGTTAACAATAAAGTGAACAAACATGGAAATAACAAGAAAATAGATTAATGTTTAGCTCTTAGGCAGTTGGTATTCTACACATTAAAAGGGTCTGCCTAAGTTACATTTAACACGTGAAAATTGTATTAACAAGATACAGTGAACAAACATAGAATCTATAAGAAATTAGCTTAAAATTTCTAACGGTGGTCGAACATATTACCGCAATATAGATGGTTGTGCCTAGTGGTAATTTAAAAACACGAGTCAGGCAACATACTCGGACTCCAAAATGGAATTATAGTTAGCAAATAAAACATTAATCTTACTGGTTGGGCTGAGCCGTGCTGGCGGAATGGCAAGGTTTTTTAGAAACAATGATGGCGACATAATAAGGCGGGAAATTAGGAGCTGGTTATACCTTTTCCATAAAGATATAGAGAAAAAAAGGAAGCTTCGTATAACAACCATTGTTGTAGAAGACTTAACACTGAGGCCTGTGTGAAACCCAAAACTTGGGACAACGACAGCAAGCGTTTGCGACCACTACCCTTCTCGATTACAGCATAATGACTAATTCAAGTGAAGAAATAGAAGACAGAGATGATTTTGAATATCCTATTACCACAGTAGCTGACGAGGAAGGTGACTATAATGCATCCTCAGATGACGGAGGAGAAGCCGACAATGATCCTTCGGGAAGCATGGAACCAGAACCCGACATCAACAGCCAGCTGAACTACACTTTGCCTCAATCAACAAACGAGAACGAGTCTGTACAACAACAATACACAGATGGGGTGGAAAATGATGCGAATGCCATTTCAACTTTGTTAGGCAGGGAATTCGTAAGTGAAGAAGAAGCGGACACGTGTTATCAAGAGTATGCAAGAAAAATAGGATTTGGTGTTTGGAGACATAATAAACGAAGAAACATTAATGGCAAAATCACAGGCCGAACGTGGGTGTGTAGCCGAAAGGGATTCAAGCCTGCAAAACACCTTGAAAAAAGAAGCAGACAGAGAGAAGCACGGCCACTTACACGGACAGGATGTCAAGCACAATTCTGAATTCTTTTCAATAAGGAAACAAACCGATGGTCATGTAATTATTTTCATGCAGTGCATAATCACAAGTTGACCCCGCCACAGCTTGTGCACCACATAAGGTCCCATCGAAGAGTTACGGATCCAGACTTGGTAGTGGCTTCGTCATTGCAGAGAGTAGGCGTAACGCCATCGCAAATTCACGAGTTCATGGTGGATAGATTGGGGGGTTACAATAGAGTTGGGTACAATAGGGTCGATGTTCAAAACAAGCTGGATTCAAGGAGACGACGACAGTTGAAAGAATCGGATGCAGAAACATGCTTATCATATCTAGAAGGAAAAAAGAGCTCTGATCCATCATTCTTTTATGATCTCACAGTTACAAGTTCAACTCGACTTGGGGACTTGTTTTGGTGTGACGGTGGAAGTTGTGCTGATTATGCGTTGTTTGGTGATGTTATAGCATTCGATGCGACGTATAGGACGAATGCATATCGGAAACCTTTTGTGGTAATTTTGGGGATTAACCACCATCGAAGAACAATTGTATTTGGATTTGCATTGTTGTCGGATGAGACGGAGCATACGTACACGTGGTTGTTGGAAACATTTATGGCAGCCATGAATAATAAGCAACCGAAGGCTGTAATAACTGATGGCGACAAAGCAATGCGAAATGCAATAAGCAAGGTGTTTCCAGAAGCATCACACAGGCTATGTTGCTGGCATTTGGCTCGAAATGCTCAGACAAATGTAAACAACAGTGAATTTACGAGGGATTTTCGCCGATGCATGCTTACTGCTTATAGCGAAGACGAGTTTGAGAGGAAATGGAAATTAATGGTGGATAAGCACCAAGCTGAAATGAATGAGTGGGTTCGCAAGATGTACGACGAAAGGCATATGTGGACAGAGGCTTTTTTGCGTGGAAAGTTCTTTGGCGGTATGAGGAGCACGTAGAGGTCTGAAGGAATGAATGCGTTTCTTAACCATTATGTGAATAGAAGATTGCGATTGATTGAATTTGTTAAAAAAATGGACCGACTCATGGATCGACAAAGGGAGGAAGAGGGAAAAGATGACTTTCATAGTTGTGAAGGACATCCGGTTCTAATAACACACT
Organism: Atalantia buxifolia; assembly: GCA_030444775.1. Classification (NCBI taxonomy): domain Eukaryota; kingdom Viridiplantae; phylum Streptophyta; class Magnoliopsida; order Sapindales; family Rutaceae; genus Atalantia; species Atalantia buxifolia. The sequence goes on from CM059838.1 coordinate 11,621,404, forward strand.
TAAAGATGTATGAGCAGCAAGCAGCAGAGAAGTACACAAAAGCCGTGTTTCAGCTGGTACCAGACGAACTAGACAAAGAAAGGATGTTAACGGTAGTAATTTGTGGCCGAGATGTAATGTCAACTACCTACAAGGTAACATAATTTGGAGTATCAGCGAGAGAGGTTCAAGTGGTGATAAACGAGGCCACAAAAACCATATATTGCGGCTGCAAGCTCTTAGAAACAATTGGAATTCCATGCTCGCACTCATTTGTTGTCTTGAAAGCTGAAAATATAACAGAAATCCCGAGGTCGATGATATTATCTCGATGGACCAAAGAGGCAAAGATAATGGAGCACGGTTCGTTGGATACATGTTAAAATCTTTCGCATTACATGACGGAGGAGGCTCGAGTCGGACTTATATTTTCGGCATGCCGAAGTTTGCTTAGATATGCGGCCTCAAGTGTTACTGCATATAACGTTGCAATTAATGATATTCATAACCTGAAATTGAGGTTGGAGGCAATATGCCATCAAGATAAATCGTCTGGGCAGTCTGTCCGAAGAAGCGACAATGTGGTGCAAGATCCAGAGGTTGTCCTAACGAAGGGTTCAATAAAGAAAGCAAAGATGGGACAGACGCAACAACGAAAATGCAGCAGATGTGGTGTCTCTGGAGATAATGTAAGGAAGTGCAAGCAAAAAACTCGACAAAACCAGCCGTTGGAGGACTGTTCGAGTCAGTATATGGGCATTCTATCTAATAGAAATATCTTCGGTCATCATAGGGTTGACATAACAGATTCAGCATGTATACCTATCCAACACCCTCATAACAGAAACATGTCCATTGCAAAGACAAATACAGATCACGGTGTTCAATTAGGGTCTGTATCGGATTCATGGTTGGAGCAATTTCCAACTACAACAGACAGTGACACAAGCATTCCGACAATTAACACAAGCACCTTTACTGGAAGCTTGTTGCACATTGCAACCTCTTCATCTACCCCAACCAACTACGGTGGCATTCAGAATCAGTGAGTGTATTACAATTCCGAAAATCAAGGCTAGGTGTTGCATCAATGTATCTTTTCATTAACTCCGCATTTGGTCCATGTAGGAAAATTTGTATTAACCATTTACTATAACAAGCACACAATGGACTAACCAAATTCATATCAGTGCGCTTATATCAAATAATTTTAGACAAAGCCCTGGAAACTTTGTCTACAAGAGCATATAAGTATCACATCCTTAATGTAAGGATTCCATAACTCAATTCAAACAATAAAACATTTGTGTGAGGGCCAAACTGTAAGGACTTGTAGAGGGTAACAAGGGGTGTGCATGACAGTAGGAAACGTAGGTAATGAAATACCATTCGTTAATCTCACCTCATTCAAAACCTATTATTTAGTTTAAATGGAAGACGCTAAGGGAATTAATATATAGCATACAAATAAATTATATTAAAAGCATATAAAAAGCTTTCAATCCCAGTATCTACATGGAGGGCGGATACTTAATCGATGTGCGAACAGACTAGTCAAACATTAAGTTCAGATATAATAACAATGCTCTAGTCAAATCGGAGTTTTATCAACTGCACCTTCCAAATCTTGCTATATACTGTTGTATCAAAGGACATCCATGCATATATATTAAAAAGTGGGTTGCAAACGTAACTAATGGCGGGGACCATGCCCCATTCTTCTGGACCTTCGAAGCTGATGTAACCTTCTTTTGTGATTGGCTTCTCCTGCATTATGTTCGGCAACGTCGATTCACCTTTGATGCATCTCAGCACTTGAGCGAACCTTATCCTTCAAAAAGTTGAAACTACACGTGATAAGTTTGATGACAATTCGTGCTCTTTCGGCATCCGAGTGGAACTGAACATCAAATACAATGTACACACAGCTTAAATAGAAGGTTATCCCAAGGTTTCAATGGCAAGTGAACTAAAAAGTTTGTTATATATATGTATTCTTGTGGATAATATAAAATAACTAAACCTTTGCGTCATTAAGGCTTTACCTCATATTATGCCTCTCCATCATCAGTATTATATACAGTGCATAATCATATTCACTGCATATGCAAGGCTCTTGGGTATAATCAACCGAAAAATCCCTCAACTTTAAACTACTAGAGTAAACATTTGAACCGCCATGATCCAACATCATCTCAATTGATCTTAGCTGCAAAATAACAGACAGTACGCGAATTAGTTTAGAGAAAACCAAAACAACATGATTATATCTAATCAAAAATTTCAAGACTACAAGTGCACTTGTGTACTATTTTAAATAAAGTTAATAGTCATTTGATGAAATAATTAACACAGAACACGTACCACGCGTTTACATATTGCAATATAATAATGCATACACATTGAAGTAGGAAGCGGGTCTCATATCTGTACTCGCATTTAAGAAATTACTAAAACCAACATGTACCAGCGTCCATGACCACAGTTCACGGGGACAAAAATCTATAAAGCATTATGCATTGCCACAAAAAAAAAAAACAAATTTACTTCATGACGAAGGCTTATTTAAATGTAGCTTTTGTAAGACTATTACATGCTTTCACTCACTTTTTCCCAAGAAGGAATATTCTTTGCGTACAAATCAGTGGGTATAAACTTTCCAACAGCAACACTTGCGTCTCTATACTCACCACCAGCGGCACCAGCATTATCCTGTAACTGTAAATTTAATGGTTGTTTGTGTCATCACATGCCAACCGAAACTTCTATCCTGTACAAACATTGACCATACCACATATTTGACAAAACCAAGTTTCATCTCAACTTGTAACTATAATGAAAAAGATTTATTTATACACCAACACTTGCACTTAAACAAATTCATCAAACTACAGCACACACCGACTTCTATTTTAACCTATTCTAAACACAAAAGATCAATGCCATATTATAAAAGATATTGCTTACAGTGTTATAAGCAGGCAGAAAAAAGGTTGTATTTACTTTGTCTGACATTTACAGTTGTTTGAGCAGATAACAATTCTGATACAGCAGACAACTTGAAATTTAAATGTTTATGACTTTTGGACAACACATATGAACTTAATTATTGAAATACCAAAGTCAATAATACAATATGCCTCTATATTTAAAGTGGCCAAACTTTCGATAGATGATATTGTCATACATACAAGTATTAACACAAGTTACGATTGTACCTTCATATTGATTATACTTCTGGGAGACAGCGACATGATATTATTCCTAGTAATCCCATTGAAGTTAGTTTAGAAAAGCATCTCCCTGGCACAGAAATACCATCACTTATGAAGTTTTTTTCAATACATACACTGACTCGATCAACAAGTAAAAACTGTATGTATTTCAATCTCGAATTTTTCATTCATATTAATTCATGCACATGACTGTATTACTTTAACAATATCAAATTTATCTTACCTTTTATTAAGAGTTTCATCCATGCAGAAGTTAATCAAACTTTCCTCTTCAATACCAAAAGGCCTTGGTGTAAGAAATGGTTCAACCCGATAACGACCTTCAATTTCAGGACATATTTTAATAAATGGCAACTCTCGATTGACAAAGAACAGCACTTTCGGTCACAAATAGTAACGACCGGCAATATTTTAATCGATTCACAATGCTTCTGCCGTAACATCAACTTCTACAAAAATCGTTCCATAAATTCATTGCAAGTTGGTGCAATTAAAACATAACTAAATATTAATATAAAAGTAAAAGAATTAAACAAGTAACTCGATGAAAATTAAACTTTGCATATGAACAGACAACCTCAATCTCCATATTATTGTGCAAGTTTTCAACTCATTGTCCAGACGCGCATGACCCTATTACAGTATCTTCCGGATGGACTAAATCCATATGTTGTGCACCTTCACACTCCATTTTTGCATATGAACAGACAACCTCAATCTCCATATTATTGTGCAAGTTTTCAACTCATTGTCCAGACGCGCATGACCCTATTACAGTATCTTCCGGATGGACTAAATCCATATGTTGTGCACCTTCACACTCCATTTCGGCAAAGTCTTTATTGATTGCCCTACCACCCTAGTATGCAGTATGACATAATTCCTTACTATTATGATGATTGCTTCCCCCCTCACCTTCTACTGTCACACTGCATTCCTTCCCCTTTTCACTATTAACAGGGTAGCTGCAGCACCAACCATGTGTCTTCAATTTGTCAACAGATTGTCTTACCTTTGTTGATTTGGATGCTGACTTTTTCAACTTAGTAATGCAGTTCAAGTTCATCATTCTATTACTTGTACTCATGTCCACTGGTTCAGCACTTTTAAAGAGACCTTCAGGGAACCTATTGGGTCCATGCCGCTTCTTTCCCTTATCGGTCTTTATGTCTGGAACCGTTTATGCTAAAACAATGTTATAAGTACATATCTTAGTCCTACTATGCAATACAACTTTAATACGTATCCATCAAGTCGACTAAATTGCACCAAAACAAATCAACCAGTGGTTTTCACACAAAACCTTTTTTCGTCATATCAAATTAATTTTTCTTTTCCATTACCAAAAATATCGAAAACATAATCAACCTTATTGTCATGTCTCTCTTGTTGCAATATATTATATTTAATTCCTATTTAACGCACCTCCTTTGTAATGCTTGCACTTCTATTTGCTGCCTTCATTTGCCGTTTGGTTTCACCACTTAATTAACTTAAATCATTTTCTATAACTCTAATTGACCCCTCACGTTCCAATATTATTTATTCATAAAGTTTAAAAACTTACAAATGGCCAACGAATCCATAATGACTATCAGATTTTACTGTTCGATTGCCTTCCATGACTCAATTTACAGCTCTTCCCTATTACAATGTTTTCGCTTGCGATGTGCCCCTCTCTTCATTCCTGTAAAGCAGTTAAATGATGAGTCATTTTTTCCAATCTCACCTCCTTTGATTTCAACCAATACAATTACAGTCTATATGTCAGCCTTTACATAACAATATAAGATTCTACAAATATAATCATCTATAAAATTCAACCATGCTCCCACCTAAATTGTAAAACATTCATGAACAATGGCTTGTATCCCATAAACATTTCAAGCATATTTAATCTTCTTCATCGACATATTCTGTTGTTTTTCCCTAACATTTATTCGTTTGCACAGGGTTAGTCCCCAAATATCTTGAATGCAGTTCATGATATTTGTCACCAAGCAATTCGTGTTTATACCAGGTGCAGTCCAGTGTCACAACTAAATTTAAATTCGTAATCCCAATATCCTCAATACAGAATTCGTCACCACAACAGCATACAATAAATCAAGCATTTTAAAACATGCAGTTCAAGTTGAACTATATGAATTAGCATTTAACCAAATGATTCTTACGGAAAGAAAGAAATATCTACCTGCACAGCTTATTGAAACCTAAATTCAGGATCATTCTTCATTTTCTTCTCCAAGAAATTAATTGCCTCGCATTTCTTCAATCCTGTGCTTGCCACAATGAAATTAAACATTTATTCCTTCTTACTATTCTTGCCTTCTCTCTTTCTAACACATGACCCGTCTACTAAGCTAATCACTGGTATTAAATATTTCGAACAAATTTAACAATTTGTTGTAAGGAGTTACCTGCTGCGTCCGATTGAAGACCTCATCACCACGTCAAACACACATCTTTCCACTCGTTTTTTCAATTAATGAGATGTGCCTAATTCCTAAAGTTTCAGCTCCGCCTGATGTGTGCTGCAATTGCCTAGCACAAAATTGTTTTTGCCTTTAATTTATCTGACGTCGTTTAGAAATACTTTCGCCTGCTACCACTGTGATTCCATTGGAAAAGATTTGGATTATGGGAATTTTTTTCTGTAGAAAAGATTTCAACAATTCATGTGTTTTGGATAACATTTGGTTATGGGCCATTCAAAGCAAATCAATTAAGAGAAGAACGTGCACTGTGTAGTTTCCCACAGTAACTTTAAGCAACCGGCTGCTCTTATTATCTACCGGCTCTTGTCAATTGTTGGATGGACTCATTTTAAATCCAACGACGGTGCAAAAAGAAGACAAAAAATGTGGTATCTTACCAACAGTTGTAAGGTAGGCGCGTCCTGGGAAATGATATTCGGCTACCACGAAGACATAGCGAAGCCAGAAACGCATGCTTCCTCGGTCGTTTCAAAGTTTTAGATTTAAAAATTAAAAACAAATTTTACCGTTAAAAAAATAATAAAAGCTAATGAAAAGAAAATCACCTTTCCGCGTGCTTCCTCTCACTGTGCCACTCACTCGCTTTGTCTCTCTCACTCACCTTCCATCTCCCTCACCCGCTCTTCTCTCTCACTCACCCGCTAGCGAGCTGTCTCTGTTTGGCTGTCACTCACCCGCGAAGCTTGTTCTCACGCCACGCCCATCGCTAACCAGCCACCATTGCTGTCACACCACACCCGTCGCAGACCAGAAAATCACCGACATCGCTGTCACGCCATTCACGTCGCCGACCAGTCTCTGAAAAAATTATCCCTCCCCTCACCGGCTCACCCCCACTCTGACTCACCCGCTCTGTCTCTCACACTTTTACCCACGAAGCTCATTCCCATCACACTCACCCGCAAGTTCAATGTCAAAATTTTGCTCAGATCTCAGCTAACACATCATCAAAACCGCAACCATGAGCTAGGCTCAGCAGGATCCAGTGTTGTGGGTCAGTTTCTTCTCTGATCTTGCCCTTTTTTGTTCAATCTGTTTATGCCCTTGATTGATTTATTCTCTTTTTTTTGTTGTGTCTCTTGTTTTGACAAAATCTATTTGTCTAATTCACATACAGGTCACAGCTATAGCGATTATTATTTTATAAATTTTTTTTTGGGTGGTTTTGTGCAGTCTGATGAACTTTTTTTTTTGGCATAAATGCATCTGGGTTGCTAAGTTTGATTGTTAATTAGACCTGATCCGTAATTCTATGCATTTTTTGAATTTTTGATGAAATTTAGTTAATTTAATTTAATAGTATTAGATCATCATCACCTAAAATTAGTATATTTAATCAGTGAGCAAGTTATTCTTTTTACACGGCCTTTATGAAACCTTGTATCTGATACTTTGCTTAGAAAAGTATTTGGATTGTTTTTGTATTTATATTTTAAAATTACTCGAAACAAGTTATTTGAAGTGTGATACTTTGTGAAATGTTAGAAGCTTATGATTTGGTTGTAATTTTGTTTTTGCTTATATATGTTTACTTTTGTTGGCAGTAAAGCATATATTGCTAATCCAGTAATTGCAGCTTCATTCTAAGGTTCTTCATTTATGTTTGTTGGCAGTAAAACATATATTGCTTCATCAACAATCCTCTAAAATCAAACCAAACGTGACTTGTATTTGATTTTTGTCCTAGAAAAATAGAATACAACCTTTTCTTTTTCTCTTTATGTTGCTAATATGTATTTGATTCATTTCAATCTTACAGATCATTGTTGGGTGCCGAATCAACATACAATGCTTACAATTGTGACAGGAAAATGAAATATCACATCCTGTTACGCATGAAGTTGGGAAGACTAACGTAGAAAATATGTGATAAGGGTGTGCAAACTGATATATCAAAACTTTAAGTCGTTTGAATTTTTGGATTATTTTTTCCATTGTGTTGTGCATTTTAGGAATAGCAATTTCATTACGTAATTTGTTTAAGTGAATAATTATACCTTTTTTTTTTAATTTTTGTTAATTTGACATTTCTACATGAATTACTCTCATTGTTGTAATGGTTACTGACATACTCAACCTTTGAATATATGGATAAAAAACCTTCAAAATATCTCCACGTTTAATAATTGAACATTAGAGTGATATCGTCCAACTGACTAATAAACAAAACACAACTAAAATTAAACAACAAAAGAGTAAGTCAATGATCAATCTGTCAAGATGCTTCAAACTCCTTTGTCATTATCATTTTGTTGAAGGAGCAATTGCTGAAAACTCCCTTGTTGAGAACCTCTATGGGGTATCCAAGATGAAGAATAAAGCAACATAGATGGATGCGATGGCAGTGATGGAGATTGCTAGTTTGCACAAAATAAGAACCATATTACATTCCAGGAAATGTAAAATTAACTAAGCATAAACATAAAAATTAGATTATAACTTACACTGAAAGAATCAAAAGGAAACGATGGATAAATATCACGTCCTTGAGATTGGCATGCGAATACAGGTTCCTAAAAAATGACCATTATTTAGGGACTATTAAAAATAAAATAATGGCAAATTTTAGTGATCATTAAAATTTTTAAAAATTTTACCCATCAAAAAATGCATTCATACTCTCACTTCGTTGAGTTGTTGACATTCCTACCCAAAAACTATTATTTACAAAACACGAAACCCAACGATACCTCTCATCGTACAAACCACTTAACCAATCATTACAACCTAAATTATATTTCATAATCATGTCATGCCATGCTGTCTCAAAAATAGTAGGGCTTTGTGAATTATAAATAACAGAAAGCAATGAAGATTTAATACCGTTATGTTCTTTATAGGCCCCTAACTTCTCAGGCACCTTCTTTAAAATATGCCATAAGCACCATCGATGTCTAGTATGAGGGAAAACTATCTCAATAGCCTTTTTCATTGCTTTATCTTGGTCTATAATGATTCCATTATGAGGAGAACCATACATGTAGGATAGCCATGATTGAAATAACCATGTAAATGTCTTAGTATCCTCATGTGAAATCAATCCACATCCTAGCAAGATAGACTGACCATGATGATTAATTCCTACAAAGGGAGCAAATGGCATGCCATACTTATTTGTAAGATATGTTGTGTCGAAGGTAACAACGTCTCCAAACTCCTTATAAGCTGCCCTACTCCTTGGATCTGCCCAGAATACATTGACTAATTGACCACATTCATTCACGTCTATGTCAAAGTAAAAGCCATTGCATTCTTTCTGCATTTTCCTAAAATACGCTTGAATTGCCATCGCATCCCCTTCTTTGAGTTGTAATCTCCTTGCTTGGACAATATGGTTTCTAACATCTCTTTCTATGAATGAAACATTTTCAAATCCACCTGCTTCAACAACATCAGAAGCAAAATTTTGTGCAACTTTAATTCCTGCTTTATCATTTATATCAAGGCGTTTTTTTACACTTGAACTAATGTGGCGGTTGCATGGAAAATACTTTGCTTTGGCTGGACTTATTCCATGGTTGTGTTCAAGAACTAAATTTCGAACAACCCATTTTCCATCTTCATTGAGACATCCTCCAAATTTCGCTTCGCAACCAATTTTCACGCTAGGTTGTACTTTCAATACATTCGAAGACTGACTTTTAAACTTCCCGCTACGCCCACATGAAAATGTCACATACCTCACAATCCCATCAGACCCTTTCTTAGTAGTTCGTCGCTTCAATGGAAACCCCTCCTGTTTACCAAAGCCTTTATAATAATCATACATCTCATTAAGATTATCAAACAACATCCCAAACTTTGGCTCATACTTTTTTGATTTCACATCCACAGCATTATCAATTTCTTCATTATTTCCATCTAAATTGTTGTCATCTAATTCTTCTAAATCTTCGACTTCGTAATTATTTCCTGAATCCATCATTTCTATACCACGAAAAATAAATTATATTAACCATATATAATTCAAATAAAATCTACATTTTAAATAACTTATTTATAATAATTTTAAAATATAAATACAATAAATCAAAACTTTTCCTCAACATACTAAATTTTATTACCTAGGTTGGTGAAAAAAGGTCCAAAATCGTCAAGCACACCGTCAAGTAAGACTGGTCGGCGACGTGAATGGCGTGACAGCGATGTCGGTGATTTTCTGGTCTGCGACGGGTGTGGTGTGACAGCAATGGTGGCTGGTCAGCCATGGGCGTGGCGTGAGAACAAGCTTCGCGGGTGAGTGACAGCCAAACAGAGACAGCTCGCTAGGGGGTGAGTGAGAGAGAAGAGCGGGTAAGGGAGAGGGAAGGTGAGTGAGAGAGACAAAGCGAGTGAGTGGCACAGTGAGAGGAAGCACGCGGAAAGGTGATTTTCTTTTCATTAGCTTTTATTATTTTTTTAATGGTAAAATTTGTTTTTAATTTTTAAATCTAAAACTTCGAAACGACCGAGGAAGCATGCGTTTCTGGCTTCGCTATGTCTTCGTGGTGGCCGAATATCATTTCCCTTAAGATATTATGAAAAGGATGATGATGGGTTTATATCATTGGATTGGGATCTTCTCCTAATTTAATTTTTTTTAAATTTTTTGAAGGTCTCTATAAAGTGTTAATTTTGTATTCAATGGTCAAAATTTACTTAATTTTGTTATTTTTTTTCTCCTTATGTCTATTGTCGTCTTCTTCATTTTTTTCACAACCCTTTTCTTTTGTTATAATGGCGCTCAGCATAAGCCCCGCATGACGGGCTATTAGCTCAATGCTAGAGACTAGAGCGTGCCCCTAATAATTGTGTTGTTGCCTAGGTTGTGAGGGCTCTCAGTCACATCATTTATTCCTCTCAGGAGTGACTTGCTTTGGTTTTGGGACATGTTATGTAACAGGATTGTATGGTCCTCGAATGTGGGTGTCTGACCCGTATAGACTACTAGTGCAAAATACATCAAACAGAATATTTTTATTGGGAACTTATTAATGTAAAAATAAATAAAGAAATATGGGGAAAAATGTCATACAAGAATAGTTTGTTTTGTGTAAATTTCCCACCAATCATAAACTCACTTAAAACTCCTTATCCTTCATCAAATGAGAAATTTTAAAATATATCAGGGATACCATATCAATCATACAATAAGTAAATGATAGTATGACATATATATATTTATTTTAAAAAATTATCATGCATGTAATAATTATATTTAATTTAATTACACATGTCATGTATGCATCAATTAGTTATAATACATCAGAGGTATTCTAGAATTTCTATTCATCAAATATATATTATGCGTTATATTATGCGTTGCTAACTGACCTTGGAAATCGTTAGGTTCTAAATTGATTGTGCAATTTTACTGCTTTTCGTTTGATTTATTTCATCATTGATTTTCTTTAAATTCGATTAGAAGATCCATAAATAATATGGAAGTGATTTTATAATCAATTTTGATGCCACTGTTACCGATCTGCACCATTGCTCTTTGAAAATTTTCTGTTTGTACTTTATACTAGTTAAACTCCCTCTAGATTAAATTATTAGAACCGCCACTAGTGCATAAAATGGTGAACAGTACTGATAATCCTCGGTGACATGTTAAATGCTGCAATCTTTTACTAGTTACTAGAGCAAGATTAAAGGGGAGAATGTTGGCATCATCAGATATAATTTCATGTCATAATGTAAAAGACACAGCGCTAACGTTTGGAAACTTATTAATTAGTCCATGTGCCAATAAATAAATTGTGGCTGTAATCTGCACATGTAACGCACTTGCTGGGATATTAATTAATAGATGGAACTGGAGAGGAGCAGAGGACAGTACGGTGGCAATGAAATGAAAAAGCTAGCAAGCTACGCATGCATTGTACAGGATGAAAAAAAAAAAGCTGCTCAAGTGATCTGTCTCTTTTTATTATGTGATGTGACTCTCTGAATCATTATTTTTTTTTGAAAGGTTCTGAATCATTATTAATCTTGGACATTTGAACTCTCTTCATTGCGGAAGACTAAAGAAGATTTCATAGATAAGTGTTAAATAAAGAAATAATAATAACAGTTAGTTAAACAAGGGCATGGTAAAGGAAAAGACATTGATTGAATTATTATTACAGAGTTTACAAGTTAAACTGACAAGTAGATAAGTTTTGATTTAATTGTTACAAAGTTGCCTATAGATATATATAAGCATTGATGTGAACCTATATCCATTTATTTATAGGATTAAAAAGTTAGCTGTGCAGATGAACCCTAGTGTCCCTTGTTGCTAGCTATGGACCTTAATTGCTAGATCAAATTATCAGCTTTAATTCAAGGTGTTTGAGATAGTAGAAAGTTAACAACTAATGCCAGCAGGAATTCATTGATCCAAAAGACTTAGTTCTTTTAAAGGATAATAACGGATCTATAACGCTCTTGTAGTTAATGATTATTGACTGATTCGTAATTTCACGCAACACTTTGGCCTCTTCGAATTCCGTAGAAAAATCAAACAGTTTCAAAAAATGAGTGATCGATAAGTTTCATGTTGCGTTATATGACTATTATTAATTAGCAGATTTTAAGGTTAATTTGTGTGTGTTTCAGATTAAAAGAAGAAAAGAAAAAAGAAAAAGGAAAAGGCTTAACAATCAATAATGGCACTTAACAATCAATAATGGCTCACTGCTGCTCAGCTAAGTTCCAAGAACTTTTCATATATGACCAGAGTAACACTTAACAGTTGATGATGAATTTGATTAGTCGAATCGATACGCGCAAGGTCCCTTTCAATTATCTGTCAAACTTTTACTATCTCAACCGCCATCAAAGCCATTGAGTGCATGCATTAATAATGATAATTTTTCTCAATTACTTGCCCGGTCGTGACCACTGTGAATTCAATTGGCTGCTGCATCAGAAGAATAGTTAAAGTTGGCTGTTCTAAGTTTGCATGGATACAAATTAATGGACACATATAACCGATTGTCAGCAAATATGTAGATACCGAGTAAAATGATCTTGGCCGGTGGGAGACGGTGCCCACCGTATGATGAGTACCAGTGTCAAATGGTGTTATTTAGTTAATTCAAAGTTTGAATATTATTCATAAGTACTAATGTCAAATGGTGTTATTTAGTTAAATCATAGTTTGAATATTATTCATAAGTAAAAATTCTATTATGTGTATAGATACGCACTAGTGGCGGACCCAAATACTTAAATTAGGAGGAATTATCTCAAAAAAATTTAATTTAATTTGGGGTACTAACTCTGTTTTTTTTTTTTTAATCCGTTCATAAGTACTAATTTATTCATAAGTAATCATTTAAAATCTCAAAATTATTCTAAAAATTTCTATTATTTACTTTTAATTTTTTTATTTTAAATAATTTAATTTGGAACTAATTGTGGTTAGTTCATTTGTGAACTTATCTTTTAAAACAAAATTATATGGCTCTTGAAATTTGATCCAAGTCTCTGAAACTTCTAAATATCACTTTTACTAGTAACTATAAGTATTTTGTCATATAAAAGTATGCCCAAATTCTTTTTATATAATCTTTTCAAAAGGGACTTGGGGTACATTTAAAAAAAAAATAATGGCCCAAAAGGGACTTCTTATTTGCTACTATATAACGCAAATTACTATCCACTAAATCATCTTCGTATTCATATTTATTTGCTCCCGTATAGTATAGTGTATTTTTTTATTTTTACTCAAAGGTAAATCATCTTCATATACATATTTATTGTCGAATCCAGGTTTATTCACAACTGGCACTTATTTTCTGTTATTCTATTTTTTTCTTTTTTTTAATTTCTTTATACCAAAAAAATAAAGAATCAAAAGGAGATGATAAATCCCACCCACTAAACACCAATCCTTACCTCTTATTATTACTCAAATTCAACTAATCGTGGATGTAAGACGCATTCACAGTCATTCGAACTGAACCAAGGAAATACACAAACCCTTCTTCTCTCCAAACCTAGCAATATCTTAATTCCTGCGTTCTTTAATTCTCTTATCCCAATAAGAGATTTTCTCGATTGAACAAAGTACAAACTAGCACCCAAAATCGATTCACACAGCTACAAAAAAACAAATATTAAAATTATCTGAGCAGATTCTGATGGAGAAGAAACTACGTACTTTCTTTTATTATTATTAATATCACTGTGCTGCTAGTTGTCTCTTCATCCATAAGGAACTACAAACTTTAACCTAAGTAAAACTCAGGTCTGATGCAATTGTGCATTATATATGGGGATTGGGGAACCAGATTCAAAGGGAAACATTACAAATTTTATTTGCTTCAAATTTAGACTTATAATAATAACAAAAGAGAAAATTAGAATTACATTAGATTTCTTTGCAAATAACTCAGTAACAGATATATAATTAAGCAGTAATGAACTAATATATATCTATTACCCTAAAAAAAAGTTCCTTTTCTTTCCTTTTTTTTCTCACGGGCAAATCAAACTGCCCCATGAAGAAGAAGATGGAAAAGTAGAAACACACCGAAAAGGAGAATTAAAATACACCATAAAGTTAGGGGAAAAAACCCACGTGCGTACTATAGCTAGCTAGCTCAAGCTTTATTAGTCGCTTTCCTTCTTGTTGTTCTCTTCATTGAGAAAATCAAGCAACACAGTGCTTTTGCATTTGGGGCACTTTGGATTAGCATCAGACAACATAACATACATAAGGCAACGAGGGCAGCCGGCCAGCACCATTGAAGTTGTCACGTGAATAGCCGCCGCTGCCTCCGTCATCTCTTCGGGCTCCGATGACACGCATGAGCTTTCCGGTGACACTACTTCCCACGAATAAGAATTATTAGGTGATGACTCGTTTGGTGGTGAATCAATAATAACCGCCTGGTTGTTGTTGTTAGCCCTAGCCATAGCCCTAGGAGGTGATAGGTTCAGCTTCAGTTCAAGCTTCGGAGTACTGTTATTACCTCGTCGACTCATTTTGTTCCCTCCTTGACGCACGAAATTAAACCTCTAGGCCCAGCAGTGCAGTAATAACAATAATATTAATGTCAATTCACCCGTGATCATAAAAATTACATAAAGCTATTATGTGTGCAAATTCATTAACAATGAAAAGTTGAAGTGGGAACAAATTAAAAGAGAAACACGAAAAGATAAATGAAATTACCTCAAGTGGTGTATGTACGCTTAGATATGTAGAACAAGGGGTAGCAATATGTAAGGTACTTTTGGTCGATTTTGGTGCTTTTGAACCTCTTAAGGCAAAAATATATATAGCAATTTTGGGAAAGTGTGTGTCTGTGAAAGAGAGAGAGAGAGAAAGAGATTAATTAATATTGTTATTAAAAACAGATACATTAGTTAGTTAAGGGGGAAAATAATTACAAGTTAGGAGCAAAAATTATTGTAAAAGAGTTGGTTATTAAAACCATTCAATTTTGATTAGCTAGACTCAGTTACATATATTAATCACATAGCTATTATAAGCTACATATCTAGGTTGCCATGAAATGAATTCCAAGTTATATACATGGGGCTTAATTATTGTCATTACTCATTACCAGCATAATTTTGGTCATTATAATTTTAGTTGGAAGGTGATTAAATGTTCTTAATGAAGAACCTAATATAGAGGCAAAAATAATAAACTAAGTGGTAAATATGCATCGGTGGTGGTGGGTTAATTATATACCTTAATTTGCTGGCATATCATTGTTTTCACTTTTCACGTAGACAACAGACTTGTCATTTTTAGCTATATAACTGATATTGAACTACGTTCATCAATCTTGTGGGTATACTTGGCATTAGGATCACGCACACAATAAATCAATCACAACCGTCCATAAATGTATGTCATTCTCAGCAGATGGTGGATATCAAATTAAGAATCGACAGTGATGTCGAGCAAAGATAACTAAAAATTGATACTAAGATGGCAGTAAAATCACATTATTTCTCTTTGAAAAGAACGAATGCGGTTGAATGCACGAGATATGTAATATAAGAGTTGGGTTTCATTAATGAAAAGAAAAATCAAAATCAAATTAGGCACAAAAATAACAATGAACTTAAGATGAAAGCAGGCTCAATTAATATTTGTACGTAGTGATCAGACCCGAAATAAATTAAGCTTATATGGACATGCCAAGTTGCCAATACGGCAGCAGCTATTTTACATATAACTTACGCTAAGGATTGTTTGCAACTTTTTTTATTTAATGACTTAATTGACTTAACTTCAATCAGTTAAGTTATTAAGGTGGTATTTATTTTTTATCTGAAATCTAAATGAATCTGAATTAATCTAAATTTTAAATAGAGCTGAATGTCTGAATTTGAATAATATATCCTTTTTTTTGTCTGGATAGTTAAAAATTAATATTAAGTTGTTCATTTTTTTAACTTAAAAAATCTAAAAACTAATATTTTTACATTTATATCTTCACAAATTATAAATATCTCAAAGAAAATAAATAAGATAATAGATTATCATAATATAAATCATATTCAATTGAATACAACTCTTTAATATTCTATATTATATATATTAATTAATTTTATTATAGTTTATAATTTTTTATATAAAAATATTCATAAAAAATTATGAAAATAAAAAATGCTAATTTGAAGAAGGTAAAAAGATAAAAAGAATAATTGCCTACCATTATATATTATCACAAGTTATATAGAGATGGGTAATAATGCTAATTATTAAATTTTATTTAGGTAAGGATGAAAATTAATTAATTAGATAGGGATATTTTGAAGAATATCTTTTAATGATACCATTCAAACTTTTTAGATTAAGCAAAAAGTTACAAAAAATTAGTTTAATAACTTAGAGGTTGTTTGTTAAATATCTGAAGTTTGAAATTTTATTAATTTCAGATATTTTTTAAAATATGCTTGTTTGTTTTTTTTGAACTTATGTTTGATTTTCAGACATTTACATATGAATAGAAAAAGTAAATTTTTGTGACTTTTATCTGAATGGAAAAATGTCTGAATGACAAGTAAATATTATATTCCAAAAATATCTCTGTAAAATAACTTACTTCCTAAACTATAAAATCTAATCCTCCCGTTTTGTTTTAATTTACAAGGACATAATTGTCAAATAACCAAATTTAAGATGTTTTTTATTATAAAAAAAAACAAGACGCCACTTAAATTCAGATATTTAAAAAAGAAAAACAAATATGTCATTCAGATTTTCATATTCAGACCCATTCAGACTTTAAAAAAATTCAGACTCATTTATATTTCAGACAAAAAAAAAAAAAAACAAACGCTACCTTAATGACTTACTAGTTGAAAATTTTAATTATTGAAAAACAAACAGACTTAATGATTTAAATGATTAAAATTAAATCAATTAGTTCATTAAGTTAAAAAACAAACGGCGCCTATGTCTTTTTATTCTTTGTAACTCAATCAAAATTTTCGGTTATTAAGTCATTAAATTATTAAGCTATTTTTTTTTACTTTTTTGCTTAATCTAAAAAGTTTGAATAATATTATAAAAGATATTTTCTAAAATATCCCTACCTAATTAATTAATTTTTACCATTACCTAAGTAAAATTTAATAATTAGCATTATTATACATCTCTATAACTTGTGATAATACATAGTGGTATAAAATTATTATTTATCTTTTTATTTTCTTCAAAGTAGCATTATTTATCTTCATAAATTTTTATGATTATTTTTCATATAAAAACATCATGAACTATAATAAAATTAATTAACTTATACTAATATAGAATATCAAAGGGTTGTATTTAATTGAATATAATTTATTTTATGATAATATATTATCTTATTTTTATTCTTTGAGATGCTTATTATTTGTTTAATATTTATAATTTGTAAGGGCACAAATATAAAAAATACTATTTTCTAAATATTTTAGTTAAAAACAAACAACTTAATATTTATTTTTTGTGATTCAGATCCCAAAAAAAAATTTATCATTCAGATTTAGATATTTAGCTTTGTAAAGAATTTAGATTAGTTCAGGTTTACTTAGATTTCAGAAAATGAAACAAATGCCACTTAAGTTAAAAGTAGTTACTTAATACTTAAAAGTGGGAGGTCATCTCCTCAAAAAAAAAAAAAAAAAGTGGGAGGTCATAATTAATTACTTTTGGATTTGCTCTAATTTACATATAATACAACTTAACAAGACCCTGCCAATACTACAATAAAGTGTAAACATTTGATCAGTCCCTAAGTTAAGTATTCGTTTAGCTTCTTTATCTTAAAAAATGCCTCAAGATACCCCTATTACTAAATAGATTATACTGTTACCCTTGTTTTTTTTTAATCTTTTACAATAATACCTTTGCTACAATAATTTGATATTAATTAATTTTTAATCTATAAAAAATTAGATTAAAAATTAATTAACAAATTAACAGATAATTACTTATTAGCAAATGAAGAAAAAAATATCAATATGGAATAGTGGGTAATGTTTCATATTTCATATTCTTGCAACATTCTTGCTAATTATTATTTATAAATAAATTAATAGTAGTCAATTTAAAGCAATGTTTAATACCCTAGCAGCAATCTTATTAATACTTTTTGATAAAAAATTAATTTACCAAATTAATTCTAAAAGTAAAATAATAACAACTAATTTTTATTCTAATTTTAACGCTAATTTGATAAATTCATACTTCTTTCATTAATATTTTTTAAGAATCTTATTGCAGAGATATTATTGTAAAAGTAAATAAAATGTAAGGTTAGGATTACAATATAATTACCCACAAGGGTGTCTTGAGATTTTTTTTTTAAATATAAAGACTATACAAATACTTTAATTAAAATATAAAAACTAAATAAATATTTGTTCTTGTGATAGTTAGAGGTTGTGAGTGTTCTCTATATATGCATATAATGAAAAAGGTATTTCTACGTGAGCTTTCAATATCTAAAAGGGGACACAATTTAAATCTGCTTATAATTATTAGTACTATATGTTAGGTATGACTATGACAAGACATCCAAAAAAGATTAATGCAACTTATATGGCAGAGATCCTACATGTCTGTGATTTCTGGTGTTAGTTAACTAAAATTGAAAATTGTTGTGCCTAATCTCCGTTATTGGTATCAACATTCTCTTTTGATTTTAAGCTTTTACGTGCGCTGTTAATTTAATTTTAATATAAACTTTGTTATAAAGGTTAAAAAAATAATAAGATAAATTTGTAATATATATCATAATTCTAACAAAAAAAATTATATTGGTATTTTATATCTATTTTAATAAATATATTACAAATTTATTTTATAAATAACCTTTAATTTAATTATGAAGCAAATGTTTTAATTTGATTAAACAAGTTTATTTTTTATAAAAATATAATTTAAAAAAATTCACACAGACAAATAACCTAAAATATAAACTTTGTTATAAAGGTATTATATAAACTTGCATGTAATTTGATTAAACAAGTTTATTTTGTAATTATTTAAAAAAACACACACAGACAAATAAAGCAATGAAAGGTCTTATTCCTATTGTGAAACCAGAAGTATTCAGGCATTCATGATATGCCTCATGATATTGATTTTTTCATTTCCGTTGTTCAGGTACATAAATGTTCATTTCATCGATCATCCATCAATTATTTAGTTACCTGTCATACTATTTAATATTGATTCGTAACTGCACCGAGAATGAAATAGGAACAAGAAATGACTATTTGATTCTAATTCTGCATATGGAAATAGTCTTTTTACAATAATAAGTATTTTAATTTTGGTTTCCTTAAGTTACAATTAGGTAAAATTTACCCATTGGCCTACTTGACCCTATTATTTTGTTACTCATTTTATACTACCAAGTCTGAGTATAAGTTATAATAAATATAACTTAAGAAAATCCTTAATTTTTGTTTTTTTGTTTTTATTTTCAAATCAATAGGAAAGCCTTACATCTTGAAGCTAATTCATCAAATTGATGACAAAGTACATCGGCATTCCAGTGGGCACACGGCCCAAACTCCTACGAGAAGCAGCAGTGAGGAGTTTTTCACATTAGGCGAAAGCCCGACGGAGCAATGTCGCGTGGAGGTAGAAGGCCTGTGAGTTGTGAACTTCTTTTCTCGAAGAAGTAGTAATGACAGTACCTAAGGAATAAGCATTGACTAACTGTGTGAGCAGCCATGGTATTACAGATTATGCAAGCGTTATCCAAACTAATTAAGGGTAAAGCGCCTGTAGATCACTTTTTCTTAGTGTCATCAAATCCCAAGGCTCAACCATGTGTTAGGGACTTCAACATTTGAGTCCCAACTGATACGGTGTTCATCTCATTCAATAAAAGACTGATACATAATATTTATTGTCCAAGCATTATTCATGAATTATTATGAATAAATGGACCACCTATTTTGAGCCTTACGCAGTTGCATGTAGAGGCGGTCAATGGGCTGGACGACATGAGGCACGGCACGACACGAGCACGTTTCGGTAAAGCACGTAACACGGCACGGCACGCACGTGGGCCGTGCCGGACTTACATTTTAGGCACGTGGGCCTTAAAAGCACGCGTTTTAAATTAGAGATGTGTCGAAAAACTGTGGCGCATCAAATAAGCCCGTTTCATTTTTTAATGAAAGTAAACTTCAAATTTTATGATTTTATAAATAACTTGAAATTGAATCTTTTAATATATTTTATTGGCTCAAATTTTTTAAATTTATTTAATTCTTAGTTTCAAAAAAATTATAATTGATTTATGTTTATAATTTATTAAATAAATAATTGATATCATAATTTTAATAAATAAAATTATAAATATGAAAAATTATTATTGTTATTGATATATGACTTTAAATTCCAAGTTAACAATTAAGTTAACTCTTAAAAAAATTATTATTGTTGATTCTAATATCATAGAGTCAAATTTAGTAACTAATATTACATTTTCTTATTATTATTAATTTATTATTATTGAATATGGACTTGAATTTTGAATTTTTTATACTATTAAATTTAAATAAAAGTATATGGATCCAAAAAAAGTACATAAGATTGAAAAAAATAAGACAACAACTTGACATGCGCTCTTAAAAAAAAAGGAAAAAAATTTAGTGGGTTATTTTTCCTAAGCACGACATGTGTGGGCACGACACGAGTGGGTATGAGCATGAGCACGTGTGGGCATGGCACGTTTGCCAAGCTGGCACGGCACAACATGGAACGAAATGAATAGTGGGCACGACACGACACGGCACGAGCACGCGTGGGCTTCCTTTAATGGGCCTGGGCCGGCGCGACCTGTTGACCATCTCTAGTTGCATGGGGCTGACAAAAGTTCTAGGAAAAATAAAGGATTAAATTGAAATTTTACATGTTTGGCCCCCTATTTTTTCATAATTTGTTTTATAACGCGAGTCATTAACATATATGCAGATTCATACCACTACACATAATCGAATGAGATGTGATATTCCTCGTGAGTATTTGTCACACTATATTGTATTATATTATATATTTTATTTTGTATTATGGTGGTGCTGTATTGCATTAAGTTATTATACAATACCATATTCACTATATTATATATAACATTATTTTGTAGTATTAATTTATATGAATATTAAAATTAAATTAATCCAGTTTAAACTTACATGTTATATTATGAATTTTTTAAATAGGTTATTAAATTATTACTTTTATGTATTAATTTTTATAATATAAAAATAATTTAATAATATACTATCATCAAATAATAAACTATTATAATATGTATATTATATTATTATATTATTGTTACCTAATATTATTAATTATAATATTGAAATTAAAATTTGATTTTGAATTAATTTTTATTTATTAATGTTAAATATAATCGTTCAATTTAAATTTATTTTTAAATTTAGCATTTGGTTAAATAATAAATGATTAAATAATTAAAATACTTTCAACATATTTAAAGGAAAATAATTAAAATGATTTTATGTAACAAAATTAAAACTATTAATATTTTATATTGTCATTTTAATTAAATTTTATTTAAATATAAATATAAACTAATATTTAATAAATTTAAATTTATTATAAATTATCAAATAATAAAAATAAAATGATTAAAATTCAAAATACAAAATAGTATTTTAATCTAATACATTTAGTGGAAAAAAAAGATTATTTGAAGCGACCTTTTCGAATTTCATAAAAACTGTCATTGGAAGCAATATTTAAATTCAAAAAAATTATTCGCTCGGGGAAAAAAAAAATGAAAAAAAGAAGACAATGGCACTTTAAGAGCCATTAATAATTGCTTGCTAGAGGAGAATCTCTAACTGCCAAATAAAGCGTGAGTCAAACGGTAAAGGTCTTTGATGTGCCATGTAGCTGCTACATTTCTCCACAAATACATGATTGATTCAATCACTTTTTTCTTTGAAAGGGTTGCTATCAATTTGAAATCTATTGGGAATATAAATTCAACCAGAAGCCTATTGAACATTGCTCGGAAATATAATGGTAGTCCAAATTTATACACATTATAATTCAGCCTAAAAGCTCTTATCAAACATAAATCGAACATCTATACTTGCTAAGAGGAAAGATCTCTATCCCAATATATAAAGAGATATATCTACATCTACGTAAGAGGGGTCTATAACCATAACCAATATTCTCACCTTTTACCCCTCGGTCATGTTTGATTCATTCAATTACTTAAAACGGTTAGCATTGAAGCCATATAACCCGTATAACACCAACCCACGGAAGGTAGAGAGAACTTGAACACCCTTAAAATTTATTCCGTTTCCATTACTTCACTTTATTTATTTTAGATGTAACATTTAAGCTGGATATATATTATATGTAACATTTATTTTGGAACTCAAAACCGTCACAAGATCATTGAATCGGTTGTACTACTTTCACCGATCTTACAACAACAATTAATTGTGTAATGAGAAGGTTTTTATGTTCAACACACCACCTCAACATGTGTACATGTGTTGCACCAACTAGAAGTTTTTCTCAAAACACTTTTTGCATGGCACATGACATTTTTCAATTTTAAAAAGTTAAAAGCTATTTAAACCCATACTTTTCCTTTCAACACCCACATTTTAATGAATTTTTTATTATTGAACATTCTTAACTACAGTTACTTCTTAAATTTAGTGGGGAGAATAATAAAGAAATTAAAATTATTATCATCAAATTCCTTGAAAGAGTCCGAAATCTTATATTCACACTACTTTAAGAAATGACATCACAATCACACTACTTTAAGAAATGACATGACAATAGAAGTATAATACTCCAATCAGAATTCTAACTAAGATGTTAAAACTTAAAACCATCCGAATACCAGACTTAAAATCACTCTAGACATAAGGTTCTTTGCTTTTGTAAAATAGTTCCATGTAAAAAAAACCATAAATACCAGACTTAAACAAAAAACATATACAAATATCATAAAAACGACACAAATGAGAACCCATAATTACTGTCAACAAAACAATTGAATCTTCTGTATATCAACTTTTAACACATTCCTTGTTGTAAATTTCAGTCATCATTGTACGCAAGGATGCATGCGTCATTTCAGATATGTGATCTAGGACAAGCAGAAAATTTACCCTGTCTCAAGCAAATACATTACAGTAACCAAAATGTTATCAGCAAGTGTATCCAACTGATGCACGCCAACAGTTATCATTTTAAATCAATTTCTTCAGTGTATTTTATGAAATTACTGTCATGCTGGTGTAATTATTTTCATCTTTATTTTTAGAGCAATAGTTTCATCCTCATGCTGGTATAAAATTACAGTCATTTTAGCACTTAGTCTTTTGTTCTACCCGACCTTGCTCAGATATTCTATTATAAGTTTGATGTATTACTAGATCACCACCAAAACACAAATATCATTTCACTTATAAATAATTTCAAATGGCCATGATTACCCTTTAACATCATGGATATTCCTATTCTAATATAAAGTATATAGAAGATACATCAAAATAAACTTCAAAGTGATTGGCAGAATGAAGGTTTTACCACTTACAAGTTACATTAATGATCTGACAGAGGCTGGTTAAGATCTAGCCTAGTCCTCCAGGATCTGCTGCCGTTCAACTTCAATAACATGCTCACTCATATGACTTACAGTGCTATTTCTAGTCAAATTATTTCCTCTGCAATGTGACAACTGTTCCTGAAGACTTTGCACAAGTTCATTAAGTCTCTGAATGTTCTTCTCTTGAGATAAGATTATCTGCAATAAGTGAGAATTTTATGATTAAAGCCAGATTATATAGAACTCCAAAGCCATCTTGAAATTTTCTCAATACAATTTTGCAGACTTTTGGCTAGAAATAAAGTCACCAGAAACCTATTTATATCTATCCTACTCAATAACATAAGGCAAACCACTTTTCAGAAGAATAAT
Organism: Atalantia buxifolia; assembly: GCA_030444775.1. Lineage (NCBI taxonomy): Eukaryota > Viridiplantae > Streptophyta > Magnoliopsida > Sapindales > Rutaceae > Atalantia > Atalantia buxifolia. The sequence goes on from CM059838.1 coordinate 11,645,542, forward strand.
TTGTAAAAGGACAACCTTGTAATGAAAGAAGCTGCCACAACAGCATCAGACAGAAATTGGGTTAAAGCGGAGAAGAACACTGTAAAAGTTTCTCTAATAGCCTGATATATGACAAACCAGGCTTGATACTAATAAATTTTTATTTTCCCCCAACTCATTCTAGTATAACCAGGTTGTATTTTAAGCATTTGAGTTGTGTTTCTTCCTGTTGGTTTAATTTCCCTGAGGTAGTTTTCTTGTCAAATAGATTTTGTGTTACTTAATGGGAGTATATTTAGGTCTTTAGCCACTACAGACGAAGCCTTACTTTTTCAGTTTTCAGTTCGGAGTACCGATCATGTATTATTAAATTATCCAATGAAAGAATTGATTTCCCCTTTTTGTCTTAGTCTGTCTTTATTGGTTCTGGATAATAACAAACAGAACCAATCTTAATCTAATATGTTGAAAGTCTACAATATATCTGCAGAGGTGGATGACATCAAGAAATTTAAATATTTGAAAGGTAAAACTTTACAGACCGAAAGGCTTAAAATATAACTAAGTTTAAAACAACATTTGGAGAGTTGGACAAAATCAATCACAAGTCTATAATATTTTAAATGAGACAAAAAAAAAAATAATTGATTGATGAATCATAACAGTTATCAAATTGACATAAGGCAGCTTAAATACAAAATCATAGCCTAATAGCATTCATAGTGCATTTCAGACTTCAATGAAGTGACTGGATATGCACAGTGGTCTGCAAAAGAGATGGTAACAACTAACAATGAAGATTTGGCTCACAAATTTTTAGTATTATTGAAGTAATAGTATTGATTTAAAAGAGACACCAGGCACTATTTAATAAAGTCATCACAATAGCACTGTAATGTAGGAGAGATGTAAAGATTATCTGCGGCCAAGAGAAATATGAAACAGATGAACTAGGCAGATCAAGCAAACTCAATCACAGCAGAACCTCTTTTGTATATTCAACCACTAACAAAACATTATTACATTCAAACCTAGGCTTGCTATTTTCAATTTAGATTAGGGGCATGGAGTATAGCCTTATCTAGTCCGAAAAAGGATTTCAAGAAGTCTACTGTCTAATTTCCCAATGGACCACTATAGAAGCATTCAAAAACACGTGTAAAACGACATCGCGTAAGGCAATCAATCCTACAAGCAAAGCAAACTCATTACAAAGCTCGATTTGCAATTTGATAAAAATCTCAAGTTCTGATTCAGCAAGTGTGTGTGTATATATGTATATATTAGTACCTTCTCTTTAACAGCTTCTTCCCTCTTCGAAATTTGGTGCTGCTTCTGGTTGATAGAGGGAGTCGAGTCAAGGTCAGCAACAAGCTGTTGCCGCCACTCAAATTGGGAAGTAATTATGAGAATAATCAACAGAAACACTAGTAGAAAGGGTCTCGACATCATTACAAGCAGCTCTCACAAAATCCTATCCAACAACTAAAATTAATCAGTTCATTAAAATCAAACCAAAATTATCAAAAATTACTCATAATAGAAAAATGTTTCATCTAAAGAGTCAGCACCCCCCCCCCCCCCAAAAAAAAAAACTAATCCAACGGTCAATTTGTTTTCAAATTTTTTGACCTAATTTAATGAATTTGAAATCAAATCCAAATGAATGAGAGAGTGAGCGAAACTTACTGATCGAAGCTGAATGGAAACCCTGATTTCATAATCGATCAACACATCTGCAAAATTCTTTTTGTGTTTAGTAATAAAAGAATGTGTAAATGTAATTTGCTGTGTTTCTTCGGCCTAATTGAGCGATTCAACGATGAACCTTTTTTCTTTTTTGATTTTTTAAATTTTGATTTTGAACCTTTTTTCTTTTTTCCCTCGGGGTTTTGGTAACCGCAAACGCCGGAAATTAGACAAAGGGATTTTCAGATCTTTGTTTATTTGGGAACCTTTTTCACTGCGGTGGTTGACTACTTGTAAGACTTCAAAGGTAAATAAGGCTAAAACTAGAGCCTAGAGCCTAGAGACAAGTGATATAAATTGGATAGAGCGGCGCAACTTATAGGGATAATGTCGTTGAAGCCCCCAAAGTTTAGCTAAATATGAAAATGTGCCCCCAATGCTTCGGAATTGTTACATCGACTTCATTTCGTTTCTGTTTTGACTTCCGAGCATTTTTAGAAGACGATAAGATTAAGAACCGTATGTTAATCATGGTGAGCATTTAACTTTTAAACAAGTTGCCATGCTTTATATTAACAAGCCGCACAATTTGGTTGATATTAATGGGAATTTGACTTTTGATTATTTTCTATTTTATCAACTAATGAAATGACGATAGATAAAGGGTAGTTAAGTTTTAACAAGGATGACAACAGTAAGCTCAAGAGACAAAATATTATATGAGACACTAAGATTGAGTTTTTTTTTATCTAAAATCTAAATAGGTCTGAATTTAACTGAAATCTGAATAGGTCTAAATGAAAATGTCTGAATGATATGTTTGTTTTTTCTTTTTCAACATCTGAAGAGAACAACTTAAAAACTAGTAGTTTGACATAAACATCCTTTTAAGTGGTGTATATATTTGTTCTTCACAATTTATAATTTTCATAAATTAATTAGTTTGGTAGCATTAAAAAAAATACTATCATTGTTTATCTTAATTTCATTTTTTAATTAAAAATGTAATTATAACATCAAATTTTATTATAAAGTGAACATTGATATTTTATTTTTTATTCATATTTAATTTGTTCAGTATTTTAACTTAGCTAATGTTATCATGTGAATAAAAATTTAAAGCAATTAAAAAAAATAACTTCAAGAATAATACAAAAATATTAGGATATTTTTGAGATTTGAAATAACTTCAAGAATAATACACAATATTGGAAAATACATGAATTGTTAAGGATATTTTTGAGATTTAAAATTAAAATTTTCCATTTAGACTTCAGACTTCAGATAAAAGTGAACTTTTTCTACTTTTTCTATTCAGATAAAATTATCTGAAAATAAGTGATAAGTTAAAAAAAAACATAAAATAAACAAATGTCTGAAAAAAAGTTAAATTCAAACTTCAGACAAAAAAAAAAAAACAACGCCTAATTCTCTACGGAATTGGATCCTCTCCTAATATAATCTTTCATAATTTTTGTAGGAATTTTAAATATGTGTTAACTAAATAATTTTATGGATAAGATTAGATCTATTCTTGACTTTCCTTAACAATTACAAAAACTCATAGTTTTGAACTAATTAAAATTCTAAACTTAGGTTGCGTTTATTTTTTTTATCTTAAATTTAAATATGTCTGAATTTAGCTGAAGTCTAAATATGCCTGAATAAAAATGTCTGAATGATATGTTTGTTTTTTTCTTTTTCAACATCTGAAGAGAACAACTTAAAAACTAATAGTTTGACATAAATATCCTTTTAAGTGGTGCATATATTTGTTCTTCACAATTTATAATTTTCATAAGTTGATTAGTTTGGTAGCATTAAAAAAATACTATCATTATTTATCTTAATTTTATTTTTTTAATAAAAGATATAATTATAACATCAAATTTTATTATAAAGTCAACATTGACATTTTATTTTTTATTCATATTTGATTTGTTCAGTATTTTAGTTTAGTTAATGTTATCGTGTGAATAAAAATTTAAAGCAATTAAAAAAATAACTTCCAGAATAATATAAAAATATTAGGTTTATACATAATATTGGAAATACATGAATTGTTAAGGATATTTTTGAGATTTGAAATTAAAATTTTCTATTTAAACTTCACAGATAAAAGTAGACTTTTTCTACTTTTTCTATTCAGATAAAATTGTCTGAAAATAAGTGATAAGATAAAAAAAATAAACAACGTAAAATAAACAAATGTCTGAAAAAAAGTTAAATTCAGACTTTAGACAAAAAAAACAAACAGCACCTACTGTTTTGGGCTAATTAAAATTCTAAAACTAACAAACATACAAACTGCCGTTAATTTTTTTTTTCATTTTCTTTATCGTCTTTTTTTTTTCCTTTTCTTCAGTCGTTATTTAGGACTATTTTCTCTTGGATTGTCCTCTAAACTCTTCAAGAAAGGCTGCCATACCTTCAAAAAAATTTCAATAAGCAATATTTTTTATTTTAAAAGATTAAGATTGTAACAAACAAAAAATTTCTGCTCGAAATATTAAGAATTTGCAAATCAAATGATAAAAACCTCTAATTAGAGTACACTAATTATAAAATAAAATAAGATTTCAAAATAAGTATCATAAATTAAACTAAAATTTCCAATCACTTAATTCAAATGTTGTTGTTTGATGCTTGAGAGTCTTGAATTGTCTGCGGAATTCCAACACTATTTTGTTGAAGCAACTCTTGGAAACTTGTTTGTTGAGATTGTTGATGAAGTGTCCATGGCATTAGAGCAGGCATATTTTTACCTTGTAATTGCAATTCTGACTGAGAACGAAAAACAAAAAAGGCATAGACTTAGTCATTTGGACACCATATTTAACAATTTGACAAGTTCAATATATGAATATCGGACATAAAAATGATAATTATTTCATCCAATATAAAAGTTTGAACCTACTCATAATTTGCATTCATAATTCAAAATGAGCGATGGAAACTAATAATACAAAATGAGCATGAATTCTTCAGTTGCTTTATGAATAGAAAAATACTTACTAGATCGGGATTATGCAAGCTCGTTGATACATAAGGAATTCGCTCATCCAATTGACTCAATTGGAATACTTAGACTATAAACCATTATAATATAAACAATAATAACATAAACTACTTTTTTTGACATTTTAATAAACAAGCATTGATATTAAAAATAAAATGATTAGTTAAAAGACATATAAAACTCACTGGAGGCTCAGATTGTGATGGATTGTTGGGCTTTTTTTTTTTTTTGGCTAAAGCTTTCTTTAATTGCTCCTCAGTCTACATCTTCCGTGTGATGCCTCTCTTTTCTTTAGTCCTTTGGCTAAGGAAAAATTAGAGTCTTTTGCAATTTCCATCTTGTTGTTGCTTGTCTGTTTTATTGGAGTGGATAATCATATTCTTTTTCCTTGTCACCTTGCCTTTCTAATTTTAAAATATTTTCTACTAGTTTAGCCAAATTTGTTAGATTATAGGCCATTTCACTCTCAGAACCCTACTTGATAGCCTGGTGAAGATAGAGCAAAAAGATCTATATCGACATGTTTGTTGTAAGTTTGGATTTGCTTGGATCTCACGTCCATTCATGTCTTGCACACTTTATGATCTAACATGCTTTGTCCATCTTTTTAAGGTATATTCATTGGGGATTGATCATTTTATATCCAAGAAATACCTAAGGACTTTTAAAACATGACTACATAATATTCTCACCCTCTCAAACATCCTACAACTGCAAGATAGTGAATTGTTAATCTCTCTTCTCACTCATTTCTTTTTTATCTGATCATACTTTTTGACTTAATAAAAAGTAACTCCTTTATCTACAACTGAATAGACTATAGATAAATCAACAGCATCTTCGAACTGATCTTGAAAATCTTCAAATATCTTCTTTGTGTAAACTTCTCTTGCTTGAATCACATTTTCATAGATATTTTCGTATTAACCAAGCGAAAACATGAGTCATATTCTGCTTCTAACTCGTTATATTGCTTGTCTTTCAACACTCTTTCAAAGTGCATGAAAAATTATGACACATTATGGTCTGAATTCAAATAATCTTTCAAACTAGCATTAAAACTTTCACTAAGTTGAGTACTTTTTATACCAGCAGACCACACATGTCTAACATATGTAAAAGCTCATTTCTCTTTTAACTTAAATATACTACTTAGCCAATCATTGTTATGCATATCATACACATCAAGCATATTATTCCAAGCAGTTAAGAAATCATGTTCTTCATTTATTTTATCTATCAAATTAAATAAGACACTTTTCACCCCACTAGAACCGTTAAACAAAGACCTTACACGTGTTAATGCATTTTGCATCATATGCCATATACAAAGTTTATGGTATGTGTTGGGTATCACCTGTGAAATAGCTTTTGCCATTGCTGCATCTTGATCAATAATGATAGTTTTTGAAGCTTTTCCTGACATAGCCTGCAAAAACATTTCAAACAACCATATAAATTAATCTATAGTCTCATCATACATTAAAGCAACCCCAAATACAATGGTCTCCCTATGATGATTCAATCCAACAAAAACTGCAAATGGTCTACTTGCATTAATTAGTTTTGTAGGTTGAGTCAAAACTTACAACATCTCCAAAATGACCATAATCAATTATCATTTTAACATCAGCCCAAAATATATTTGTAATCATTTCCTCATTGTTCAATTGTATGGAAGAAAAAAATAATGGGTTTTCCAATGTCTGATTAGCAAAATATTTTAAGACACTTCCTGCTTCTCCATATGCTAAGCTTTTTTGTCTCTTTGATCTTAAATAGCTTTTATGATCTAGTTTTGTGTATCCAAGGGACTCCCTTCCCCCCGCTTCCTTACCCATCCAAATTTCAATGGAATTCCCGATTGTTTTGTCAAGTTTACTTCAACAGCTTGAGAAAGAGTAATTTTATGCTGAGATGGTAACATATGTGCACACTATTGCATTACAAGGAGATGATTATGACTCTCAACAAAATGATTGACAAAAACATTATTATTTTCCTATCAACTTGATTTCCTATTGAGCATGACAAACAATTCTTGTTTGTGCTCTACCCTTTATTGTCAAATGATCTCACTTATCTTTCAAGTGAAAGCCCTCTTTACTACAAACAAATATCTTTGATCTCATTTCACCAGTACTTTTACTTCTAGCACATGATTCTCTTCTAATAGAAAATCCCAGTTTTAAACCATACATATTATAAAAAGTCATAAGCTGTTTGTTCAGAATCAAACTCCATAACAAGTCTTGGTTTTCGGTCTCGATCACCTAGGCATTCTGAAGTATTGTCACTTATACCCATCGTAAAACACAAATTAAAAAAAAGTATATATATTTATTTGTAATATGAGAAAATAAAGAAATACAAATATTACATTATATTTAATTTTTAGCATTAAGTATTAGCACAAAGTAAAAGAAATAAATAAATAATCAAACATCGTCTAGCAGATTTGAGCAAAAATAGAAACCATTCATGTATGAATAGATACATACATACATTATATATATATATATATATATATATCTCACAACAATTAGCTTTAGACTGGATGGCAGCAACAACAATAGAATAAATAACATTAAAACAATCGCTGCCCTTCCCCAATCTCTTTCTTTTATTATGTTGAAGTTTTGTGTCCTGCGGCTGCTAGAATTTTTGAGAACAAAAGCTAACCAGCGACAATGTCTCAAGAAAAGAGAAGAAAAAGAATGATTAATAAAAAAGAAAAAAGAGTTAACCGCGTGTGTTTGCTAATTTTTTAGTTAGCCAAAAACGGTAACTTTTAGTGTTTATTATGGAAATTTAAGAATAGATTTAATCTTTCCATAGAATTATTTAATTACCACGTGTTTAAATCTCCTATAAAGATTAGGAAAAATTAAATTAGGAGAGGATCCAAATTCATTTTATACCCATAAAATGGGAATGCCCGTTTTGTGATGGCATCATGTACTCCTTTTGCAAAGATTTCGCGTAATTCCCACTGGATATCATGAGCTGCAATAATGGAAAGTGATTTCGTAGAATTTGAATTCTAAGTAATTCAAATTTTGGAATTTGTGTAAGCTGAAAAGTGCTAATTGTAATGAGTTTCATAATAAAAAGCAAAAAAAATAAAAATAAAAATAAAGCCCAATTAGGAATTATTAGGGTCAAAACATACAAGCCTCCGAATACACTCATTCAGATTTCCCAAACATGCACAACCCTTCATTGACGATAGTAAATCCTCCATCTACGACCAAATTATGCCCACTCACACACTTGGACTCATCACTCCCCAAAAAAAGAGCAGCTTCAGCTACATCCTTAGGCTTAAGAACAGCCCCACTAAGATTTGAATAAATGCCACTCAAACCATCGTCGTCAAGCTTGTAAAAATCCTTAGCCAATGGAGTTGAGACCACATAAGGTGACACACAATTCACCCTAATGCCAAATCGTCCAAGCTCCACGGCAGTATTCTTCATCAGCCCCAAAACGCCATGCTTTGAACTTGTGTATGCATGCGTTGCAACGCCACCAATGACTCCGCAAACGCTTGCAGTTGAAATTATGCTGCCGCGTCCGGCGGGTTTCATCACCCTAGCAGCATGTTTCGTCCCCAAAAATACGCCAACGAGGTTAACGGAAAGTACGCGCTCAAATTCAGCCTGATCATTATCCAGAATGCTAGGTTTGGCTTCATCCACAATGCCGGCGTTATTGAACATAATGTCTAGCTTTCCGTATTGAGAGACGGCCGTGTTAACTGCGTTTTCGATATCTTTCTCTTTGGTTACATCACAATGGACATAGGAACAGCCGTTGGCTGATGATGATGAAGAGCTTATGTCCTCGCAAACAGACTCGCCCAAGTCATCTTTAATATCTGCAATGAGTACTTTAGCTCCATGTTTCAAGAAGAGCCTTGCAGTGCATTCCCCAAAGCCGCTTGCTCCTCCGGTGACAAGTGCCACTTTGCCTTGTAGCCTAGGCGACATCGAATTACCATGCACAATTGTAACATCTAATCAATCTAGCTAGTTAACAGTTAAGACTGGGAAGTCGGAACTATAACTTAATTAAAGCTTAAGCTTATTTGACAAAACGCCAGGCAAATGATATTTGGAATTGGGATAAAAATGTGGTACCACAGTTGTATGATATTACAATTAGATTCAACTGTTGAATTTAATATATAATTATTATTAAAATTGAATTCAACGGTTGAATTTAATTTTGATACCATATAACTGTGGCACCACAGCTGAATCCTTTTAATTGATAAGAGTTTTGAGCAAATTAAACTAACCTTCTTGCTGCAGCTGATACAATTGAAGCACTGCCCATTATTGCAGCACGTACGGCAACCAAAAATGAAGCTCAGTTATAACGTCTTGCGGATACAAAAGGGTGTTACTACCCAGCAAGTTTTATCTTATCCACCGAAGCAGTACAACATCTCTCTAGATCCACACCACTCCTTATGGATCGCGTGTCACTTTGTTTCAAGTGCCTATCAATTCAACACACGTCGTTGTACATATAAGACACAGGAACGTGAATTATTGTTTGCTTTTTTTTTATCAAATTCTTGCCACGCGTTTATAGACGACATTAACATGATTGTTGAAAGTCATGCCCAACTTCATACCGCCGGTGATAAGTGCCACTTTGCCTTGTAGCCTAGGCGACATCAAATGGGCATGCACAAATGTAGCATCTAATCAATCTAGCTTCCTCGGAACTGTAACTGAATTAAAGCTTAAGCTTATTTGACAAATAGTCAGGCGAATAATATTTGGAATTGGAAAGAGTTTTGAGCAAATTAAACTAACCTTCTTGCTGCAGCTGAGACAATTGAAGCACTGCCCATTGTTATAGCACTTACGGCAACCAAAAATGAAGATCAATTATAAAGTCTTGCGGATCCAGAAGGATGTTATTACCCAGCAAGTTTTATCTTCACTTTCTGAAAATTGAATTTGTTAAGATTTCAGTCTCCACCGAAACACTACAACATCTATCTTGTATCCACACCACTCCTTATGGATCAAGTGTCACTTTTTTGTCAAGTAATCTGTCTATTCAATGCAAAACGTTGTACGTACAAGAAAGGAACATGCATTATTGTTTCCTTTTTATTAAATTCTCGAATTCTCGCCACTCGTCGTCTATCGACATTATCATGATTTGTTGAAACGCACACCTTTAGATTATTAATATTTCCTTGGTTAAAACTGGAGGTAAATGACGGCTTGGGTTTTCATTAATGGAACGCATTAAATTTTTTACCACAAACATTTTTGCTTAGATGATTTTATTTGTTTTATATCTTTTAAAACATTTTGTTCCTCAAATTATAGTGTAAGATTTTATCGTTTAAAATGTTTAGCACCTGTTATGTATAATTATTAAAGAAAATAATTAACATTCAGACATCAATTCAGCCTTACGATAATGATTTTAATATATTCCTTTTCACATCATATTATGGAGATACTTGAAAATTATTCTAAGATGAAGGAGATTCTATCTTCGTCTTTTTTTCCCCCTGCAAGTCAGATGTATATAGAGATTTCTTTGTTTTGCTTTATTGCGTTATTTGTTTTGAAGTTTAGTTTTAGTTTTTCTTGTTATTTCCTCTTGATTTGTGCATAAGTCTCAGAGCTCTATGCTCTATAATGTGATGTGAAAATAAACACATTAACATCATTATCAATTTATCATAAGCTTGATGCGCTATATGAGTGTTTCACGATACACTATCCTAAGGTAGCATAGTCAGACTTTTACTGACTTATTTTCCAAATTCCTTATTATATATAAATTATTTATGCAAATTGAAAAAAAAAGTGATTTAGACTCCCAAGACAACAAAAGCAAAATAGTTTCACTTCTTGAAGCCAACATGGCTAATGGATTTTTGAAAAGTAATTATTTTCCATGTGTACCCTGTTTAAAATTGACATAAAAAACTAGAATAACTTCAATAACAAATTAATTATTTTATAAATAGGTATATAAGTGCTTTTATTATATGAGAATCTTAAATTAAGGGATAAGTTAAAATATATAAAAAATATAAATTTTTGTATATTATAAAATAAAATACACTGTATTAAAATATATGTTTTTCGATCTTTTATTTTATTCTTTATTTTGAATAAAGTAAACAGAAAAGGACACCAATACTCTCTAGATTTGGAAAAAATAGTTACAAAGATCCCTAAATTTTAAAAAGGGACACCAAAACCCCTCTTTGCCTATAATACTCTTTAAGTATAGTAATTAGAAAATTGACTTTAAAGGTTTTTTAGTTAACACAAATTTAATATAAATAATATAATCTATCTAGTATACTAATAATATTAAATTGTTTTTATATTTAAAATAATATTCAAATTTTAAATTATTATCTTTATTTTTTAATAATAAATTTGTAATATTATAAAGATTTTAATAAATCTTTGGGTTAAATAAATTTTATAATAACAAATATCCCTATTAATAATATTAAAATTAACTTTTACGTAATATTCAAAAAAATTAATTTTAATTTATTTATTTTAATATTATGTTTCTATCTATTATTAAAAATTACTTTAATATGATAAAATAGGTCTAATAGATTGAAAATATAAAAATATTTTTAAATATAAATTTTTTTTGAAATGTATATATCATTACATTTATTTTAATGCCATATTTTCATTTGTTATAAAATGTTTTGGAGTTATTTTTTGTAGGGATAACAATTTAAGATCCTGGGTCGGGCTTGGGGACTATCCATACTTAGATGGGTCGGGCTTGGGGACTAAAGCCCACGGGCTGGGTCGGCCCTGGGCTTAGATAAAATTTTAAAAATAAATTTTTAATAGAGTTTAAAATAGGAAAAATATAAAGGAATACTTAAATTAAAGATGATTAATTGATTATACAATATATAATAAACTAATAATCAAATACACAAAATAAATATAAAATAAATAATTTTTATTTATAAAATATAAAGCTGAGGCTTTTCCCATGAGCCCATATTTAGGTCCATCTACTTTGGACTTTTAAATTTTTAGCTCATGTCTATGCCCATTTGTTGCGGGTCAGGCCTAAAGCCCTCGGGCCTGGACGAGCCATTTACAGGCTGGGCCGGACCAGGCCAAGACTAAGCTTTTTATCATTTCTAATTTTTTAGGAATTTATAAAGTCAAAGAGTATTATGGTAAAAAAAGTGTCTTTATGTCCCTTCTTGAAAACTTGTAAGGTCTTTATGATCATATCCTAAATTTGGAGTTGTAGATAACTTTTTTCTTAAAGTAAAAGATCTTTTATTAAAAATCTATTTTTACTTACATGTGATAATTGACAACTTATATTGGGGACCCAAATTTTTCTAACTTTTCTTCTCTTGTTTATCTTTCTTTTGCCCCTTCGATAAATCCTTCTCTTACTAGATTCATTTCACATTATTTTCTCTTTCGTCCAATATCCACCATGTTTCTCTTGTTAATATTACGAAATACAACAATCAAATATTTTTTCAAAGTAAGAGAGGCGATCTATTGAGCATGGTCTCACTTCATAAGGAAAGCGATGAGCACATGTCAAAGCTCTCAAAAAAATAAGTTGAAAGATTCAAAACTCTGTTGGCCTAAAAAGCTATGCGAACAACAATTATGATGATAACAGACTATGTATTAAGGGTAAAATAGTAAACATATATTTCATGATTTCACTAGTTCTTGAAAGGTTTAAGACACATAATGGACAATGGCACAGTCAAAGATGAATATTAAGAGGACAAGCTCCAAGTGATATCCGTTGCTATAATTATTGTAAAGTCGGCACAATTTAATGTATGCATGATTTAGCATTTTAAAAGCTCAATATTTTGCTTAATAATAATCATTTGTCATAAACTAAAGGCTTTATAATTATAAGACAAGTAATTTTATGAGATTGATTCTTTTTTTCAAAATAATGGACTAAAATTAAAGGTTTTAAATTATGGAAATAGACCTATTCACAAAATTTATAATATTTTGGGCTATAGTATAATTTCTAAAATTTTTGGGGTAAAATTACAAATTTTGGAACAATAGCGGCTAACTACTTAATTTGTAGCGACTAACCGTTTGAAGTCCAGAAACTTAATGGCTAGTCGGCTAAATCTAGTGACTAACTACTTGGGCAAAATTTCAAATTTGATTTTGTAACGAGAATTTGCCATAACAATATAGTAGCTAATCGCCTCATTTAGTGGTGATCCGGCAATTTCTCAGAGAGTTAATAACAGCTAGTTTGATTGTTTAAACTATAAAAATTCAAATTAAACTCAAATCTAATAAGTTTTTCAAGTTCTATCAAGCTAAAATCAGTTTATACAACCTACCGTGAGCTTTCATTTTTCTAATCTACATACATTGAGTACATTGAGTTATCATTTGTATATTCACTTTAAAAGAGAGTATTTGTTGTAATCTTCAAATTCATTATTAAAACCTTAAAAGTCAATTGTCAGAACTTAAAGTCTTGGAAGGCTTGGATAATAAAATCTTCAAGCAAGGTTTGTTTGGAAGTGTGGATGTAGGCTGGTTTGCATAAACACGCAAAAATTTGCGTGTTTGTTTTCTTGTCCCTCACTCCTTTTAAACTTATGCTTTGCTAAATTTATTTTTATTCATATTTCTTAAAGTAGTAATTTAAATTATTTTGTGATTTTTACTTGGATTATTTTTAACAATCCAATTCATCCCCTTCTTGGGTTGCATAACTAGAATTTCAAACTCTGCTCTTTTCATGAGACTTGATACATGTGAGAGTGACTCACTCACCAAATTGTATATATGTATATATGCGTATACACACACTTACTCACACACACACTACCTCACTTTTACAATTTAATCTACTTGCTCATTATAAGTATTTAAAATGATATTATTCAATAAGGAGCCCCATTTTCAATCTATAATTTAATACAATTCTGCAATGAATTCATAATCTATTGCGTCTTTTATAATTGCTCTTTTCTTGTTACAGTAATTGATCATTTTTAACTCAATTAGTAATTCATTTTTTAATTGAATTACGTGATATTTTTATATTACTAGGAATGACATTATGTTATATATAAGCATTGGGTTTTTGTTAAATTATTTTATCAACTTTACTGATTGTTCTATTTTATTTTATTTTTCCTCAGACATAATTAATGGACTTCAATGATACTCAACTAGTTCAAGCCAAGGGGCTGAGTGAGCCGTCTTCAATTCATGTTCAGAAAATGATGATAATGCTTATTTACCAGAAGCAGTGAGACTTGACCGGAAGCCCAAGTTAGGCCAAGAATTTGAATCAGACGCGAAGGATGCTAGATTTAGTGTTAGAATTTATTCCAGTAAAAAGGACTAAAAATACTAAAGAAATTGTGGGGAAGGAGTATGCTTGTTTCAAAGAAGGAACATCATCCAAAAGAAGCAGTCACAATAATAATAATAATAATAAAAGAAATAAAGAGAGGGTTCAAGGTCTAGTTCGATCACGAATGTCGTAAGGGAAAGCCTGCAGTGGTGAGAAAAAGATCGGGAAATTATATTGTCAGCTTGTTAATTTTTGGAGAGTCACAGCCATCCATTATTCACCCCTCAAAGAGTACAATCTTTAGCTGCAAGTGGCCAATTGAGAGTCGGTACTATAACTTAAAAAGCTTAAGCTTATTTGTAAGTCAAGATTCGGTACTATAACTTAAATACTTAATTAAAGCTTAAGCTTATTTGACAAATAGCCAGGCAAATTATATTTGGAATTGGTAAGAGTCTTGAGCAAATTAAAGTAACCTTCTTGCTGCAGCCGATACAATTGCTGCACTGCCCATTTTTATAGCACGTGCGGCAACTAAGAATGAAGATAAATTATCTTGTCTTGCAGATCCAAAAGGATGTTATTACGCAGCAAGTTTTATATTCTCCGCCGAAGCAGTACATTTATATATGTCCACACTACTCCTTATGGATTATGTGTCACTTTGTTGTCAAGCATCTATCTATTCCACGCACGTGTACAAACAAGACGCAAGAACGTGTTGGTAAATTATGTGTTCCGACCGGACTTTTCAAAGTTTAGGCCTTTTTACAAGTTTGTTTAAATTTAGATGGGTCAGCTTTGGGTCGCACCTAAACAAGCCCAGACTCTTTCATTAATTATGAAATAACTTTGTTAATAAAATAAAAATATTTAAATTAAAGATAATTATCTAATACATAGTAGAATAATTGTCTAATACATAAAATATTAGTAACACAACATAATAAATCATAAATATTAATATAAAAAATATATTAATATAATATTTTGTGTTTTTTTATTTAAATTTAATTTATTTTTTATTTATAAATTAAAATACTAAGGCTTTTTTTAAACCTTTATCCAAGTCCAATTTATGCAAGCTTTACATTTTTTTTGCCCATATCCAAGCCCAACCTATTCTGTCTGATATTTAGACCTATGGACCTGGGCCGGGCCACCTTCTTTACCAACACTAGTTTATGGATATTATCATATTTTGTTGAAGGGTATCATATTTTGTTGAAGGGTTTCACTATAATACCGTAATTTTTTTACAGCATAAAAAATGTTTAAATTGTATACCATTGGATTAAGTCAATGGTATACAATATTTTTATTAACAAATAATTTAAAAATAAATGTAACCAATTGTTAGCAGTTTTAGAGGGCTGAAAAGTTTTGTAAAACAACTTTGATCACCTTCAGAGTTTGAAATAATTTCATTTGAATAACATATTTTATTTAAAAATTATTTTTTCAACCCTCCTTTAAATTTGTAATGTAATAATCTTTTTTAAATAAATATTTCAAAATATATTAATATTAAATAACATAATATTTAGTAGGTTATCTAACACAAATGAAATAAATAAGTTGCAATTATAAAATTTATATATGACATAACACCAATAAATAATACAACTACATATGTATATTTAAGTTAATGTTATAATTACATCAAAAAAACTCTTGGGTGAGATTGCTTGTAATCTAAAAAATACTTGATCACACATTTTCTAATACAATTTAATGTTGCATGTTAAAATACTCATTATTTACATGTACAAAATAAATTCATAGACACATATAAAATTAATTTTGTAATATGAGAATCTTAAATTAAGGGATAAGTTAAAATATATAAAAAAATATATAAATTTTAATATGGGCCCTAATTGTAGGAGACACCTTTAAGGTGGTACCACAACCCAAACTAATTTTGGCTCGCACCGGGTCGGCTCGTAAGGGATAAAGTGCTGGCCAAAGTGGTGACTCCATACGAGACCAGGGTTTGAACCTTTGACCTCTCTTAAGGAGTGAGAGTGCCGAACCACTCACACCAACCAACTTTGGTTGTATGTTTTTATCTTTTGTTGATACATGGGTGAGCGACCTGCCCACCAAATTAGTTATATATTTTGCTCATTTTAACTAGTTAACTCTACTTGCCCATTATAAGTATTTGAAAGAATATTATTCAATAAGGAGCCCATTTTGAATATGTGATTTAATGCAATTTTGCAATGAATTTAGAATCTTTTGCCTCTCTCGCAGATGTTCTTTTCTTATTACAGTAAGTGATCATTTTTTATCATTTTAAAAAAGTGGTCATTTTTAACTTAAATAATTATTCATTTTTTATTGAATTATGTGATATTATTATATTAATAAGAATGACATTATGTTATATAAGCATTGGGTTTTTTAATAATTAATTCATCAACTTTAATGATTATTTTATTTTTTTTCTTTTTCCACAGATATAATTAACGGAATTCAACGTTAATTTTCCACAGATATAATTAACGGACATCACCATAATAATAATAATAATAATAAGCAAACGACAATTTATATGAACGTTTTTCCTCAAAACAACACGCCAATAGAATAAATTTGAGTTCATATTGAGCAACAGTGAATATGTATTTGATATTACCATCTTCAAAAGTCGTTTTTACTAATTATTCAAGTCATGCTTATAGTTAAAAAGTAATTGTTTAGTTAATGCATACACAAATATCTCATAAATGATTTAGAATTAGCATTAATTAAAAAAAGTTTTATATTGTCACTGTTTTTACACTATAATTAAGATATATATATATATATATATATATATATATATATATATATATATATATATATATATATATATATATATATATATATATTAATATATTATTTCACACATAGAAATTTAATTGTAATTTCAAAATATGGAATCATAAATCGTTAGTAGTGAAAAAATAAATAAGATAATATGTGTATGGCTGCCCAATTAACAAAGAAGAGTTTAATTCAACCGATGCCTCAACGTTGAGTAGAGGTCAGGAAAGAATCACCCTTTGTTGAAAACCAAAGGGCAATTTGGTATCTCAAAAAAGAAGCAACAACATTAACATTTCATTGTTCTAATCCAGGGACTGTACAACCTGAGTTTTTGATGAGCTATAAATACCAAAAAACTTCTCACAAGTAAAACTGCGACAACAAAAGTAATTAATTAAACAAAACTAACTACGGACTCTCTAGAGAGATGGTGAGTCCTCGAATTGCAAGCAATTCAACAAGAGATGATGCTCCAACAGAGAAACAATGGAGACGGAGCAGCAGCAGTAGAGATGGAGCAACAATCGATTTTGGGGACGGAGAGAGAGAGCAATGACGGTGAATTGTCGTTGAAGAACAAGAGTATAGTCACGAAAAGAGAGAGAGGGATTTATGAGTTTAGATCGAGATTAAGAAATAAGATTTTAGGGGAAAGAAGACCAATTGCTTGGATTTTGTATTATAGTTTATTTTATAATTTAGTTTGCAATTCATTGAGAATGTGTTAAATATTTTCTTAAATTTTATAAGAAAAAATTTAAACTATTTATTTTCAAATTTATTTTTTAATTCATCCACTAAACATGTACTGTAGTCTCAAAATGAAAATGAAAATAAAGCCCTAAAAATGATACCGAAGAATAAAGGTCTAAAAATTATACCGAAGAAGCCTTGATTTTCCCGACCCATAAAATGGGAAAATCCGTTCTGTGACCGCATCATCTACTCGCCTCGTTTTGTTAAGATTTCGTGCAACTACAACTCGATATCATGAGCTGCAATAATGGAAAGTGATTTCATAGAATTTGAATTCTAGGCAAGTAATTCAAATTTTGGCATTTGTGTAAGTTGAAAAGTGCTAATTACCCAACCTACGCGAAATAAGTTTCATAATAAAAAGCAGTAAAATCGAAGCTCAATTAGGAATTATTAGGATCAAAACATACAAGCTTCCGAAAATTCAGTCATTCAGATTTCCCAAACACAGAAAAACCTGCATTGACGATAGTAAATCCTCCATCTACGACCAAATTATGCCCACTCACACACTTCGACTCATCACTCGCCAAATAAAGAGCAGCTTCCGCTACATCCTCGGGCTTAAGAACAGCCCCACTAAGATTTGAATAAATGCCACTCATACCATCATCGTCAAGCTTGAAAAAATCCTTGGCCAATGGAGTTGAGACCAGATAAGGTGATACACAATTCACCCTAATGCCAAATCGTCCAAGCTCCACAGCGGTATTCTTCATCAGCCCCACAACGCCATGCTTTGAACTTGTGTATGCATGCGTTGCAGCGCCACCAATGACTCCGCAAACGCTCGCAGTTGAAATTATGCTGCCGCGTCCGGAGGGTTTCATCACCCTAGCAGCATGTTTCGTCCCCAAAAATGCGCCAACCAGGTTAACGGAAAGTATGCTAGGTTTGGCTTCATCCACAATGCCGGCGTTATTGAACATAATGTCTAGCTTTCCGTAGTGAGAGACGGCCGTGTTAACGACGTTTTCGATATCTTTCTCTTTGGTTACATCACAATGGACATAGGAGCAGCCGTTGGCTGATGATGATGATGATGATGTTGGGAAAATGTGCTCTTTAAAAGTATATGTGTTTATTGAATTATAATAAACAATTTTTCTGATTAATAAAATAAATGAGGTATTTTATTCAAGTATCTTAATTGCATTAATATTTTGAGTAAAGTCCATTTGATCATATTATATGTATTTATGTGATCACCATGTGGATTCACAGAAGACATAAATACAAGTTATCTTATGATTAAATAAATTATGTTGTGATTGATAAATAAAGTTGGGCACTTTATTTAGGTATAGACTAATAAATTCATTGAATGGTTTGTCTTAATCATGTATGAATTTATTGATGTAATGATTGAACAGGATCATATATGAGATTTAATTAACCTTGAAATGACTGTCAGACTTATTAAATTTCATAGGCATTGATTTTACTGTAATCTTAATCTTGAGTTAGTTATGATTTCATGATTGTAATTGTTATTCCATTTGAGTTACCAATGGACACGACACACACTTGTGATCAAGATTACCCGGTATCTTGGTGGAGGCAATTATGCTTATTGGAGTTATAGATTAACAATATAGAATTTGTACGACACATCTCTTGATGGGTTTTCGGCACTTGATCATGGAATTCTCTGGCCAGAGTGTGTCAACATATTTATGTTGAAAATGATCATTAGAGAACCAAAAGAAGTATCAAGGAACAAGATGTAATTAAATCGATTGGACAGATATCGATTTAATTAATGATGTGGTATAAAGGATTATGCATAAAGAAATCAATGTGGCTTGGGCAATTATTCGAAAGATACAATTATGGAGATCAGTTCCAATCTTATAGTGGAGTAGAATTGGAATTAGATAATTATATTTGTTTAATTACAAATTTAATTATTGTAGCCACTATTGTATGTTCCCAAATGATCCCCTTACAATTAGCTCATTTAATTGACAACACCATCACCTGGACCATAATTATAATATTTGTTAAAACCTAGTATGTTATCTTAAAAGTATAAAGGGTGATATTTTCTGGTGCTATCCACTAGTTAGTTCTGGCATTCTCTCTTTTACGTAAGTGGAGAGAAAGTATTTAATTTAAATATTTAAATATTTAAATTAAAAGGGGAATTCTATTTTAAAATAGGAATCCTAATCCTAACATACTTAGGGTTTTTCATAAGATATTATAAAAGGGGTATTTTTCTCCTTTTGCGAGAGATGAAATTCCAGGATTTTTGTGAAAAATATAAGACATCTCCAGACGCCACTGGGAGTGGTGAAACAGATGACGCCACACGTTGTTGATCGATCTTGAGTCATAGCGCGGAAGATCGTTTGGAAACGGATCTACAACCGAGTGGTGAAATATCACGTTTGATCGATCTTGAGTCATAGCTGGAAAATCGTTTGGAGACGGATCTACAACTCTCAATCGTTAAATGTCCAGTTATCAAAGATGAATTTCTAGATTACTTAATTCTTATATGTTGTATGAGATCGGTCCAAAAAAAAGTTTTAATTGAAAAATTGAAAAACCTGAATTTCTCCCATCAGATGAAGAGCCTATGTCTTCGCATACAGATTCGCCCAAGTCATCTTTAATATCTGCAATGAGTACTTTAGCTCCATGTTTTGAGAAGAGCCTTGCAGTGCATTCCCCAATGCCTCTTGCTCCTCCGGTGATAAGTGCCACTTTGTCTTGTAGCCTACGCAATATCAAATTAGCATGCACAATTGTAACATCTAATCGATCTAGTTAGTTGAGAGTTAAGATTCGAAACTAAAACTTAATTAAGGCATAAGCTTTGAACAATAGCTAGGCAAATGATATTTGGAACTGGTAAGAGTTTTCAGCAATGTGAACAAACCTTCTTGCCGCTGCTGAGACAGTTGAAGCACTGACCATTCTTATATCACGCACGGCAACCAAAAAATGAAGATCAATTATAGTGTCTTGCGGATCCAAAAGGATGTTGTTTCCTTTAAATATACCCCAAGCCCTTTGTAAAACCGACAATAAAAAGAATTTGACCACATTTTAGTCAAATAAGATGTCTATTGTTTAGTGGTAATGATTTTATTTATGATTTTGGAAACCATAGTTCAAATCTCTACAACTACAAAAAAAAGGAAAAAAGAAAAAAGAGTAAAGTGAACAGTAAAGAAATAATTTCCTGAATTAAATTTTTTGAACCAACTCCCGCTAATCGAACTGGCTGGGTCTGCCACTAGTTATTACCCAGCAAGTTTTATCTTCTCCTTCTGAAAATTGAACTTGTTATGGATTTCAATCTCCACCGAACCACTGCAACATCTATCTTATGTCAGTTTTCAAAAAAAAAAAAAAAACATCTATCTTATGTCTACACCACTCCTTATGGATCACGTGTCACTTTGCATCTATTCAATGCAAAACGTTGTACGTGCAAGACAGGAACGTGGGTTATTGCTTAGTTAAAACTAGAGGTAAAGATGGCGTGGGTTTTCATCAATGAGGCGCATTATTTTTTTTTCCACGAACATTTTTGTTTGGATAATCTTACTTATGTTATCTCTTTTAAAACATTTTTTTCCCTCAAATTGTAGTGTAAGATTTTATCGTTTAAAATGTTTAGCACATGTTATGTATAATAATTAAAGAAAAGAATTAACATGGGGACATCAATTCAACCTTGCGAAAATGATTTTAGGATGTGTTTGACACACTGAATTATATTATAAAATATTGTATTATTTTAATGCAGGTGTATTATATTATATTATATTATATTAACATTGTATTATAATAATATTGTATAATATTTTGTGCTACATTGTACTGCATTAATTTTTAATTATATTATATTTAGTACTACACTCTATTTTATTTTAATTTTTTTGTGATTAATTTAAATTACATATTTAGAAAATAATATTTATTAGTACGTGAAAAAATACTAAATATAAAAGTATTAAATTTTAGAAATTTAACATTTTTATTAAAAAATGTTAAAAATTTCACAAATCTTCTGAAGCTTATAGCCTTAAATTTTAGGAAGTGTATTTTTCAATATTTTCTAAACATATAACCTATGAAATATAGATCGAAACAAATAATTTAATCAAATAATCTCTAAATAATTTGAGAACATAAATAAATAGTCAAAATCTTCAAGATTAGTTCAAAAATCATCTTAGGATGATAGAATAAAAGTTTATACATATCACAAGATAATTACAAAATAATAAAGTGATACAATTGTTATAACATATTCACTGAGAAAATGAATTGTGCTAAATAATCCAGTAATTATTTATATTATAAATTTTCAATTAATATTATTTATATTTAAATATTTATTATTAGTTATATTAGCCTATTAAAGATTAATCAATTTTATATAGTAATTTATATAATATTATTAATTAATAAATAATAAAATCTATCAATTTATATCAAAATTATAATGTAAAAATAAAAAAATATAATATAATATTAAAAATTATATTTATATATGATCATTTCAAAGTTAAAAAAAAAAAAAAAGATAAGGTAATGCGGCAACTAAGTGCATTATAAGGCACCTTAATGCAACAATTTGGTGGCCCAAACATAGGGCTGGATTGCATGTAATGAGGCATACTAAACACCCCCTTAATGTATTCGTTTTCACGTCATATTATGGATAGACTTGAAACTTATTTTAAGATAATGAAAATTCTATCTTTTTTCCCCGCAAATTATATGTACATAGAGATTTCTTTGTTTTGCTTTATTTCTTTATTTGTTTCGAATTTGAATTTTGATTTTTCTTGTTATTCCTCTTGATTTTCATATAAGTTTCAAACCTCCATATTATGATGCAAAAATAAACACATTAACATCATTATGAATTTATCATAAGATTGAATCAATATATGAGTATCTCAGGGTACAATATCCTAAGGTAGCTTGAATCAAAATATGACCAATAAGAAGTTGCTTCTGTGCAATGTGATCCCTAACAAAATGAAGGTCCAATTCAATATGTTTAGTGCGTGATTGATATTTTGGATTACTAGCCAAAGTCTCAAAACTCTAATTATCATAATACAAAACTGGAACTTGAGTAAGAAAGACCTTAAGCTCCTCTAACAGATAAGTAACCCATAGAATCTTTGAGATAACTAAGGTTGAAGCACAACATTCAGATTAAGCTGAAGATCTTGATGCAATGTGCTGCTTTTAGAGGACCAAAAATAAGATTGCGACCTAAAAATACACAATAACCACCAATGGACCTACGATCAGTAAGATCTGAAACACATTCTGCATCAAAGTATGGAGCTAAGTTTAAAGAGCCTGAATGAAAAAAAATTAGAAACCAAAGTTTGCAATGCATTGAAGGTACCTTAAAACTCTTTTTCAGGTATTGTACAAATTTTATTCTACTTGCAAGTGTATGAATCTATTATAATATAGATTAATGGTGATGAGTGTCGATCCAATGAGAAGGTAGATTGAATTATATGTAGGGTTAATTTTCCATGTTTGTATGGGAGTTGATTAAATGTGATTTATTTTATTGTAAGATTTAAAATAAAATAGCAAGAATAAATTAAAGATGAAACAATATACAATGAACTAAGACAAACCACAATACTAGAGGGGAGTTTTTCACTAATAGATATAGTATAAAGTGTTCATCGTTCTAAATAGTTATGATCTTACACGAGGGAGTTGGTATACCTACCAAATTTAAATAAGATTACTACTGTCTATCAACGATGAGTCAAAACAACCCAAATAAATTAGAGGGAGAAAGTAAACTTATCAAATTAAGCCCATGGATCATGTTGAATCTTGACCTTCAATCCAATCTTAAAATTAAATTAGCTACTCACTTTAAACTGGGGGTAATTTTTATAAAAATACATAGAAAAATAAAAGACATAGTAAGATTTAGAGAAAATCGAGTTCAAATTTAGATTAGAGTTGTCGAATTAGAGGGAGGTTCTCAATTTATAGATACAGCGGGTAAATCATGGTCATTGAAAGAAAACAATTCGGACGCTTAGAATTGAGCCATGTGGCAAGCTCTGATTGGATGGAATACATCATCAAGGCTGTCATTCTGGGTATGTGCACGTATTGTAAGTGCGTATTTCGGTCCACTAATATGCTACCACATCAACAGTGAACACAAAAGTCAACTTTTCAATCATCGGTCAATGCCACATCATCTTGGTCAATGCCATATCCGCATTTTTCGGTCCAATAAGATGTTGTCACATCATCAGTCAATGTTACGTTAGGTGGGCCCCACGAAAATTTTAAAATTATTATTTTGCCCCTTACGCCTTTCCTAAAGTTTTTAGCTATTCTGAGCTAAAAAATGTCATCTGTTTTGCTATCTGACCTCTGATTAATCATTAAATAACTAAAGTATCCCTTAAATATATAAACTATTTAAATTATAACAAAACACACAATCAAAGTTTAAAGGATTTAAATATATTAAAGTAAAAATGTTAGTCAGAGTTAGAGTGCAAACAAACGATCTTACCCTTTATAAATATGCATTCTTCAGCACTTAACACATCCCCTAAGAAACTTATTGCTAGCAAATTAAGCGATAATATCTGTTTGCGGCTGATTTTGGGTCGAGGAATAACAAACCACAAAACCAAACCTAAGGACAACAAATTTATATTTTGTTGGGGAGTGGGGTGCCTCACTTGTTCGACACGTGCGGACTGTTTAGGTTTTTTGTGGAGTGAAGGAGGATTGAGATGGCGGTGGATACGGAGGGGGTCTGACTTCAAGTGCGGAGGGCTGGTGAAACTCGCCTTAAACCTGCGGAACAACCAAAAAAGAGGTCAGAGGTGGCACCGGGGGTGGTCGGCAACCACACTCCGACGCTCAAGTCAGAGTTGGATTATCTCAGGTTAGAGAGCTTGCAAGCTCTCGGTAATGGAGGTTTTGAGGTTGAAGAAATCCTAGTTTTTAGTGGTAAGTGTGTTCACTTTTTTGACAAAAAATCAAACCTGAGTATTTATATGGTGTACCCCGGTCGCCGTGCCACCTGGCGCTATTTTAATAGCGTTCGTAACTGTTATGTCAAGAATATTCTTATTTTCATGTGTGTGGCGGCTTAGGCGTTTCAAAACTATGCGTTGAGAGCAAGTTTGTGGCGTATTCGCGTGCTGGGCGTAGAGGAGTTGTCCCTCGTACCTCTGCAATTCCGTTGTAATTTTGCAAGCGCAACAGGAAAAGCTGGTGGTCCCAACTGTCATAATATCAACTTTTAGCAGATTCGCTGGCGTGACAAGCGGTTGTCTCCTCTTTGGCGGCATGAGATTTCTCAACCGATTCCTTATTTTTTGACACGTATTAAGGCGATCTTTTTGAGATTCGGGGCCCATATATCCCTTCACATTTTTACGAAGACTTTTGTATCCTTGCATGGTGTATCCGAGGTACCCCTGGAGTACCTGGGGTAGCCGGGGTACCTAGAGTACCCGAGATAAGCTAATTTCTTAAATATCGACACGTGGCGCTTCATCATTGGCTTCATATTTTCTTCCCAAATAACATTTCTTTATGCTAATTTCTTAAATATCGACACGTGGCCCTCTTTTTTTTTTTTTTTTTTTTTTTTACTGATTTGATACTTGTCTTCATATTTTCTTCCCAAATATTTGAATTTTAAAACACCCTCCCGCAAAATTGTTTAACTCTAGTTTCTTTATGGCATCAATATAATTGAGGCACAAGAAAATCCCAAAAAATCTCTTAGCAAACCTATGCGTGACTCGTGGCGATATTTGCCCTCTTTTTTTTTTTCCTTAACTTTATTTTCCCTTTCAACTTCTCATACTTGTCTTCACGTCTCTCAACATTTCATTTTCTTGGGAAATGGCAACCGCCGACACATGATTTGAATTTTAAAACACCCTCCTGCAAAATTGTTTAACTTCTCACTTCATGAAGTACGATTTGTCAGGTCATCAAATTTAATTAAACCTGTTCCACTTCTTTTATGCTACCCCTTTATTATGAAAATCCCAAAAAATCTCCCAAGTTTAATTGCTTCCTCCACGTGAGGGGAAGAGAAAATAAATTTTTACTCCCTAACTTTTCACCTTTTCCTTAAAATTTATTTCTCATTCCAAGAAGGAGAAGGAATTCAACTTCTCATCTTTTTTTTGTTTGTCTTCTTCCACGGGTTTGACCACGCGGTTTGACTCCATTAACATTTCATATTCAGGTAAAATTCTTTCTTTACTTTTCCTTTTCCTTTCTTTTTCAAGGCCCATCATTGCTCATTCTTTCTTGATTTCATAAAATACTTAACAAAACTCATTTAAATAACAAAGGACTCTTTTTTTTTTGAGATTTAAAGATCTTTCACGTTACCATTTTTATGGTTTCTCTCTTCTTTTCTTCATTGCTCATTTTCCTTTTTCTTTTTTCCCTCTTTCTTTCACGTTACCATTTTTATGGTTTCTCTCTTCTTTTCCTTTTTCTTTTCTTCTTTCGGTCAACTCTCATTTTCCCTTTTTTTTTTTTGCCTTTCACGTCACCATTTTCATGGTTTCTCTCTTCTTTTCCTTTTCTTTTCTTTTTTTAGTCAACTCTCATTGGCCTTTCTTTTTTTTTTGTTTGGCTGACCCTCTTCTTGTGTGATTTTCCGGTGAAACTCTCGGCGGCTGCCGCAGCGAATCTAGGCGGTGTGACGGCAGCATCTGGCAATCGGTTCCGACGGTGTCTGGCTGGTGATTTCCTCTTTGTAAGCCATTTTCCCCTCAATTTTTTTTTGTTTCTTCCAGTGCCCTTTTTTTTTAAATCCCTAACGAGTTTAATTGTGTACATGACAGCTTTTGCACAACTTCATCTTCTCAGCAATTTCTGGCGACCGACAACTTCTCTTGGCGGTTTGCAGCGATTCATCTCCAAATTTTGCTTTTTCAATGACAAAAATTTGTTGCTCTCGGTAAAGTCCAAGTATAAATTTTTATATCTGCTTTTGGCTTCTTTATTCTGAAAAATATTGTTGTGGCTTTGTTCTGGATTTTATGTAGAATGTTGGTGCTTTTCTTTTCTATTTATGCTTTTATTGGTGGATTGTTGGTGTTTGGCTTGTGACGGATGAGGGCTAGAATTGTTGGGGCATGTTTTGATGTGGAGACTGTCTTTTTCAACTTGTGTCTTGTGTATTGAGGGGAATAAGATTGGGAGAAAAATGGCGAGGAAAAAGAGGGGTTATGTGGTCAGGGAGTCGGGGGAGTCCAGTGAGGAGGCTTCCCTTTCAGATTCAGCTCCTCATATATCAATTAGTGATGATGACGGGTCTCTTCCAGTTAGCCCCAAGCTATCTCGAACCAACCTTGGTAGAAAATTAAAGATTAAGGGAAAATAACCAGCCAAGCCAAATCCTAGAAAAACTCGTGCCAAGAATTCTAGACCCAAATCTCCCGCTCCTGTGAACATTCCTGAACCTCCCATGATTTCTCCTTTTGTCTCTTTAGCTCGTAGGCCTTACGCACTAGGGGGTAGGCCAGCTACCCCAAGAAATTTAGAAAGAGTTAGAGCCAAATACAATATACACCATTCTGTCCACCTTAGGGTACCTCACAAGGGCGAGCACCCCGAGCACCCCTACTCTGATGGTGTTGCCCTTCATATTGACCTTTTCGACTTAGGTCTCCGTTTGCCTCTTCAGCCATTTTTTTCGAAAAATATTCATTGAGATGAAGATAGCTCCCGGACAATTATCTTTATCCAGTTGGAGATTGCTCATTTTGTGGAGATCTTGTGGAGAACTGAGGGGGCTTTATCAGTTAAAGAAGCCGGTTGGTTTATCTGTAGCTTATTTTGTTACTTGGGGGGTTCATGGTAACTTGGTGAGACCAGACCCTTTGCTGAAAAAGGGCTACAGATATGGGTGGTTCGTGGCTGAGGGCGAATGGAGGAGGAGCATTACAGTGGGGAATGAAGTCGGGCAAGTTCGGAACTTTTTCAATGAAGATAGTATGTGTTTCTTTCTTCCTCCCACCCTTTTTACGCATATATACATTTCTTGCATTAATTTTCTTCTTATTCATTGTTTCTTGAAATTTTGCAGATATCACTTGGCCAAGGGAACATGAATTGTAAAATCGAACTTCATTCCGTTAGTGTTTTAACTTTTGAGCTTTTTTAGATGACGATAAGATTAAGACCCGTATGCTAATCATGGTGAGCATTTAACTTTTAAACAATTTGCCGTGTTTTATATTAACAAGCGGCACAATTATTGGTTGATATTAATGGGAATTTGACTTTTGATTATTTTCTATTTTATCAACCAATGAAATGACAATAAATAAACGTTAGTTAAGTTTTAACAACGATGATAATGGTAAATTTAAGGGACAAAATATTATATTAGATTTCAATTTTCGAAACCCATAAAATGAGAATGCATGTTTTGTGATGTCATCATGTTCACGTTTTGCTAAAATTTCACGCAATTCCCACTCCATATCATGAGCTGCAATAATGGAAAGTGATTTCATAGAATTTGAATTCTAAGGAATTCAAATTTTGGCATTTGTGTAAGCTGAAAAGTGCTAATTGTAATAAGTTACATAATAAAAAGCAAAAAAAGAAAAAAAAAAGTAAATAAAGCCCGATTAGGAATTATTAGGATCAAAACACACAAGCCTCCGAATACACTCATTCAGATTTCCCAAACACGCACAACCCTGCATTGACTATAGTAAACCCTCCATCTACGACCAAATTATGCCCACTCACACACTTGGACTCATCACTCCCCAAATAAAGAGCAGCTTCAGCTACATCCTTAGGCTTAAGAACAGCCCCACTGAGATTCGAATAAATGCGACTCATACCATCATCGTCAAGCTTCAAAAAATCCTTAGCCATTGGAGTTGAGACCGCATAAGGTGACACACAATTCACCCTAATGCCAAATCGTCCAAGCTCCACGGCAGTATTCTTCATCAGCCCCAAAACGCCATGCTTTGAACTTGTGTATGCATGCGTTGCAACGCCACCAATGACTCCGCAAACGCTTGCAGTTGAAATTATGCTGCCGCGTCCGGCGGGTTTCATCACCCTAGCAGCATGTTTCGTCCCCAAAAATACGCCAACGAGGTTAACGGAAAGTACGCGCTCAAATTCAGCCTGATCAGTACCCAGAATGTTAGGTTTGGCTTCATCCATAATGCCGGCGTTATTGAACATAATGTCTAGCTTTCCGTACTGAGAGACGGCCGTGTTAACTGCGTTTTCGATATCTTTCTCTTTGGTTACATCACAATGGACGTAGGAGCAGCCGTTGGCTGATGATGATGAAGAGCTTATGTCCTCGCAAACAGACTCGCCCAAGTCATCTTTAATATCTGCAATGAGTACTTTAGCTCCATGTTTTGAGAAGAGCCTTGCAGTGCATTCCCCGATGCTTCTTGCTCCTCCGGTGATAAGTGCCACTTTGCCTTGTAGCCTGGGCGACATCAAATTAGTATGTAGCATCTAATCAATCTAGCTTGTTGAGAATTGAGAATCGGAATTATAACTGAATGAAAGCTTAAGCTTATTTGACAAAAAGCCAGGCAAATAATATTTGGAATTGGTAAGAGATTTAAGCAAATTAAACTAACCTTCTCGCTGCAGCTGATACAATTGAAGCACTGCCCATTATTATAGCACGTACGGCAACCAAAGATGGAGATCAATTATAATGTCTTGCGGATCCAAACGGATGTTATTACCCAGCAAATTTTATCTTATCCAGCGAAGCAGTACAGCATCTGTCTATAACCACACCACTCCTTATGGATCACGTGTCACTTTGTTGTCAAGTAATCTATCAATTCAACGTTATTGCATCCTTTTTTATCAAATTCTTGCCGCGCGTTTATAGACATTGACATGATTGGTCGAAAGTCACACCCAACTTCATAACCAAAAGTGAATAGAAAAAGAAGATATTTTTGTAATAACGCCTAAATTTCATCGTGCATTCCACAGATGTGACATGAAAAACTATTAGCCGTACATGATATTTAATACCTATCGGATAACATATTTGGGTCAGCCTAAGTTACGGCCAGTCTGTGAAAATTCATCCAGTCCCTTATACTTTGGCCTTTTATTTGATGATACACATCATTGGAATATGAATTGTAGCATCCAACTAAGTTCCAAACGGTTGTAACTTACTCTTCTTATATCAACAGTAACACAATAGTGAAACTCACATAATTTTTAGCCGACTGTAATTTTGTCCTCTTACATAAACAGTATATGTAATTTACTTCTCTTACATAAACAGTATACACAATAGCGGGACTCACATGATTTTTGTGAAATGAGTAAATTACTAACTAGGAGATTGGACGCAAATTGATCCAAACCCTAAATATAATATTATTGTTGCAGATAGATAATTATCTGGTAATGACCACGAAAACACTAAGTAGTTTAATCTTAAATTTCATTTTCGTGGTGGAAAAATGGAAATTAATTTCATTCATCACTTTGAAGAACGGTGAACTTGCGGTTTAGTCAGGTAGTTACATGTAGCATAAATATGTAGCAGCAGAGAACTGGAACAGTGATGAGCGGAAAATATTGCTCTTTTGCTTTGGCTGCTGCAATGCATACTCAAATATCAGCAGCAAATGCTATATGCAATATGGCTACCATTCTCGCTCGGTTTTGGTATCAAGTTGTGCGATCATATAGTGGACAAATGTGAGCTCAAAACTCGTAGAAGAAACCCATATCCGCGAGTTAATACTTCAAATTTCAAATTATAATAATACCATGTAGATTTAATAATTTACATCAGTGCCAGAGATCCTTGTTTAAAACAGCATGTGTGAGGTTTTTAATTGGCCAAAAACCTCCAAGTAGACAAATAAATAGAACCAGTAAAGTCAGGAGACCAAAACCTACAGATACAAGCCGATGATGGATAGTCATACCCATCAATTTAGACGGCAGCCATTGCGAAAGCTTCGATTCTTCACGTTTTGATTTCTCTGAAGAGGGCTCGCGGAAACGACAAAGCCCCAGTTTTTGTTTCCTCAATTTGATTCGACGACTCGCCGTCCCTTGGAAAGGACCTGCTTGAAACGAAAATGCTTCCCCTTGCTGTTGAGAGTTCCCACCAGTTTCCTGTTGACTAGCAAGCACAGGTGGGAGCGGCAGCATGGCAGACAGTGAATCGAGATTGATTATATCATCGTTCAGTATATCAGCATAGAAGTCTTCTTCACCTGGACAATCCTGTAAATTAGGCAAAATGCATAGAATCATGAATAAGGAAATCTTAAACATCATGTTGAAGTCAGAGATCTGACCATTCCATTTGGGGATGCCGTCTTCCTTCATTATTTAAATTTGAATCCTAAACAGCTAGAAAATCTTATAAGAGCATGTAGCATAGCATGCAAAGCGACTTTATCTGGACAATGATGGATATCATAACTAACAATATCTAAAACGCGAATCTTGATCCATAGCAAGGAGGTTCACGTTGGCTGTCTTGTATCAAACAATTGCGTAGTACTAAGAATTCATGTAAACTAACCTTCTGATGGCTGGAAGATTCTGTCGGATTAACATCATCCAACAATTTCTCCTCGGCTTCAGATGCTGAATCAGTTTGCTCTATTGAGTAAGAATCATGACTGCTACTACACTTCTTTGAACTGCATTCAACAGCCTTGTCCCCTTCAGACATGCCTGTCTGATCAGTACCTCCTGATACCGCGCAGTTACTGTTATGCACTCTTCTATGTTGAGAAGCTCGGTTTGAAGTTTTATTCAGATGAAACTCGCTGTTCTTTCTCAGACGGCAAACTACCAAAGAATCCTGTAAATTTAAAACAGCAGAATGCAGCAAAAAAGTCTGTTAACTCTTCCAGAAGAAGATAGCATATTTATGCTACAGACAACATTTTATAATCAACTCATGGTGGTCCAATGAAATACACCCATTTATAATCATTTCCCATCTAGCACAGCTACCAGCAAGTAATGACTAAATCATGTGCCAGATTAATACATATACATAACTGATATTTTCAAAGGCAAGTGCCCCAAACGGAAGAGAATTTATACAACCAGCTTATGGCACTATATGCTGCCTAAGTATTGTAAATAAGCAGCTGGCAGAATCATGGGACTCCCCAACCCAATTTAAAATTCAAGGACCAGCGGTGGGGGGGTGGGATGGGAAATATCGGCATCACTAATTCTAAGTCTATGGGGTCTAGGATCCATCTACACTCGCTCTCCAGATGAACAGAAATATGAATTATCACTTCCCTCCACCATCAAAAAGTTGCATGCAGGTACGCATGCACACACAGACATAGTTGTCAGATAATAGTAATTTTTTCTCACAACAACCACTAAAAAGGTTGCATGCAAGACCATACATATGCTAAATAAGATTTGGGCTCTTCCATCCATTTAATCACTACATGAGGTTCCCAATTTGTGACACCAAATCCTCTGCCTATTCCGTCTTACATATGTTGCTTGCTTAAAATTGCATTAGAAATCATGTTGATTGCTAGCTACTCAAAATTTGAAAAGAATCTGATGAGAATTGTATTTCTGCTCTGATTTTAACATTTGGCAGCTGATAGATTAGAAATAGCCACGACTATAAGACACTGTTCCGATTGAATTTTTCATTCAATAACCAGATCTTTGTCACAAATCGCATAGCAACCACAACCATGATGGAGAAAGAATCAGTATATGCAGCATCCTGAAACATGTGAGACATCAGAAAATCTTGGCATCCATTTTTTTTTTTTTGGGTTGAATTTTAAGTTCAAAGGGATTATATAGAAAATAATAACTATAACTTAAAGTTTTGAATTAACTCAAGATTACGTAAGAGAGTTCACTGTTGACTTCTTGGGAATAAAAAAATACATCAAGGAAAGAAAGCAATCATATATAATATCCTACATAAAAGATATGCATATGAGAGAATTTCATCCATGCGTGCTTCGGAAAAATTTAGCAGTATATTTACAGCAATGTTTGGTCAACCAAATTGGAGGAATCAGGAACTAACCATTTTTGGGTACTAGTGGTTCAAGTTAGAAATTCCATTTACATGGCAAGAGTGAGACTATGACTTAATTGCAAGACTGTATGACCTTTTAGGACCAAACAGTTGAGGAGAGGTAAGAGAAGGTGAGGGCATAACTGATCAGTCCTAATAGCACACAACAACAGTCAGAATGACAACTTACAATAAATGGCTAGCAGAATAACTAATGCTTTTAGTGAAAATAACAGAAATCACCTGGGATCCCCCCTGCATGCAATACTCGTGCATAATCCATTCTGTCCTTTCTCCTTTTGGCGCACGACCAATGTGAAACACGAGAGTCCTCTTTGTACCAATCACATGACTACCTGACTTTACATTACGTTCTTTGCCAGTGGCTTTCCAGTAACCAAGTTCAGTCGCCCTCCTACTTTGTGAGCCATTTGGGTATTTTCTCCCACGAGCGCAGAAGAAAAACCATTCATTGTCAGATTGGATGACAGATTTTGCTGGTTAAAAACGATCCACCAACAGTTAACGAAAGAAACCACCAAATCTAAATGCATAATGATATATATAACACCACAGAGAAAACAGAAGAGAAAAACTATAACAACAAAGCACAACATGTTTCAGCATTTCAAGCACAAATGAATGGTGACCATAGACACTTTAAAGGTTCAAACTTTCCTTCGTCTGTCCATTCACAACCAAATTTGTAAACAATTCTCCTCTATTTTTCCTAAAACAAAAATATAATAATCACATATAGGAGTATTAGTAAAAAGTACATGCAAATTCCCAAAAAAATTATCCAAATGCAAAAGCTCCACACCTCCTGCTAGTCACAAATACCCTTGTACTAACTGAGTTGGTAGCTTAGGTGAGCCCTGTGCCGGTGATACTTTTATCCAATTGATCCATTCAACCAACCCCGTTTGTAAACAATTTGTTTATTAAAATATTTACTTTGACGATTTGATATTACAACTAAAAATTTTGACTTAAAGTACTGATGCATAATTCCACCCGTAAGTTTTCTAACCATCTATTTATCGCAATTAACCAGCTGAGAGTCAAGCTGATCAAAGATAGTATTGGGCGGGAATATTGACCTTAAATTGAGACACAAATTCCATCCAATTATTTAAGTCAATCCAACAGTCAAAATGCAAAATAGAAAATGTGGATTAGATGTTGCCAACTCATGAACTCTTATTGCTTTGTCGAATTAGCATGCTCAAAATTTGTCTCGCTCTATTAATCAAAAGTGAATATTGCCTCAATGCTTATTTTATGCTGTAAGCTTTCTAAACCGTCAGATTAAATTTTTATTTTTAAAAAAAAATGGACGGTTCAGGCTTCGCATCCATGAACTTGTGTCACTTTCACAAGAAGATATAACCAATTTTAAAAATTAAAAATGAAAAATATATATGCATGTATGTATATAAAAGCTAAAAGCATAAGATTTAAAAAATTAAGGAAGGAAAAAGCAAGCGAACCTGGCAAGTCCCAGGGCTCATATCTACAAATCTCAATCTCAGCAATGACCTCAACGCACTTCTCGGAGCCTTCCATCTTCTTCTTCAAGTAATAAGATATCAATTCCGCGTCAGTCGGCGAAAACCTAAATCCCGGAAACATCGACGACGCCTCTATCGACATCTGCGTCTCTCTTGATACCCCCGCCATCTTCTTCTTGTTCTAATTCTTCTTCTTCTTCTTCAACTAATTTTATTTTTGTTTTCCTGTTTTGCTTTTGTTTCTTGTTGTTTATCTTCTTTTTTAAAAAAATAAAAAAAGTTCCTTTCGGTTGCTTTCGGTTCGTAGTTTTCTTTTTTACTTTTCTTGTCAAGTTTATCGGGTAAAAGTAAACGAACGAAAGAAAGAATTTGTAGTTTGATTTAGCTTCTCAGTGCTTCAATTCAATGGCAACAACGACGGTTATGCTTTGCTTTGATTTTGCTGCTTCTTTTTCTCCTCTATTTGCGTACGTGTCGAGACTGTCTATGTGCACTTGGCATGGGACACTGGCACGTGATAGGCCTAGACCGACCGCCAGTTTAATATATCCAGACAGCTTATGTGGATCGCGTATTCGATTGCCACTTGGGCTACCGAGCTACTTATGTGCACTTGGCATGGGACAGTGGGACGTGATAGGGCCACACCGACAGCCAGTATAATATATCCAGCACCAGCAGCTCATGTGGATCGCGTATTCGATTGCCACTTGGGCTATTTAGCTACTGATGATATGATTTATCTAGTAGTGATTAGTATTTGTTTAATCTCATAAATTATTATTAAATTTTTTATTTTTAATAATTTTTTTATTTTTTAATAAATTTTTTAAAAATTAAATAAATTATTTTATTTTTATTAATAACATTTAAATTGGTGGAAGTATAGGTTCAAAATTTTTTTAAAATATTAAGATATTTAAAATATTATTTATTTATTTAATAATAATAATTTTATAATTTTTAATAAAAAATTTTATTAATAATTAAAGAATTATAATTTTTTAAGGTAAAAATTTTAATTATAAATCTTTTATTAATTAAAACTCTACATAAATGAGATTTATTTAAAATATTATTTCAAATAGGGAGGAGACTATGTTGCAGATGCTGTAACATACGCGCACCCGATGCATGCACCACACTTGTCCCTGTGCATGGAGAAAAAATATGCAAATGTTTTTGTTTGGTAGCTCGCTAAAGCAGAATCTGTAAGTTACAGAGTCTGTACCGTAGTCAGCTCCTTCAAATAGAGCCTGTTATGGGATCCTTTACGGTTGCAATCTCCAACTGAAATTACAAATTTACCATTAATATCCTTCCATTTAAAAAAAATGCTGACAAAGACACAAAGTGACGAAATGAAAAAAAATAACTAAAAGTAACATAATAATTGAAAAAAGAAAAAAAGAAAAGCCAAGTAGAGAAGGAAAACATCCCTCCCCGCCCAGATCTTGTCTATATTCTGGCCCTTGTCACGATAGTATGGCGAGTTGGTCGGTCTGTCTGTGTGCACGCGCGTGGTGGTGGGTATTGGGAATTGTTGTAGGAGGTGGCGGCTGATGTTTGTTGGTGACGGTGGTTAGACGTTGTGGCTGACTGGCAGGTAGCGACGACGGAAGTTAAGCCAGGTGAACTGACTCTAAGGCCATTTTAAAAAAGGGAGGAATTGAAGGAAATGGAAAAGAAAGAAGTGGAGAAAAGTAGTGGAATTAGATTTTATTATTTAGTTTGATATAAAATTGAATAAAGAAAGGAATTATAATTTTTTTAAATAAATTTATTTTTATTTTAAATATTAAATTATTTATATTAATAATGAAATCTAAATATATATATATATATCTATATATATTGGTAGTCCGGTGGTGGTCCGGTGATATTCCAATGGAGTTTCGGCGACGGTCCAACGAAGATTAGATGATTTTCCAACGATGTCTGATGGAGATCCGATGACTTCCGGTGACTTTCTCGATGGAGGTCCAGTAACAATTTGCATTTTTATATTTTCATATTAAATAAATAAATTTACTTATTTTGTTAAGTTTCTTAAATTATTTATTAAATTTAATTAATATATAATTATTTATAATATTAAATTAATAAAATAAGAAATATTAATGATATTAAATAAGTTAAAAAATTTAGAGATAATTTTAAAAATTTAATTTTTAATATAAAAAAAATTTAAATTTTCCACTACTTGATGTGAAATTTAAATTATATGTTGAATATTAAATTTTAATAAAAATAAAATTTTTATATATTTTATCTAATTAAACAATAAAAATAAAAATAAAATTTAAATTTCTCTCCACTCCTTTGTTCTCTCCTCTCAACTAAATATCACTTAAATATTTGTAGCCGTAGCTAGGATTTGTAGGGTTTGTGACTGGTGGTGGTTGTTGAAGTTTGTGTATGGCAACTAAGGATTGGGATGGTGATGGTGAGGGGTGGTGGGCGGCGGCGGCGGCGGCTGCTAATATAAGAAAAAAAATTAGGTTTTTTTTCTATTACTTTTGTGTATAATTGTCTCATGAAACGGTTGCTAGTTGAAGTTCAATTTCATGCTGCTAAACAACAGCCGTTAGATCAACTCTCAAAATATCTAACAATCACAACACTAGATGACAAAACAAGTTGTACCTTCCAGGCCCAGCGGGTGGAAGGCAGCCGGACCCACATCTATCATCATTCATCACTAAACCATCTCTCTTTCAATATTTCACTCACACTTTAAACACAAAATCTAACAAACAAATTCACGAAAGAAAAACAAACGTATAAATCGGAGTCGGTAGAACCAAATTGGTCAAAACAAAGTCTCGATCGTTTTAGTTTTTTCAGTTCTCACACACAAAAAAAAAATGATAAACACAAACAAAAAATTGAACCGAAAATTTGGTTTGGTTTTTGTTTGAAAACTAAAAATCGATAATATTATTTTATAATAAATAATACCACGTGGTTGAATATAGGAGAATATTAGAGATATATTTACGTCTTAAAATTATAAAATTATGTTAGAAAATTAAAAATATATATATTTAAAAAACTGATATACTGAATCAAACCAATACCTGGTCCTACTTATAAATATACACTACTCTATTAAATGTGGTGATTCAAATTCTTTTTTATGTTATTTTTTTCCTCCTTATTTTTAGTGACTTAAAAGAATTTAAAAATATGTCAAGTGAGTTAACTATAAAGTCAAATATGAAGTCGTGTGAGTCGAGTATAAGGTTGAGAAAGTTGAGTAAGTATAAGATTGAGAAGGTCGAGTACAAATTCAAGTGCGAAATCAAGAAAGTCGAGAAAATTAATATTAAGTCAATTAATTTTATGTGATTAAATGGTATTTTTAGTATTTTCTTAATATTTTTAGAGATATACGAGTAAAAATAAAAAAAGAACTAAGAGGGTGTTTACTTTTTAACTTTATGACTTTAAATGACTTAATTAATTAAACTTATTGGAGATATTTGTTTTTATAACTTAATGGTATTTTAAGATAATTTTGGCTTAATAAAATAAGCTAATTTTTTTGATTTTTTACTGGATAGAAAAATATGAATAAGTCAACGAATTTCTAATACAAAAAAAATCCTTATTTTATAATTTATTTTTTATCACTATCACAAAATTATCCATACATGTCTACTTATTAAGATTTAGTTATGGTACAAGTGTGGTATACTGAACCCCACTTACTAATGAATAATGATCTCATCTTATATTATGTATTATTATTGAGAATATGTGATAAAAATTGAAACCTATAGTATTTTTTATATTATAATTCTAAAATCATAGTGTTTTTACTTAAATATAGTTTTACTTATATATGTTAAAATATTATGATATTTATATTCTTTGAGATATATATTATCTATTTAATATTTAAATTTAATAAAAATACAAATATAAAAGTATATATTTTATTTTTTAAATTGATAAAACAAAAAAACTAATAATTATTTTTAAAGATCTAAATAAAAAAATATTATTTAAATTTAAATTTATTCATTCAAATTAAAAATAAATAGATGTCACCTACTCTCAAAAGGTATATATGTAATGTTTAGGTGTGAACGGGACGTACCTACTTCAATTACCTCGTTAACAATTGCCGTCTTTTCAGCATTGAGTTTACTGTTCGCATATCATTTTTCTTTAATTATTTGTATTTTTTACGAATAAAATATTCACAGGTTCATGATAAATTGATAATTATTTTTAGAAAGAATTAAAAAAAAAAAACAGAAAAGTCCAGAAGCCTGGCGGCTGCGCGTCTAAAACGACGACGGCTAGTCGTATGAATGATGACCCCATGAGCAGAAAATCCCAAACTGAGAAAGAAAAAACAAAACAACGGATATGGCGATAGTAGCATCAGACGCACCACTCTTTGCCGAAGTGGACATGGGTGCGGACTCATCTGCACCCACGGTCCGCGCCACCGTCGTCCAGGCCTCCACCATTTTCTACGACACGCCCGCCACTTTGGGTATTGGCCAGCCCACCATTCAATTCAAATAATTTTATTTTTTAAAAAAATTGAAAAAAATAAGAAAATGTTGATTGTATTGTGAATATTATTTATAACAGATAAGGCGGAGAGATTGCTAGCTGAAGCGGCGGGGTATGGGTCCCAGCTAGTTGTGTTTCCAGAAGCATTCATCGGTGGATAT
Source organism: Atalantia buxifolia (assembly GCA_030444775.1). NCBI lineage: Eukaryota > Viridiplantae > Streptophyta > Magnoliopsida > Sapindales > Rutaceae > Atalantia > Atalantia buxifolia. The sequence goes on from CM059838.1 coordinate 11,684,446, forward strand.
CCGCGTGGTTCAAATTTTGGCGTGACAATTGGCAATCGAACGGCTAAGGGTAAAGAGGAGTTTCGCAAGTATCACGCTTCAGCCATTGATGTTCCTGGTTAGTTTATTTTATTCATCGTCTGCTTTGTGGTGTTTAGCTGAAGCACTTTCTCATGTCATGAAAGTAATTGCAGTGTCTCTCTCTTTTTTTTTTTTTTAAGGAGATTGGTGCTTTCTTGAGAAGTATTTATGGAATCGAAATTTCTTTTTAGGCTCCATCTGCTATTGTGATTTTGTGGATTAATGTGAATCAAAAGCTATAGGGATTAAATAAAACTTGATAGTGTTTAGTAAATATTACTTACAAAAGTTTATAATTTTTTACAAAAATAATAAGGGTAATATAGGATCTTCTTCAGACAAATGTCGAGTAAAATCGCCTTTAACTTTCTGATCACAAACCACATTAGTAAGTGTTTGCCAAATATTTTGCAGCTGGAGCTTGTAGACGTCAACTCCAAACAGAGCCTATTGCACTTTTTCTTTTGGGGACCTGGGGGGTGGGAAAAAAAATGAAATTGCACTTGATAGATGTTATTTGGAAAGCATTTTACTCTTATTTTATATAGTTTCCCTGAACTAGAGATGAGTGCCTTTGGGATATAGGAAGCATTTTTAGGTTGATAAGTACTTTTGAAAAAGCACTATATAAATTGGTAGATTATGTTTTATCTACTTTGTTACCCTAGTCACTAGTGGATCCATGGATATAAACTATGGTTTTTGATCTTTCCACTCACATTATGCTTGACCTCTTTATATTTGTTGATTGCAGGTCCTGAAGTTGAGCGACTGGCCGCTATGGCTGGGAAATATAAGGTTTATTTGGTAATGGGTGTGATAGAGAGAGATGGGTATACACTGTACTGCACTGTTTTGTTTTTTGATTCTCAGGGTCGTTTCCTGGGGAAGCACCGAAAAATCATGCCAACAGCATTGGAGCGTATAATTTGGGGATTTGGAGATGGATCCACAATTCCTGTTTTTGAAACGCCAATTGGAAAAATTGGTGCTGCCATTTGCTGGGAAAATAGAATGCCACTTCTTAGGACAGCCATGTATGCTAAAGGTTAGAAATTCAATTACACGTGCATTCTAATTTACCTTCACAATAATACTGGGTGTTTTCTCCAAATTGCTTGATTCATGATTTTTTTTTTTTTTCGTCTATGGATAATTGCATGCACTTGAGTATTGATTTCATAAAGCAGTGAATTCAGTTGAAAGTTTTAAGCAGTGGTGTACCCTGGCTTCTGGTAGTAAAGTCTTCCCAATCTTGAATATTCTTTGATGCTGCTGATACGATGTCCCAGCTCTTTGGATTTGTATGTAAAAGTTGAAGAATAGCTACTGCTTCTTAATACCATTTAGATCAATTATTACGGCTGTTATTGACATGATAATATTGTTGCTTTCTTGAATTGTATCGTTTCTTTGTGGTTTGTGCAATCAACTTTTGATACCTTACCTTTGCTTATAAAACTCTGCTTTTTCCAGGGATTGAAATATATTGTGCACCTACAGCTGATTCCAGGGAAGTTTGGCAAGCGTCAATGACCCATATTGCCCTTGAGGGTGGATGTTTTGTTTTGTCAGCCAACCAATTCTGTCGAAGGAAAGATTACCCACCTCCTCCGGAATATGAATTTTCTGGCACAGAACAGGACCTTACACCAGATTCCATTGTCTGTGCTGGAGGCAGTGTTATCATATCACCATCTGGGTCTGTTCTGGCCGGACCAAATTATGATGGAGAGGCTCTTATCTCAGCAGATCTAGGTAAATCGTTGCTTTCAGTTTATGGTCACCTAAAACTAAATTTTCTTTGGAACCTTTGCCAAGCCTTGGTTGTTTCACTCCATGTTGTTGTTTGTAGAGAATTAACAAAACCAAATATGCTTTTGAATATCACGTTTGTATTTAAGTTGCCAAACTAGTTTTTAGGAAAACCAGAAATTATAGACTGAATAAGGTTACTTGGGGTTGAAAGACCCTCAAAAGTGTTTGCAAATTTGAAAGTTATCCTGTCAGTGGCGCTTTTATCATCTGAAAACTATTCACAAAGTCACATTGTCGTGTTTTTTAAGTCATAACAATTAGTATGAGTTAACTGAGCCAATTATAAGACTATTCTATCTATAAAAATGTTTTTGTGGAACACCCGTGTGGTATGTTGGTATGAAATTTTAGAAACATTTCTTGTGTAATCTTCAATGAATCTTCTTATTTGAACAAAGGTAAATTGGCATTTTACAGATATCTTACAAGTGTTTCAACAGATTGTGTGGCGTCCGGTGACCATCAGGAAGACAGATACTACTATGAACATGCAGTTGGAAATCATTCCTTCTGTTAGGTTTCTGGTGCAAGCAAATTGAATTTTAGAAAATCTGCCCTTTGTCTTAGGCAGATTAGTGGCAGTAGCTAATGTTCTGGCAGACAACCTAGAACATTTTGACTAGGCCATTATTGTAGGATTTTAAAAATTATGGAGTTTTGATTTTGCGACTAAAATGCAGTAGGGTGTAATAGGTTGAACATATTTGCTCGCTCAATATTGTGTGTGCAATAGTTCTAGTTAAGAATATTATACCTGGTTTGATCCTACGTAGTATCTTCCTTTGAAGAAAAGCAAAATAATTTTTTTTTCTTTTTTCATTTTGAATCCGCCAGAAAACATAATGTGGTCCGATCCAAACATACTATGCTTGGACAACCTTTGTTCTGTTTCTATTTTGAGATCTTTTATCATTCAGTCACGTGTCTGTTCTGTTTTTAGAGCAGGATTCTGTTTCTGACCATTATCAATGTTGGCCAGATCTTGGAGAAATAGCACGGGCAAAGTTTGATTTTGATGTGGTGGGGCATTATTCAAGACCTGAGGTCCTTAGCTTGGTTGTGAGGGATCATCCTGCAACCCCAGTTACTTTCACCTCAGCATCTGCAAAAACTGAAGGTTCTCACAAGTAGTTAATCCCAGCTAGTGCTGAGTTATCATGCAAATCCTTTGGTCCTCTAATAATCAGGCGGACCCTTGATACATGACCATCTACATTGACAAGGTCAGCTGTGTAATTACTGTTTTATCGACTTCATACTGACTTCTCTGCATAAATGCTCCTTTATCATGCCCTTACTGACAATTCTCTCAATGCTTGAAATGTAGGTATCTTTTTTCTTCTTTAGCAAATGTAAATTGGTGTTGACGGTTGGCTGCAACTTGTTGCTGTCTGGCTTTGCTGTAATTTCTGTGATTAATGTATAAATTAAAAATTCTTATTTAACTCTTAATAAATTTACCTTGGATACTTGCCGCATGTCAATCTTTTTGAATTGTTTGCGGGAATTTTACTTGGACTGGCTACAGTTAAAGAGTTATAAATTCTCTTTTGGCGTTGATGACTGTTTGATGCTTTGACTTTACACCACTTGGTTTTCGGGCAAATTTCAATGTGGGCTATATAGTATTAGATTAGTTTTGGAAATATATATCTCTAGCTGGCATACATTCACCTAACTTTGGGGAAAACTCTATATGAAATGGATGCTGCTCGGGGCTTTAATGCCTTTTGAATTCCATAAGTGGAGGGAGGTGGAGGATATGTATAAAATACAGAAGAATTCACCATAACCCCATTACGTCAACATTTGCAAATAGCGCTTTTAGGCTCAGGTTGTTATTGTTGTCTAGTGATTGTGCTGTCAAAGATAAGTTGCTCAAATGTTTTGCTAAGTACTGGCACTTGTGATTATTGTTTGAAAGCTTATGAACTATTGCTTAGTTTACTAAATTAGAAATAGTCAACGTAACTTTGAAATAAAATATATTGAACTTTGAAAGTCACTTTACCAAATACCTATGAATTTGCACTTGACAACTAGAGTTTTTATTTTAGAGTAGTAGTGCCTTTGAAGCCATAGTACCAATATCAATCAGAGCCATTGTTAGTTTAGAGTTTCCGTGATACCGTGGAACGTAAACCTCTTTGCTTTCTTATCCATGCGTACTTCTAAAGCTCTATGAGAAGGATATTCAAAATTTTCAATTGAGCTCCATTATTAGGAGGAATTCAGGCTGCGGTCTTTAGCATGTAACCTCGTATCTGTAGCGTCTGCTAATGATATTCGGAATTATTGAGTAGGATATTTTTTCTTATCAATTGATATTGAATGTTATTGATACAGTGTTGTAATATACGAGTGTAATATCGTATTTAAAGATTATTGGGAGTTAGTAAGCAACCGGTAGATTGTAATGGTTGCGTATTCAACAAACAAATTCAAAAACATAAACTTAGGCAACCCCATAGGCTATTGTACAATAGCGTCCCCTAATAAAAAAAAATGTCTTGGAGCTAGTAATGTTGACAGATCAAGAAGTTAGGCAGGTGAATTTGGAATCATATATTTGATTGTGATTAAACACGTTGAAGCAGCCCTTTGTAAATGTGCAATTCAGAATAAAGTCACATGCTTGACGGCGCCTTCAATTGTACACAAGATCCACAGTAGGCCGATGCCTTTGGCTCTTAAATCAATTATAAAAAATTTTCAACATTTGGTTGCAAATTTTAGGCTGGCTCCATGTTAGGATCGACCTGGCTGATTCTTTTGGCAGATGCAATTATTTCTATGCTTGTCTAATCTTCCTTGACCAACTTATGCGCAGCTTTCAGTGGATGGATTAGGCCGGTAGACTTGGCGAACGTTTGATACAGATTCTAGAGTGGTCAAGAGTGATCATAAAATAAAATATCTCGACAGTAGTGATGGAGTCAAAAGTTTAGTATTTAGTTTATAGGGGCCAATTTAAGAAAGAAATTAATACAAGAGATTGTAATTTCAACTCATAGGTATTTCAATTAAGTTCATAGGAGCATAGGCTAAAATTCTTCTAATAGTTCAATTTAATTCACTGGGCAGAGACTTAAATAATGACTGTAATTTAAGGATATTTTTAATCGAACGGGGCAGTCATCCCCGACTCCACTTGCTCACTACTAGCTCTATCCTTACCGGCAACCCACCACTTGGTCTGACTGCTGGCACCTCTTCACCTTGTATTCGGAGAAGTTCAGATATAATTTTGCTTTAGATGAGTACTATAAAAATTAGTCTTCCAACAAAAATGGTATATAGAATTTGGTTGAACTTAAAAAGCTAAACTTGTATTCCATCGGAAAGTGGAGCAAAACTTTTACAATTTTATACAGTGTAACAAAATATTTCAGACAAAATTCAATTTCGTTGGAAGTAAAGAATGCTACTCAAAAACATATAGGGGCAACACATGCTGCAAAACTCAAGTACTCATAACAGGCTTGGGACCAATAAGCTTTACCAGATCCTTACAGCCTTGTATGATCTTCTATTTACAACTCTGCTTTTCTGGAATTTATGGATTAATCAACACAAAATACATGGACGTGGGTGAATATTTTAAGGAGACTGTAACCTGCGAGCAGACTAGCAAAAAGAATTACTCTTCAGAACTTGTTGACATCCGCCGTTCACATCTTGTTTCCCAGAGTCATCATCGCCCTGACTTTTCCGACCTGGGCTACCAGGATCCTGCACAGGCAAGGATTGTCCCCATTGGCGTGTAGGACTCGCAAAGCTTTGGAGTGACATCGTCTTTGAACCGGATAGTATGTGGTCTCTAAGACTCTTTATGGACCGATATCTTTTAATTTCGTCAGCATGATCTGTTTCAGTCTGTGAAATGATCTCCGCTAATCGTTCCCTGTCGATCCCACCTGATTGTTCATGGAAGCTCTGCTCCATATTAGAAGATCCTCTTCCAAAGCAAATGTTTCCCCATTGAATTTTCTCTATAGATTTCCTCCCTTTAAATACTTTATCAACCGACAGCCTGTTCCGATCGTCTTGATCATCATAGGCATAACTCCACTTGTAGCTGCGGCTACCATTGTCCATGTTTAATTCAATGGAATGAAGATCACTATCAGCTGAGTCGTTGTCCCCATCGCTCTCTTCTCCATTGGCTAGTTCCTGTTCATTCTCCCCCGTCACCCCATTTTCACAAGAACCAAATTGGATTTTCTTCAAATAAGCTTCAAGTTCCTTGATTCTCTTAAAATTGGGGGACATGTCACCATTTTCTTTATCCTTTTTGGTTCGCACGTAAGCCTCAAGCTCATTTCTAAGCCTTTCCACAGCTGCATTTTTCTCCTCAAAATGGTACTTAGCCTCTGAGAGCTTCATCTGGACTCTCTCCTCACGCAACACGTCAGCAAGTTGCAGCATTTCCCTCTCCTTTTCCATCTCTTCCTTAACCTTAGCAGATTCTCTCTTTAGTTCTTCAAACTCAGCTCTGTCTTCTCCAATGCCTCTAGCTAACTCATCGCAGACTTGCCCCATTATATCTTTTGCCCTTTTCTCGCTCTCAAGCTCTTTCATCGCATTTGACAAACACGCCTTTGTCTCTGCCAATTCTTTCCCGAGCTTCTTGTTCAATCTCTCTGTTTGTCTTCTTAGCTTCTTCTCTACCTCAAGCTCTTCTGCAATGCACGATATGGCCTCACGGATCCTCTCCCGCTCCTTCCTTCTCCAGGCTGCCTTCTCCTCTGCAAAATGCTTCATGAGGTACTCAATCTCACTGTGATTCAAACACTGCTCCTTGATCAATTGATCAACTTGGACGCGAGCTCTATCAACCTCAGCCCGAATAGCTGAGATCAGAGTTATGCCAGAAGAGTGCTGTTCTTCAATGCCCCAAATACGATTCAAAACTTTCAAAAGCTCTTTGGATGCAGTTAAACCGCTGCTAACATCCTTCAAACGGGTTTTGATTCCAGTTATGCATCCATTATGATGCTTGCCTCGAGAACAGAGAGCTTCTATCTGCATTTTTTAGCACGAAATCAATTTACTTGTTTTCTCAAAATCGTCATAGACTTACCCTCAACAAAACAACCCAAGAATCCTGTAGGAATTTATATATTAGCGATGTAGAAAAGCATCACAGTTGATGATTTGAAAAAATGGGCTATTTTATATTCCATCAAATAATGCACCGCCCCAACATTTCTTATGTATTATTCTGTCGTTACATAACACTTCTTATCTTTTCAAACATGACAATGTCTCATTGAAAACGACCCAAAAACTATGCCGTTTTGGAATTAAGTTGTCGTTTAGTCTTACCTCCGTTATACCATCAGTGCTAATTAAATTTAAGTCCATTGCCCCCACATTGCAATCACTCGCTTGAAGCTTATGAGATTGAGACCCCATTGATGATCTTTTCCTACGTGCAATAATATTGCGTCTAGATCGATCCATTTTCTGCCCAATTCAGTGACGCAAGTTTAAAAAAAAAAAAAATCAACAAAATTTCCAATAAAGTACTCTAAAAAAAATGGTAAAAAAATTCCACCTCTGAAAATGGACTGTAAGATGGATCTGACAAAATTTGCTTATCTTTTGGTGAAGGGACTTTATTGATTTCCCACAAAGTGGCAGCAAGTTTTCTTGCTGAAACTGACGCTTCCTTGGCTTTAACTCCACAGCGATGAGAATTCAGAGTGCCCTTTGATTGTTCAGGTGCTGGCATGGCTGAAGATGGAGATTTTGTGCTCGTTTTCCATGCGGGAACCGGCGTGCTTGAGCCGCCGCCGCCACCACCACCCCTCTTTCCTACAAGAATTGCACGTTTAAATCTGTATCTTTGGACCAATGAAGATGATGAAGACGATGAGCAGCCTCGCTTTCTGATCTTGCTTCTTGTTGTTCCTCCTCCTCTGCTACTACTTTTTCCTTCCATATGTTTTTGGCTCTGCCATGACATTGTGTGATGATCACACACACGGAGCCCCCAAAAAATCGGAACTTTCACTCAATTTTGACAACCCAAATGCGAGATTTTCAAGGAAACGTTAATTTGTAGTTAAAACGAAGATGGAAAGTTGTGTAACGCCAATCACTCACCATATCAAAGTGAGTGAATGAGAGAGATTTGATAGTGATGACTAAAGAATTAGTGAAGGCTGAAGAGTGTGTGTGGCTAGTGGTGACCCATTTGTTAAAGATTCGCAAGGATTTTGATTTTGACGGGCAAATGGTAAACAAAAACTTTTCTCTTTTTTTTTTTTTTTTTTTTTAAGGCAAGTGAAATATTTATGGCCTTGATTTCCTCAAAATAAAGAAAAGAAAAGAAAAGAAAAGAAAAAGTGACAAATATCAAAAATGATTCTTCTTCTTCTTCTTCTTCTTCTTCTTCTAATTTGTTGTTGTAATCTTTTAGTAGAGTAGCAGAAGTCCTAAAGACGAAATAATCAAAGAGTGGTGTGGGGGAGAGGATAAGAAAGTGGGCATTTGTCAAAAATGGAATGTCCTTGAAATGATTTTTTTGATTTTTGGAGGGGATAATTGGGGACTTGGGGGTTTTGCTTTGATTCAGAAATATTAAGAGGGAAAAAAAATAAAAGAAAGCAAAAGCAAGAGTCAGACAGAGAGAGAGACAGACGCATTAATGCGGTTGCGTATTCATTTGATTAAAAGACGAGAAGCAAGCAGACGTGGCGTACACGTGAGCGCAGTCGCTATTTCAAATCAGGTACTTGCTGCTGCTTGCATTGCATGTGTGAACGAACAGCCTCCATCCGTTTTCTTACAAATTTTTGCGTACGCCTCCTTCAACTCTTGTAATATTTTACAATTCACCTCGAACGCAAGTCTTAAAAGCAATAAGTAAAATCGTTTGAAAAATCTCCCGATCATTTATAAGTATTAAAACAATAGATAGCAAATTTAGTCGAAGTATCTGTTTCTTAGTTTCTATTTAATATTGAAGTATTGTAATTTTTAAGATGTAATTATTATAAAAAAAATTAAAATTATGAAACAAAAGTTAATATTTGTACTAAATATAACTTTTAAATAATAATTTTGATAAAGTTATTAAAGATATCATAATTTTTTTTATCATACAAGTGAAAAACTATATCAATATAATTTTTAAATTACAACAGTTAGTATTTACCAAATACTAAAATGTTATAACTTTTAAGTTACAACTACCCAACCGCAATCATAAATGCACACTTAGTGATATAATTAGTTCAAAATTTTTCTTAAATATTTATTTTTGGAAAAAAAATGTATTATACTTCAGAAACAAGTGAAAGATTTAGTACAAATACTTTGTTGGCACAAAACAAGCTTAACAATACATAATAAATCTAAATCTCTAAAGCTAATAGCAACATTGACATCATCAAGTACAATCCAAAATCAATTCATGCAACTACTACCAATCATTCAGGATTTTGTATTACAACACCATACCTAACTTTCCTAATGTCCACATATGCAATTAAATAATGAATAATTCCAAAAGGTGAAACTATCACAAAAAAAATACTAATAAAATCAACTAAGTTATCTAGCAATACTGTTAGCTTTTTTGAAATTATAAATAAAATAAAAGGCTTAGTGATGACATCTTGGTGCGATAATTTTAATATACTAAAGGAATCTAAAGATTTAGATTAATAAATGTTTTATTTATCTTAAATTACCGTTTTAATTGTTAAATTAACTTTTTAAAAGCTATTTAAATAGATGCGCTAGTTTATTCAACTAGTAAAATTTCTTAAGATATTTAACATATTTACGGAACTTATAATCAACTCACACTAAAATTCAAGAATAATCTAGCATTGTGGTTTTTTTAAGAAATGTATAAAAGTGTGAGGGTGATGAAAAATATATGTAGAAAAGAAAGGGCCTCTTCACAAATATGAGTAACAATAAAAAAAAGTACAGTGCAATAATACTGTAGACCAAGTGTTAATGCCAGTCTCCCATCAGGACAATAAATCAATCAATCAATCAATTAGGGATCTTTCAAACACAAAGAAGGAAAGGAAAGAGAAGGTGTGTCACAGACGAGCAGAAAATTTGAAGAAGGTGAAGCCACGAGGTGGGGCCCCACTAACGGCTCATTGATCTGGGACTTCATAGCTGTAATTTTACAGAAAAAAAAAAAATCCTCATAGATTCAGGCCCCACTACTTGCACCTGCCCCCACTTTTCCCTTTGTCTTTGTCTTGTCTGATTTTGTAGTTGGCCGTTCCTATGATGATCATGATCTTCGTTCTGCCATCTTTGGCAAAAGATTGGAGAATCTGCATGTTCATGGACCACCATGCTCATCATTATCAGGGTGTCTTTTCTTTCTCTGCAACTCCCGTCTTTCTGATGTCGCTTGCTTGCTGCTACTTCACGAATCACTTGGTTTCTGGGCCTCCTTTGTGTCATAAACGAAATATTGGGGCTTGAGCCATAGATTTCAGCATGAAAACATTCCTTAATTGCTTCACAATTATTTTTTGTTTCCCCTTTTTTGTGGGTATTAATTGATTGATTTGATTGAAAAATAATTAAATGTATATTAGGGTGTCATGCTGCGTTTCATTATGTATAACATGCAACTAGCTTTGAATTATCCCCAAAAATTAAAAAAGTTGTAGCATACGAAACTATTAAAGTGTCGCGAATGACAACTTATAGGTTCATTATATTTTGCATTATATGTAATATAGTCTAGTGCTTTATATTATAGATAAAATTATACTCTACAAAATCTATGTTTTTAGGATGATATATTGATTTTTTTATGAATTAAACTGGTTTTTCCTAGAAAATTTTTGGAGGACTTTAAAATGATGATTTATACTTTTGTATTCAATTTGAGATACATTCACGTGCAATGGATCTTATCTAAGTTTGTTGTAGACTTTTGTATCATCAAGTTGTATGTATACATATAAGCCGTTAAGGGCGTGTCTAGAAGTTTTTCAAACAGTTTTATTTTGTTGACCACTCGGTTTCGAATTTCAGATAAGTATGGGACTAAAAAATAAATATGAGGTTTGTCCATTCTTTATTTTTTTTTAAAAAAAAAGGTATATATAAGACCAAAATAATTAGGTTAAAAGTTGAGAATGATTCAAACATGGTAGTATAAGATTCATTTTGTTGGTCATAATGTTGACCAAAAGATAATGCCTGAGATTTTGTAACCGAAATAATAATGTTAGATATAGTTTTTAACGATATTAGTCATTCTAGCAGTATTAAAATCACTATTGGTCAAAGTATTTTGACTTGGTGAAAAATGTCGATTGTGCGATCCTAACGGTTTGATATAATATCAAAATTTGACCATTGAAATCAGTTATGTTAGGTTGGTGGGCAGCAACTAAGAATATTTGAGATATATTCATGAAAATTATACGTATTAATCATGAGTTTTGTTTATCATTATGAAATTAATAGTATTTTAAATTTTTGATTCTAAATAATAAGTGATTTGAGTAATAACATGAGAGAGTCTTGAATGCTCCAATCCATACACCATTCTGTGTTTGGTTTTTTTTTTTTTTTTTTGGGTACGTGCGCAATTGGGTACTTCTCAACTAATGATGTATGAATAAATACATTTATGGGAAAATTTGAACGAATAAAATAATAACACAGTGAGAGTACTCAAAAACATTACCAATGATAGTGTTATAAGCTACAAGTGTGTCGGGTGGGGTGGCTTAGAAACTATGTCGGGGTCATACAAAATCTGATCCATGGTCCCTGATTTGGATTGGGTCCAGCATACACTTTACTAACGTGTAAGCCCAAATACCAAGTCCCTTAAATGGTCTAAAATCTCTCAAATTGACCACCTTGTGCCAACAATCTCAATTGATCTTCGATTTAAATTCAGAAGTTATTAAGAACATCTAACTTTGTATGCACGTTTTTAATCACGTTGGTTATTGAAGACTGAGCACATATAATTTGTGGAATTTTTTCATCGAACAAAGAATGGGTTGTGGGCATTATTTTGAAATTATATTAAAACCCATTTGGCCACTTCCCTGTCTAGCTTGCCAACAGCCCTGCCACTTTAGGCACTAAAGTTTGTGATAGAAATATTTTACACAGCACTAGAAGAAACGAAAGGCAGTTACAGTTAAAGAAACAGAAATATATCATCCATTCCACACGGATTAGACACAAATACAAAGGAAATTATTTTGAAAAATAATCCTCAGTCCTGCCCTTGAATCCAATTTGCCCAAAAGTGAGGCACAAGAACAACCCGAAGTGCCATGTAACCAACCACAACCTGCACATCAATTTCACTTTATATTAGATTAGAACATAATTATGGGACCCAGATAATGCAACGTATTAAAGTACACTAGGATCCGTTGACAAGAAAGGGTTCCATGGTCTAGTGGTCAGGACATTGGACTCTGAATCCAGTAACCCGAGTTCAAATCTCGGTGGAACCTTATTACTTTTTTTTTTTCCCCAATTTAACAATTAACGACTAATCTAATCAATGACATGAACTAAAAATTTAACATTTAATCATGGGTGTTTTGAAGATCCTCATTATATATCTGATCCAAGAAATGGACTGACCAGAACTGAGAAGTGAGGGGAGGGGGTGTGGGGAAGTGAGCAAGCTCGGTCCCAATGCTCTCAAAGAAGAGCCCCGTCAAGCTCTTGCCGTTGATTGCCGGAATACTTGAGGGTGCTAACCATCCGATCAACCCAAACCCAATCACGTTCAAATCCGTACGCAGCCAATCTCTCTCGAAGCTGAAATCATAATCATTCATCAATCAATCAATCAATCACTTGCTCATCGTATAACAAAATCCAACGGCCGCGATCGTTATTCACTTACCACGTCACCTTTCCCCAACAAGCACCCGCCACCCTCAGTGGGTTCCTAGCTGCCACCGGAGACTTCACAAAGCCTGAAATATCAAAACAATTAAATAGGCTACTAATATAATAATGACGTGAACATCCGGACGCCCGAATTTTGTTTATACAATGCTATTACGTAATTAGATTCTGATTCTATGCAAATATAGAGTTGCGAATATATAAACGTCCGAGCCTGAACATGACTCTAAATATATATAAAATATGAAAGCATTAAAGATTATAACAATCAATCAATTACTTGAACTGAGAGCGGTTCTCTTCGGGGAAGACAATGAGGAGCTTCCGAGTCCTACGACGGGCGATGAAGAAGCAAATGCTGCTGCTGCTGCCATTTTTTTTTTTAAAAAAATTTTTTTTTGCTTGGTTGGTTACGATGCTGGAATGGATGTGAGTTAGCGAAAAAAATAGTGGGATTTTGTTTTTGTATGAGATGGGAGATTTTGTGGAAGAGAAAAAGATATGTATGGATGGGTTTCTTGTTCAATGATATTCTGCCACGTAGGATTTGTATGGATAGAGTGAGGTTGCTTGCTGATTTGTTTGTTTATTGCTAGCTACCCCGAGAATATGTTATCCTCATTTCACGCGCCACCAATCCATGCCACTTGCAATGCTAGAAAAATCTTAAGCTGGCCCATTTTAGTGATAATGGGCTCGGCGGCCCGATTAATTACAATTTTGGATATTAACATAAAATTTTTTGAATGAAATTATAATTATAGAAAATTAACATTTTGAATTCTGAGATTTATTTGTTTTATGAAATATAGGAATATTCTTATAATTAAAATTTTTTAATTTTTAAAATTTTATAGAATAAAATAATATTTTAATTTATTTAAGAATAAAATAATCATGTTTTAGTGTTAAAGTAGTTGATTGATACAAGATTAGATATAAAAGTAGTGTAGAGAATATATCAAAATTTTATAGTAATTAGATGTACATATGACCAAAAAAATGTAGTATAGAGATAATTTCCCTTGCGAGTTTCAGCTTTCAAAACAATTTTTTTTGCAGTGCAGAGAGTATAAACAATTGAAAAAAAAAAAAAAAGAAGTCCTGAAGTGTAATTACACAAGGAAAAAGGTTTTGGTAATGATTCTTATGAAGATAAATAATGAACAGGTATTAGTAGCACTATTCTTCTTCTTAATTCAACGCCCGGCTTTCGGTAGCTACAAGATGTTGTTATTATAGCGTAGTTTAACAAGGTACGTGACTATGTCACTAATCAACATGTGATAAAATTTTACTACGGAAAGGATCACATTTTCCACGTGACATGAGTTTTGGCGGAGTAAAATATAGTGCAGTTACTGATGATCAAAAAATAAAAATATAAAAATAATTAAGTCGCAATTAACGTACGATCATAAGAAGTCACATACGAAGACAATTCAAATTTATATTAAAAAAAAATAAAAATTTTCAACCAATCAAATTGATTCCTTCTCAATAATAAGGTCCATATAAGGACTACCTAACAGTTATTGTATGTTATAGTTAATAACGGCTTAAAAAAAAAAAATTTTTTTCTTCACCGACGATTACATTTTCAAGATTATTAAGTACGCACGAGATCGTTTTCATTGACAATTTTAATGTCAAATCCAAAATTGTCAAATATTTGGTTTGGAGCAGGACTCCAGATTTGCACCGTGGCTTGGTCAGAAAAGGGAGGCAGCTCGATTGGAAAAATGAATGGGCTGCTTTTAAGGAAAAGTTTGCCTGCTTGATCCCGTCACCTGTCGAATAAATTGTGTGCTTAATAATAAATTCCTCCTTCATTGAGTTAACGGATTCCAAATATGAGAAAAGTTTGCTAGCCAAGCGTGAATAATTATTTCAGCTTTGAGAGTTACGACCTTGATGAGGGACTATTTATTATTATCTTTTATAAAATTGAATTAGTCTATAAAAGTGACAAACAAAAATTAGATTTCACAGTATCTTGCACATAAAACCATGTCTTTTGGGTCAGAGGAACGGTGCTCATGATACATCAATATATAGCACCGAGTTATTTATTTATTTATTTATTTTTATTATTATTTATATCAAAATTTTCGTCGCTTGTATCAAGAGATCCGTTACAATCTCGACCTTTTTGTTACACATATCTAAATTTTGAAGACAAATGTAATAACGTGACGCATGTAACAGAAATTGCTGAAAAAAAATAAATTATGCTATTAATAGAGTCGAAGTACTACAGTCCTACAGTGAAATGATTTAACTTGAATTTCGTTGAAAAATGTTCTTTCTTACTTTATTTGGACACAGAAAGAAATTAAAAAAATATTTAAAATTTGTATTTTAACAACTGTTGTAGAAAAAATGAATTGAGAAGTAGCACAATTGAGAAATATTTTAGACTATTTTACAAGCTATACAAACATAACTAAGGGTTAATTTTAATTCACCCTGTGCTTAGAATGATAATTTATCCCAATTTCCCCCCTTTTTTTTAACGAAAATATAGATAAGTTAATTTTACATTTTTTTGAGTGACTAAATTGAGATTATATTATCATTGTAACTGGGAGATTTTCCTTGCAACTAATGAGCTACTGAATTAAATCATAGTGGTGGGCAAATAACTTGACCCGAATCGATCAGAACCAAAAATTTATCGAATTTGATGCGAATGATTAATTCAAACCAATCGGACTAGGCAGGTCAAACCCAATTCAATTCAAAAATTTGAAGAAATCAAAGCATGCACAAACCATTTACGACATAAATTTCTAATCTCATCCGAATTGTATTAGGATCGCATTGAATTACAAGTTAGAATTGAGTTTGTATTTTTTTTTTTTCCAACTCACTTAACTTGAAACCTGATGGGGTTGATTCAAACTTGATTCGACCCAAATTCGCCCAACCTTATTAAATCATAGAGATGTATATCATTGGATTTTGCCACATAAGAAACTTCTATGGGATGAAGTCAAGACAATTTTCGTGAAAAATAATGATATGCATGACAAGTCGACGGAACCCTTCAAAACAGATCATTCTCACTAAACCGTCTTGATTCTCGGCCCTAGTGTCAATATCTGAAAATTTCTGAATAATCAAAGTCCGCCGGCTTCCGGCTCATGTATATACTCGTTCAAAGTCCAAAGTAATAGACCGCCAAGTGTCCTTTTGAATAAATTGACTAAATAAATTTGTTTGTTAGAGCTAAGAGAACAAACAATTAACTCAATAAAAGCCATTTGTTCGTGTTGATCGGCTGCACCCATAATTATCTGAGTTTAAGTAGCAATAAAAAATAAGAGCTGATGTTTATCGAGTAAGATTTTCCATGCATATCTAAATCTCAAAAACTGTTGAGAGCCAAAAATTGTAAAAATTTAGACGAACTGTTAAGCTTAGAAATGGAATGAAATGAACCAAACAACTTTTATACCTCTTTATGCATCACTTCTTTACATTGAAACAATTTCGGTAGCATTCAAAAAGGAAAAATTAGCAAAAATAATCGAATAAACGAATTATGAATTAACTCCAAACCCTTTTCTTTGCCTATTTCCCCCCTTTCTCCCTTCAATATTTTAAACGTACAAAATGAAGAACCATAATGCAAAAAAAACACTAACCCCTAAACAAATACAAGCCATGTCCAAAACTCTCTCTCTTTTGTCTTTCTTATCTTTTCTCACCCTCTTCCTCTCCACAAATTCCTCATACCTCGCCTTCCCATTTTGCCCCCCTTCCCCTCTCTTTCTCCTCTTCCCGTTCTCCATGGCCTCCTGCAAAATTACCAAACTGTCCCTCCCGCTCAAGCTCCTTCCCTCCATGTCCTCCACTTGCATGCTCACCTCCCTCACGTGCACCTCCCCTCCCTCCTCCTTACTCCTCACGCACGTGACCGCCACCTCGCACTTCACGTACTCCGTCTCTGATGATCCTGACCGTCCACTACTGTTATAATCTCCTGCCATGATCGTCGCGAACCTCGCCCGCAGTACATCACCCGCCGACCACTGCCGCTCCACGGTAACCGCTCTCCCGCTCGATATATTAACCGCACGTTTCTTGAATGGGTCGATTAGTATCCAACTCAACGTTAAGTTTTCTTCAAGATCTTTCAGCCACGCGTCACCTTCACCTCCGTGCAGCGTCGGTGCCAAAACTGAGTCTTTTGAGTCAAACAAATCGACCCGAAACGGCGCCGCATAAAACCAAGCGGTCGCCGTTTCAATCACGTGGGTCTTTGATACAATGAGGGCGTTCTTATAATGAATATCCACGCAGGAGACGAGCTCATTAGGAAGATGACAATTGAGATTGCGTTCTGAGGGCTGGCGAAGGTGATCGAGAGCGGGGAACGCGTCGGAGAAGAAGGAGCGGTGGCCGGCGGGGAAGGCGGAGATGACGCTGCTGACATTTTCGTCGGTGATGGAAGGCCAACTGGCGGTGCAAATTCGGCGCCAGAGATCGTCTTGCGTGGAGAGGGCGTGGAGTTGGGAGGAAGCGCAGGAGGTGGCGGCGAGAGCGGGGCCGTCGAGGCGCGTAAGGATGTGGGTCTGGATAACGTCTTGAGGGACGGAGGAGATGCCATCATCGACGGTGACTGACGACGACGACGATGAGGAATAAGAAGACATTTTATCTGAAGACGTTCGAGAGTGATAAGAGAAGCTTTCAATTTATTTATTTATTTATAGGCGGAGGAGGATAATTTTACGAAGTCAGAAGTGGCTGACTGAAAAATCTTTTTTGTCTTATTGGGAAAGTACTTCGTAATCCCATGGCTTTTGAAAATACTTTCGCAATGACGTAATATATACGAAAATATTCCCAACACTCGATTTTACGAAAGAAATGACTATTCACAGCTCGACCACAGTAGCCTTTTTTTAAAATAATTTTTTTACAATTACAATATTCCTTCAGATATCAGATTTGACCGATTTATAAATTACCTATCCTTTAAAATCTCTCCTCTCTCGAATTATTGTTATATTATGTTGATTGATTAACAAGTTATCTATTAATCAACAACAATAATTGAAAATCACACAACCAGTTTTATCCTAACATATATCACCTAATTGTTAGTTTTACTAGGAATCTTGGACCAGATTTTATGAAGTCAAAATCATTTTCTATAATAAACCCACATGGTGATTTGTTAATTAAGCTTTCCTAATTCTTGGCAGCTTAACTAACGAGTCGGCCCTGCATCAATCTCAAGGGTTAACTCAATCTCCATTCTTAATAGTTTAATAATCACAAATGGGAGACTGAATTTATTTAAAAAATAAAAAAAAAGATTACAAATTCACTTATTTGAAGTAGTATTTAGGGAGATCGGAGCATCATCAAACAAACTGTTACGAATTAAAACAAGAAAATCATCCCACCAATCATAAGTACTAAGAGTTAACCCTAAATTAACTAGACTGTCAGCTATTAAATTATTATTATAAATTTGGGTCTAATTACTCCAAAGGGCACATATGTGTTACTATTTAGGACACATATCAACATGTATTTTTTTATTGACAGATTAATAAAAACCACATAAAGATGGCGTTATTTTAATTATTCTTTTATTATATATTCTCCGTCTAATAATGATTTTGATATTTCCGCGTAAAGAACTTATCAAAAACTTGAAGTATTATCTGGCACCCAACTTTGCCTCAGAGTGAGACCATTAACTAACTTGCAAATCGAGTGCATTTATGATCATGATTCTTGAGCATGGGAGTGTCATGCTGTAATTGTCACATTTCTAATTGCATACGTGTGAAAAAGGATAAGATTGAAAGTGTTCTTTTAACACGTTGTGTTAAATTCGGATTGACCTGTTTTTACAAATTTGGGGCTCATATATCTGCGCGTTGCCCATTTATTTTGGGTGATTTATATCATTCGAACTCTTGACAATTGTGTGTTTTAAATAGTATTCACAGCAAGTCGCCGCACAAGTTGGGATAATAGTAATATAGTTTTCGATTAATTTAATTTGATTTTAAAGAATTCGAAATTGATTCAATTTATCCAGCTGGAGGGGGGAAAAAATTTTCAAAATCCTTAACTAAAATCCTGTAAAATTTCTACTGAAACCTTAAATTATTATATTTCCTTATTGTAATGTTGATCAATATCAAGATTATGCAATTAAAGTTATAAAATCACATGCATAATAAAGATAAAATACTAGACGTCTCATTTCAACGCATCCTACAGCCTGCGGCATGAATCAAGTTGCTAGTGCGTGCTTTTAAGATAAGTCTCAAGGTGTCTATTCATCACCCACCGTCTACCACCACTTGGATTAGGTTGTTAGTAATGATCTCAAAACTTTTACTCGGGACTTTGTGAAAGAGTCCTCTGCAATTATATGGAAAATTGACTCTCGTGCATAATGGCTATCCATATTTTTTATAATTCAAACCACCTGATCTTGTACTAAAGTTTATGTACAAATTTCTAAAGGTCGTTTTCAAAACACGATTGTCAAACTTCAAGTGCCGTTGAATATCTAAATGTTATCCTTCATTTTCTATTCCAAATGATATGACGAATGATGTGACGATGGTATTCTAAATTTACATATGGAAATACTTCATTGGTTAATAAGAAAATTGGTGTATACAATAGGTTTACATTTTTAATCTATAAAATCATTTTGGGAGATGGTCAATTGAGATTGCCGATTTATCTCTTACTGAAATTAATATATATAATTTATCTCCTATTATTTTTTTAGTATCCAAAAACCTTCCTAGCACCAAATATTTAAAGGAAAAGATGAATAAAGGATTTATTTGCTATGATAATTTATTTTGAAATATAAACTATGTATTTATTATAAGAAAAATATTTAAAATAACAAAAAGTACAAGAAAAAATATCTTATTATTATTTTTTTATTCACATCAAAACATATTTCTTATTTCTAATTCTTAAATTTTTTAATTTATAATAATTATGAATAAAAGTGTATTTAAAAATGAGGGTAATACTATAAAATTATGTTATCAAGGGGATTATATGTTATTACGAAGACAATAAGAAAATAAATGGTACATATTGATTTGCCCAAATTTAAAAAGTATAATATTTCACCTCAAATTTCTATAATGGTTGAGCATATATATGCCCCTAGGCGTATGTGAATGCACTTTATGTCTGCATACTTTTAAGGTCTAGAATTGCTATGGTTAGTCAAATAAATTGTATTTACCATGCAGATTAAATAAGATGCTGATTAAAAAAAGTAGTTAGATGTTTTGTAAATTATATTGTTGCTGTTGTCATTAGTTTGAAAAGCAAAGTACATACATTTAGTAAATTTTATGATAAAAATGATGTTTTATTATATAATAACTAAAATAGACATAAGTTTAAACTGTATTTTATTTATATATTAGTGGTTTATGGAAAATAATACATAATTATCTTTTTTTTTAAAATATTAATAGTATAATAAAACTTTGAAAAGGCATACTATCTTATTTAATAAGCAATTTATAAAAAACCAACTTTCTTTTAAAAGTTATTGTTAAAATGAAAAAACTTATGAAATAAGTATCTTTTAAAAAATTTACTAAACACCATTTTTATCAAAATTTATGAAATAAACTGATTATAGCATTTCAACTTTACTCAAACTGGGCCTAAATTTGAGTAATAATATAAGTTAAGAACTGATATTCAATAGATGAGATTTATGATAGGGGTGTTAAAAAAATCCGCCCGGAACGGACCCGGCCAATCTAACCCGAATAAAACCCGGACCGCATACACTAAAAAAGTGGATCCAGATATGACAATCTCAAACCCGCATATATCTGGGCACGGTCTCGGGTTCAGCACCAAAAACCTGGACCCGGAGCCGGTTTCTTAATAAAATTTAAAAAAAAAGAAAATATAAAAAGAAAAATCAAAACCCAAATACCCAACCCAAATCGCCAAATGCTCAATTCCCTATCGAAACCTAATTGGAAAAGCATAAGCAGCAACTGCAACGCTGCCACCGGCTACTGCGTAGCCCACGCCTCCAACACTCCAAGCAGCAGCAGCCACCACCCACCGTCACCCATCGCTCGTCGGCATCATCTCTTCTCGTTTGCTGACTCGACTTGGCACGCAGCTTTGCTCGGTTGCTCCATCTCCAGTGCGGCTATGACAGTGAGGCGTTCGTGCAACCCCCTCCGATGCCGTTGGCGCCACCGTCTCCAACTCTCCATTGCCACTTTCTCAACCACCATGTTGCTTGTTGATATTTGGCTGAGAAAAATGAAAGAAAAAATTGAAAATCTTTATGGATGTCTCTATTGGATGGATTCCCTTTGATTCGTTTTCGAGATAAAATCATGATAAACAGCTGAATTAGTGGATGTGTTATAAAGCCATGAGGGGACATGAACCTCGGTCAAGCTCATCTTGTGCAGCCTGCAAGTTATTGAAAAAAAAAAATGCATTGCCACCTATATTTTTGCACCTTATTTTCGCTCCGATGAGCCGAAGGTGTTTGGAGCAAAAAAAACCTGGACAATGTCCGAGCAAGATCCGGTCTGGTCCTGGGCAGCATGCGGGTTTAGAAGCCATCCTAACTTTTTTTTTTTTTTTTGGATAAAAAAACCTGGACCCGGGACTGCCGGGCTTAGCCAGGGTCCGGGCAGTAGTTTCTGTCATCCGGTCTGGTCCTGGGCAGCACCAAACTCGGACCGGACCGGACCCGGGGTCTTGCCAAGTCTAATTTATGATCACATCCTAACTTTTTTTTTTTGGGAAAATAATTAAAAAAATTGATCATATTTAATATAGGATTAGAAAAAATAGAAATCAGTGAGCATACTGGTGGAGTTAATTTCCCAAATGCATTGTTTTGATAGCATATCCTGACTTCAACTTAATTGAAAACCAAAACGAAGCTCTATCAATTTGATTTTGATGTATCACGGCAATTGCAGGCTTGCAGCTCACGAGCAGCTATCAACTTGATGCACTAAACGATTGAGGGCTTGTAAAATATTCCGACTTTGGATCGGTGGTTAATTAATCACTTCAATTTTAAGCTCCAAACCATATGTCCTAATCCGGAGCTTTAAAGCCCAAATTTTAAGCAACAATTGAGTTGGTCGCTAATCACCTAATTGTCACCTAATTGTCAGTTTTGGGTTGATGTTTTTGTTTTGGAATGATCCCCACACTGGTGATGACGCAATGGTTATTATTATTATTTTCTAAATTTAGCAACTTAACTACGACCCCAGTCTTAGCTCTTGATCTCGTGTTAACACAAGCTCTCCGTACAGGATGACACAAGTAATGATAAGAAATCACTGTTAATATTATAGGTTTAATTTATTAAATTTGTGGAACTAACTTAGACCCCGTTTGGGACTACAAGAAGTCGATATTAATATGATAGGTTTAATTTTATAAATTTCGGATCTAATTTAATTAGGGACACGAGTTGGTTTTTGGCCTGCTATAATTTCACTTCGGATTAAGGTTGTAATATCAATGTGGATTAGAAGTAATTAATTATCTTTTTCTTTTTTTCCCCCGAGATCCGACGAAGATATGAAGGCCAGCAGAAATTTGAGTGTCCATTATGATAAGAGAATCCGTGGTTGCATGCATTTTGTGTAAGAGAGACGCTATTAGCACCTTTCTATATCTTTTATGAAACTCTTTTTATTATTTATTTATAAATTTGTCTTTTATATTTAAATTATATTAAAAATAAAATTTATCTAATAAAACCCACCTATGTTTTCTTATTTTTTCTCTATTATAAACTCATTAAATTTATAAAATTTGAAAAAATAATAATTTGTCATAAAATAAGAATTTGATCTAAATATAAACAAAGTTTTTGTAGGAAAAATAATGTTCTCAAATTCGTTTACTTAAGCCAATTTTTTTTTTAAAGATTCACACACATGTCTTTATGTATATACCAATGTTATTATCTACTAGGAAAAACAAAAAAAAATAGAGATAAAAATCATAAATTCATGAATGTTATAATCAATAAGAGATTGAAGGTGGTTTGGAATAGAAGAAGGGTGAGAGAAAGTGCCTAAATTTTTTTTTTTTAAAATATCGACGTAGGGATTTATCAAGAAATTACAACAAATGAGGGTTATTTTATAAATTAAGAAGAATATGTAGAGAAAAGGGGTTTAAACAATAGTCCAACTCTATGTGTAAAACCAACATTAGTAAGTATATAAGGTAATTATAATTATAATGAATTTTTATTTTACATTCGTAAGTTTTTATTTGTTTTTTTTTTCAATAACTTTTATGTTAATTTATTTGTTTTACTTTTCATTTATGAACTTTATGTTTTATTTACATAATTTATTTTCTATTTTACACTTAATGTTGATTTACGAGTTTTATTTTACATTTTTATAATTTATATTTCATGTTACACTTTATATTGATTTATAAATTTATTGTTACATTTGTATGTTTTTATTTTATTTATCATTAATACATCAATTTATTACTCCTATGTTAATTTACTTATTTTATCTACTATTTACAAGTCTTATGTTCCATTTACATAATTTTTATTTTACTTTTAATATTAATTTGCAAGTTTTTTTTGAACATTTATAAGTTTTTATTTTGTTTACCAACAATACATCTATTTATCACTTCAATGTTAATTTACTTATTTTAACTTACATTTATATGGTTTACTTAGTATTTTATACTTAATATTTATTTACAATTTTTATGTTAAATTTACATATGTTATATTTTATTTACATAATTTATGTTTGATTATGGTATTAATGTTGTGATTTTAATCATGGCTTCGCAATCGCATTTCATTGCTGATAGAGACACTTTTTTGTTATAAATATAAAATTTGCATTAAAAGATATAAACTCGTTAATGGAACAAAAAAAGTTTGTGAAAATATAAAAATAAAAACTGTGACTGTATTGGCATACAATAATTGTGAAATAGTATTCTTTTTTTTTTAAATAAAAAAATCTAATTGAAATAATGAGTCGCTTAATGCCTAATTAGTAATTTCCACCAAATTTGTTGACTGGATTAGTCAACAGTGCGGCAAAAGTAAACGTGTTTGAACGGGTTTCAGTTGACTGCTTCCGTGCTTCGTAAAGGTGCTTTCATTTTCGGAGCCTTGCAAATGGATGCTCAACATTTTGGAAACTTGACTTATAACATTATTGAAATTAATTGAGCGGTTATGATTGCTGACGTAGTTATGTAAGTTTTATTTTCAAAGTTTGCAAATGGGTGGAATTATCATCATCATCCCTAGCCCCCCATAAGTTTAACACACTAGCGCTAAACCCTACTCAATTTTATAATATATGAATTATGGTCCTTATTATTGGGCCCTAGATTTTATTGATTTTTTTTGTTTCAGTCATCCTGAATTTATAGATTCTTCATTTTGGCCCAAATCAAGCCAAAATCCTTGTTCCACCACTGCACTGACTTGCTTTATTTTTTGTTATCATTATTTTTTTGAGAGACTTACAAAGCCTAGTAGTTATGTCATGGTGCCTATTTTCGATTCAATAATTGGGAAAAGAGAATAAAAAAGCATGTTCTTTGTTATAACCCGAAAGTTTTTTATAACACGTAGAATGCAACTAGAAATAAAGTAAAAAAAAAGAAAAAAGGAATAAATGGTCACTTAAAAAGTGAAAAAAAAAATTGATGGCATTCTAATTTGAAATGGTAATTGGGGTAGTTTTAGGAAGAGGGTTTTAGACGGACTCAAGGAGTTTTGAGGTATGTTGATAGCACTTCTCAAGATTGAAACTTAATGGTCGGCCCAAATGCCATTTCACGAAGGCCTCTTCGTGTTCGTGAACTGATGTCCATTCCTCCTCAATATTGCGCCTTCCTTGTGTACACACACACACACACAAAAAAGCACTCGGCTCGACTCTATTTATTTTTTAATCTCCCCATGAAGTGTATATTTGTTTATATATATATATAGACACACACCCACCCACTCGCCTTGGAGGGATTGGAGGTTGTAGTTTGAGTTAGTTTTTTTACATGCATGTAAAAAATGGTGAATTAGACCACAAGAAAAAAACTGGGGAAGATTCTGAGGTTGGGTGAGATTTGACGAATTTTCAAATGATTTTTCTGAAAATTATTAAAAATTTTAAAAAAATTGTTGAAGTTCTCAAATTGACGTGAAACTCTTTGGAAGGCCTCTTTGATCAATAAAATAAAATGTATGCCAGTAGTGGCTTCAACTTCATCCAAAGTTAAAACCAACAATGCAATGAGAATTCACAGCATTTTTGAATGATTATGCAATAAAATTTGAATGATTATGCAAACTCTTATACAACAATAAAATTGCAACTCTTTGTTAAGAGTTGATAAAAAATTTCGTCTTTCAATAATTCTCTGCTGTATGTTTCATACTTTAACTAATTGGTGAGTGCTTATGCCGAAATTCAATGCAAATTGTTAAGAAATAAACACATAACCAAATGATTATAATCACCAACGGGGCTGAATTTCCAGAAATTGTGTAAGAACCTGCAGGTCAAAAGTTGATTTTGAGAATCAGGTATTTCTTTTGTGCATTGACTTAGGATTTCGAACGTGTACTGCTCCTCTCCATCGATTTTAAAGGTAGAGAGAATTGACTATTTATGAAATGATTTGAATTTTGATTTTGCCCAAATAGAACAAAATTAAGTGTACGGATACAAGAGATCTTAATTATCATATCATTACAATATCATATTAATAACTATTTAATTGAAATCGTAAGGACTTAAAAAGACTAGCAAGCATTAAAGTGGAGAGTTAATATTATAAAAAAAAAAGAAAAAAGAAAAAAAGGAAGCTGATAAATTATTAATAAATAAAACATGAGGTATTAACAAATAAAATCAGGCAAATTTATCTAAGAATCGACACAGTCTGAGCTTGAAATTTAACGATAATGAATCAGTCATTCTAGTAGCATCAGAATTTTAACAATTCCCGATTTAGCTAGTCTCCTTTTCATCCTTTCTTAATTAATTCAAGAGTTTGAATTGAATTGTCCTCTTTTATAGTTTTTATCGTATCATCGAATTTGGAATACGTTAAAATTATAATGACAAGATCATGAAGCATATCGGATTTAAGATGCCTAAATTTGGCTATATAAAAAACTGGCGAGAAAAGAACAGCCAAGACTTGGAAAGGGCAATAATGAAAGCAACATAAGACAAGAGAAGACCTGGGGAGAGGAAAAGTAGTGGAGACCTGAATAATTAATCTTCTATATGCTCTAATTAAATAGAGAATTATTTTTTTTTTTTAATGTTTCCTCAAGTAATGGGTATATATAATAAAGTCTTTTTTTTTTGTAAAAACAATAGGTTTGAGATTTGAACTCCGATTACATAAATGCGCAGAAAATTGAATTGTTTATAGATTATAATTAAAAACAAAAGTGTATATGATAACAAAAATGCTACTTTGTTAGAAAAATACTGCTCGAAATTATTTTGGCAAGCCAAATATGAGCTAAGCCAAAATGACCTGTTTTCTTGCCTTGCTTACGTGAAAAAATTTCCGGTAATATTTCCCAAGCAAAGTATCATTGTTGATAGAAAAAGATGAGGCAAGTTTCTAAAGGTTTGCTCAAATAGTTATAGAGGCTTGCATTAGTTTCAAAATAGTCACACAAATTACTTCTTTTTCTACTATTAGAGTCAAAACTTTCCTAATAAGCATAATTCCAATATTACTATGTATGTGATGAATAATAAAACATATTTTTTTGTAATTTATTTTGAAAATTAAACAAAATTATTTCATTATTGTTTATTTATCCAAAATATTTACTGCATGCATGCTTGAGTACCCGAAATATACGTCAATTTATCCACGCTAGCTAGTGTATGTGAGGCTGCTTGTAGGATGGATATATAAATATGCTTGTGAAAACAACTTTACATTTTCTATTCAAACACATTCAAATTAATTTTTTATTCTTATAAGTTCTAATCACTTGCGTGAAACAAAAGTAATTAATTAACAATAAACATCTACGTATATATATACATCTTCTTCTACACAGAACTATGACTCTGCGTCATTAGCAATTCTTGTTCTCTTTTCTAAAACACTGTGAATGCCCAAAAAGCTGCAAGCATGAGAAGCCCACTAGTAAGACAAACATTATTCAATACCATTTCTGCCCTTTCCTTTTTCTCTTTTCTATCAATTTTCCTCATCAAAAACTCCTCATATCTCTCTTTCACTTCCTCTCTCCTCCCATTCTTTCTCTTCCCACTCTCCATAACCCCTTGCAAAATTACCAGACCATCCCTCCCGCTCAAACTCCTCCCCTCCATATCCTTCATTTGCATGTTCACTTCTTTCACGTATAACATCTCCTCTCCTTTCTTTCCCCTTCCCCCAAGTATCACCATCACCTCACACTCCACGCACTCCCTCGCCGGAAACAATCCCCACCGTTGATTACCACCTGCGGGGATCACCACCGCATACTTCACGTGAAAGTCACGTGTCAACCAGTCTTGTCGCAGGGAAACCGGCCACCGGCTGGATAAGTTCACCGCCCGGTTTCTGCTAGAGTCGATTATTATCCAACTCAATGTCAAGTTCTTTTCAAGCTCTTCAAACAGAATATTTCCTTCACTCACAAACGGTATTGTCGTCGGAACAGAATCTTTCACGTCGACCAGGTCAATCCTGAAAGGTGGGAACTGAAACCAGCCGGTTACTGTCTCATTCTCTGCAACCATAGAGAAGACGGGATCGTTTCTGTAGTAAAGATCAACGGCCGAGATGATCTCTTCGGTGACAAGTAAAGAATCATCATCATGAATGCGTTTTGAGGGTTGTTTTTGGCAATCAAGAAGCGGGAACGAGTGAGAGAAAAAAGATCGGTGACCACCTCCGGGGTAGGAGGAGACGAGGGTTCGCACACGTGGGTCGTTAGAGGAGGGCCACGTGGAGGAGCAGATATGTTGCCAGAGTTTTTCTTGTGCACATAGAGAGTGTAGATGAGATGAAGTGCAAGCTGCGGCAGCAAGAGTTTGGCCGTCGAGTCGGGTTAAGACATGAGTCTCGATGATGTCGGGAAGCAACGTTGTGATGCCTTGATGGCTTGTAAATTTTGTGGGACAAGGAGTAGAAGCCATTGCTTCTTAATTAATTTATTTTTTTTCCTTTTTTTACTTCAAAATGGAGTTTGAATGTTGGGTTCATTTATAAGCAAAAGAGTTAGGCCTAATTGGTCTAATAAAAATGTTGAAACAAATTAATATGACAAAAGGTGGATTAGTTTTAGAATATATTATTCTTTGGTTAATCCAATTATAGGATAAGTTCATTCGCTTTAATGTAAGGAGCAAGATTTATTGAATTAAATTCTAAAAGTCAAGGTTGGTAGGCCATAGACAAATGCATAAAAGAGAGAAAAGGGGAATTTCCAGGCAGTAGATGACAAAAAACAAGGACCTACGTCATAAACATTTCACTAAGAAAGGAATAACAGTCAAGTTTTTTTTTTCCCTCCTAATCTTTTAGATTTAAAAAAAAAAAAGATTAATGAGCCCCTAGCGTGTGTTCAGTGTTTTTTAACTAGATTTATTTAACGAACTACTTAAATTTAAATTTAAAGAAAAATAGAGGGCTAAACATTAATTTAGATTTTGTTCCACCCTCTAAGAAAAGTAGAGGGTTAAAAATTAATATGAGATTTTTTCTACTGTCTACCTTTTAGAAGATGAAAAAAAATATTATAATTTATCAAAAATTTTGTGTTTTTCTAAATTTTTTTCCAGAAATACAAAATACAATCATAAGATAAGAAGATTAGGTTGTTTTTCTGTGATTAAACCTATGTTCGAATTTGAGGGGAGATAAAAGCCTAAAAAAGTCATGAATCTATAGACTTCGTCAACTCCCCTAATCTTTTTGTTTTCTTTTTCTTTTAAAAATATCTGTTAGGGATCTACTTTTCTTGTCAATAAACTAATAAAATGAAAACTTATAAGCAAAAAAATTTTCAATTAGTATAAAACCTTTTTCAAAAAAAAAAAAAAACTATTTTTTTTTTGGGAAGTCTAATAAAGTCATCGTGATGGATTGTCACTACCTGTTAGACATCATAACGCGTGAGTTGTGACCAAGACCTTATCCTCTCAGGGAAAAAGTGGATGAAAATGTTTGCTGCATGGAACAGAGAAACGTCACAACACAAGTTAGTTAGGATATTCTTTTCAATTCACTTGTAATAATTCTATTAAAAAAGAAATAAAGAGAAGGATAGAATTGTAGTACCATAATTGTACGGTACCACATTTCTATCCAATCGTTGAATTTAGAGGAAGAATAATTATTAATTGAAACCAACGGTTGATTTAATTTTACCATGCAGATTTAGAATCAATGATCATTATTTTGAACCCAAAGAAAAATATAATGTTATTTTTCTTTCAGTACTCTGGAACGAGGTATTCATTGCCGAAATATTATGTTATATTTTCATTTTTACTTATTATTAGTTATATTAAATTATTAAATATTAATCAATTTTATATATTAATTATTATATAATTAAATAATACATTATTTAGTTATATTTTTAATATAATAAAAATTAAAATATGAATAATAAAAACTAAGAAATAAAGAAACAAAGAGAAATATAATGTTGTTTTTCTTTCAGTACTCTGGAGCGAGGTATTCATTGCCGTGACGTGGCTTAAGTTTAGTAAATAGACAATTCTCTGTAAAAGTGATGCTGCAATTACATAATTTGGATAAAAGACGTTAATACATTTTTCGTATTTAAAATATGCACTTAGTATACACTGTATTATAATATTTTTAATGCAGGTGTATTATATTTGCATTATATTATAATAATATTATACAATGTTTGGTGCTACACTGTATTATATTAATTTTTTTGTGATTAATGTAAATTATAGAAGTTTTAAATTTTAAAAATTTAACATTATTTTTAATATAAATGTTAAAAAATATCATAATTTTCATAAAGATCAAAACTCATAGCGTTACATTTTCCGCAACATAACATTTATTTTTCAGTATTTTCTAAATATATAACATGTGAAATAAATATCTAAGTAAATAATTTAATCGAATAATCTCTAAATAATATCATAACATAATAATATTTAATATTATTATTATTTTGTTGGTATTAGTTTTAAATTAATATTATATAAATTTATTCATATACAAATATTTATTATTAGTTGTATTCAATTGTTAAATAATAATCAATTTTTATATATTAATTATTATACTATAATTAAATAATGTTATATTATGTTATATTTTTGTTTTTTATATATTATTTAAGTACTTATTATTACTTATATTAACTTATTTAATATTAATCAATTTTATATATTAATTATTATATAATTAAATAATACATTATTTAGTTATATCTTTAATACAATAAAAATTAATATTATATAATATATATTAAATTAACAAGTTATATTTATTTATTATTATTTATTAAAAAAAAAGAGTAAAAGTAAAAGCAAAACAGTAATGCAGCAGCAGCTGAATTGAATAAACCCGACTTTGCATTAACTCACCCCCTTTAACCTATTACAATTTCTTTTCAAATATAGTCTTGCTATTAAGTTAATGTAAACAGTATTTTAATACCCTATAATCCTATAAGTCAAACACATCCAAAGTGATGAACTGAGACAAGCAAAGCAAAACCAAATGATTTCAACAACATAATTGGGATGATAAAACAAGAATGTTCTACATAAAGTTGTGGTTCTGGCTTATTATGGACAATCATTCAAGCAAATTTACTTCCAAGAAACGTGTAACACGAGGGTGATCCCCACATTGATGATACATACAATTGAGATCTTGGCCACTGTGAAATTGCAGCACATAGCAACAATGGCCAGCATTAAATTGCAACCCAGGCTAGCATTCCATTAAAGACCAGAGATGGCTGGACTCGAGAAGCAAAATGGGATGTTAAGCATCAGAAACCTTGTTAAAAGAAAAGCAAGTTTCACCATCAAAACTTACCGAGTACACCTGAGAGTTAAGCTTCTCAAAGAATAGTAATCAAACTCAATAAGAGATGAAGAGTAGATCAACTGAAAGAGTTTCAAATAATTCATGCAGCTCCATCACAGTATAATCAATTACTCATCACCCCAAGATGATGGTCCACCCAATCCAACTTCAGGTTCCTGAGACAATTGAACTGTCAGACCCATACCCCTGCTTTTAGATTTCTTCTTCTTAGCAGAAGAGGTAACTAAGCCATCAACTGAGCTGAATTTAGAAGCTTCATTAACCATATTGTTGTCACCATCAAATCCAGGATTTCCTGCAATATTGGCGGAGAAGAGCTCCGAAAAAGCGGTTTCTCCATTGTCAATAATGTCAAGTTCTGCTTGTTTCTCCTTCGACTGTTTCTTCTGTTTCTTCCTAAATCTCTTATCATCATCGTGAACTTGAATGCCTTTGTTTGAGAGATTTTCACTAGTTTTCCTTCTCTTCCGCTTCAGATCTTTCTCCATATCAATATCTCTAGAACCATTGAGATTGCCATCTTTGTTTTGACCAGGCACAATGCCTCCAGAGTTCTTTGCATCATCAATAGCATCAAGCTCCCCTTCTTTCTCTTTGGACTTCTTTTTCAATTTCCTCCCTGCTGCTGAATCACTTTTGCTCCACTGAATTTCGTTATTTGAGAGTTTGTCATTTGTTTCTCTAGTGCCATCTCTTTTCTTTTCCATATGAACTTTTATCGTGTCATCAGCATTATTTGAGGAATCATTAACTTTATCAACTATATTGTCCTTTTCATTTTTAGTGATTCTATCTACTGGTCTAGCATTGAATATACGCAAGTTTGGCAATAGATTTTTGACCTGCAACAATATTGGACATAGATTAATCCAGCTTCTCGAAAGAATATTAACATGATAAAATGATTGCGATATTACCTTCTTTGCCAATTTATCATATTCAGCTACAGGGTTTCCCTGCAGATTGAGGTTATTCAGGCTAACCATTGACTTTAGCACCTGCTATTCAAGCGTGTTGCCATTACGCATGGTGAGAAAGTATATAGAAAAAACTTGATGAAAAAAAAATATAAAAGAAACAAATATTTCACTGCCTCACCTTCAATTCTGACCATCTCGTGATCAAGTTCTTTCCTAAGTCTAAATTTTGAAGCTTCTTATTAAAAGCCAACTCGGCTGGAAGAGTCTAGGCAATTAAGAGAGTGAGACAGAGAAAGACAACACAAGAAATGAACGAGATATCAATCACAATACTAACAAAAATAATAATAATAATAATAATAATAATGACTAACAAAAATAATAATAATAATAATAATAATAATGAATTTGAGGACAGTGTGCTATCATAAAATGCCCAGTGGGTACATGATTTACCTTAATGTCATTGTGAGCAAGTCGGAGTTCTTTTAATTCTGTGCAAGACTTAAGCGAAGAACCAATAATCTGAACTTGGCAGTTTGACAGAGAGAGCTGGAGCCAGTTTTGATTAACAGCCTTAGCAACAGTCTTTCAAAATATTAGCTAAAGACAATTAATGACCAAAGCATTGCTTACCTTTGTAATAGCTTTCATATTGAGCAGAGAATCGCCAATTTCGCGAATTGGATTTCGAGAAAGAACTGCAGGACAATCCCGAACGCCAAAGAGCATGATTCAGGTTCTACGGTCTTAATGGTAAAACAAACTTTTATCCCAAGAATCAACTTAAATTCCAATATTGACTTGATTCTGAACAAAGTATCATCAATCACGAACATGTAAAATCAAAAGGAATTGCACACGAGTTTGCTATCTCCTCAAAATCACATAGGCTGTAAAATCAAAGGAATTGCACACGAGTTTGCTATCTCCTCAAAATCACACAGGCTTTCTCTCGACTGAAAAGTCCTAGAATAGATGTTCAACCAAGCCTTCACCACTCCTTTAAACCAAATCCTAGAACAGGTAAAATTAATAGAATTAAAGAATATTGGCTCTAAGAAAAATGTAATTTGTTACTTCTCAAAGAATTACAGCTCTTATCCCTCTCCCATTTTCACCAAAGTTCTATATAGACAACAACACTTGAATAAACATAGGCTAGAGCATGTAATGTCAATCTACCAACAAAGACCAGCCAAATGAATAAATTTCATCAAATACAACGAAAACGAAGCCTGAACTTGAAGAAATAAGAATCCATACCAAGAGTGTTCAATTCCTTCATCTGATCAAGCTTGCATATCGAAACAATCTCATTGTCTGCACAACTCCAAAAAAGAGAAAAAAAAAAGTTAAAAAAAAAAGATTTCCATATATTCATATCACCAACTTACGAAGAGGGTGCTGCAATTACGGTCTAAATCTCACCATTCAGAATTAAAGCACGTAAGCTCACAACAGACATCACCTCATCCATCGATCTAAGCTTATTTTTGCCCGCATTCAACACCTGAATTTCAAAGACAGAACAAGGTGAATTTGAATAATCCAATTAGCTCTTCATTTCCAAACCTAAACTACTTCAAACAATTAGTTTAGTTCGAGCAAGTATCCCAATGGACAATAATAACAAACGGATAAAAGATTTCGGCCAAATCGCCAGTAACAATAAGCATTGAAACCTTCTCATGGGAAGACAAGAATCTCTCATAAGCAACCATTTAAAAGTGTAAAAAATGTAAAATATCATGAACAAAGCAAGGGAATGACACTTACAGTGAGCTTAGAGAGTCCTTCGATTCCTTTTAAGCTTTGCAATTTGTTTTGCACAACTGATAGCCACTTCAAATTCACGCAACGCTTCAACCCCTTCAAATAAAATTTTTAAAAAATGAAATTTCATGCCAAGAAATGATAAAGGCGTAAATTTGTTACTGGGGTGTTGGGGAAATGAATGAATGGTAGGCACCTCAAGAGAAGTGAGGTTGTTGGAGCTAAGGTCGAGCCTCTCCAAGTTGTTGAAATCGGTCAAGCAAGAGACGTCGGAGAGAGCTTTGTGAGTGAGAGTCAGAGATTTTATGGAATTGGGATCGCCAGTCTTGTTGTCCTTCAAAATTTGCTCGGTGCTCAGTCGTGTCATGATTTGGCTTCTTCGGTTCAGTCTTTGAGAATTAACAAAACCCTAGCTTTGAATGTCTCTGCTTCCAGGGTTTATCTCTAAACTCTCACGCAGTGTTTGTTCCGTACTTGTTTGAGTCAACCGACACGTCATTTCAATGTAATTCTTTTTGCAAATCTGAAGGAGTTCATATTAGTGAAATTTACAAGTATGATCCAATTGTTAGGTCAATTCACAAACAATAGCTCAACTTTTCTCTCTCTCTCTCTCTCTTTCTTTTTTCTCTGGGGCCGGATCACAATGCCCAAAAATATGTTTGTTATGTATTTTTGCTTTAATTAGGTTTGAATGGAAAGAAGAAACCTCCCCGTTAAATATCAAACTCTTAACCCTTTTATTACTAATTGAACTTGAGTCATTTTGAGCACAAAAGGCATTCACAAGCAGCCGATCTCTGCCTAAAAGCATCTATGTTTATACTAACTGTATACAGTTTAAATAATCTATCACACATAGTCACTCAGTCATAAACAATCTAGTTTTTCCATCTCTTTTTCACTAGCACCAAACACCATTTTCTTCACTCATTCAACTCTAAATCATTATCAAACCCCAATCGTAAAAATATTAGGCTTGTGTTTTGGAATGTTGTGAGATTTTTTTTTTCTAAAATACAAATTTAATTTAGAGAAAATGTTTGTAAATTATCTAAAACACTTCTTCATTAGCAATGTAGGATGGACTAATGAATGGACAACTCTTATTTTTTACCCTCTGAAACGAAGAAACATAAATTTTATGTAGAGATTGGACTGTGAAATCAATAGCCCTCTTGAGTCCTTTTGCTGAAATTCATTTAATCTTGACGCCTGCTTAGTTGATCTAAATGCTGAAACATGGTGAAAAAATAGTGTAATTTTGGAGGGCTCCAATTCTTTTCTTTTATTGTAATGATCGAGTCACATTGCATCCTGGACTCCAAGTACATAATACAAAAAACATACAGTCACGGAAAAATCTAGTAATATCTTCTTACAAAGCAGCCAAATTCATCCATAAAGCCATCCAAAAAATGACAGTACTTGTACCTCCATCTTCTGCTGACAAGTAGAGGACCTATGAAACACCAAAACCCCACTACAAATCCAAGTGCCAAGCTTACATGCAACAACCAGTCCACTTCGTCTTCATCTTCGTTCCCATTTCCATTTGGATCTTCAGGTACAAGAGGATTATTCTCATTACAATTAGGAAGTGGAGCTCCGCATAGATTGTTGCCGGCAAAACAAGATGCATCGAAGCTTTGCAATTGAGTGCTTGAAGGAATTTTCCCAGTCAAGTGATTGTTGGACAAGTTCAGGTGATTTAAAAATGACAAACTTGACATACTTTGGGGAATTTTACCAGAAAGTTGGTTCGCTGAGAAATCGAGGGACTCAATTGATTTCATATCACCAATTTTCTCAGGAATTTTGCTGGTACAAAAATTGTGGGACAGATTCAGTGATTGCAATCCTTCAAGATTTGTCAGTTCCATCGGTATTTCTCCCGAGAAACTATTCTTCGAAATGTCTATGCTTCTTACCAAATTCAGAAAGGAGTTATATTCAACCATAGACCCTTTCGTCACAACTGATGCATCCACCACAACTTCACTCTCATCCATCAATGCAATGTAGGATATCGCATTCTCTAGAATAGATGAGTCCGTCGTCGCCATAGCAGTGAAGTTACTGATGCATCTGGGTATGGTCCCTGAGAGATTGTTATAAGCAACATCTAAAATTTGTAAAGAAGTTAGACGACAAAGTTGAATTGGCAAATCGCCATGGAACTTGTTTGATCGAAGAATGAGAATCGACAATCTAGAAAATCTTTCTCCCATCCATGTTGGAATATTCCCGACAAAAGACAAAAGAAATGATATGATACCACTATTATAACGTAGCTGTTTATACAACCCACGAAAGGGTTCCCATTGCAGAAGTTGATGTTGATCATGGTAGCTATAAAAAATAAGTCAAGGAAAACAAGGGGAACAGAAACACTCATGATTGTTGATTTCATTGCTGTAGATAGAAGTTTAATTAATGATAAGAAATGTAAGGGTGCTTATGAGAATGTTATCACTTTGAATGATATTTTATAATGTCCTCCGTTTGCCCATCTGATATGTCCATGATGTCCTCAGTTTGCCCATTTGAACAAAAGTATCCAATTTGAAAAGTATCTAATTTGAAAAGTATCCATCAATTTTCTGCAAAAAATTTCCATGCTCTTTACTTGGATAATCAAGCCTGCAAACAATTTGCACTATACTTGCCGGCTTAACATAGTTAATTTTGAACAAAAGTGGTTTACTTGCCGGCTTCATGCAAATATCAACAGACGGTCTTTTTCTTTATCCAAATATACGCTTGAAGTATGATATTCAAGTTCGTGTCGATCTTTGGATTATTTTTCTTTTATTGTTATTTAGCCGGCAACCTAACCCCCCTCACCCTTTTGAGCTGACTTCAAACACTAAATCTCTTATTTATATCACAACTGATTTACTAACTCAATTAGTTAGCAGCCATATAATGCGAATGATAATGAACTAATTTGTCTCACTATTTTTTTTTCTTTTTTTCACATGCTAGCTTTGGTTTGGATCATTGAATGAATATTTTCAGTCACACACTTTTCTCTTAACTCGGGTATTTTGAAGTAAGTTATACGTAAAACAGAACTTGGACGTCCTCAGGACGTGCCAGTGTATAGAAGTAGTGATATGGAAGGGGAAAAAAAACGGTAATTTATACGTCGAAGTCAAGAGCCGGCATCTACAATTTTTTCACCGTTCATTTCAAGTGACTAGCTAGTTTATCCCAATGAATACTGAATTTGAATATATTTATAATAATCAATGGGACAAGGTAAGCAGCCTCAATTTTATAGACAATTTTTACACTAATTTGAACCTTTTGATTAAGAAAGAATTAACGGTCGACATTACAATTCAATTACTTTCATTAATAATATGTTCGCTCTCCTTTAATAGTTCCTTTCAACGTGTTATCAATACATTTTTCTCCCTCATTGCCTTTTCTTCTATTTTCTTTGTTTTTGAAGTGTTGCGCGCAAGTTGGTGTCGACTTTGGGGAATCGATAATGATCTAACTTACCCTCTTTCTTTTTAAGTTTGTAGGGTGGTTGGGCAATTGTAACTTTAAATCTACATTATTAAGTGTTGGATAAAAACTTAGTTAATTTTATTTCACATTTATATGATGAAAAATTTATAGTTATCTCTATTATTTTTATCAAAATTATTATTTAAAAATTATTCTCACTATACGCTATTAACTTTTGTTTTATAATTACAATTTTTTTTTACACCGTCTCAACACCAAACAAAACCTCGATGTACCATTGACATTAGGTATGCATGGTTCGTAGACTATAAGACTTTACCCATTGTAACCTAGGATTTTACGTACTAAAAGTAAGCTGTCTAATTTTATTAAGAATCATGATTCTTAAAAAAAGTAACTCCATGATCAACATCTCTAGAATCATTTAGATTTTGGATGACCATCTTTGTTTTGACCAGGCACAAGGCCTCCAGAGTTCTTTGCATCATCAATAGCATCAAGCTCCCCTTCCTTCTCTTTTTATTCTCACCTACCACTTTCTTCCCAGCTACAAATCAATTTTGCTCTGCAGAATTTTTTTCACTGAGGGTTTGTCATTTGTTTCTCTATAGCTATATATTTTCGATTCCTTCTGAACTTTTATCCTGTCATCAGTACTTTGAGGAATCATTAACCTTATCAACAGCATCGTCCTTCTCATTTTTGGTGTTTTTATCTATTGCTATAGCGTTGAATATATGCAAGTTTGGCAATAGATTTTTCACCTGCTATAACATTGATTCTAGATTAGTCCTGCTGGGAGCACAAATCTACACTTGAAAAACCATCATTACCTTCTTTGCCAATTTATCATATTTAGATACAGTGTTTCCTTGTAGATTGAGGATCAACTAATGAAATTAGCATTTGCCATTTAAGCAAGTTGCCATCATACATGGCAAGAAAGTATGTATATAGAAAAAAAAAATTAATGGAGAAATATAAGAGAAAAAAATTTCGTGCTTCACCTCAATTCTGAGATCTTGCTATCAAATGATTTCCCAAGTCTAAATTTTGAAGCTTCTAATAATAAGCAAACTCGGCTGGAGAGTCTAGGCAATTCAGAGAGTGAGATGGAGAAAGACAACATAAGAAATTAACAAGATATCAATCACAATAATAACAAATAAAAAATATAATGAATTTGAGGACAGCTTGCTATCAATAAAATGAAAAGAAACATTATTTACTTTTTTATCATTGTGAGCATGTCGGGTTTCTTGTAATTCAGAGCAATACTTCACTGAAGAGCCAATAATCTGAACTTGGCAACTTGAGAGAGAGAGAGTTGGATCCAATTTAGATTAACAGCCTTAGCAACAGTCTTTCAAAACATTAGCTAAAGACAATTAATGGCCAAAGCATTGCTTATCTTTGTAATAGATTTCATATTGAGCAGAGAATCGCCGATTTCGTGAATTGGATTTCGAGAAAGAACTGCAGGAGAATCCAAAATGCCGAAGAGCATGCACGATTCAAGTACACCATCGTCTAAATGGTGAAACATTTATCCCAAAAACTGACTTAAATTCCATTAATGACTTCTTTTACTGATCTGAGAGCACAGTATCTTCAATGAAAAAATGTACAATCAAAAGGAATCGCACACAAGTTTACAATATCCTCAATTAAACATATAGCTCTTAGAGTCAATGTTATTGTCAGACTCTGTTATATATATAATCATTTCCAAGTGTCGGTGTCCTTATTTAATTTATTTTAATATGGACACGTTGTTAAATCGTACGGTTAATAGTTTGCCTACATCAACTTTATTGAACTGAATAGTTTAATAGCGTGTTCTCATGAAAAAAAAAATTGATGGCTCCCACACTAGAGGAGGATTTTATATATATAGACACACACACACACACATATACAGAAAATTTTCAATTCAAGATTTTAAAGTGCAGGAAAGCTTGGGAAAGCTTTAAAACTGCATGATTTGAAAGTTTAATTTCATAATGCTATTAAACCCCAATGTTTTAAAGATTTTCCAGACTTTAAAATCTCGAACTAAAAAACTACTATATATATATATATAGTATTACTTAGACTAAGACTCAGGTGACTTGGAAGCACTAATTAAGTGCATGCGCCACGAACTGAGCAATGTCCAAGGGGCATGTGTGTTATACTTTTGGACAGTTCAAACAATTTACCACACACTCATAAACAATCTATTTTTTACACCGTTTTTCATTTACATCAAACACCAATTTTACCGCTCATTCAAGTCTAAATCGTTATCAAACAGCAAAATTTTTAGGTATATTTGGAATGTTATGAGATTTTTTTGGATACTAAGAGTAATTTTCTAATCATATTTCATTCTTCTTATTGCATATATATGTACATGCTTTAGTCTACATGCTTCCAAAGACCCATATAATAAAGTTTAAAAAATATGTCTTACATTAAAAAATAAGAAGAGAGACGAGTCGAACGTTGATGGCAAAGTGGAAACCAACGACATTCATCTATTTTCAAGTAAAGCAAGTGCAAGTCATTAACCTCAATGGAGACCCTCGTTTGGTATATGCGGGATATGATATTTGATATGTACTCGCTCCTAAATTTAGCATACAGAATTGAAATATAACAAAACGTGTGTAGATAAAAGATGAAGAGTCTGGAGATCTAGACGCAAGTAGCTGGGATTTGCTTTCCGAAGAGAGTTGGTTTAAAATTGGAACACAAAGATGTCGTTTCAGGACCCTCAACCTTAATATTAACGCCATTGTACACCAAGTTTATATTCCCAATCTCAATATTTTGGCGTGGAATCTTTTGGCTACACACAAGACTTACGGCAACCTTGGTAGATGAAGTGCCACGGATGTAATTGAATCTCACATTGCTGATCTTCACTCTCGAAGGAACCTGTAAAATATTAACGGCAGGGCATGTAATCATTAGCTGTCAAGTTATAACTGAGCGATCTGCTTTAAAAATTAAGTGAAGCATAATAGTTTTAGAGATGAGTGAATGTTCATGTACCTTTATGTTACATTTATTATATGGGCAATACAGTTGATCTATGACGATGGGATCTTCCACATTGTTCATGACAATGTCTTCAAAAGTGAAGTTGGAAGCCATTCCAACGTGAGAATCAGGCCATGTTTTGACTCTAACCCCGTCGCTTGTGCCTGTGAAGGTGCACTTTCTCACAGTCAATCCAACAACTTCTTCATCCTTTGTATCCTTTCCCAGGCCACCAACACTGATACCATGTCCTGGTCCACAAAAGACGTCAGACACCAAAATATTTTTACTGCCTTCGCCAAGAGAGACATAGTCATCACCGGTGGCTATAACTGACTGTGATATCTCAACCCCATTTGACCTTCCAATATGAATTCCGTTAGTGTTAGGACTATCCGCGTGTGCTGTGATTTTAAGGTCATTTAGCTTCAGGTTGTAGCAACCCAAAATGTTAATATGGAAGTATTTACTATCAACAGATTTTATTCCATTAATTGTTGAGTCGTTCAGGAAATTGAATCGTATAGACTGTCAATTAGACACCAAAGTAATATTAACTAATTATTTAATCTTGTTTTCATTAGCAGGGTTAAAAAAAAAAAAAAGAAGGAACAGAGCATTGTTAACTAGACTTGCTGTGGGAAGCTGGCAGTCGGAGTTTTTGTGGCATTGATTTAGTGGCCATGCAGTTTCGCCTTGGCTGAGGAATGTTCCTTCGCCAGAGAGAGTGAAGTGTCTGAGATATTGAAAAGAGGTCCAGCTTTGTTTATCGGGTAGTTTTGATAGGCCAGCGGTTGCCTGTACAAGCCCTTGAAGTTGAAAGGGGAAATTGGAGCTTTGCAAGAGCCTTCAAATTCGACAAAAGTCACTAAGTACTTTCCCGGTGGAACCAGTACTGTGCTTTTTATTCCATCCCAGTTACAAGCTTCTCTTCTAGCAGTATCAAAAGCCTATATTAAACAAACAAGAACCAAATACTTACTATTTTTAATTAGTAAAGCGACTGTGTTTTCAACTAAGGCTTTCATTTCGTGTTGTTGTTTATCAGCTGTGGCTATTAAGCTACGGATCTTATTTTTCTTACCTTACTGTCATCCTTGATTCCATCGGCCACGGTACCAAAGTCCTTGACGTTGAAAACTCTGTTGGTTGCATCGATACCTTTTACCGAAGTAATGAACAAAACTAGCAGTGAAAATGCTTGCTGGGAGTAGGAGCTGAAACCCATTTTATGACTGATTGAAGTGAAGGTGATTGTATATTCTGTTAAATTTGAGCGGACTTTTTTTTAATTTTATTTTTTTTAATGGTAGATCGGTCATTGTAGAGAATTTTATAAGGTAGTGCGAGTTCAGTTCCTTCACTAATTTTGAATCTTCTATTTAGGATTTTAGGCTTTGGAAAAAAAAAAAAAAAAGGAAACAACTTGTCTTGTTTTAGCATTATTTTGGGAGTAACTTCCTTATAATATAATGGTGGCTGTAAATTGTTTCTTTGGTCCATTGATTTCTTCGTTATTGTAACTTTTACTATCCTGTTTTTAGCAAATTCTACAACTTACATATTTCACAATCCAATTCTCGCTTTATAGGGTTAAGTGAAATATTTTATTTCACAATCCAATTCTCGCTTTATAGGGTTAAGTGAAATATTTTTGATGATATATCTCTAGCCGGGTCTCTGAATTTTTCTTTATGAAATA
This sequence comes from Atalantia buxifolia, assembly GCA_030444775.1. Taxonomy (NCBI): domain Eukaryota; kingdom Viridiplantae; phylum Streptophyta; class Magnoliopsida; order Sapindales; family Rutaceae; genus Atalantia; species Atalantia buxifolia. The sequence goes on from CM059838.1 coordinate 11,726,245, forward strand.
AGTGAACCGAGAGCCGCTAGCTACTCCAATTTCTATAAGGATTTTGTTCAATCTAGTAACCATTTATCTATTCGAAATTAATCTTTCATGTATTATGACTAAAAGTACAACTAAAAATATAAAAAAAATTTATAGAATTGAAACGGATTTGGACTATTCATCAATTAGCTGTGACGAGGCTTTTACAATCTTTTATCACATGCGTGTTCATAGATAAGAAGAATTTGATTACATATAATTTTTATTTTTGAAACCTTGTCATTCAACTTAATTAGGATTTTGTATTTTGTACTTTTCCAATTGGGTTCGGGCAGCTTAATATTCGGAGTCCCAGTAGCACAAAGTATTCATTCATAATCATTAACACAAGTCCACACATATCGTTATACTGATCATCGTCTAAAGGTCTAGCTAAATTATGTATTTAATCAACTCCCCCTCTAGATACTTCGATTTTGGTATCCTGGATCTTGATTTCGGTTGATCTTGAAGATGGCGGATGAACAATCAACAGCAACAAGCAGTAATGCATTGAGGATCAACTTTGTATCAGAAGAACAATTGGATGAAGCCAAAAAGACAAGAGGCGAAAGAGTTGAAGACGCGACAGCACTGAGAGACAGGCCTCTTCACGAGATACTGAACGAGAACAAAGCCAAACAGAAAAAGGAACTCGAGGACCGCAGGAAGCACAAGCCTCCGAAATCCTTGGACGAAGACGAGGCCTAGTTTCTTGATGGATGGGAGTCGTATAAGAAGGAAAAAAAGAGAGGCGGCTTGCCGACGAAGAGGCCCTAGAGCTTCGGCATTTCAGGGCAGCCGTGGCATCACAATGTATTGCTTCCAAGGAAACATTAACAGAGAGTGATAATTGGGAAGAAGAATCCAGCGTCTCGTCCCTTGAGCTCGATTATGAAAGTGGTGCCGCTGGCAAAGAAACCCAAGAAAGATTTTCAAAGTATAGCAGCAGAATCTTCTTCAGATACGTTGGAAAAGTTTGATGCGGCTGAAAAATCTCCCGAACCTTCAATGCTAAAAAGAAATAGGGGTGATGCTGATCATAATAAACCCCCTGTAACAATAAGTATGGTTTCATACGGTTCTGATAGCGAATTTATGATTGATTACTATGGTAGCTGTTTATATTGTTGTTATTTCAGGAAAGCTTTGATTTATTTATGCCTTCTGTTCTTCTTCTCACAATCAATTAGAAATACTAGCACGTACTTACCCTTTTTTTTTTTTTTTTCATTATATTGCTGATATTTATAATCAAATAATTACTGAAATTATTCTATATTAAATCTATAAAGCACAACCAAAATTTTTTATTGTCACTAATAGTAGAGAAATATTTACTCACATTTTGTAAGAAAAAGACTAACTCCACTCAACTTGTTCATTAAAAAACTCAATTAAGTACTTTTTTTTCTCTGGCAAGTGCAAGTAAGTCCACATGGATTGTATTTACCATTTTGATGCATTTTCTTTTTTCTATATTGAAAACATTAATTTCGGATCACTCTTTTGTGAAATGTTAATTTTCAAAGTATATTCTAAATTATTGTAAATCTCAACTTACCTTCTATTTTTCTAAAGAAGATAAAAAAGCTTCCGTCAACCTCCCCTCATTTTTCACTTATCCTTTGAATAAAATTGAGAGTAAGTTAAAATTTACAATAGTTTGGGGCTGTTTTAAAATTTTTACCTCACAAGGGGATATTTCAAAAATTAACTATAGTGAAAATAGTAATAAAACACTTTTTAATTATTTGTAATATCTCTAAAGATTTCATCCTAAGTAATATGGTGGCATCCATCCATTAGATGGTGGAAATGTGAAATAAGATTTTACATTCTAATGGATGAATGACATATATTAAGAACTAATACTAAAGATCATTAAAATAAAAAAAAATTATGAAAGAAGGTTATTCACATTTTTCTCACTTTTGCTGAAATATTACCCCATGATGCAAGCCGAAATAAATTGTCAAAAGTTATAACAATCGTAAAATTATTAGCCAACATATGGTGATGTATTAATTTGGGGTGTTTATGAGTTCAAATGTTGAATGAGTAACATAAATGGTATTGTTGGTATTAAGCGAACCTCAAGGATTCCCATGAAATAATCCCTAATAATTTATTATTATCAATAAAAAATAACGAGCTTCTGGTGCTGGTGCTGGTGCTGGACAACAGAATGAGATAACGCCTCTGTCGTTCCCAACATTCGGCATCAAACAAGAGTGCAGCGACGCGGTCTGTCTCGCAGTGCACAAATATCCTTCATCTTCAAACAAACAATTAGCCAAGAAACAAGCGAAAAAAGCCCAACAAAAATGGAAGTTCTTTCAAGAATTAGCTTCTTAACAAACTACACTCGCTCTTATTTCCCCATATTCTTTCCACTTCCTCGTACCCAGAAGCCGCTTTCCAAGAAAACATCACCATCTTCTCTCTTAAGAACAAGCACTCGTCCAGGTCAGCCACCATCCTTTGCCCTTTTTTGTGACGCTTCCTATGCTTGCCACCGAATTCCCATTTCAGCTTTTGTGTTTTTTTTTTCTCCTTATTTGACTTCTTAGTGAGTGAAGTTGCTGAAGAGGATATTCTGCAAATGTTCTTTAAAGATAGGGAACTGAATGAAGATTTTATTTCCAAAGCTTCTGATATGTTTTGGCTGAAGGGGGCTTCGAAATTTGTTGACTCTGATGCTGATGCTGGCAAATTTGCTGACAATTCTGAACAAGCTCACCAGGTAGATTTCTTGATTTTGATTCATAAGAATGTATTGTATTCTTTGCTTCGGATATGCAATTGTCGGTTCTAATCTCTCTTCGTGTCCCCTGAGGTGGTGTAGAAGTATGATAATTTCAAACATTTCTGGTTTATGGAGCGTCTTTGTCAGTATTGTTCGTGATTCTTGGAGTCTCTTAAGTTTTGACTTTGGAGTATGGACAGTGGAATTGATCCTACTACTAATAATGGAGCAGCTTAGCTGTTTCAATGAGAAATCTTCCAAAATTGCTTATTTATTTAGTTTTGTGAATATCAAAGAAGAAGTTACTGAATGATATAATTATGCCTAGTGCAAAAAGAGCAAATTGATTCATTCAATATCTTGAAGGATTTTAAAACTTAGCCAAGCCTGTATTCTGATGGAATTAGCAGTAGCTTGCGTACTCTTCTTCCTAGGCTTTTATAAGACATAAATTACTGCATGAGGTGCAGCTCCGCCGTACAATTGAGGCTTAGACTGGGGCAGCACTGCTGTTTATAGAAGGAGGAGTCATTCGTTCCCAGCATCGTGAAAAGGTTCCACTGAAATTTGAAGCAGTTGACAATGCAGATGCCTTATTCTGATCTGTCCTATGTCACCTCTTTAGCATTACACTGTGGCATCAACTCCATTCTTGACGCATTTATGAATCCAAAGTGCATACATATCTCCATGCTGGTTTCAGCTACTCTCTGCTTTAAAGTTCCTTAATTTAATTGCTATGTATAACTGTATAACATTCCGTTCGTTCTGTGTCATTCTGTTCGTTTTTATTCTGGTGTCTTAGGTAATTTATTGTGCTTGTGATTTCATTGATGGTATGTATATTGTAGGTCATAGAAAGTGACAATGATGATGGATTTTTGAAACTCTGGAAAACCCGTGAGTGGCTGTTAGGTGACAACTCTGCACCGATCAATAAGAAACCTTCTGCTAAGGTATGCATTTTGTTGGCTATCAATAAAATATGATGAGCTTGCTTGAAAACACTCTCTCCCATCTCTCCATCCTCCTTCCCTTCTTTTCTCCCCATTTCAGCAAAGAAGGGGAATTTGTTTCAAGTTTTATATCTGCAATTTCTTACTGCTAATTAATGCATGTAAATACAGGCTTTGCAGGATAACAGTGAAAGAAGGAAGAAACTGAACTTTCTTAGATATGAAGCCGTATGATACTTCTCTTGAAATTAGAATTTCTCCTGGTTAGTTGGTTGTCGATGTGATGTCAATGCCTGCAATTGGGATCTTTCTGTTCAGTTCTAACTCCACTATTTCTTTTAAAAAGTTTGAAATTTAAAATGTTTGTTGTTATCTAGCTACCGTAGAAAGAGCTGATTAATAAATGAACATATTTTATAAGTACGTGCAAGGGTGGACTTGTTTTTCTCCTTTTGGTTCTAGGGGTATGATTTCATTAGGGTTGGGCAAACGGTTCGGTTTTTGCCGAACTGAACTGAAAAAATTTGGTTTGGTTCGGTTCTATGAACAAAAACCGAATGGTTCTAAATTAGTGAACCAATTGGTTTTTCGAACCGAACTGAACCGAAAAACCGATTGGTTTGGTTTGATTTAATTATAGTATATTAATTGAAAATATAAAAACCAAAAAACAAATTTCTCTCTCAAATCCCTAATCCTAAATTTCAATTTCAATTGAAAAATGTGAACTAAACCGAACCAAACCAAACAGAAATATAGAACCAAACCGAACCGAAATGTTTCGGTTCGGTTCGGTTTGGTTTCTAAATTCGGTTCGAGTTCGGTTCATACTCTTCAGAACCAATTGGTTTTGGTTCGGTTCGGTTCGGTTCGGGACTTGAACCGAACTGAACCGGTTATTGCCCACCCCTAGATTTCATTATACTTATCTCTGTATCTGTAATCTTGTGAGCTGAATGAGCTGATGTTCACCATGTGATTGTTTTGATAAAAAGTTGTTTATGTATTTTTCTGTTAGCAATTGGCTCTTTGGGAGATGTCTGTTTGCAAATGAAGCTGTAAATTTGGTTACTTAACCTTCTTTTTTGAAACCATATTTCTCCAATTCGATTCCTAGGTAACTGGGATAGGACTTAATAGATTCAGTTTTATGTTAAAGTTGGTAAATGTTAATAGAACTAAGGGTTCACAGATTAGGTATGGTACCTGTATGCTTTTATTTTCTATTTGTATTGGTTAGATTTGAAAACTATTGTTGGAGTCCTACCTATCTGCTTAACTTTTAGTGGAGTGGTAACATAATAGGGAAAAGGAGCTATTTTGATCAAGTTGTCTTGTATTTGGATTTTCTGATGTGTTACCTGGATTATTAGAAAATTGTATTTGTGCTTCTTGTTATAGCATGATTGTTGTTATGTTTGATTTACATGCCTTGCATACAAGGTACATGTTAGACTCTGTAGTCTCGGGCTGTTTTCTCTCTGCTTAAACTTTCAGGTTGTGTGATAAATTAACAATGTTAGTACCTAAAGGCTTGCTTCTGCGCCATAGTACTACAAAAGCTGTCTAAGATGCTGATTTTTGTACTTTGATCTGGCAGCTCAAGAGGGAACTGATGCTTTTGTCAGTTGGCATTGGAACTGCATGTAGTGGGTATTGTTTGATAACGCTCTCAGTCCAGGTAATATCTTCAGAGAAAATTAAAGCACAGTATTTAAAATTTAAAAATTTTTTAATATCAGACAGACCTTTCTCTAGCTTCTTTAATAGAAGTCTGGAGTTTTGCACTCTGTTATTTTGCTGAAAGATATGATTGGAAATAAGTATGAGGATCTGGTGACAATGGCTCTAAACTACTTTTTTATTATATTTTCATCTATTTTCAGTATTTGACTGTACAAATTGCGATAGAGTAGGCAAAATTTTTTTTTTCCCCTCCCTATTCTACTTTATTGAATGGATTCATGTACTTTCTTTAAATGTCAAGTAAGATGTTTGTGAAATATTGTAAATTTTGGGCTTATATAGAAATGACCTTATTAATTTTACAGGCGGCTTTTAGCTATATGGTTGGCGTTCTTTTCAGGTAAGCTGATCTTTTTATTTTTCATTTATTTATATGTAGTTTTTTTTTTTTTGGGGTAGAAAACATAGAAACTTGTGTTAAGAAGAAAAACATGTACAGAAAGTGAAAAAGGAGTCCACAAATAAAGAACCCCTAAAGATCACAAAAAGCTATGCAGTTCAATGCTGATCAGATGACCAAAAAAGTATAGGATCTATGTGACTAAATGATCTCACAACAAAAACAAGCTCAAAAGCACAGAATTAAGCCAACACCCCTTGCAGTTTAGATGAATGAAGAATAAAGAAGAATCTTGAAATTCCTTTGTAATGATGCCCAAAGAAAAGCTAGTAATCCCACTCTTTCCCACAAAAAGATGATGTCTTCCTCAGAATCTTAAAAACAATCTTTAATTTCTTTAAAGCCAAATCACCCAAAAAGTGGCCAGAACTGAACATTTCCATAACACTCTAGCTGTTTTACCTTTCCCAAAAGCATCAATAATCTCTGAAAGCTGAGAAATGCTAGAAGCTGGAATCACTCAAGAAATTCTGAAACAATGAACAGCATTGTGACAATGCAAAAATAAATGATCTGCACTTTTGCTATTTCTCTTGCACATGACACACCAAGAAGGACAAGCACACATTATGATTCCATCTTTGAATAGCATAGTTTACCTAGAGCCAAGGACCCAACAAAAGTGGAACTTTACTAGGGTCTTTAGCGTTCCAAATCACTGGGTAAGTTGATCTATTTTCACTAAGGATAATATTTGTTAAATTAATACCTTGATGAGCCAGTTTTCGAACTCTAAGCTCAATGCCGAGCCCTGGTTTTTGAGCTACGACTCAAAAGGAAGGTTTATGAATAATAACAATACTAAGTACTGGATCAGTTATCAAAAGAATGGTAGATTCTGCTGTTTCAGTTACTTTGATTGAAAACTTTTTCATCCAAATTTTTACCTGCCAATAATGTAAAAATAAGTGTATAACAACATTATAATGCAAGGAAACCATGATAATGTGAGATGCAAAGTTTCCATAAAAATTTACTGTTTAGTCATCCACAGGAATTTTTGGCCTAAAAAACCAATAGCTGGAGAAATGGCCCATGGGGTTGATATCTTCTATCAAATATTCTTGACCTAGTGAACTCCCTTGTATGTTTTCTCTGTGGAGGAATTATCTTTGGTTGGTCTAGTCGGTACTCCAAAGATCTCAGAGAATTTAAAGATATCGCTCATTTTCTAGTTTAGGGAAGTGAAAAACTCCGAGGAGTGCTTTTAGCACTTTTTTGGATGGAACATTGAAAAAATGTTTAGTAACAGCAGGAGACCATCTGTTCTTATTACTGATCCTAATTTTGGTAGTTTAACAAACCTCATTTCCAGTGTAGTTGCTTGTACCTTCAGCTCTTATACCAACATGCAGACCCTCTGTCCAAGGAAATGGTTCCTCAGATTTTCATGCAAAAGAAGTCCAAGAAGTACAGATTAAAGCTTCTGCATTTTTTTTTATTCCCCTGATGGCTGCTTTGTAGCTAAGTTATTCTGTCTCCCCCTTGCATAAGCAAAACATTTCCTTTTCTTTTGTAGAATTGGAATTAGAAGCGAGGACCTTAAGGACTTCTTAGAGAGATCAATCAAGGGAAGTAGCCTTGCTCTTTCGTCTCCAAGGCTTGTGATCCCGGCTACAATATATGGTTTGTGGGTTCTGTCTTATCGGTATTTTGCCAATGACTTCTTTGATTTCCAGGTAGCAATTAAAAGAACTTTTATTCGTTTCAAAAAAAAAAAAGGAACTTTTATTGTTGTCTGCTTCTGTTTGTATGAATTTTCAAATTGATCATGAAGCCCTCAAACTGTTAACATAAGTTGTGTTTATTAATTGGCCCATTGGTTCCTGTTTATTGCAGATTGTTCCAGCCATGGTTGGCATGTTTGTATATAAGGCTGCTGCTCTTGTTCAAGTTTACAGAGACAACGAAGACTTGCAATTAGTTTTTCCAGAAAATGAGGAAGGTTCAAGTGACTGAAATTATCCATATTAGCTCCTGCAGTATTTCATTTTGATTCTGAAATATTTTGAAGCAGAAAGTGTTCCCAAAGACTAATTTCTATGGGCTACCATCTAGCTTCTAGTAGAAAAAGCACCCCACAAATCTAAGTGGAATGATTCATTTTCCTCAGCGGCTCTATAGGCAAAGTTGACTGGTTAAAGTTGAACTTCAGAGACTTGTAGGGACCACCAGGCATGTCTTCCAAACTCCAACTTTTATCCAATCCTTTTATTGCCATGAGATAATGACTGCCCAAAAAAATTGTTATGATGGATAACATAGAACCATCTGAGTTTGTAATGCTTTCACGTTTTAGGGCCTTTTAGCACAATAAAGACGATAATTTGAATTATCAGTGATCATTTGTAATGGGATGTCAATCCTCAAAATTGTTTGCGAGATTATGGTAATGTATGTATGTTGCAATAATCCAAATCCAAAATTTTTGTGACACAACTGTGATTCCTCTTCTATGCCCTTCATCGTGATCTTTTCTTAATTATATTCACCTGTATGTTTCTGCATTTCTGCATGATTATGGAAACCATCCAAGCCAAAACCTTTTTGTTTGCTTTAACTATGTAGTTTGTACTCAAAATCATGTATCATTTAGGAAGGGAGTGATTGCAGTGTTTGTAGCAAAACTTGAATCACAATAGACGATTATAATGCTTGTTCAAGATGCTCTTCTTTCCTCCCCTCTTTTTTTTTTTTTTTTTTTTTTGACATAAAAGGAAGTCTTGCTAAAAAATAGGTTTGTAAACAATCTCAAACTGTTCTTGATAAGCAATACAGGATGCATATGGGTCGATTTATTAGATCAACAGCTCTCTGATTTAGTATAAAATGTGTCTAATTTTAAAGGGTCCAATTTTTCCGCTTTATTGTGTAATACTTCATTTCTTGTTTAGAGGACATTAAACAACAATTTAATAGAAAAAGCATAAAACAACACACTGATAAACATGAAAAACTCTAGTAGCATTCTCTTACAGAGCATCCAAATCTATCGACACAGCCATCCAAGAAATAACAGTATTTGTACCTCCATCTTCTGTTGATAAGTAAAGGGCCAATGAAACACCAAAAACCAAACACAAATCCAAGTGCCATGCTGACATAAAATAGCCAGTCAACTTCATCTTCATCTTCGTTTCCATTTTCATTTCGATCTTCAGGTACAAGAGCATTCTTCTCGGGACAATTAGGAAGTGGAGCTCCGCAGAGATTGTTCCCAGCAAAACTGGATGCGTCCATGCTTTGCAATTGAGTGCTTGAAGGAATTTTCCCAGTCAAGTTATTGTAGGATAGATTCAAGTGATTCAGAAATGATAAACTTGACATACTTTGAGGAACTCTACCAGAAAGCTGGTTCATTGAGAAATCGAGGGATTCAATTGAACTCATATTTCCAATATTCTCTGGAATTTTTCCCGTAAAAAGGTTGTGGGAAAAATTTAATGACTGCAATCCCATAAGATTTGTCAGTTCCCTTGGTACTTCTCCTGAGAAATTATTATTGGAGATGTCCATGATTCTTACCAAATTAAGAATGGTGTTATATTCAACCATAAACCCTTTCGTCACAACTGATGCATCCTCAAAGACATCTGAGATGCCTCCCCTTATATATGATATGGCATTATCCTGATCACGTGAGTTCGCTGCCGCCATAGCAGTGAAGTTATTGATGCATCTTGGTATGATCCCTGAGAGACTGTTATGTGCAACGTCTAAAATTTGGAGAGAATTTAGACGACAAAGTTGAATTGGAAAAGACCCATGAAGCTTGTTTGATCGAAGATTGAGAATCGATAAACCTGAAAATCTTTCTCCCATCCATGTTGGAATGTCGCCAACAAACTCATTTTCACCCATGTCCAGTACTTTCAAATTTGAACAATTTTGAATTGACACAGGAATTATTCCAACCATTCCATTGTTGCGAAGGTTCAATAATTGATGAGAACTTATAGTCCCAATTGAGGCAGGAAGGCTACCAGAAAAATTGTTGTTGCCTAAATTCAGCACAAGCAAGTTAGGCCAGTTCATCCAACAATCAGGTATATCTCCAGAAAAATAATTTTTTGAGAGTTTGAGATATACGTAAATGTTGTCCGACTCGTTCTCCCCCTTGCATAGTAAATGGAAAATGGATCCTGAGAAAGCATTGTTGGAAAGATCAAGTAGACCCGGGGAAGGTACAAAAGGCAATGGGCGGTCAAAATTTGGAATCTCACCATAGATTTGGTTGGTAGAGAGATTCAAGTACACATACTGGGAAATGGAATTCCAAAACCAACGAGGAATAGTATCTGAAATTCTTGTGTTGGATATGTCTAGAATGAACAAATGCTTTTGCAAACGAAGCCACGATGGAAATTGAGGCCCTAAATGACATGACCTCAATCGTAGTTTTTCGAGTTGAAAACGAGGAACCCAACTCTGATTGACTTTGAAGATTAGCGAGTTTCCAAATGCAGAAAATGAGGTCAATTTTGTTAGGTTGACGAAGTGAATTTCAGAAAGAGTTCCATTTAACCTGTTGTTGGACAAATCCAGAAGTTCTAAGTGTGATAATTGTCCCAAAGACATTGGAATAGCACCATTCAGCGTGTTATTGAAAAGATCTAAGTCTGTCATCGATGAAAGTTCCCCTAGAGCAGGCGGAAGGGGACCTGAAAGAGAGTTATCTCTCAATTCAAGAGTGTGCAGACTTTTAAATTGCCCGAGTTGATTTGTCAAGTGACCAGAAATGTGACAACCGCTCAAAACCAGTGACTCTAGTGCATATGCACCACATGAAGAGAAGATATCTAAGACTTGTGATAAATCTTGACCCAATTTGACATATGAGACGTCTATTGATGTTAACTTACAAAGTCTTACAAATGATGTTGGAATCTGCCCTCCAAGTTTAACATTGAAAGAAAGGTCGAGAGTTTTGATAGAAGTCAATTTTTCTAGACCCATTGATGAAATCGTACCTCGCAAGCTATTACTTCCAAGAGAAAGGAACTCAAGATCATTAAGCTTAGACAACCAGCCAGGTATTGCAGAATTGAATTCATTAGAAGATAAATCAAGATGTCTAAGAAACTTCAAGTTTCCTAGTCCACTGGGGATTTTACCTTGAAATTCATTATGGCTAAGATCGACAAAGACTAAATTACGAAGACCAAAAACCCAACTACTATATTGAAACAAAGAGTTATTAAAATGGTTTCCAGAAAGATCGAGGCCCTTAAGGGAGGAAAAATTAGCAGAGGATAATGAAGGAAAGTGATGGAGTTCACAGGAGGACAACTTTAATACTTTTAAAGAAGGGAGTGAGTTTATCGTCAGTAAGCCGTCAGAGGATTTACTAAGGTCAACCAGACTCAGATCGAGGTGCTCAAGCAGGGAAAGACTAGATAGCCATGAAAGACTTTCAACTTGTAACTCATAATAATTCTTATTGACATCAAGATATTGAAGATTGGAGAGATTTCCAAGTTGGTAAGGAATCACGCCTGCAAATTCGGCTCCAGATAGATTTAGATATCTAAGGTTCTTAAGAGAACCAAGATATTTGGGAATCTGAATTCCCTGGAAATCATTACCACTTAAGTCCAAGTGAATCAAATACTTTAAGTCAACCAAAGAGGGATTTATCTTACCAACCAGCTTCGACCCCGTGCCATAACTAGGATTAGGGTTTCCGAGGTTGAGCTGAAGGACATGGCCAGTGAAGTTGTTACAAACAACACCATCCCATGCACAGCAATCTCCATCACCAATATTCCAAGAGGCAAGGCGGTTTGAAGGATCATTGAGATCTTGCTTCAACTTTAAAAGCGCTTGTCTCTCACTGTCTATGCAACCCACGTTGGACTTGCCCATGCAGAAGCTAATGTTGATCATGTTAACTAAAGTAAACAACTCAAGAAAGAGAAGGGCAACAAAAACACTCATGGTTGATTTCATTATTGTGGATAGTGATGAATTAATTATGGGGAAAGGAAGTTTGCTTGTGATGAGAATGTTAAGATATTGTTTGATATTTATAATGTCCTCCGTTTGCCCATATGATATGTTTGCATGAATCGAATTTGGTACGTAACAGTATGATCGAAAAGGATTTATGACCTCAGTCTCACATTTCTTCAAGAAATTTCCGTGCTCGTTGGTTTGGATCATCGTCAAGTCTTCTAAGTCATCAATTAACTGTTTGCTTTGACCCCTCGGTGGACTTTCAATTTGCATTATTACAGTGGGAGACACAAACAAATAAATCCAAAAAAAAAAGAGTTTTAAAATAGGAATTGAATGGTTAAAATGATATACTGTAGAGTAATAGGCTAATTATGAAGTTTCAGAGTTTTACGTTGTTGAAAAGTCAAAAAATCTTTTTGACATGCATAACCTCCTAGCCGCAATATTGGAAATATTGATAAATCATGTGGATGGATCGTAGAAATTGAAGCCAAATGAGTTGGTGAAGCATGTGATTATTTGACAAATTCATAACAACTTTGATAAATTGGTAAATTGTTGGTGAGCACCGAAATTGTAATATTGCAAACTACTTATAGAAGAAGTTTTTCATTTGTAAAGTATTTCAAAATTAGAGAGAATTTCAAATTGAGAGAATAACAATTCAATTATAGAATTGTTAAGAGAGTGAGCAATTGGAGAGAAGTGTGTCTGGAAAATTTATCTTTTCTGTAAAGTGTGAGAGTACTGGGTGTATTTGGCTTCTAGGAAAGTGAGATTTTTTACTTAAATTTGTACTTAAATAATTATTAATAATACAATTATTTTTCTCTTACTCCCGTGGTTGTAGGCATATTGCTGAACCACATAAATTTTGTATTTTTTATTTTTCTGCGATTATTTGGTGTACTTGATTCCGCATTCCGCGCACAACAAATGGTATCAGAACTGACGGTTTGTACTTGAGGGGATATGATACTTTTCACATATACGGTTCTATTCTCATATACGGTACTGTTCACGAATATGGTGAAGGCGGCCATTTGTACTTAAGAAATAGTCTATTGTAAGTAGTGTGTATTTTTTGCATGTCTAGAAAAGTTCTATCAACAAGGCGATAAGAGCTTAAGGAGTCTATGTTTTAAGTGGGATCATTGTGACCCCTCCATTCTCCTAGAAACTTTCCTGGTGCATTTATTCACGCGAAATTAACATCATAGAGGCTGTTTTTCAAGTGGAAATAGTTCATTGAGAAAATAGTAAAAGGAGAAACTTCCAAAATTGGGGAGAGATCTACCAAGACTATTTTAGGAGATACTTCAGGTGGGAGGTGAGATTTGTCAAATCGTTATTCAGCACCTATTATAAGAGGCCAAAAGATCGATGTTGAAAATTTTGATGGGAAAATCAACTTCGGCATGTGGAGGCGCGAAGTTATGGATGCCTTTATTTAAGTCAATCTCGATGTTGTTCCGAAAAATAAAAGGCACTTGTCTGACGAAGAAACTTGGGATCGTATGAATGAAAAAGCCTGTGGTCAGATAAGATCTTGTTTGACCAAGAAGGTGAAATACTTGGTAAAAGATGAGGAGTGTACAATGATTTTGTGGCGTACATTGGAGGAGAAGTACTTGCTAAAAAGTCTTGAAAACCGCCTTCATGTAATGAGCCAAGTATATGGCTTTCGAATGAAGGCTGGGGTGTCAATGCAGGATCATGTTTTAAGATTTGAAAAGTTACTTGCTGATTTGAAGAATCTTGATGAAAATATTAAGGATGAAGTCAAGGTTATGATTCTGTTATACTCACTACCAGGGGAATATAGTCATTTTGTGACCACCTTAATATATGAAAAAAGTGTGATCATCTTCAAAGATGTTTGCACAGCATTGACCAATTTAGAAATTCGAAATAATGATAAACACTCTGAAAGAGCATCGTCTGAAGCTTTGTTTGCCAAAGAAAAGACGATGAAGAAAAAGAAACATGGTGGAAAGAATTCTTGATCCAAATCGAGAAGCAGAAATATAGCTCGAGACGAGTGTGCCTTTTGTCATGAAAAGGGCCATTGGAAGAAAAATTGTCCAAAGGCTCAAAAGAGAGATAAGAAGAAACCAACAGCAACAAACATAGCATGTAAAGATGAAGACTCTGATTATTCACTAAGTATTACTCCTGCAGCATACGTGGCTAGTTCGAGCGAGTAAATACTTGATACTGGAGCAACTTATCATTTGTGTCCCATTAAAGAATGGTTTACGGATTTTCGTAATTTGAAAACCTGGTGCTGTTGTGATAGGAAAATATTCAACCTTGTCGCAGAATGGGGATAAGGACAGTTCGTCTCAAAATGTTTGATGGAATGGTCAGAGAACTTAAAGAGTTTAGATTTGTTCCAACTTTAAAGAAAAATCTAATTTTTGTGAGTACTCTAAAAGCTAAAAGCTAAAGGCTACAAGGCTACAAGGCTACAAGGTTCTTTTAACTGGGGTTTTTTAAAGTAATCTATACGTAAAACAGATCTTGGACGTCCTCACGACTTGCTAATATTTAGAAGCAATGATATGAGGGGGAAAAAAAGTAATTTATACGTCGGAGTCGAGCGCAAGCATCTACAATTTTTTCATTGTTCATTTCAAGTGACTAATTTATCCCAATGAATATTGAGTTGAATATATTTATATTAATCAATGGGACAAGTTAAGTAGCCTCAATTTTATAGACAATTTTAAAACTAATTTTGAACCTTTCGATTAAGAAAGAATGAATGGTGAGGATTACAATTCAATTGGTAAGGATTGCAATTCAACGAGTTTCATTAATAATAATGTTCACTCTCCTTTAATAGCTCTTTTGATCGTGTTTTTTTTTAGGAGACTATTACTCATTATATTTACAATCATATAATTACTGAGACCAATTTACATCAATTTTGATATAGCATCGCTCAGATTTTAACCCTCTCAAAAATGCATTGAACGTGTTAACAACGCATTTTTCTCCCTCGCTACTTTTTCTCCTATTTTCTTTCTTTTTGAAGTGTTGCGTGCAAGTTGGTGTTGAATTTGGGGAATCAATAATGGACAACTTACCATCTTTTTAAGTTTGTATAGTGGTTGGACAATTGTAAATTTAAAGCTACATTACTAAATTGTTAGATAAAGTTTAGTTCATTTTATTTCTTATTTATGTGATGGAAAATTTTTAGTTATCTTCACTATTTTTGTTAAAATTATTATTTAAAAATTATTTTTATCATATACTATTAATTTTTATTTTATAATTATAATTTTTTTTTTACACCAACCATCTCAATACCAAACAAAATCTCGATAGATATTCATTATTCTTCGCAAGCTATAAGACTTTACCCATTGTAGCATGGGATTTTGCATTCTACAAGTAACTGTCTGATTTAATTAAGAATCATGCTTCTTAAAAAGGAGAACTCCATGATCAACATCTTTAGAATCATTTAGATTTTGGACGACCATCTTTGTTTTTACTAGGCATGAGGCGTCCAGATTTCTTTGCATCATCAATAGCATCAAGCTCCCCTTCCTTCTCTTTTGATTTTCACTTACCAATTTCTTCCAGCTGCAAATCAATTTCGCTCTGCTGAATTTCTTTCATTGAGAGTTTGTCATTTGTTTCTCTAGAGCTATCTCTTCTCGATTCCTTCTGAACTTTTATCTTATCATCAGCACTATTTGAGGAATTACTAACCTTATCAACAGCATCTTTCTTCTCATTTTTGGTGTTTTTATCTATTGGTCTAGCATTGAATATATGCAAGAGTGGCTTTCTTTACCTGCTATAATATTGATTGATTCCAGATTAGTCCTGCTAGGAGCAAAAATCTACAATTGAAGAACCATCATTACCTTCTCTGCCAATTTTTCATATTTAGCTACAGTGTTCCTTGTAGATTGAGGATTAACTAATGACTTTAGCACTTGCCATTCAAGCATGTTGCCGTTATACATGGCAAGAAAGTATGTATATATAGCAAAAAAAACTCTATGAAGAAATATAAAAGAAAAAATTTTCATGCTTCACTTTCATTTCTGAGATCTTGTGATCAAATTATTTCCCAAGTCCAAATTTGAAGCTTCTAATAATAAGGAAACTCGGCTAGGAGAGTCTAGGCAAGTCAGAGAGTGAGATG
Organism: Atalantia buxifolia; assembly: GCA_030444775.1. Lineage (NCBI taxonomy): Eukaryota > Viridiplantae > Streptophyta > Magnoliopsida > Sapindales > Rutaceae > Atalantia > Atalantia buxifolia. Next base: position 11,742,240 of record CM059838.1, read on the forward strand.
AAGAAAGACAACATAAGAAATGAACAAGATATCAATCACAATATTAACAAATAAAAAGAATATATGTAATGAATTTGAGGACAGCTTGCTATCAATAAAATGACCCCTGGGAACATCATTTACCTTTTCGTCATTAGAAGCAAGTCGGGGTTCTTTTAATCCAGTGCACTACTTCAGTGAAGAACCAATAATCTGAACTTGGCAACTTAAGAGAGAGAGTTGGGTCCAATTTAGATTAACAGCCTTAGCAACAGTCTTTCAAAATATTAGCTAAAGACAATTGATGATCAAAGCATTGCTTACGTTTATAATAGATTTCATATTGAGCAGAGAATCGCCGATTTCGCGAATTGGATTTCGAGAAAGAATTGCAGAAGAATCCAAAATGCCGAAGAGCACGATTCAAGTACACCATGGTCTAAATGGTAAAACAAACATTTATCCCAAGAACTGACTTAGATTCCACTAATGACTTCTTGTACTGGTCTGAGACTGAGAGAAGAGTATCATCAATGAGAAAATGTAAAATCAAAAGGAATCGCACACAAGTTTACAATATCCTCAATCAAACGTATAGCACTAGTAGAGTAGTAAAGTCAATGTCATTGTTAGACTCTCTCTTTCTCTCTCTCTTTATATATATATAATCATTTTCAGGTGCAAGCGTCCTCATTTTTTTTTAATGTGGACATATTATTAAATCGTGCAATTAATAGCGTGTCTGGACCGACTTTATTCAATTGTACGATTTAACAACGTACCTGGATGAAAAAAATGAGAACTCCCACACTAGAGAAGGACTATAATATGTGTATGTGTGTGTATATCAACCCTTATTTCTTACTATTACTCAAACTCAGGTGACTGCAAACACTAATGGTGTGCTTACTTGCCCGTAATCAGAATGGAAATTTTGCAATCGAAATCATTGACATGTTTACTTACAAATTTGAAGCTTGGAACTAGAATGGAATTCATGCAAGGCCCACGATTTTAGGATTCATTACCAAGATTCTGATTCCCAAAGGGGTTAGGAATCAAAACCCTGTTCCCGTGATTGACAAAAATAACCCCATTCCAAATTCTTAATTCCTAATTTGTCCTAATTAATTCACGAAAATGTAAAAGAAAATAAAATTAAAATCACGATAATGGAATTGGGCAGCACCCAAATTCGAACTAACAGCAACCAAACCAAAGTCAAACCGATAGCACCTGCCATTGCCATTTATGCAGTCGCTGATGGCCAACCATTGATCTTGCGTCAAGGAGCAGCACCTGTCGTCATTAGAGTGCCAAAGTAGCTCCTCCCTAAATCGCGACAGCAACACCTGCCTCCGCTCTTGCATGAAAGCAGCAATCGATCTCGCTCGATGGTAGCTATTGCAAAATGATAATGATGATGATTTTTCTTTTTTTTTTTGAAACAACAACGATGATGATTTTTTGGGGCAAAAATGATGATGATTATTATTCTTATTATTAGTGTTATTTTTTTCTTTTTTTCCGCATAATATACAATATTATTGTTGTTGTTGTTGTTGTTGTCATGTTAATTGTTATTAATTTTATCATTATCATTATTATTATTGAAATAAAAATTTTATTATTTCTTATTGTTATTAACAATAAGTTTTTTGAATAAAAATAACAGAACAAACAATGATGATAATATTATTTTTGTTATTGTTCTTTTTTTTAATAATATAATAAATATTGTAATAAATAATAATATTTACAATAGTAAACTAAGGGTATTTTAGTAATTTTAAATAGTTCGTTTCGATTCCAAGATAATATAAACACATCAATAGCAATGCAACTCATTTTAATTTCGATTTTTACAGTTAAAGTAAATAATTTATTCGAATTTCCACTCCCTATTCCGATTCTAGCTTATTCCGATTCCAACCCATTTCGATTATTGATTAGTAAACACACCATAAGTGTATACACCATTAACCAAGCAGCATCCAAGGGGCATGTGTGTTATACTTCTGTACAGTTCAAACAATTTATCACATGCACTCATCAAACACCAATTTTATCACTCATTCAGGTCTAAATCGTTATCAAACAGCAAAATTTTTAGGTATATTTGGAATGTTATGAGATTTTTTCGTATATTAAAGCGTAATTTTCTAATCATATTTCATTCTTCTTATTGCATATGTACGTGCTTTAGACTACATGCTTCCAAAGAGCCATAAAATGAAGTTTGAAAAAAAACATGTCGTACATTAAAAAAATAAGAACGGAGACGAGCCGTAAGTTGATGGCAAAGTGGGAAAGAACAACAATTCATCTATTTTCAAGTAAAACAAGTACAAGTCATTAATCTCAATGGAGACCCTCGTTTGGTATATGCGGGATATGATATTTGATAAGTACTCACTCTTAAATTTAGTATACAGTAATGAAAAATAATAAAATGTGTATATATGAAAGATGAAGAGTCTGGAGATCCGGACGCAAGTAGCTGGGATTTGCTTTCCGAAGAGTCTTAACATTGGAACACAAAGATGTCGTTTCAGGACCCTCAACCTTAATATTAACGCCATTGTACACCAAGTTTATATTCCCAATCTCAATATTTAGGCATGGAATCTATTGGTTACACACAAGACTAACGGCAACCTTGGTAGCTGAAGTGCCACGGATGTTATTGAATCTCACATTGCTGATCTTCACTTGCGAAGGAACCTGTAAAATATTAACGGCAGGGCTTGTAATCATTAGCTGTCAAGTTATAACTGAGCGGTCTGCTTTAAAAATTAAGCTGAAGCATAATAGTTTTACAGATGAGTGAATGTTCATGTACCTTTATGTTACATTTATTTTACAATACAGTTGATCTATGACGACGGGATTTTCGGCATTGTTCATGACAATGTCTTCAAAAGTGAAGTTGGACAACGTCATGTTTTGACTCTAACCCCGGTTCTCCCGTGAAGGTGCAATTTCTCATCAATCCAACAACTTCTTCTTCCTAGGCTAAACACTGATCCCATATCCTGGTCCGCAAAAAACGTCAGATACTAAAATATTTTTACTGCCTTGACCAAGAGAGACAGAGTCATCACCGGTGGCTATAACTGAATGTGATATCTCAATCCCATTTGATCTTCCAATATGAATTCCGTCATTATTAGGACTATCCGCATGTGCCGTAATTTTAAGGTCATTTAGCTTCAGGTTGTAGCAACCCAAAATGTTAATGTGGAAGTATTTGCTATCAACAGATTTTATTCCAGTAATTGTTGAGTCGTTCAGGAAATTGAATCGTATAGACTGTCAATTAGACACCAACGCAATATTAACTAATTATTTAATCTTGTTTTCATTGGCAGGGTTAAAAAAAAAAAGGAGGAAGGAACAGAGCATTGTTAACGAGACTTACTGTGGAAAGCTGGCAATCGGAGTTTTTGTGGCATTGATTTAGTGGCCATGCTGTTTCGCCTAGGCCGTGGGATGTTCCTTCGCCAGAAAGAGTGAAGTGTCTGCGATATTGAAAAGAGATCCAGCTTGTTTATCGGGTAGTTTTGATAGGCCAGCGGGTGCCTGGACAAGCCCTTGAAGTTGAAAGGAAATTGGAGCTTTGCAGGGGCCTTAAAATTGGACAAAACTCACTAAGTACTTTCCCGGTGGAACCAATCCAGTGCTTTTTATTCCATCCCAGTTGCAAGCTTCTGTCCAAGCAGTATCAAAAGCCTGCATTAAACAAACAAGAACCAAATAATTACTATCTAATTAGTAAAGCGACTAAGTTTTCAAATAAGGCTTTCATTTCGTGTTTTTGTTTAGCAGCTGTGGCTATTAAGCTACGGATCTTATTTTTCTTACCTGACTGTCATCCGTAATGCCATCAGCCACGGCACCAAAGTCCTTGACGTTGAAAACTCTGTTGGTTGCATCGATACCTTTTACCGAAGTAATGAACAAAACTAGTACTGAAAATGCTTGCTGGGAGGAGGAGCTGAAACCCATTTTATGACTATTTGAAGTGAAAGTGATTGTATATTCCGATAAATATGTGTAAACTTTTTTATTTTATTTTATTTTATTTTTTAATGGTAGATCGATCATTGTAGAGAAATTTATAAGGTAGTGCGAGTGCAGTTCCTTCACTAATTTTGAATCTTCTATTTAGGATCTTAGGCTTGAAAAAAAAAGGAAAAAAAAAGAAACAACATGTCTTGTTTTAGCATTATTTTGGGAGTAACTTCCTTATAATATAATGGTGCCTGTAAATTGTTTCTTTGATCCATTGATTTCTTCGTTAGAGTAACTTTCGCTATCCTGTTTTTAGCAAATTCTACAACTTACATATTTCAAAATCCAATTCTCGCTTTATACGGTTAAGTGAAATATTTTTGATGATATATCTCCAGCCGGGTCTCCCAATTTTTCTTTATGAAACAAGTGAACCGAGAGCCACTAGCAACTCCAAGTTCTATAAGGATTTTGTTCAATCTAGTAACCGTTTATCTATTCGAAATTAATCTTTCATGTATTATGACTAAAAGTACAACTAAAAATATAAAATAAAATTATAGAATTGAAACGGATTTGTACTATTCATCAATTAGCTGTGACAAGGCTTTTACAATCTTTTATCACATGTGTGTTCATAGATAAGAAGAATTTGATTACATACAATTTTTATTTTTGAAACCTTGTCATTCAACTTAATTAGGATTTTGTATTTTGTACTTTTCCAACTTGGGTTCGGGCAACTTAATATTCTGAGTCCCAGTAGCACAAAGTATTCACTCATAATCATTAACACAAGTAAGTCCACACATATCGTTATACTGATCATCGTCTAAAGGTCAAGCTAAATTATGTATTTAATTAACTCCCTCTCTAGATACTTCGATTTTGGTATCCTGGATTTTGATTTCGGTTGATCTTGAAGATGGCGGATGAACAGTCAACAGCAACCAGCAGTAATGCATGGAGGATCTTTGTATCAGAAGAACAATTGGATGAAGCCAAAAAGACAAGAGGCGAAAGAGTTGAAGACGGGACAGCACAGAGAGACAGGCCTCTTCACGAGATACTTAACGAGAACAAAGCCAAAAGAAAAAGGAACTCGAGGACCGCCGGAAGCACAAGCCTCCGAAATCCTTGGACGAAGACGAGGCCCAGTTTCTTGACGGATGGGAGTCGTATAAGAAGGAAAAAGAGCGGCGGCTTGCTGACGAAGAGGCCCAGGAGCTTCGGCGTTTCAGGGCAGCCGTGGCATCACAATGTGTTGCTTCCAAGGAAACATTAACAAGCCATGATGATGATGATCATCAACAGAGATCGATTATTGGGAAGAAGAATCCAGCGTCTTGTCCCTTGAACTCGATTATGCAAGTGGTGCCGCTGGCAAAGAACCCAAGAAAGATTTTCAAAGTGTAGCAGCAGAATCTTCTTCAGATACGTGCAAAAGATTGATGCATCTGAAAAATCTCCCGAACCTGCAATGCTAAAAAGAAATAGGGGTGATGCTGATCATAATAAATCCCCTGTAACAATAAGTCTGGTTTCATACGGTTGTGATAGCGAAGATGATGATTGATTACTATAGTATTTGTTTATATTGTTGTTATTTCAGGAAAGCTTTGATTTATTTATGCCTTTTGTTGTTCTTCTCACAATCAATTAGAAATACTAGTACATAACTTTTTCTTTTTCTTTTTTAATTACTATAGTGCAATCAAAGGATTGCTGATATTTATAATCAAATAATTCCTGAAATTATTCTACATTAAATGTATGAAGCACAACTAAGATTTTCTATTGTCAGTAATGTTAGAGAAATTATTTACCATTTTGATGCATTTTTTTTTCTAAATGGAAAACATTAATTTTGGATTACTCTTTTGTGAAATGTTAATCTTCAAAATATATTCTAAATTATTGTAAATCTCAACTTATCTTCTATTTTCTTTTAAAGAAGATAAAAAAAACTTTCATCAACCTACCCTCATTTTTCACTTATCATTTGAATAAAAATGAGAGTAAGTTAAAATTTACAATAGTTTGGGGCTGTTTTAAAATTTTTACTTCACAAGGGGATATTTCAAAATTTAACCATATTGAAAATAGTAATAAAACAGTTTTTAATTATTTGTAATATCTCTAAAGATTTCATCCTAAGTAATATGGTGGCATCCATCCATTAGATGGTGGAAATGTGAAATAAGATTTCACATTCTAATGCATGAATGACATATATTAAAAATTAATACTAAAGATGAATAAAATAAAAAGAAATTATAAAAGAAGGTTATTCACATTTTTCTCACTTTTGCTGAAATATTACACCATGATGCAAGCCGAAATAAATTGTCAAAAATTATAACAACCGTAAAATTATTAGCCGACATAAGGTAATTTATTAATTTGGGGTGTTTATGAGTTCAAAAATTGAATGAGCGACTTAGTTACTTAAATGGTATTGTTGATATTAAGTGAACCTCGAGGATTCCGATGAAATTATCCCTAATCATGTATTATTATGAATAAAAAAAATAGCGAGCTTCTGGTGCTGGACAAGAAAATGAGATAACGCCTCTTCTGTTCCTAATCATTCAGCATCAAACAAGAGTGCAGTGACGCGGTCTCTCTCTCACAGAGCACAAATATCCTTCATCTTCAAAAAAACAATTAGCCAAGCAAGAAGCCAAAAAAGCCCAATAAAAAATGGAAGCTCTTTCAAGAATTAGCTTCTTAACAAACTACACTCGCTCTCATTTCCCAATATTCTCTCCACTTCCTCACACCCAGAAGATGCTTTCCAAGAAAACATCACCATCTTCTCTCTTAAGAACAAGCACTCGTCCAGGTCAGCCACCATCCTTTGCCTTTTTTTTGTGACACTTCCTCTGCTTGCCACTGAATTCCCATTTCAGTTTTTGTGTTTTTATTTTCTCCTTATTTGACTTCTTAGTGAGTGAAGTTGCTGAAGAGGATATTCTGCAAATGTTCTTTAAAGATAGAGAATTGAATGGAGATTTTATTTCCAAAGCTTCTGATATGTTTTGGATGAAGGGGGCTTCGAAATTTGTTGACTCTGATGCTGATGCTGGCAAATTTGCTGACAATTCCAAACAAGCTCACCAGGTAGCTTTCTTGATTTTGATTCATAGGAATGTATTGTATTTTTTTTTCGGATATGCAATCGCCAGTTCTAATCTCTCTTCGTGTCCCCTGAGGTGGTGTAGAAGTACGATAATTTCAAACATTTCTGGTTTATGGAGCGTCTTTGTCTGTACTGTTCGTGATTCTTGGAGTCTCTTTAAGTTTTGACTCTGGATTATGGGCAGTGGAATTGATTCTACAACTAATAATGGAGCAGCTTAGCTGTTTCAATGAGAAATCTTCCAAAATTGCTGATTTATTTAGTTTTGTGAATATCAAATAAGAAGTTACTGAATGATATAATTATGCCAAGTGCAAAAAGAGCAAATTGATTCATTCAATATCTTGAAGGATTTTAAAACTTAGCAAAGCCTGTATTCTAATGGAATTAGCAGTAGCTTGTGTACTCTTCTTCCTGGGCTTTCATAAGACATAAAGTACTGCCTGAGGTGCAGCTCCTCGTTACAATTGAGGCTTAGACTGGGGTAGCACTGCTGTTTATAGAAGGAGGACTCATTCATTCCCAGCATTGTGAAAAGGTTCCATTGAAATTTGAAGCAGTTGACAATGCAGATGCCTTATTCTGATCTGTCCTATGTCACCTCTTTAGCATTACACTGTGGCGTCAACTCCATTCTTGATGCATTAATGAAATCAAAGTGCATACATATACCCATGCTGGTTTCAGCTACTCTCTGCTTTAAGTTCCTTAATTTAATTGCTAAGTATAACTGTATAACATTCTGTTCGTTTTTATTCTGGTGGCTTAGGTGATTTATTGTGCTTGTGCTTTCATTGATAGTATGTATATTGTAGGTCATAGAAAGTGTCAATGATGATGGATTTTTGAAACTCTCGAAAACCCGGGAGTGGCTATTAGGTGACAACTCTGCACCAATTAATAAGAAACCTTCTGCTAAGGTATGCCTTTTGTTGGCTATCATTAAATTATAATGAGCTTGCTTGAAAACACTCTCCCATCTCTCCATCCTCCTTCCCTCCTTTTCTCACCATTTTAGCAAAGCAGGGAATTTGTTTTTAGTTTTATATCTGCAATTTCTTATTGCTAACCAATGAATGTAAATACAGGCTTTGCAGGATGACAGTGAAAGAAGGAAGAAACTGAACCTTCTTAAATATGAAGCTGTATGATACTTCTCCTGAAATTAGGATTTCTCCTGGTTAGTTGGTTGTTGATGTGATGTCAATGCCTGAAACTGGGATCTTTCTGTTCAGTTCTAACTCCACTATTTCTTTTAAAAAGTTAGATTCTTTTACATTTGAAATTTAAATTGTTTGTTGATATCTAACTAACTTAGAAAGAGCTGATTAATAAATGAACATATTGTATAAGTAAGTGTAAGGGTGGACTGGTTTTTCTCCTTTTGGTTCTAGGGGTATGATTTCATTATACTTATATCTGTAGCTTTAATCTTGCGAGCTGAATGAGCTGATGTTCACCATGTGACTCTGTTTTGATTAAAGGTTGTTTATATATTTTTCTGTTAGCAAATGGTGCTTTCAGAGATGTCTGTTTGCAAATGAAGCTGTAAATTTGGTTAACCTTCTGTGTTGAAACCATATTTCTCTAATTCAATTCCCAGGTAACTGGGATAGGACTTAATAGATTCAGTTTTGTGTTAAAGTTGGTAAATGTTAATAGGACTAATGGTTCAGATTAGGTATGGTACCTGTATGCTTTTATTTTTGTATTTGTATTGGTCAGATTTGAAAACTATTGTTGGAGCCCTACCTATCTGCTTAACTTTTAGTGGAGTGGTAACATAATAGGGAAAAGGAGCTAGTTTGATCAAATTGTCTTGTATTTGGATTTTCTGATGTGTTACCTGGATTATTAGATAATTGTATTTGTGCTTCTTGTATAGCACGATTGTTGTTATGTTTGATTTACATGCCTTGCATACAAGGTACATGTTAGACTCTGTAGTCTTGGGCCTTTTTCTCTCTGCTTAAACTTTTAGGTTGTGTGATACGTAAAGGCTTGCTTCTCCGCCATGGTACTACAAAAGCTGTCTAAGATGCTGATTTCTGTACTTTGATCTTGCAGCTCAAGAGGGAACTGATGCTTTTGTCAGTTGGCATTGGAACTGCATGTAGTGGGTATTGTTTGATAACACTCTCAGTCCAGGTAATATCTTCACAGAAAATTAAAGCACAGTATTTAAAGTTAAAAAAAATTTTAATATCAGACCTTTCTCTAGCTTCTTTAATAGAAGTCTGGAATTTTGCACTCTGTTATTTTGCTGAAAGATATGATTGGAAATAAATATGAGGATCTGGTGACAGTGGCTCTAAACTACTTCTTTAATTTTATTTCATCTATATTCAGTATTTGACCGTACAAATTGTGACAGAGTAGGCAATTTTTTTTTTTCTCTCTCCCTTTTGTACTTTATTGAAAGGATTCATATACTTTCTTCAAATGTAAGGTAAGATATTCGTGAAATATTGTAAATATGGGTTTATATAGAAATGACCTTATTAATTTTACAGGCGGCTTTTAGCTATATTGTTGGGGTTCTTTTCAGGTAAGCTGATCTTTTTATTTTTCATTTATTTATATATAGTGTTTTTTGATAGAAAACATAGAAACTTGTATTAAGAAGAAAAACATGTACAGAAAGTGAACAAGGAGTCCACAAATAAAGAACCCGTAAAGATCATAAAAAGTCTATGCAGTTCAGTGCTGATCAGATGACCAAGAAAGTATAGGCTCTATATGACTAAATGATCTCACAACAAGAACAAGCTCAAAAGCACAGAATTAAGCCAACACCCCTTATGGTTTAGATGAATGAAGAATAAAGAAGAATCTTGAAATTCCTTTGTAATGATGCCCAAGAAAAGCTAATAATCCCACTCTTTCCCACAAAAAAGATGTTGTCTTCCTCAGAATCTTAAAAACAATCTTCAATTTCTTTAAAGCCAAATCACCCAAAAAGTGGTCAGAACTGAACATTTCCATAACACTCTAGCTTTTTTACCTTTCCCAAAGGCATCAATAATCTCTGAAAGCTGAGAAATACTAGAAGCTGGAATCACTCAAGAAATTCTAGCTGCCTGAAAAAATGAACGGCATTGTGACAATGCAAAAACAAATTATCTGCACTTTTGCTATTTCTCTTGCACATCAAACACCAAGAAGGACAAGCACACATTATGATTCCATCTTTGAATAACGTAGTTTACCTAGAGCCAAGGACCAAACAAAAAGTGGAACTTTATTAGGGTCTTTAGCATTCCAAATCACTGGGTAAGTTGATCTATTTTCACTAAGGGTGATATTTGTTAAATTAATACCTTGATGAGCCAGTTTTCAAACTTTAAGCTCAGTGCTGAGTCATAGTTTTTGAGCTACGACTCAAAAGGAAGGCTTATGAATAACAACAATACTAAGTATTGCGATCAGTTGTCAAAAAGAATGGTAGATTCCGCTGTTTCAGTTACTTCGACAGAAAACTTTTTCATCCAAAATTTTACCTGCCAATAATGTAAAAATAAGTGTGTAACGATATTATAATGCAAGCAAACCATGATAATGTGAGATGCAAAGTTTACATAAAAATTACTTTTAGTCATCCACAGGAATTTTTGGCCTAAAAATCAATAGCTGGAGAAATGGCCCGTGGGGTTGATATCTTCTATCAAATATTATTGACTTGGTGAACTCCCTTGAATGTTTTCTCTGAGGAGGAATTATCTTTGTTTGGTCTGATTAGTACTCCAAAGATCTCAGAGAATTTAAAAATATCACTCATTTTCTAGTTTAGGGATGCAAAAAACTCCACGTAGTGCTTTTAGCACTTTTTTTGATAGAAAACTGAAAAAAGGTTTAGTAACAGCACGAGACCATCTGTTCTTATTACTGATCCTAATTCTGGTAGTTTAACAAACCTCATTTCCAGTGCAGTTGCTTGTACCTTCAGCTCTTATACCAACATGCAGACCGTCTGTCCAAGGAAATGGTTCCTCAGATTTTCATGCAAAAGAAATCCAGGAAGTACGGATTAAGCTCTGCATTTTTTTTTTCCTTCCCCTAATGGCTGCTTTGTAGCTAAGTTATTCTCTATCTCCCCCTTCATGAGCAAACATTTCCTTTTCTTTTGTAGAATTGGAATTAGAAGCGAGGACCTTAAGGACTTCTTAGAGAGATCAATCAAGGGAAGTAGCCTTGCTCTTTCGTCTCCAAGGCTTGTGATTCCGGCCACAATATATGGTTTGTGGGTTCTGTCTCATCGGTATTTTGCCAATGACTTATTTGATTTCCAGGTAGCAATTAAAATAACTTTTATTGTTGTCTGCAGCTGTTTGTATAAATTTTCAAATTGATCATGAAGCCCTCAAACTATTAACATAAGTTGTGTTTATTAATTTGCCCATTGGTTCCTGTTTATTGCAGATTGTTCCAGCCATGGTTGGCATGTTTGTATATAAGGCTGCTGCTCTTGTTCAAGTTTACAGAGACAACGAAGACTTGCAATTAGTTTTTCCAGAAAATGAGGAAGGTTCAAGTGACTGAAATTATCCACATTAGCTCTTGGAATATTTCATTTTGATTCTGAAATATTTTGAAGCAGAAAGTGTTCCCAAAGACTAATTTCTATAGGCTACCATGAAGCTTCTAGTGGAAAAACACCCCAAAAATCTAAGTGGACTGATTCATTTTCCCGAGTGGCTCTATAGGCAAAGTTGACTGGTTAAAGTTGAACTTCAGAGACTTGTAGGGAACTATCAGGCATGTCTTCCAAACTCCAACTTTTATCCAATCTTTTTTTTTTTTGCCATGAGATAATGACTGCCCAAAAAAATTTTTATGATGGATGATATAGAACCATCTGAGTTTGTAATACTTTGACAGTTTAGGGCCTTTTAGCACAATAAAGTCGATAAATTTGAATTATCAGTAATCATTTGTGAATTGTAATAGGGTGTCAACCCTCAAAATTGTTTGCGAGATTATGGTAATGTACGGTAATGTACGTATTTTGCAATAATCCAAATCCAAAATTTTTGTGACACAACTGTGATTCCTCTTCGATGCCCTTCACCATGATCTTTTCTTAATTATATTCATCTGTATGTTTCTGCATTTCTGCATGATTATGAAAACCATCCAAGCCAAAAGCTTTTTGTTTGCTTTAACTATGTAGTTTCTCAAAATCATGTATCATTTAGGAAGGGAATGATTGCAGTGTTTGTAGCAAAACTAGAATCACAATAGAAGATTATAATGCTTGTTCAAGATGCTTTTTCTTTCCCCCTTTTTTTTTTTTTTTTTTTGACATAAAAGGGAGGCTTGCTAAATAATAGGTTTGTAAACAATCTCAAACTGTTCTTGATGAGCAATACAGGATGAATATGGATCGATTTATTAGATCCAAAAATTTTCCGCTTTATTCTGTAATACTTCATTGCTTGTTTAGAGGATATTAAACAACAATTTAATAGAAAAAGCGTAAAACAACACACTGATAAACATGAAAAACTCTAGTAGCATTCTCTTACAGAGCATCCAAATCTATCGACACGGCCATCCAAGAAATAACAGTATTCGTACCTCCATCTTCTGTTGATAAGTAAAGGACCCATGAAACACCAAAAACCCAACACAAATCCAAGTGCCATGCTTACGTACAACAGCCGGTCAACTTCATCTTCATCTTCGTTTCCATTTTCATTTCGATCTTCAGGTACAAGAGCATTCTTCTCGGGACAATTAGGAAGTGGAGCTCCGCAGAGATTGTTCCCAGCAAAACTGGATGCGTCCATGCTTTGCAATTGAGTGCTTGAAGGAATTTTCCCAGTCAAGTTATTGTAAGATAGATTCAAGTGATTCAGAAATGATAAACTTGACATACTTTGAGGAACTCTACCAGAAAGTTGGTTCATTGAGAAATCGAGGGATTCAATTGAACTCATATTTCCAATATTCTCTGGAATTTTTCCCGTAAAAGGTTGTGGGAAAAATTTAATGACTGCAATCCCATAAGATTTGTCAGTTCCTTTGGCACTTCTCCTGAAAAATTATTATTGGAAATGTCCATGATTCTTACCAAATTAAGAATGGTGTTATATTCAACCATAAACCCTTTCGTCATAACTGATGCATCCTCAAAGACATCTGAGATGCCTCCCCTTATATATGATATGGCATTATCCTGATCACGTGAGTTCGCTGCCGCCATAGCAGTGAAGTTATTGATGCATCTTGGTATGATCCCTGAGAAACTGTTATGCGCAACGTCTAAAATTTGGAGAGAATTTAGACGACAAAGTTGAATTGGCAAAGACGCATGAAGCTTGTTTGATCGAAGATTGAGAATCGATAAACCTGAAAATCTTTCTCCCATCCATGTTGGAATGTGGCCAACAAACTCATTTTCACCCATGTCCAGTACTTTCAAATTTGAACAATTTTGAATTGACACAGGAATTATTCCAACCATTCTATTATTGCGAAGGTTCAATAATTGAAGAGAACTTAAAGTTCCATTTGAGGCAGGAAGGCTACCAAAAGTTGTTGCTACCTAAATTCAGCACAAGCAAGTTAGGTCAGTTTATCAGGTATATCTCCAGAAAAATAATTTTTCGAGAGTTTGAGATACACGTAAATGTTGTCCAACTCGTTCTCCCCTTACATATTAAATGGAAAATGGATCCCGACAAAGCATTGTTGGAAAGGTCAAGTACGCCCTGGGAAGGTACAAAAGGCAATGGACCGTCAAAATTTGGAATCTCACCATATATTTGGTTGCTAGAGAGATTCAAAGACTCATACTGGGAAATAGAATTCCAAAACCAACGACGAATAGTAACAGAAATTCTTGTGTTGGATATGTCCAAAACAGACAAATGCTTTTGTGAATGAAGCCACGATAGAAAATGAGGCCCTAAATGACATGACCTCAAATGCAATGCATCGAGTTGAAAAGGAGGAACCCAGTTCGGATTGACTTGCAAGATTAGCGAGTTTTCAGTATAGAAAATGAGGTCAATTTTGTTAGATTGACGAAGTGAATTTCAGAGAGAGTTCCATTCAACCTGTTGTGGGACAAATCCAGAAGTTCTAAGTGTGATAATTGTCCCAAAGACATTGGAATAGCACCATTCAGCGTGTTATTGAAAAGATCTAAGTTTGTCATCGATGAAAGTTCTCCTAGAGCAGGCAGAAGGGGACCTGAAAGAGAGTTATCTCTTAATTCAAGAGTGTGCAGACTTTTCAATTGCCCGGGTTGATTTGTCAAGTGACCATAAATGTGACAACCGCTCAAAACCAGTGACTCTAGCGCATATGCACCACACGAAGAGAAAATATCTAAGACTTGTGATAAATCTTGACCCAATTTGACATATGAGATGTCTATTGATGTTAACTTACAAAGTCTTACAAATGATGTCGTAATCTGCCCTCCAAGTTTCTCATTGAAAGAAAGGTCGAGTGTTTTGATAGAAGTCATGTTTTCTAGACCCATTGATGAAATCGTACCTTGCAAGCTATTACTTCTAAGAGAAAGGAACTCGAGATCATTAAGCTTAGACAGCCAGGCAGGTATTGCAGAATTAAAATAGTTGTGAGATAAATCGAGATATGTAAGAGACGTCAAGTTTCCAAGTCCAATGGGGATTTGACCTTGAAGTTCCTTAGCGCTCAGTTTGAGAAAGACTAAACGATGGTGACCAAAAATGCAGCTGCCATATTGAAATAAAGAGCTATCAAAATAGTTTCCAGAAAGATCAAGGGCAATAAGGGAGGAAAAATTTACAGAGGACAATGGAGCAAATTGATTGTATTCGCACTCGGACAACTTTAATACTTTTAAAGAAGGGAGGGAGTTTGCGAGAGGTAACAAATCAGAGGCTTTGCTAAGGTTCATCCGACCAGATCGAGATGCTCCAGCAAAGAAACACCAGACAGCCATGAAAATTTGTCAACGGGTAGCTTAATATCACTGAGGTCAAGATATTGCAGATTAGAGAGATTTCCAATTTGGTGAGGAATCGTTCCTGCAAATCTGGCAGCAGAGAGATTGAGATATCCTAGGTTCTTAAGAGAACCAATACATTTGGGAATTTGAATTCCTTGAAAATTATTACCGCTTAAGTCGAAGTGAATCAAATGCTTTAAATCAACCAAAGACGGATTTATCTTACCACCCAGCATTAACCAGTCGAGAGCTTCATATGCAGAAAAAAATCCGGTACGACTGATAAGATCAGTTTCAGTACTAGATCCGATAGAATCGAAACGATTTCCAAGGTTGAGCTGAAGGACATGGCCAGTGAAGTTGTTACAAACAACACCATCCCATGCACAGCAATCTTCATCACTAATATTCCAAGAGGCAAGACGGCTGGAAGGATCTTTGAGATCTTGTTTCAACTTTAGAAGTGCTTCTCTCTCACTGTTTATACAACCCACGAAAGGGTTCCCATTGCAGAAGTTGATGTTGATCATGGTAGCTATAAAAAATAAGTCAAGGAAAACAAGGGCAACGAAAACACTCATGGTTGATTTCATTGCTGCGGGTAGAAATTAATTAACTATAGAAAAGGAAGTGTGTTTGTGAGAATATGTTATCATATTGCTTGATATTTATATTGTCATCCTCTAGTTGCCCCATATTATACGTTCGGTTCAATCTAATTTGGAATAGCTAGCATGTTTGAAAAGTATCAATGATCTCTTTTCTGCTAGAAATTTTCCTGCTCATTACTTTTGATCATCCAATCTTCAAAGTGTTAGAGTGCAATTTATACACTAGTTTTGCATTGTTTACTTCCTTTAATATCGATGTTTTGCACTTAATAATAGTAATTTACTTGTGTTTTATTTTTGTAGGTGTAATTCTATTGATTGGTGCTAAAATTGAGCTATAAGATGATTTTTGAGGATAATTGTTTTCCTAAATAAATTATGAGTTTCAGAAGAACTTTGTTGATAAGGCGTGGGCGCGTCTTTGTCAACAACTAACTGAGGCCTGCAGTTTTTATTTTAACGTGTTTTGTCTTTTTGGTTATTTTTGTAATTCCGAATTTAATATTTAGATAATATTTTAGATATGAGTAGTTTATTTCAAAAAAGAACTCTGAAGGAGAGGGGAGGATTTTTTTGGGGGATCAATTTGGAAAGAAACCTAAATCTAATTTTTCTCTTTTTCTCTCTTCTCTCTGCGAAGAACTAAACCTATTATTCTGATTTAAGATTAATAAAGCTTTGATTCATCATTATTGCGGGATCTTTCTTATGTTTTAATTGTTTTACTGCTTTTTGGTTATTTGTTTATTCTCTAAATTATTGTCATGATTATGTTTGTTAACTAGATAATTGGCCATTATTTAATTATCAACTTAATATATTGTCAATTAAAAGATTCATCGTATGAAGATTTTAATGTTTGTGACAAATAAGCATAACAAAATTGTATTATGAGAATAAACAATCTAATTTAAATGAACCATCATATGTGTTTGTGGATTAGGATTTGGGTCTCTCTGGTTTCTCAGGCTGTCAATTGATTAAATCCTATGATCATATCTAGGTTTGTCTATTGATTAGGGAAATAACTAATGGTTGTACCTTGGTTATCAACTAGTTAAGGAGAGATTGGCTATTAGAGGGTCTCAGATGGCTTATAACCGTCTATTCATAAGTAGTAATGATTTATATTTGAATCAATGATTAGTAGTCGAATCAAGCTGAGTTAATTCCTTCAACCAGAGCTTTTCCCAATTTGAATTACAATTTTAATTTGCATTCTTGTTATTTTAATTTGATTTTATTATTGTCAACCATCCCCCCATTTTGCATTTTACATTTTAAAAGGATTTAAATAATTACCGATTTCTGTGGACACGACCCTGCTCAATCACTATACACAATTTATTTAGAGTAGGTATTTATTTTTGCTGGCTTCGACAACCATCACAAAGTCATCATCTAGCTGCTTGCTTAGGGTCCCTCTCTGTGAGACTTTCAATTTGCATTATTAGATTGGAAGATTGTGGCCACTTATTAACATTAGTCTCACTGGTCGATAGTTTTGGAGGAAAATAAATTTTATCTGTCTGCTTCATGCGAATTGATGACCTGTTTGCTTGTCGGGCAGAGCATAAAATGTGGAAATTAATTTGTATGATTTTCTTGTATTCAAAAATAGAGAGACTAAGAACAAACTTTTCTTTTCTTTTCTTTTTTTTTTTTTTGAAAGAGACTGAGAACATACTAAAAAAGATAAAAGAAGAAGAAAATCGAAATTAAGGGGGAGAGAAACAGATAGGAAAATTGATAAAGAAGAAAATTAAAAGATTAGGGAAAATTAAAATGGAAGAAAGACTGGCCGAGGCAGTGAGACGCAAAGGTTGTTAAAACATTCATTGAATGGTTGAAATGATATTCACAGAATAACAGATTTATATAAATTTGTGTGTATAAAGTGGTGTCATCAAGAATTTAATTTTTGGCCTTTGTGTTTTCTTTTCATGCTAATTTGTCTTTCTTTGATTTGGATCATTGAATACAAATTATCAACTACACTTTTTTTGGGATCTTGGGCAGTTTGGGATTACGGAAGGCGATGAAATAAGTTGTTTGTCTTGTGCGGATGAAATAAGTTCTGATTACAAAAGCGAGCTTGGTGTTCATAAATTGTACTATTGTAGTTGATATAAGTTTGAAAAATAGAGTACATGAGTTTGGTAAATCTTATTACGAAAGTGTTGTTGTATTATATAATGACCAAAATAGACATGTTTTAATTTTTTAATTTTATGTTTAATAAATTGTTTAGACATATTTTTTTCTTAAATATGTAAAATTAATTAAGAAAAATCTAAAAAACTTCATAATCTATTATATAAAATATGATAAAAATTTATAATTTTAATAATCTAAATAGAATAAAAAGTAATATGTATTGCATTCACAATAAATTTTTGCTATAAAATTATGGCAGTAATATAATATCTAATGATTTATATATTAAGGTTTATAAATAAATACGATATAATTGCCTTTTTATCAAAATACTAAGGTTATTTACTTAAATATATAGTATAAATATATTTAAGTAAATAATACAACTGAAGAATTGCGTGCAAGTTGGTGTCCATCTTTGCAGTAAGAACGACAATGAACAAATTTTATCATTTTTTTACATGCTAATTTGTCATTCTTTGATTTGAATCATAAGATGTAAATTCTCACCCACGTACTTTTCTTTGAAAATATATGATACGAACATATTTTTTTTTAGTAATTGATACGTAGAAGCGTGCAATTGGTGTTGATTTTTGGAGTGTAAATCATAATAAACTACTTTACGGCTTTTTTTCTGACATGTTAATTTGTCCTCCTTTGATCTGGATCATGGTATATAAATTAGCCCTACACTTTTCTCTAAATATATATAATATGAAGGTTGGTTTTCTTTTTCTTTTTCTTTTTTTTTTAATTTAAGTAATTGATACGTCTGAAGAGTTGCCTGCAAGTCGGTGTCGAATTTTAGAGTGTGAATTATAATGAATTAATTTGTCCTTTTTTTTTTACATACTAATTTGTCCTTCTTTCATTTGGAGGTTTTCTAAAGTAACTGGTACGTCTCAAGAACAGACTAAAAACTTTGTAACATTGACTCATGGACAATTGCTTCATTCTTCTTTTCAAGTCACTAATTTTAACTTAATGAATAATGAATTGAGAATACGTTTTCCTTAAAAAAAAAAGTATAATATTTATATTAATTAACAGGGCAAGTCAGCGACCTAAATTTAGGTACAACTTTTACACTAATTTTAAGCTTTTGATTAAGAATAAATGAATGATCAAGATTACAATTTAATTTGTTTCCTTTTTTCTCTCCACTAATATACCTCCTGCTTCCGAGGTGTGCACTCCAATTCTTTTTTTTTTTTTTTTTTTGAGTAATAATAGAAATTCTAAATTTTTTATCCCAAATTTCATGCTAAATAATATGTCATTTATTAAGCAATTGATAATTTTTATAATATTTAAGTGAATTAATTATATTATCTCATTGAGCACTTATGACTACCACATTGTCTAGGGCATATAATTTTTGGGATACAAAATCTAGGATTTGTAACACTTTCTCCTGTAAATTACGGAATATGATTCTCTTATGATCTCAAAGCTCTATTAAGTTTTTAAAAGTTTTTGTCATGTGTGTTTTAATAATAGTGTATGGGTATGATATAACTTCTTAATTTTTTTTTAATTATTAACTCCTAATCGGTACTTGAGTTAACTTCTTACAATTTTTATTATTAGCGAGCAGACGACCGTGACGCACGAGTCATTAAGCCAGGCCCGTAACATACAAAAATATCATAAGTGAGAGGAAAAATGATAAGTGTGTCGAGTAATTTTGTCTTCAAAGTCAAGGTGGTATAACTAATTGTAATTTCTGGTGGAAATTAAATTGTTCATCACACATTATGATGGTTACCTTTGCATATAAGTATCCTGATAAACTTTTACCTTGGATGAAATTATTTTCCGTTAAAGCAACTGAAACAGCAGAATCGACCATTTTAATAATGTGCACATATGAGGAGATGGCTTGATTTAAATTCCAAATATAATTATGTATAGAAGAAGAAAATATCAAAATCATTACTTCGTTTCATCGAGTCTTCAAATACAGTAATTTATTGCCTGGTTTGGGTCCCTGGAATTTCAATTTGCATTATTAGATTGGAAGATTGTGGCACACAGAATTTGGGATTGCTTTTAGGAGGCTTAAAAGTAATTTTGAAAATCTAAAAGCTAATTTTAGTTTTTGGTAAAAAAATTCAAAATCATTTTTGTCAAAATCAATCCTTCCTACAGTTGATTTTGAAAAGGAGGGAAGGAGTAAGTTTTAGATTCTGATTTTGAGAATCAATTTTATTCTTTAATACAATTCCATAAATATCCTTAAAATTATCAGGTAAACTCAAAATTACCCTTATTCAAATTAGAAAAAAATAAATATTTTAATAAATTTTTATTATAATTCATCAATATAAATTTATTAATATCATTTTATTGGTCGAATTATTATTAAATTTCTTACTATATTATTAATTTAATTATCAATTGTTTTAAGATAAAAAAATAAAAAAGTAAAATCAATAGATTATAAATTTATTTTTAGTAAAAATTATTATAGTACACAATTAAAAATATTATATTTACATGTTTTATATGTATAAGTAAATTTTATCTTATATTATGTATATTTTAGTCATTTATTTTCTCTCAACAGTTTAACAGTAAAATTTACCAAACGTCCATAACTGCTTTCAAAACTCACAGTACTTCTGAAAACAAAATTTACCAAACACTTAACTGATTCTCTTCACAACTGATTATTTCTTACAAAGACAATGACTAACAACAATTATTTTAAAAGCTACAAAATTCCCAAACCGGCCCAAGCCACTTCACGGACACATAAGTCATGTAAGTCTCACTCATGGTTAATTTTGGAGGGAAAAATAAATTCAAGGTCTATGATGGTTGATTACTCTTTCACTTTTGTGGACAAATTAATTAGTTATAAGATAAGGAAATGTGCGTATTAGAATATTATCATACTGGTTGTGATAAGGTATTTGCTGTTAACCCAGACAATACATTCGGTTAATTAATTTGGAATACAGTATATTTGAAAAGTTTGCATATAATGACACTCTTGTCCTGTGCACTAGAAATTTTCAAGTTCAATGATTATAAAATAAAGTAAACACATCAATGAGTTCTAATTCAAATTTTAGAAACCTAGTGAACAACTTATTTCGATCTCATTTTTTAATTCGAATTCCAACTCATTTCAATTCTCATTCTTTATTATAGTTCCAACTTGTTTCGATTCTCATTCTTTATTATAGTTTCAACTCATTTCAATTTTTACATGTTTCGATTATAAATTAGTAAACACCACACAAATGTAATTAACTCCTAATTAAAGTGCTATGGTCCTTAATTGGACTTGCAATTGATATTATTAAGGGAAATGAAGTCGAGAGTATTTAGTATTTGGGAATTAGGAGCATTTTCACGTGAGCATGGTTATGAACGGGACGCACGTATCATAAAACCACTTGACCATTGACGTTTTTCTTACGCGTTAATTTTGAAGGATAATCGATTTTATGGTTGTCTGCTTCTAGCAAATTGATGACCTGTTTGCTTTTTCATTTTTCTTTTCGTTGTTAGTGCATACCTGTTTGCTTGTTTGATTGAATATGGTACACGAAAATTTGTTTCATTTTCAGTCACTCAAGGATCAAGACTCAGCGCAAACTAGAAGATAACGATAAACATAAGGAATGACATAGGTGTGTGAAAAAAATGAGGAAAGGATCCTTTGATGATTTGATTATATTGAGTTTTGAAGGATCTTTTAATATATATACATTTTTAGTTTTATATGATCAAGGTTTAATTATTTATTATATCACAATTGTTAATGAATGGATTTGCTTAGATAAAATATTGGATTACAAGAGAATCCTAATGTGAAAAATTGCTTTATTTATTTTGAGGTGATGGTGCTAAATTTACTCACACACGTAATGGTTAAAATATGTTTAGTTATTTTAACTTAAATTTTTAACCTAATCTTGTACATAAACTTTGAGTCATTTATCACATGCAATCTAATAAATGATGAACTAACATCATGAAATACTACTTTGACTATCAATATGTATCATTAGGTTGCATGAAATAAATGGCTCAAACATTAAGTTGAAATAACCTCTCCTAGCCACTAGGCTAAAGCCTAGTGGTTTGAACTCATGACCTCACAATTGTGAGGTCATGAGTTTGAAATCCCACAATACATTGTGGGTATTTAAATTTTCTTCTTCATTTGAGTGAAGACAGTCTTCTCTCTTTTGAAATGTGAGTGGAGTAAACGTCCCTCGAATATTAGAGAGAATAAAAATTTGGGCGGTGCTTCATAAGAATTAATGTAAACTAGTCTCAGTAATAGTCTAATTTGTAAATATCAGTTATAATCTCATGTAATATAAGCTATCCTCTTAAGCAATAGTCTCATGTAATAATAATAAAAAAAAACCTCTCTCATACTTAATATAAGTATATAAATAACAAAATTTACCTACTTCTTTCTTTCTTCCCTTTAAAAGTCATATTTATTATACACATCAACTTTTATTTAATAGTTACAATTTTTATATAATAGTTGTAATTTAAAAACTATGACATCTTAATACCAAACAGATTGAAATTAGCATGTGTTAGGGTTCTTTCTACTCTAGATTCAACTTCTCTATGCTTAAACTCGCTTCAAGAATCATATTGCTTAGGTTGATGATGTAGTATCAAATGATGTTCTCCTAACCAATAATAGGCAAGTGATCATTAATGACTGAGCATGAGTATTATTATCAAGTGTACAACACAAAATCTGCCCCAAAGAACTGTTTAGTGGGAGATCAACGTCTAGCGATGCAATAGTGACCGTATGACCATCGACACGGTTTAGAGATTGACGGGAAGTCTTTGCTTTGGTTCGATGTTGGCATGCCACTAGTCCGATTGTGTTGCGGGTTCAATTTTGATTGGATATTTGATGATTTTAATTTTATTTTCTCCTTTCATACTTTTGTGCTTTGATCTAAGACAAATTGGGAATTTGAAAATATTGGTAGAGTATTTTAGGAAGTTCTGAGAATGGAAATTTGATTCCTAATTATTCCTAAATTGGCATTGGACCGACCACCCCCATTCCCATTTTCATATTCATTTCTACAAGTAATCAACAATCATTTGGAGTAAACAACAGTTCTTTGATTATGAATTTCAATTCCCCATCCTACAAGTAAATGCACTACAAATATATTCATAATACTACACACCGAAATCTATTTTAAGATCTCATACAAATAATCTATCACCCAAAAAAGAAAAGACACTTTATTGATCTATTGTGATCCTACTTGAACTCTAAAGAATAGAAAGTGCACTAGAGATACCTAGGTTTAACTCTCATCAAATGCTGACGTGCAATTAACCCGCGATCTACAAGAAAATTAAATCTTTTGAATTATCTCCCCTAGTTAGATTTGGCACTTCCACTTAATACAATAACAGATAACTTGTAAAATCGAAAGCATTTAAAAAGCCCTCTGAGCCCAAATCTTGATTCCCTTGTTTGGACATTGGACCTTCTTCACTTTTGAGGGTTTTTGCCAACAAGTCCAGAACGTAACGCTCACTAGACCACCCATACACTTTAAAATTTTAAAAAAGAAAAATAAAATGAAGTGTGAATCTAACGATCAAGTGAAGTCTCCAAATTAACGTGAGGAAATTATAGAGCAAGCATCGGACTCTCGGTAAGAGTGAGTCGCACTATTATAGTATTATTAACAAAAACGAAACAAAACACTTGTCTCTCACAAGTGTCTCTCTCGATCGCAATTAATTTTCTATTTTAATTATGGGTCCAACTACAAGATAACAAAGGATATCAAACAACAGTTTTTGTCCGTATTATAAAATTCCGTTGGATTAAACGCGAGGCAATCTAACGGCTGATATATTTTTGCGAAGCAACAAGGCAAGCACCGGAAACCGTTGGAGGAGGTCAAATTTCAGCTAACCTTCTCTAAATGAAGTTTGCTTTAGGCGAAGGGAAAAAATTAGGGTTTTAAGCGATTTCAGTTGACAAATCATTGAGAGACACCAAAATAAAAGGAAGATGAGTGCAAGTTATTGAAGGGCAGTACATTTGGATGCGTCGTATATTAACACCGGGTGGCAGCCGTGGTAAGTGTATGGGGAGTTTATTAATATAGGGATTCCGGTTGAGAAATTATCTTGAGATAGCAAAATCTATAATTGATGCAGAATTTGTTGGGGGGTGAGTGGGAAGATCTGGATGAGATGTGTACGAACATTGGGCCGAGCGTCGCGAAACCGATGTCGAAATGGTGACGATAGCGGCGAAATGCAACCCATATTGACAGGTGGTGGAAGTATAGGAATTAAGCATATGTAAAAAGCCGTGAATATAAAGCGAAATTGATTTGTTGTTGTGACGTTGGAAGTAGACGCAAGAGGTAATGGCCGGAAAAAATGATGTATCTGTATCTGAATTTATTAATTGTTGTAATTACTTAATGAGAAATTTTATTTTTGGTACATGGAGAGAATGTAAGAAAAAATTAAACAATAAATGATTGTTTAATTTCATTACAGTAATGAAGGGACAAGAGGGTCGAAAGCGAAAATGTAGTGATGTGAAGTGCTGCAATGGAGATATAGAAGGCAACAGAACAATATATTGTAATAAGCATTATGGATTCATTAGCTATTTGTAAGTTTTTTTACTGTATGAATACATAATTATTAAAATTAGGAGGTTGCATTTAGAGTATTAGAAAATGACATGAGTTGTGTTCAGCGGTGAAACAGTGCATCAAATGAAGGCAAGAGATGCAAATGCACGCATTACAAAAGAGGTTTGTGAAATTGGACTAACACTTAATGAACTGCAGTAAGAGTGACATGTCAATAAGGTTAATGTCATTGTCTGACCATAAACTGCCTTGCAGGTTCGAAGAGAAATAGCGACGGCTTTCAAAAGTTTGCCTCCAGAGACGAAATGGAAGTACAAAGGTGGGGTCGAACGTGCAGTCAAAGGGGAAGAGACGAATAATTTCTTTACGCGATGTGCACCAGAAAGATTGGCTGCTGCTGTTTCGAAACTGTCCCAAGAACAAAGAGCCGCTGTGTATGAGATGGGTTTGGGAAGTGTTCTTCAATTGAATAGTGGTCGGCTGAAAAGGAAGCTATGCGGTTGGTTAGTAGATAGGATTGATATAGGTAGATGTGTTCTAGTTTTGAATGGTAATGATGTAGAGCTTAGTGCCAATAGTTTCAGTCATATAATGGGATTGAAAGATGGGGGCATGTGTATAAAATTACAGGGTGACAGTTCAGAAGTGCAAGAATATGTAGAAATGTTCAATGCATCACGTAGAGGAATTAACATCAAGACCTTGGCAGAAGTACTAACTAATTTAACGGCAGGCGATGATAGATTCAAAGTAACTTTCATGTTGTTTGCTTTATGTATTGTTTCTATGTCCCTTGGCGGAGTACATATAAGTTCTGGTTTGTTATTTTCGTTGAAGGATGCAAACTGTATAAATAAGAGAAATTGGGCCACATTTTGTTTTCAAAGATTTATGCAGGGTATAACTAGGTACAAGGAAGAGAAATTGGCATACATAGGAGGCTGTCTTCTATACTTGGAGGTAATTGCATCTTGGAACAGTTTCGTAAGAAAATTTTGTGTTGGTCAAACCAAAATTTGTAATGTTGAGAAAATGTTAATTACACCAAGATGAAGGCCACATGTTAATGTTAGTGTAATTAGTAAAGGATAGTTAATGTTCTCTGTATAATAATAATAATTAGTATAAATAGAAGCGAGAATTTCAAGAGGATGAAATGAAAACATGAACTGATTTTTTTATGGCCGCGACCTACGGAGTAAATAAAGTTATAATTTAATAACCCATTAAGTTGTTTCATTTACTTTTGTACTAAAAAAAAAAAAGGTTGAAGATTGGTTTACTATAATAAACGAGTGTTTGGTTTGAAGTCGATCGCTTGAACGTGTGTTATGTATGTCTCGATACTTTACTTCAATTCAATATTATATGGAAAAGTTCACAGGACATGTCCATGTGTCCTCTGCGCCGTGGAATGTAGAGGAGATAAAGCGGTTAATGAAATGGATAGACAATAAAGGTGGCTATGGCAGCAATCAGGTATTTTGTAATCAAAGTTGAACCAGATATTTCATAAACGGGAATCTTGGGAAAACGAAAAAATGATGATATCAACAAAAGACATGTGGTGCAAACATTACCTATTTTTAATGGTTTTGGGGTAGTTTAATCCTATTCACAGTTAGGTAGAAATTTTACAGTGCAGGGTAGTTATAGCTTCTGTACTTATAATATTGTTTTACCAGATACGGGTGCGTGCTGCAGCATTAAAAGGGGGCAACTCACGCTGTCAGGGATGCAGTAGGGCTGCGAAATATGATATTTATAATGCGGAAAGTGGAAATGTCGCAAAGGTCCCTGAAATGAAGATCTTTGAACCTGGGGTTGCAAAAGATGGAAAGGCCGTAGACAATATCAAATCATGAGGATTTTTAGAAAAAATGAAGGCATGTAGATCATGCAGCTACGACTCTGGTAGTAACGAAAGGGGGGAGGACTGGAGTGAGACAGGTGAAGTTCAGAGACAATCCAATCAGTGCATCAGGGAAGAAGCATATTGCAGTAGCCGCAAGTTGTAACACCAACGTAAACAAAGCAATTGGATCAAATGAAGTTTCTCAAGCTATACAAAGGTGTGGATGTACAAATTCAAGTTACTGTGATTGACAACTGTGCGGGTGTTCGGTATGGTGAAAAGGTGCACTGTATCGACAAGATTACGGTTGTTTCCGTCTCATGCAGTTGAATTTAAAGTTATATTGGTTTAGTTTGTTTATGTTAAAAGGATAACACGTGTAATCTAATATGTTTTCAATGACGTTGTCAAACTATTGTGGCAGGAGCCTGTATTTGAAAAACAATCTTGTGATCTGAATCACAGAACGATGCTTTTTGTCGGTCCGCAATCAATCACAACTACAAAGATAATAAAAAGAGTGGAAAGTTATCAAAAATAGTCCCGAAAGAGCACTTTATCGGGTTGGACCTTATCTTACAGCAAGACCCTTTCGTTCAGAGGCGGAGGAGTTGATAAAATTCTGCATTGATGAAAATCTTGAGAAAGGGTTAGATAGTTATTATAAAATTTTAGTTATGCGTTCATGTCCAATCAAATGTTACAAAATAGTTTATGTTGGAGCTAAAAACTCATTCTTTGTGATGTGCATTTGTCAAAAAAGGAGATTCTACTAATATTGAAGAATGATGGTTTTTGTGTACTGCGGAGGTGCTTTTTCAAACAAACTTGACCGGGATTAGTAGAAATGATGTTATGTCTTTGTGTCCGAGAACTCCAATCAAGGCGAAGGTAGACATATAGCTGACGTTAATTGAAGCATTGATGATATTGATTTTGTATATGGATTGTCTTCAACTACAGTTGGAATAGTCATGCAATCGGGAACATCTTGTTTTATAAAAGTGCTGTGTGTGGGATCTATATTATGTCATTTGTATGATTTTCGATTGTTTCGCTTTATCGGAACCGGCCGTGTGCAAACGGGATGGTCAATGTTGGACACCGCACATTCAACATATTTCGCCAACTTATAATGCGGTAAGTAGTAATTATTTAACTACCATGTTGGTATTTTGCATTCTTACTAGTAGGGTTGGGTTTGGGCTTAACATGTGTTTTATTTACACTTTGATCTTGAGTTCATAGTAAGGCCTGGTATAAACAAACAGACATGATATTCTCCCCGTGATTAAAAGTGTCGGTGACATCGGATTACTTATATGGCCCACAACTGATACGCTTGCAGGATTGTGTTGGTGAAGACATAACATATGCCAAGATCTGCAGTCGACATTGTTACCGATCATTTTGACCTCAATAATTTGGAATCTTGTGAGAAAGTGAGTACAACAACGCTTTTTTATCAAAATGTTTCACACATATTTGTTATGTATTGTAACTATTGTACATGGGGTTGTGTAAGCATTTGTAGATTTTTGTCCCGGTGAAGCATGATTGTGCACATTGGTACGCGTTGGTTGTAATTATTGATGAAATGCGTGTTGAGATTTGGGATCCACTTCCTACTGCAAAGAGTTCGATCTCATGACTATACAATATACACATGTGGTGAGTTGTCTATGTCCCATTCACATGCGCCAATGGTATTATCAAGTTAACATTTAACTCGTTGTACAATAGTGTTGCCAACTTACAATCTCGATATGTATCGACGGCAATCGCAATTTGATCTACCGCTGTTTGTTATGCAAATAAGATCCATTGAGGTCAGTGTTGCGGCGAGGAAGACAAGTTTTTTCCCGCAAGGTTAAACATGAGGGATTTTGTCATTGAGTTTTGTACTACGAGTCCAAGATAGACAATGAATATGATTGTGCTCTCTACGTAATGCTCATGATGGAGAGACATAAAGCTTGGTCATGCCTAACTGAGGCAGAGGTACTTATTGATATGTTAATTTCAAAATTGCAAAGTCAACATTTATTTTCACCGCTCCGACAACTCACCGTTTTCTCTCTTTCATGATGTCTAGATCAAGTTTGATTCTCGAAGTGAGAGAGCACGCATTCTAATCGAGCTTATCACCAATAGCAATAATGGTTTAAAGGATAAGGTTTGTTGTAGTGCGAAGAGGCATCAACAGAATATGGATGTTGCGTATCAATTGCGAACGAATGCTATTAACAAACGGCGACTAAGTCACTCAGGACGATCGACACGGATGGGCCACGGTCGGCGGCATTAGTGACAACTTCAGTTTTATATTATATCAAGTTGCTTGTTAAAACTTTAATACATACCTTATCATTTAGTAGTTGCCGCTATGACTTGCTTTGGTTGTCAATAAGCTTTAGACGATAGACTTATATCTCCTTATGCATTAGCTGGCCATAACACTACTCTTTATGACCCTTGTTATGTAGCACAAAGAAACCACTGTTTGTTGAATGCTTATATGAGGGAAGATTCCTACAATAATATTGTATGTATTCATTTCTTCGTACCTTTGACTTTTCCTTAAGTTTTCAACCCTCAAGGTGGTACGAGCGAAACAAAGTAATAGTATGTTGTTGGTGGTTTAGGGTTTAGGACATATTTGTATGTGCCTCTCTCTTGTTATTTGAACATGGCCCCGGGATGCGACATGGGCTAACGTCAGTATGACAACTGTGTCTTCTATGTGCTTCGACAATGTAATGACAAAAGTGAACTTGTAAAACCCATAATAACTAATATGTGAAATTCGATCGTGCTCTTACTTACTATGAATTTACTAATACGATATATTACTTTTAAGTAACAAAATAAATGGGAGACATTCAAATGTTGAGTGATAATTTTCCACGCAAATATTATGGCCACTTGCAATCTTTTCCTATTGTCTCCTCAAATGTGTGAGTCGAAATGTCACCGTAGTTTGTGGGTGTAGATGATGAGGTTGTGATATAGTCTGATACATATGGGAAAGTGGTGGTGTTGAGGGTTGGGTTTGTTGAGTCAGTGTCCGTGGTCATTGTAAATTGCTGGAACCCCGAATTCGAATTAAGGCCCACTGTTTGTCGATTACCTCAGTGGATCTTTGCGGCGGCGTAACGTGGCTGCACCGCACTGTAGGTTCATGCATTACGAAGGATGGATATGTTGCGTGAAGCCTATTCACACTGCAGACATTGCTATCAGAAAACAGATCTGCGCAGGGGCTTGAACTGCCTCAGTGGGGTTCGCCTTTGTTGCACCTTTTTGTTTGCACTTCCTAACATTGTGGCCTACAGCTCCGCATCTGCTGCATTTTCGTTTTTGTCGTTGGCCTGTCTTCGGAGGCTTTACTGACCCCTTGGTGAGCACAATCTCTGGATCTTGGATGAAATTATGTGCGGCGTGCAATGGTTCTCGTCCCGGGCTTCTTGTTGACATTTGCCTCCAACCGTAATGTCAACTTATGAATATCCAAAATAAGCGACATTGTATCGAGCCACACTAGATCCAAAGATATCTAAGTAAGCTTCGACATGACGATAAATCAAACCAACGCGAGCTTGCTCTGTCATATAATATGCATTATTAAAATTTGTCTCCGATGAAGATCCATCGATTACCTTTTGCACCCTTAGTCCATCGACGTAATATCATTGAACTAGGAATTTCTCGCATATTCTCACCTTCATTACAACAAATAAATGTGCACAAGGAATGCCACAGTCCGCATAAGCATGCAAATCACAGGATAAGGTATTTGCACCATCATTTACCACAACTTTAAAATCTCTCCCGATACACCAAATTGTCTTACTTGATACGTTGTTGATGTTATATCTCGGTCGGTCATTCACAGTAACATTCCTTCTTTATCTATCTCGTTGTCGAACCAAATAAACACCGCCTCGTGTACTTGTCACCTACTTGCTTTCCATACAACTTTAAGTGTGTAACTAAAATCGGTCGTCTGTCGCAACCTCGTCAAGTCATCCTTTCCTTCTCCTTCCCTTTGCCGATCCATAAGTCGGTCCATTTGTTTAACAAATTCAATCAACCGAAGCCTTCTATTAACATAATGGTTTAAGTACGCATTCATTCCTTCGCACTGAGTGCTCCTCATTCCACCAAAGAAGTGTCCTCGTAAAAAAGCCTCAGCCCACATATGTTTTTCCTCAAACATTTTTACAACCCATTCATTTGTTGCCACCTGGTGCTTAGCCACCATCAATTTCCACTTTCGGTTAAATTCATCTTCTGTATATGCATTAAGCATGCAATGCAAACTCTTTGGTAAACTCTGTGTTGTTCACATTTGCTTGAGCATTTCGGGCCAAATGCCAGCAGCACAACCGATGACATGCTCGTGGAAAGGTCTTGCTGATTGCATTACGCATTGCTCTATCTCCATCTGTAATAACGTCTTCGTGCTTGTTATTCATTGCGGACATAAATGTCTCCAACAACCATGTGTATGTGTGTTCGGTTTCATCCGATAATAGGGCAAACCCGAACACTATTGTTCTCCTATGGTGATTTATCCCTAAAATTACGACAATTGGCTTTCTATACGCATTCGTCTTATACGTGGCATCAAATACTATTACATCACCAAACAATGCATAATCTGCACAACACCCACCATCACACCAAAACAAGTCGCCTAACCGATTACAACTTGTCACTGTAAAGTCATAAAAAAATGAGGGATCAGAGCTCTTCTTTCCTTCTAGATATGAAAGGCAAGTTACTGCATCTGATTCTTTTAATTCCTTGCGCCTTTTCCAATCCAGACTATTTTGCACATCCCTCCTGCTATACCCAACTTTGTCGTAACCTCCAGATTTATGAACCATGAACTCATGTATTTGAGATGGCTTCACTCCCACCTCGCTTCTTTGACGATAGCGCCGCTAACAAGTCTGGACCCGTAACTTTTCTATGGGACCGTATGTGGTGCACTAGCTGTGGTGGAGTTAACTTGTGATTGTGCACTCCGTAGAAATAACTGCATGCCCATTGGCCAGTTTGTTCGTTGAAATTTATGCGAAATTGTGCCCTACACCCCGTTCGTGTGACTGCCCTTGCTTCTCTGACCCTGTTTCTATTTTCTACGTGCTTGACAAGTCTGAATCCTTCTACTGCACACCCACGTCCTTCCCTGATATTTCCTTTAACGCGTTTCTACGTTTATTGTGTTTTCGAATGCCAAAACCCACTCAGTACGTGCGTACTCCCGTAACACATGTCCGCTTTTCTTGATGCAAATTCCTTTGCTAATATTTCGCGGAATGACGTTAGCTTCATTTCTAAACAAATCTCCGTGAACTTCGGCCAGTGTTATTGACGTTGTCACAACATCCTCCCCGTCTTGTCTTGTTGCCTCTCCATACCCGTTACGTTCCATGCCTCGCCTCCCCGTGCGATATACGTGTCGTTTCCATCGGCATTTATGCCATTGAGTTACTTTCCTCATCTGTTGCATTCGTTATGTCGCATACGAAGTCATCTCGGTCTTCTATTACTTGCCCGAGTCACTCATTGTGCTCGTAAATAGTGGAAATTTCGTAGCAAGTAAATTCAACCAACAATATCACACCGTCTTCTAACCGAACAGCCGTAGTTTATTCATGTGCACAAACGTCACTCATGCGTATTTGGAGATTTTTCTCGGAAGCTTCTTTTCGATCGTTTTCTTGTTATATAAGCGGAAGCAATATGCCTCTCTCTTGTTATCCCGCGCATTTGTCGACACTATTTACGAGCTTATTTAATTTAAATGTGGTGACAGAAATAATTTTCTCATTGGAAAATGCTACGGGCCCTGTCAAACCCCTGCCAAACCCCCGAATTAAACCAAAACGACGCCGTTTTATTTTATTTGTTTTTTTGCCTTTTTACTTCCACGAAACGTAGTCGTTTCACCCCAAAAAAGAAAACACGCAGCTGCTTTTCTCTCTCTTCCGTTCTCTTCGATCCACCACACCCGAGTCTTATCTTCCTCGGGTGACTGGATTTGGCTCGAGAACAAGGCAAAAGCAAAAGCTTGAACAAGATAGAGTTTCGGCATTTACTGATTCACCACACCCGAGCAAAAGCTTGAACAAACCATTGAATAACAAAGTGTTGTGTGTGTAATTTTTCTCATGCGTATACAAGGCAATAAAACCTGCGATTCTGACTATTTTGGTGTAGTCAAAATCCGCTTTTGTGCTTCTAATTAACTTGCTTTCTATTATTTTTACTTCTTTCACTTTCTTTAAAGGTAAATCTCACCTAGGTTTATGCTTTTTCTTCTAAATCAAGCCCTATAAGTCCGTTTGTAGTTAGTATTGAGCTGTAAAATGCAGAGCAATTGCAAAGACAAATTACGAGCAATTCAACACAAAAATTGCAGAAAAACATAGCACAAATTGCAGCACAACTTGCAGACCAATTCAAAGACAAATGCGGAAGTAAGTTGCACAACAATTCATCACAAAATGCAGACAAATGTGTACACAGTTTTCTTCGGACGAAAATCTCATTTTCCTCAAAGATTCATCCTCGACAAGAGGCATGAAGCCCCCAAATCAAGTGCGAAAGGATAAATGAATATCAATTGCAAATTAACACACTTATTTTCTTAACATTTTATTTCAACCGAAAATTAAATCAAATGTAATCGATAAAAGAGCTATCAAAAATTAAACACTTGCAACGGGTCCCAATATGACGCAACAGTTGTATGGTACAATTGTTGCTTTTAACCGTTAGATCCAGCTTATGGTGACAACTGTAGCTAGATCTAACGGTTAAAAGTAACAGTTGTTAAGGGTAAAACTGCAGCGCATAGATTTGGCCCACTTGCAACATCATTGACATTCAAAGACTTGCACAGAATTATATTCAAGACTTGCACTAGACCACCAAAATTGCGCACTAAAGATCGAAGACGTGCCTCGAGGTTGCTTTTGCCTGGGTCAAACGGCAACGTTGCTTTCGGTTGAGTGAAACAAATGGTGAAACCATGAGGAGAATCGAAGAGGAGAGGAAGGCGAAAACATAGACATTTACTTTTGTTTGCCTCGAAACGACAACGTTTCATGGAAGTAAAGACAAAAACAAACCTTAACGGCGTCGTTTTGGTTTAATTCGGGGTTTGACCGAGGATTTGACCGGGGTAAGTAGCAGAACTCTTTTTCATTTTATGTACCATTCACCACCGCCAATTATGAGACGTTGATCTTTGTTGGGCCTTTATTTTGCCTCGTTCATATATTGCTACTTTGGGCCTGTAGCCCAACGCTCAAATGTATACGAAAATGTCAATTGGATAAACGCTATGCTCGATGGTTTGAGTGTACATTTTATTTTATTGACGAGTGTGGATGACACTACCAAAATCACAGCGTCATCGATCGCAAAATGAAGACCGGAATATTCAAATCATGTATGGAAAGCCTTTATTGAGTATGAAGAATTTTTTCAGTTCACATACGTTGTAGTTAATGCATGTTGCCGCGAAAAGGTGGCGATGCATCATTAATAATTTCTCAAATGTAAATCTTCGATGCTAAGTTTGGTTATAGCGATAATAAGGATAATATCCCTTCATCGATCATGTATGCAAATGTGCACATGGATATCACCGCAATTATAACGGTTTGAGGATTTTAATTGTACAGCATCATATGGATAACACAGTAATAACGACAATATACCCATTAAACATACAAAGTTTGCACGCCAAATCGGGTCATTTACAACTGACAATTGCCATTGACAATCACTCAAAAGGTGGGTTTGGTTACTACTTCACATTTACATTATCATTATTGTATATGCAGAATCGGCCGAGCTTCCATCAACACTCTCATCGGTACCTGACTGGTCATGGTCCGATCCATTACGAATTTGTCCTTCCTGCGTGAATGACAGCCAATTACCATTAAATAAAATGGGCCACTTTCTAGTATATGCGATTAAAAGAAAGAACGGGATTATTCAAGTTTAACAACGGAAGAAGAACAACTATTAAAGAAAAATATGCGTTAACTTAATTTAACGTTTCAACTCTCACATCATTCTTCGTATTCGAAGGGCTGACCATAGCTTTTTGTTTCAGAGAAGTGCAGGTGCGCTTCCCATGCCCGTCGGCTCGCATACTGCACCTGACTTGCGCTTTCCACCTCTAACTTGGCGAGGAGACGCATCGCGGTTTGGGTCTTACCGACCGTTAGTATGTCCATGTGCGGGGATGCTCCCTTCCCTTTCGCAATAGGTTGTTGGTCACCCGCACTCATTAATTCTGGATGAGGTGGCGGCTCGGATGTCGTCTCACGAGGCTGATCATCGACGATGACGATGACATGCGGTCATATTTACTTGTTCATCGTGCCTTTGGTCGATAAGTTTTTCCAACTTATCGTTTGTGTCCACGCCAACGATGCCATCGCCCCCGATCTACAA
Source organism: Atalantia buxifolia (assembly GCA_030444775.1). NCBI lineage: Eukaryota > Viridiplantae > Streptophyta > Magnoliopsida > Sapindales > Rutaceae > Atalantia > Atalantia buxifolia. Next base: position 11,777,071 of record CM059838.1, read on the forward strand.
CGGCCTTCATATGGAATTCATGATTGTTGTCGGACTCATCCTATTGCAAAGACAAGCTTCGCTATTTTGCACAATCGCAGACATGCTATAACTCTTTGGTTTCATAGTTTTAATAACCATTCCGTTTCCCATGTATTGAAGGATGAAGGTGAAAATAGGAGGGTCCGAAGGCCGATGCTTCGGTCATTGTGTTCATACGGTTGTTAACAAAGAGTTCACTTTAAGCCTTTGCAAGATTTCTCCGAAAGCCGTAGAACGAAAAATGCGTACGCCTTCTTTGAAGTTATTTACGAGAATATACCCTTGATATTAACTATGTGGGGCACACGAAGCTTCACGGAGGGAGGTATCATTATTACATGCCTCGGAAGTGTAACAGCCAGCAGAAATAATTTCAGCAGTGACAATTAAATGCTTTATTATATCACTGCGCTTTGGTAACCGTGTACATGGTGTGCATCCTGCTCAAGAAATCTCATGTTCGTGAAATGACTTGGGTGCGATTTTCCATCACGCGTTTCGCTTTGTTCAAAGCTAGTAAATGCTTTATTGAGGAACCCATTAAAGGAAACTTCAATCGCCGCCATCACCGACGATTTATCCCAACTAAAGCGTCATTTGAACATAAAATCATTGACAACAACCATGTCCAATTAATATCTTACGCAGAAGCCATCATCCGGACTAATCACAAACACCATGCCTTGACCTAATGAATCACATTAATGTAGACTATCATCATGCTGATCACAGCATCCTTTCGTTGCTGCGATGGGACACAATGGACAATCACATTCGGGGGTCCTCCTACAATGCACCTGGTGTATGCATGTTTCACTGCGACATGACATGCAACCAATTAAGGCACAAATTTTGTAAGAAACGTTCCCAATAAAAGAAGATATTTAATTAATTTAATTACGATAAAATAATTTTGTCAAACAAATAAAATGGATTCCAAATCCAAAAAAAAATTTAATGAATTTACGTACTATTTCTATAATTAAATACTAGACCAATGGATTTAGATAAGGAAGACTTGTTTCAATTTAGTAATACATGATAATCTTGCACAAATGATAAAAATACTTACAAAATAAATAAATCAGTGAGTTACGATTCAAACAATAATATTAACATGACTTACGTTACCTATGATTTTATTACTCAATGGTTGTACTTATGATTGAATTGCAATTGTAACTTTAATTATATTAGATTTACCATTGGAACCGGACTTGTACTTGTGATTGAATAAGAATTGTAACTTTATTTATAATTTAAATTACATTGAAATTCAACTTGTAATTGTAATTGTTATAGTAATTGTCACGTAACGACAATCGTAATTGTAGTTGCAATTGAAATTGAAAATTTAAATTTATGTGGAATTGCAACCGTAATAGAAAGTTAAATCATAATTATCTGTAATTATAATCGATGAAATTGCATCAATTGTAATTGTAATTATTATTTTATTTTAAATTTAGATATGGATAATATGCTCAATTATCCATAAAATTCATATTCATTCATATTAAATTTTAAATGCTATTATGGATGTAGATACTATGAATATGGATAACTATGGATATTTTTGGATAATTAATTTTATAAAATTTAATGTATTTATATTTCCCAAACTTGTTAATATTAAAAACCAATTAAATTTATATTTTATAAAACAATAATATGACGTAACATAGCCGGCGTATCGTTTTACAACAGCTTTTTTGCTATGGTGGGGCCATCACAAACGCAGATGAAGGTGGTAACGGCAAAATATTCTCGACACCCTTTTATTTATTAAATAGGGCCCACGCTTACCTTCTCTCCCATTGCCTCGCTTCTTCTCTTTCAACAATCCAACCATTGATTTACTTTCAATTGACATCGAACTAGGCGAAACTTGTTTATTATTTTTTATTCTTCCCGATCTATTGATGCATCGAACCATTGTAGTCGTAGCCCACATTTCGGGGAAATCCCTGCTCGCGCCATTAGCGAATTAAATTAACTCAAAACCCGTTGTTACCAAATCACCTTACTTGGTTCGTTGCGGCGATAGGAAAGTAATCGGCGAACGAGTCCGATGCATTCATCACGAGTGGTGCGCATGAGATTTGGGATATCTCATGATTCGGCAATTAATTTGTTTAAACTGCATAGTAGCCGAATCATGATGACCAAGGCCACGAAGTCTCCGATTTATTTATTTCGATGCAATTGTCGAAAACGCAGAAATTTGCACACCCGGATGTTTGTGGGCATTGTGTTGTAGTAAAGGTGATTTGCTTACGCGCTTTTGTTTAAAATTCAAAAAAGGGCCAACGGTTATAAAACTAAATACGTACTGTTATGCAGTGTTGAACACACATCGTCAATAATAAAAAGTATAAATACAACCTTGTAGCCTTATATACAAGACTACTTCTCAACTAATTTCAATCTCCCATGGCATCATCTACCAAGAATCGTTGTTGTAGCAAAAGACAAACAAGCTGGTTGGATGGATTAAGCTGAAAACCGATATTGTAATTGTAATGAGCGACGGCGCGCTGTAATACGAATTTCTGAATCATCTAAGAACCCAAGACGCTTGTTATTTTGCTGTGACACCTGCAAGTTTTTCCAGTGGTGGACGCCTTGGATAATGAGGAATGGCCGAGTCTTCGCCAATATGTGGAGGACAGATAACAATCAATCGGATTCGTCCCTACACGTGGCATCCGGCTTTATTGGTATGATCCTAGCCAATCTAATAGCAAGAGCAGTGGTGGTTCTGTATTTCTGGTGGTTTTCAAGAATGAGTTCAGCGGACAGAGGGCATAACTGATGAGCAGGTTTGTTAGGCGAGACGAACGCCGATCTTTGTTTTGAATTAATATGTTTTCGTTAAAACTAGGATCATATATATGGGAATATTTGTGTCTATGTATGACCATACTCGTGGAGGCGTAAGTGTAACTACAACTATATGGAGTGCGTGCCAACAAAGAATTAAATTCGCTAGCAAAGACGAATCATGTGGATGTTGGATATAATAACAAATGAATGTGTCATTTAACGTTTCGTTGTAGGTTAATTTCGTAAAAGTGGATCAGGTCACAACAATCAATGGACCACATATACACACGACTTCAAAATAGATGGTCGGCGCGATCGTAGGCCACAGTTACAATTATATTCAGCACTTACAAACCCAATAGCTTATTTGCAAATGAATACGTTTTACGGCACGTTCAAAATAGTCGGATACAACATGCAATGCGTGGGTTCATCGTAGATGCTACAGTGGGGGGGACGTGGGTTTTGCTACTGCACGCGATTGTATAACGCCCGTGCTAAAGCAAACATTATGGAGGCTTCATTGAACTCCACTTGAAAATTGAAATTTGACAGCAACCCATCCCACGTGATAAAAACATCCATAAATGAGGATGTGAATAACAACTGGTATGTGTGCGAGTCGAAATTGATCCCAATGTGCAAGTTCATCATGTAGCAAACTTCGCGGGCCACCTGCGAGAAAGTAATAATTTTATTCATGTACAAAACTCCGACATGGCCATGCGCGGGGAAAGAACACAATGAATATCGCGATAAAGGATTGTTAGCCCATTCACCCACAAACGGAGGTTGTAAACAAATGGTTTAAAGGATCGGCATACATTTTACTTAGACAATCTAAGCGAGTAACCCGGTAAAGGAAATGCTATACAAACACTAATGTGGGCACAGTCTCCCTACAATGGCACAGAGACAAAGGGAAAAGTCAAGAGCAAGGGCTTTTTGGCCACATTTGAGTCCAAATTTTGGCCAACCCGACTCATCCGTTACCTATGTTACTGGCAACTTGAAACACCTAGTATGAGATGGTATTTACATCTTTTGTTGGAAAAAAACTAGTGGGAAATAAAGTGCATGTGATGGGAAAGAACACCAAGCCGCACCACAAGAGAAATGCAGTAAACCGGTAAAATACCATAGACATTGTTGCAGCTGTAGAAAACGAAAAAAATAAGTTTAAAGGAGAACTTTCACTTACTTAACTTGCCAGCGACCGACTGGGAAATCACGGCCGGTATCGCGGGAAAGAAGGCAGAAAAAAGAAAAGCTGAGGGGAACTTGTTCAAATCGAGGAGCATCTTGTCCCACAATTTTATATTTGGCAGACTATTTGTTTATATGCCTACTGTAGGGGGGCGTTTGGTCACATATAGAAGACAGTCAAAGGAGTATTGTATTTTGGCTAAATGTTTTCAACCGTTACGTGACGGGCCAGCTACAGTAGTGCAAACATGGAATTAACCGAGCAACATATGTAGTGGTTACAAGTGTTGGCTGGATTGGACTCGAATGGGTAAAAAGTAGTAATTATCGATATTTGTTTATTGAACCAGTAACTGAAACGAAACAACGTAGTACACCATGGCTGGTTATTAATTTTTTGTAATAATGTTGCATATATCGAATTTATATGTCCGCACATTTTGATGTCATGTCCCAAACATTTGGGGGTGCAAAGAACCTTGATCGCAAAGAGTGGGAATCGTAGTTGGAGTTATCCCTAAATTATGAAATAGGTTGCATATAATTGGAATTGCAATAGGTAGAAGTTACTAAACTGGCGCTAGTAGATTTAATTTAAGTAAGCACATGCAATAATGCCACGAATAAGAGCAAGAGAAGATAAGGTTAATTCGATTTCAAGTCGGCGTCGGTGTTAATCACGTGTACAACAATTTCACAAATTAAATAGCAAGCTTTGCATATATCAAAGGAAGCAAATATTTTGCATGGTTGTAATTTCACAAGTAATGTGAATGCATAGATGATAAGAGGCAGCTTGGGTCAGAAATAAAAATATTGTGAAGAAGGTCTTTTCATCATTAAATGGGAACATTGCAATAGTCGTATTGTATTCATACTTTTAAAACAATAACCTAAAATATCATTACGCTGACTCACCATTATTGTAAAATCGTTAATTAGAAATTCATTGTGCAATCTGATAGGATTTTCATTAAAGCTTTGCATATATTCAATTTTTCTTTAGATTTAAAAAAAATAACATATTATGGGAATTTTATTTATTTATTTCTTTAACGAAAAGCAACGATGATATAGTTTGAAATAGCCATTGAATAACAGCTTGCATAAGGAATAAATTGTAATAAACCCAATAGCTTTAAATCAATGGAAAATTACTTAGAAAACTGGCTTTTTATGTGCTTACATGGGGTGAATATCTTCATTATCTTAACTCAATTGAAGTCATTTTACAGTGCAATTAGATAGCCTACTAATCAGAAAACGCATAAATTTGTTACATTTTAAGTTATTAGATCTACGGTTTATAGGGCTTTAATGCCATTTTTCAAAGCCGAATTTCGTAGAGCTTAAAAAAATCTTTTGCATGTTAAAATTCACATACGGATATAGTGGGTTGATATGTGAAGATAATTATAATATTACTTGATGGACGATATTTATTACATTAGGATTTATGAACCATGTGAACATGGGTAATGAGTTTTCATACCATTGATGGAGGATGAAATTGGATTAGTTTTGGGCAATTCAAAGTCGTAGAGTTATAATCTCATGGTAACTTGTAATACTGCCTGCATATTTATTTAATTTGTAGTACCTAATGGTTTTTTTCTATATAAAGCCATGTAGTTGAGTGTTGTAATAAATGACGGTTATAATTTTTTGAACTAATAGGTTACAATATTATATAAAGACGATACTAAGTTTGATTCCTTCACTCTTCCGACTAGTGTACTTGCAAATTTGTGCATCAAGAACAACAATGACAATAGTACAGATAACCAAGAAAAAGACAAGTACTTCAGAAAATGGTGAACCATTGATGCAAACAATAGCACCAACAACGACAATATATTAACTAAAACGATGTCGATATTATGAATAACGATTAAAAATTAACAAGAATTTAAATAACAACACACTCGATTATTACAATATTCATTGAAGAAAAATTATAAATAATTTAACATTCCTTCCGACAACAACAACTCATTGAACAACAGGCCAAACCTACTACACATTTGATTGCATGGTGCAATCTAACTGCGTTCCGCTGATCCAGCTCATGGTGACAATCAGAATGATCCAATGGTTAAAAGCGGCGAATGCACCATGCAACTGTTGTATAGTAGCGGACCCTAACAACAACAACAATGTTTACTAATTTTGTAAGTTTTTAATATATCACAAGCGCCCATCAAAATTTGACAACCCATTTTTTTGGGAAACCATGTTTGGAACTTTGGCGAACTTAAAGTACAACCATTGAAGTACATATGTTTGAAGAGGTCGTGGCCCACAATTGCAACTGTCCTTGGGCCTACAAAGGTTGTATTGGACATTGATGGGCCTGTACCCACAAAGAACAGTTCGATTGTTTAAGGCGACTCCACCGGAAATAACGTTATTTATCGGTTCAAGGTGACATTGACGAAACACCCACGCTGCAAAGAAAGATGCAAATCGGAAGGCCACACGAAGGCGCTTCAGAGTCGGTTGCAAGGCATAAACATCGAAAAATCTGGCGGTAAATAAACGGAAGTTCGCGCCACTCCTACATTTTGTAGAATCTAGTTGAAGGGTTTTCTCACTATGATGGAAGACATATGTGCCACCCAAGAAATTTCCACAAAAGCTTTTCATCATGACCATTATCGTTCGTTAAACATTAAAAATGCTGCAAAGTTCAAACGGATAAACTGGGTTCACCCTTTCCATTCCAAAGCAAAGTGTTATTGCCGTATTTGGAAAACCTTCAAAGATCCGCGCGGAAGAGGCACAACATACATTAGGTAACAAAATTCATTATAAATTTGGGATACTCTTTTATAAGTGTTTGTTTTTTTACCATGTAAGTTGTTTTGCATTGTCACTATTGAGTATAATATGCACAAGGTTACTTGCTTATTGTGTTGTGTTATTTTCCGCTCCATCGAGTATCATTGTGCAATCAAAAAATGGTGATATGTTGTGCGTTGGTTGGTTGTGATCCCTATATGTGAAATTCATCTTGGTTGAATATGTTGTCTTCTTTTTCACCGAGTAGGTCAACATATTTGACGTACTGCTTGATACAATAGTATAGTAAACATATTTTCAGTATTTTGTTTTGCCACCACAAAAATACCGAAAATCAAACTAAATAAACTCGATCCATAACCGTCTATACCACTAATAATGTTAATGAATAAATTCTCGATAATCAAATGTATTCATGGCATGAGTCAATGAAAAACACATTAACAACTTATATGGAACCAACACGAGATCCTTTGTTCGACTATCATCCATGAAAGAGAACCGCCAATCTACAGCTAAACGAAGGGAGATGCGAAAGCCATTGTCGTTTGTCAAGCCCACCGATGAGGCAGAATCCAATAGGTGGACCCCCGAATATGTGCGCACGCGAACTGGGACTATTAGACAGAGAGCGATATTGGATAGTGCAACAAACCAAACCTGCAATTCCTTACAGAACAAGGATAAGAGGAAGAAGGCAAAAGTGTCAAAAGAGTTGTTTCCTTCAACAAAAGACAAAACCGAACATTTCAGACTGCAAAAAAAGCAAGAGATTGGATTAAATACACGCTGGCCGACAGGTTACTACTCGGAGGATGAATGCGAAAGGTTGCCGGACATAAATGATGATCTTCTTCAGTTAGAAGGATACGAATCAGAAAATGAAAAGGAAACTTTGTACGAAATAATTGATACCTAACCAGATAAAGATTTCGGGGACTGGTTCATTTGTAATAACACAGACTGGCAGAAAATGTTATTGTATCATGGACAAAGATTTAAAGATGTGGTTGCGTTCAGAAGGGCACTACAAGTATTCGCAATTCGTGAAGGATTCAACTTGTGCGTAATGGAAAATCGAAGCCATTTTGTCAGTTGTGAGTGTTCCGATCTTTCATGTGACTGGCTAATAAAAGCAGCAAGAGTCATCAACGGGAAGACATTTGTCATAACGGAAATTGTTCCACAACACAAATGTGGCCAACATCGCCGACCATTCCAGTACCGATCGAAGTGGATCTCAGCAATGTATCTTCATCGCTGGAAAGCACAACCAAATATCAGTACATTACAACTGATGGAGGAGATTGAAGCAACGTACAGTTGTAAATGCAGTGAATGGAAATTGTTTTGTGCAGCAAATAGAGCAAAACACATTCTCGGCATTGATCATGAAGACGGGTATTCAATGCTGAACCAATTCAAGGAAGAAATGGAGAGGATTGATACGGACAACATCGTTCGTTTGGAGACGGAGTATCATGAATTGCAAGAAGGAGAGAGATTCAAAAGAATGTTTGTCTGTTGTGAACGTACAGCTTATGCATTCAAGAACAATTGCCGAGGTTTACTGGCTGTTGACGGCTGGAAATTGAATAACCCATACGGCAGTGTGATGCTAGTGGCAGCTGGACTAGATGGAAATAACGGGATATTACCTGTGGCCTTCTGTGAAGTTGAGGTGGAAGACTTGGAATCTTGGGTTTATTTTTTAAAGAACATAAACAATGCTTTGCGTTTGGAGAATGGTAAGGGTCTATGCATATTAGGTGATGGAGACAACGATATTGAATATGCAGTTGAAGAATTCCTTTCTGAAGCTACTTACAGACAGTGCTGCCACCGAATTTTCTCTGAAATGGTGAAAAGATTCCCCACAGCCCCTGTGCAGTACTTATTTTGGTCTGCTTGTCGTAGCAGTAGTGCCACAACATTCTTCAAATACATGAAATTAATATCTAATGAAAGCCAACAATGCCATGACTGGTTGGCCCAATCTAATTGGGAAAGGTGGGCTCTTTTTTGCATGCCTCAATGGGTTAAATGCACCTGTGTCACACTAACAATAACGAACAAACTTCGCAATGCCTTCGATCAATATCTGGAGATAAGCATTGCTAGAAGATTTGCAATAATTGCACGGCAATGTTGATATTTTTGAACAGAGAAGAATGCTTGTATGGAAATGGTATCAGGAGAAAGTTACGCCAACAGTTCAGCATGTACTTCATGACCGTTGCATTGATGGCCAACGGTTCAGCGTGCTTCAGCACAATGGCCCAGCTCTCAAACTTACTGATTCCAATTCAGGCTACTATCACTTGAACATGGAAGTAATGACATGCAGTTGTGGATTGTGGCAGATCTCGGGGATTCCATGTGCTCATGCTTGTAGAGGAATAGATTACATAGGTGCAAATGTTGAAGAATATGTCGACAACATGATGTCTGTCCAAAATTATATGTCAACTTATGCACCTGGTATGACGCAACTGCCCAAAGAATATGCTTGGCAGTGGCATAAGGGTCACAGTTTACTTCCACCTGTTAAGGACCATGTTGTCAAAGGTAGTTTGCTCAAGCCGACTGATGACGTGACACCGAACAAAGTTGTACTACACCCGCCTGTTCAGTCCTTCTCCACTGCACACGACCCACAGGTCCATGTTTTATTTACAATATTTACATCTTATATCGCGGTACGCTTTATTTATTAATTATGGCCTTTCAGTAAACTTTAATTCAATCCTTCATCGTTGCAGTCGACCCAATCTTTAACTATTCCGAACTCTTCTCATGAGGATGAGACGCTCATCGTGATATCCACCTCCAGCGATGATACTATAAGTAAGCATTTTATGTGACTCCTACTATATATTACTACTCATCACATAATTTTCACTCAAACACTAAACCATCAACTTCTAGATATGTACAATATACACGTTACTATAATGTTCCGGATGTATTTTATTTGTTTTTGCCTTCAACAACATTGTGTCATTTGATCTTCTATTTGCTTCTTATGTAACATTTTAAAATTTTTGCATTGAGGGTTGGATTTTGTTCTGTTGGTAGGGTGAAAATTTATTTCCCAAAACTTCGAGACTTTCTCTTTACCTGCGTCCGTGTACCACCTCTTTTCCATTTCTTTGTCTCGATCACAATTGTGCATTTCCATTGGCCTATTACTTGTGCCAACCATCGAAGGTGCCCTTTTGTAATTTCATTGTTTTTAATTGTAACTTCAAAACAAATTTTCCCTTCATAAGTTCATTCCATTTATAATTCCTCAAATTACACATAACTTCATATTTTACTTATATTTTTCTACAGGCTTCGATATCGCTTTCCAACCTACAAAGGCGTTGCACATCAACATTTGGCCCATAAGCGTATTACATAATTGTATTGTTTTGTTATCTACCAATCAAGGCCATGGGATGATCGTTTTCGACTATTTTGGTTTCCGGAGGATAATATCCTCTTTCTCACCATTACCTACACAACCTTTCATATCCATGTTAAAAACACTCTTTTGGAAACAATGTATGCTCGGTTGCTGTTTGCACCTTCTTTGTTGGCGTTGTTTACTTGTTCTTTGGATACTTGTACGAATGTGTGTGGGTCATTGCCTGATGGGAATGTAATGGAATTTCAACTTTAAGCACTCACCTATTATACAACGAATCGTAGACTAATGCGACTGATCTAAAATTCTTACTACCGCCTTTTATTTTCAGATTGATAATTTGCCATACGCCGCTCTTTCATTCGCACAATAGAGGTTTTTTTCCCCACAAAATATTATGTCATTTCTCTAATAACCACACATTTCCAATTGCTTTGTATAATTTTAGGGATTGTGTTTCAAAGAAATCTATCTACTATAACAACAAAGATCGTAATAAATTTTCAACTATTATCCTCTCAAATTACATGTACCGCTCATCGACACTTCACCTTAAACTCACTTAATTTTTCATCTCGCAACTCCTCAATTGTTCGACCACATTCACCCGAAGATTTACATTCATTCTAACAAATTCCGATTCACTAACAATGGCACAATGTTTTCAACGAAAATTTCTTCCCGCTCTCCATCACCTTTCTAAGAATCCCCAACTCGTTCTAATACCTAAAACACTTTCACCGTGGTTCTTTACGACTGTCCTCCATAATCCCGATTTGGTGACAAAATAACACGCACACTTCACCCTTATTATTTCAAAAGATCAACAAAGTTACTAATATTACATGTGCGATCCCATTTCTTTATGCATAAATTAAATCTACTTCAAGATACCCAATCCATACTTTCCACCAATTAACATACAAAGAACATCCCCACACAACCAGAATATTTCAATACACATTCATACAAAATAAAATTTTACAAGATAAAACACAATAATTCTTCACCACTTCGCCACAAACTTCCTGTACCTTCTGCGGAACCATCACCAATACAATATACCTAATCAACAACCATCACCAAGTGATGTGATGCTGCCAATATTCACATTCTTCGTACACTTGTACCAATGTAAACAAAATTAATAAATACATGCTTTGCCCATATCAACTTTGGCATTATCATAAAATTTCTAACTATAACACCCTCGATCCTCTACATTTATTCCCTTATCTGGTTCTTCATTAAAATTTTTTGCTTTTGCCACACAAGTACACGCCTCCAAAGAATAACGTAATATAGCTAACAAATTTTATTTCACTACTTACTACACAAAATAAATTAATACATGTCAAATAATTACAATGTAATCGATATATATCTACAAGGAGCGCATATTCACCGTACATCTTTCCCTACACATCACTCAATCCAACGTGCTTCGATCAACCTCGCACATCTTAATTATGCCGCTTATTCCACTATCGTAAGTATAGAACGTATGCAAGTACAAATATTTACAACGACAATGGTATGTTATTCGTATATTAATTTTCGTTCATTAACTCATGCTCTCCAATGCATTAATCCACGTCTACCCGTAAACAACAAATCATAATGGTGTACAATTATTACCATACTCCTCGACGATAAAATTAGTTCGCACCTTACCACAACTCCCGATCTTTTGCATTCACCAACGTAATTTCACTTCACTTCATTAGTTCAACCCAAGGTTGCCAATCCCCTATATATTCAAACATACATAAATCATCATTCTTGCATTCAACTATTTAAAATTGCAACTTTCACAAGATTATTCAACCAAATATAAACATGCTCGACACGATAGGAAACTACTCCATCAACGAGATTACATAACAACTCTTTTATTATGCTCGATGCACTTTTCAAGTCCGAATCACTTGCAATGGCCGTATCTCGCGGTGGAATCATTTTGTTTTCTTTCTCAATCTATAAATTCATCAATGTCCTCTATCATATGTTTCTTCACAACTTATAAACCTGCAATACAGAGCATTCAAATTGTATATTTCATTGGTTTTCCAAATAAACACTTCCACAACAATCTTACAGTTCCCCATTTCCCAATTGTATGCTAATCTTGTCTTAATAGAATTCATGTATGTGAATTGCATACCACAAAACCAAACACACAGAGTCCCATTAAATTACTTACAACCAAAAACATAAAATACCTCGCTCAAATTACTTACATATTATGCCATTTTTTCCATCTACACTTTAATCGTCTAGCAAAGAAACCAGCACAAATCCCTAATTAAACGTGTGTAATTTGCGGCCGCTATCGACATTCACGGGTTGCACTGGCAACCCGGCCATCTTACCAATTTATGACACACCAATAACTAACGACATTCATCCACAACTGAGATATTTTTTCAAATTACTGCTAATTTTATTCAAGCTTACTCATTTTTCGCTACGAATTCCCCTCTCTCCACTTGGCATATCTGTCTTTGCTTCCATGTTCGAACCCTAGTTGTCTCTGCAAGGGTTTAAGAAGGGGAGACACTTACCAATATTGAAGACAAAGAGGTCTCGATCACTTAGAAGTAAGCTTAAGTCACCTATCACACAAAGACCTTGGTTATGACCTTCTTTTTACCGACATCCCCTGGTTTCTTTCAACACTTACGTGGCGATCTCTAATGCGTTCGATAAGTTACTTTTAAATTCAATGGTTACATCACATAAAGACAAAATTCGTTGTTTCGCACTACAGATTGTATAATAGGCGATTTGAAAATATTGGTAGAGTATTTTAGGAAGTTCTGAGAATGGAAATTTGATTCTAATTATTCCTAAATTGGCATTGGACCGACCACCCCCATTCCCATTTTCATATTCATTTCTACAAGTAATCAACAATCATTTGAGTAAACAATTTCTTTGATTATGAATTTCAATTCCCTAATCCTACAAGTAAATGCACTACAAATATATTCATAATACTACACACTGAAATCTATTTTAAGATCTCATACAAATAATCTATCACCCAAAAAAGAAAAGACACTTTATTGATCTATTGTGATCCTACTGAACTCTAAAGAATAGAAAGTGCACTAGAGATACCTAGGTTTAACTCTCATCAAATGCTTTGACGTGCAATTAACCCGTGCGATCTACAGAAATTAAATCTTTTGAATTATCTCCCTAGTTAGATTTGGCACTTCCACTTAATACAATAACAGATAACTTGTAAAATCGAGCAGTACGAAAGCCCTCTAGAGCCCAAATCTTCAGTTCCCCTTGTTTGGACATTGGACCTTCTTCACTTTTGAGGGTTTTTGCCAACAAGTCCAGAACGTAACGCTCACTAGACCACCCATACACTTTAAAATTTTAAAAAGAAAAATAAAATGAAGTGTGAATCTAACGATCAAGTGAAGTCTCCAAATTAACGTGAGGAAATTATAGAGCAAGCATCGGACTCTCAGTAAGAGTGAGTCGCACTATTATAGTATTATTAACAAAAACGAAACAAAACACTGTCTCTGTCAAGTGTCTCTCTGATCGCAATTAATTTTCTATTTTAATTATTATAGTCAGCAGATCAAATCAAAAGGAACCATAATATTTATTCACCGATTTAAGAAACAATCTCGTCCCCTTTTTTCAACCCTAGATCAAAATTCACAAATGGCTTATCGAAAAGCTCGAGAGCGCGACATGCTGGACTCCGTCTACTCGATGCTAGCGCTCGTCTTCATACTTGTCGCTTGCGTCGAGCTCTGTGACGCCGCCACCGTTGTCGACGTCTATCGTCTCATTCAATACGACATATCCGGCGTCCCGTTTGGATCTCGGCTGGCGAGTCTCAATCACCACGCCGGCTCGCTCCATTTTTCGCCCGGCGCCGATCTGTCGCGGACCGTTGTTATGATTCCGGTTCGCGAATTGAACATTAGCTTTGTCAGAGGTAGTTTTATTTATTTATTTATTTATTGTCGTTGCTGATTATAAAGCTTTTGTGATTTAACATTTGTTAGACTGTTTATTTTTAATTTTACAGAGTATGTTTCGCGGAAACATCCGCTAGGAGGCCTGTTGTTTTTGCTTCCTGAGATATTTAGACTTGAAAATGGAGGCGGTAGCAACGATGTGCGTGAAAAGGAAGCGGTGAAGAATGTGTTGTTGGGATTGGAAAAGTTGCTTGTGCATGCCAAATTGCCAGTGAGTCTTTATTCAAATGTCTTATTAAGTTTCTTATTTCATTGTTAAGTTATGTTTGGGACTGAGTGTTTTGGAATGAAATCACTACTTGTTTAGTGTAAGGGGGTGGGCTAGCTAGTAAGTAAACATCAGATTTTTACTTAAGCAGAAGCACAACATTTGCAAAGATGAACTTAGGAGTTTTACTTCATAGTTACTAAAATTGACAGTAAACTTGCATGGTGCACTTCTAAAGAATATTCATGTATTACTGTTTGCTTATATGTTTCTTTTGCATTCCGACATTCTTAACTTGAAGTTGTTGTGTTGTGCAAATATAGTATCAAATAATATTGCTTATTGTTGCATAAGTTGAAGTTGTCGTCTTGTGCAAATAAAGTGTCAAATAATATTGCTGATTGTTATCATATAACTGACTGTTGCATAAGTTGAAGTTGTCATGTTGTGCAAAGATATTATCAAATAATATTAGTAACTGTTGTCCTATAACTGACTGTTGCATAAGTTGAACTTCTTGTTGCATGCAAATATAGTATCAAATTTATATTACTGAATGTTGCACAAAATCTATCATATTTGGAATGTTCTCTCTGGATGGTTTTTGGATTGGAATTGAGAAAATAACATACTATTATAGCAGCACTTCCCAGTTTTACATTTTTCATTAACTTTTTTTGCTTCTGTGTTGATTTTAATAAGTGCTCACCTTGATGGTGGAATGTTTTTGTTGCAGTATCCTGTCTATTTTGCATTTGAGAATGATGAAATAGATGCTGTATTGGATGATGTTAAGAAGAATGATGCCACTGGTCAGCCTGCCACTGCAACAACTGGAGGGTTAGTTGATAACTCTGTGATTGAAAATGTTGGATATTTTGTAAGTTATGTGTATCCTCTGGAATGTGAACTGTATGGCAAAGTTTGGTATCTATCCATAGAAATTTGAGATACTTTGGCCATCCTTAGGAATTGCATCTCCCAAGTATTTATAGTGGATTTTTTTATCTGCTTGAGTATTTGAGTGAGAAACATCTGATTCCATTGCCCTAACTCTCTACTAGGATATTTACAAAGAAGCCAAAGGTGCATATGATTCTCTTTTGGAAAATGTAAAAAACTTGGGGGAACTCCTAGTAGTGATTATCTTCTGGTGAATATGCATCTCATCAGTTGTTTTGGTCCAACGCCGCTGTTTTTTTGCCAACCAATTCCTTTTCATAAATAACATTTTCTGGTAAAGGGCTTTGATTCTTTTCTATCCTTTAGGATTTTCTCACCTTTATAGATCATATATTTCTCTGATTTTACATGTTTCATTCCTTGTTTCTTGACATTACTGTACTTCATTTCATTTTATGGTTAGCCGTGTCCAGAATGGCATACTTGTGCATTATTTCTCTGATTTTATATGTTCCATTCCTTGTATCTTGACATTACTGTACTACATTTCATTTTATGGTTAGCCATGTCCAGAATGGCATACTTGTGCATTCTCTAATTTTGGTCATGTTGGATTGATAAGAGAATTCTGTTCTTCTTTTGTTGTTGATATCTTATTTTTACCTCTGCTTTGCAGATACAAGCTTGTCATCCCAACAGCAGAACCTAAGAAAGTTGCATCCCCACCATAACAAACATCCAGGTGCCTAGTCGATGCTTAACTTCTGTTCGTTTGTATGTTTGTTCTATTAAATTGGGAAGATCGTACATGTCAAACAGCCTTTAGTACTCAGTTTCATATGATGGCAGTGGCTGCTTTAGTATAAATAACCTCATTTTTGTTTAAACCATCTTAAAAATCTTAACCAATAAACAGTTTATTGCAAGTTGCTTCTTCAGTTCTTTGCTTGCTTCTTAATTCCTGACCGGGTTCCAATTTCCAACTTCTGACAATGCTAACTTGTCAATATGAGTTCCTCTGCTACCTATTATCACTTCTTTTGCCCTTTCTGGAAACATTCTTTTATACATTGATATTCTTAGCATCGAATTTATAATCATATTGCCTTGGCTTCTGTAATTGATACCAAACACAATTGAATTAATTTAATAGAGTTATTATTATCACATAGCATTCATGAAATCAGTAATTAATACCCTTTTTGGTTCCTGAATTTATGAATCCTTCTGATGGTGCTTGCTTTTCCAGAACTTGTAAATTGAGTATTCTTTCAAGTGATGCAGGGATGGTTGCAAGGATTAAAAGCTGATGGAGATGCAAATCAGCTGCCAACAATTGCTATAGTAGCATCATATGATACATTTGGGGCTGCTCCTGTATGTAATTTATTACATATCACTTATCTATTCAAAATTTTATTTATTAGAGTCACTGATCCATGTGTCTCTGTGATAATTACTTGTAGGCATTATCTGTCGGAAGTGATAGCAATGGTAGCGGTGTTGTGGCACTTCTTGAGGTAGCTAGATTATTCTCTCTTCTCTATTCAAATCCTAAAACTAGAGGAAGGTACAATATACTCTTTGGACTGACATCAGGTGGACCTTATAACTACAATGGAACGCATAAGGTACTGAACTCTTCTTCGTTGACTCATTTTAATTAGTTATATCTCAGGTGCTTATGTCTTTCTATACCTTGTTCTTATTATGGTTATACAATTCCTTTTATCTTTTCTTCACTTCTCTGTGTGTCTTCGTATCCTACCTTTCCAGTGGCTTCGAAGTTTTGATCAGCGGTTGCGTGAGAGCATTGACTATGCCATCTGCTTAAATAGTGTTGGTTCATGGAATAATGAACTATGGATTCATGTATCTAAGCCTCCAGAAAATGCCTACATAAAGCAAATATTTGAGGTAAGCTAATACACATCTCAAGAATCTATTTAACTTGTGGTTTATTTGCTATAGTTTATTCGCTGCCATATAGTTTAATGGATTGGCTGTGTAGGGTTTCACAAATGTAGCTGAGGAGTTGGGCTTCAAAGTTGGCCTAAAGCACAAGAAAATAAATATCTCGAATCCTCGAGTAAGTAGATGTGCATGAATGATTGAACTTAATCTTATGTCTTTCTTTATCATTTTACTGACCAGACCAAAACCATTACGAGTCATTACAAGAAGTCAAGAAATAGCTAGTAGATATTACTGGGTTAGATGTTTGGTAGGTGATGATAGCCATGAGTGATGCTGATGGGCTTTATGTGTAAGCTAGGTGGCATGTTCTAATATATATATATATATATATGTATATGTATATGTGTGGGGGTGTGTGCGCGTGTGTGTATATATATGAAATAAAGAGATATATATACACACATATATGCATACGAAACAAAGAAAGGAAACAAAGAAGCTAGTATTAATAAGAACAATAATAACAAAACGTGAAGTCAACAGAGAAAGAACCCCAATGGTGGCATGTTCTAATGTTATTGCATTAAGGTAGTGTTTACTTTTTGAATTGGAGTGGGAATCTTGAGGATTGAGAATCTTGGATTAAGAGTGTGGAGTAGGAGTGAGAGTAGGTTGTTTACTTACACACTGAATAGAAGCATGGAATGGAGATTAGGATTCAATTTATGTGTTTACTTTTATCTTGATTGGGAGTAAATAGTTTCAAATTATAATTTTATCCTTATTTAAAAAATTATAGTTTTTAATTACTAAGTTAATAAAAATATATATTTAATGAATAAAAATTTATTTTATTATATTTGTAACTTTATAATAATTATTAATATTCTTAATTATGTACATCACAATTTTTATTAATTTTAATTTTAATTATATAAATTAAAAATTATTGATAAGGGGCAATATAAATGAAATATTTTTACTATTAACATAGTACGAAATTAATATTATCTTAGAATAAACTATTTATTAGTATTAATTATTAATATTAAATAAATATATTATTATTATTTTTAAATAAATATAATAATATTATATTTTCAAATATAGTATATAGTAATATTATTAATTCTCTATTAATATAATAATATTATTTTTAAGTAATTTAAACTTAGAATCAAACCAAATTATTTAGTTAAATATAATAATATTATTTAAATAATATATAATATTATTTAAATAATATATAATATTATTTAAATAAATAAAATATTATTTAAATATTTATTAAATATAATTATAGTAAATTTAATAAAAGGAGGATAAAAAAGAAGGGTAAATATAAAATGAAACATTATTTTATTTTATTTAATATAATTATATTAAATTTATTATTATATAAATAATAATATAATATTATTTAGTACAAAATTAATATTTTCTTAGAATAAACTATTTATTATTATTAATTATTAATATTAAATAAATATAGTAATATTATTTTAAAAATAAATATAATAATATTATATTATTAAATAAAGATAGCATATATTTATTAATTCTCTATTAATACAATAATATTATTTTAAAATAATTTTAACTTATAATCAATGTAAATTATTATTTAATTAAATATAATAATATTATTCAAAATATAATATTATTTATTTTATTTTATTAAATATAAAATATTTAATTAAATAAGAAAAAGGGTAGAAATGGGAGAGGTGGGAGTGGAGTTCCACTCCCACTCGCCACTCCAAAAATAGGTGGGGTCCACAGAGTGGGATTCTCAATCCCTACTCATTTTATTAAAGCAAACACTAGAGTAGGAAGAATCCACATTTCTCACTCCCACTCCAGAAAGTAAACATAGCCTAAATTCCTAGATAAATAATAAGAACCAAAAATAGATATGCCTCTGATTTTTGTTGGGTAGATTCTCTGTTGGAATAATAGGTGCATCTAGAATTTTGTGGTCATTTGGTGAGAGTTTACAGTTATATTAGCTTTGTTATTTCTTTGGCCTTGAAAGCATAAGCTCCAAATCTTCTGGACTCTAATTTAATGGAAAACTCTGGACGACCTCAAGTTTCTATATGTTTAGTTTGATAGCTAATATGATTTCATCTTCCCAACTGGATAATTCGTTACGATTTTACATGGCTATGTTATCTGGGAATTGTTAGAAATATAAATGAGGATAATACCTTTTGGCCATTCAGTGGCTGATGAAAGTGGTGACAACTTGTGAAAGTGTTACTTTAGAATTAGCATTAAGATAATTAGAATATGCCATAAATTGCTTAATTCATCTATTTTACATGGCTATGTTATCTGGAAATTGTTACAAATATAAATGAGGATAATACCTTTTGGCCATTCAGTGGCTGATGAAAGTGGTGACAACTTGTGAAAGTGTTACTTTAGAATTAGCATTAAGATAATTAGAATATGCCATAAATAGCTTAATTCATCTATAAATATCTTTGTGTTCATGTTTCATACTCTATGTATGAATTCTTTTCACTAATCTGCAATTCAGTAGATATTGGGCCAAACGTTTTGTTGGACAATTTATCTAACTGATAATTGAAGAAATCTGATATGGCTATCTTGCTTTGGTTTTGTTTTAATATGTCTATTTAGTTCAGATGATAAAGCTGCTTTCTGCTATAGGTAGCTTGGGAGCATGAACAATTTTCAAGACTGAGAGTTACTGCCGCTACCCTTTCTGAGCTCTCTGCTGCTCCTGAGCTTTTGGAAAGCACTGGAGGCTTGTTGGATAGCAGGTTACGTATCAAATTTAATCCAATTTATCTTATTCCTAGAGTTTCTACTGGATTTATATTCTATTTGCTGAACTATTGATCCCATGCAGGCATTTTGTTTATGAAACTTCAATTATCAGAAGTGTCAAGTTAGTTGCCGAATCTCTTGCTGTAAGTTTAGTATATTGAGAGATACATCTTGGTTATAATGTTTCATGTGATTGTACATGCATATTTTTATAGATTGACTCTACCAGTGTGCATTTTAAGAGACTGACTCTACCAGTGTATATATCATAGTTTAGTTACCAGGAAGCTTGCTGGGAATTCCCGAGTAAAAACTGAGTAATCATTGACCCCACTGCATAATAAAATACTTGTAGAGTTGTTGCTGGATCAATAAGTTAATTCTTCCAAGTATCTTGCACGCACTTGAAAGTTGATTATTATTTAAGTTGCATAAAAATTCATTGTTTTATGTTTTCTGATGGGTTCTTTTCCTTTTTTGTCCAGAGACATATTTATGGTTACCAAGGAAAGAATATTCAAATTTTTGCAGACAACAGTAGCTTGGCTGTCAACCCCTCTTACATACGGTCTTGGTTGGATCTTTTATCACAAACTCCTCGAGTGGCACCATTTATCTCAAAGAATGACCCATTTATCATGGCATTGAAAAAGGTTTTCTTTCTTTCACATTTTCACGGTTATGTACGTATGGCTTATTTTGATGATCACGTGGAAAGTGTGTTGGAAATTGTTGAATCATCATAAATATATCTTCTTCTTTACTGCTTTTCACTTTTCAGCTTTTCACTATTTATATTCGACTTCAATGAACTTGGTGGCACTTTGTGGAATTGATTTGTTACTTTCAGTTTTCTTCATGTTTGTATGCTTTACCAACTTATGTTTAATGTCAGTAATCTGATATAATTTCAATGGAAGTAAGTGGAACTACATAGGGATATTGTATTCCTTTCAGGGTTATGTCTGCTTGGTTGAACTATAATGGTTGTAAAGATTTTAATGAAGTTCCCTCAAATGTTGTGTACTTATGTTGCAATCTTTTGAAACAGATCACTTCATTTTAATCTTTATCTCATGGATTGATGAGTCAAAAGTAGACTTATTTAATCGTGCAACTAAAATGCATTTGGTTCCAGTGAGATGTAGTATCATAGCTTACTAAGATTGTCCAAGGTCATTTGGGTAAAGGCAGCTTGTATTTTTCTTTAGGCTGCTTGGGGCTTTGGATTTGTGTTTGGTCATGCCTATGGGATAGTTTAGAATAGGGGACAGGTCCAAGTAAGAGTTCACTTGTCTTAATGTCCGTTCAATATGGTTTCTCTATGGGACTAAAGAGCTTTTTTAGATGTGAAAACTGTTTCAAACCGTTTTCCTTGTTTGGTTTAACTAAATAAGAGCTTGTGGAAGTTTTAAAATGTTTTCTGTTTTCTGTTTTCTGTTTTCTGTAGGAAGCTTTTAGGAGATTTTTTGGGCTTTTTTGAATGATTAAATTGTCAAAAATAATTCATGTCATTGTTTGCTAAAAGATGTGATGAACAACCAAACAACCAAACAACATTTTGTTAAAAGCTCTACTGGTGTAAGATCTACTTGAAGAAGCTATACCAAACAGACTCTCAGACTGAATAACTTGATCTTGAGTTTGTAAAATTGGGCCCAGAATCTCCACTAACAACCCTGCTTTGGTGAGATAGCCCAAGCCTATTACTTTGTATAACCTTATTATATATATTTGATGGCAGGAACTGGCCGATCATACTGACGAGGTGAGCGTGCAACATGAGGTGCTTGACGGGATGTTTACTTTCTATGATTCAACTAAAGCTAGCCTCAACATATATCAGGTGCCTGCTTGTTTTTACCTTCTAGATACTAATATTGTTTAGACATGTAATCTCTCTCTTCATTGAACACTAGATGGCTCGTCTCAACCCTTCTACGTACTTCAGACCCCTTCATTAGCTTTTCATGTATAAAGTTTTGATCTTTTTCCTTCATTTGCTTGAAGCTGATTACTGAAGATTTGTTTTACAGGTTGCTAGTGTAACATTCGACTTGCTGTTGCTTCTAGTGCTGGGATCATATTTAATTGTGCTTTTCAGCTTTCTTGTCATCACAACTAGGGTATTACCCTTTATCCATATCAAGCTTGAAGTTCTAAATTTCAGTTTTATCTTGTATTTGGTGTTTTATAATTTCGTTGCAAATAGATTAGAATAGAAACTACAAAAGTCCCAAGTAACTAACAATGTTTTCCAACAGGGTCTTGATGATCTAATCAGTTTGTTTCAAGACCCCCATCCCGTAAGGTAAAAACAGCTTGATGCGGAAGCACAATGCTGCACCAGTCCTGTGTAACTATTTCAGAGAAGATTTTCTCTCATAACGTAGGTGGAAGTCTCCCAGGAGAAGTTGGCAAATGACAACTACAAATGTGTTATGGTTTAGTTCAGTGACACGAAGGATAGTTTTCAACAATTGATCCTAGGAAGATGTTCATAGCTTGTTGTGCCAAAAACAGAAAATCTAAGATGCGAAAAAAATTTTGTTGAGATTCATTTTTCATCCTGCTATTACAGCCGACCCTTTTTTTTTTTTTTTTTGGTGGGGGTGTGGGGCGCAGAGAACAATGCTTATATGATTTCTGAATTTGGTGACTATAGCGGATAGAGGCAGTAAGCCAAGAGGAATGTCTGAATTATTGAAAGATCAATTAATCTTTGTTTATTGCATTAGTGGAATTTCTTACAACAAAGATGCATGTTCATCGGTTTGTATTAAGTTTTGTAATGCATCTTTTACATATATATATAAAAAGATTCTAGAATATTTTTGATGTATTACAATTAATTGATGCATGCATATATAGATACACACGCTTTGAAAAGAATTGGAACATTAATTTCTTTTGAGCCAACCAAGAGAATGTACATTTCTTGCATGAATTTGTAACCGAAACCGCAGTTGCTTGGTTGATGCATGTGGGAAAATTATCAGATGAAATAAAACCATCATGCCCATGGTACCAATGATTTTTTTTTTTCAGCTTATGAGCACTTCAATCAACTTAGGTCACATTTACACAAGGGCACATGATATCAATCCAATCGCAATTATATCATCTAAAATCCAGAACCAAGAGTCTCCTATATTCCCGTTCTCTACACTGTTCAGATTACCACAAATTGAAGATTGCAAGCAGCCGCAGATCCTATGCAATCTCCCAGATCTTTGCTCTTTCCTTGTAGCAGTTAGTCAAACAGTAAACAGAGATATCCCATGTCAACAAGAAGGTAATCATAAAAGAACAACAGAACTGAAATATATTTTGTTATAGATGAAATGATTTGAGCATCCATGCATCCAGCATTAAGGACACCGCAACATATTCATATGAAATGTAAAACAATTTAATGTCAGCTATCTTCGGCTGACTGAGGAGGTTGTCTCGCAAGTGGCACATCAGTATTGTAACGTCTGCTGGGTCTTACATTGTCCACAAAAAGGACTCGTCCATCTAGTAACTGCAAGTATATACTGTGTGATGCTTAAACTCAACAATTTAGGCATGGTAAATGAGAGAAAATGATGCAATTTTACCTTCCCATTCATCTCTGTCAAGGCTTTTTGGGCTTCCTCTTCTGTGCTGAAAGTCACGTACCCGTAACCTTTTGATCTGTTCTTACCTTTATCCATTATTATTGTAGCTGCAAAAGGAAAAGAATCGGATATTAGAAAATAGTGAAGATGGAACAGGGGTTGAGACTTAAAACAGAAATAGAACAAACCCTCATTGACTTGGCCAAATTGTGAAAAAGCATCAGCTAACATCTCTTTAGTGGTTGAGAAAGATACACCTGCCAAACATGCCAATTATTTTATCAAAATTAGATGGTAAGATTGCAAGTTCTGCAGCCAAAAGTAATACACAACTGAAGGAAGGAAATAGAAAATATGAACATGTTTTCAATCTCAGTAACTTGTGAAACAGTTATAAGTTCAAGGGAATTAGATAGAGGTGTGGCTGAGTTTGATATTTTGGACCAAAAAGGGCAAACAGATGAATCCAGATAATTAAGAAAAGCATCAATTCCAGTGCAACTGTGGACAATGGAATTGCCTTCCCTATGAGAGTAGGGGGCCTAAATACGAGCAAAAACCTACTGATGCATCTACAGAAGCTCACATTCACATGCCGCGTGATTAAACCACCGGATGGTCTTACTATACAGCGAAGAATGTAATAGTTAACGACCTGATAAGGCTACAAGGTGAAGAAACTATTCACCAGAAAGTTCGAAATCAAATCAAAGTGGTTTTGATTTTGGAAAAAAATGAAACAATATCACTTGAGCAACACTATAAAATTATTCAAAGAAATCTCTAGGTCGGTATCCAAATATATGGCTCCGTCCGTTCCACCACAACCTAAAATATCAGATCCCCCCATTTGGATTCGACTGATCAATTTGAGCATATAAAATCTGGTTTTAAACTTCCCTAATCAAAATTTATATTCCACAGAATCAGTTCCTTTTACATGATGCATTACATAATAATTTGTTTGCAAAATAAAGAAGAAAGATGACATAATAGAAACACTCACAGAGAGAGAATACCTTTGACGATAAGCTTAGAAGTGAATCCTCTGTAAGATACGAGTTGAGCTGCTGAATTTTTCGAGTTTGAATGAGAGACTGCGGCATTTCTGAAAATGTTTTTCGTATTAGCGCCGCCATTTTTGTAAGGAGAGTAAAGAAATAAGTAACAACGCAACAGGTGAGCAGAAGAAGCCCAATTGAGTAATTCAGTTACATGCCATGTTTGTGATCAAAATTGAATGGTTAAATTATGTTGTTTCTAATAATTTATGCTGCATCAGTTTTAATGATAAAGAAATCTTGCATTAAAATTAAAATTAGGGTAATACCTGATTTCATAAATAGATTGCAATGTAATTTTGAAAAATAAAACAATAATTTACAAAATGTTTATAACATAATTTTGATTTTTCTTTAAAAAAAAAACAAAAGTAAGTAACAGAGAATGAGGGCTACAAACTTTGTATCTGAAACCGCCGTTCGATTGTTTGTAAATGAAAGCAACGGTCAGATATTGGTGGCTTATGAAAATAGGCAATCGTGACGACGAACAAGTGAATATTTTTTTTTTTTTATGTTTTTTACACTACTATATTACAACCACAATTCCATTAATATTGTTGATGTAGATTTCTGGTCAATCAGTGAATTAATTTAATTTAAGCGGGGTGTTATAAAAACTAAAAAGACACAGAGAAACTAATGTGGTTTGGCAACTTTGGCCCAAGGATCGAAAAATAAATATTTTATTAAGATCACGATTACAACTCAACTCTCACTCTCTTTGTTACTTTTTTAGTGCTCATCCTCATACGATCATGGATCTTTGTTTTTATATCCTTCAAATGATGAAGTTCTTTTCTCATTAAACTCTTCCTAATTCTCGTCTATCTCTTAAGATTAGAATTACAAAATATTTTTATTTTTTTAAGTTGTATTTATGTCAAACTTTATTTAATTTACTTCTAGATCAAGCAATGTCCTTCCATTGTTGACTTTTATCTTGCTGTGCTTGATTCAATAATAACCCCTTTATTTAGACTTGGTTTTTTTTTTTTTTTGTGGGATCTATAATCTACAACTGGGTTAAGGGTCCGCATTGGCTAAGATCCATGACTTTCTGCTATCTTGCACTCCTGAAAACCATCATTTATGCTCCCCATTCCTGTGGACCATGGTTCTTACTCCTTGAGGAGCATGACTCCTGCTCCCTATTCTTGGAGGAGCATGGTTCTTGCTCGCCATTCCTGGGGTATGACTTTTGCTCCCTGAGGAGCATGACTCCTACTCCTCATTATTAGGGAAGCATAGTTTTCCTGCTTCATGGTGGAGCATGGCTCTGCTCCCTAAAGAGCATGCCTCTTGCTCTTTATTCTTGGGAGCTTGTTCCTAATATACTTTTTATTCTTAAGGGCATCACTTTTTGCTGCACATCTTTATTTATTTTTATATTTTCTACAAATGTTGCTCCCCAACTCTAAGTTTCTCGTTCCACCAGAAGCATAAAAGCTCAAATTGTTTTCTCTACTTATTTCTATATAAACCATCTTTTGCACCTTTTACCCACATTGTGGAGCTTTAATCCTTTGGTTTTTCACTTTCCTTGGTGAGTGTCTTTTCTCTTCTCCTTGTTTTCAGAAATTTTAATGTCTTCTAATTTTGAAATTTCAACTCTTAACTCTTTTTATCATGAGTACTTTGAAGATGATGATGGTTCTTGTCATTTATCATCGACCAATTACCCCTTGCTATAAATTTTACTTCTACGCGTTTGTCCCTAATAATCAAACTAACCTCCAACCCAACACTAATTGGTCCATCAATGAGATGGGGAATACAATTTTAAAAAAATTTCATCTCAAATTCTCAAGTTCAGTTGAACTTAGGAAGCCTCAAATTGGTGAGCTCGCCAACCCGAGTCCTCTTAGGGTTGTTGCCTTTTGACCATATTTTTTTTTTCGTTTTAGTGTTAGGTTACCATTGCACCCTTTCTTGAGATATATCTTGATTTATCTAAATTGGCCCCAAGATGACTTTCCCCCAACGTCTGTTAGTGTGCTATGATTGGCATGTACATCTTATGGAAATTGAGAGGTTTTTCGATCCTACATTTAGTCGGTTTCGGTGAATTTACCTGCTAATGAACCTTTCGGGTGATAAAGACTCCCTTCTCAAGGGTTGGTATTATGTTCCATACTTGGGATAAGTCTCTCCTCTAATCATCTAGGACAAATCTTATGATGGTTCCTGAAAAGATTCTTTTTGCCCATGGGGATTGAGAGTTAGAAAATTATCCCGATATGTTTCTGGTATCGGGTTCAAACCTACTTTTCTACTCCCGCTAGCTTCATAAGAAATTTCGATAGGATGTGTTTTCTTTATCCATGCACTTACTCTTTTTCTTTTTCTCTTCTCTTTTTTTTTTTCAGTGTCATGGGGCTACACCCCTATTGATCCTGCCGAGAAAAATCAGATCGATAAAGTTTTTAAAGATCCTAAAAATTTGTGGTCCCGAAGATATCTTTCTCAAACAGGCTTTCTAACCGCTTTTGGCTTTATCCCTTTTATTTCCTCGAATATTCCACCATCAAGTGAGTTTCTATTTAGACATAATAATTTTTATGCTTTGAAAGGTTGTAATATTTTATTTTATTTTTTTCTTTTTCCATTTTTTTCCAGGACCTTTGAAAGTTTGAATCCGTTCCTTTCTTTGCATTGGTCAGCTCATCAAAGACTGGAATATTTTTGAGCTCTCATAACAACTTAGTGAAAGTCCTTGGTGAATTCTTAGCGAGCCTATAATTGAATCTTTATGGTCGTAGGCCTGCCATTATGGCCGTTAATGGAATCACATCTGTATAATTTTCTACTCTTCTTGTCTTTTTCTAAAACGATTAATATAGTCATTCAATGACTCATCCTTCTCTTTCTTCACTGACAACAAGTAAGTTGAAGGAAACTGATGGTTTCTTGCTCCCACAATATAGTAATTTGTAGGCCTCCCATTCTTGGGGGAGTATGATTCTTGCATGCTCTCCACTTTTGGGGGAGCATGGTTCTTCCCCGTAAGGAGCATGACTTTTGCTCCTTATTCTTGAGAGCTTGCTCCCAATATGCTCTTTAATCTTAAGGAACATCACTTTTTGTCACACACTTTATTGATTTTTATATTTTTACAACAAATATTTACGGTAAAAAATTTATTGAGACTATTTTTGATAATTCTAATATAGTACAGCCCAAATTCTTATCCTCGCATAATATTGGAGAGACATCTATTCTTCTCCTTTATCAATGAAAAGACATTTTTACTTCTACTCAATTTAACTAGGAGGAGAATCGAGTCCTAGCAATGTCTAGAACTTGAACCCATGCGCTCTAGTTTGGGGTGTGTGTGTTGTGCCAATGGGTCAAGAGCCCATTGACAAGTAAAAAGGAGTGGTTAGATACTTGAGAGTGGGATGTAACCAAATTGAGGACCTATTTTGGTTTATTAGGTTGAAAAATAGTTTGCACTTATGATAAAACCGCTAGCATATTTTGAAAATGAAAAATGGAATAGTTTTTCAAAATTTTATTTGGAAAATAAGATTTACTAATAATAATGTTAGGAATCGTAACATTTGAATCCCAATATTACGTGTCACTTAGCTATTGAATGATGGGTTTCATAGTTTGTAAAATTACTTAACTATTAAATAAATATCGTATTTATTGGGACTAAATTGAGATTTAAATGTTGGAATATCTAATATTGCATAAAAAAATAGATAAAAATTTAACAACTTCTTTTCAAAACTAATTATTTTTACATCACTACTAACATTAATTATTTTAAACGTTACAATATTATTAAACTGCCTAACTGCTTATCAAAAGGTGAAAGCATATTAAAATAAGATAATACTAAGAAACATGTGTTTAAACAAAGGTTAAGGTTATGAACAATTAAGAAGAAACAACTTACTATCAAAGGTTAAGATTACGAACAAATTAGGGAAGATATTGAGGAAAGAAATGGACACAATGGTTGTGTGAGTTGCCGGTGATAAGAATGCTTGTGTTGTGAAAAGAAATCCGATGGTTTGTAAATGAGTTGAATTTTTCGCTTGCTCCAATGACTTGCTTATGCCCAATCTATTACTTTGCACAATAGTATTTGGGATCTTAACAATCAACTCTTATTTTGGTCCCAATTAGTGTAGTAATCATCTATTGAGTGGTAAAATATTATTTTTAATAGTCATGAAATTTGATATATAATAGATTAATAACACATTAATTAGAACTTAATTGTTAGAAATCATAGCATTACTCTACTCTTCAGTGGAGTTCCCTTAATAGATTATGTGAGATTGCCTACATTAAGAATATGTTAGACTGCTTGTTGAAAGCAATATTCCCTTTTTCATTAGGGTAAAAGCTCATTTAATCCATGTATTTTAAAATTAGTGTTTGTTTAGTCCCTCTATTTTTTAAAATGCCTGAAATCATCCTTGACGTCATTTCCGTTACTGTTAATTCTAGATTCATGAGGGTAGAAATGTATTTTTCTTGTTAAAATTCAAAATTAAAAAAAAAAAAGCTATTAAAAATGCCTCAAATTTTGGAAGTTTTTATCATTGTTCAACTCAATCCCTTCATTGGACCATGGGACAATGCCAATAAGCTTAAAGCTCTCATCATAATGCTCGTGCCTTCCAAAGACATTATTCAAGACATTGTTGATAAGGGATACAAGACTCAAGCAATCAGGATCATAAGCATCCTCCACATCTTTGCCTAAAAATCGAACTGAAATGCTAATTTGACTCATTTTGAATTTGGCAACACAAAGATGAAGAAAAAAATATCAGAAACGTAAAACTATTACATATGAATTCATAAAATACAAAATTGACATTATAGAACTTTGTATGATTATGATTTTTTTTTCTAAAAAATACTCAATCAAGTGCAGTTAAAATAATTTCTTTTAAATTACAAATCCATTCCACTACTAATGTTAAGCTATGAAACAACCATGAAAGGGTTAACAAAGGTAAAAAAATTAATAAAAAACTGTTAAACTTTTGGCATATGGAATTTTAGTTTTGTCAAGAAATACCCATTCAAGTGAAAACAAATAATGAATTATTTTCACTGAAATACACATGGAAGATTAAAAAAATAAATAAATAAATAAACAAGACCAATATAACACATACCACAATAAGCCAATTTCCTTCTCTAACGGTTTTGACATTTACCGCAACACTACACTTCCAATAAAGAAAATTTATAGCAAGAAAAATTGTTAAGAGCTTTGAAAATGCAAGCCGTTTAAGTCTTAGCAAAGAATATAAGTGTGAAAATATGATTTTACTATTATGAATCTATGTTATCGTAATATTTTTTTATTTTAAAATTTAACAAGAAAAATACATTTTTACCCTCATGAATCTAGAATAAACAATAACGAAGGTGACATCGAAGGTGTTTTAAGGTATTTTTAAAAATAGAAGAATTAAACGGACACTAATCTTAAAATATAGAGACTAAATAAACTTTTACCCTTTTGATTTTATCCATAACTTTGAATTGATAAAGTTATATTCAATAGTTCTTGAAAAGCACATAGGATAATAATCCATAAATTTGAATTGATAAAGTTGTATTCAATAGCTCTTGAAAAGCACACAGAATAATAATCATTATAAATTATAATCAAAGACTAAGCAGGTCTTTCTTTGCATTTGATTACTGGCATTTCAATTAAGTTTGTCGTTTACTTTGTTTTTCTTGCTTTTAATTTTCACTGTTAATTCTCTTTATAAAATAATATATTTAATTAGTCGTAGAAATAAGAGAGAAAAGGGGCCCTTTCTTGATTCAAAGTCAGTCAATTATAATTACAAAACATGAGCAGACATTACATGCCTAATTTCCAAGCAACTAAAACGGTTTGATTTGCTTTCATGCGTGCATGAATTTCCAGGAAAGAGACTGCCTTTCGACTCTTTCTGGAACAGTGACTACAATTATGGAAAACCTAAGTTAACATGACAAATAAATAATGTTATTATAAGAATAAGTTTTTGAACCCGAGACTTGAAGGAGATTCTTTCTAATTCTAAAGATTGCAACCAAATTATTATCCCTATTTTTTTAAGTTAAATAAAATAAAATTTATGCTGAAGTGCAACTACATTCATTTACTCAAAAGAGTTCAGAAAACTCTGACGTTAAATTTGAAAATTAAATTTCTACTCTGCACACCCATCAAAGTCCCAAAATTACACAGAAATTAGTTTCTTTTGTTAAAGCTCTCTTTCTTCAAAAGTTAACACCCCACAACACCCATAGTACCCTTGTGATTACATTCATGCATGCTCATGACTTAAACTTTGTTTACGCTAAAATTATTCAAAACTTTTATTATTATTTTCTTACCTTACTCGCTGAATTTGCTCAAGGACATGGAGTCCCAATTCTTGTTATTTGTCCTTTTAAGATAAACAGCAACCTAATTATTTATTTGTTTGTCTGGTTTTTTTTTTTAATAACAGTTTGTTGGCATAAATATTTACCTGTGAAATCGAGAAGGAGAAAATGTTAGAAAAAAATTAAGATAGAATCAGATTTTCTTTTTTGAGCAAAGGACATATGTAAAAGATATTAAATCTATTAAGTCTAATTGTCTATAACGGTAAATTGCATAACGAATAATTTAACAACATAAAATAAATTTTATTAAGTTATGAGTATTCTGATTATTTTCTAGAGTACGATTTGTCCCATCGTAAAACAAGATGCCGGGAATATAACGTTTGCGGTGTGTCGTTGTACAAACGTTAATAGGTGAGTAATATTAGTTATTTAATGCACCAATATTGTATATTCTACCATATCAATGTCTCTGGTTACCAAAGATTGTTAAAAGCAACGTGTTCTTTGCTTCAGGTAATTTTTTCGCTATCCATGACTTTGAATTGAAATACTTGGCTTACAGTTATTTTGTAAAGCTGTTGAAAATTACCACAGCGGATAAAGATTAACCAGGTCATTCTTTACATTTGATTATCGATTTTTTATTAAATATAAAATGCTGGTTTGTTGCTTTCAATTTTCAATGTTAATTTCACTTATTTAGTCATTAAACACAGAGAGAGGGAGAAAGAGAGAGAGAGAGAGAGAGAGAGAGAGAATATTAAGGGCCAATGTTACCGGATTTGGGGTCAATTCAAAGTCAACTACTATATAAAACATTGGTTTGCATAGAAAACGCTTGCATTACTAATTAAGAAAAATTGATTTGCTTTCATGAACTATTCCAAGAAGAAAAAGAAGACCCTTCACATTCTTCATGACAACAACTGATGTTGATATGACAAATATCATCCAAATCAGGGTGATGTGTGAAATATAGTGAAATAAATAAATAGAAAAGACAAATTCGTTGATCAATATTCAAGAACTCATCCAAAGTGGTCGTTAAAGTCTAGAGGTTAGGTATGATTAGCATTTATTTTTAATTTTTTGGCTAACATCGTACATAGTCACTTGTCGTGTGATTTAGGGCAGGTTTAGAAATCCTTTTATTTTAACTTCCGTATTCTTATTATTTAATTAGTTATAGGGCTTTTTAGTATTTGAGTAGTGATCACGTCTCCTAAACTAAAAATATGCTTTTACGAGTATAAATAACAAACTAGGATTTTAACACCCTTTTATACTAAGGTTCCGTTTGGTATAACTTTTTAAGTAGATGTTATTTAAATAGAGTTTTTGTTAGTAGAGTTTTTACTATAAAATCTTTAGTTGTTTATTTGTCAATAAGAGTTTTTATTAAAAATTTATGAAATTACTTTAATAGCTAAGTTTTTAAAGTTATGTTGTGAAAAGAATAAAATAAGATTGTCAAATAAGTAGAGAATATTTTAAATATTTTATCATTTTAAAAAAACTTTTCAACCTCTACTTTCAAAAGAATAAAATTTGAGGTTTTGCAAGTAGAGGTAAAATAGGTTATTTAACCTTCAAATGCTCTATTAAAAAAATAACCAAACAACAATAGAAATTGTGATAATAGCTTTTAGAATTAAATAAACACTTATGTACTTAAATACGCCATATCAATCAGGCACTAAACCCTAAAAGTACATGAATTTATCAAAATAAGTAAATTTAAATTGGTATGGCATAATAAAAATTTTACTTGCCAAAACAAATTAAAAAAATGACACTTTAATCAAATATTGATAAAACTAGATAAAAATCTAACAAGAATCCCAAAAATAAGAAAGAAATCTTCAGAAAAAAATAGAAGCCCAAGAAAAATTTGGCGTCGGTCTGCTAACTAATATTGAAAATGTGACTTTGCCTCGCACTCTTTTCCTTGAGAACTTCAGAATGATATATTATGAGGCTAAGACAAATAGCTATTGCTCAAGTTATGGCCTTGTGAAGACGTCCTATTCATTCTCCCTAAACCAGCCTAAATCAATAGAGCAACTTGGACGTTTCAAACATGTTTGCATTTGAATTTAGTTAAAAATCTACTCTTATTCAAGGGATATGTAGGTGTCGCTGTAGTCTCAAACCCGAGATTATGTGAGAACAAATCATGAGTTTAATCAATTAGCCAATTATTTGTGTGTATGGATAGTAGTGATGGCAAAAACCTTGACCGTTCCTAGGTATGGCATTACCCAGATCTGGCCTAAGCATGTTCTTTTAGCACCCAGGCTTTTTAATTGAAGCTTTAAAAAAATCTATATTTTATATTTTATAATATTTTATATACATATTTTAATTTATTTATAACTTTATGATTTTTAAATTTCATATTAATGAATTTGGGCTTAAAAATATAAATTTTAAATGTTTAAAATTTTAAATATATATAATCGGGGACCAAATGAATATCTAAAATAATAGATATTTTATAATAATTTTCATAAAATCCAAGTTTCGGGCCAGCCAACAAGCTTATCAAGTGCCGCGTTGTCTTCGGTCTAGGCTGTGAGGATATTTTTGACATCCCATATGGACAGTGAGGAAATATTTTTAGTTAACTGAATTAAATAAAAATATATTACAATCATATTATTTATTAATAGCATAAATAAAAAAGAAACGAAGAAAAACGCATACAAGACTTGAAAAAGCTGGGAGTATCATCAGTTCAATTGGTTATAAATAGCGTAGAGCCATCCTCTCGTTGTTGCAGAACTGAAGCAAAGAGAGACAGAAAGAGTGTGTGTAGGTGATTATAATTAAGAAGATATAATGGGTGGTTCAAAAAGGGTGTGGGTGAGTGAGTTAATTTTCATATTATTAGTAGTAAAAGGGTGGTGGAGTGAGGGATGTTTGGAGCAAGAGAGGTCTGCTCTCCTCCAACTTAGACATTTCTTCAATGATGATAAACATCTTCACTACTGGGTAGATGATGTGAATTATTCAGATTGTTGTCAGTGGGAAGGGGTTGAGTGCAACAACACCAATGGCAGAGTGATTAAATTAAATCTACGAGATACTAGGAATCGGGAATCAGCGGAGTGGCATTTGAATGCTTCTTTATTTACTCCCTTTCAACAATTAGAGTCTCTTGATTTAAGTTGGAACAATATAGCCGGCTGTGTTGAAAATGAAGGTCCTCAATTTACTCTACTCTAATTCTCCATCGTAATTTCTAGCATTTTTCTGATCCCTTTCGGCTTTTGTTTAATTTTTACGTGATACGATAACATTATTTTTTTAAAAAAATTTTGGCAGGTCTAGAGAGGTTATCAAGGTTAAACAACTTGAAGTTTCTTTTTTTAGACCATAACTACTTCAACAACAGCAACTTTTTATCTCTAGGTGGTCTTTCATCACTTAGAATCTTATCATTGGCTGGTAATGGATTAAATGGAAGTATTGATATTAAAGGTAAGTAAGCTTCATCCCTTCTCCCGTGTCCCATCTTTTGTGGATCTTATTTCATTGAGCAGTTGGAGGTACTGATGTTAGATCTAGCTAGATTCTTGCTAGTGTAAGCTTCAAGGCTTTGAGTACTATAAAAATAGGTCTAAGAAATTATCAATATATGCAATTTTCAATGCTTCTCATAATCAAACCCAATTGAATCTAATTATTTCGTACGTTTTGTCTTCAAAAGTAAAGAATTGTGCATCGATTGGAAATCAACATCGTTGCTTTTTATTTTCTGTAATGCTCTTTCTTCGGTAACAAGTTTATATCTTAAGAGAGATTGGATTCCAAAAAAGTTTTAATGTTCAAGGTAAGCCATAATAACCTGCATCTTATCTGTCTGCCTATATCTAAATTTATGCGCTGAACTTAGTATTTTGGTTGTTGTGAAGGGATCAGATATTGGCTACCATAAACCAACTTGTATTTACTTAACTAATTAATTAACGCCATTTAGCATTTAACAAATTAAAATGTCGAGTTTAAATTGTTTTAAGTTTTTTTTTTTTTGAAAAAGAATAAGGTATAACAGTAGGTAAAGTTGGAATAAATTTTTCTTCCTTACAAGTTTAAATTCGCCATTGTCAACCAAATATACCTACTTAAAACCACTCAATCAAGCCCTTGGCAACTGTTTTTAAGGTTTTTTTGGTTAGCGGCCGTATTTTTTGCTTATTAATAAAATTATTTTGGGCCGAGATTTAAAAATAAAGAAGGAGAAAATAAGTTATTTAATTAACCCTGTTAGAAGTGTTGGCATAAATACAGGACTGGATTCCTTGAGCAACTTGGAGGAGCTGGACATGAGCTTCAATGCAATCGACAACCTTGTGGTTCCTAAAGGTGTACAAAATGTTCAAATATTAAATTTGGAGGACAATTTAATTGAATATTTGGAGGACAATTTAATTGATTTGGTAAGGGAATGCCTTTTGACATTGTATCCCAAACAGATTACAGAGGTTTGAGGAAGTTGAATACCCTTTATTTTGGGGGAAGGGCAATTGCAATGATAGATGGAAGCAAGGTGGTGCAATCAATAGGATCACTACCATCCCTCAAAACACTTTATCTTTTGTTTACAAATTTTAAGGCAACAGTAGTTATTAGTCAAGGTAAGTAAATCTTTTATGTCGAAAATATTTGAATTAATATATATATAGCTAAAGTTTATTGTTTTTACTTCTTTTTGAATAGAATTGCACAATTTCACCAACTTAGAAGAATTGATATTGGTCGAGTCTGATCTCCATGTAAGCCAGCTTCTGCAAAGCATCGCATCATTCACTTCGTTAAAGTATTTGTCAATGCGAGATTGTGTACTCAAGGGTGCTCTGCATGGTCAAGGTAAATTACGGGTATCTGAAGCTTTTATGATATTAACTCGATAATAATTCTTTCTTTTCAAGTTAATTTTTTCCTGTAAAATAAGATTTTTTCTTTTAAATTTTATATATTTTCACTGTCCAATAGTTCTAGCTTCTCTAAATTGCAGATTCTTGATTAAGGTTAATGAACTTTTAGTTCTATTTTGATAAGAATATTTCGATCGCTTAGAAGAGTAAAGAAAAAGTAGTAAATTAACCAAAAAGAAAAGAAAAGAAAAGGACTGGATTATCTTTATTCCCTTGCATTATGTGATCAATATCAAAATTATAACCATTTCTTGTTTATTATTTGTAGATTTTCATGAATTCAATAATTTGGAACATCTGGTCATGGATCGGATGCTTGTTGAAGTCAATACCAGTTTTCTTCAAGTCGTTAGCGAATCGATGGCTTCTCTTCGGTTTTTATCATTGTCACATTCACGTCTTAATAAAAACACCATTCTTGATCAAGGTTAATTAATGACTCTATCTCTCTCTCTCTCTCCTTCTCTCCTCTCTTAATTTAACTTAGTTAAGCATATCTGTAACGTTTGTTTTATAAACTTAATGAAAAATGATAAAGAGCGCCAATACTGACACAATAACAGTAAAAATAACTGAAAATAGAGTGTTGTTTGAAAAATAATGCTATATTTTTTTCTTAACACTATAACCCCATATAATTTTACAGTTATTTCGTTGCCATTATCTCAGATTCTATTGTTCAACTATTAGTACTCAGACTTAATTTTTAATATGTACTTAAAAGATTTTATGGAATTATTTATCTTTATGTACTGAAGGATGAATTATATATTTTTCAGGACTTTGTCAGATGGTGCATTTGCAAGAGTTATACATTCGTGATAATGATTTGCGAGATAGTTTGCCTTGGTGTTTGGCAAACATGACATCCCTCCAAGTGTTAAATGTCGCTTCTAATCAACTTACTGGAAACTTCCCGCCAGGCCTTTGTGAGTTGGTGCTTCTGAGAGAGCTATACATTGATAACAATGTTTTAAGAGGTAGCTTGCCCTTGTGCTTGGCAAATTTGACTTCCATTCGAGTATTAGATGTCTCTTCCAATCAACTTACTGAAAATATCTCCTCATCTCCCCTCATGCATCTGACATCTATCGAAGAGCTCATGCTTTCAAACAATCACTTCCAAATCCCTATTTCACTTGAACCACTTTTCAATCTCTCAAAACTCAAGACTTTCAATAGTGAAATATACGCAGAAACTAAGTCACATTATAATTCTTTGACCCCAAAATTCCAATTGACTTCTATCTCACTGTCTGGTTACGGAGATGGTGGCACATTTCCCAAATTCTTGTACCATCAGCATGACTTGAAGAATGCTGATCTCTCACACCTTAACTTGAGTGGAGAATTTCCAAATTGGTTGCTAGAAAACAATACAGACTTAAAGATGCTTCTTCTTGCCAATAACTCTCTTTTTGGATCATTTCTGATGCCAATTCATTGCCTCCAGAAATTAACAACATTGGATGTCTCCAACAATTTCTTTCAAGGCCATATCCCAGTAGAAATCGGAACATATCTGCCAGGCTTAATGCATTTAAACTTATCTCAAAATGCTTTCAACGGTAGCATTCCGTCTTCTTTTGCTGATATGAAAATGTTGAAAGCCTTGGACATATCCTACAATCAGTTGACTGGTGCAATCCCTGAGCCGATGGCCATGGGTTGCTTCTCATTGGAAATTCTTGCGTTATCAAACAACAGTTTGCAAGGTCATATATTCTCTAAAAAATTTAACTTGACAAATTTGAAGAGGTTGCAGTTGGATGGTAATCAATTCATTGGAGAGATCCCAGAAAGCTTATCTAAGTGCTATTTGTTAGGAGGATTATATCTGAGTGATAATCATCTCTCTGGTAAGATTCCAAGATGGTTGGGTAGTTTGTTAGCTTTACAAGATATTATAATGCCCAATAACAATCTTGAAGGACCAATTCCAAACGAGTTTTGTCAGCTTGATTGTCTGAAGGTTTTAGACCTTTCCAACAATAGTATTTTTGGGACTTTACCATCTTGTCGTAGTCCAGGATCTATTGAACAAGTTCATTTGGCAAAAAACAAGATAGAAGGACAGCTGGAAAGTATAATCCATTACAACCCTTATTTGGTGACATTAGATCTTAGTTATAGCCGCTTACATGGAAGTATTCCAAATTGGATTGACAGACTACCTCAGTTAAGCTACCTTCTTTTGGCTAATAATTATATTGAAGGCGAAATACCAGTTCAATTATGCCAGTTGAAGGAAGTGCGGTTGATTGATCTTTCTCATAATAATCTCTCTGGTCATATTCCTCTTTGCTTGGTTAACACTGCACTCAGTGAAGGTTCTTATGATGCAGTAGCTCCAACGTGGGATCACGCTTCGGCCCCTGCACTTTCATATTTTCCTCCAACTGGCTCTCCGATGGGAAAGGAAGAAACCGTACAATTCACAACAAAGAATATGTCCTACTATTATCGAGGAAGAATTTTGACGAGTATGTCTGGGATTGATCTTTCTTGTAACAAACTGACAGGTGAGATTCCTACTCAAATTGGATATCTTACTAGGATTCGTGCACTAAATCTATCTCATAACAATTTGACGGGCACAATCCCGACAACATTTTCAAACCTGAAGCAAATCGAAAGCTTGGACCTCTCCTACAACCTATTGCATGGGAAAATCCCTCCTCAGCTCATTGTGCTAACTACATTGGCGGTCTTCAGAGTAGCATACAATAACTTATCAGGCAAAATCCCCGATAGAGTTGCACAATTTTCAACTTTTGAGGAAGATAGCTATGAGGGGAATCCTTTTCTTTGTGGACAGCCACTGTCCAAAAGTTGCAATGATAATGGATTAACAACAGTGACAACAGAAGGTTACACCGAAAATGAAGAAGGTGATAGTTTAATTGACATGGACAGTTTCCTGATCACTTTTACAGTATCTTATGGAATTG
Organism: Atalantia buxifolia; assembly: GCA_030444775.1. Classification (NCBI taxonomy): domain Eukaryota; kingdom Viridiplantae; phylum Streptophyta; class Magnoliopsida; order Sapindales; family Rutaceae; genus Atalantia; species Atalantia buxifolia. The sequence continues at coordinate 11,816,101 of CM059838.1, forward strand.
TGATAATAGGAATTATTGGGGTTTTGTACATAAACCCCGATTGGAGGCAAAGATGGTTTTACCTTGTTGAAGTGTGTATGACCTCTTTCTACTATTTTGTAGCAGATAACCTTACTCCTAGAAGATTCTATCGTGGATGGATGTAATTTCCTTACATTACAACTTATATGTAATTCTTAAAGAATTTTCTTTTGCATGCATGGAATAGCAACTTAATAAAAGTATTTGATGCAAATTGTCCAAGAACAACGTAGTAATTTCATTGCTACTATTCGGTTGTTCATTACAGTCAACGATCTTTTTAACCATTCGCAGAATACCCTTAGGATTCCCTTTAGATGGCGGCCAAAACTATCAGATTTGGGGATCTTCTTCTATACATCATAGCTGGCAAAAGGTCTCTCTTTTACACGGTCTGAATGAAGATTAACTTTCGCCCTCTGGAGTATGTGTAAGTTCTCTATTAAACTTGAGGGTTGAGATTTCAGGGCCAGATGAAAGTTAAATGCAGGCGACGAGACTTCACTTGAAGTAAACAGGGACAAACTTAAAATAAAAAAATTATAGTCCAGAGTAAGAGTAATGGGTAGCTCAACTTATCGAGGATAACTAGGACTTGGAATAACCATCAGATTTGCAATTATCGCCTGGGGAGTTGCAGTAACCTATTCATATCCTCTTTTATTTCTGAGGGTAACCCAGCTCTATAAACAAATCATGTATGAGTTTCAATGTTTTAACAATCCACAATTTTTTTCACAACCCACAATTTTTTTTTTCACAACTAATAATTTTTTTTTCTTTTTTCTCTCTTCCTTGAAACAAATACACCTAACAGCCCAAACCGTGCGCAAAATAATTCTGTTCTATTCATGTCATGAATCCCAAAAGTCAAAAAATCCCAACTCATTTTGTTTAATCATCATAACTAAATTGTGAGTATAAATGAACAAACTTTTGAAGCCGATATAGCTTTTAATAAACGCAAACCCAAAAATAACATTTAAATCCTGCAAGTGTTTTTCATCATCCCCAAGAAAAAGAAACGAGAATAATTATATACCAATAATTTTTCCACAAAAAATACTGATTTGAGTTGAAACACTATACAAATTGGGTCTTATACACTTGCAGAAATCTACACGGCAGACAAAATCTAGCAGCTACATAATGATATCACTTTCAGCTGGTCATGAATGGTGTGCATTCAGCAGTGCTCGATAGACCATGTCTAAGAATTGATTGTCCTATTACATAGAAAAGCTGGTCAGATATACAAGTAAAAAAATAATAATTGAAAATGATGGCAGTGGCTGCTTTAGTATAAATAACCTCATTTTTGTTTAAACCATCTTAAAGATCTGAACCAATAAACAGTTTATTGCAAGTTGCTTCTTCAATTCCTTGCTTGCTTCTTAATTCCAGACCGGGTTCCGATTTCCAACTTCTGACAGTGCCAACTTGTCAATATGAGTTCTTCTGAAATGCTACCTATTATCAATTCTTTTACCTCTCTGGAAACATTCTTTTATACATGGATATTCTTAGCATCGAATTTATGATCATATTTACTTGGCCTCTGTTATTGATACCAAATACAATTGAATTAATTTAATAGAGTTATATTACCACATAGCATTCATGAAATCAGTAAGTAATACCTTTGTCGGTTCCCGAAGTTATGAATCCTTCTGATGGTGCTTGCTTTTCAAGAACTTGTAAATTGAGCATTATTTCAAGCGATGCAGGGATGGTTGCAAGGATTAAAAGCTGATGCAGATGCAAATCAGATGCAAATCAGATGCCAACAATTGCTATAGTTGCATCAAATGATATATTTGGGGCTGCTCCTGTATGTAATTTATTACATATCACTTATCTATTCAAAATTTTATGTATTAGATTCACTGATCCATGTGACTCTGTGATAATTACATGTACGCATTATCTGTCGGAAGTGATAGCAATGGTAGCGGTGTTGTGGCTCTTCTTGAGGTAGCCAGGTTATTCTCTCTTCCCTATTCAAATCCTAAAACTAGAGGAAGGTACAATATACTTTTTGGACTGACGTCAGGTGGACCTTATAACTGCAATGGAACAAATAAGGTACTTAACTCTTCTTCTTTGACTTATTTTAATTAGTTATATCTCAGGTTCTTATTTCTTTCTATACCTTCTTTTCTCATGGTTATACGATTCCTTTTTATCTTTTCTTCCTTCTCTGTGTGTCTTTGTATCCTTCCTTTCCAGTGGCTTCGAAGTTTTGATCAGCGTTTGCGTGAGAGCATTGACTATGCTATCTGCTTAAATAGTGTTGGTTCATGGAATAACGAACTATGGATTCATGTATCTAAGCCTCCAGAAAATGCCTACATAAAGCAAATATTTGAGGTAAGCTAATACAAATTTCAAGAATCTATTTAACTTGTGTTTTATTCGCTGCCATATAGTTTAATGGATTGGCTGTGTAGCGTTTCGCAAATGTAGCTGAGGAGTTGGGCTTCAAAGTTGACCTAAAGCACAAGAAAATAAATATCTCGAATCCTCGAGTAAGTAGATGTACATGAATGATTGAACTTAAATCTTATGATTTTGCTTTATCTTTTTACTGAGCAGACTAAAATCATTAAGGGTCATTACAAGAAGTCAAGAAATAGCTAGTGGATATGACTGGGTTAGATGTTTGGTAGGTGATGATAGCCATGAGTGATGCTGACAGGCTTTGTGTAAGCTAGGTGGCATGATCTAATATGCGTGTGTGTGTGAAACAAAGACACACACATGTTGCGGAAACGCGTGAGCAATTACTTACGAATGGAGAAATATAAATGTGGTAATAAACAAATGCAAAGAAAACAGACACAATAATTTACGTGGTTCGGCGTAATGCCACGTCCACGAACAAAGACTGGAAGATAATTTTACTAATAATGGGAATTTACAAAACTAGGAGAAACTAACACCCAAAACCCCAATACACCCAAATGGAACCTCACTAGAACACTCAAGTGGAAACTCTCTCAAATCTCTCAAAGAGCTCACTTGCAATGCTCACAAATCTCTCAAATTGGGATGATTACAAATGCATTTTGCGTCCCTATTTATAGGCAAAGCATGGTCACGTACCCCACGGCTTCAATTTGACTTTAATTGGCAAATTGACAAATTTGGCAATCGGTGCCAAATTTGTCATGCAATGCATGCTAGATGTCCCATGCCATTATTCAATTTCCATGCTTTCAAAACCTAACTTTGCTTTTTTGAAATTGGCAAGCCGACCATTTGACTTTTCAACAACACACACACACACACACAAACACACACATGTATGTATATGAAACAAAGAAAGGAAACAAAGAAACTAGTATTAATAAGAACAATAATGACAAAACGTGAAGTCAACAGAGAAAGAACACCCAATGGTGGCATGTTCTAATGTTATTGCACTAAATTCCTAGATAAATAATAAGAACCAAAAATAGATATGCCTCTGATTTTTGTTGGGTAGATTCTCTGTTGGAATAATAGGTGCATCTAGAATTTTGTGGTCATTTGGTGAGAGTTCACAGTTATATTAGTTTTTGTTATTTCTTTGGCCTTGAAAGCATAAGCTCCAAATCTTCTGGACTCTAATTTAATGGAAAACTCTGGACGACCTCAAGTTCTTCTATTTTTAGTTTGATAACTAATATGATTTTATCTTCCCAACTGGATAATTCGATTACGATTTTACATGGCTATGTCATCTGGGAATTGTTACAAATGTAAATGAGGATAATACCTTTTGGCCATTCAGTGGCTGATGGAAGTGGTGACAACTTGAGAAAGTGTTACTTTAGAATTAGCATTAAAATAATTAGAATATGCCATAAATTGCTTAATTGATCTATAAATATCTGTGTGTTCATGTTTCATACTCTATGTATGAATTCTTTTCACTAATCTGCAATCAAGTATGTATTGGGCCAAACGTTTTGTTGGACAATTTATCTAACTGATAATTGAAGAAATCTGATATGTTTATCTTGCTTTGGTTTTGTTTTCATATTTGTCTATTTAGTTCAGATGATAAAGCTGCTTTCTGCTGTAGGTAGCTTGGGAGCATGAACAATTTTCAAGACTGAGAGTTACTGCCGCTACCCTTGCTGAGCTCTCTTCTGCTCCTGAGCTTTTGGAAAGCACTGGAGGCTAGTTGGATAGCAGGTTACGTTTCAAATTTAATCCTATATATCTTATTCCTAGAGTTTCTACTGGGTTTAGATTGTATTTGCTGCATTATTGATCCCGTGCAGGCATTTTGTTGATGAAACATCAATTATCAGAAGTGTCAAGTTAGTTGCCGAATCTCTTGCTGTGAGTTTAAGATATTGAGAGATACATCTTGGTTATAATGTTTCATCTGATTGTATATGCATATTTTTATAGATTGACTTTACCAGTGTGCATCTTATAGTTTAATTTTAAGAGACTGACTCTACTAGTGTATATATCATAGTTTAGTTACCAGGACGCTTGCTGGGAACTCCCCAAGTAAAAACTGAGTGATCATTGACCCCACTGCATAATAAAATACTTGTAGAGTTGTTGCTGGATCAATAACTTAATTCTTCCAACTATCTTGCATGCACTTGAAGGTTGATTATTATTTAAGTTGCGTAAAAGTTCATTGTTTTATGTTTTCCGATGGTTCTTTTTCCTTTCTTGTCCAGAGACATATTTATGGTTACGAAGGAAAGAATATTCAACTTTTTGCAGACAACAGTAGCTTGGCTGTCATGTCAACCCCTCTTACATACGGTCTTGGTTGGATCTGTTGTCACAAACTCCTCGAGTGGCGCCATTTATCTCAAACAATCACCCATTTATCATGGCACTGTGAAAGGTTTTCTTTCTTTCACATTTTCACTCTTATGTATGTATGGCATATTTTGATGATCACGTGGAAAGTGTTGGAAATTGTTGAATTGTCATAAATATATCTTCTTCTTTACTGCTTTTCACTTTTCAGCTTTTCCTTATTTACATTTGACTTCAATGAACTTGGTGGCACTTTGTGGAATTGATTTGTTACTTTCAGTTTACTTCATGTTTGTATGCTTTGCCAACTTATGTTTAATGTCAGTAATCTGATGTAATCTCAATGGAAGTAAGTGGAACTACATAGGGATATTGTGTTCCTTTCAGGGTTATGTCTGCTTGATTGAACTATAATGGTTGTAAAGATTTTAATGAAGTTCCCTCCAATGTTGTGTACTTGTATTGCAATCTTTTGGAACAGCTCACTTCATTTTAATCTTTATCTCATGGATTGATGAATCAAAAGTAGACTTACTTAATCGTGCAACTAAAATGCATTTGGTTCCGGTGGGATGTAGTATCATAGCTTACTAAGATCGTCCAAGGTCATTTGGGTAAAGGCAACTTGTATTTTTTGGGCTGCGTGGGGCTTTGGATTTGTGTTTGTTCATGCCTATAGGATGGTTTAGAATAGGGGGCGGGTCCAAGTAAGAGTTCACTTGTCTCAGTGTCCATTCAATATGGTTTCTCTACGGTACTAAAACTTTTTTAGATTGAAAACTGTTTCAAACTGTTTTTATTGTTTGGTTTAACTAAAGAAGAGCTTGTGGAGGATTAAAAATGTTGTTTTCTGTTTTCTGTAGGAAGCTTTTCGGAGATTTTTTGGGCTTTTTTGAAAGGTTAAATTGTCAAAAATTCCTCATGTTATTGTTTGCTAAAAGATGTGATGGACAACCAAACAGCCAACAACATTTTGTTGCAAGCTCTACTAGTGTAAGATATACTTAAAGAAGCTACACCAAACAGGCTGTTAGACTGAATAACTTGATCTTGAGTTTGTAAAATTGGGCCCAGAATCTCCACAAATAACCCTGCTTTGGTGAGACAGCCTAAGCCTATTACTTTGTATAACCTTATTATATATATTTGATGGCAGGAACTGGCCGATCATACTGACGAGGTGAGCGTGCAACATGAGGTGCTTGACGGGATGTTTAGTTTCTATGATTCAACTAAAGCTAGCCTCAACATATATCAGGTGCCCGCTTGTTTTTACCTTCTAGATGCTAATTTGTTTAGACGTGTAATCTCTCTCTCCATTGAACACTAGATGGCTCGTCTCAACCCTTTTACGTTCTTCAGACTCCTTCATTAGCTTTTCATGTATAAAGTTTTGATCTTTTTCCTTCATTTGCTTGAAGCTCATTACTGCAGATTTGTTTTACAGGTTGCTCGTGTAACATTCGACTTGCTGTTGCTTCTAGTGCTGGGATCGTATTTAATTGTGCTTTTCAGCTTTCTTGTCATCACAACTAGGGTATTACTCTTTCTCCATATCAAGCTTGAAGTTCTAAATTTCAGTTTTATCTTGTATTCGGTGTTTTATAATTTCGTTGCAAACAGATTAGAATAGAAACTACAAAAGTTCCAAGTAACTAACAATGTTTTCCAACAGGGTCTTGATGATCTAATCAGTTTGTTTCGAAGACCCCCATCCCGTGAGGTAAAAACAGCTTGATGCGGAAGCACAATGCTGCACCAGTCCTGTGTAACTATTTCAGAGAAGATTTTCTCTCACAGCGTAGGTGGAAGTCTCCCAGGAGCAGTTGGCAAATGACAACTACGAATGTGTTATGGCTGACACGAAGGATAGTTCAATGCATTATATATATGCACGCTCACACAGTTTGAGAAGAATCAGACCATTAATTTTCTTTTGAGCCAATCAACAGAATGTACATTTCTTCTAAGAACTTGTAACCGAAACCGCAGTTTTTCAGGTTTGATGCATCCGGGAAAATTGTCAGATGGAATAAAACCATCATGCGCCAACGTACCAATGATGTTTCTTCCAGCTTATGAGCACTTCAAATCAACTTAGGTCATATTTACACAAGGGCGCACATGATATCAATCTAATGGCAATTATTTCATCTAAAATCCAAAACCAAGAGTCTCCCATTTTCCCGCTCTCTACTCTGTTTATATTATCATAAATTGACGATTGCAAGGCAGCCGCAGATCCAGCGCAATCTCCCAGATCTTTGCTCCTTCCTCATTGCAGTTAGTCAAAAGATAAACAGAGATATCCCATGTCAACAAGAAGGTAATCACAAAAGAACAACAGAATTGTAAAACATATTTTGTTATAGATGAAATGATATGAGCCTCCATGTATCCAGCATTTAGGACACCGTAATATATTCAAATGAAATGTAAAACGATTTAATATCAATTTTCTTCAGGAGACTGAGTAGGTTGTCTCGCAAGTGACGCATCAGTATTGTAACGTCTGCTGGGTCTTACATTATCCACAAAAACTCGTCTATCTAGTAACTGCAAGTACATACTGTGAGATGCTTAAACTCAATAATATAAGCATGGTAAATTAGAGAAAAATGATGCAACTTTACCTTCCCATTCATTTCTGCCAAGGCTTTTTGGGCTTCCTCTTCTGTACTGAAAGTCACATACCCGTAACCTTTTGATCTGTTCTTACTTTTATCCATTATTATTGTAGCTGCAAAAAGAAAAGAATTGGATTTTATAAAACAGTGAAGAGGGAACAGGGGTTGAGACTTAAAACAGAAATAAACCAAACCCTCAGTGACCTGGCCAAATTGTGAAAAAGCATCAGCTAACATCTCTTTAGTGGTTGAGAAAGATACACCTGGAAAAAAAGCCAGTTAATTTTATCGAAATTAGATGGTAAGATTGCAAATTCTGCAGCCAAAGATGGTACGCAACTGAATGAAGGAAATCAAATATGAACATGTTTTCAATCTCAAAATATTAAGAGTAGCACAAGTAACTTGTAAAACAGTTATAAGTTCAAGGGAATTAGATGATGGCATCGTCAAATTTATAAATATTTGATACTTTGGACCGAACAGGGCAAACCGATGGATCCAGATAATTAAGAAAAACATCAATTCCATGCAACCAAATTAGTGTGGACAATGCAATTGCCTTCCCTATGAGAGTAGAGGGCCTAAATACAAGCAAAAACCTACTGATGCATCTACAGAAGCTCACATTCACTAGTTGCATGATTAAATCAATGGATGGTCTCACTATGCAGTGAAGAATGAAATAATTAACGACATGATAAGGCTGAAAGGTGAAGAAACTATTCACCAGAAAAGTTCAAAATCAAATCAAAGTGGTTTTGATTTTGGAAAAAAATGAAACAATATCACTTGAGCAACACTAAAATTATTCAAAGAAATCTCTAGGTCAGTATCCAAATATATGGCTCCGTCCATTCCACCACAACCTAAAATATCAGATCCCCCCATCTGGATTTGACTGATTAATTTAAGCATACAAAATCGGGTTTTAAACTTCCCTAATCAAAATTTATATTCCACAGAATCGGTACCTTTAACATGATGCATTACATAATATTTTGTTTGCAAAATAAAGAAGAAAAATGACATAATAGAAACACTCACAGAGAGAGAATACCTTTGACGAAAAGCTTAGAAGTGAATCCTCTGTAAAATACGAGTTGAGCTGCCGAATTTTTTGAGTTTGAATGAGAGACAGCGGCATTTCTGAAAATATTTTTTTCTCATTAGCGCCGCCATTTTTGTAGGAGAGGGTAAAGAAATAAGTAACAAAGTAAGAGGTGAGCAGAAGCAGCCCAGTTTAGTTACATGTGATCAAAATTGAATGGTTAAATTCTGTTGTTTCCAATAATTTTATGCTGTATCTTCTTTAATAATAAAGAAAACTTGCATTAAAATTAAAATTAGGGTAATACCTGATTTTATAAATAGATTGCAATGTAATTTTGAAAAAAAAAACAATAATTTACGAAATGGTTATAACATAATTTTAATTTTTTTTTCAAAAAGGAAAAACAACAAAAGTAAGAAATAGAGAATGGGGGCTACAAACTTTGTATCTTAAACGGCCGTTGGATTATTTGTAAATGAAAGCAACGGTCAGATATTGGTGGCTTATGGAAACAAGTAATTATAAGGACTAGGGTTTTTTTTTTTAATTAATACATTGATATATTATTATCAGGATTCTATTAATATTTACAATCAAAATTTCATCTGACTATCTTTGATAATTTTAAACTAGTACAGCCCAAATTCCTATTCTCACATAATATCAAAAATAAACATATATTCTTCTTTTCTGTTAATGAGGAGACGTTTTTACTTCGATCTAATTTAACTGGAACGAGAATTAAGTCCTTTCAATAGTTAGGGCTCAGAACTCACACACGCTAGTTTGGGAGTGTAGGGTGTGACAATGGGCCAAGAGACCATCGACAAGTACAAAAGAGTGCTTGCAATTAATTCAAACCGCTACACACGCTATTGCATCTTTTGAAAAAGAAAAATGGAATAGTTTTCCAAAATTAATTCAAAGAAGAAGATTTATTAATGATAATGTTAGAAATCTTAATATTATGTATCACTCATTTATTAAATAGTAGATTTTATAGTTTGTAAAATTACTTAACCACTTGATAAATGTTATATTTGTTGGGACTATATTGGGATTTAAATGTTGGAATATTTAGTATTGCATAAAAAAATAATTAAAAACTTAACAATTTATCTTCACGCAACTAATTGTTTTTACATCACAACTAACCTTAATTATTTTAAAAGTTACAGTATTATTAAATTGTCCTAACTAGTTATCAAAAGATGAAAGCATGTTAAATTAAGAAATTACTAAGAAACATGTGCTTAAAAAAAGGTTAAGGCTATGAACAATTAAGAAGAAACAACTTACAATCAAAGGTTAAGATTATGAACAATTTAAGGAAGTTATTGAGCAGAGAAAGGGACGGAATGGTTGTCTGAATTGCCGGAGACAAGAATGCTTGTGTTGTGAAAAGAAGTCCGATGGTTTGTAAATGGGTTGAATTTTTCGCTCGCTCCAACTAACTTGCTACTGAACAATCAAATCTTAATTTGGTCCCAATGAATGTAGTAATTATCCATTAAGCGGTACAACATATTTTTTTTTTTTACTAGTCATGAAATTCAATAAATAATTGATTAATAACACACATCAACTGTTAGAATTCAAAATATGTTAGACTGCTTGTTGAAAGCAATATTCCCTTTTTTCATTATATCCGTAACTTTGAATTGATCAATTAAAGTTGTATTCAATAGCTCTTGAAAATCACATAGAATAATAATCATTATAAATTATAATCAAAGACTAAGCAGGTCTTCTTTGCATTTGATCGCTGGCATTTCAGTTAAGTTTGTCGTTTACTTTAATTTTTCTTGCTTTCAAATTTCAGTGTTCGTGTTGTTTTTTTTTTTTATAAAATAATTTATTTAAACTAGTCATAGAAATAAGAGAGAAAAGGGACCATTCCTACTCAAAGTCAATTATATATAATTATCAAAACTTGAGTGGACATTGCATGCCTAACTTCCACGCACCCTAAAACGGTTTGATTTGCTTTCAAGCGTTTATGAATTTCCATGAAAGAGAGTGCCTCTCGTCTCTTTCCGGACAGTGACTACAATTGTGGAAAAATTATAATTCTCGTTAGATTGTAACCAAATTATTATCCCTAATTTTTTTAAGTTACAAATAAAATTTATTCTTATAAAATAATACTTTGGACATTATTGTTATTTGTCCTTCTAAGATAGACAGCAACCTAATTATTTATTTGTTTGTCCTTTTTTTTTTTTTTTTTTAATAACAGTTTGTTAGATAAATATTTACCTGTGAAGTCGAGGAGGAGAAAATGTTAGAAAAAATAAAAAGAAAAAAATTAAGGGAGATATCTATTAAATTCTAAAGATTTGTCCTTTTCTTTTTTGAGCAGAACATAAACAAAAGCATATTAAATCTATTAAGTCTAATTGTCTAAATTTTATTAGAATAATTTATCATAAAATAAATTTTATTAGAGTACGAATTATCAAACTGTCGTGTGGTCTTTTACTGTGTCGTTGTAAAAAGGTTAGTAGTTGAGTACTATTAGTAATTTAATGCACCAATATTGTATATTCCACCTTACCTATCAATGTCTCTGGTTGCGAAAGACTGTTAAAAGCAACGTGTTCTTTCTGTTGTCTTAGGTAATTTTTTTGGTTATCCATGAGTTTTAATTGAAATACTTGGCTTCCAGTTATTTTGTAAAGCTGTTGAAAACTACCACAGTGGATAAAGATTAACCAGCTCATTCTTTACTATCGATTTTTTTTTTTAATGTAAAATTGCTGGTTTGTTGCTTAAAATTTTCAATAATAATTTCACTTATTTAGTAATTAGAGAGAGAGAGAGAGGATTGAAAGTCAACTAATGTGTAAAACACGTGTATGCACAGAAAACGCTTAGATTATTTGTGTTCCAAGTGCAAGAAAAGTAAGAAAAGAAAAATTGATTTCCTTTCATGAACTTCCAAGAAAGAAAGAAGACCCTTCACCTTCATCGTGACAACAAATGATGTTGACATGACAAGTACAATCGCTATTACAGGGAACAGCATAAGACCGAGACTTGATAAAGGGTTTGTTAAATTTCATGTTATTTTCTTGTTGACTGAATTGGAAGATATTGGCACTGAATTTAGTATTTAGTATTTTGGTTATTGTGAAGCGATCAGATATTGGCTTCCATAGATTAACTTGTATTTAGTTAATTAATTAATTAACGACATTTAGTATTTAATAAATTAAAATTTTGTGTTTAATCTATTTTAATTTTTTTTAAGAAAAAAAAAGATATGCCAGCAGGTAAAAAAAGATATAGCAACAGGTAAAAAAAGATTTAGTATTTAACCAATCCATACGTCTGCGAACCGGATGTAGATTTAACTTAATCTATATTCAATCCACCATTTTGCTCATTAGTTTCCGAATTAAAAACTTTTAGTTCTCTCCAATCCATGAACTAATGAAATACAAAAAATCTAATATAAAAATAATTTTACTACTGATTAAATTTAAAATTGATTAAAATTTAAACAAATTAATTGTTTAAATAAAGATAAAATAATACATTCATAGCTTTAAAATATAACACATCAAGATTAATTGTTCAAATAAAACTACAATAATACGTTCAAAGTTTCAAAATATAACACACTAAGATTAATTGTTCAAATAAAGTTACAATAATACATTAATATAACACCGAAATTAATTATTCAAACAAAGCCACAATTAATTGAAATGGCAAAGTTTCTGAAACCAAACACAGTCTAATCCTTCACCAGGGCTATTGCGCATGTCGAAAAGAGGTGATTACGGAGCCGTCAGCAATGGGAACTAGGAGAAGCCGTACAGGTGGCGATCTTGAAGGTTGTGATAGTGCAATTGTTCGGCTGGGACCAGTGATTGTGAAGTGGCTCGATGGACTTGGGGAAGAAGATGGCTTGCTCTGGCCGGAATCGCGCGGCCAACGTTCTTCAAATCGGTGTTGAGAGTGTATCGAACTAAGATTGGGTGTTGCTAGTGCGTGTGACGGCGGGGAAGCTTAGGGTTTTTTGTTTGTAAATTTTTGGTGACTTGGCGTTATGTTACTTTACTTTTGGGTGACTTTGTAAATTGTTGGTAATTTAGCGTTATGTTAGGTTACTTTTGCTAGTGCGTGTGACTTTGCTTTTATTTTGTTTTACAATTTTTACAAATTATATTTGTATATTTGATTATTTAATTATTTTTTATTTTATATTATTATTGGGTAATGAATAAAATATGTTATAGTCCTTATGTAATTATGTAATGTCCCATTTATAATATTTTTAATTACATTTATAATATTTTTAATTAAATTTTTAATGGGGTTAATAAAAAAAAGAGATGTTAAGAGATATTTAGATGGGTGCCAATAGTCTCACTCTTAATTCAAACCGCTACGCACGCTATTGCAACCAAATTGAGGGCCCATTTTTGTTTATTTCATTGAAAAATAGTTTGCACAATTAATTCAAACCGCTGCACACGCTATTGCATCTTTTGAAAAAGAAAAATGGAATAGTTTTCCAAAATTAATTCAGAGAAGAAGATTTACCAATAATGATGTTAGAAATCTTAATATTTGAATCTTAATATTATGTATCACTCATTTATTAAATAATAGATTTTATAGTTTGTAAAATTACTTAATCACTTGATAAATGTTATATTTGTTGGAACTAGATTGGGACTTAAATGTTGGAATATCTAGTATTACATAAAAAAAAATAAAAACTTAATAATTTATCTTCACACGACTAATTGTTTTACATCACAACTAACTTTAATTTTTTTGAAAGTTACAGTATTATTAAATTGCCCTAACTAGTTATCAAAAGATGAAAGCATGTTAAAATAAGAAATTACTAAGAAACATGTGCTTGAACAGAGGTTAAGGCTATGAACAATTAAGAAGAAACAACTTACAATCAAAGGTTAAGATTATGAACAATTTAAAGAAGGTTAAGATTCTGAACAAATCCAATGGTTTGTAAATGGGTTGAATTTTTCGCTCGCTCCAACTAAATAATTACTTCGCACGGTAGTGTTTGGAGTCTGAACAATCAAATCTTAATTTGGTCCCAATGAAGGTAGTAATTATCCATTAAGCGGTACAACATATATATATATATTTTTTACTAGTCATGAAATTCAATATATAATTGATTAATAACACACATCAACTGTTAGAATTCAAAATATGTTAGACTGCTTGTTGAAAGCAATATTTCCTTTTTCATTATATCCGTAACTTTGAATTGATCAATTAAAGTTGTATTCAATAGCTCTTGAAAATCACATAGAATAATAATCATTATAAATTTAATCAAAGACTAAGCAGGTCTTCTTTGCATTTGATCACTGGCATTTCAGTTAAGTTTGTCGTTTACTTTAATTTTTCTTGCTTTCAAATTCCACTTTTTTTATAAAATAATTTATTTAAATTTGTCATAGAAATAAGAGGAAAAGGGGCCATGTCTTGACTCAAAGTCAATTATAATTATCAAAACTTGAGCGGACACTGCATGCCTAACTTCCACGCACCCTAAAACGGTTTGATTTGCTTTCAAGCGTTCATGAATTTCCATGAAAGAGAGTGCCTCTCGTCTCTTTCCGGACAGTGACTACAATTGTGGAAAAATTATGTTAACGTGACAAATACATAACGTTATTACAAGAATAAGTTTTTGGACCCGAGACTTGAGGGAGGTTCTATCTAATTCTAAAGATTGTAACCAAATTATTATCCCCAATTTTTTTTAAGTTAAATAAAATAAAATTTATGCTCAAATATAAATAATTTTTTAAAGTTAAATATAAAATAAAATTCATGAACTTCCAAGAAAGAAAGCAGACCCTTCACCTTCATCGTGACAACAAATGATGTTGATATGACAAATACAAGCGCTATTACAGGGAACAGCATAAGACCGAGACTTGGTGAAGGGTTTGTTAAATTACATGTTATTTTCTTGTTGATTGAATTGGAAGAAAAAAATAAAATAAAATTGTCATCAGGGTGATGTGTGGAGAAGAGAAATTCGTTGATCAATATTCAAGAACTAGCTCATCCATAGCGATCGTTAAAGTCTAGAGGTTCGTTATGATTAGCATTTATTTTTAATTTTTTTGGCTTAACATCATATGTAGTCACTGGTCGTGTGATCTAAAACAGGTTTAGAAATCCTTTTATTTTAACTTCAGTATTTTTATTATTTAATTAGTTATAGGATTTTTTAGTATTTGAGTAGTGATCACATGTCTCCTTATCTAAAAATATGTTTTTACGAGTACAAATAACAAACTAGGTTTTTAAAAGTTTTTTATACTAAACCTTAAAAATACATGAATTTATCAAAATAAGAAAATTTGAATGGGTATGGCATAATAATAAAAATTTTACTTGCCAAAACAAATTAAAAAAATGTGACACTTAAATCAAATGTTGACAAAAATATATAAAAATCTAATGAGAATCTTAAAAATAAGAAAGATATCTTCAGATAAAAATAGAAGCGCTCAAGAGAAATTTGGTGACGATCTGCTAATCCATATTAAAATTGTCACTTTGACTCACATTTTTTTCATCGAGAACTTCAGAATGATGTATTATAAGCCTAAGACAAATAGCTATCGCTCAAGTTATGGCCTTGTGAAGACATCCTATTCATTCTCTCTAGGCCATCCTAAATCAATAGAGCAACTTAGACGTGTCAACATGTTTGCATTCAAATTTAGGTAAAAATCTAATCTTATTCAAGGTACATATAGGTGCCTGTGAAGTCTCATACCGGAGATAATGTGAAAGCAAATCATGAATTTAATCATTCAGCCAATTTTGGCCTGAGCATTTTTTTTTTCTTTTAACACCTAGACATTTTCCATCAAAGCTTAAAAAACCTAGAATTTATATTTTATAATATTATATATTTTTTTAATTTATTTTATAATTTTATAATTTATTTTAAAGAAATTAGACTTGAAAATATAAGTTTTAAATGTTTAAAATTTTAAATATAGATAATAAGTGGACCAAATGAAGAAAATAATAGATATTTTATAATATTCTTCATAAACATCCAAGTTTTGAGCTGGCCCATAAGCTTGTCTAGCGAAGTCTGGGTACCCGCGTTGCCCAAGGTTCCGCTGAATCTAGGCTGTGCCGATATTTATGGCATCCCATATGGACGGAGAGGAAATGTTTTCAGTTGACTGAATTAAATAAAAATTTATTACAATCATATTATATATTAACAGCAAAAATAAAAAGAAATAAAGAAAAACGCATGCAAGACTTAGAGAAGTCAATAAAAAGCTGGGAGTATCATCAGTTCAATTGGTTATAAATAGCGTGGAGCCATCCTCTCGTTGTTGCAGAACTGAAGGAAAAAGAGACAGAAAGAGTGTGTGTAGGTGATTATAATTAAGAAGATATAATGGGTGGTTCAAAAAGGGTGTGGATGAGTGAGTTAATTTTAATATTATTAGTAGTAAAAGGGTGGTGGAGTGAGGGATGTTTGGAGCAAGAGAGGTCTGCTCTCCTCCAACTTAAACATTTCTTCAATGATGATCAACGTCTTCGAAACTGGGTAGACGCGGGAGATGATGATAATTATTCAGATTGTTGTCAGTGGGAAAGGGTTGAGTGCAACAACACCACTGGCAGAGTGATTGGATTATATCTAGGATATACTCGAAAATGGGAATCAGCAGAGTGGTATATGAATGCCTCTCTGTTTACTTCCTTTCAACAATTAGAGTCTCTTGATCTAATTGGGAACAATATAGCCGGTTGTGTTGAAAACGAAGGTCCTTAATTTACTCTATCTTAATTCTCCCTCGTAATTTCTTACATATATCTGATCCCTTTTGGCTTTTGTTTAATTTGCACGTGATACAATAAAATTATTTTTTAGTTTTTATTTTTTATTTTTTGGCAGGTCTAGAGAGGTTATCAAGGTTGAACAACTTGAAGTTTCTTGATTTAGGCTCTAACAACTTCAACAACAGCATCTTTTCATCTCTAGGTGGTCTTTCATCACTCAGAATCTTATCATTGGATGGTAATGAATTGAATGGAAGTATTGATATTAAAGGTAAGCAAGCTTCATCCCTTCTCCCGTGTCCCATCTTTTGTGGATCTTATTTCATCGACCAGCTGGAAGTATTGATACGAGATCTAGCTAGACTCTTGCTAGTTTAGGCTTCAAGGCTTTGAATATTATAAAAAATACGTCTGAAAAATTATCAATATATGCAATTTTCAATGTTTCTCATAATCAGACACAATTCAATCTAATTATTTTGTATGTCTTGTCTTCAAAAGTAAAGAATTATACTCCGATTGGAAATCGACATTCGTGGCTTTTTATCTTCTGTAATGCTCTTTCTTCTCAAGTTTATGTCTTGTCTTCCTCGTAATTTCTTACATTTATCTGATCCCTTTTGGCTTTTGTTTAATTTGTACGTCATACAATAAAATTATTTTTTATTTTTTGGCAGGTCTAGATAGTTTATCAAGGTTGAACAACTTGAAGGTTCTTGATTTATACGATAACCACTTCAACAACAGCATCTTTTCATCTCTAGGTGGTCTTTCATCACTCAGAATCTTATCATTGGCTGCTAACGGATTGAATGGAAGTATTGATATTAAAGGTAAGCAAGCTTCATCCCTTCTCCCCTGTCCCATCTTTTGTGGATCTTATTTCACTGGGCAGCTGGAGGTACTGATGTTAGATCTGGCTAGACTCATGCTAGTGTAAGCTTCAAGGCTTTGAGTACTATAAAAATACGTCTAAAAAATTATCGATATATGCAATTTTCAATGCTTCTCGTACTCCAATTGTACTCTAATTGAAATCGACATCGTTTTTTTTATTTTATCTAATGCTCTTTCTTCGTTAACAAGTTTATATCTTAAGAGAGATTGGATTCAATATAAAAAAAAATTGATGTTTAAGGTAAGCCATAATAACCTGCATCTTATTTGTCTGCCGATATCCAAATTTGTGCACTGAATTTAGTATTTTGGTTATTGTGAAGGGATCAGATATTGGCTTCCATAGACCAACTTGTATTTAGTTAATTAATTAGTTAACGACATTTAGTATTTAATAAATTAAAATTTCGTGTTTAATCTATTTTAATTTCTTTTAAGAAAAAAGAAAAAGATATAGCAGCAGGTAAAGCTAAAATAAATTTTAATTCCTTACAAATTTAAATTCATGGTTGAATTATATATTGTTCAATTATCAGTACTCAAACTTAATTTTTAATATGTACTTTAAAGATTTTATGCAATTATTTATCCATGTGTACTGAAGGATGAATTATATATTTTTCAGGACTTTGTCAGTTAGTGCATCTGCAAGAATTACACATCGGCGGTAATGATTTAAGAGGTAGCTTGCCTTTGTGCTTGGCAAATTTGACTTCCCTTCAAGTGTTAGATGCCTCTTCTAATCAACTTACTGGAAACATCTCCCCAGCCCTTTGTGAGTTGGTGCTTCTGAGAGAGTTATACATTGATAACAATGATTTAAGAGGTAGCTTGCCTTTGTGCTTGGCAAATTTGACTTCCCTTCGAGTATTAGACGTCTCTTACAATCAACTTACTGAAAATATCTCCTCATCTCCTCTCATGCATGTAACATCTATGGAAAAGCTCATACTTTCAAATAATCACTTCTTCCAAATCCCTATTTCACTTGAGCCACTTTTCAATCTCTCAAAACTCAAGACTTTCGATGGTGAAATATACGCAGAAACTGAGTCACATTATAATTCTTTGGCCCCAAAATTCCAGCTTGACTTCCATCTCATTGTCTGGTTACGGAGATGGTGGCACATTTCCCAAATTCTTGTACCATCAGCATGACTTGAAGAATGCTGATCTCTCACACCTTAACTTGAGTGGAGAATTTCCAAATTGGTTGCTAGAAAACAATACGAACTTAGAGAAGCTTCTTCTGGCCAATAACTCTCTTTTTGGATCATTTCGGATGCCAATTCATTCCCACCAGAAATTAGCAAAATTGGATGTCTCCAAAAATTTCATTCAAGGCCATATCCCAGTAGACATCGGAACATATCTGCCAGGCTTAATGCAATTAAACTTATCTAGAAATGCTTTCAACGGTACCATTCCCTCTTCATTTGCTGATATGAAAAGGTTAAAAAGCTTAGACATATCCTACAATCATTTGACTGGTGAAATCCCTGAGCGCATGGCCATGGGTTGCTTCTCATTGGAAATTCTTGCATTGTCAAACAACAGTTTGCAAGGTCATATATTCTCTAAAAAATTTAACTTGACAAATTTGAAGAGGTTGCAGTTGGATGGTAATAAATTCATTGGAGAGATGCCAGAAAGCTTGTCTAAGTGCCATCTGTTAGCAGGACTATATCTGAGTGATAATCATCTCTCTGGTGAGATTCCAAGATGGTTGGGTAATTTGTCAGCGTTAGAAGATATTATAATGCCCAATAACAATCTTGAAGGACCAATTCCAATCGAGTTTTGTCAGCTTGATGGTCTGACGATTTTAGACCTTTCAAACAATACTATTTTCGGAACCTTACCACCTTGTTTAGTTCCAGCAGTTATTGAACAAGTTCATTTGTCAAAAAACAAGATAGAAGGACGGTTGGAAAGTATAATCCATGACAGCCCTTATTTGGTGACATTAGATCTCAGTTATAACCGCTTACACGGAAGTATTCCAAATCGGATTGACAGACTACCTCAGTTAAGCTACCTTCTTTTGGCTAATAATTATATTGAAGGCGAAATACCAGTTCAATTATGCCAGTTGAAGGAAGTGCGGTTGATTGATCTTTCTCATAATAATCTATCTGGGCATATTCCTCCTTGCTTGGTTAACACTTCACTCAGTGAAGGTCATCATGCTCTATTCTGGTTTCTTCTCCGCCGCGCCCTTAGGCGTTCATGTGAGCCTGCAAATGGATCTCCGATGGGAAAGGAAGAAACCGTACAGTTCACGACAAAGAATATGTCCTACTATTATCAAGGAAGAATTTTGACGAGTATGTCTGGAATTGATCTTTCTTGTAACAAACTGACAGGTGAGATTCCTACTCAAATTGGATATCTTACAAGGATTCGTGCGCTAAATCTATCTCATAACAATTTGACGGGCACAATCCCCACAACATTTTCAAACCTAATGCAAATCGAAAGCTTGGACCTCTCCTACAACCTACTGCATGGGAAAATCCCTTCGCAGCTCACTGTGCTAACTACATTGGCTGTCTTCATAGTAGCATACAATAACTTATCAGGCAAAATCCCAGATAGAGTTGCACAATTTTCAACTTTTGAGAAAGAAAGCTATGAGGGGAATCCTTTTCTTTGTGGATGGCCACTGTCTAAAAGTTGCAATGATAGTGGATTATCAGCAGTGACACCAGAAGCTTACACTGATAATGAAGAAGGTGATAGTTTAATTGACATGGACAGTTTCCTGATCACTTTTACAGTATCTTATGGAATTGTGATATTAGGAATTATTGGGGTTTTGTACGTAAACCCCTATTGGCGGCGAAGATGGTTTTACCTTGTTGAAGTGTGTATGACCTCTTGTTACTATTTTGTAGCAGACAATCTTGTTCCTAGAAGATTCTATGGTGGATGGATGTAATTTCATTACATTACAACTTATATGTAATTTTTAAAGAATTTTCTTTTGCATGCATGGAATGGCAACTCAATAAAAGTATTTGATGCAAATTGTCCAAGAATAACTTAGTAATTTCTTTGCTACTATTCGGTTGTATATATACAGTTAATGAAATTTTTAACCATTCGCAGTAGGAATTTCTTTAGATGGCGGCCAAAACTAATAAATTTGGGGCTTCACTTCTACACGTCACAACAGGCAAAAGGTCTTTTACACGGTCTAAATGAATATTAACTTACGCCCTCTGGAGTATGTATAAGTTCTCTATTAAACTTGAGGGTTGAGATTTCAGGTCCAGATGAAAGTTAAATGCAGGCGAGGAGACTTCACTTGAAGTAAACTGGGACAAACTTAAAATAAAAAAATTATTAGGAAATAGAGAATGAGGGCTACAAATTCCTATTCTCGTATAATATCAAAGAGAGATATGTATTTTCTCCTCTATTAATTTAACTGGAATGAGAATTAAGTCCTTTCAATAATTAAGACTCAGAACTCATACACGCTAGTTTGAGAGTGTGGGGCTGTGACAATGGGCCAAGAGACCATTGACAAGTACAAAAGAGTGGTTGCAATTAATTCAAACCGCTACACTCGCTATTGCAACCAAATTGAGGGCCCATTTTTTTTATTTGGTTGAAAAGTAGTTTGCACAATTAATTCAAACCGCCACACACGCTATTGCATCTTTTGAAAAAGAAAAATGGAATAGTTTTTCAAAATTAATTCAGAGAAGAAGATTTACTAATAATGATGTTAGAAATCTTAATATTATGTATCACTCATTTATTAAATAATAGATTTCATAGTTTGTAAAATTACTTAACTACTTGATAAATGTTATACTTATTGGGACTAGATTGGGACTTGTCTGGTATTGCATAAAAAAATAAATAAAAACTTAACAATTTATCTTCACGCAACTAATTGTTTTTACATCACAACTAATCTTAATTATTTTGAAAGTTACAGTATTATTAAATTGTCCTAACTAGTTATCAAAAGATGAAAGCATGTTAAATTAAGAAATTACTAAGAAACATGTGCTTAAAAAAAGGTTAAGGCTATGAACAATTAAGAAGAAACAACTTACAATCAAAGGTTAAGATTATGAACAATTTAAGGAAGTTATTGAGCAGAGAAAGGGACGGAATGGTTGTCTAAATTGCCAGCGACAAGAATGCTTGTGTTGTGAAAAGAAGTCCGATGGTTTGTAAATGGGTTGAATTTTTCGCTCGCTCCAACTAACTTGCTTATGCCCAATATATTACTTTGCACAGTAGTATTTGGGATCCTAACAATCAACTCTTAATTTGGTCCCAATTAGTATAGTAATCATCTATTGAGCGGTAAAATATTAATTTTAATAGTCAGGAAATCCAATAAATAATAAATTAATAACACACATAAATTAAAACTTAACTGTCAGAAATCATAACATGACCCTACTCTTCAGTGGAGTTCTCTTGACAGATTATGTGAGATTTCCTACATTAAAAATATGTTAACGTTGTATTCAATAGCTCTTGAAAAGACTAAGCAGGTCTTCTTTGCATTTGATCACTGGCATTTCAGTTAAGTTTGTCGTTTACTTAAATTTTTCTTGCTTTCAAATTTCAGTGTTGTTGTTGTTTTTTTTTTTAATAAAATAATTTATTTAAACTAGTCATAGAAATAAGAGAGAAAAGGGGCCATTCCTTGACTCAAAGTCAATTATATATAATTATCAAAACTTGAGCGGACATTGCATGCCTAACTTCCACGCACCCTAAAACGGTTTGATTTGCTTTCACGCGTTCATGAATTTCCATGAAAGAGAGTGCCTTTCGTCTCTTTCCGGACAGTGACTACAATTATGGAAAAAATTATAATTCTCGTTAGATTGTAACCAAATTATTATCCCTAATTTTTCTAAGTTAAATAAAATAAAATTTATGCTTAAGTATAAATAATACTTTGGACATTCTTGTTATTTGTCCTTCTAAGATAAACAGCAACCTAATTATTTATTTGTTAGCCTGTTTTTTTTTTTTTAAATAACAGTTTGTTAGCATAAATATTTACCTGTGAAGTCGGGGAGGAGAAAATGTTAGAAAAAATAAAAAGAAAAAAATTAAGGGTGATAGAATCAGATTTTCTATTTTGAGCAAAGAATATACGTAAAAAGATATTAAATCTATTAAGTCTAATTGTCTATAACGGTAAATTGCATAACGAATAATTTATCAGCGTAAAATAAATTTTATTAGATTCTGATTATTTTCTAGAGTACGAATTATCAAACTGTCGTGTGGTCTTTTACTGTGTCGTTGTAAAAAGGTTAGTAGTTGAGTAATTTAATGCACCAATATTGTATATTCCACCTTACCTATCAATGTCTCTGGTTGCGAAAGACTGTTAAAAGCAACGTGTTCTTTCTGTTGTCTTAGGTAATTTTTTTGGTTATCCATGAGTTTTAATTGAAATACTTGGCTTCCAGTTATTTTGTAAAGCTGTTGAAAACTACCACAGTGGATAAAGATTAACCAGCTCATTCTTTACTATCGATTTTTTTTTTTAATGTAAAATTGCTGGTTTGTTGCTTAAAATTTTCAATAATAATTTCACTTATTTAGTAATTAGAGAGAGATAGAGATCAAGGGCCAATGTATCGCGATTTGGGGTCAATTCAAAGTCAACTAACGTGTAAAACACGTGTATGCATCGAAAACGCTTAGATTATTTGTGTTCCAAGTGCAGCAAAAGTCTATTAAAAGAAAAATTGATTTCGTTTCGTGAACTTCCAAGAAAGAAAGAAGACCCTTCACCCTCTTCGCGACAACAAATGATGTTGACATGACAAGTACAATCGCTATTACAGGGAACAGCATGAGACCGAGACTTGATAAAGGGCTTGTTAAATTTCATGTTATTTTCTTGTTGACTGAATTGGAAGATATTGGCACTGAATTTAGTATTTAGTATTTTGGTTATTGTGAAGGGATCAGATATGGGCTTCCATAGATTAACTTGTATTTAGTTAATTAATTAATTAACGACATTTAGTATTTAACAAATTAAAATTTTGTGTTTAATCTATTTTATTTTTTTTAAGAAAAAAAAAGATATGGCAGCAGGTAAAAAAAGATATGGCAGCAGGTAAAAAAAGATTTAGTATTTAACCAATCCACGCCCATGGATCGGATGTAGATTTAACTTAATCTATATTCAATCCATCATTTTGCGCATTAGTTTCCGAATTAAAAACTTTTAGTTCTCTCCAATCCATGAACTAATGAAATAAAAAAAATCTAATATAAAAATAATTTTACTACTGATTAAATTTAAAATTGATTAAAATTTAAACAAATTAATTGTTTAAATAAAGATAAAATAATACATAGTTTTAAAATATAACACATCAAGATTAATTGTTCAAATAAAACTACAATAATACGTTCAAAGTTTCAAAATATAACACACTAAGATTAATTGTTCAAATAAAGTTACAATAATACATTAGTATAACACCGAAATTAATTGTTCAAATAAAGCCAAAATTACTTAAAATGGCAAAGTTTCTGAAACCAAACACAGTCTAATCCTTCACCAGGGCTATTGCGCATGTCGAAAAGTGGTGATTACGGAGCTGTCAACGATGGGAACTAGGAGAAGCCGTACATGTGGCGATCTTGAAGGTTGTAATAGTGCAATTGTTCGGCTGGAACCAGTGATTGTGAAGTGGCTCGATGGACTCAGGGAAGAAGATGGCTTGCTCTGGCCGGAATCGCGCGGCCAACGTTCTTCAAATTGGTGTTGAGAGTGTATCGAACTAATATTAGGTGTTGCTAGTGCGTGTGACGGCGGGGAAGCTTAGGGTTTTTTGTTTACAAATTGTTGGTGACTTGGCGTTATGTTACTTTGCTTTTGGGTGACTTTGTAAATTGTTGGTAATTTGGCGTTATTTTAGGTTACTTTTGCTAGTGCGTGTGACTTTACTTTTATTTTGTTTTACAATTTTTACAAATTATATTTATATATTTGATTATTTAATTATTTTTTATTTTATATTATTATTGGGTAATGCATAAGATATGTTATGGTCCTCATGTAAATATGTAATGTCACATTTATAATATTTTTAATTAAATTTTTAATGGGATTAATAAAAAAAAGAGGTGTTAAGAGATATTTAGAGGGGTGCCAATAGTCTCACTTTTAATTCAAACCGCTATGCACGCTATTGCAACCAAATTGAGGGCCCATTTTTGTTTATTTCATTGAAAAATAGTTTGCACAATTAATTCAAACCGCTGCACACGCTATTGCATCTTTTGAAAAAGAAAAATGGAATAGTTTTCCAAAATTAATTCAGATAAGAAGATTTACCAATAATGATGTTAGAAATCTTAATATTTGAATCTTAATATTATGTATCACTCATTTATTAAATAATATATTCCATAGTTTATAAAATTACTTAACCACTTGATAAATGTTATATTTGTTGGAACTAGATTGGGACTTAAATGTTGGAATATCTAGTATTGCATAAAAAAAAAGAAAAACGTAATAATTTATCTTCACACGACTAATTGTTTTACA
Organism: Atalantia buxifolia; assembly: GCA_030444775.1. Lineage (NCBI taxonomy): Eukaryota > Viridiplantae > Streptophyta > Magnoliopsida > Sapindales > Rutaceae > Atalantia > Atalantia buxifolia. Next base: position 11,840,864 of record CM059838.1, read on the forward strand.
TCACAACTAACTTTAATTAATTTGAATGTTACAGTATTATTAAATTGCCCTAACTAGTTATCAAAAGATGAAAGCATGTTAAAATAAGAAATTACGAAGAAACATGTGCTTGAACAGAGGTTAAGGCTATGAACAATTAAGAAGAAACAACTTACAATCAAAGGTTAAGATTATGAACAATTTAAGGAAGTTATTGAGCAGAGAAAGGGACGGAATGGTTGTCTGAATTGCCGGTGACAAGAATGCTTGTGTTGTGAAAAGAAATCCAATGGTTTGTAAATGGGTTGAATTTTTCGCTCGCTCCAACTAAATAATTACTTCGCACGGTAGTGTTTGGAGTCTGAACAATCAAATCTTAATTTGGTCCCAATGAAGGTAGTAATTATCCATTAAGCGGTACAACATATTTTTTTTTTTTACTAGTCATGAAATTCAATATATAATTGATTAATAACACACATCAACTAGAACTTAACTGTTAGAATTCAAAATATGTTAGACTGCTTGTTGAAAGCAATATACCCTTTTTCATTATATCCGTAACTTTGAATTGATCAATTAAAGCTGTATTCAATAGCTCTTGAAAATCACATAGAATAATAATCATTATAAATTATAATCAAAGACTAAGCAGGTCTTCTTTGCATTTGATCGCTGGCATTTCAGTTAAGTTTGTCGTTTACTTTAATTTTTCTTGCTTTCAAATTTCAGTGTTCGTGTTGTTTTTTTTTTTTTATAAAATAATTTATTTTAACTAGTCATAGAAATAAGAGAGAAAAGGGACCATTCCTACTCAAAGTCAATTATATATAATTATCAAAACTTGAGTGGACATTGCATGCCTAACTTCCACGCACCCTAAAACGGTTTGATTTGCTTTCACGCGTTCATGAATTTCCATGAAAGAGAGTGCCTTTCGTCTCTTTCCGGACAGTGACTACAATTATGGAAAAAATTATAATTCTCGTTAGATTGTAACCAAATTATTATCCCTAATTTTTCTAAGTTAAATAAAATAAAATTTATGCTTAAGTATAAATAATACTTTGGACATTCTTGTTATTTGTCCTTCTAAGATAAACAGCAACCTAATTATTTATTTGTTTGTCTCTCTCTTTTTTTTTTTTTTAATAACAGTTTGTTAGCATAAATATTTACCTGTGAAGTCGGGGAGGAGAAAATGTTAGAAAAAATAAAAAGAAAAATTAAGGGAGATAGAAATTCTATTAAGTCTATTAAATCTATATAATCATAGAATACACAGTGTGATTGGATCATAGAATCAGATTTTCTATTTTGAGCAAAGAATATACGTAAAAAGATATTAAATCTATTAAGTCTAATTGTCTATAACGGTAAATTGCATAACGAATAATTTATCAGCGTAAAATAAATTTTATTAGTCCGAATTATCAAACTGTGTCGTGTGGTCTTTTACTGTGTCGTTGTAAAAAGGTTAGTAGTTGAGTAATTTAATGCACCAATATTGTATATTCCACCTTATCAATGTCTCTGGTTGCGAAAGATTGTTAAAAGCAACGTGTTCTTTCTTTGTCTTATGTAATTTTTTCGTTATCCATGAGTTTTAATTGAAACACTTGGCTTCCAGTTATTTTGTAAAGCTGTTGAAAACTACCGCAGAGGATAAAGATTAACCAGCTCATTCTTTACATTTGATTATCGATTTTTTTTTTTTTGGTAAAATTGCTGGTTTGTTGCTTAAAATGTTCAATAATAATTTCACTTATTTAGTAATTAGAGAGAGATAGAGAGGATTGACGGCCAATGTTTCGCGATTTGGGGTCATTTGAAAGTCAACTAATGTGTAAAACACGTGTATGCATAGCAAACGCTTAGATTATTTGTGTTCCAAATGCAAGAAAAGTAAGAAAAGAAAAATTGATTTCCTTTCATGAACTTCCAAGAAAGAAAGAAGACCCTTCACCTTCTTTGTGACAACAAATGATGTTGACATGACAAGTACAATCGCTATTACAGGGAACAGCATAAGACCGAGACTTGATAAAGGGTTTGTTAAATTTCATGTTATTTTCTTGTTGACTGAATTGGAAGATATTGGCACTGAATTTAGTATTTAGTATTTTGGTTATTGTGAAGGGATCAGATATTGGCTTTCATAGATTAACTTGTATTTAGTTAATTAATTAATTAACGACATTTAGTATTTAACAAATTAAAATTTTTTGTTTAATCTATTTTAATTTTTTTAAGAAAAAAAAAGATATAGCAGCAAGTAAAAAAAAAAAAAATATAAACAAAAAAAAAATTTAGTATTTATAATTTTACTATTTTAAAATTGATTAAAATTTAAACAAATTAATTGTTTAAATAAAGATAAAATAATACATTCATAGCTTTAAAATATAACACATCAAGATTAATTGTTCAAATAAAACTACAATAATACGTTCAAAGTTTCAAAATATAACACACTAAGATTAATTGTTCAAATAAAGTTACAATAATACATTAGTATAACACCGAAATTAATTGTTCAAATAAAGCCAAAATTACTTAAAATGGCAAAGTTTCTGAAACCAAACACAGTCTAATCCTTCACCAGGGCTATTGCGCATGTCGAAAAGAGGTGATTACGGAGCCGTCATTAATTGATGGGAACTAAAAGCCAATTAATCAGGTGGCGTCTTGAAGGTTGTGATAGTGCGAATTGTTGGTGGGCCAGTGATTGTGAAGTGGCTCGATGGACTTGGGGAAGAAGATGGCTTGCTCTGGCCGGAATCGCGCGGCCAACGTTCTTCAAATCGGTGTTGAGAGTGTATCGAACTAAGATTGGGTGTTGCTAGTGCGTGTGACGGCGGGGAAGCTTAGGGTTTTTTGTTTGTAAATTTTTGGTGACTTGGCTTTATGTTACTTTACTTTTGGGTGACTTTGCAAATTGTTGGTAACTAACGTTATATTAGGTTCTTTTTATGTGAAGCTTTGTTTTTATTTTGTTTTATAATTTTTACAAATTATATTGTATATTTGATTATTTAATTATTTTTATTTTATATTATTATTGGGTAATGGATAAGATATGTTATACTCCTTATGTTACTATGTAATGTCACATTTATAATATTTTTAATTACATTTATAATGTTTTTAATTAAATATTTGTATATTTGATTATTTAATTATTTTTTATTTTATATTATTATTGGGTAATGGATAAGATATGTTATTGTCCTTATGTAACTATGTAATGTCACATTTATAATATTTTTAATTACATTTATAATGTTTTTAATTAAATTTTTAATGGGGTTAATAAAAAAAGAGGTGTTAAGAGATATTTAGAGGGGTGTCAATAGTCTCACTCTTAATTCAAACCGCTAGGCACGCTATTGCAACCAAATTGAGGGCCCATTTTTGTTTATTTCGTTGAAAAGTAGTTTGCACAATTAATTCAAACCGCTGCACACGCTATTGCATCTTTTGAAAAAGAAAAATGGAATGTTTTTCCAAAATTAATTCAGAGAACCAATAATGATGTTAGAAATCTTAATATTTGAATCTTAATATTATGTGTCACTCATTTATTAAATAATAGATTTTATAGTTTGTAAAATTACTTAACCACTTGATAAATGTTATATTTGTTGGAACTAGATTGGGACTTAAATGTTGGAATATCTAGTATTGCATAAAAAAAATAAAAACTTAATAATTTATCGTCACACGACTAATTGTTTTACATCACAACTAACTTTAACTATTTTGAAAGTTACAGTATTATTAAATTGCCCTAACTAGTTATCAAAAGATGAAAGCATGTTAAAATAAGAAATTACTAAGAAACATGTGCTTGAACAGAGGTTAAGGCTATGAACAATTAAGAAGAAACAACTTACAATCAAAGGTTAAGATTACGAACAATTTAAGGAAGTTATTGAGCAGAGAAAGGGACGGAATGGTTGTCTGAATTGCCGGTGACAAGAATGCTTGTGTTGTGAAAAGAAATCCAATGGTTTGTAAATGGGTTGAATTTTTCGCTCGCTCCAACTAAATAATTACTTCGCACGGTAGTGTTTGGAGTCTGAACAATCAAATCTTAATTTGGTCCCAATGAAGGTAGTAATTATCCATTAAGCGGTACAACATATATATATATATTTTTTACTAGTCATGAAATTCAATATATAATTGATTAATAACACACATCAACTAGAACTTAACTGTTAGAATTCAAAATATGTTAGACTGCTTGTTGAAAGCAATATACCCTTTTTCATTATATCCGTAACTTTGAATTGATCAATTAAAGCTGTATTCAATAGCTCTTGAAAATCACATAGAATAATAATCATTATAAATTATAATCAAAGACTAAGCAGGTCTTCTTTGCATTTGATCACTGGCATTTCAGTTAAGTTTGTCGTTTACTTTAATTTTTCTTGCTTTCAAATTTCAGTGTTGTTGTTTTTTTTTTATAAAATAATTTATTTAAACTAGTCATAGAAATAAGAGAGAAAGGGGGCCATTCCTTGACTCAAAGTCAATTATATATAATTATCAAAACTTGAGCGGACATTGCATGCCTAACTTCCACGCACCCTAAAACGGTTTGATTTGCTTTCACGCGTTCATGAATTTCCATGAAAGAGAGTGCCTCTCGTCTCTTTCCGGACAGTGACTGCAATTGTGGAAAAAATTATGTTAACGTGACAAATACATAACGTTATTACAAGAATAAGTTTTTGGACCCTAGACTTGAGGCAGGTTCTATCTAATTCTAAAGATTGTAACCGAATTATTACCCCAATTTTTTTAAGTTAAATAAAATAAAATTTATGCTTAAGTATAAATAATACTTTGGACATTCTTTTTATTTGTCCTTCTAAGATAAACAGCAACCTAATTATTTATTTGTTTGTCTCTCTCTTTTTTTTTTTTTAATAACAGTTTGTTAGCATAAACATTTACCTGTGAAGTCGGGGAGGAGAAAATGTTAGAAAAAATAAAAAGAAAAAAATTAAGGGAGATAGAATCAGATTTTCTTTTTTGAGCAAAGAACATACGTAAAAAGATATTAAATCCATTAAGTCTACTTGTCTATAACGGTAAATTGCATAACGAATAATTTAAAAGTCTTTTATACTAATCCCTAAAAATACATGAATTTATCAAAATAAGTAAATTTGAATGGGTATGGCATAATAAAAAATTTTACTTGCCAAAACAAATTAAAAAAAAGTGGCACTTAAATTAAATGTTGAAAATCGATAAAAATCTAATAAGAATCTCAAAAATAAGAAAGATATCTTCAGGCAAAAATAGAAGCGCTCAAGAAAAATGTGGTGATGATCTGCTAATCCATATTAAAATTGTCACTTTGACCGACATTCTTTTCCTCAAGAACTTCAGAATGACATATTATGAGACTAAGACAAATAGCTATCGCTCAAGTTATGGCCTTGTGAAGACACCCTATTCATTCTCTCGAGGCCATCCTAAATCAATAGAGCAACTTAGACGTGTCGAACATGTTTGCATTCAAATTTAGGTAAAAATCTAATCTTATTCAAGGTACATAGAGGTGCCTGTGAAGTCTCATACCGGAGATAATGTGAAAGCAAATCATGAATTTAATCATTCAGCCAATTTTGGCCTGAGCATTTTTTTTTTCTTTTAACACCTAGACTTTTTCAATCAAAGCTTAAAAAACCTAGAATTTGTATTTTATAATGTTATATATATTTTTAATTTATTTTATAATTTTATATTTTATTTTAATGAAATTAGACTTGAAAATATAAGTTTTAATTGTTTAAAATTTTAAATATAGATAATAAGTGGACCAAATGAAGAAAATAATAGATATTTTATAATATTCTTCATAAAAATCCAAGTTTTGAGCTGGCCCATGAGCTTGTCTAGCGAAGTCTGGGTACCCGCGTTGCCCAAGGTTCCGTCTGAATCTAGGCTCTGCTGATATTTATGACATCCCATATGGACGGAGAGGAAATGTTTTCAGTTGACTGAATTAAATAAAAATATATTACAATCATATTATAAATTAACAGCAAAAATAAAACGAAGTGAAGAAAAACGCATGCAAGACTTATTAGAGAAGTCAATTAAAAGCTGGGAGTATCATCAGTTCAATTGGTTATAAATAGCGTGGAGCCATCCTCTCGTTGTTGCAGAACTGAAGGAAAGAGAGACAGAAAGAGTGTGTGTAGGTGATTATAATTAAGAAGATATAATGGGTGGTTCAAAAAGAGTGTGGATGAGTGAGTTAATTTTCATATTATTAGTAGTAAAAGGGTGGTGGAGTGAGGGATGTTTGGAGCAAGAGAGGTCTGCTCTCCTCCAACTTAAACATTTCTTCAATGATGATCAGAGTCTTCAAAACTGGGTAGACGCGGGAGATGATGATAATTATTCAGATTGTTGTCAGTGGGAGGGGGTTGAGTGCAACAACACCACTGGCAGAGTGATTGGATTATATCTACTGGCCACTAGGAATGGGAATCAGCAGAGTGGTATATGAATGCCTCTCTGTTTACTTCCTTTCAACAATTAGAGTCTCTTGATCTAATTGGGAACAATATAGCCGGTTGTGTTGAAAATGAAGGTCCTTAATTTACTCTATTTTAATTCTTCCTCGTAATTTCTTACATTTATCTGATCCCTTTTGGCTTTTGTTTAATTTGTACGTGATACAATAAAATTATGTTTTATTTTTTGGCAGGTCTAGAGAGGTTATCAAGGTTGAACAACTTGAAAGTTCTTTATTTAGACCAGAACAACTTCAACAACAGCATCTTTTCATCTCTAAGTGGTCTCTCATCACTCAGAATCTTATCATTGGCTGGTAATGGATTGAATGGAAGTATTGATATCAAAAGTAAGTAAGCTTCATCCCTTCTACCCTGTCTCATCTTTTGTGGATCTTATTTCACTGAGCAGCTGGAGGTCCTGATGTTAGATCTGGCTAGACTCATGCTAGTGTAAGCTTCAAGGCTTTGAGTACTATAAAAATACGTCTAAAAAATTATCGATATATGCAATTTTCATTGCTTCTCACACTCTAATTGTACTCTAATTGAAATCGACATCGTTGCTTTTTATTTTCTCTAATGCTCTTTCTTCGTTAACAAGTTTATATCTTAAGAGAGATTGGATTCAAAAAAAAAAAAAAAGTTTGATGTTCAAGGTAAGCCATAATAACCTGCGTCTTATTTGTCTGCCTAAATCTAAATTTGTGCACTAAATTTAGTATTTTGGTTATTGTGAAGGGATTAGATATTGGCTTCCATAGACCAACTTGTATTTAGTTAATTAATTAGTTAACGACATTTAGTATTTAATAAATTAAAATTTCGTGTTTAATCTATTTTAATTTCTTTTAAGAAAAAAGAAAAAGATATAGCAGCAGGTAAAGCTAAAATAAATTTTAATTCCTTACAAATTTAAATTCATGGTTGTCGGCTAAATGTACCTGCTTAAAGCCCACTCAGTCCAGCCCTTTGAGGGCTTCTTTAAATTTTTCGGATTAGCCATATTCTTTTCTTATTAATAAAATTCTTTTCGCTGAGATTTAACATAAAAAAAGGAGAAAATAAGTTATTTAATTAACCTTGTTTTAAGTGTTGGCATAAATACAGGACTGGATTCCTTGAGTAACTTGGAGGAGCTGGACATGAGCGACAATGCAATCGACAATCTAGTGGTTCCTAAAGGTATACAAAATGTTCAAATATTAATAATTTGGAGGACTGTTTAATTGATATGATTAGGGAATGCCCAATGACACTTACCCGGAATAATTTAATCCGAAATTGTATCCCAAACAGATTACAGAGGTTTGAGGAAGTTGAATACATTTATTTGGGGGAAAGGGAAATTGCAGTGATATATGGAAGCAAGGTGTTGCAATCAATAAAGAAATTCGTTGGTCAATATTCAAGGACTCATCCAAAGTGATCGTTAAAGTCTAGAGGTCTACTCTCCTCCAACTCAAACATTTCTTCAATGATGATCAACGTTTTCAAAACTTGGTAGACGCGGGAGATGATGAGAATTATTCAGATTGTTGTCAGTGGGAAGGGGTTGAGTGCAACAACACCACTGGCAGATGAATGCTTCTCTGTTGACTCCTTTCAACAATTAGAGTCTCTTGATCTAATTGGGAGCAATATAGCGGTTGTGTTGAAAATGAAAGTCCTTAATTTACTCTATTTTAATTCTTCCTCGTAATTTCTTACATTTATCTGATCCCTTTTGGCTTTTGTTTAATTTGTACGGATACAATAAAATTATTTTTAACTTTCTGGCAGGTCTAGAGAGGTTATCAAGGTTGAACAACTTGAAGTTTCTTTATTTAGGCTTTAACCACTTCAACAACAGCATCTTTTCATCTCTAGCTGGTCTTTCATCACTCAGAAACTTATCATTGATTGGTAATAGATTGATTGGAAGTATTGATATTAAAGGTAAGTACGCTTCAACCCTTTTCCCCTGTCCCATCTTTTGTGGATCTTATTTCATAGACTAAATAGTTTAGGCTTCAAGGCTTTGAATATTATAAAAATAGGATTAAGAAATTATCAATATATGCAATTTTCAATGCTTCTCATAGTCAGACACAATTCAATCTACATCGTAGTTTTTTTATTTTCTGTAATGCCATTTCTTCGTTAACGAGTTTATGCCTTAAGAGATATTGGATTGAAAAAATAAAATAAAAGTTTTGATGTTCAAGGCAAGCCATAATAACCTGCATCTTATTTGTCTGCCGATATCCAAATTTGTGCACTGAATTTAGTATTTTGGTTATTGTGAAGGGAACTGATATTGGCTTCCATAGACCAACTTGTACTGAATTAATTAATTAACGACATTTAGTATTTGACAAATTAAAATTTCGTGTTTAATTTTTTTTTTTTTTTTAAGAAAAAGAAAAAGATATAGCAGTAGGTAATTCCTTACAAATTTAAATTCAGGTTGTCAGCAAAATATACCTGCTTAAAGCCACTCAGCCAGGCCCTTTGAGAGCTGTTTTAAATTTTTCAGATTAGCTATATTTTTTGCTTATTAATAAAATTCTTTTGCGCCGAGATTTTACATAAAAAAGGAGAAAATAATTTATTTAATTAACTCTGTTTTGAGTGTTGGCATAAATACAGGACTGGATTCCTTGAGTAATTTGGAGGAGCTGCGCATGGCGTTCAATGCAATCGACAGTCTAGCGGTTCCTAAAGGTATACAAAATGTTCAAATATTAATAATTTGGAGGACAATTTAATTGATTTGATTAGGGAATGCCTAATGACACTTACCCGAAATAATTTAATTCGAAATTGTATCCCAAACAGATTTCAGAGGTTTGAGGAAGTTGAATACCCTTTCTATAGGGGGAACGGAAATTGCAATGATGGATGGAAGCAAGGTGTTGCAATCACTAGGATCACTACCGTCCCTCAAAACACTTGACCTTTCGTATACTAATTTTAAGGGAACAGTAGTTAATCAAGGTAATTAAATCTTTTATGTCTAAAATAATTGAATTAATATATATAGCTAAAATTTATTGTTTCTATTTCATTCTAAATAGAGTTGCACAATTTCACCAACTTGGAAGAATTGACGTTATATCTCCACGTAGGCCAGCTTCTGTCATTCACTTCGTTAAAGTCTTTGTCAATGCAAGATTGTGTACTCAAGGGTGCCCTACATGGTCAAGGTAAATTACGGGTATCTGAAGCTTTTATGATATTAACTCGATAATAATTCTTTCTTTTCAAGTTAATTTTTTCCCCAGGTAAGATTTTTTTTTTCTTTTAAATTTTATATATTTTCACTGTCATTGAGTTTTAGCTTCTCTAAATTGCAGGATTCTTGATTAAGGTTAATGAAACGTTATTTCTATTATGTTAAGAATATTTCGATCGCTTAGAAGAGTAAAGAAAAGTTAGTAAATTAACCCAAAAAAAAAAAGAAAAGGACCGGATTATCCTTATTCCCTTGCATTATGTGATCAATATCAAAATTATAACCATTTCTTGTTTATTGCTTGTAGATTTTCGTAAATTCAAGAATTTGGAACATCTGCAGATGTTTAGGGGGCAGGTTGACGTCAACACCAGTTTTCTTAAAATTGTCGGCGAATCAATGCCTTCTCTCAAGTTTTTATCACTGACAGATTCAGGTCTTAATGAAAACACCATTCTTGATGAAGGTTAATTAATGATTCTCTTTCTCCCTCTCTCGCATCTTAACTAAATTTAATTGAGAATATCTATAATGCTAGCTATTTATAAACTTAATGAAAGATGATGAGGAGCCATAATAATGACAAAAACAACTGTAAAATAGTGCGCTGTTGTAGTGTTGATTGAAAAATAATATTAATTTTTTACTTAACACTATAACGCCGTATAATTTTACAGTTATTTTGTTGCCATTACGTCAGATTTCACTGTCCAACTATCAGTACTCAAACTTAATTTTTAATATGTACTTTAAAGATTTTATGCAATTATTTTTCAGGACTTTGTCAGTTAGTGCATCTGCAAGAGTTATACATCGACGGTAATGATTTGAGAGATAGCTTGCCATGGTGCTTGGCAAACATGACATCCCTTCAAGTGTTAGATGCCACTTCTAATCAACTTACTGGAAACATCTCCCCAGGCCTTTGTGAGTTGGTGCTTCTGAGAGAGTTATACATTAATAACAATGATTTAAAAGGTAGCTTGCCTTTGTGCTTGGCAAATTTGACTTCCCTTCGAGTATTAGACGTCTCTTACAATCAACTTACTGAAAATATCTCCTCATCTCCTCTCATGCATGTAACATCTATGGAAAAGCTCATACTTTCAAATAATCACTTCTTCCAAATCCCTATTTCACTTGAGCCACTTTTCAATCTCTCAAAACTCAAGACTTTCGATGGTGAAATATACGCAGAAACTGAGTCACATTATAATTCTTTGATCCCAAAATTCCAATTGACTTATATCTCATTGTTTGGCTACGGAGATGGTGGCACATTTCCCAAATTCTTGTACCATCAGCATGACTTGAAGAATGCTGATCTCTCACACCTTAACTTGAGTGGAGAATTTCCAAATTGGTTGCTAGAAAACAATACGAACTTAGAGAAGCTTCTTCTGGCCAATAACTCTCTTTTTGGATCATTTCGGATGCCAATTCATTCCCACCAGAAATTAGCAAAATTGGATGTCTCCAAAAATTTCATTCAAGGCCATATCCCAGTAGACATCGGAACATATCTGCCAGGCTTAATGCAATTAAACTTATCTAGAAATGCTTTCAACGGTACCATTCCCTCTTCATTTGCTGATTTGAAAATGTTGAAAAGCTTGGATATATCCTACAATCAGTTGACTGGTGCAATCCCTGAGCGCATGGCCATGGGTTGCTTCTCATTGGAAATTCTTGCATTGTCAAACAACAGTTTGCAAGGTCATATATTCTCTAAAAAATTTAACTTGACAAATTTGAAGAGGTTGCAGTTGGATGGTAATAAATTCATTGGAGAGATGCCAGAAAGCTTGTCTAAGTGCCATCTTTTGGGAGGACTATATCTGAGTGATAATCATCTCTCTGGTGAGATTCCAAGATGGTTGGGTAATTTGTCAGCGTTAGAAGATATTATAATGCCCAATAACAATCTTGAAGGACCAATTCCAATCGAGTTTTGTCAGCTTGATGGTCTGACGATTTTAGACCTTTCAAACAATACTATTTTCGGAACCTTACCACCTTGTTTTAGTTCCAGCAGTTATTGAACAAGTTCATTTGTCAAAAAACAAGATAGAAGGACGGTTGGAAAGTATAATCCATGACAGCCCTTATTTGGTGACATTAGATCTCAGTTATAACCGCTTACACGGAAGTATTCCAAATCGGATTGACAGACTACCTCAGTTAAGCTACCTTCTTTTGGCTAATAATTATATTGAAGGCGAAATACCAGTTCAATTATGCCAGTTGAAGGAAGTGCGGTTGATTGATCTTTCTCATAATAATCTATCTGGGCATATTCCTCCTTGCTTGGTTAACACTTCACTCAGTGAAGGTCATCATGAGGCAGTAGCTCCAACTTCTAGTTGGTGGAATCAAGGGTCTACCTCTGCACTTCCATCTGAGGGTCCAAATGGATCTCCGATGGGAAAGGAAGAAACCGTACAGTTCACGACAAAGAATATGTCCTACTATTATCAAGGAAGAATTTTGACGAGTATGTCTGGAATTGATCTTTCTTGTAACAAACTGACAGGTGAGATTCCTACTCAAATTGGATATCTTACAAGGATTCGTGCGCTAAATCTATCTCATAACAATTTGACGGGCACAATCCCAACAACATTTTCAAACCTGACGCAAATCGAAAGCTTGGACCTCTCCTACAACCTACTGCATGGGAAAATCCCTTCGCAGCTCACTGTGCTAACTACATTGGCGGTCTTCAGAGTAGCATTTAATAACTTATCAGGTAAAATTCCAGACAGAGTTGCACAATTTTCAACTTTTGAGGAAAATAGCTATGAGGGGAATCCTTTTCTTTGTGGATGGCCACTGTCTAAAAGTTGCAATGATAGTGGATTATCAGCAGTGACACCAGAAGCTTACACTGAAAATGAAGAAGGTGGTAGTTTAATTGACATGGACAGTTTCCTGATCACTTTTGCAGTATCTTATGGAATTGTGATATTAGGAATTATTGGGGTTTTGTACGTAAACCCATATTGGCGGCGAAGATGGTTTTACCTTGTTGAAGTATGTATGACCTCTTGCTACTATTCTATGGTGGATGGATGTAATTTCATTACATTACAACTTATATGTAATTTCCAAGGAATTTTCTTTTGCATGCATGGAATGGCAACTCAATAAAAGTATTTGATGCAAATTGTCCAAGAATAACTTAGTAATTTCTTTGCTACTATTCGGTTGTATATATACAGTTAATGAAATTTTTAACCATTCGCAGTAGGAATTTCTTTAGATGGCGGCCAAAACTAATAAATTTGGGGCTTCACTTCTACACGTCACAACAGGCAAAAGGTCTCTCTTTTACACGGTCTAAATGAATATTAACTTACGCCCTCTGGAGTATGTATAAGTTCTCTATTAAACTTGAGGGTTGAGATTTCAGGTCCAGATGAAAGTTAAATGCAGGCGAGGAGACTTCACTTGAAGTAAACTGGGACAAACTTAAAATAAAAAAATTATAGTCCAGGGTAAGAGTAATGGGTAGCTCAAATTATCGAGGATAACTAGAACTTGGAATAACTATCAGATTTGCAACTCTTTACTTGTTATATACTAGTGGGGATTTTAGGTAGCAATTATCGCCTTAGGAGTTACAGTAATCGATTCATTTCCTCCTTTATTTCTGGACATATTTTATTCATGTCATGAATCCAAAAACTATCCCAGCTCATTTTGTTTTAACCAGCATAACTAAATTGTGGGTATAAATGAACACACTAATGACATTTAAATCCTGCAAAATCCTGCAAGTGTTTTTCATCATCCCTAACAAAAAGAAAAAAGAATAATTATATACCAATAATTTTTCCACAAAAAATACTGATTTGAGTTGAAAAACTATACAAACTGGGTCTTATACACTTGCAGAAAGCTACACGGTAGACAAAATCTAGCAGCTACATAATGGTATCACTTTCAGCTGGTCATGAATGGTGTGCATTCAACAGTGCTCGATAGACCATGTCTATGAATTGATTGTCCTATTACATATAAAAGCTGGTCAGATATACAAGGAAAAAAATAATAATTGAAAATGCATCACAAAAAATAAGAGTATCGCATTAATGCTTGCACTCTAAGCATGGCAAAGTGGCGGTGGGTTCATGATTTTGAAGACTCGGATAAGTGAAAAATAGTAAAATCCACTGATGAACATAAATTTATTTACGTCAATTTAGATATCATCAAAAAGTAAACAGTAATTCACAGTCACTTAAAAGAGTGGATAAAATGTGTGCCATGAATGCATTTTGGTACATAAGAAATCCAAAGAGTATTTCTGACAATACAAATATGCTAGCTTTAAATCTGCTGTCAATAAGCAATTAAGAAGATTATACCAGCTGCATGATAAAGTTCCCCTAATCTTAACAACAGTAAACATGAACATGTCAGATGCAATTCTAGCTTTGAGCATTTGCATAACCAGAAATCCTAACCTGAACAAGCACCAGAAGTGCCTCTCGGACTTTCTCTTTGCTGATAAATGGTCCACTGTTTGAAGTAAGAGCAGGAGTAAGAGATGGTGGAGGGGTTGGTGGTGGAAAAGTTTGAAGCACTGGGGCACCATATGGCGTTGTAGACTCAAGGGAAGATTAAGTGGCGTAGCTGTTGGTGTAGATGAAGAGACAGGCTGCATCATCCGCGCAGAGGAGGATGGAGGAAGAACAAAGAATAAGGAAGGCTTTAAAAGATTAGGAGTCCAGTTTCCAGATTCAGAGGTGTCAATGGGTGGCATTAAAGGGGTAGGTGCTGATAGAGATGGGGATGGTATTTGCAAGGTTGGCACGATAGGAGAAGCAACACTGGCGGGATGAGAAGGTACAGAAATAGTTGTATTGGACTGGTAAGGTTGTGCAGAGATTGCTGCATTAGAAGAATTCCCCACAGTCATAGCTATCTGCAATGATAAGGACAGATGTCATATACAAGGACTTCATAGAAGTTGAACCTCACACAAAAAAGAAATGATAACATATGAAAATAGTATATGACTTGCAGCATTTTTGTAGTAATGTTGCATACTTATGCAGAAACATATTATTTCAAAGAAAACATACACCGAAGAAGTTCACAAAAGCAGGATCTTCAGGAACATCAGCAGCATTTGAGGGAGTTAACTCTAGGGGACCATCCATAACTGCCATAGTTGGAACAGCTTCCAGTTCCTCAAACTCACTGCAGTATAACATAAAAGGAATTTAATTAACAATTTAAGTAATAATTAGATGATTTAAGAGGTTAGGGAAAACGATGAGTGGACCCTTATGGAAGGTGATTTCACCTTAGCTAAACACGAAAATAAAAAGAAATCAAACCTGAGTCCTTGATTGCATTGCAAAGAATTTTTTCTCTCTCTTCTCTAACTCCTCTTATTCAAAATTGCTCATCATTGTGTTGTTCTTCAAGTTTTCGCACTCTCGTTAAGTGCAGAGGAAAGAGAAGGCCAAGGGCCTGGTATGATGCTATTCTATAGGAGGTGAGAAGGTGAAGGGTTAAAACATTTTGCAATTTGGAGGTGGTGTTTGTTAGTGTGTGTACTTCAGAATTTATTACCTCTTTGGCATCCATAGAAATTGCCTATTGTTTAGCATGCACTGTGCCTAAGATTAAGGCGAGCTTGCAGGGTATTTATTGTCTATTTACTTGGATATTCAAACAGGACTACCAGCAATCAAACCTGTCCCAGCACACAAATCCCCAAACAAAACACTCCTTCAAGTGCAAGGAAAGAGTAACTTGGGCATATTTATGGTTCAAGCACTACAATAACTAAGAATGTGATGACTGTTTGATGACTGTCCACAAACACTATATCAGTGCCTTTTGAACTTCATCACATGCTCAAAGACTATTTTTTCGTCATACATAAATTAGCTATAAAATTAAGACCATTATACAACTAAAAATAAAGAAAAATTTTTTGCTACTACATATCAAAACTGGTAATAGCAATGTAACATGGCAGACTTCTTACTTAAACAGATGAGAGGAATTATGCAAATAAAATATATGATAAAGAGCACAATACTTTCTTGGGGGCTAAAAAAAATATAGAACTTGTAAAATATAAATTGAGCTATCATTACCTTTTAGATGTGACAACTTTCGACTTTTGAGGCACCTGGGAATATGATATCAATCTAATGGCAATTATATCATCTAAAATTTCAAATAGAAAATTAAAATTTTAAATGGCTTTTCTTTATGTTTATATTATCAAAGATAGCATCACATCCAGGGTCCTCCCATAAACATGCTTGTAACAAGAATTAATTTGCCTCAACAGTTAGTCAAAAGATAAACAAGATATCCATGTCAAAATCAAGAACTAATCATAAAAGAACAACAGAATTGATAAAACATATTTTGGATAGATGAAATGATATGAGCATCCATGTATCCAGCATTTAGATACCTTCCAATTCAATTAGGAAAACTGAGTCAGAAACCAGATTTAATAACAATTTCTTGAAGGAAGAAGGAGACTTGGGGCATTTTGTAACCAGATAGGTGACTTACAGATTATCCACAAAAAATATCGATTGCTTTGAACCTCCATCTAGTAAATTTCTTTTCCCTTTTTCTTGTTTTGACTTGGAACTTTCCAGCATCATCTATTTGATCTTTTTTAAACTAAAAATAGCAATCTATGGGTTGTCAACATCTTATCATTTCCCTTTTTGGGCTTCCCTTCTGTAAAAAAAAAATCAATGAGTTGTCAATAAATAGCTGTTCTTACTCAACCATTATGTTTTCCAAAGGATGACAAAAAGAAAATCCATATTAGAAAAAGCTAAGATCATGTTTGGGAAAACTTTAAAATAGAAATAGACCAAACCCTCAGTGACTGGCCAAATTGTGAAAAAGCAGCAGCTAACATCTCTTTAGTGGTTGAGAAAGATACGCCTGCAAAGAATGCCAGTTAATTTCATCAAAATTAGATATTAAGATTGCAAATTCTGCAGCCAAAGGTAGTACACAACTAAGGCAATCAAATATGAACATGTTTTCGATCTCAAAATATTACGAGTAGCAGAAGTAACTTGTGAAGCAGTTATAAGTTCAAGGAATTAGATGATGCATTGGTTGAATTTATGAATATTTGATATTTTGGACCAAACAGGGCGAACAGATGAATCCAGATAATTAAGAAAAACATCAATTCCGTGCAACCAAATTAGTGTGGACAATGCAATTGCCTTCCCTATGAGAGTAGAGGGCCTAAATACAAGCAAAAACCTACCGATGCATCTACAGAAGCTCACATTCACTAGTTGCATGATTAAATCACTGGATGGTCTCACTATGCAGTGAAGAGTGAAATAAGTAACGACCTGATAAGGCTGGAAGGTGAAGAAACTATTCACCAGAAAAGTTCAAAATCAAATCAAAGTGGTTTTGATTTTGGAAAAAATGAAACAATATCACTTGAGCAACACTATAAAATTATTCAAAGAAATCCCTAGGTCAGTATCCAAGTATATGGCTCCGTCCGTTCCACCACAACCTAAAATATCAGATCCCCCCATTTGGATTCGACTGATCAATTTGAGCATATAAAATCGGGCTTTAAACTTCCCTAATCAAAATTTATATTCCACAGAATCGGTTCCTTTAACATGATGCATTGCATAATAATTTGTTTGCAAAATAAAGAAGAAAGATGACATAATAGAAACACTCACAGAGAGAGAATACCTTTGACGATAAGCTTAGAAGTGAATCCTCTGTAAAATACGAGTTGAGCTGCTGAATTTTTCGAGTTTGAATGAGAGACTCATTTCTGAAAATGTGACTCATTTCTGAAAATGTTTTTTCTCATTAGCGCCGCCATTTTTGTAGGAGAGGGTAAAGAAATAAGTAACAGCCCAGTTTAGTTATGATTACCTGTATGTGATCAAAATTGAATGGTTAAATTCTGTTGTTTCCAATAATTTTATGCTGTATCTTCTTTAATAATAAAGAAAACTTGTATTAAAATTAAAATGAGGGTAATACCCCCATTTAATAAATAGATTGCAATGTAATTTTGAAAATTAAAACAATAATTTACGAAATGGTTATAACATAATTTAATTTTTTTTTCAAAAAGGAAAAACAACAAAAGTAAGAAATAGAGATGAGGGCTACAAACTTTGTATCTTAAACCGCCGTTAGATTATTTGTAAATGAAAGCAACGGTTAGATATTGATGGCTTATGGAAACAGGTAATCGTAAGGATTACGCGTTTTTTTTTTTAATTATATTGATATATTACAATTAGAATTTTATTGATATTTATAATTATAATTTCATCTTACTATCTTTGATAATTTTAAACTAGTACAGCCCACATTCCTATTCTCATATAATATCAAAGAGAGATATATATTCTTCTTCTCTGTTAATAAGGAGACGTTTTTACTTCTATCCAATTTAACTGGAACAAGAATTAAGTCCTTTCAATAGTTAGGACTCAGAACTCATACACGCTAGTTGAGAGTGTGGGGTGTGACAATGGGCCAAGAGACCATTGACAAGTACAAAAGAGTGGTTGCAATTAATTCAAACCGCTACACTCGCTATTGCAACCAAATTGAGGGCCCATTTTTTTTATTTGGTTGAAAAGTAGTTTGCACAATTAATTCAAACCGCCACACACGCTATTGCATCTTTTGAAAAAGAAAAATGGAATAGTTTTTCAAAATTAATTCAGAGAAGAAGATTTACTAATAATGATGTTAGAAATCTTAATATTTGAATCTTAATATTATGTATCACTCATTTATTAAATAATAGATTTCATAGTTTGTAAAATTACTTAACTACTTGATAAATGTTATACTTATTGGGACTAGATTGGGACTTGTCTGGTATTGCATAAAAAAATAAATAAAAACTTAACAATTTATCTTCACGCAACTAATTGTTTTTACATCACAACTAATCTTAATTATTTTGAAAGTTACAGTATTATTAAATTGTCCTAACTAGTTATCAAAAGATGAAAGCATGTTAAATTAAGAAATTACTAAGAAACATGTGCTTAAAAAAAGGTTAAGGCTATGAACAATTAAGAAGAAACAACTTACAATCAAAGGTTAAGATTATGAACAATTTAAGGAAGTTATTGAGCAGAGAAAGGGACGGAATGGTTGTCTGAATTGCCGGAGACAAGAATGCTTGTGTTGTGAAAAGAAGTCCGATGGTTTGTAAATGGGTTGAATTTTTCGCTCGCTCCAACTAAATAATTACTTCGCACGGTAGTGTTTGGAGTCTGAACGATCAAATCTTAATTTGGTCCCAATGAATGTAGTAATTATCCATTAAGCGGTACAACATATTTTTTTTTTTTACTAGTCATGAAATTCAATAAATAATTGATTAATAACACACATCAACTAGAACTTAACTGTTAGAATTCAAAATATGTTAGACTGCTTGTTGAAAGCAATATACCCTTTTTCATTATATCCGTAACTTTGAATTGATCAATTAAAGCTGTATTCAATAGCTCTTGAAAATCACATAGAATAATAATCATTATAAATTATAATCAAAGACTAAGCAGGTCTTCTTTGCATTTGATCACTGGCATTTCAGTTAAGTTTGTCGTTTACTTTAATTTTTCTTGCTTTCAAATTTCAGTGTTGTTGTTTTTTTTTTATAAAATAATTTATTTAAACTAGTCATAGAAATAAGAGAGAAAAGGGGCCATTCCTTGACTCAAAGTCAATTATCAAAACTTGAGTGGACATTGCATGCCTAACTTCCACGCACCCTAAAACGGTTTGATTTGCTTTCACTCGTTCATGAATTTCCATGAAAGAGAGTGCCTCTCGTCTCTTTCCGGACAGTGACTACAATTGTGGAAAAAATTATGTTAACGTGACAAATACATAACGTTATTACAAGAATAAGTTTTTGGACCCGAGACTTGAGGGAGGTTCTATCTAATTCTAAAGATTGTAACCAAATTATTATCCCCAATTTTTTTTAAGTTAAATAAAATAAAATTTATGCTCAAATATAAATAATTTTTTAAAGTTAAATATAAAATAAAATTCATGAACTTCCAAGAAAGAAAGCAGACCCTTCACCTTCATCGTGACAACAAATGATGTTGATATGACAAATACAAGCGCTATTACAGGGAACAGCATAAGACCGAGACTTGATGAAGGGTTTGTTAAATTACATGTTATATTCTTGTTGACTGAATTGGAAGAAAAAAATAAAATAAAATTGTCATCAGGGTGATGTGTGGAGAAGAGAAATTAGTTGATCAATATTCAAGAACTAGCTCATCCATAGTGATCGTTAAAGTCTAGAGGTTCGTTATGATTAGCATTTATTTTTAATTTTTTTGGCTTAACATCATATGTAGTCACTGGTCGTGTGATCTAAAACAGGTTTAGAAATCTTTTTATTTTAACTTCAGTATTTTTATTATTTAATTAGTTATAGGATATTTTAGTATTTGAGTAGTGATCACATGTCTCCTTATCAAAAAATATGTTTTTACGAGTACAAATAACAAACTAGGGTTTTAAAAGTCTTTTATACTAAACCCTAAAATTACATGAATTTATCAAAATAAGTAAATTTGAATGGGTATGGCATAATAAAAAATTTTACTTGCCAAAACAAATTAAAAAAAAGTGGCACTTAAATTAAATGTTGAAAATCGATAAAAATCTAATAAGAATCTCAAAAATAAGAAAGATATCTTCAGGCAAAAATAGATATCTTCAGACAAAAATGTGGTGATGATCTGCTAATCCATATTAAAATTGTCACTTTGACCGACATTCTTTTCCTCAAGAACTTCAGAATGACATATTATGAGACTAAGACAAATAGCTATCGCTCAAGTAATGGCCTGGTGAAGACATCCTATTCATTCTCTCTAGGCCAGCCTAAATCAATAGAGCAACTTAGACGTGTCAAACATGTTTGCATTCAAATTTAGGTAAAAATCTAATCTTATTCAAGGTACATATAGGTGCCTGTGAAGTCTCATATCGGAGATAATGTGAAAGCAAATCATGAATTTAATCATTCAGCCAATTTTGGCCTGAGCATTTTTTTCTTTTAACACCTAGACTTTTTCAA
Source organism: Atalantia buxifolia (assembly GCA_030444775.1). Lineage (NCBI taxonomy): Eukaryota > Viridiplantae > Streptophyta > Magnoliopsida > Sapindales > Rutaceae > Atalantia > Atalantia buxifolia. The sequence continues at coordinate 11,861,733 of CM059838.1, forward strand.
TCAAAGCTTAAAAACCTAGAATTTATATTTTATAATATTATATATATTTTTAATTTATCTTATAATTTTATTATTTAATTAGTTATAGGATTTTTAGTATTTGAGCAAAATGATCATTGTTGTTGCAAATTTTGTTGAACTTCATGGCCTTGAATCTATTGTAGAATAGATTAATGGTGTTGAGTGTCGATCCCACGAGGATGTATTTTAATTATATGTAGAATTAATTATGTAAATGGGTTGTTGGATTTGTGCGAAAGTGATTTAGATGATCTTTGGAATTTAAATTGGATTGGCGAAAATAATTAAACTTGAAACTATTGAGATAAAGCGACTTGGGTATCGGATCCGTATCAACGTAAATGCATCATGAGCTAAGTAATCCTTATTAATACCAATTAAATCATGAGGAATTCACACCTCATGAGCCATGGTCTAATCAATATGGTCTTAAGGGCTTATCGTGCCAAATAATAATAACCTTATCTTGGGGTCTTAGGTAAAACCAGGCGGTAATTAGACAAGATTATTATTATTTGTCGACGAAAAAAATATGTTTCCACAGAAATTAGAGGAAGAGAAAATAAATTTACCAAATAAAGCCCATGACACATGTTGAGACTTCACCTTCAACCCAAGCTTGAAAGAAAATTAGCTACTCATTATTGAACTAGGGGTAAAATGGGAATTTTATTAAAATACGTAGAAAATATAAGATGGAGAAAAATTACAGAAAACTAAGCTCAAAAATGGATTCGGGGTCTCAAATTAAGAGGAGAGGCCCCCTTTTTATAGATACATTGAGTGAATAGTAAATACGTGTGAATAGTGCGTGCATATGAGCAATCTTTTTTTTTCCTTTTATGCTCCTCTTAAGGTTTTCGATTGTCACGAGTTCAAAAGTGACATCCGTTTTGCTATCCGAAATCTCCTTCATTGTGAAATGACCATGATGCCCTAAAATATATAAAATACTTAATTAAAAACAAAACACACATAATTAAATTACAAGAGACTTAAATACATAAAATTAGAGATGTTAGTGAGATTTGAAGTGTAAAATGACCAATTTCTCCTTTATAAATATACACTTTCTAACACTCAACACACCCCCAACAGCTTATTGCTAGTCCCTAGCAAATAAAGCGAAAATAAAATTCAAACCCTAAATTTATTTTTTTTTTTAAAACAAACTTGTTTATTCAATCAGACTAATGATAAAGAATCAAATAAAAGTATAAGTATTATCTCCAGGTCTAAAGAAACATCACACTCACATCAACCATCCACATGAATCAACCAAGTAGATACAGCTACTTTCAAAAATGACATGTCAAACCCCAAAATCTCACCTAATAGTGACACTCTCACAAGGAAATTAAACCCAATAAAAATTGTCACTTCAATGAATGCTAAATGGAGTGAAGAAAATAAAGAAATAATATCACACACTCTCACAAGATGAAAAGAATATCCCACAACTTAAAATAACACGATCTCAAGTCAAAACAAGTATTAGTCAACCCAATGTATTTTTTTCTTTAATTTTTTATTATTATTTTTTTTTATTATGCATTACTACATCTTTATAGCCCATATAACTAACTTCTACTTGGACTATAGTTCCTAAAATCAAGAAAGACTTTTATTAGGATGTAACGTAGGGCTAGGGACATGGCTAGCAAAAGAAAGGAAAATAGAGAAAACAAAATATATGTTTAGAAAAATAATATCTTTTGGAAACTAAAAAAAAAATGCATTTCACTTATTGAATTATATATCTCTCTCTTTTCTTTTCTTTTTTGCTTTGTTTTTTTTTTTAGAGATTTTTTTTCTTTTCTTTTTCTTTCTCTTTTTTTTTCTTCTTTTTTTTTTTGGTATTGCACAACTTTACTAAACAAAATAATTATTTATATTTTTCTCAAACATGAATAGGTGATGGAACTTGTAAGATATCGGGTAATGCTCCAAATTGGAGTGGGTCAAGATAATAAGTTCACAAAGAAAAGATTTTTTTTTTTAAATAAGAGGCTCAAAAGGGCTAACTATGTATATTTCACATAAGGGATGGCTAGAAAGGCTCAAACGGGTCAAAGATGGCCTTTCCATCATCTTTTAGGGCTCTAGATAATCTTCTATATCTACTAGTTAAATGGACATTCAGATGTAGCAACACACTTTTCTTTTTTTCTTTTTTTTTTTTTTTTAAAGTAAAATTTTTTTTTAAAAGGTTGATTCAAAAGAATACGAGAGATCGTATATAAAATAGTAAAACTGCTAAGTTGTATGAAAGATGGGCAAAAAGGGTTACTCTGTAAGAAAAATAATAGGCTCAAAAGCTCACTTGGTATTTATTATGACATGTCAATTCTTTCAAGTAACTCATATTTATCTCCGACATCAACATGTAGAGTAGCAAACATAGTGTAACATCACTCAAGACCAAAGATAATACAAATACTAAAATTCGAAAGTTATCATGTCATCCAAAAATAAAAATAAAATCACACTAATTTTTTTTTTTAAACAACATTCTACCCCCCAACCTATTCTAAACATGAAAGGAAAATATGCATGCAAAAATGTGAAAATGATGCAGAAAAACTAATTGGAAAAGTTACACTTAAAATGATAGAAAAATAAACTGGTTTTTTTTTTTTTAAACGAAAAAGATGCGTTTCTAGAGGCACTACACTCTATATTCAGCCATCTTTTACTCAAAAAGTTGAAAATGCATATTTATAAAGGAGAAGTCAAAAAGAAAAAGTTAGAAAGATCACACGAAAAATAAGAAATTTTTTTTTCATTATTATTATTTTTGTTATTATTATTTTTTTTAATTAAGAAGATGCGTTTAGAGTAACTACACTCCATATTCACCATCTTCAACACAAAAGTTAGCAACATTAGTTTCTACAACAAAAATTAGTAAAAACTTAACCAAGATTCCACAATTGTCAACTATCCCCTCCCCCAACTAAAACGAAACATTGTCCTCAATGTTTTAAAGGAAAAAGTAGAGTTTAGAAGACATCACCAGGCGGTGCAACACAAAATAAAATATTTACAAAGGAGATTTAAATCTAATTTGTACTTCTTATCTGCTGCTTATTGTTACCATCGTTATTTGTACACTCCAACACCAAGGTCCCTGCTCAGCTCAGTCGATAAGCTTGTAACAGATCAAGTAGTTCATTAGCAGTATGAGCAAAAATAAAAAGCTTTTTCGCCGTAGAAGGAATGAAGTAGTTTTTTATTGCATGGTTAAGAAATGCGATAAAGCCATCATAAAAGTTATTGATATTTAACAAATCGATGGGTTTCTGATGAATGTGCAGATGGGCCCAAGATGCTAAAGTGATAAGTGCCTCTAGAGTTGCAAGATCTCCTGGTAAGAAAATAAAAGCATCAGCATGATTAAGCATTTCAGTTATTCTTTCTTGCATACCTGAGACAACTAACTCTTCTCCAATCGGTGAGTCAGACAAACAGCCCAAGGGTTTTAGGGCTTGTGGTATGATGCCTAACACTTAACTTCCTCTGACAAAAGCAGCTTGTGAGACCAATTTTGATAACCCTCGGTTATCTCATCCATACACCAAGTGTAATTTTCTCTCTGCTATGCTTCGACCAAGATCAATGGTTGCCTCAAAGAACTCTTTATATTGTCCATAGTTAAATTCATGGCACACAAATATTTTTGAATTGTTTATTGGGAGTAGCTGCCATTGGGATACTTCTCAAAAAATAATTTGTGAGTGCAAATGAAAAGAATCATATTTAAGGATCTTGGCGGTAATGGGTCACAGCTGTGAATGAGGTATCATGTCTATGTCAATTAATCATGTAATACACATGGCTCGAGAGTTAAAAAGGAAACAGTAAAAAGGAAAAACAAAAATTATTAAAGACAATAATGCAAATGGTAAGACAATAGTGAAATAAAATAAAAGTAAAGTAAGAGGATATTTACAGGTAGTTGCGACTGTGGCTCACACTTCCTCTGTTTTACGTCCGAAACGGCTTCAACGCCCTCTATGGGTTGAGGATAGGCTTCCCATCCAGTTTTCTTATAAACTGACAAACAGGGTCGTTTATAGTCAGATTTCCGAGACTGTATCGTGCATGCTTTTTCTGGAATGATGGCCATAACTAGAGAATCGCTCCTTGCACATATCCACCGGATGCGTTTCAAGAGACAAAAGGATATCATCTAATGACTCCTTATTCAAGCCATCCCTAATGAATTGAATCTTATCTTCTCTGTTATCAAACACCATTCCTAAATAACATCATTTTTTATCGCATATCATTATGGCACACTTATGACAAGCAACAGAAATTCTTCAAGCTCTTCGCTTTCTTGTGTAATTTCCTTTACCACAACCAGGCATGTATGCAATAAATTTAGGAGGCAACTCACCCGCTTGCGTACTTTAGCTTGATTAACCAGCGGATATCAGCAGGTATGTTATTCCTCATAAGCAATCGCATGCATTTGGATCGAGCTTTATAGATTGTAAGGAAGGCATTCTGAGGAAGTGAAGGGAATCGATTGTAAAGCTTTGCTAAAATCTCGTTGTTGTCCATTCCTTCGCCTCGGAAGATCGATGGTGTGGAAACTGAAGTAACCAACTTGATTGTCACGAATTACCGTTATCCGCCACTTGACCGGGGTGACAAACTAAAACACACAAACGGAGTAATAAATAAAAACACACAAAGAAAATCACAATCGTCCTCTTATGGAATTTACCTCGAGCTCCAACTGGATGTTGTAGACACTTCTCTCAATGTCTCTGAGTTGGCTTTCTAAATCCTCAACATGGGATATTAACTCTGGTAGTTATAGCTTCCAAATACGATGTGTTTTACAAAATTATATCTGGCCTCTGAGATAAGATTGGACACGTTGAAGTCGTCTAAGGATGTTCAAGAGGATCTATCTCATGATTAAAAGTGATAAAAGAAAACTTAATGGTTAAACAAACACACTTATGCACAAATAATTTTAATTAGCAGAAGAAGATAAATAAATAAATAAATAAATCAAATCAAAAAAGAAAAATCTTAATTCAAATCTGGTGGGTCACTTAAATTTATTTTGGTGCCCTCTTCATGTGATTAGTATTCCATATATGATTTTAATCTTTGACTATTAACTTTAAACGTGACACCATTCTTTGGGTCCTTAATTTCAATTGCCGCATGTGGAAAAACAGTATGAACAATGAAGGGGCCAGACCATCGAGAGCGTAGCTTACCTGGGAATAGGTGCAAGCGAGAATTGAATAAAAGTACTTTCGACACAGGTGAAAGATTTTCTCATGTCTAACTTATCATGAAAGACTTTCATTCGCTGCTTGTAAACCTTGGCATTTTCGTATGCATCGTTGCGAATTTCTTCAAGTTACGCCACTGTGTCGTCTTTACTGAGCCAGACTTGCTGCATGTTAAAATTAAATTTTTGATGGCCCGATGACGCACGATGCTCGAGTTCCACAGGTAGGTGGCAAGCTTTTCTATACACTAGCCTGTAGGGTGACATCCCAATTGGGGTCTTGAAAGCCGTTCTATATGCCTATAACGCATCATCGAGTCTTAATGACCAATCTTTTATGTCTGGCCTCACCATCTTTTCTAATATATGCTTTATTTCTCGATTGGAGATCTCAACTTGGCCACTAGTTTGCGGATGATACGAGGTCGCCACTTTATGAGTGATAGAGTACTTTTTCAAAAGTGTTTTGAATGATTTCTTGCAAAAGTGGGTACCACCATCACTAATTATTGCTCGAGGGAATCCAAAGCGTGAAACAATGTTGCTTTTCAAAAACCTTATCACCACTTTATGATCATTAGTTACTGCATGGAATTGCCTCTACCCATTTCAAACATAATCAACAAAGACCAATATGTATTGATGGTCAAAAGATGGGGAAAGGGTCCCATGAAGTCGATACCCCATACATACAAAAAATCTCAACCACTAAAATTGGATTTAGTAGCATCATGTTCCTTCGTGTAATGCTCCCGTTCGTTGACACCAATCACATGAAGAACAAAAGGTGTAAGCATCTCGAAATATAGTTGGCCAATAGAAACCACATTGTAGAACTTTAGTCCTGTTTTTAGCTTGTGAAGTGGCCTCCACAAGCTTGTTCATGGCGAAACGAAAGGATGTTATGAAATTCATTCTCTAGAGGACACATCGTTGAATAATTTGATCTCGAAATATAGTTGGCCAATAAAACCACATTGTAGAACTTTAGTCCTGTTTTCTTAGCGCCAAGTGGCCTCCACAAGCTTGTTCATGGCGAACGAAAGGATGTTATGAAAATTCATTCTCTGGGACACATCGTTGAATAATTTGATCTGCACAATATTTGAACAGATAGAGGTCATCCCGAGAAAAATTTTTATTTCCGCAAAGAATTTGGCCCTGTCTTGCTTGGTCCAATGCTCTAGAAGTTTACCCAGTAACAAGATAATTAACGATATCAAAGCATACCAAGGTAATACTTCCACACTCATTAATTGCTCATCCTAAATGACTCATTCAATATTAAAGGTTACATTATTGTGTCAAAATAGAGGCGAGAGAGATGGTCACCACAACATTTTCTCGTCCTTTCTTATCTTTGAATTCCAAGTCAAACTCCTGCAAAAGCAACACCCAATGAATTAATCTAACTTTTGCATCTTTCTTTGTAAGAAGATATTTCAGAGCAGCATGATCTGTGAATACAATAATTTTACAACCAATGAGATAAGATCAAAATTTCTCTAATGCAGACACTACTGCCAGCATTTCCTTTTCAGTAGTTGAATAGTTCAACTGTGCATCATTTAATGTCATACTATCATAGTAAATAACATGAGGAATTCGATCAACTCTTTGTCCTAATACTGCTCCTACTTCATAATCAGGTGCATCACACATGAGCTCGAATGGTAAGCTCCAGTTTGGTGGCTAAATGATAGGTGATGCTGTCAAAAAATGCTTCAGTTTTTCAAATGCTATAAGACATGAATGATCATAGACAAAATATACATCCTTAGCAATTAAATTACATAAGGGTATAGAAACTTTGCTAAAATCCTTAATGAAACGTCTATAAAAACTAACATGCCCAGGAAAGATCTTACTTCTCTGACTGTTTTAGGTGGAAGAAGATTGGAAATGAGATCCACCTTGCCTTTGTCAACCTCAATACCTTTACATGAAATGATGTGACTGAGAACTATACCTTGTTTTACCATAAAATGACACTTCTCCCAATTTAAGACTAAATTTTTCTCGATACGCAGAACTTGCATTAGATTATGTAAACATTGATCAAATGAGTCATCAAAGACAGAAAAACCATCTATAAAGACCTCAAGAAATCATTCAACTATATCAGAAAAAATGCTTAACATGCATCGTTGAAATGTAGCAGGTGCATTACATAATCCAAATGGCATCCTGCTATATACAAAAGTGCCAAAAGGGCAAGTGAAGGTTGTTTTCTCTTGAGTTTTTGGTGGTATGGGAATCTGATTGTATCCTGAGTAACCATCTAGAAAGCAATAAAAATCATGACCTACTAATCTATTAAGCATTTGATCAATAAATGGTAAAAGAAAATGGTCTTTACGTGTGACAATTTCAATTTTCCATAATCAATGCATACGCCATCCTGTAGTTACTCTAGTGGGTATCAATTCATTATCAGCATTGGTAATTACTGTGATTCCTAACTTTTTGGGGACAACTTGCACATGATTGACCCATGAACTATCAGAAATGGGGTAAATGATATATGCGTCTAATAGTTTAAGGACTTCATTAACAACTTCTTTCATGTTAGGATTTAACTGACGTTGTATTTCCCTAGTAGGTTTAGCATTTTCATCAAGGTGAATGTAATGCATGCGATCTCTTTGGGTTTATACCTTTATATATCACTATGGTCCATTCTAATGCTCCTTTGTGCTCTTTTAAAACATCCAACAACTTACCTTTTTGCTCGTCATTTAGGGATGATGAGATGATTACCGGTAGAGTGCTTTCTTCTCCCAAGAACGCATATTCCAAAGTGTTGGGTAATGGTTTGAGCTCGAGTTTCGGTGGTGACTCTGATGATGGGATGATTTTCTTCTCTGATGGTGCTAGTTGTTCAACTCTTGACTTCCATTTATTAGTGTCTATGGTGGCTGTCTTTGAGTCAAGTAAGGCGTTGACCTCATCGACTGATCTGTCAACATCAAAATCCAAACCAAAGTGAGTTAAACATGTTTGTAAAGGGTCATCACTAAGGTTTGAAACAAAAGTATCATCAACTAATGCTTGATTAAATCCACGTCAACAATTCCATCATCTCGCATTGTGAGGTTGTTTGGCAATGTTGAAAATGTTGAGCTTAATGGGTCATATTGCCAAAGGACAACTGCATATTTCCAGTTCTGCATTGAATGTGAGCATCCGCAGTTGCCAAGAATGGTCGGCCTAGGATAATGGGGATGTGCTTCCTTAAATCTGTATTGGTTGAGTGTCAATTACAATGAAATCAACGGGAAAATAAAACTTGTCTACGGATAAGCACGTCCTCCACAATACCACGAGGTATTTTCGTGGACCAATCTGTAGTTCGTAACACCACCGAGTTGGGTGTAATTCTCCAAGTCCAAGTTTCACAAATCTTGAGTAAGGCAAAAGATTAACACTAGCTCTCTAAATCCCACAAAGCATTCTCGATTGTGTGGTTCCATACTACATGAGATAGTGAGGAGCCTGGGTCTTTACATTTTAGAGGAATTTTGTGTTGGAGTATAGAACTAACATTTTCGATTAAAAATACCTTTTACGAACATGAATGTTTCTCTTTTTAGTGCAAAGGTCTTTAAGAAACTTGGCATAAGATGGAACTTGTTTTATTGCATCAAGTAAAGGGATGTTAACACTTACCTATTTGAAGACTTCAAGAATCTCACCTGTGGATTTTCCCTTCTTTCCTTTAGCTAACCTCTGAGGAAATGAAGTTTTAGGAACGTATTCTCGTGTGTTGGTTTCTTCTTTCTCCTCCGGTGTTGAGTCTTCAACATTCACGGGTACAATTTGATTTTCTTTGGTCGCTGTCATCTCCACTTTGTTGTCGACTTTTTTTCCTTTTCGTAAGGTCATGACGGCTTTGACCTCTCCATGCTGTTGTGGTGAACTGGTACTTGCTTCATGCACTCCTTTAGGATTAGGCACTGGTTGACTTGGGAATTTGCCTTTTTCAACAGTCATTGCCAAAGTTTGCACTGAAGAAGCAAGTTGTCCCACCATCTTCTCGAGGCTTGAAACTGATTGGGCTTGTGAGTTGAAGCCTGCTCTCATCTCATTCCGTAGTCCATCAATGGTGCGGTTTTGTTACTCGATTGTAGATTGAGTAACATTCTTGAAATTCTGGAATGAATCCTCCCATGGTGCCGGGTTGAGAGTAATTAGTTACGATTGTATGGTCTAAATGGTGGTTGAGAGGCTTGAGGAACTTGAGGAATTGGTTGCATCGGTGGAGTGGAGTGCTTGGTCCATTCTGTTGGAATCCTTGAGACCATAAAAATTGGGGTAGTCCTCCATCCAGGGTTATATGTGTTGGAGTATGGGTTGTAATTTGATGGTTTTCTCATTACGCCGATGGCATTGGCTTGATCTGAATACGACTCATGGTCATGTTGCTCTGTTGATTTAGCAGTTGTCAACGATGCTATTTGTCGAAAAAGGCCTTCAACCATCTCTTTGACTTCTTTGATTCCCGAACCTGACTCGCCAATGTGAACCTCATTTACTCCTTTAATTCTTCTAGTATTCCTAAGAGATCGACTCCGCTGTTGGGAATTATCTGCTTGTCGCTGGAAGAAATCCCAAATCTCTGATGCACTTTTTGACATTAGCTCTCCTCCACTTGTTGCCATTAGCCATTCTTACACATTTGGCAATAATCCTTCCAAAAAGTATTGGCATTGGTGCCACTTCTTATACCCATGATGTGGACACTTCAAGAGTAGCCCATTGAATCGCTCACATGCTTCGAAAAATTGCTCGTCTTCTCTCTAGATGAACTCTGAAATTTCCCTGCGAATAGCATTGGTTTTATGCACTGAGAAATATTTATTTAAAAATTTTGTTACCATTTGTTCCCATGATGTAATGCTATTAGCAGGCAATGTATTAAACCATGAACGAGCTCTATCCTTTAAAGAAAATGGGAATAGTCTAAGTTTAACATCATCTTCTGAAAAATTCTCATATTTAAAAGTTTGACAAATTGTATGAAAATCATTCAGATGATTATATGGGTCCTCATTTTCTAAGCCATAGAATGTTGGAAGACAATTTAGCACACTAGGTTTTAGCTCAAAACTTCTAGCGGCTACATTTGGGTATCGTATGCATGATGTGCTCAAATTAGCTAAGGGACTAAAGTAGTCCTTAAATGGCCTCTCCTGTGGCTCACGGTTGTTGTAAATCCATTTCAATTTTTTCTTTAAGTGCGATGTGTTTGTGTGTGCGAAGTGTTCTTTCTAATTCAAGGTCTATAGGTTCAAGATTATGTAATAATGACCTACGACCATGCATGCAAAGAAAATAAAAATGAGAACAAAATAAATAAAAATAAAGAAGAAGAAGGAGAAATTACAATACTAACCTTATTGCGCTGTTACAACCTTTCTATTAAAAAAAACACACTAAAACAAATACGTGAAATTAACTGAAATTAAATTAACAAGATAAATGAAAACTTATAAAGAAAAATAGCTTGAAAATTAAATTGCAGAAATTCAAAGAAGAGAAAAAGAAATTCTTACCTAAAAATGTAAATTCGCTTTTTTTTTTAATTAAGAAAAGAATTACAAGGAAACAATAATAATAATAATAATAATAATAATTTACAAAAATTAAGTCTACAAATTAAAATACTTACCTCCCAAGAACGCGCGCAAAAACTTGTTGTGCAAATTTTGTTGAACTCGCTGTGCCTTGACGAATCTATTGTAGAATAGATTAATGCTTTGATTGAGTGTCGATCCCACTTGAGGAGGTGTATTTTAATTATATATAAATTAATTATGTAAATGGGTGGTTGGATTTGTGCGAAAGTGATTTAGATGATGCTTTGGAATTTAAATTGGATTGGCGAAATAATTAAACCTGAAACTATTGAGATAAAGCACTTGGGTATCTGGATCCGTATCAACATGCATCATGGGCTAAATAATCCCTATTAATACCAATTAAATCATGAGGGGGAATCCACACCTCATAAAACCACGCCTAATCAATATGGTGCTAAGGGCTTATCGTGCCAAATAATAATAACCTTATACTAGGGTGCCAGAAAAACCAGGGCGTAACTAGACAAGATTATTATTATTTATCGATTTAAAAGTCAAAACCTCCACAGAAATTAGAGGGGAAGAAAAAATAAATTTACCGAATAAAGCCCAGGACACATGTTGAGACTTCACCTTCAACCCAAACTTGAAAGAAAATTAGCTACTCATAATTGAACTAGGAGTGAAATGGGAATTTTATTAAAATACGTAAAAAATGTAAGATGGAGAGAGAATTACAGAAAACTAAGCTCAAAAATGGATTCAGGGTCTCAAATTAGGGGAGGCCCTTTTATAGATACATTGAGTGAATCATGCCATCGGATTAAAAATAGTTTAGACGCGAGGATTGCGCCACGTCATCGATGAACAAGAACGGTTTGACCACGGGTTTGACCACGCGGTTTAAACAAAGAATACACGGTTTGCACACGGTTTGAACGAACGCGGTCTGAACAGTTTAAGTGAATGCGACACATGAACAAACGATGCATATGTGAATAGTACCGTACATGTGAACAATGCCATTTTTTCCTTTTATACTCTTCTTAAGGTTTTCGACTGTCCTGAGTTCAAAAGTGACGTTCGTTTTGCTATCCGAAATCTCGTTTATTATGAAATGACCATGATGCCCCTAAAATACATAAAATACTTAATTAAAACAAAACACACATAATTAAATAACAAGAGACTTAAACAAATAAAATTAGAGATGTTAGTGAGATTTGAAGTGTAAAATGACGAATTTCTCCTTTATAAATATGCACTTTCTAACACTCAACAATCACATGTCTCCTTATCAAAAAATATGTTTTTACGAGTACAAATAACAAACTAGGGTTTTAAAAGTCTTTTATACTAAACCCTAAAATTACATGAATTTATCAAAATAAGTAAATTTGAATGGGTATGGCATAATAAAAAATTTTACTTGCCAAAACAAATTAAAAAAAAGTGGCACTTAAATTAAATGTTGAAAATCGATAAAAATCTAATAAGAATCTCAAAAATAAGAAAGATATCTTCAGGCAAAAATAGAAGCGCTCAAGAAAAATGTGGTGATGATCTGCTAATCCATATTAAAATTGTCACTTTGACCGACATTCTTTTCCTCAAGAACTTCAGAATGACATATTATGAGACTAAGACAAATAGCTATCGCTCAAGTTATGGCCTTGTGAAGACGTGTCGAACATGTTTGCATTCAAATTTAGGTAAAAATCTAATCTTATTCAAGGTACATAGAGGTGCCTGTGAAGTCTCATACCGGAGATAATGTGAAAGCAAATCATGAATTTAATCATTCAGCCAATTTTGGCCTGAGCATTTTTTTTTTCTTTTAACACCTAGACTTTTTCAATCAAAGCTTAAAAAACCTAGAATTTGTATTTTATAATGTTATATTTTTTAATTTATTTTATAATTTTATAATTTTATATTTTATTTTAAAGAAATTAGACTTGAAAATATAATTTCAAGAACTAGCTCATCCATAGTGATCGTTAAAGTCTAGAGGTTCGTTATGATTAGCATTTATTTTTAATCTTTTGGCTTAACATCATATGTAGTCACCGGTCGTGTGATGTAAAACAGGTTTAGAAATCCTTTTATTTTAACTTCAGTATTTTTATTATTTAATTAGTTATAGGATTTTTTAGTATTTGAGTAGTGATCACATGTCTCCTTATCTAAAAATATGCTTTTTATGAGTACAAATAACAAACTAGGATTTTAAAAGTCTTTTATACTAAACCTTAAAAGTACATGAATTTATCAAAATAAGAAAATTTGAATGGGTATGGCATAATAAAAATTTTACTTGCCAAAACAAATTAAAAAAATGTGACACTTAAATCAAATTTTGAAAAAATAGATAAAAACCTAATGAGAATCAAAAATAAGAAAGATATCTTGGAACAAAAACAAGTGCTCAAGAGAAATTTGGTGACGATCTGCTAATCCATATTAAATTTGTCACTTTGACTCACTTTCTTTTCCTCGAGAACTTGAAATGACATATTATGAGACTAAGACAAATAGCTATCGCTCAAGTTATGGCCTTGTGAAGACATCCTATCATTCTCTCTAGGCCATCCTAAATCAATAGAGCAACTTAGACGTGTCGAACATGTTTGCATTCAAATTTAGGTAAAAATCTAATCTTATTCAAGGTACATAGAGGTGCCTGTGAAGTCTCATACCGGAGATAATGTGAAAGCAAATCATGAATTTAATCATTCAGCCAATTTTGGCCTGAGCATTTTTTTTTTCTTTTAACACCTAGACTTTTTCAATCAAAGCTTAAAAAACCTAGAATTTGTATTTTATAATGTTATATATATTTTTAATTTATTTTATAATTTTATAATTTATTTTAAAGAAATTAGACTTGAAAATATAAGTTTTAAATGTTTAAAATTTTAAATATAGATAATAAGTGGACCAAATGAAGAAAATAATAGATATTTTATAATATTCTTCATAAACATCCAAGTTTTGAGCTGGCCCATAAGCTTGTCTAGCGAAGTCTGGGTACCCGCGTTGCCCAAGGTTCCGCTGAATCTAGGGTCATTGATATTTATGGCATCCCATATGGACGGAGAGGAAATGTTTTCAGTTGACTGAATTAAATAAAAATTTATTACAATCATATTATATATTAACAGCAAAAATAAAAAGAAATAAAGAAAAACGCATGCAAGACTTAGAGAAGTCAATAAAAAGCTGGGAGTATCATCAGTTCAATTGGTTATAAATAGCGTGGAGCCATCCTCTCGTTGCTGCAGAATCAAGGAAAGAGAGACAGAAAAGAGTGTGTGTAGGTGATTATAATTAAGGATATATAATGGGTGGTTCAAAAAGGGTGTGGATGAGTGAGTTAATTTTAATATTATTAGTAGTAAAAGGGTGGTGGAGTGAGGGATGTTTGGAGCAAGAGAGGTCTGCTCTCCTCCAACTTAAACATTTCTTCAATGATGATCAACGTCTTCAAAACCGGGTAGACGCGGAGACGATGAGAATTATTCGATTGTTGTCGGTGGGAAGGGGTTGAGTGCAACAACACCACCGGCAGAGTGATTGGATTATATCTAGAGCCACTAGGAATGGGAATCAGCAGAGTGGTATATGAATGCCTCTCTGTTTACTTCCTTTCAACAATTAGAGTCTCTTGATCTAATTGGGAACAATATAGCCGGTTGTGTTGAAAACGAAGGTCCTTAATTTACTCTATCTTAATTCTCCCTCGTAATTTCTTACATATATCTGATCCCTTTTGGCTTTTGTTTAATTTGCACGTGATACAATAAAATTATTTCTTTATTTTTTGTCAGGTCTAGAGAGGTTATCAAGGTTGAACAACTTGAAGTTTCTTGATTTAGACTTTAACCACTTCAACAACAGTATCTTTTCATCTCTAGGTGGTCTTTCATCACTCAAACACTTATCATTGTATGAAAATAGATTGAATGGCGTATTGATATTAAAGGTAAGCAAGCTTCATCCCTTCTCCCGTGTCCTATCCTTGTGGATCTTATTGAAATGCAAGTTATGCAACCCAAGGGGGGGTGAATTGGGATTTTAAAATTTAAGCTAAGCAAACCACACAATAATTTAATCTAATGCCTTAATGGAATCAAAAACAATAAATTCAATAAATTGCAATAATAAAAGAATAAGGGAAGAGAAAACAAACACAAGGATTTTTACGTGGTTCGGCAATCTCCGCCTACGTCCACGCCTCCAAGCTCACCGGGCTTGAGGATTTCACTAAGCAAGCCTCCAAGGCTTCAAATGCTTACAATTGACTTCCAAGGTGTCAATGGACCTTCACAACAAGAGATTATCCCTAATTTCTTAACCCAAGTGTATCCCAACACTTACAATCTCTCAACTTGATTTTACAAAAAGGATTACAAATGAATTTCTCTCACACAATGTGTTTGATCACAAATGAAAGCTCAATGTGTGAATGAATAAGATGAATACAAGAATTTAAAGCTCAATGAAAGTTGTATGCTCAATATTTAGCTCAATGATGATCGTTGGGATTCTCTTTGTTTGAATTGGATTGAGCTTATTTATAGTTGGAGCTGAAAACTAGCCGTTATTGACTTTCTGCTCACTGTCGGATCGCCGTTAACTAGATGTCGGATCGCCGTTTGACTGGTCAATATGGCCGTTGGGCTGAATTTTCAAATTGTCGGATCGCCGTTATCTTAGATGTCGGATCGTCAGTAGTGTCCCGGCTAATCCTCACCCTCGCTCACTGTCGGATCGCCGTTATCAAGATGTCGGATCGCCGTTAGTGTCCAGAGGCTAATCTTCAATTCTACAGTGAACTATTTTGCAAAATGACAGTTTGACCCCAAAACTTTATATAACTGTACAATGGCCCAAAACGTTATGAAACTTTACAAACAGGTCCAATTTCAGAATTTCTAAGTAATACACTGTGAATCCCAAAATTTTCTGAAATTATAATATGACCCAAAATACTATGAAACATTTTAAATAAGTCCTTCTCTAAATTTTCAAGCAATACTTGTTGATTTCAAATATTTCAAAATTCTTTCAATTAAACCATAAACTTGAAAAACAACTAATTTCATAAAATCATTTTTCCATTAGATATAAAACCTTTATAATGTGAAAATAATAATTTATTTAAAATGTATGAAAAATAATTTAAACTTTCAAAAACTTAATCATTCTTAATTTTGTTTGTTATCACCAAAATCAACATTATGTTAACATAAATGTTAACACTTATTTCATAGACTAACTAGTTTAGGCTTCAAGGCTTTGAATAATATAAAATTAGGATTAAGAAATTATCAATATATGCAATTTTCAATGCTTCTCATAATCAGACACAATTCAATCTAATCATTTTGTATGTCTTGCCTTCAAAAGTAGAGAATTGTACTCTAATTGGAAATCGACATCGTTGCTCTTTATTTTCTCTAATGTTATTTCTTCGTTAACAAGTTTATATCTTAAGAGAGACTGGATTCAATATAAAAAAAAAAAAAAAAATTTGATGGTCAATGCAAGCCATAATAACCTGCATCTTGTTTGTCTGCCTATATCTAAATTTGTGCACTGAATTTAGTATTTTGGTTATTGCGAAGGGATCAGATATTGGCTTCCATAGACCAACTTGTATTTAGTTAATTAATTAATTAACGATATTTAGTATTTAATAAATTAAAATTTCGTGTAGAAAAAGAAAAAGATATAGCAGCAGGTAAAGCTAAAATAAATTTTAATTCCTTACAAATTTAAATTCATGGTTGTCAGCTAAATGTACCTGCTAAAAGCTACTCAGTCCAGCCCTTTGAGGGCTGCTTTAAATTTTTCGGATTAGCCATATTCTTTTTTTATTAATGAAATTCTTTTCGCTGAGATTTAACATAAAAAAAGGAGAAAATAAGTTATTTAATTAACTCTGTTTTGAGTGTTGGCATAAATACAGGACTGGATTCCTTGAGTAATTTGGAGGAGCTGCGCATGGCGTTCAATGCAATCGACAGTCTAGCGGTTCCTAAAGGTATACAAAATGTTCAAATATTAATAATTTGGAGGACAATTTAATTGATTTGATTAGGGAATGCCTAATGACACTTACCCGAAATAATTTAATTCGAAATTGTATCCCAAACAGATTTCAGAGGTTTGAGGAAGTTGAATACATTTATTTGGGGGAAGGGAAATTGCAGTGATATATGGAAGCAAGGTGTTGCAATCAATAAAGAAATTCGTTGGTCAATATTCAAGGACTCATCCAAAGTGATCGTTAAAGTCTAGAGGTCTGCTCTCCTCCAACTTAAACATTTCTTCAATGATGATCAGAGTCTTCAAAACTGGGTAGACGCGGGAGATGATGATAATTATTCAGATTGTTGTCAGTGGGAGGGGGTTGAGTGATTAAATTAGATCTAGGAGCCGCTAGGAATCGGGAATGAGCAGAGTGGCATATGAATGCTTCTCTGTTGACTCCTTTCAACAATTAGAGTCTCTTGATCTAATTGGGAACAATATAGCCGGTTGTGTTGAAAATGAAGGTCCTTAATTTACTCTATTTTAATTCTTCCTCGTAATTTCTTACATTTATCTGATCCCTTTTGGCTTTTGTTTAATTTGTACGTGATACAATAAAATTATGTTTTATTTTTTGGCAGGTCTAGAGAGGTTATCAAGGTTGAACAACTTGAAAGTTCTTTATTTAGACCAGAACAACTTCAACAACAGCATCTTTTCATCTCTAAGTGGTCTCTCATCACTCAGAATCTTATCATTGGCTGGTAATGGATTGAATGGAAGTATTGATATGAAAGGTTAGTAAGCTTCATCCCTTCTCCCCTGTCACATCTTTTGTGGATCTTATTTCACTGAGCAGCTGGAGGTCTTGATGTTAGATCTGGCTAGACTCATGCTAGTGTAAGCTTCAAGGCTTTGAGTACTATAAAAATACGTCTAAAAAATTATCGATATATGCAATTTTCATTGCTTCTCATACTCCAATTGTACTCTAAATGGAAATCGACATCGTAGCTTTTTATTTTTTCTAATGCTCTTTCTTCGTTAACGAGTTTATATCCTAAGAGAGATTGGATTGAAAAAAAAAATTTTTTTTTGATGTTCAAGGCAAGCCATAATAACCTGCATCTTATTTGTCTGCCTATATCTAAATTTGTGCACTGAATTTAGTATTTTAGTTGTTGTGAAGGGATCAAATATTTGGCTTCCATAGACCAACTTGTATTTAATTAATTAATTAATTAATTAACGACATTTAGTATTTAATAAATTAAAATTTCATGTTTAATCTATTTTATTTTTTTTTTAAGAAAAAAGAAAAAGATATAGCAGCAGGTAAAGCTAAAATAAATTTTAATTCCTTACAAATTTAAATTCATGGTTGTCGGCTAAATGTACCTGCTTAAAGCCCACTCAGTCCAGCCCTTTGAGGGCTTCTTTAAATTTTTCGGATTAGCCATATTCTTTTCTTATTAATAAAATTCTTTTCGCTGAGATTTAACATAAAAAAAGGAGAAAATAAGTTATTTAATTAACCTTGTTTTAAGTGTTGGCATAAATACAGGACTGGATTCCTTGAGTAACTTGGAGGAGCTGGACATGAGCGACAATGCAATCGACAATCTAGTGGTTCCTAAAGGTATACAAAATGTTCAAATATTAATAATTTGGAGGACTGTTTAATTGATATGATTAGGGAATGCCCAATGACACTTACCCGGAATAATTTAATCCGAAATTGTATCCCAAACAGATTTCAGAGGTTTGAGGGAGTTGAATACATTTATTTGGGGGAAGGGAAATTGCAGTGATATATGGAAGCAAGGTGTTGCAATCAATAAGGAAATTCGTTGGTCAATATTCAAGGACTCATCCAAAGTGATCGTTAAAGTCTAGAGGTCTGCTCTCCCCTAACTCAAACATTTCTTCAATGATGATCAGAGTCTTCAAAACTGGGTAGACGCGGGAGATGATGATAATTATTCAGATTGTTGTCAGTGGGAGGGGGTTGAGTGCAACAACACCACTGGCAGAGTGATTGGATTATATCTAGGAGCCACTAGGAATCGGGAATGAGCAGAGTGGCGTATGAATGCCTCTCTGTTTACTTCCTTTCAACAATTAGAGTCTCTTGATCTAATTGGGAACAATATAGCCGGTTGTGTTGAAAATGAAGGTCCTTAATTTACTCTATTTTAATTCTTCCTCGTAATTTCTTACATTTATCTGATCCCTTTTGGCTTTTGTTTAATTTGCACGTGATACAATAAAATTATTTCTTTATTTTTTGTCAGGTCTAGAGAGGTTATCAAGGTTGAACAACTTGAAGGTTCTTGATTTAGACTTTAACCACTTCAACAACAGTATCTTTTCATCTCTAGGTGGTCTTTCATCACTCAAACACTTATCATTGTATGAAAATAGATTGAATGGAAGTATTGATATCAAAAGTAAGTAAGCTTCATCCCTTCTACCCTGTCTCATCTTTTGTGGATCTTATTTCACTGAGCAGCTGGAAGTATTGATACGAGATCTGGCTAGACTCATGCTAGTGTAAGCTTCAAGGCTTTGAGTACTATAAAAATACGTCTAAAAAATTATCGATATATGCAATTTTCATTGCTTCTCATAATCAGACACAATTCAATCTAATTATTTTGTATGTCCTGTCTTCAAAAGTAAAGAATTGTACTCTAAATGGAAATCGACATCGTAGCTTTTTATTTTTTCTAATGCTCTTTCTTCGTTAACGAGTTTATATCCTAAGAGAGATTGGATTGAAAAAAAAAATTTTTTTTTGATGTTCAAGGCAAGCCATAATAACCTGCATCTTATTTGTCTGCCGATATCCAAATTTGTGCACTGAATTTAGTATTTTGGTTATTGTGAAGGGATCTGATATTGGCTTCCATAGACCAACTTGTACTGAATTAATTAATTAACGACATTTAGTATTTGACAAATTAAAATTTAGTGTTTAATTTTTTTTTTTGAAAAAAAAAGAAAAAGATATAGCTGTAGGTAATTCCTTACAAATTTAAATTCAGGGTTGTCAGTCGGGCCCTTTGAGAGCTGTTTTAAATTTTTCAGATTAGCTATATTTTTTGCTTATTAATAAAATTCTTTTGCGCCGAGATTTAACATAAAAAAAAGGGGAAAATAAGTTATTTAATTAACCTTGTTTTAAGTGTTGGCATAAATACAGGACTAGATTCCTTGAGTAACTTGGAGGAGCTGGACATGAGCGGCAATGCAATCAACAATCTAGCGGTTCCTAAAGGTATACAAAATATTCAAATATTAATAATTTGGAGGACAGTTTAATTGATTTGATTAGGGAATGCCCAATGACACTTACCCGGAATAATTTAATCTGAAATTGTATCCCAAACAGATTTCAGAGGTTTGAGGAAGTTGAATACCCTTTCTATAGGGGGAACAAAAATTGCAATGATGGATGGAAGCAAGGTGTTGCAATCAATAGGATCTCTACCGTCCCTCAAAACACTTGACCTTTCGTATACTAATTTTAAGGGAACAGTAGTTAATCAAGGTAAGTAAATCTTTTATGTCTAAAATAATTGAATTAATATATATATATATATATATATATATAGCTAAAATTTATTGTTTCTATTTCATTCTAAATAGAGTTGCACAATTTCACCAACTTGGAAGAATTGATATTGTTCGAGTCTGATCTCCGTGTAAGCCAGCTTCTGCAAAGCATGGCATCATTCACATCGTTAAAGTATTTATGATATTATTTCGATAATAATTCTTTCTTTTCAAGTTAATTTTTTCCCGTAAAATAAGATTTTTTTCTTTTAAATTTTATATATTTTCACTGTCCAATAGTTCTAGCTTTTCTAAATTGCAGGATTCTTGATTAAGGTTAATGAAATTTTAGTTCTGTTATGTTAAGAATATTTCGATCGCTTGGAAGAGTAAAGAAAAATTAGTAAATTAACCCAAAAAAAAAAAAAAAGAAAAGGACCGGATTATCCTTATTCCCTTGCTTTATGTGATCAATATCAAAATTATAACCATTTCTTGTTTATTGCTTGTAGATTTTCGTAAATTCAAGAATTTGGAAGCTCTGTTCATGGGTTCGGTGCACGTTGACGTCGACACCGTTTTCTTCAAATTGTCGGTGAATCAATGCCTTCTCTTAAGTTTTTATCACTGACAGAGTCAAGTCTTAATAAAAACACCATTCTTGATCAAGGTTAATTAATGATTCTCTTTCTCCCTCTCTCGCATCTTAACTAAATTTAATTGAGAATGTCTATAATGCTAGCTATTTATAAACTTAATGAAAGATGATGAGGAGCCATAATAATGACAAAAACAACTGTAAAATAGTGCGCTGTTGTAGTGTTTGTTGTGGGGTATCCCGAGGTCGATTAGCCATGCCTTAGACAAGAGCCAGCCCCACCAAAACGAGCAGGCAAGTGGAGCCTGATAGCGGGTGAAAGCTAGCAGCAGGAACTAGCGAGCAGGTGCTTTCTGCTCGTTTGCGAGGACGACCTCCTCGTGGTTATGAGGCAGAGGGGTTTCCATCTGTGGGTCAGGAGCCTTTCTGCTAGAGATCGAGTTAGCGGACCCAGTCAACTAACGGTTGGCGAGGGGCACACCTTTTACCCGGGAATCTAGGCACGAAACCCATTTAGCCGACAGATACGGAATTCAACCACCCACTCCATGAACGGGGGGAAAGGGAGAACGTGAGAACGTGGATCACAGATTACGGGGTGCCGAAGTCAGAAGGCAGGTATAAAAAGGTAATCGGCGAAGGTAAAGGGGTTAGATATTTTGAAATCAGAACCTTAAGAGAAAATTCTGTATTTTGAGAAGCCAAGAGCTAATTGGCACATTTTTCCCACCAAAAAGGGGTAAAACCCGACATGACTTGGCGTCGGAGGGTTTACGCCGGAAAAACACCCGCGCACTCGACCTATTTTACGTGAACACGAGGAGATCACAAGAACGAAGATAACGCGAACGTAGTTCTGCCGTGCAGAGAGAGACACGAGGAGAACTCTTTTTTCGAGTAGCGAGTTGGGCGATTGAGAGAGATCCCGTGCGTAGTCGGCGAGGACCAGAATCCCGCATCAACATTTTGGCGCCATCTCAGGGAGCTGAGCAAAAGCTTGTGATAGAAAGTAGAAGAAGGCAAATAAGGAAGAAAACCATGGACATCGGTGGGGGTAGTACTCGGGAGCGATTCTGGCATAATGAGTCCGTGACACTCGGGGAGATTGCTAATGAAGCGCGGGAGAAAGCAATGGGTGAGCGGATGGAGCGAATGGAGAAGCAGATGGATACTCGATGGCCATCCTACACGGCCGAGAAATGAACGGAGAGAAACTCCGAGAAGAAGGGTGAGAAGTGGAGGGATGACGCCGAGTAACGTGGTTGGAAGGAGGAGCGGCGGCGCGTGGCGAGGGCCTGTGCTATCGTGGACT
Source organism: Atalantia buxifolia (assembly GCA_030444775.1). Lineage (NCBI taxonomy): Eukaryota > Viridiplantae > Streptophyta > Magnoliopsida > Sapindales > Rutaceae > Atalantia > Atalantia buxifolia. The sequence continues at coordinate 11,884,103 of CM059838.1, forward strand.
TGGTGGTGTAGGGGAGGTCAAGTTCAGCGGGGAGAAGTCCGAGGGGAGGAAGAGGGCGATCCCGGAGAGGCAATACTTTGATGGCGAAGGCGGAGTAACGAATGCGGAGGAAAGGAACTCCGCGGACACTTGTATGATGTCGAGCAGGAACGGGACCAAGTTGCGGCACGAGACCCTGGTCGCGCCATACTGTTGGAAGAGGAGGTGCGCAGTTAGCGCGGTGATAGATGACATGCAAGGAAGGAGCGAGGGCACCAGGTGGAGGATAATGCTAGACAAACCCAGAATCCCCCTCTCAAGCGAGGGATTATGGCGCAGTCATCCCGAGAGACTTCGCGTCCGGACCTCAAATACTGGGGCGAATCTGACCCATTGGTGCACATGAGCGCTTGGCAACGACATAACCGGGTGCGGGTTTATCTCAAGCTCGAGGTGCAGAGTGTTCCCATTGCCTGGAGGGACGAGCACGAGAGTGAAATAAAGCTTCCTCGCGGGAGTATTAAGTCGCTCGGCAGATATGCCAGAGTTCGCGAAGCGATTCGGGGCAATGGCACCTAAGATGATATGATGATTGAGCGAGCATGAAGCGTGGGGAGGATGAAACGCTGCGAGAGTACATCAAAAGGTTCCATCGAAATGTTCTCGATCTGGGAGCCTTTAATCATCCCTGCCATTGAGGATTGAAGGAAGGAGTGCGGATTGGGCGCTTTGTGGTATAACTCGGCGAGCCCAACTATTCACATCGTACTCATTCGCCGCTACGAGCGGCGAAGAGGATATAGCGATTGAGGAGGAAAAAGCGGCGAGAATTAAGATGCAGACCCGAGGCGGAAGGGTTGAGGAGAAGAGAGAAGGGGGCAGCACCAGGAAAGGGGCCAATTAAGAGGAAGAACCACCACGCCACGCAGACGATGCGCGGTGGTCGAGTCACTGCTTATCGCTCCACCAGAGGTCACCTGTATCGTGAAGAGCGGATACAACCTCCCGTTCACCAATCGAGAGATTCTTGAGAAAACATGAAAGCGACATACGGTCATCCCTATCAACACCAAAGGGGTGGAAGACCGAGTAGACTTAAGCACCTTTTCCTGGCCGACGGTAATCAACGGGAAAGGGCCGTACACATGATCGATCAGAGTCAAAGCTATGGGCGTTACACCCCGTTGAAAGTACCTTTGGAGGAGGTGTTTGAGGCTGTAAAAGACAGGGGGTTGCTGTACCCGCCAGCCCCAATAACGAAGATACCGAGCAGGAGAGACAGGGGGCGGTATTGCAAGTTCCATGGCACCCACGGCCACAACACGGCCGAATGCAGGGATCTCAAGACCCAAGTTGAAGATTTGGTGAGAAATCGATACCTGGACGAGTTCGTAGATGGGGTCATCCCGATGGTCGGTTCGTCATGTGAAGGGGAGCAGAGTGATAGAAGTATGAGCTGAGAGCACCCAGTAGTGAGGGTAATTACTGGGGGACCGACTTTGGCTGGAGACTCCAATAGATCGAGGAAGAATTATGCGAGGTATGCCATGACCAAAGAAGCGAGGTGTTCTTCAATACCCCAAGACTAAACGAGCAAGAATCGACAAGTGCCGATCATGTGGACAGATGAGGACGAAGAGGGAATCCTGTGACCACACGAGATGCCCTGTTATTAAAGTCACTACGGCTAGCAAAAATTTGACCGGACACCGGGAGATACGGGGAGCTCGGTTGATATCCTGTTGTCAACCCCTGAGGAAATGGGAATATCGGACCTCAAGTTCAAGCACACTAATACCTCCCAGAAGGGATTCGGAGGTGGAAAGCTCACCCACTTGGGTGGTGGTCGCCTGCTGTTACAATAGCGACCACCCAACCGAAGACAATGTTCTGGATTTTGTGGTAGTTGACGAGAGAGTCACTTACCGATGATTCTAGGCCGCCCTTCAAGAATGAGTAAAGCGATTCTCTCAATCATTACCTAGCCACAAGTATCGGGTAAACGGAGTAGTAGGAGTAGTGCGAGGAGACCCGAGAGGTTGCCGGCTCGCTTTACTCCACAACAAAGAGACAATGCGAGATCACATCGCCGGATACCCGAAGGGGTCGAAATAGCGGCAAAAGAGCCGGTGGAGGAGCTAGAAACAATAAGCTGAGGCGGGATGATCAGGGAAAGACGATTCGAATCGGATCGAGGCTTAGAAGGCGAAAGCTTGGTGGTGCATTGCCTTGAGCTCATCTGAGATGTGTTAGCATGGACACGTGAGGACATCTTAGGAATCGACCCCGAGGTGGCTTGCCACAGTTAGCAATAAGGAAGGAGCTCGGCGGTGAGGCAAAAGAAGATGCTTCAACCAGGAGAGGTATGATGCGGTGAATGTTGAGTCGAAAAGCTCTTGGCGGGGTTCATTCGGGAAGTCAACTACCCAGAATGGATATCAAATGTGGTGCTGGTTAAGAAAGCCACCGGGAAATGGAGGATGTGTGTCGATTTCACTGATCTCAACAAGGCATGCCCAAAAGATAGCTTTCTTTTGCCCAAAATCGACCCAATAGTAGATTCAACAGGTAGTCACGAACTCTGAAGCCATGGGCGCCTCGGGATACAACCAGATCCTAATGCGGCGAGGATGAGGAGAGCACCGCATTCATTACTAACCAGGGCCTGTTCTGTTACAGGGTTATGCCATTCGGGTTGAAAAATGCGGGAGCCACATACCAAAGGCTGGTGAACAAAATTTTCAAACCACTGATTGGAAGGACGATGGAGGTGTATGTAGATGATATGATCACAAAATCCAGGAACCCGAACGAACATGTCGTGCACCTCGAGGAGACATTTGGGCTGTTGAGAAAGTTCAAGATGAAGCTTAACCCAGAGAAGTGTGCCTTTGGAGTTGAATCGGGAAAATTCCTGGGATTCATGGTGAGCCATCGGGGGATTGAGGTGAATCCAGAGAAGATCCAGGCGATCGTGCAGATGAAGTCTCCTCGCAATTTGAAGGAGATACAAAGCCTCATGGGGAAACTGGCGGCGTTGAGTCGATTTATATCCCGAGCGACAGATAAGTGCCAGGTATTTTTCAAAGTAATACGGAGAGGGAAGAGAACAGAATGGACTCCCGAATGTGAGGCATTCCAAAGACCGAAAAAGTACCTTCAACAAGCACCGGCTGCCACTGCACTCCAGCGGGAAGGAGATGTGTTGTTCTCACATGGTCGTATCGAGACCAACGAGCTTCGGTTTTGGTGAGGAGGAGAAAGGAGTTGATATCCCATCTACTATACGAGCAAGGCCCTGCTGATGCGGAGACCGATATCCACCATCTGGAGAAATGGGCGCTTGCCACAGTGGTGGTCGCTGGAAAGTCGAGGCCGGCCGTTTTCGAGCATTTCCAATGCGTGTCATAACGCGAATCAGGCTGGCCGTCGAGACCTTGCATAAGCCGGATGCCTGGGTCGGCTCGTGAAATGGGTTGTCGAGTTGGCGGTTCGAAATAAGCTATAAGCCCCGGCGGCGATAAAAGCAAGCGAATGGCGGATTTCGTTGCGAGTTCAAAGCGAAAAGCAGTGTTGACCAGCCGCATTGATCAAAAACGCGGAATCGAATCCGCGAATGTCAGTTGATGGATCCTTAGGGAGCAGAGTTCGAGAGCGGTATTGTCTTAAAGAGTCCGTGAAGGAGGAGGTCTCTTCTGGCTGTAAAATTTGAGTTCACGACCACGAACAACCGGGCGGAGTATGAGGCTTTGGTAGCGGATCTGAATCAAGCTAAAGCGATAAAAAAGAGATAGAAGTGCAAATTCGAACCGATTCCTTGGTGGCTAACCATGTAGGGAAAGATTTCAACCAGGATGAAAAGATGGAGGCGGTATGAAGAGAGTTAAGCGAGATGATAGGAAAGTTTGAATCGGTGGAAATTGCGGTCCCAGGGAGGAGAAAACCATCGGCGACATCCTGGCGGAATGGCGGCGGCAGATCCAAAAATGCCCAAGACAGTGCCTGTGGAAGTGAAGACCAGCCCGTGCATTGAAGCGAGTGTGGAAGTCTTTGGGAGTAAAGCGAGATGTTCATGGATGGACCCAATCACCTCGTACATCCGAGATGGGTTCTTGCCGGAGGACAAGTTGCGAGCTCGAAAGATTAGAGCTCAGGCGTCAAGATACACAATGATCGACGGGGTGTTGTATCGACGAGGGTACACACTTCCGTTCCTACGATGTGCCTGGACGAGGGAGCGCCCGACTACGTCTTTGAGAGATACATGAGGGGGTTTGTGGAAACCATTCTGTGCGAGATCCCTGCCCACAAGGCCCTGGCGGATATTTCGCCCCGATGATGCACCGAGACGCACAAGAAAAAAACGAAATGCGTGAGTTGCCAAAGTTTCGCATGCTTCTCCACCCTGACCACCTGAAGCTCACTTCTATGGTTTCACCATGGCCATTTGCTCAATGGGAGTCGATTTGATTGGGCCGCCAAATGGAAAGGGAACAGTTTACACACGCAATCGTTGCAATCGACTATTTCACGAAGTGGTCGAGGTGGAAGCACTTCAGCGAGGATAACGAGAGAAGAAGACAACTGATTTTATATGGAGAAACCTGGTCTGCCGGTATGGGATTCCTTACGCCCTGGTGACAGACAATGGCAGGCAGTTCGATAATAATAATTTCAGAGAGTTTTGCCATAACCTTGGATAAAGTCAAGTTACATTCGCTTTCACCCTCAATCTAATGGCAGTGTGGGCATAATAAAGTCATCAAGAGGCTTCAAGACCAGCTGGAGCAAGAAAGAGAGCATGGGTTGACGAACTACCAGTGTCTATGGGCATCTGAACGACGCATAAGATGCAACAGGGAAACACCGTACGCTTTGGCATTCGGGCGTAGGTATTGTACCAAATGGAGATAGGGATGACCACACATCGAACCAATTATTTCGAGAGCCAAAACAATGACCAGATGTGCTTGAATCTGGACTTGCTAAACGAGAAGAGGAGCAAGCATCGGAGCATTCATCTTCCCACCAATGAAGGTTGCCCGCCATTACAACCAACGGTCCATATAATGACAGTTCAAGGTCGTGGATTGGGTGCTTAGAAAGGTTAATCGAGCACAAAAGACCCGACACAAGGCGTATTCGGTCCAAACTGGGAGGGCCATACAGGGTTAAGCAGGTTGCTGGGCCCGGGGCTTATAAACTCGTCCACGCAGATGGCCACGAGGTGAAGCGACCATGGAATGCAACGCATCTCAAGAAGTACTTCCAGTAAGACTTTGTTAAGTTTTAAAGTTTTACTTTCCATCGTAGCCCATTTTCAAATTCCTCAAAGTTAATTACGCAATCAATGAAACGTGGAGGAATTTCATTCAGTTGTCATCGATACATGTAAAAATTGCCAAGGCATGCAAAGGCTCATGATCTCAAAGCCTTTCGATGGCGGAGGGAAGCCAAGCGTGCCAGATTCTGCTCGACCAAGCGAAGGCGAGCAGAACTCTGAAGTTTGAAAAATACCAAGGCATGCAAAGGCTCCGCAAGTCTCAAAGCCTGCTCGATGGCGAGACAGGAAAGCGTGCAGGATTCTCGACTTCGACCAAGCGGCGAGAACTCAAGTTTGAAAAATGCTAAGGCATGCAAAGGCTCCGCAAGTCTCAAAGCTTGTTCGATGGCGAGACAGGAAGCCAAGCGTGCCAGGTTCTGCTCGGCCAAACGAAGGTGAGCGGGACTCGAAGTTTGAAAAATGCTAAGGCATGCAAAGGCTCTACAAGTCTCCAAGCCTGCTCGATGGCGAGACAGGAAGCCAAGCGTGCCAGATTCTGCTCGACCAAGCGAGGGCGAGCAGAACCCTAAAGTTCGAAAAAATTGTTAAGGCATACAAAGGCCCCACAGACCTCAAAGCCTTCTCCATGATATGCTCGATTAAGCAAAGACGAGCAGACGATACAAAGGCCCGAGAGGTCAGCGAAAGTAAATATATATATATGTCTGAACGCCTGCTTATCAATGTGTGTTCAATACTTCTAGTCCAACAAGAAATAAAGCAAAACAGAATTGTTTATTAATTTGCTACCATAGCTAAGCATCCTTCAGTCTCGACATACAAAGTCTCAAGAAGAAGCCTACAAAACAAAGGAAATATATGTATATACAATCAAGAAGGTGGGAGATCAGTAACTAAGGCCGCCTCCCCTGGCTGCTCTGTTTCTGCGGGCTGCTCCGTTTCCCCTGGCTGCTCCGCTTCAGGAGCGGGAGGAGTATCACCAATGGCGCCTGGAGGAGTACTCGCCTCGGCAACGTCTGCTGGGACTTCACGAGGAGGGGAGACGGCCTCCTCGGTCTCATGTGCAGCTGGGTCCTCGTCGCCTTCCTTTTCCGCTTCGGCATTCATGTATGCACTAATGCCAGCAGCAAGATCACCCATTTTCAGATCAGGATGCTGCTTTGCAAGAACCGCCATGATACACCGATAAGAGTGCCGAAGTCCCTCGTCATATTGTTCATCGGCCTCCTTCTTTAAATCGGCAACATGGGCTTGGAAGGAAGCTTTGAGGGATTCGAGCTGAGCCTCGAGGACCGCCTTTTGCGCCTGAGAGTTCTCCTTAACCCTGTTCAACTCCTCCTCAAGGGTGATGACCTTAGCCTGCGCGAGGGATTCCTGCTCGACTAGCCTCAAATTCTCGAGGTTAAGCTCACCAGCTTTCTTCTCGCGGCCAGACATCTTTATTTCGATTGAATGTCCTCCTTCATTTTCCTGTCAGTAACGACCGACCTTCGCTTATAGTAAGTCGCCATACAGTAGAGTGGAAAGCATTGGATCGTATAGCCCTAACCATTTCGCTTTGTGGTGCTACCATCAAAGTCCTCCAAATCCTTTCACGACGAGTTTGGAAAATTCGTTGACGTAAGGGGCCAGGTGCTCAGGTCTATCTTAATGCGGCTGGAGTTTTGGTCCAGCTGGCACAGAGGAAGTAGAAAGACCCGCGCGGCTCCCCACGCCGCTGGGTTCTTTAGTCTTAGAGGGGGGAGGTGGTAAGGACCTCGAGACACTGGCTCCATGGTGTGCTTGCTCGCTTTGACGAGCATCCTTGCTTTGATCTCTGCCGCAAAGCGTGGGGGCAGAACGCTTCCCTTTGAGAGCCCCAACCACAGCATCCTCCATAGCTTGGTTCGCCGGTACTAACTGAGACTCGACCAGGCAGCGAACGGACAGCAGATCTTTGCACGGGCAGGAGTTCGCCAACGCAGTGTCGACCCGCTTGAGTAGAGCAGGACGAAGGTCGCGTGCACACCCCAAGAAGCTGCATTTTGAAGAGAAAACACAAGTAAGAAATTATGCGCAGAATAAAGGAGCATGGGCTATTAGATTTCTAAAAACGAGCAGGCAACCTGGAACTGTGAAATGGGAGGGGACGCGAAACGTCCTCTCTCGCCTATTTCTCGCCATTTGACCCAGGGACCCCAAGAAATGTAAATTTCCTCTTCCAATTCCCCACCACCACCTGGGAGATCGAGTCAAGGGTTTCCCGGTCTTGGTACTTGACATGAAGTAATACCAAAGATCTTTTGGTACTCTTTAGCGGGTACAGTGCTTGACCTCGTCATTTGTGGCGCACTTTGACCACACTTGCTCCACAGACGAATGCAGGCTGCAGAAGCACCTCCACCCGTTAGATTAAGTTAGCGGGAGCTGCTGTGTAGCCCATCTAGTATCTGGATGAAGTAAGGCTGCGGGGAAGCCTCATTCAATTTAAAACTCTCCAAAAGAGGGTAACATATCCCAGGTGGGCGACTAGAGTATCTTTCTTACCGGGGACTGCGGGGAATCTCGGTAGGGATGCCGTAAATAGTCCGGAGTTCCACCAGTCATCTACGGTGGTCGGGCAATCTATGTAGTCAATAGCATAATCATTCACTAACGCCTACCACCTATTCCCTTTCGCCTCCTGGTCGCGCGCTATCTCTCGGGGAGGATTTTGCACTAGACTCCTCACCGTAACCCGCACTTAAGGTATCTTCCGAACTCCGGAACCTCATCACCACCACCACTAGACGAGGTGGAAACCTCGGAGACATTCTCCTAGCACTAGTACCTATACCAGACGATTTACCTATACCAGACGATTTCGTCGGTTCTAAAGGGATCCCAGGATCGAAAGCAGGATCTGCAAGTAAGCTAGGAAGAAAACCTAGTTCATCGTCATCGACCTCTACTACTTTTTCCTTCCCCTTTGACATTCCCCAAAAATCTATTCAAAAAAAAAAACCGACCTCACCCAAAACGACAACGATAAGCCAAAGTCGGAAGGAGAAAGTAGTACTGAACAACGGGCACTTGAACAAAGAAGACAAGAGCAAGCGATGCGGTTCGTCAAGAGGAAGATGGGATTGTTGGCCGCAGAGAGTTCCGAGAGGCAAAGAAGTAAAAGATTGGTTTTAGAAATTAGGGATTTAAAGTGCGGAGAATGCCTTCGGTTCACTACTATCCGAGGGGCACGCTCCGAGGGCTCCCGTAACCGTCGATTTGAAATTCAAACGAGTGGGCGATCATCATCACCCTCTCTCTCGCATTTAATGGTGATGTGACCGCCGAGAAGGAAGCCCGCGAACTTTAAAAAGGTGAGGCGAATAAAAGGGAAAACACCAACCTCCCAACCGACCCCAACTTTTTCTAGTACAAGTTTCTTATATTTATCCATTTCATTACAAATACTAGAAACCTGGGGACCGTGTTGTGGGGTATCCCGAGGTCGATTAGCCATGCCTTAGACAAGAGCCGCCCCACTCAAAACGACAAGTGGGCGATAGCAAGTGAAAGCTAGTAAGCGAGAACTAGCGGCAGTGCCTTCGCTCGATCATGGCGACCTCCTCGTGGTCATGAGGTGGAGGGGTTTCCATCGAAAGGTCGAGAGCCTTTACGCTAGAGATCGAGTTAGCGGACCCGTCAAATGACGGTTGGCGAGGGGCACACCTTTACCCGAGAATCTAGGCACGAAACCCATTCACCGACAACCACGATATTCAACCACCCACTCCATGAGCTGGGAAAGAAAGAACGTGAGAACGTGGATCGCGGATCACGGGTGCCGATTTCGAAAAGCGGTATAAAAGGGTAATCGGCGAAGGTAAAGGGTTAGACACTTTGAAATCGGAAATCTTGAGAGAGAATTTAGTATTTCGAGGGCCAAGAGTTAAGTGGCACCTTTTTCCCACAAAAAAGGGGTAAAACCCGACATGCGACTTGAAGCGTCGGAGGGTTTATGCCGAAAAACACCCTACGCACTTTCGACCTATTTTCTCGTGAACACAGGAGATCACAAGAACGAAGATAGCGCGGGCGTAGTTCCGCTCGTCAGAGAGACACGAGGAGAACTCTTTTGCGAGTAGCGAGTTGGGCGATTGAGGAGAGATCCCAGTCGTAGTCGGCGAGGAGACCGAATCCCGCATCAACAAAGTGTTGATTGAAAAATAATATTAATTTTTTACTTAACACTATAACGCCGTATAATTTTACAGTTATTTTGTTGCCATTACGTCAGATTCCACTGTTCAATTATCAGTACTCAAACTTAATTTTTAATATGTACTTTAAAGATTTTATGCAATTATTTATCCATGTGTACTGAAGGATGAATTATATATTTTTCAGGACTTTGTCAGTTAGTGCATCTGCAAGAATTACACATCGGCGGTAATGACTTGAGAGGTAGCTTGCCATGGTGCTTGGCAAATTTGACTTCCCTTCGAGTATTAGATGCCTCTTCTAATCAACTTACTGGAAACATCTCCCCAGGCCTTTGTGAGTTGGTGCTTCTGAGAGAGTTATACATTGATAACAATGATTTAAGAGGTAGCTTGCCTTTGTGCTTGGCAAATTTGACTTCCCTTCGAGTATTAGATGTCTCTTACAATCAACTTACTGAAAACATCTCCTCAGCTCCCCTCATGCATCTAACATCTATGGAAAAGCTCATACTTTCAAACAATCACTTCCAAATCCCTATTTCACTTGAACCACTTTTCAATCTCTCAAAACTCAAGACTTTCGATGGTGACAATGGTGAAATATACGCAGAAACTGAGTCACATTATAATTCTTTGGCCCCAAAATTCCAATTGACTTCTATCTCATTGTCTGGCTACGGAGATGGTGGCACATTTCCCAAATTCTTGTGCCATCAGCATGACTTGAAGAATGCTGATCTCTCACACCTTAACTTGAGTGGAGAATTTCCAAATTGGTTGCTAGAAAACAATACGAACTTAGAGACGCTTCTTCTGGCCAATAACTCTCTTTTTGGATCATTTCGGATGCCAATTCATTCCCGCCAGAAATTAGCAACATTGGATGTCTCCAAAAATTTCTTTCAAGGCCATATCCCAGTAGACATCGGAACATATCTGCCAGGCTTAATGGATTTAAACTTATCCAGAAATGCTTTCAACGGTAGCATTCCCTCTTCATTTGCTGATTTGAAAATGTTGAAAAGCTTGGATATATCCTACAATCAGTTGACTGGTGCAATCCCTGAGCGCATGGCCATGGGTTGCTTCTCATTGGAAATTCTTGCGTTATCAAACAACAGTTTGCAAGGTCATATATTCTCTAAAAAATTTAACTTGATAAATTTGATGAGGTTGCAGTTGGATGGTAATAAATTCATTGGAGAGATCCCAGAAAGCTTGTCTAAGTGCCATCTGTTAGCAGGACTATATCTGAGTGATAATCATCTCTCTGGTAAGATTCCAAGATGGTTGTGTAATTTGTCAGCTTTAGAAGATATTATAATGCCCAATAACAATCTTGAAGGACCAATTCCAAACGAGTTTTGTCAGCTTGAATTTCTCAAGGTTTTAGACATTTCAAACAATACTATTTTCGGAACCTTACCATATTGTTTTAGTCCAGCATATATCGAACAAGTTCATTTGTCAAAAAACAAGATAGAAGGACGGTTGGAAAGTATAATCCATTACAACCCCTATTTGGTGACATTAGATCTTAGTTATAACCGCTTACACGGAAGTATTCCAAATTGGATTAACAGACTACCTCAGTTAAGCTACCTTCTTCTAGCTAATAATTATATTGAAGGCGAAGTACCAGTTCAATTATGCCAGTTGAAGGAAGTGCGGTTGATTGATCTTTCTCATAATAATCTATCTGGGCACATTCCTCCTTGCTTGGTTAACACTTCACTCAGTGAAGGTCATCATAAGGCAGTAGCTCCAACTTCTAGTTCGTGGGATCAAGGGTCTACCTCTGCACTTCCATCTGAGGGTCCAAATGGATCTCCGATGGGAAAGGAAGAAACTGTACAGTTCACAACAAAGAATATGTCCTACTATTATCAAGGAAGAATTTTGATGAGTATGTCTGGGATTGATCTTTCTTGTAACAAACTGACAGGTGAGATTCCTTCTCAAATTGGATATCTTACTAGGATTCGTGCGCTAAATCTATCTCATAACAATTTGACGGGCACAATCCCAACAACATTTTCAAACCTGACGCAAATCGAAAGCTTGGACCTCTCCTACAACCTACTGCATGGGAAAATCCCTCCTCAGCTCGTTGTGGTAACTACATTGGCGGTCTTCAGAGTAGCATACAATAACTTATCAGGCAAAATTCCAGACAGAGTTGCACAATTTTCAACTTTTGAGGAAAATAGCTATGAGGGGAATCCTTTTCTTTGTGGATGGCCACTGTCTAAAAGTTGCAATGATAGTGGATTATCAGCAGTGACACCAGAAGCTTACACTGAAAATGAAGAAGGTGGTAGTTTAATTGACATGGACAGTTTCCTGATCACTTTTGCAGTATCTTATGGAATTGTGATATTAGGAATTATTGGGGTTTTGTACGTAAACCCATATTGGCGGCGAAGATGGTTTTACCTTGTTGAAGTATGTATGACCTCTTGCTACTATTTTGTAGCGGACAATTTTATTCCCAGAAGATTCTATGGTGGATGGATGTAATTTCATTACATTACAACTTATATGTAATTTCCAAGGAATTTTCTTTTGCATGCATGGAATGGCAACTCAATAAAAGTATTTGATGCAAATTGTCCAAGAATACTATAGTAATCTATTTTTGATAGAATATCCCACAGAATTATCCCAGCTTGTTTTGTTTAACCAGCATAACTAAATTGTGGGTATAAATGAACACACCTTCGAAGCCTGTAACTTATAATAAACGCAAACCCAAAATGACATTTAAATCCTGCAAGTGTTTTTCATCATCCCTAACAAAAAGAAACAAGAATAATTATAAACCAATAATTTTTCCACAAAAAAATACTGATTTGAGTTGAAACGCTATACAAACTGGGTCTTACACACTTGCAGAAAGCTACACAATAGTCAAAATCTAGCAGCTACATAATTGTATCACTTTCAGCTGGTCATGAATGGTGTGCATTCAGCAGTGCTCGATAGACCATGTCTATGAATTGATTGTCCTATTACATATAAAAGCCGGTCAGATATACAAGGAAAAAAATAATAATTGAAAATGCATCACAAAAAATAAGAGTATCGCATTAATGTTTGCACTCCAAGCATGGCAAAGTGGTGGTGGGTTCATGATTTTGAAGGCTCGGATAAGTGAAAAATAGTAAAATCCACTGATGAACATTAATTTATTTACATGTCAATTTAGATATCATCAAAAAGTAAACAGTAATTCACAGTCACTTAAAAGAGTGGATAAAATGCATGCCATGAATGCATTTTTGTACATAAGAAATCCAAAGAGTATTTCTGACAATACAAATATGCTAGCTTTAAATCTGCTGTCAATAAGCAATTAAGAAGATTATACCAGCTGCATGATAAAGTTCCCCTAATCTTAACAACAGTAAACATGAACATGCCATTGTTGGAACAGCTCCCAGTTCCTCAAACTCACTGCAGTATAACATAAAAGGAATTTAATTAACAATTTAAGTAATAATTAGGTGATTTAAGAGGTTAGGGAAAACGATGAGTGGACCCTTATGGAAGGTGATTTCACCTTTGCTAAACACGAAAATAAAAAGAAATTAAAGCTGAGTACTTGAGTGCAATGCAAAGAATTTTTTCTCTCTCTTCTCTAACTCTTATTCAAAATTGCTCATCATTGTGCTGTTCTTCAAGTTTTCGCACTCTCGTTAAGTGCAGAGGAAAGAGAAGGCCAAGGGCCTGGTATGACGCTATTCTATACGAGGTGAGAAGGTGAAAGGTTAAAACATTTTGCAATTTGGAGGTGGTGTTTGTTAGTGTGTGTACTTCAGAATTTATTACCTCCTTAGCATCCATAGAAATTGCCTATTGTTTAGCATGCACTGTGCCTAAGATTAAGGCGAGCTTGCAGGGTATTTATTGTCTATTTACTTGGATATTCAAACAGGACTACCAGCAATCAAACCTGTCCCAGCACACAAATCCCCAAACAAAACACTCCTTCAAGTGCAAGGAAAGAGTAACTCGGGCATATTTATGGTTCAAGCACTACAATAACTAAGAATGTGATGATGACTGTTTGATGACTGTCCACAAACACTATATCAGTGCCTTTTGATGTACATCACATGCTCAAAGACTGTTTTTTTAGTCATACATAAATTAACTATAAAATTAAGACCATTATACAACCAAAAAGAAAGAAAAATTGTTTGCTACTGCATATCAAAACTGCTAATAGCAATGTAACATGGCACACTTCTTACTTAAACAGATGAGAGGAATTGTGCAAATAAAATATATGATAAAGAGCACAATACTTTCTTGGGGGCTAAAAAAAATGTAAAACTTGTAAAATATAAATTGAGCTATCATTACCTTTTAGACGGGCAACTTTCGACTTTTGAGGCACCTTGGAATATGATATCAATCTAATGGCAATTATATCATCTAAAATCCAAAACGAAGAATCTCCCATTTTCCTTTTCTCTACTCTGTTTATATTATCATAAATTGATGATTGCAAGGCAGCCGCAGATCCAGCGCAATCCCCCAGATCTTTGCTCCTTCCTCATTGCAGTTAGTCAAAAGATAAACAGAGATATCCCATGTCAACAAGAAGGTAATCATAAAAGAACAACAGAATTGTAAAACATATTTTGTTATAGATGAAATGATATGAGCATCCATGTATCCAGCATTTAGGACACCGCTATATATTCATATGAAACGTAAAACGATTTAATATCAATTTTCTTCAGGAGACTGAGCAGGTTGTCTTGCAAGTGGCGCATCAGTATTGTAACGTCTGCTGGGCCTTACATTATCCACAAAAATAATTCGTCCATCTAGTAACTGCAAGTACATAGTGTGAGATGCTTAAACTCAACAATATAAGCATGGTAAATTAGAGAAAAATGATGCAACTTTACCTTCCCATTCATTTCTGCCAAGGCTTTTTGGGCTTCCTCTTCTGTACTGAAAGTCACATACCCGTAGCCTTTTGATCTGTTCTTACCTTTATCCATTATTATTGTAGCTGCAAAAGAAAAAGAATCGGATATTAGAAAATAGTGAAGAGGGAATAGGGGTTGAGACTTAAAACAGAAATAGACCAAACCCTCAGTGACTTGACCAAATTGTGAAAAAGCATCAGCTAACATCTCTTTAGTGGTTGAGATAGATACGCCTGCAAAGAATGCCAGTTAATTTCATCAAAATTAGATGGTAAGATTGCAAATTCCGCAGCCACAGGTAGTACACAACAAAATGAAGGAAATCAAATACGAACATGTTTTCAATCTCAAAATATTAAGAGCAGCACAAGTAACTTGCGAAACAGTTATAAGTTCAAGGGAATTAGATGATGGCATGGTTGAATTTGTAAATATTTTATAGATGGATCCAGATAATTAAGGAAAACATCAATTCCATGCAATCAAATTAGTGTGGGCAATGCAATTGCCTTCCCTATGAGAGCAGAGGGCCTAAATACAAGCAAAAACCTACTGATGCATCTACAGAAGCTCACATTCACTAGCTGCATGATTAAATCACTGGATGGCCTCACTATGCAGTAAATAATGAAATAATTAACGACCTGATAAGGCTGCAAGGTGAAGAAACTATTCACCAGAAAAGTTCGAAATCAAATCAAAGTGGTTTTGATTTTGGAAAAAAATGAAACAATATCACTTGAGCAACACTATAAAATTATTCAAAGAAATCTCTAGGTCGGTATCCAAATATATGGCTCCGTCCGTTCCACCACAACCTAAAATATCAGATCCCCCCATTTGGATTCGACTGATTAATTTGGGCATACAAAATCGGGTTTAAAACTTCCTAATCAAAATTTATATTCCACAGAATCGGTTCGTTTAAAATGATGCATCACATAATATTTTGTCTGCAAAATAAAGAAGAAAGATGACATAATAGAAACACTCACAGAGAGAGAATACCTTTGACGATAAGCTTAGAAGTGAATCCTCTGTAAGATACGAGTTGAGCTGCTGAATTTTTCGAGTTTGAATGAGAGACTGCGGCATTTCTGAAAATGTTTTTTCTCATTAGCGCGGCCATTTTTGTAGGAGAGAGAATACATTCACTAGCTGCATGATTAAATCACTGGATGGCCTCACTATGCAGTAAATAATGAAATAATTAACGACCTGATAAGGCTGCAAGGTGAAGAAACTATTCACCAGAAAAGTTCGAAATCAAATCAAAGTGGTTTTGATTTTGGAAAAAAATGAAACAATATCACTTGAGCAACACTATAAAATTATTCAAAGAAATCTCTAGGTCGGTATCCAAATATATGGCTCCGTCCGTTCCACCACAACCTAAAATATCAGATCCCCCCATTTGGATTCGACTGATCAATTTGAGCATATAAAATCTGGTTTTAAACTTCCCTGTAGAACCTAAGGTGCTATAAGCAACTCTAGCAACCTTAGATCCTGCCCAAGATCACAAACTAAATTCACCAAGATGCTTCAAGATTGATTACTGCAGAATCTAACTTAGTTGAATCAATGGAGTGGACTACAATTATCTAACAAGAATTAAGAAAACAGAAGAATTAAAAGAAGCAGGGAACAAGAAGGATTTAACGTGGTTCAGTTAGATCTCTCTAGCTTACATCGATCCACGGGAGGGCAAAATAAGACCAGCTTTTATTGATTCACAAGATGATTTACAGAGCAATGCAATAAGCCTTTACAAAAGATCTGAACCTCTTATTTATACCAGTTCACCTCTCTCTCTCTAATTGGGTACATCATTAATGCTGTAGCATACCGAATTTCCCGCAGATCCCAGAGAGTAGAAACGCAGAGACGCAGCCCATTGAAAATCTCCAGAAAAATAGCCATTTCCAATTCTGTTGCCAAAGAAAATGCAGTACCCACCAAATTTAAGGGACACAAAAAAATGAACCAAGGAAAGTAGGAAGCGTAAAGCGCATGCAGCTCCTGAACGTTGAAAATGCAGCAGAAAATTAGAAGGTGGTGTTATATTTTTGCAAACTCAGTGTACTTATTTATTTTTGCAATTAGTGTTTGATTAAGATTAAAGAAATAAGAAAAATCGAGAAGATGAGTTTCTCTTTCTAGATATGAGCAATGCTTTTTTGAAGGCCAAAGACTCCTTCGGAATCGAGGCCAATGATCATGACAAATTCTTCACAAACTACAAATATGTGTGAAGGTAAAAAATTCCAGCCACCTTCAGAATAAATCCCTCCACTTTTGCCATTGGCAAGGTCTTACATGTAGTGGTAGGCACCACCAGATAGTCTTGGACTTTCGGTCTCTTAAACTCATAGGTTCTGTATCACCTTACATTGGAAATTTGAGCTTTCTAAAAGAACTACATCCCCAAAACAAGAGCTGCATCCATGAAATGCCTTCAGAAATTGATTGTTTACGGAGATTGGATGAACTAAATCTTAACAACAACTAAAACATGTTGGGAAAATCCTGCTAATATATCCGGTTGCTCAAACCTTGTCTGGATGGAGCTAGTGTTGGAAAAATCACTGTTCCCTCCAAAGATCTCCGCAAGATTTATGTCAACCAAATAATAATAGAAAAAATTAAATGGTGAATAATATTAATCACACAATACAAGATTACATGAAAAACTCTAAATCTAGAAAAAAAACTATGATCATTTTTAAAAGAATGATCAAAGAAAATTTTATTAGGTGAAAAAATAGTTACAATAACATTTTCAGTAAGTTTTCTCTCACCCAAACCCCAAATTCTTAGTGATTTGGATTGTTTAATTTGAACGGAATAATCAGCCACATTGATGACTAATTCACATTACATATAAATAAAGGGATGACTTGATGCTGAAATCTAGTCGTGCTATGTTATGACCAGACGATTGCCTCAACACTTTAAATTGTTTAATTGGAGACGGATCCTGCCCATACCTCGTTGCCTCGAGCAGACTCTTCAGACTATTCACCTCCTGACAAACCCACTTGTGTTCACAAAAACGGTTAGGTGCGGTGCCGAATGTTTTTCCGGCATGGCCCCTCCGACACGCAAGTCAGTTGTTGAGCCTTTTTTGAGAAAAACTTTTACCACAACCTCGTGGCTCTATTACCACTAATTTTAATTAGAAAGCTTAATTTCAAAAGGAAGAAAGACAAAGTAGAGAAAATGATTAAGAAAGAGAGAGTGAGCATAGAGAAATAGAGATGAGGGCTAAATAAGAGTAAGAAATAGAGATGAGGGCTACAAACTTTGTATCTTAAACCGCCGTTAGATTATTTGTAAATGAAAGCAACGGTTAGATATTGATGGCTTATGGAAACAGGTAATCACAAGGACTATGATTTTTTTTTAATTATATTGATATATTACAATTAGAATTTTATTGATATTTATAATTATAATTTCATCTTACTATCTTTGATAATTTTAAACTAGTACAGCCCACATTCCTATTCTCATATAATATCAAAGAGAGATATATATTCTTCTTCTCTGTTAATAAGGAGACGTTTTTACTTCTATCCAATTTAACTGGAACAAGAATTAAGTCCTTTCAATAGTTAGGACTCAGAACTCATACACGCTAGTTGAGAGTGTGGGGTGTGACAATGGGCCAAGAGACCATTGACAAGTACAAAAGAGTGCTTGCAATTAATTCAAACCGCTACACACGCTATTGCATCTTTTGAAAAAGAAAAATGGAATAGTTTTCCAAAATTAATTCAAAGAAGAAGATTTATTAATGATAATGTTAGAAATCTTAATATTATGTATCACTCATTTATTAAATAGTAGATTTTATAGTTTGTAAAATTACTTAACCACTTGATAAATGTTATATTTGTTGGGACTATATTGGGATTTAAATGTTGGAATATTTAGTATTGCATAAAAAAATAATTAACAATTTATCTTCGTACAACTAATTTTTTTTACGTCATAACTAACCTTAATTATTTTAAAAGTTACAGTATTATTAAATTGCCCTAACTAGTTATCAAAAGATGAAAGCATGTTAAAATAAGAAATTACTACGAAACATGTGCTTGAACAGAGGTTAAGGCTATGAACAATTAGGAAGAAACAACTTACAATCAAAGGTTAAGATTATCAACAATTTAAGGAAGGTATTGAGCAGAGAAAGAGACGGAATGGTTGTCTAAATTGCCAGTGACAAGAATACTTGTGTTGTCAAAAGAAATCTGATGGTTTGTAAATGGGTTGAATTTTTCGCTCGCTTCAACGACTTGCTTATGCCCAATATATTACTTTGCACAGTAGTATTTGGGATCCTAACAATCAACTCTTAATTTGGTCCCAATTAGTATAGTAATCATCTATTGAGCGGTAAAATATTAATTTTAATAGTCAGGAAATCCAATAAATAATAAATTAATAACACACATAAATTAAAACTTAACTGTCAGAAATCATAACATGACCCTACTCTTCAGTGGAGTTCTCTTGACAGATTATGTGAGATTTCCTACATTAAAAATATGTTAACGTTGTATTCAATAGCTCTTGAAAAGACTAAGCAGGTCTTCTTTGCATTTGATCACTGGCATTTCAGTTAAGTTTGTCGTTTACTTAAATTTTTCTTGCTTTCAAATTTCAGTGTTGTTGTTGTTTTTTTTTTTAATAAAATAATTTATTTAAACTAGTCATAGAAATAAGAGAGAAAAGGGGCCATTCCTTGACTCAAAGTCAATTATAATTATCAAAACTTGAGCGGACATTGCATGCCTAACTTCCACGCACCCTAAAACGGTTTGATTTGCTTTCACGCGTTCATGAATTTCCATGAAAGAGAGTGCCTTTCGTCTCTTTCCGGACAGTGACTACAATTATGGAAAAAATTATAATTCTCGTTAGATTGTAACCAAATTATTATCCCTAATTTTTCTAAGTTAAATAAAATAAAATTTATGCTTAAGTATAAATAATACTTTGGACATTCTTGTTATTTGTCCTTCTAAGATAAACAGCAACCTAATTATTTATTTGTTAGCCTGTTTTTTTTTTTTAATAACAGTTTGTTAGCATAAATATTTACCTGTGAAGTCGGGGAGGAGAAAATGTTAGAAAAAATAAAAAGAAAAAAATTAAGGGTGATAGAATCAGATTTTCTATTTTGAGCAAAGAATATACGTAAAAAGATATTAAATCTATTAAGTCTAATTGTCTATAACGGTAAATTGCATAACGAATAATTTATCAGCGTAAAATAAACTTTATTAGTACGAATTATCAAACTGTGTCGTGTGGTCTTTTACTGTGTCGTTGTAAAAGGTTAGTAGTTTAGTAGTTTAGTAATTTAATGCACCAATATTGTATATTCCACCTTACCTATCAATGTCTCTGGTTGCGAAAGACTGTTAAAAGCAACGTGTTCTTTCTGTTGTCTTAGGTAATTTTTTTGGTTATCCATGAGTTTTAATTGAAATACTTGGCTTCCAGTTATTTTGTAAAGCTGTTGAAAACTACCACAGTGGATAAAGATTAACCAGCTCATTCTTTACTATCGATTTTTTTTTTTAATGTAAAATTGCTGGTTTGTTGCTTAAAATTTTCAATAATAATTTCACTTATTTAGTAATTAGAGAGAGATAGAGAGGATTGACGGCCAATGTTTCGCGATTTGGGGTCAATTCAAAGTCAACTAACGTGTAAAACACGTGTATGCATCGAAAACGCTTAGATTATTTGTGTTCCAAGTGCAGCAAAAGTAAGAAAAGAAAAATTGATTTCGTTTCGTGAACTTCCAAGAAAGAAAGAAGACCCTTCACCCTCTTCGCGACAACAAATGATGTTGACATGACAAGTACAATCGCTATTACAGGGAACAGCATGAGACCGAGACTTGATAAAGGGCTTGTTAAATTTCAT
This sequence comes from Atalantia buxifolia, assembly GCA_030444775.1. Taxonomy (NCBI): domain Eukaryota; kingdom Viridiplantae; phylum Streptophyta; class Magnoliopsida; order Sapindales; family Rutaceae; genus Atalantia; species Atalantia buxifolia. The sequence continues at coordinate 11,904,439 of CM059838.1, forward strand.
GTTATTTTCTTGTTGACTGAATTGGAAGATATTGGCACTGAATTTAGTATTTAGTATTTTGGTTATTGTGAAGGGATCAGATATGGGCTTCCATAGATTAACTTGTATTTAGTTAATTAATTAATTAACGACATTTAGTATTTAACAAATTAAAATTTTGTGTTTAATCTATTTTAATTTTTTTTAAGAAAAAAAAAAAGATATGCCAGCAGGTAAAAAAAGATATAGCAACAGGTAAAAAAAGATTTAGTATTTAACCAATCCATACGTCTGCGGATCGGATGTAGATTTAACTTAATCTATATTCAATCCACCATTTTGCGTATTAGTTTCCGAATTAAAAACTTTTAGTTCTCTCCAATCCATGAACTAATGAAATAAAAAAAATCTAATATAAAAATAATTTTACTACTGATTAAATTTAAAATTGATTAAAATTTAAACAAATTAATTGTTTAAATAAAGATAAAATAATACATTAATTCATAGTTTTAAAATATAACACATCAAGATTAATTGTTCAAATAAAACTACAATAATACGTTCAAAGTTTCAAAATATAACACACTAAGATTAATTGTTCAAATAAAGTTACAATAATACATTAATATAACACCGAAATTAATTATTCAAATAAAGCCACAATTAATTGAAATGGCGAAGTTTCTGAAACCAAACACAGTCTAATCCTTCACCAGGGCTATTGCGCATGTCGAAAAGTGGTGATTACGGAGCCGTCAACGATGGGAACTAGGAGAAGCCGTACAGGTGGCGATCTTGAAGGTTGTGATAGTGTAATTGTTCGGCTGGAACCAGTGATTGTGAAGTGGCTCGATGGACTCGGGGAAGAAGATGGCTTGCTCTAGCTGGAATCGGGCGACCAACGTTCTTCAAATCGGTGTTGAGAGTGTATCGAACTAATATTGGGTGTTGCTAGTGCGTGTGACAGCGGGGAAGCTTAGGGTTTTTTGTTTGCAAATTGTTGGTGACTTGGCGTTATGTTACTTTACTTTTGGGTGACTTTTTGTTTAAAATCTTTAAATTATGTTGGTTCTTTTTCATTGTGCGTGTATGTTTTTGCTTTTATTTTGTTTTACAATTTTTACAAATTATATTTGTATATTTGATTATTTAATTATTTTTTATTTTATATTATTATTGGGTAATGCATAAGATATGTTATACTTTATGTAATTCTATAATATCACATTTATAATATTTTTAATTACATTTATAATATTTTTAATTAAATATTGTATATTTGATTATTTAATTATTTTTATTTTATATTATTATTGGGTAATGGATAAGATATGTTATACTCCTTATGTTACTATGTAATGTCACATTTATAATATTTTTAATTACATTTATAATGTTTTTAATTAAATTTTTAATGGGGTTAATAAAAAAAGAGGTGTTAAGAGATATTTAGAGGGGTGTCAATAGTCTCACTCTTAATTCAAACCGCTAGGCACGCTATTGCAACCAAATTGAGGGCCCATTTTTGTTTATTTCGTTGAAAAGTAGTTTGCACAATTAATTCAAACCGCTGCACACGCTATTGCATCTTTTGAAAAAGAAAAATGGAATAGTTTTCCAAAATTAATTCAGAGAACCAATAATGATGTTAGAAATCTTAATATTTGAATCTTAATATTATGTGTCACTCATTTATTAAATAATAGATTTTATAGTTTGTAAAATTACTTAACCACTTGATAAATGTTATATTTGTTGGAACTAGATTGGGACTTAAATGTTGGAATATCTAGTATTGCATAAAAAAAATAAAAACTTAATAATTTATCTTCACACGACTAATTGTTTTACATCACAACTAACTTTAATTAATTTGAATGTTACAGTATTATTAAATTGCCCTAACTAGTTATCAAAAGATGAAAGCATGTTAAAATAAGAAATTACTAAGAAACATGTGCTTGAACAGAGGTTAAGGCTATGAACAATTAAGAAGAAACAACTTACAATCAAAGGTTAAGATTACGAACAATTTAAGGAAGTTATTGAGCAGAGAAAGGGACGGAATGGTTGTCTGAATTGCCGGTGACAAGAATGCTTGTGTTGTGAAAAGAAATCCAATGGTTTGTAAATGGGTTGAATTTTTCGCTCGCTCCAACTAAATAATTACTTCGCACGGTAGTGTTTGGAGTCTGAACGATCAAATCTTAATTTGGTCCCAATGAATGTAGTAATTATCCATTAAGCGGTACAACATATATATATATATTTTTTTACTAGTCATGAAATTCAATATATAATTGATTAATAACACACATCAACTAGAATTTAACTGTTAGAATTCAAAATATGTTAGACTGCTTGTTGAAAGCAATATTCCCTTTTTAATTATATCCGTAACTTTGAATTGATCAATTAAAGTTGTATTCAATAGCTCTTGAAAATCACATAGAATAACAATCATTATAAATTATAATCAAAGACTAAGCAGGTCTTCTTTGCATTTGATCACTGGCATTTCAGTTAAGTTTGTCGTTTACTTTAATTTTTCTTGCTTTCAAATTTCAGTGTTGTTGTTTTTTTTTAATAAAATAATTTATTTAAACTAGTCATAGAAATAAGAGAGAAAAGGGGCCATTCCTTGAATCAAAGTCAATTATATATAATTATCAAAACTTGAGCGGACATTGCATGCCTAACTTCCACGCACCCTAAAACGGTTTGATTTGCTTTCACGCGTTCATGAATTTCCATGAAAGAGAGTGCCTCTCGTCTCTTTCCGGACAGTGACTGCAATTGTGGAAAAAATTATGTTAACGTGACAAATACATAACGTTATTACAAGAATAAGTTTTTGGACCCTAGACTTGAGGCAGGTTCTATCTAATTCTAAAGATTGTAACCGAATTATTACCCCAATTTTTTTAAGTTAAATAAAATAAAATTTATGCTTAAGTATAAATAATACTTTGGACATTCTTTTTATTTGTCCTTCTAAGATAAACAGCAACCTAATTATTTATTTGTTTGTCTCTCTCTTTTTTTTTTTTTAATAACAGTTTGTTAGCATAAACATTTACCTGTGAAGTCGGGGAGGAGAAAATGTTAGAAAAAATAAAAAGAAAAAAATTAAGGGAGATAGAATCAGATTTTCTTTTTTGAGCAAAGAACATACGTAAAAAGATATTAAATCCATTAAGTCTACTTGTCTATAACGGTAAATTGCATAACGAATAATTTATCAGCGTAAAATAAATTTTATTAGATTCTGATTATTTTCTAGAGTACGAATTATCAAACTGTGTCGTTGTAGAAAGGTTAGTAGTTCAGTAGTATTTGTAATTTAATGCACCAATATTGTATATTCCACCTTATCAATGTCTGGTTGCGAAAGATTGTTAAAAGCAACGTGTTCTTTCTTTTGTCTTAGGTAACTTTTTTGGTTATCCATGAGTTTTAATTGAAATACTTGGCTTCCAGTTATTTTGTAAAGCTGTTGAAAACTACCACAGTGGCTAAAGATTAACCAGCTCATTCTTTACTAGGGATGGCAATGGGGAGGGAAGGGGAGGGGAGGGGACCAATCTCCCCATACCCATCTTCGATATTTTACGTATGTCCCCGTCCCCGTTAGAATTATTTGAGAGAATTCTCATCCCCTCCCCGAATAATAACAGGGAATCCTCGAGGGTTCCCGATTCCCGAATAACTAATATATTTTTTTGTTTTTGATTTTGAGTTAATCATATTAAAATAAAAAATTCAAATAAAAGTAAAGTTCGAAATATATCTTACATTAATATCCATTACAAAAGTCACATCTATTAAATTAGTTAGTAACGCAATATGCAAGGGATGCAAACTTCTTTTACAAACTATCATGAACAAATTAATAGTTTAATACAAAATTGTTACAAATAAAATCAAATTTAAGTTCAAAATTAACTTTTTCAATGGTGGCATGGGCATTTTATAAATGTGGACTATTCTCTTTACAACACAATAATTAAGTTTGAATGAAATCAATAAAGAAATATTAGATTAGATTAGATTAGATATTAAAATTGTGATTCGTTGTGGGCAATTAAAACATCTAAAAATAAAAAAATATATTTAAGTTTAAAATATTTAATGAATATTAAAATTAAAACAAAATTGTTGGGCTAATAAAATCTACCTAGTCTTTTTAATGTCCTAAATAAAAAGTTAGGACTTTAATTAGTTAATTAAGCCTAAAAGTTTAATAATTTAAATATTTTGATATTTGTTATTTTTACTAATATTTATAATTTTATAATTCAAAATTTATAATTTATAATTTATTTACTAGTAATTTTTAAAAATAAAATTAAAATGGGGAAATGGGTAGGGGATGGGGATTCCATCTCACCCCCATCCCCTCCCTGAATAAGAAATTGGGTAAAAAAATTTTCCCGTCCCTTTCCCGAATAAGAAATTGGGTATGAAATTATCTCCATATCCTCCCCGAATAGGGAAAATCCCCGAGGGTACCCGTACCCGTGGGGATTTTGATTTTTGCCATCCCTATTCTTTACTATCGATTTTTTTTAATGTAAAATTGCTGGTTTGTTGCTTAAAATTTTCAATAATAATTTCACTTATTTAGTAATTAGAGAGAGATACAGAGGATTGACGGCCAGGATTGACGGCCAATGTTTCGCGATTTGGGGTCAATTCAAAGTCAACTAACGTGTAAAATAAATGTATGCATAGAAAACGCATAGATTATTTGTGTTCCAAGTGCAAGAAATTAAGAAAAGAAAAATTAGTATTTGAGTAGTGATCACATGTCTCCTTATCTAAAAAAATGTTTTTACAAGTACAAACAACAAACTAGGATTTTAAAAGTCTTTTATACTAAACACTAAAAGTACATGAATTTATCAAAATAAGTAATTTTGAATAGGTATGGGATAATAAAAATTTTACTTGCCAAAACAAATTAAAAAAATGTGACACTTAAATTAAATGTTGACAAAAATCGATAAAAATCTAATGAGAATCTCAAAAATAAGAAAGATATCTTCAGACAAAAATAGAAGTGCTCAAGAAAAATTTGGCGACAATCTGCTAATCCATATTAAAATTGTCACTTTGACTCACATTCTTTTCCTCAAGAACTTCAGAATGATATATTATGAGCCTAAGACAAATAGCTATCGCTCAGGTTATGGCCTTGTGAAGACATCCTATTCATTCTCTCTAGGCCATCCTAAATCAATAGAGCAACTTAGACGTGTCCAACATGTTTGCATTCAAATTTAGGTAAAAATCTAATCTTATTCAAGGTACATATAGGTGCCTATGAAGTCTCATACCGGAGATAATGTGAAAGCAAATCATGAATTTAATCATTCAGCCAATTTTGGCCTGAGCATTTTTTTTTTCTTTTAACACCTAGACTTTTTCAATCAAAGCTTAAAAAACCTAGAATTTATATTTTATAATATTATATATTTTTTTAATTTATTTTGTTATTTTATAATTTTATATTTTATTTTAATGAAATTAGACTTGAAAATATAAGTTTTAAATGTTTAAAATTTTAAATATAGATAATAAGTGGACCAAATGAAGAAAATAATAGATATTTTATAATATTCTTCATAAAAATCCAAGTTTGAGCTGGCCCATAAGCTTGTCTAGCGAAGTCTGGGTACCCACGTTGCCCAAGGTTCCGTCTGAATCTAGGCTGTGCCGATATTTATGGCATCCCATATGGACAGAGAGGAGATCTTTTCAGTTGACTGAATTAAATAAAAATTTATTACAATCATATTATTTATTAACAGCAAAAATAAAACGAAGTGAAGAAACACGCATGCAAGACTTAGAGAAGTCAATTAAAAGCTGGGAGTATCATCAGCTCAATTGGTTATAAATAGCGTAGAGCCATCCTCCCGTTGTTGCAGAACTGAAGGAAAGAGAGACAGAAAGAGTGTGTGTAGGTGATTATAATTAAGAAGATATAATGGGTGGTTCAAAAAGGGTGTGGGTGAGTGAGTTAATTTTCATATTATTGGTAGTAAAAGGGTGGTGGAGTGAGGGATGTTTGGAGCAAGAGAGGTCTGCTCTCCTCCAACTTAAACATTTCTTCAATGATGATCAACGTCTTCGAAACTGGGCAGATGCAGCAGATGATGAGAATCATCCAGATTGTTGTCAGTGGGAAGGGGTTGAGTGCAACAACACCACTGGCAGAGTGATTGAATTAGATCTACGAGATACAAGGAAATGGGAATCAGCAGAGTGGTATATGAATGCCTCTCTGTTTACTTCCTTTCAACAATTAGAGTCTCTTGATCTAAGTTTTAACAATATAGCCGGTTGTGTTGAAAATGAAGGTCCTTAATTTACTCTATTTTAATTCTTCCTCGTAATTTCTTTCACGTATCTGATCCCTTTTGGCTTTTGTTTAATTTGTACATGATACAATAAAATTATGTTTTATTTTTTGGCAGGTCTAGAGAGGTTATCAAGGTTGAACAACTTGAAGTTTCTTGATTTAGGCTATAACTACTTCAACAACAGCATCTTTTCATCTCTAGGTGGTCTTTTATCACTCAGAAAGTTATCATTAGCTGGTAATGGATTGAATGGAAGTATTGATATCAAAGGTAAGCAAGCTTCATCCCTTCTCCCGTCTCATCTTTTGTGGATCTTATTTCACTGAGCAGCTGGAGGTACTGATATTAGATCTAGCTAGACTCTTGCTGGTGTAAGCTTCAGGGCTTTGAGTACTATAAAAATACGTCTAAAAAATTATCAATATATGCAATTTTCAATGCTTCTCATAATCAGACACAATTCAATCTAATTATTTTGTATGTCTTGTCTTCAAAAGTAAAGAATTATACTCCGATTGGAAATCGACATTCGTGGCTTTTTATCTTCTGTAATGCTCTTTCTTCTCAAGTTTATGTCTTGTCTTCCTCGTAATTTCTTACATTTATCTGATCCCTTTTGGCTTTTGTTTAATTTGTACGTGATACAATAAAATTATGTTTTATTTTTTGGCAGGTCTAGAGAGGTTATCAAGGTTGAACAACTTGAAGGTTCTTGATTTAGGCTATAATCACTTCAACAACAGCATCTTTTCATCTCTAGGTGGTCTTTCATCACTCACACTCTTATCATTGGCTGCTAATGGATTGAATGGAAGTATTGATATTAAAGGTAAGCAAGCTTCATCCCTTCTCCCGTGTCCCATCCTTGTGGATCTTATTACATCGACCAGCTGGAAGTATTGATACGAGAAATTATCAATATATGCAATTTTCAATGCTTCTCATAATCAGACACAATTCAATCTAATTATTTTGTATGTCCTGTCTTCAAAAGTAAAGAATTGTACACTAAATGGAAATCGACATCGTAGCTTTTTATTTTCTGTAATGCCATTTCTTCGTTAACGAGTTTATGTCTTAACAGATATTGGATTGAAAAAAAGAAAGTTTTGATATTCAAGGCAAGTCATAATAACCTGCATCTTATTTGTCTGCCGATATCCAAATTTGTGCACTGAATTTAGTATTTTGGTTATTGTGAAGGGATCAGATATTGGCTTCCATAGACCAACTTGTATTTAGTTAATTAATTAATTAACGATATTTAGTATTTAATAAATTAAAATTTCGTGTTTAATCTATTTTAATTTTTTTTAAGAAAAAAGAAAAAGATATGGCAGCAGGTAATTCCTTACAAATTTAAATTCAGGGTTGTCAGCAAAATATACCTGCTTAAAGCCACTCAGTCGGGCCCTTTGAGGGCTGCTTTAAATTTTTCGGATCAGCTATATTCTTTTCTTATTAATGAAATTCTTTTCGCCGAGATTTAACATAAAAAAAGGAGAACATAAGTTATTTAATTAACCCTGTTTTAAGTGTTGGCATAAATGCAGGACTGGATTCCTTGAGTAACTTGGAGGAGCTAGACATGAGCTTCAATGCAATCGACAATCTAGTGGTTCCTAAAGGTATACAAAATGTTCAAATATTAATAATTTGGAGGACAGTTTAATTGATTTGATTAGGGAATGCCCAATGACACTTACCCGAAATAATTTAATCCGAAATTGTATCCCAAACAGATTTCAGAGGTTTGAGGAAGTTGAATACCCTTCATTTAGGGGGAATTGGAATGATAGATGGAAGTAAGGTGCTGCAATCAATAGGATCACTACCATCCCTCAAAACGCTTTACCTTTTGTCTGCTAATTTTAAGGGAACAGTAGTTAGTCAGGGTAAGTAAACTTTTTATATCGAAAATAATTTAATTAATATATATATATAGCTAAATTTATTGTTTCTACCTCATTCTAAATAGAATCGCACAATTTCACCAACTTGGAAGAATTAATATTGGTCGAGTCTGATCTCCATGTAAGCCAGTTTCTGCAAAGCATCGCATCATTCACTTCGTTAAAGTATTTATAAACTTAATGAAAGATGATGAGGAGCCATAATAATGACAAAAACAACTGTAAAATAGTGCGCTGTTGTAGTGTTGATTGAAAAATAATATTAATTTTTTATTTAACACTATAACGCCGTATAATTTTACAGTTATTTTGTTGCCATTACGTCAGATTCCACTGTTCAACTATCAGTACTCAAACTTAATTTTTAATATGTACTTTAAAGATTTTATGCAATTATTTATCCATGTGTACTGAAGGATGAATTATATATTTTTCAGGACTCTGTCAGTTAGTGCATCTGCAAGAGTTATACATCCGCGGTAATGACTTGAGAGGTAGCTTGCCATGGTGCTTGGCAAACATGACATCCCTTCAAGTGTTAGATGCCTCTTCTAATCAACTTACTGGAAACATCTCCCCAGCCCTTTGTGAGTTGGTGCTTCTGAGAGAGTTATACATTCATAACAATTATTTAAGAGGTAGCTTGCCTTTGTGCTTGGCAAATTTGACTTCCCTTCGAGTATTAGATGTCTCTTACAATCAACTTACTGAAAACATCTCCTCAGCTCCCCTCATGCATCTAACATCTATGGAAAATCTCATACTTTCAAATAATCACTTCTTCCAAATCCCTATTTCACTTGAACCACTTTTCAATCTCTCAAAACTCAAGAATTTCAGTGGTGAAATATACGCAGAAACTGAGTCACATTATAATTCTTTGACCCCAAAATTCCAATTGACTTCTATCTCACTGTCTGGCTACGGAGATGGTGGCACATTTCCCAAATTCTTGTACCATCAGCATGACTTGAAGAATGCTGATCTCTCACACCTTAACTTGACTGGAGAATTTCCAAATTGGTTGCTAGAAAACAATACAAACTTAGAGACGCTTCTTCTTGCCAATAACTCTCTTTTTGGATCATTTCGGATGCCAATTCATTCCCAACAGAAATTAGCAACATTGGATGTCTCCAACAATTTCTTTCAAGGCCATATCCCAGTAGACATCGGAACATATCTGCCAGGCATAATGCAATTAAACTTATCTAGAAATGCTTTCAACGGTACCATTCCCTCTTCATTTGCTGATATGAAAATGTTGAAAAGCTTAGACATATCCTACAATCAGTTGACTGGTGAAATCCCTGAGCGCATGGCCATGGGTTGCTTCTCATTGGAAATTCTTGCATTGTCAAACAACAGTTTGCAAGGTCATATATTCTCTAAAATATTTAACTTGACAAATTTGAAGAGGTTGCAGTTGGATGGTAATAAATTCATTGGAGAGATCCCAGAAAGCTTATCTAAGTGCTATTTGTTACGAGGATTGTATCTGAGTGATAATCATCTCTCTGGTGAGATTCCAAGATGGTTGGGTAATTTGTCAGCTTTACAAGATATTATAATGCCCAATAACAATCTTGAAGGACCAATTCCAATCGAGTTCTGTCAGCTTGAATTTCTCCACGTTTTAGACCTTTCAAACAATACTATTTTCGGAACCTTACCATCTTGTTTTATTCCAGCATATATCGAACAAGTTCATTTGTCAAAAAACAAGATAGAAGGACCGTTGGAAAGTATAATCCATGACAGCCCCAATTTGGTGACATTAGATCTCAGTTATAACCGCTTACACGGAAGTATTCCAAATCGGATTGACAGACTTCCTCAGTTAAGCTACCTTCTTTTGGCTAATAATTATATTGAAGGCGAAATACCAGTTCAATTATGCCGGTTGAAGAAAGTGCGGTTGATTGATCTTTCTCATAATAATCTATCTGGTCATATTCCTCCTTGCTTGGTCAACACTTCACTCAGTGAAGGTCGTCATGAGGCAGTAGCCTCACCTTCATATGAGGCTTCAAATGGATCTCGGATGGGAAAGGAAGAAACTGTACAGTTCACAACAAAGAATATGTCCTACTATTATCAAGGAAGAATTTTGGCGAGTATGTCTGGGATTGATCTTTCTTGTAACAAACTGACAGGTGAGATTCCTACTCAAATTGGATATCTTACAAGGATTCATGCGCTAAATCTATCTCATAACAATTTGACGGGCACAATCCCGACAACATTTTCAAACCTGAAGCAAATCGAAAGCTTGGACCTCTCCTACAACCTACTGCATGGGAAAATCCCTTCTCAGCTCATTGTGCTAACTACATTGGCGGTCTTCAGAGTAGCATACAATAACTTATCAGGCAAAATTCCAGATAGAGTTGCACAATTTTCAACTTTTGAGGAAGATAGCTATGAGGGGAATCCTTTTCTTTGTGGACAACCACTGTCCAAAAGTTGTGATGATAATGGATTAACAACAGTGACAACAAAAGCTTACACTGAAAATGAAGAAGGTGGTAGTTTAATCGACATGGACGGTTTCCTGATCACTTTTACAGTATCTTATGGAATTGTGATAATAGGAATTATTGGGGTTTTGTACATAAATCCCTATTGGCGGCGAAGATGGTTTTACCTTGTTGAATTATGTATGACCTCTTGCTACTATTTTGTAGCAGACAATCTTGTTCCTAGAAGATTCTATGGTGGATGGATTTAATTTCATTACATTACAACTTATATGTAATTTTCAAAGATTTTTCTTTTGCATGCATGGAATAGCAACTCAATGAAAGTATTTGATGCAAATTGTCCAAGAACAACTTAGTAATTTCATTGCTACTATTCGGTTGTATATATACACTTAATGAAATTTTTAACCATTAGGAATTTCTTTAGATGGCGGCCAAAACTAACAGATTTGGGGCTCTACTTCTACAAATCATAACAGGCAAAAGGTCTCTCTTTTACACGGTCTGAATGAAGATTAACTTACGCCCTCTGGAGTGTGTGCAAGTTCTCTATTAAACTTCAGGGTTGAGATTTCAGGTCCAGATGAAAGTTAAATGCAGGCGACGAGACTTCACTTGAAGTAAACTGGGACAAACTTAAAATAAACAAATTACAGTCCAAGGTAAGAGTAATGGGTAGCTCAACTTATCGAGGATAATTAGGACTTGGAATAACTATAAGATTTGCAACTCTTGTTATATGCTAGTGGGGATTTAGGTAGCAATTATCGCCTTGGAAGTTGCAGTAACCGATTCATATCCTCCTTTATTTCCGAGGGTAACCCAGCTCTATACAAGATCAACAAGAGAAGGTTCATTTAAGAAATTTCACAACCCACAAATTTTTTTTTCTTTTTGCCCTCTTCCTCACAACAAACACACCAAGCCGTGCACAAAATAATCCTATTTTATTCATGTCATGAATCCAAAAACTATCCCAGCTCATTTTGTTTAACCAGCATAACTAAATTGTGGGTATAAATGAACACACTTTCGAAGCCTGTAACTTATAGTAAGCTCAAACCCAAAAATGACATTTAAATCCTGCAAGTGTTTTTCATCATCCCTAACAAAAAGAAACAAGAATAATTATATACCAATAATTTTTTCCATAAAAAATGCTGATTTGAGTTGAAACACTATACAAACTGGGTCTTATACACTTGCAGAAAGCTACACGGTAGACAAAATCTAGCAGCTACATAATGGTATCACTTTCAGCTGGTCATGAATGGTGTGCATTCAGCAGTACTCGATAGACCATGTCTATGAATTGATTGTCCTATTACATATAAAAGCTGGTTAGATATACAGGGAAAAAAATAATAATTGAAAATGCATCACAAAAAATAAGTGTCTCGCATTAGTGTTTGCACTCTAAGCATGGCAAAGTGGTGCGGGGTTTCATGATTTTGAAGACTGGGATAAGTGAAAAATAGTTCAATCCACTGATGAACATAAATTTATTTACATGTTAATTTAGACATCATCAAAAAGTAAACAGTAATTCACAGTCACTTAAAAGAGTTGATAAAATGCATGCCATGGATGCATTTTTGTACATAAGAATTCCAAAAAGTATTTCTTACAATACAAATATGCTAGCTTTAAATCTGCTGTCAATATGCAATTAAGAAGATTATACCAGCTGCATGATAAAGTTCCCCTAATCTTAATAACAGCAAACATGAACATGTCAGATGCAATTATAGCTTCGAGCATTTGCATAACCAGAAATCCTAACCTGAACAAGCACCAGAAGTGTCTCTCGGACTTTCTCCTTGCTGATAAATGGTCCGCTGTTTGAAGTAAGAGCAGGAGTAAGAGATAGTGGAGGGGTTGGTGGTGGAAAAGGTTGAAGCACTGGGGCACCATATGGGCGTTGCAGACTCAAGGGAGGATTAAGTGGCGGAGCTGTTGGTCTAGATGAAGAGACAGGCTCCATCATCCGTGCATAGGAGGATGGAGGAGGAACAAAGAATAACGAAGGCTTTACAAGATTAGGCGTCCAGTTGCCAGATTCAGAGGTGTCAACGGGTGGCATTAAAGGGGTAGGTGCTGATAGAGGTGGGGATGGTATTTGCAAGGTTGGCACGATAGGAAAAGCAACACTGGTGGGATGAGAAGGTACAGAAATAGTTGTATTGGACTGGTAAGGTTGTGCAGAGATTGCTGCATTAGAAGTATTCCCCACAGTCAAAGCTGTCTGCAATGATAAGGACAGATGTCATATACAAGGACTTCATAGAAGTTGAACCTCACACAAAAATGAAGTGATAACATATGAAAATGGTATATGACTTGCCGCATTTTCGTGGTAATGTTGCATACTTATGTAGAAACATATTATTTCAAAGAAAACATACACTGAAGAAGTTCACAAAAGCAGGATCTTCAGGAACGTCAGCAGCATTTGGGGGAGTTGACTCTAGAGGACCATCCATAACTGCCATAGTTGGAACAACTTCCAGTTCCTCAAACTCACTGCAGTTTAAGTAAACACGAAAATAATAAGTTCACAAAAGGAACTTGATGACCAATTTAAGTAATAATTAGATGACATAAGAGGTTAGGAAAAATGATGAGTGGACCCTTATGGAATGTGATTTCACCTTAGCTAAACACGAAAATAAAAAGAAATCAAAGCTGAGTCCTCGAGTGCAATGCAAAGAATTTTTTCTCTCTCTTCTCTAACTCCTCTTATTCAAAATTGCTCATCATTGTGCTGTTCTTCGAGTTTTCGCTAGAGTAGAGAAAGCTATCCTCCCGTTACGTGCAGAGGAAAGAGTAGGGCAAGGGCCTGGTATGACACTATTCTATAGGAAGTGAGAAGGTGAAGGGTTAAAATATTTTGCAATTTGGAGGTGGTGTTTGTTAGTGTGCGTACTTCTGAATTTATTACCTCTTTAGGATCCATAGAAATTGCCTCTTGTTCAGCATGCACTGTGCCTACGAGTAAGGCGAGCTTGCATGGTATCTATTGTCTATTTACTTGGATATTCAAACAGGACTACCAGCAACCAAACCTGTCCCAGCACACAAATCCCCAAACAAAACACTCTTTCAAGTGCAAGGAAAGAGTCACTTGGGCATATTTATGGTTCAAGCACTACAATAACTAAGAATGTGATGACGGTCCACAAACACTATATCAGTGCCTTTTGAACTACATCACATGCTCGAAGACTTTTTTTTCAGTCATACATAAATTAGCTATAAAATTAAGACCATTATACAGCTAAAAAGAAAGAAAAATTGTTTGCCACTACATATCAAAACGGGTAATAGCAATGAATTATGGCAGACTTCTTACTTAAACAGATGAGAGGCTACAAATAAAAAAATTGTGCAAATAAAATATATGATAAAGAGCATAATACTTTCTCGGGGGCTAAAAATAATATACAACTTGTAAAATATAAATTGAGCTATCATTACCTTTTAGATGTGGCAACTTTCGACTTTTGAGGCACCTTGGAATATGCATTCAGAATCCTGCATTTGGAAGTCAAATAAATAATGTTAATAACAATTTTGCAATAGAAAAATTAAAAATTGATAAATGGCAGTTGTAATTTATGTATGCGTAAAGATAGCATCACATCCAGGGTCCTCCCATAAACATGCTTGTAACAAGAATTAGTTTGCCTCAACTGTTAGCAACTGCTAACAATATACAATAGTAAAAATCACTCTTATGAACTCAACAATACTAGGCACCAATAAGAGTATGATACAGCCATTCTAAATGGAAGAGAATACAACTGTTTTACAACTATGTTGCATCAGGAGATATGTTAGGAGGATTAATCCAGATACCTTCCAACCCAATTAGGAAAACTGAGTCAGAAACCAGGAGCCGCAAATGAACCTTACAATCTTGAAGGAAGAAGGAGACTTGGGGCATTTTTCCAGATAGGTGACTTACTAGATCTCCTGCCAAGAGAATATCTATTGCTTTGAACCTCCATTGAAATTTCTTTTCCCTTTTTCTTGTTTTGACTTGGAACTTTCCAGCATCATCTATTTGATCTTTTTTAAAGCTAAAATAGCAATCTATGGGTTGTCAACATCTTATCTCCCCCACCCCCCCGGGCCCCCAAAAAAAAACAATCAATGAGTTGTCAATAAATAGCGCCTACTCAACTTAAGTTTTCCAATGGATGACAATGTGCAAATCGACCTAGCAGCCACATTTTTCCCTCCTTTCAACCACCATTAGGCAACTTTTGTAACCTTTCTTCATTGCCTACATCTACAGAACTATCATATAAAGACTACATTATTATTGGGATAGAGAAAAAAATACAGACTATATTATTATTATATCTCATTTTACTAATTAACTAGTGCAAGACTTATTTAGTGTCAAATCAAGAACTAATTAGAAAAGATAACTCATGATAATACAGACCTTAAAAAGCAATAGCTAGCAACACCCCATATACTCCTATTTTAGCCTTCACTATCCTGGTAAAAACACAATTAAGCCTTGCAAAAGAACATTCACAAGTAAATTCAACATTAATTAAGATTAAGTATCTACTGCACCTTCAATCAATGACTGGGTGAATAGCATGGTCAACCATCTAGTTCCTGTAGCCCTCCTTGTACCTATGTTAGTTACAGTTTACATATTAAGCCACGAAAATGACGGATCACAGCCTGGTAAAGAAAGCCATTAATTAATAGTTTTTGTTTAAAAAGTTCTCGTTTAGATCTTTTCTATTCAATGAATCAATGTAATCCAAGGAGAACTCTTCCATTTCAAGCAGTGTTAGAAGATAATTGGAAAGCCTAAAGATAATATACAAGGACCAAGATATCAATTAGGTCAAATAGTGAATGTCAAATATAAAAAATAAATAAAAGAAGTTGTACATGATCATTTACTATCAAGTTCTGTAAAATTGAAAATACCATTACCCCTGTAGAGATTCTCAAACAACTCTTTAGCAAATTATAAAATAGTTAAAAAAAGAACAAAAGTTTAAAAAAAAAAAAATGTACAACATCCATATCAGGAGATTTTTTTCTTCTCAATCAAAATATGTTCTAGCCGTGAAGCAATTGAAAAGCTTAACACTAAGTGAATTATTAAGAATTCATCATTTAAATTCCCAAATCGCAAAATGTTGGTGCAACTAGGAAAGCGCAAATGCAATCACTTAACTATAACTAACACAAGAAACACCAATAGTGAGAAGCCCACTTTGTATCAAATTTCAAACAGATAAATAGAGGTCATTATAAAGACACTCAATTAAAAGCCTTTCAAACAGCTTTTGCATGCAACAAAAACAAATCAAAGGCGATGTGAATGTATTCAAAGACTAATTTACAATCATCTACAGGACATAAATATCTTGGATACCTACTCTCTATACCTTACTGTCCCACTGAAAATCATCAAATCCCTCCAAACAAAAATGACAAAATGGATAAGAATTGTGTGGTTAAACTTCAATAACTTAGCAGCCACAGCAAAAACTTATGTAGGCACGCAAGCCACTCAAATAATCATATTGTTTGCTTTCCAAACAAAAGCCACTTTGTAATGAATATTCATAAATTGCTACTACCATGTTTGTCAAAACACGTGAAAACCACCATAACTAACTAAATGTAACTGATGATCATCATCACGTTCATGGAATCACATATCCGACAGTATTAATTAGTGCAAATGGCATGCTTCTTAAAACTCCCTATTTATCACATGGGCGCCATTCCAATCAACCAATGATTATGATCTAGTCGGCATATTCAACCCACGAGCGAGTAATACCTCCTATTGCTTCTTTACATTTCTCAATGAAATTCCACATTCTAACCATACTTCTGAACTTGTTGCTCCCATAGACTAATACAATATAAAGATTTCTTCCCACACCACCTCAGCCCCCACTCCTAAAAGACCAATTTAAATTCTCATTGGCTGTACAACCTATAGTCCATACCAAATTGAAAAATTTACAAATATAGAACCTCAAAGAATCTTCTTGCGTTCCATTTTTTACGGCAAGAAAATTGACTTTTACCACATGCAAGTCAACAAATAAAACAATCATGTCTTTGTGAGATGCACATTTTCAGACGAATCTGAAGAGCAATGAAACCGTAAAAACCTAATATGAGAACACCGAGGACTCCAGATATCACCTATAGAACCTTTGGTCCACCCTTGCATGATAAAAAAAAATTGAAGGCTTCGTCACCAACTTCCCAGCTTGTTTTGTTCTCCTATCTCCTAAATGTAAAGGAAAGGCAACCCGTTCTTTTTTCCAATCTTAAGGACGACTCTGGTATAAAATAGTCAGTTTCTATACAAAAATAACTCCTTTGCACTTGGCATTCCACATCTCGAAATAAAAAGCATGCAAGGAGGAGAATATAATATCATTGAACAAGTTTTATTAACCAAACTTCAAAGATGCTACGCAAAGCAAAAAAGGAATCTGTACAAGCCAGATCCCAAGAATAATAATTCCAATACACAATTCACGAAAACAATAACTAAAACCAGGTTCATGAGGCCTCAGCAGAAGCAACATGTAATAACCATACTCTATTATTTGAAACACATTTCCAAGTTTGGTTAAGATTCTAAACTATTCTCTATCTGTCAATTATTAACATGTAAAACATAATAATATACACTTAAACGACTACAGTAGTAAAACCAGTAAAACAACAATACCTGCTAAAAAGATTTGCTACCTCTTCACATTCACGAGCATTGTAGAACCAAATCCCATTTACTTCTTGGGATGCATTTCGATATAACAAATACGGAACCTGAACTTCAAACTCAAAATCTCCCAAAAGATTTTCCACTAAATTATCTGCACATATCCAAGATATTGAAGCTTATCAGTGCAAAAACATATGCAAAAAGACATGAAGGTTAGGAGACATAACTAAAACTTAGCAACAACTGATAAGCACAACAAGACATGAAATATAACACTAGTTGTAAACAAGATAGACACATGGTATCTAAAAAATTGTACCAAGCCCCTCTCCTGATTGTCATAAAACGGCCAATATTTAACCCTAAACAACAAAATTGCAAATACTCTGGCCTCTATATTATTGGCATATAAATATTTTCGGTTAGGTACATTATATTCTTCGTTCTAAAACCTCAATTATTAGCTAGTACTGTGATAAAATGATTCGTCGCTGAACTTAAAACTAGTTCACGTACAAATAATCAAAACTGAAGTAGAAGCAACGATAAACCAACCTGTATTACGTCGATTCATCACAACAAACTGAAATCGAGGCTGTGTGTTCCTGAAAATTGAAAAAATAATAATTTCACCAACTTCATATGTAATACAATCTCCAAAACACCGAATATCAAATAAAAAAATGGAAAGCATAAGAGAGAAAAGAATCTAATTTTATTGACCTTTTGACGACGAAGAGAGAGCCTTCAACATCCTTACGACTCCATTGGCTGAGGTCGATGTTGAACTCGTAGAAGGTGACATGAGCGGCCGTGATGAGGATCTCCTCAATGAATGGATCGATTCGCTGAAGAACTGTCAGGTTTAGGAGTTTTGTGCTCTGCTGGTCCAGGTTAGGCATCAATTTTCCGTTCTGCGACATTTTTTATAGTCGTTTTGGGCTCTGCCCCCAGCACAAGCCCCAAGGTCTTTCTGCGAGCTCCCTCTTTTGTAAATGATGAGATAGCCGAGAGAGAGTGAAAGAGTTGAACAGCCAAACAAGGTGAGGTGAACAGTTTCGGATTGAGACTCGAGATTGATCTTTGCTTTAACTTCTTTTAAACATTTGGGAAATAGCATTTATTTCTTTCAATTTCTCTCCTGTTTTTTTTCCTTTATGTCATTTAGACCCCAAAATTAGATTTATTTTAATTATATTTTACCCATTCAGTATTGACCCCCTTTTATTTTTTAAATTGTCAATATATAATGTATTAGAATAATGTTAGAAATCCCAATTATTATCTCAATGTTTCAATCATAACTAATGTGATAACTCATCAGTAACTGCAACATTAACTCAATTATTAATGTTTATCATGAAATGCCGAGATTATTATTCAAGAAAAACTTAATAAACATGAATGACTAATATAATGTGACAATTACAGCTGAATATTAGTACAATAATTAGGATCCCTAAAGTTAGTGAATGTATTATAATATAAGCGTGCTGTTACAACGCTTCATATGTCTCTCAAATTCAATTGAGTAATTTCAGAGACCTGATTACCTTTTGAAAGATGGTAATTTTTGTTCTATTTTTCACTATTATTTACCATTCATCTACGTACGTCACTTGATTTTTTGCGATTAATATGCTTAAATGGATCTCTTAGATATAAATAAAATAAACGATAAGTCTAAGAGAAAAAAAAATTGAGGACCGAAATTATTACACCTACAACAAATTTGCCCAGAGAGCAATAAATCAAACTTGCTTAGGAAGTACAATGATTAGTTAATAACTAAAAGAGCCTTCACCTGACATGTTAAAGCTTCTGTCAAGCAAACACCCATTGAAAGCTGTTTAGGTCCGTATTAGATCATCGGAAATTTGACAAAATCATAAAAACCCTCAACTTAGAAATTCCAAGTATCAGGCAATAGTCCGACTTTATTGATATTGAGAGTAACACAGTAGAAGTTTCGTACAGATTTTGCTTCCTACTTTTCCTTTCGAATGGTAGATGTAACCAGTTACAACGTCAACACAGAGATGCCAACACAGCTGCTGGCCACATTTTCACCTTGCATTATATAAATCCAGCAGCTTTGCTTATTCAGTTGCTTTGCCTTTCCGCCTGCTGCTACTTCCAGTTTCCAACAAATAACAAACCATAGAATCAACATCATCCCCAAATATGCTATATGCCTCAATTACTTGCAAATAGCTGAATCCCATCGAAAGCACCATCTGCATGCTGCTGCTGAGTACGGTATCCGATAACTCACATCCTTTCCCGCCTTCCAGCTTGGTCTCACTACATGATGATCCTGCATTCCAATATTAAATATTATTAACAAGGATCTAGCAATCTAATTCAGACCAAATTAGGGAAACAGAACCGAAACCAAAAAGTTTTTGAGTGTCAAATACAAACAAAACTGCTCTTAGTTGACATCTTAGTTGAAATGCTTCAGTCGTCTCAGTCTTGAGAAGTTAAAACAAGTCATGACTTAACCCACTCATTAGAATTGCACTTGCATTGTCCACTGAAAATATACTCACTAGCTCCAGAAGATGATGGTTCAGCCCCCGAAGTAGATGATTCTTTATGGCCAAGCTGCTTCTTCAAATTGTCACCTGCAAGATACTCAGCCCGAGAGACTTCCATTACCATGCACTCGATTTCCTTTTCAGTAAGTTCAAGATCAGAATAAAACCGCCCCTCAGCTAGAAGCGCCTGTAAATATTGAAAAAAAATAAGCATAGAATCTAGTTATCCACAAATAAATTCAAATATTTTGCTGAGAATTGTTTGCACAAAGAAGATATTTACGTTGTCAATCTGCTGGTCTTGTTGAGCTTTAATGGCAGCCTTAACTTGATCCTTGTCCACATTTGTCTGTACAGAAAAAACTAATGTCAGCTAACAAATCGTATATTGAAGTAAAAGCTCCATTGAACTGCTTAACAAACCCAAAGAAACAGTCTGGGAAAATCCCCAACACAGTTGACATTGACTGGTCGGTAAGGACTATTATACTCTTCTTTCAAGCCTTATAAGACGTTTCAATTTCATCCAATAGAACAATCATGGAAAAAGAAACTCATGCATTTGAAGTTTCTAAAGAATAAACACTGTTATTGTCATAATAAGCACGCTCTTCCATGAACATATAATCATCTCAGTCTTGCCCTCTATAACATCATTTTTTAATGCCATAAAGAAACAAACCTAATAGAACTCCACAAGTCCTCAAATCAGTCTTTCGAATATAAAATCAACCTAATATCATGACCCCTTTTTTTTGGCGGAAAGAAACCTAATATCATGAGTTGCAATAATATAATCACCAAAATAAAATTGGGATTGAAACATGGAAAAGAAAAATATATATATCTCAACAGATAAGCATACCCCTCGAAGACAACTGAATCCCAGTCCTGCACCAACTGTCATACGCCGTGGGTCCACCAGGGAGTTGTAGTGATTCCCATGATGATAACTCAGCCGTATTGGAGGATTGTCAGTATTGTAGCTCCCATGAAATATATTGATGGGTTCTGCATCGGTCATTAGTTAGAAAGAATTATGAAGCAGTAAGTAAATTCATCTAGGCATTTTTAAGACTATTCACACAAAATACAGCGGTACCTGTTGTATAGGAGTAAATATGAATAGGCCGATTATACATCTCACATAATGCTTGAATCTCAACATTGTTTCCATAGACCTGCATCCAAGATGTTGAAACAAATCTTTTAACCACAAAGCTATGGCTATCACAATTGCAAATAGAAAAACTAAATAAAAGCATTAAACAGCAAAAACAGTATAAAAAACTGACAATACACTTGCATCAAAAGATTACAGGGAAAAGCCCTTTCCCGAAAAGCAAAACAGGAGTGGGGGAAGGGTATGGTTCAGATTCTTAGCTTAGAATGATAAAGTTCATATTTTATTTTAATAAAGGCACAATCCTCATCAGCATCCATGTCACACATGGAGCAAAAAGCCAGCCAGTAAATCACCCAACATTAAGTAACACCATTTAGTGAAGAAATCAATTAGATAATTCTGCACTTCAACAATCCATTATCTACACTCAAAATCCCTTTCTTGAGAAAGTAATATAAGACACCATTATCATGGATTATGTTAACATTATATTTTCTTCTAGCCATTCTTCATCAACCTTCCAGAAAGAAAAATAACATTTAGTTTCGATATGTTTCGATGAAGAGCAGGAAATAAACAAAGAACCATTTCTTTTACATCCATTTGAGGTTATTCTCTAATCTTCTACTAGGTGTTTCTCTCCACCTAAGCCATATGTACCATTCTTTGTCCCCATACCTTCTCATCCATTAGAAAATGAAAACATTTAAAAAATTATATCATAGTTCCATTCAATGACACTGAAACAAGCGAACAGAGCAGGTATTAATAATAAGATTTTAAGATCTGTCCATTTTTACCTAAATCCACTGAATAGTTTGTAGCACATTTGCAAGCCAAAGGGAATGCGGCTTTAGCCGAAAGTGGAAAGGAATATAATGAGGTTATGTTGACAATATGTTCAAATTACCAATGAACACACTTATGGAGGCAAATTACATGAGTTATGTTAAGGAAAAAATGAGATTTATAATGAACAAAAGTATCGTTATAAAATTTCCATCTAAAACCAACAAACTCAACAAGTGAACAGCTAACTCAGATTACAGCTTTACATACCTTATCTCTTCTTTTCCTCTTACAGTAAGATGTGAAACCTTCGGTTATAAATTGAGAAAAGTGATCCCTCTCTCGCTCCTGAAAGCACAAAGACAATCAGACGCAAATACCGAACAACAATATCATCCATAGACAAAACATAATTGCAAACAGAGCAACAAACATAAAGACTGATATGAAATAGAGAAATCAGCACACGCACACACATACACATGGTGACCACACTTCGAGATAGGTCTATCATAACTACAAGATCAAATGCACCAGATGGCTTTCAAGAACCGCAAAAGCAAAATTTAAAAAACTGAAATATATAAAGGTGTGTTCACCAACTCTCAAAATACTGTGGGCAATGCAACGTCAACCACAATAAACTAACACTTGAGATTCAATCTCTCAAACACCCATGTTCTGGATAGACACACCCGGGCCCATGAATACAGGTTCATTTGACATCCCTAATTCCAAATTGTCTTGAAGCCAGATAGCATCCATAATGAATTAGTACTACTGTCAATTACGATGGTTGAATTCATCTAACAAGGCCAGAGCTATTCTATCAACCACTTCCGTTTTCAAATTACCACCATGGGAAGGAAGAAATAAAGTAAACAAACTATAAGTGCATGAGAATTATTTTGACCATCTTCTTTGTGTCAATTCCAAAACTGCTCCATAGTATAATAGTAATTCTTGTGAATGGTGTAAACTCATTGTCACCTTGTCAGCAAATGTCCATTATCACCAAATACATTTGTCTTTGCATTTTCAACCGAAATCAAAATCAAAATCAAAAGGAAAAGAAAAACGAAAAAAGAAAAGACACTCACTTGGATGATATATAAGCACTTCATAAGCTGATCATATTTTAGTTATTTTCACTTTTTACTAATAATCTCTCCTTCCTGCTCATATAACCTTTTTATGTTCTTTAACTAGGATGTATCGTTCAAGCTTGTTAAAGCGACAACTTTTCTTATCAGTTTCTTTCGACAGAAAAGTTCTGAATCATATCACCAGCTACTACACCCATTTACAAGAGCAACATGAAAAATCTTTTGCTTTCATCCCATGTGCAATATAAATTTAAGCAGTCATAACAGTTTCCATTACAAATACCAAATATGATGCTGTACATGCCAGAAATTCATTAATAATTTGAAAAAAAAATCATATAGCACAAATACATAAATCCAGTCCCAAAGCCTTGTTCACATCCTCACTTCTCACTCAGGGGCCTTCTGGAACTTATGATTCAAGTACTGAATAAGAAACAGGAGAATTGCGTAGAAGAGGAAATACTAACATTTTCAACTGCATATCAAAACATTAGGACCACATTCCACTGAGATAATACTCCGTTAGAGGCATCTTAACTGACACCTCCCCTCTAGCAAGCACTACCTTGTAGCCTAAGTAATACAACTTCATATGTCCCATACAAAACACCACATACAAATCAAAGTTGACCAAGGTGACCAGATTCCTTTCTCCATTCTCATAAAATCCAACAGCTATCAAATGATCCTCATATTGAATATTTCCCTTCGGCGCTGTTTCTTAGTTGAGGTAGATCTCCCATTACTCTCTTATTTACTTCTTGGAAAAGGCAGGAACAACCCAGAAACATAAAAATAAACATTGCACAAACATTCAACAGCAAATTCTTAGGAAATACTAACTCAATCTTCTAGTGCATCAGTATTATACAACAATACATATCGAAGAAAAATAATGAAAGAAGTAACATTACCATATAGTCTATGCACATCTGTCTGGCCAAATCATACAATTCAGAGTCCCCATACACTTGATCTGCAACAGCACGAAATAGACAATTTCCATCCTCCATCATCCTTTTGACTTCAAAACCTTTCACCCGCCTGATATCAATCTCAAATTGACGTTCTCGTTCCTGAAATCAATCCAACATAGTCACAGAGAAACATAGCAGTAAATTAAAGGCATCACCCCACCAATATAACTTTAAAAATATAGATAGAGAACCAGAAAATAAACATTAAAGGCAACGCCCCACCAATATAACTTTAAAAATATAGATAGAGAACTGGAAAATAAACATTAAAGGCATCATCCCACCAACGTGAACCATAAAAAGCATAAAAAAGTGAATTGCTTTTATGTGTGTAAGCTGTTGAATCAAGAAAGATAATTATTCAATGAATCACAATAGTAAACATGTGCCGCATTCATTTAACTAATTAGTGGCAGAAATTTACCAAGTCATCATAAGAGGATGCAAAGCAAGGACTCTGCTCATCAGCACTGTTATACCCTTCACTTTCACCGTGAGACCTAGGAGAAGAAGGCCTTGACCCGGATGGTGAAGTCCTTGTGGTAACAACAGGCCAGGCAACTGCTCTTCTAGAGGACCCACTCCTTGCGGCATTTGGACTTCCCGAGACTGATCTCCTTGAACTTGAGTTTGCTGCCAAAGGTTTTGGAGGTGGAACAGGTGGAGGAGGCGGCTGAGGACTTCCACTGCTAATAGGCGGTGAGTCACCAATTGAACCTTCACTCTCAACTACCACCCTCTCCGAAATCCTCAATTCACCCAAGCCTTTCATTGATTCCCCAGAACCAGTATTCTCCTCATTAGCCAATTTTTCACCATCAACAGCAGCAGCATTTGAACTCTCATTCAGATCATTATTGCTGCTTTCTACCACAAGATCATCGCTTTTCAATGCTTTATTACCAGTACTCCCACAATAATCCAGCAGCTCATCCACGAAAACTTGTTCCTGCACTTGCTCTCCAATTTCCTCATCTTTCACAGATGAAATAACCTGAGAAGAAGTACCAACCTGTGGCTCTGCCCGAGCTGATGAAGACCCAGAACGACTAGGGTTTGAAGAAGAAGAACCCCCAGTAGAACCTCTCTGAACCAAAATCCGAGTCATTGGAATTTCGTATTTGTTAGCTTCAAATTTCCAACCCTTGACCGAATCTCCTTTAAGAAACCCTCACTTAGAGACTAAAAACCATAGTATTCATGGGTTTATCACGAGTTCTAGCCTTGGGCACGGTGACACCAATTCCTTGGCTGAAGGATTCTTTCCAGCTCAGCAGCGTGATCTTGTTCAGCTCCTCACGAAACAATCTCTGCATTCCCCTAACAATTCTCATGAGACCCAGACCTCCAACTTTAAACAATAAAACCCTCTTTTTTAAGTACTCGAATTTTACCCGAAAAGAAAAGTCTGAAAGAAATTCGCCTTCAAAAAGCCAAGCTGCAATCAAGAATACCCATTTCCTCAAAAAATAAACAAAAGAATCATAGCTTTGTGCACCTAATCCCTACTACTTCATTTTCGGCTCCCAAGAAAAGGCAGGAAAATCAAGCGAACTATAATCTTTTAACCACTCTTTCAAATTAGGGTTAACGGTATGCTAAAACATGTTTAAGTAATTCATAACCTTGAAAAGAAGCATTACGAAAGATTCAAAAAAAAAAAAAAAAACTTTCTGAACAAACAAAAATATCCAATAGAAGCTACCACATTCAACATATTGACGACATCCTTTTTGCTGAGATTCTCTTATTCTTTCAAAAGCCAAAAACAACGACTTGAACATGTCTACTTTCTTCTCTATTCTTTAAATTAATTTCCCACCATTTCTCAATAACCAAACAAATTATTATATAAAAAAGTAAAAATAAAGAATCATCATCTATCACCAATCACCGTAACACTTAAAAAAGAAAATAAAAATCGAAAACCCTAGAGTTGACTAGGTAACGAGTCAAGCGACTCACCTAAGAGAAACGCGGAGATACAGAAGGAGAGAATCAGAGAAAGAAAGCTTGAGGCCAAGATGCTGCGATCTGCAGAAGCCGATTTTGGTTTTTTAGGGCTATTTTTTTTAATTTTCTTTTTATTTTTAGGAACGAAGAAGAAGAGAGAAGATAATAACTTGATTGCAAAGGAGACAGTAGGAAAGAAAAAACATAAAGGAATGAAAGGCTGCCTTTTAACGGTGAGGCACGGCCTGTGGCTGACGTGGAATTCACCCCCAAAGCGACGGCGAGTCTTCCACAGACATCATACTGGGACACTTCCAGTGTGATAGTAACACGTGGCTTCTACACGTGCGATGTCAGATAGAATTAAAAAGTCCTCTTTTTTTCTTTTTAATTTTTCTTTTTAGATGGACCGCGGAGGCGTGGACACACGCCACCAGTGACTTTGTTGGCCCTGTTGCTTCATGTTAGCCTCCGAGATCGATTCCTTACTTCCCTTAGCTGAGCTGGTTCAAATTACGTTATTACCCTCCGATTTCTGTTATTATCTCCAAAAATTTATGCAAGCAACGCCAAAAGGGTACTTATGAACAAATAGCTCTACTTTGACAGCAAAAATGTAATCACTTACCGGGGTAATTCACTTTACCTCCTAATAAATTAATTGTCTTCAAAATTCTTCCAATTATTATAAGGTGATAAACTTCAATTATTTTACCTTATTGAAAATATAAAAATTTTAATTTACTCTCATTTTCATTTACAAGATGACGGCAAATAGAAAGCGTGTTAATAAATTTTTTTAAGGGTATTTTAAAGATAATTAATGTATTAGGAGTAAATTAAAATTAATTCATAATGCTCTATGGCAACCTTACAAATAAAAAATAGAAACCTAATGTGAAAAAAAAGGGTTCATCATAAAACCCAGCCCCCATGGAAAGAGCTGTGGGTTGCTGGCCCACCTGAAAGGCCCTCAGGGTTCATATATGATATATTGAGTTCAAGATATCAACAATATTTTTAATTTGATGATTTAAAAAAGCAAGACTTTGAAGAGGTTACCACAATGGTGGATTGCTTCTAATTTCATTGGTATCCATAGCATATTTTCAATTTTTCATGGATGTATAGATATTGAAAGTACGAAAATTAGATATTGAAGTGCAGGGCGGGCAGAAAGGCAACAAGTACACAAGCAATTCCATTACTGAAAGACACACAAATTACAATGGTGCAATGCAATGCAACCCAACCCACAGAACACAACATTTTTCACAATTTTTTTCCTTTTTGGCCCCAAGACTACGCAAGTTGATTGAATATAACAGAGTTCGAATCATATGCACGGAGAAAACGAGCCAGACTCCTTAGTATTAAGCTCTTCGAAGAGCGAAAGCAGAGAGCACAATCAGGATCAAGAGCAGAGCTGCTGCTATGAAGGATGCCACCACAGCAGCACTAGTGCCTTGGCAGAAGTCACCAAACTGCTGACAAATAGGCAGCCAGTTTGCGTTTGGATTTCCACTATGAGCCAAATACACAATGGAAGCAGCAGCAGCTGCAGCACCTATTGTAAGTGCCATCATCACCTGCAGGTACATTAATAATTAATTAATCTTATTCAGCACCTACACATTGTGAATATGAATGATAAATGGGAAAAAAAAAATTATGTTGATGTCGGTAAATTGAGCATACTGCGTCACTAATGAGGAGGAGCAGCCTTAGTCCAACGGCATGAGGGCGAACAATGCAGACTATAGAGAAAGGTAAGGAGAGTACAAGGTATGCACTCACTAATCCATTTGCAATGACAAAAAACCTGCATGAAGCAAATGCACATTAATTTATTCCAACAAATATGAGTTTTATAAGATGAAATAAATGCATGTCGATACATACATGAAAACTTCGAAATCATCATATTGAGCTTCGAACTGAAAGAACTGAGTGAAGAAAGGGAGAATTTCATCAGCAGTGCCCATTGTAGCAGTGGCACCAAGAGCTGCACCAACAGCAGCGAGTCTCAAAACGAAGTCGAAGATCGCGACTCCTTTCTTCCATCCTCCTCTTGGGTGTGGTGTAGCTTTTGTTGTGGCCATGGCAGCTGCAGGAGCTCCGATAGCAGCCTTTCCTTTGCCGCTACCATTAGCCTTCTTTGATTCGGGCATGTCGATTGCGTGGGCTGACTCCATTAGGAATTATTATGCTGTACAGAGATGAAGAGGAGCTAAGGAGTTTTTTTCAATCTGCTTGTTGCTTAAGGAGGTTGAGCTGGATCCGGAATAGTATTACGGGGGTGTTTTATATAGGGAAAAGAGAGAAATTTAGAATGTTGGATAATGGGTTAGTTTTGATTGCATTTTAGAGTTATCATGGGAAGTTAGGTTATTGCACAGGTTAGTTATGTAGGAGTCGTTGAGTGCCAACTTCATCCACTTCATAAAAATTCAGGACAAGACAGAAATGTATAAACAGAGAGATTAAGATTTGTTATTACTTTCATTTAGTCAAAGATCATGGCTTATGTTGTGCCTAAATAACTCACAGCTAATACAACAATTTGAAGATTGACTAGTCATCAACATGCCCAATTTTATGGTGGCTCTTCCAAATTTAAGGTCGGTTTCGCTCGTGGACACAAAACAGAGGTCGGGTAGCATTGTCATTATTTGAAAAGTCAAAGCTCTGAATCTCAACGTCGTATTTTTGTGGACTGAAAGAAAGAGCACCTTATCATCTCCACTTCCATAAATATGTTGTCTATTTACAAAGTCAAGAAAGTAAGAACATTAGAATCACATCTCGTTCTCTCTTTCATTTGATCAGTATCAGACTTGATCTTCAAGTGTGTAATCAAACTCAATTGCGTGAACAAATTCATTTACAAAATGTATTTTGAGCACAATATAAAACACTGTCAAACCCAACCTTAAAAGGGCTTTCGGTACAGCCGCAAAAAATATGCCTGCCCCTCTTCCTTTATACAAGCCGCACTACAAAGCTAGCCTTTTATTCTAGGTATATAGGAAACCCCCAAGGGTAAAGAATAATGTGTATTGACCATCAACTCTTGCAGATGGTGTTGTTCCTATACATGCTGGTGATCAAAACAATTTCGCAAAAACTACTACTTTCAAAGAGAGTTATTCCAATGTGCTTATGACACAAGTTATTCACAGATATCCTCCTATGGTCGCAGTTTCCATCCACGCTCTGCCAGTGCTTCATGCACTCGACTAGCCGCTTCTGCAGTGTCATTTAGGGGAGGATAGCTCCAGCTGTCTGACATCTGAAAATAATAAGCAAACATAACTAATAAAATACATGGAAAAGAGGCTCGATTACATCTTATACTTATTCTGCAATTGTTGAGTACTAAACTCACAATCTGCTAATCAATTCCTAGCGTAAAAATTGAGCAGACTAAGGTGCCAAAAGATAAGGACTTAGACACAGATGATTTCAAGAGGAGTCCCCGGTGATAATTAATGAACGAAAAGAGGCACCGATACACACGATAGAGAAAGTGTTTTACTCAGCATGAACAGAAAAATGAAGGGTTAGGAACGGTTGGGAGGGCGAAGAAAAGGAAACTGAGGTCAGTAAAAACTGAACGCTGAAGCTATAACAAATTTTAACTTGATATTTAATGACACATCATTGTTTTTTGACATGTTAAAAATTGTATTTATATCCATATGTATTGCACAAAAAAAAGGTGCAGGTTAAGTACACTTGACAACTTTTTCTGGCCTTTTGGGAAAGCTAGCTACCATCCTTTTCAGTAGATCTTCTTCCCTATAAATAGAATTAAGAGAACCTCGGCTGTACGTGTATACGTGTATAATTATATGTAGTGAAGCGACTGAGACAAAATTAGCCTGGTAAATTAAACAATGCAGCTAAGGAGCAATAGCAATTTCCATTTGAGTAACGGAACTGGCATGGGGCTTATAAACACAAAGAGAACTAACTTAATGACTTAATTAATTGCTCAGGCTAAAGATAGTAGAACAATTTTTGAGAGGGAAAGTAAGGCTGCACATTACTTAAACTTTGCAAAATGTATGTTACTTACGTCCTCAGAACCTGTAAAAGGTCGAACCACTCCTCGCTCCCTCAAAGACTTGTGAAAATCCGTGAACTTCCATGTACAACGCTCAGCTCCCATAACATACACTGGTTTCCTGTAAGAAAGGCATTGGAAACATGAACTAGTTTTCAAATTGTTATCAAAACGGGAGTAAGATTTCCTTGTGAATACCCCGTGCTGCAAGCTTCACTTATCATACTGATTGAATCTGCTGTAACAACAAAAGCATCTGCCCAAGCTAAATGCCCCAGGTGTGGATTTGGTTCTGCAGAACATCACATGAAGTAATCATACAACATACTTCCAGGTTTGCCATATTTGATCACAAATAAAACTTCAAAATTAATTGAGATTTGAAGATACCTTCGCCATCCCAGATGTGCACTTTTGGATTATTTCCGAGTTCCTTGATGATGATCTTTGATACCTGTTGAGATGATAATCAGTATAAGATAAAAAGTACCAGTTCTAATTTCTAAAACACATCAATGACAAATTAGCAGTTGTGGTGAGACCTTTTCAGGTGTTCTCATTGAAAAAGATATTCTGATGCTTCCACAGCTCACCAACACATTGAGAAGGTGTGCCGTTAACTGCTTAGCAAGGTCCGAACCATATCGACAGCAGCCTGTGAAGAATTTTTGGTATTGGATCATATAAACAACACATGGATCATATAAACAACACACACACCCTCCTCATACTCACATCCATAACTAAGATGGATAACAAACCCAAATAATATTTCAAATGCTCTGCAAAACTCAGACATCCATATAAAACTTAAATTTGAATATGACGTGGCATGATGTACCATATAGAATGTAGCTATTTGAATTTCAGAGCAAGTACAAGTTGGTATGCAAAACACCAAAGAACAAGCATCACAGAAAGTACCTGTAGGCCCGCCAACATTAACCACAACTAAAGGCTTTGGCAGAGGTGCAAACTCCTCATGCCATGCGCTAGCTGCACTGCGAAGTGCGGCAGAATCAATTTGATGCAAAGCTCCAGTTGTGAGGACCTAAATTTAGAGAAGATTTAGATTGAAAAGAAGAGAAGCAAAAGCAAGTCCGCAAGATGGACCACAATCTTCAGTTTCAGAAAGAAAGAAAATAATATTCCATAAGGCTAGAGTTTCTCATTAAAGCAGACCTATGGGTCAATATAATTCATATAACATACCACATGCCCATCAGGAGGTTCACGTGGAGTTATCCATCTGCGAAGAAATTGAGGAATCTTCTCCTGTCCTTCAGGAGTCAAAGGATAATAATCATGTCGGGGGGTAATCACCAAGTCAAACCTGTTTAAATGCACCCTTGGATGTTGTATCTGCAAAAAGAATAAATGAAACAAAACTTAAGTCATGTCAATAGAATTGAAAACACTGACTTTATTAAGCTATTCAAATTGATGTATTGCTTATTCCAAAGTATTAAATGCACTTACATTCCAATTTAGTTAATTTACTTTCTTATTTTCACTATTTATACTTTATTTTCTGGAAGACCAATTAAGATTAATTGAAAATAGGAAGATACAGGTCAATTAATAGACGCCATGCATAAATATATTTACCTTAGACAAACATCTCAAAACTACAGCGTTTACAGCAAATTATTCCAAGAAGCCAATCAAGTACAAAACTAGAACAATAATAAGGTCCAGTGACAAACCTGAACAACAAAGACATTGTCAGATGCTAAACGTTTTATAGAGCTTGCAATAGAAATGGTATCTCTACCAGATGCAACTACCAGTAAAGGGCCATCCCTGAAAAATTTAATAGAAATCATTATTATTGTGCAGCCAAACATAGAAGCATCTTTACAATGTACATTGGATTATACCAATCCAATGTGATAAAGTGCACGATTTAGCATGGCTAAACTGATCCAATATCCATTGGAATATACAAGAAGATGGATGATGCCAGTTCAAAAACAAGCATCACAATACTAAAGCATCAGGAGTCAAAATTTGCTAAAAAGAACAAGTGAAAGACATAAGATACTGCAAGAAGCATTTTATTCACAGAGAATCAGATATCTTTGATGAAGTTAGGCAGCCTTAACAACTATTTAACCATGTGCCAAATACGTGAGGGTAAATTTGAATCGGGAATGCAAGAGTGCACTGAAGAAACTATGGGTCCGAATTTTCTTAACTGCCAATGGTGCATTTCCAAAATGTTTTCTGCTTGCCTAAGAAGGGGAAAAAAGAATAGATATATATTCGCTTGTATTCTCAGAATAATTTTGGGAAGAACTGCATTTCAGAACACCCTGTATTCAGTTATCAACAATAGTGTTTGCAAGCAAAGACTCATAAAGTGCTCCATATTTTAACGGTAGGTCTCTCAATCCTTCTTCTTTGCTAGCTTTTAACAAAAGACTTTGCAGAAGGAAGGGTCAATCTGTAAATTTCGATACTGATAACAAAACCAGGACCAAACCAACCAGAAAATTGGAGTACTACTATTCTAAATTTCTTAGCTCCAGTAAATCTAAAATTGGTTTCAACCATAAGTCTA
Organism: Atalantia buxifolia; assembly: GCA_030444775.1. NCBI lineage: Eukaryota > Viridiplantae > Streptophyta > Magnoliopsida > Sapindales > Rutaceae > Atalantia > Atalantia buxifolia. The sequence continues at coordinate 11,937,044 of CM059838.1, forward strand.
CCTTGACACACTTCCTAACTGCACAGATAAATAATTTCAGTAATAAAAAATAGAAAAAAAGAAAAGCATACTTTTCATAAGTTTCGCGGGCCATAGTCACAATCTGCCGCACATCAGCCTCAAGTACAGATAACAAACCTACACTACCACCATTTTCCAAAGGGTGACGGAAAGATTTCTCCCCTCGGGCTGTTGACAAAAGACGCGAGTAACCACAAATTTGCCTAATGACATATTCTAACTTCTTGTGGACAGATACTGGGAGCCAATGGAGCCACTCATTTATTCCTCCCCTTGGCCTTGTAACTCGCTGCACATCATATCAGTATAAGATAAAAACAACCACAAAATCAAACACAGAGACAATTAATTAAATTAGGGCTAGGAAAGAATATTTGGCCACCAAATGACAAAATTACCCTGTGAAATCTGCATCAACCTTCGACAAATTAGAAGAGAGAAAAGAAGACCAATTCTAACACCCAAGCTTTGATTTGGAATGATACTTTGATAACTTAGCCACTTCAGCATTTTATCTATTCTTCAGGTTATTATGCTGCCGGTTCATTTTTCTCAACTTCTGACAAGTTTTATGCATCAGGAAAACTTAGTAATTTTCATAATTTTATGGATATGATTGAGGGTGGTCCATGGGGCTACGATGATTTTTAAATTATTTTATAATTGTGTTGCAGTATCACAGAGAGTTTTTATTCTAAGCTAGACATTCTTTTCTACCAGAATCGGCAATTACGATCCTACTAGGTACTGACAACCTATTACACTATCAATTGAAAATCCATAAATAAGCAAGAATTTTACAAGCTTTTGAAGCTCTCTCAAAGTGGTGATCAGATTCTTTCTAGCTTAGGAACTAGTTCTTTTCTTCTTTTTCCCTACTGCTACAAGCTTCTACAAACTGTCCAACTATTTCAAGCATTAGATAACCGTAAACAACAAATTTTTCACTTCAAACAATCCCTCATATCATTGAGTAAAACTTATTAACATCAACATATAGCCCTAAAATCTAAGTTCTATTGTTAAATGATATTTTCTCTTCTTAATCTGTGGTAAAGCCACAAATTAACAAAATAATAACAGTTTTCTATTTAACTGCAATGGAAAAATCCCAACAATGTATTCCCTCTGTAACTAGCATGCATGTTTAGTTGGAAACTGTTACTTGTAAACAACAATGATGAGCATCATGAACAATTTCACACCCAATCTCACCAAATAAGAACACTGTCTCATTGCACACTAGGGAATGGAAACAAAACCATTAATCATTTAATCATCCAGTAAATATTAGTAGCACTAGAAAATTTTAACCACAAAATTTTTTCCCACCCATTACACAACGCTCTTAGACAATTATACTCCAGAGCGCTCCCTTTACCCCCATAGTTATTCATCAACCAATACCTTCAATCCTCCACACCCATCTATATCTCTCGACCACATAACCCTATCATCATTAAACTGAGAATGCAGCAGTACTTACGCCAACTTCCTTGCCCCCTTAATCAAACCAAGTTCCCCACACCCAAATATTCCACCTCATTTACTCATATTTCCTTAGTTCACACATTGTTAAATAATTTTCAGCAACAACTTTACATGTACAAAGCAACTTCTCTAAATTCTTACAAAAACACAACGTCAATAGCAATGAATAAAAACTAGAAAAAAAAAAATTTCTTCATGCAAAATAATATGATTAGTTTCCTATGAAACAAAGATCTAAAACTGAACTCACATATAGGACATGCTTATCGGATAGCCCAAGAGCCCGAACCAACCCGACGCATTGATTCTCAGAACCCGGGTAACCGTTGCCGATAACAACGGCCCGTCTGATGACGCTGTAAGCACCGGCTGCAAAGATCTCCGGCACACCCATAGTTTGCGTTGGCGGTTCCGGAAGCCTTATTGGCCTCATGTCTTCAAAACCCTAATCCCAAATTACAGATAATTCAACAATTCAACTGCAACTTGCGATGAAATGAAGATACGATACAACTTCACAAACAGCTTTTTTTGCTCATTCGTCTTCTTGTTTATGCACTTCGTTTTTCTTTTTAATTAATTAACAATTTCGTTTTTCTTTTTAATTAATAAATAATTGTTTTTGGTTGATCTAAGTACTGGATCTAAGAATTTTTAGCCCAATTCAAACAGATCAAGGCCCATTTTGAGTTCGGGATCAATATTTTAAAAAAAGACAAAATATGTACGAGAAAGGGGACAAGTGATTCTCAAAGATTTTTTTTTTAATAAATACACATAAACAGTTCATAATTTTTCATTAGAAACAGTTAGATCAATGTATATTAAATTAATTATGTATTCTTGATGCAAAATTCTACTAATATTTATAATCGATAATCGGTCAGGCTAACTCTCATCAATAATCTTATTATAAAGACAACGATATTTACAATCAAAAATAGACAACTAACTCTCACTATCCAGGAAATAAAAAAAAAAAAGAATCTTACAATAAATAATTTGTTTAGTCTTATCGAAGAAGAGCACGGAGAAAAAAATACGCTAAGGAATCAAATTATACATCTCTATCAAACGTACAATACACATAATATTTTGGGATGCCACCAAAAAAACTCTTGCACTTTTTTTATAACCTCCGCCTCCATAATATTTTGGGATACGACAATCGATCTCTTGTTGAAACTTATCGACAACCTTTATTCTTCCGAATCTGCATTATAAAAGCTTCACATCTAAAAGGAAAACAAATTTTAAGAATCTTTAAAACTCTCAATTTATTTACTCGATTTAGTCATTACAATGATCCTTTTTTTTCTTTTTTTTCATAAAATTATAAATACAATAACGAGAGAAGAAGCCATAGAGGAGGAAATAAATGTGCAATAGCAAAATAATAACCAAAGTTTTACATGAATATTAGATATAAAATAAATATGAAATCTCAAGGCAACATCTAACATGTGTTATGAAATTTTATTTCTCTCTTTAATCCGTGTAAGCTGCATGCATGCAAGATTTGAATATCCCTTGAGTAGCGATCAGATCATTAGCCTCAGGCTTAGTTAGTGAACCGTTCGCAGTTGGTAATGGAGGAGCAACCACGGCGGTAAGGGTTAACGGGTCCGCCGCCGTGGTTGCAGTTGTAATAAGACGTGCCGCGTCGGTTGCATGGGACGGAATTGGCCCTCAGGGCGCCGTAGCTAATGAAGCCTCCACCCCAGAGCTGGCGACGGCTCTCTTCGGTCGGCATCAACATCTCATTCTCGTCGTATTCGTTGATGCGGCCGACGTTGTTGATCCGACCCCAGTTGCTGCCGTCGAAGGCTCTCGACTCGGCTGCCATTGCCACCACCACCACCGCCGTTGTTAAGAACAACAAACTCATCAGCTTTGAACCCATTTTTCTTTCCTTTGTTGTTTTTTGTTTAAACTCGGAGATGATCCCTTTTCTTTTGCAAGTTTTGTTGCCCCCCTTATGACAGGGGATTGGAGAAATTTGGGAAATTAAAGCACAATTTCATCAAACGTGCGTAATTTTTGACTTTATATAGAATTATCTACACCATCTAATTTAATGGCGATCTAAAATTTATGCAAGGATATTACTTTGCTAGTCCTTATGATTTGAGATAGTTATTAAATTAGTTCTTACAATTTTAAAAAATAGCAAAAAGGTCCGTGTAGTATATTTCATTTTAGTTCATATCTATTTTATCCTTGAAAGCTTAGATTCAGCAATTATTAAAGTAATAAGTTAAGAACAGGGAATTAACGTCAGCGGAATTAGATATTTCTCCCACAAATGCGAGAAGAGTAGCATATAAATATAGACCGTGGCATAATAGAACTGATTTAAATAAATGTAAGTAGATTTTTTATTTTAACATATCATATTTAAAAAAAAGGGTAATGATAGGATGTTCATTGTAATTTTAGAGATGTTGAAATTAATTGAGTAATTAATTGGAATTATATGGACTAAAAAAACATTTATTTTTTACCAAACCTAAATATAAGATGTAGTATTTTTAGTTTTTGATCAGGTCAACTCAACGACGTGGATAATGTGCTCATTTGATTGAATAGTATTGATGGCTAATGGTTTGTAACTAAGCGTATATCCACTTATTTAGTTTTAGTTGGTTGATCAACGTTCTTCTCTAATTTTAAAACTCAAATTCTTTTTTTTTTTCTCTAATCTAGTATTAATATCCTTTTATTCAAATAATTGCAAATATAAACTAATAAAACTTACACACCATCCGAAACTTTAGAAGGAAGTTGCTCCAACCAAATGCGGAAAAGCCCGTTTGGGAAACACTAATCTTGCAGGCTTATCATGAGCTGCCCGTATTAAGCGAACGAACAAACATACCGAACTGAAAATAACCGACGCGCGGAAATGTACGTGATGCAACCATCATTCATTGTCCATCAATATCCTTAATAACTCAAAAGTTTATGTTGTTAACCGAGGTAACTTTCAAATAGTTTTATTTAATTTATTATTGAAGTTTAATTTTAAAGAAACAAAAAATTAAAAAATAATTCACAAAATGAATAGACATTTATTTAAAAATAGCAAACATCAAAATTAACTAATATTTTCTTTTGGAGACATTTAAGACTTTTTTTTTCTTTTTCATGCACGGGGTTGAGGTGGGTCTATTAATTGATGACTGGGAATTATTTGTCTTTGCTATTTAGATTAGAATCAAATCTCACTCATCAACAATCTTTGTTTTATACTCAATCCATTTTTTTTTAATAATTTACTGTATGTGCATTGTCGTTGGACTCCCTCCTAATCCAATAGAGTAGAACTTCATTAAATTAATGATTAAAAAATTGATAATCTCGATTAAATAATTATTTTTATGAATCTCGACTTGGAGCCAATGTTGTAAATTAATAATTTGATAAATTTATTAGATAATAGTGTCTCAAAAAGATCTTATGATTCTATAGGACCTAATTAATACATAAATAAATAATTAAGCAATTTGAAACTAAGTATATATGATATGTCTACGATTTTTTTTTCTTGTACTGGGAGAATGTTTTATCCATTCTTCAGTCATTGTTACATTTTTTTACACTTTTTAAAGGAAAAGCCACATCATAATCTATGTGTTATGTTAAGAGAAACAAAAGGGAGATTGAGATAATATATTTCCTCCAAAAAGTCTTCTTGGGTAAGTTAGCGTGTAATTGTAATTCGGCCGAAGGATTGTCAAGGAATTGATTCACTTAATCAAGATCAAATTAAAATAGTATTATACAGCTTGACAAAATCTGTACATTATTTAATTATACTACCTCTATACTTTATAAAATTTCCTAATATGAACGTGATATTATCTTCATAAATTGATAAATTAGTAATTTATTGATATATTAATATTCGTTAAATTAATAGATTTTTCGTCTTTGTTAACATTTTTTTAAGATTTTTTTATGCCCACTGCTTCTTGCTTCTTTCTTCTTTCTTTTTTCTTTTTTCTTTTTTTGGTTCAATCTTCGCCATAAACCTTTAGTTTGGTAATCAACTTAAGCATAGAAAATTGTGAGATCTAAGAGCATTGCAAGTGAGCTCTTCAAGAGTGTAGAGAAAGCATTTCCTTGGGTGCTAAGGGTATCCATTTGGGTGTATAGGATATTGGATTTTGAGAGTGGTTCCTAAATTTTGTAAATTTCCATTTTTTAACTTAATTATCTTACAGTCTTTACCCGTGGATGTAGGTTTAAGTCGAACTATGTAAATTATTGCGTCTTATTTTTTTTATATCACCACATTTATATATTTCCAAAAGTCATAGTCTCCATAATATTAGTAATTGTTCAACCTACGCTTCCACAGCAGAAACGCTGGCAACATAACAGTAGTGAATTGATTCGACCCATCTAATTAAAGTTGCTAAATCATGGGTCCGAATTTTGGTAATAGTGAACACAAACTATTTCACACACATTTTTCTCATCGTTAAGGTCGGAAATATTAAGTGATACTTCCTTCAAAAATTTAATTTAATTTGTAATTGTTCTGTGATTTAGGATCTTCTCTTGAGTAAAATTTACTCAAGTAATTAGTGGTTGATAAATTAAAAAATTAAAGCACTTAGTACCAAAGAATAGGCAACACAAAATCTTTTAAAAATTTAGGACAATAACAACTCTGATTAATGTTTCAATGATCGTATGAGATATGAGGTTGAATTATAAAAATCCGTGTTTCACCGGTGGCAGTACATATCAATGTTTTGTACGATGCACTAAAGGCTTCATGGATTCGATTCACTTAACACTTAACAGGTCAAGATGACTTAAACGTGGGACTTACTCGCTTGGCTAATAAAAAATGGCAACAAACATTGTTTCTTTTTCTTTCCTATTTTGCTCATGTTTTCGCCAAATAAAAGGAATTAATTACAGTGTCGATTACCCTAGCCTTTTGGAAAGGAATGGAATAATAAGAGTAATGATATTTGCACAGAATCTGTACAAACAAAAAATACGGGAATGGAGGAAACAAGAGCAATGATATTTGCAAGGAATCTGCAGATGCACAAAAGTATCTCTCATTTCTGTAAACTTTGCATCCCCTTGAGGTTATTACGAGCCCTAGCCGGTTGACCTTTGGCAGTTTGTCGCGGTACTGCACTCACGACGGTAAGGGTTAACCGGTCCGCTAGCTGATCTGCAACCGTAGTAAGAAGCACCACGTTGGTTGCACGGAACCGAATCGGCTTTCAAGGCATCGTAGCTTATGAACCCACCTCCGCCACCAAGCTGACGACGACGGTCCTCTTCCACGGGCCTTGCCATTGTCATAACCACCGCCAACATTAGGAACATCAAACTCAGAACCTTTGAACCCATTCTTTGTTTGTTTACACGTAAATGTAAATAATAAAGATAAAAAAACAATACAAAGAGTGTTGATTAATCCGATCAGAGATGTTTGTGTAACCTTGGAGAGGAGATGCGTGAACCCTCTCAAGGGAAGCACAACTATCGAACATGTAGAATTGGACTTTATATAGAGAATTCTACACAACTTGGTGATACTAAAATTGGCCCTAGCCTGAATTAAATGACATATTTATATATCAGTTCCGATATTCTTACAACATTGAGTACAACATTTAGCACAAAACGGTGAGTTTTGAGACAAATATAAAAGGTCACTGTAAATTCTCAATTGCAACATTCTCAACCACAACACACGCTCTCTCATTCTCTCCCTCACGCTCTTCCTCACCAATCCACTAATCTCACTACGCTCCGTTCTTCCTCACCATTCTCACTGTCGGCTCCCCCTCTCTCTCTACCCCATCGATTGCATCTCTCACGGCACCTCACTCTCTCGGCTGTCTCAAAGAGAAAGATCAGACGCTAATGATGTCATCTCTAGTTCAGAAAAACATATCCCAAAAAAAATTACATCAAGTTCTATTAGGGGCCATACCAGAGGCAAAAGGAAATGAAATCCAATACATTATATCCCCAACAACAAAACCTAAGAAATAAACTAACAAATAAGTAACATTGACAGCCCAAAAATAAGTTTCCTTTCAAAAGTCGACACAAGCCAAAGAATTGCATAAAAGAATTTTGCCTCAATTATTTCGAATCTAATGACCCAAACACAACCTATTGCTCTATTGGTATACACTAAGCAATCAAGGAGCTCAATTATTCTTCACTAATATCTGATGCAATTCACTGCTTGTTTTTGGCATCTACATGTGTAGAGAATTGATGGTTTCCTTGCTGTAATTAGCATTACTAGGGGAAACTTCTCACCACAATCACGAAGCTGTCATTTTCTTAGAGTGGATGGGGATTGCTATTTACTCTATTATGCATCCATAGATCTTGGATTTGTTTGGGGGAAGAGCGAGAGTGACCCACGGCTGTCGGATTTGGAGGGGGGAGAGAGAGAGTCGTGCGTTGTGAAGAAGAACAGAGCGCGAGGAAGAACATGAGGGCGGAGCGTGTCTTTGTAGTTGAGAGCGTGTGTGTTGCTATTTTCGATTTACCTATTTGCTGCCGTTGTATGTGTTAAAATGTTGTAAGAATGTCATTTTCCTTTATATATAGATATTTTTAGTACTTTTTGATCGGGTCAACTCGCCCACGTGCGTGTATATATAACTTTTAAGAATATTTGATTGATTAATATTAATGGTTTAATTATAATCTGACGTCTAAATGTATTCGTCCAAGGGTTTAATTTTAGTAAATCGAATATTTGGATCGGTCTCTAATTTCAAAGGCCTTCTTTTCTAAATTCCTCATTCACAATTAATATCTTTCTTGGATAAATATGACTTCTTTGTAACAAATTGATTATTTTGAGACCTCTGAAATGTAAAAATAATAGAGTTGATTTATTTGCTAAAAATATCATATTTAAATACCATCTCCAATAGTATGTTTGTTCTATTACTATTTATTTTTAATACCATAGAAGAAATGAGGAATTAAACTTTCATCAAGAAATGTAAGTAATAAAAATATTTTATACGAGGTTCAAGGTGTCATTCTCACCAATCTATAAATGTCAAAATCACACCAACCAAAATTTTATAGCTCACAACACCTAGCAAATACATGGTAGTTTATTTTTAAAAAAATGCTCTATTTCGTCTTAATTGAGTAAATATACCCAAATGCCAAAATTGAAACATGTTTTTTTTTTCCTCCCCAATTGGAAAGTTAAGTTGTTTGTTTAAAACTAGCATTTTGACGTAAACCCTTTTAAGTAATACATATATGTGCTTATATTTTGTAAACTATTTAATTATGTTAACGACAATGCTATTTTTTAAATAGAAAAGTTAATTTTAAAAATATAGTAATTTGTACAATTATTTCTCCTGGTTTCCCCACACTTATATTAGATTACAACTACAAATTTTGTTTTAATAATAAAAATCAAACCTCAAGATTACTAGGGTCGATGGAAAGAAGAATAATTTAATTTTGCATTCGGTGTTTGATTTAGACTTTCCATGCTCGCTTTCCATGTTTAATTATGCCTTCATTCCATACTCAAGACCATAACGCATCAGCAATTGATATTTTTCAAAGAAAAATGTGTATTTAAATTACTAAATATTTTTCTCAATATTCATACTCCTGATTTGTATTCCATAAAAATTACAAAATAAAATAATAAAAGAGGAAAACTTAAAGGAGGAAATTAATTTGCAATAGCAAAATAACCAAAGAATCCCCATATAGTATTAGGCACAATCAACATTGAAAAATGTTATTTCTCTCATTTCTGAAAGCTCTTGAATCTCCCTTGAGGCCATCATTAGCCTTAGCGGGTTGACCTTTCGCAGTTTGTGGAGGTGGAGCACTCGCGACGGTAAGGGTTAACGGGGCCGCTGCCGGTCCTGTTATGGCAGTCGTAATAAGAATGACCTTTTAGGGGGCATGGAACCTTATTGGCTAACATTGCGTCATAGCTGATAGAGTCTTGGCCTGCATTAAGGTGGCGACGGCTCTCCTCCGTCGGCATCGACATCTCATTTTCATCTTCAATGCGGCCAACAACATTAATGCTCTTGATGCCACTCGGCGTGGCTGCCACTGCCACGACCACGGCCATCATTAAGAGCACCAAACTCATTTCCTTCGAGCCCATTTTTGATTTTGTGTTTGCAGCTCGGAGATGGGAGATGGTGATGATGATGATCCCTGTTTCGAATTTTTGCCCTCCTGATGAAGAGGGGGCAAAAGAAAATGGGAAAACACACAACTTATCAAACATGTAGAATTTGGCTTTATATAGGATTAATCAATATAATGTCTAATTCAAAAAATATTTATTTTTTAATTTAATAACTCATAGAAAACGTGTTGTATTTTTAGTTTTTGATCAGGTCAATTCGGCAACGTAGATATTGTTTAATAATATTTGATTTACTAAAATTGGTGGTTTATAATTAATCTTACAAAATACATTTCTAAGGATTTATTTTTAGTTAATTGAATGTACCGTTCTCTATATATTTTTTAAAAAAATTAGTTTAATCTGCAATGCGTTTAATAAGATTTGTGTGTGAATATTCGTGTCTAGGCTAAGTTTAAAACAATGGTTTTAGTGCTATTTGTGGATCGTGTACAACTCATAAATTAAAATTAAAGCCTAAAATAAACAGATTCTGCTAATAATACAAAATATACTTAATTAATGTTTACAAGAACATTGATTATCATTCAAGGCAATCCGAATATATATAATTGGATTAAAAGCCTTTTTGGGAACAAGCTATGTTTTTTTTTAAATTTTTATTTTATTTATTAAAAAAAGCTAAGATATTAAGTACTTTGGTGATTACCAAAACAATTAATCCCAGAAAATATATATATTATAATCTTATTTAATAATTCTGGTTCCAAAAATCTCTACATATGGACTTAAAAAAAAAATTACAAAAGAATTTATGGTATGGTAAATATATAACGCATAATATTTATGAAATCGAAGGATTTCAGTTCTTGAAAACATAATTAATGGTATAAAGTTCCAATCAACAAGCTCTGCTTGTTAAATGTTAACGTTGGCTGCGATTAAGGAGATTGATCCAGTTGACATTTAATGCCTCAATCTCTGGCGGGTTGTATTTGTATGTAAGCCTCATAAAGAGTCATCTGTAGAGCACATAAAAGGGTTGAGAGTATTTGATTATATGCTTTCAAGAGTGTGCCCAAGAATGTGTTGAAATTCAAAATTAGCTTTTACTCAGAGAAAGAAATAAAGGAAATCTTATGGAATGGGTGGGTGCAGGGGCGGAGCCGCCCGTCCAAAATTTTGAAAAATTTACAAAAATACCATTGTTCAAAGTTTACAAAGTTGTCATTACCCTATACTTTTATTTACCACTTTATTATTCTATTAATTTACAATTTTGCCATTCATGTAAATGAATAAAAAAAATGTGAGCATTTACTTTATTCTTTCATAACCTGCTCTCTTTGTTTCTTGGGTTCTTGGTGCTGACGTACTCTGCTTCTTTTTGTTAAGAATACATAATAAATTTATTTTTTATTTAATCATTTACAAAATATTTATTAATTGTAAGGTAGTAAAGACTTTAGTTAGTTTTTGTTCTAATTTTATGGCGTAAGATAAAATTATTGTTAGGTCAAATCATTGAATTCTAACAATTAAATTTTTAAATTGATTATTGATAGATCATATATTAGAGATAATTATTTTCATGAAAAAAGAAGAAGAAATCCAGGAACTAAATTAAATGACCTAGTTTAATGAGTTATCAAGACACCATTTTGAAATAAGATAAAGAAAGAATTTTATATTAGATTATATGATTATATATAATGAAAGAGAATTTTACATACTATCGATTCAAATTTGATAATAGATAAATTTAATACTCAAAAGTATTGTAAAACACAACTTAAATAATTTTTAATTATAATTAAATTACTTTTAAGATTTAATTTATTTTCTATATATTAATAAACTTCTCAATTAAGTTTTATACTTTTAGTCGCGATAATACTCGGACTTCGAAAAAATTTAGCCCACCCAAAAAAAAATTTCTGGCTTCGCCCCTGGGTGGGTGTTCACTGCATTTTGTACATTTGGATTTGATACGAATAAAAGCGAAGGTCAGAAACACTTTCTTCACTTATAAAAGAAATAAAGTGAAACACAAACACAATAACATGTATAAAGCCATCATTTTCAACCTTATAATCGGATCTTTTCATTTCTATTATCCATCTTTTCAAGTGCACAGATGATCCCGACATCCACTTTTTTAATTCGTTGTATTCATAACATGTTACTGTGTACTGTAAGAGACGCTAATTATTCAAGAACATTTAATCTTCAAATGGTTTCAAGGGCAAGATTCCCCATCATTTTAACTAGAGGAACAGGGCACTTGGTAACAATATCTAACCGGGAAGAATTCGAGGCGTGTCCAAAGAGGGACAAGCTCAGGCAAGCAAGCTCTGCAAGAGACAACCTTGAGGACAGAAACCCATGCCAGTAGTAAGGATTCAAATCAAAGAAAGCATCAAAGAATCTCCTAGTCCCCTTCAAATCGAGCTTCAACAGGGTCTCCATACCAAATGAATAAAACTCCCTACTGCATCTTCTGTCAATTGGCCACAACTCATTCCACACTTTGTGATGAAGTGCCCTGCCTCTGATCATCCTGGTTGAGCCAAGGCACTCAGCTACTGCATCAGCCAAGGCAGGGGCTAGAGCCATGGTCCGAGCCACCATATACCCAGTTGAAGGATGGACTAAACCAGACGTGCCGCCAATAGCCATCACACTTTGTGGGATCACAGGCAGAGGACCTCCCATTGGAATCAAGCATTTTTCATCTTCAATCACTCTTTTAACTCTAATTCCCATATGCCTCAACCTCGCTACCATTCTGCTCTTAACCTCTTTGTACGACAAAACTGGCCTACTAACCAAAGATGTTTCTTCTAAAAATACCAAATTTGAATCAAATGGCATTGCATAGAGAAAAGTTGGGAGCTTCAAATTGCTAGCTCGCAAGTAAGGCTCATTTCCTAAATGGGAATCTCTCCAATCCATGAGAACCATTTTGTCTAAATCAAAAGGGTGACTCTCAACCTCAGCTAAAATCCCATGAGCAATTTGGTATCCATGGTTTCTTGGCTTATCATACTCAATAAAACTACTAGCAAAGCCACTAGCATCAACAATCAAGCTAGCCTTAATCTCATTCCCATCATCACAAACAATCGAAGACTCGAACTCCTGATGATTCACATGCCAAACTTTAGCCTTATGAAACTTAACTCCATTTGAAACACAATTCTCTAATAACTTTGTCTTCAAAACATTTCTACTAACACGACCGTAGGGCCTGTCTAGATACTTGGTCTTGTGATCATTAATAAAAACACAAGTCATAGGCCAAGTTTTGTCCAAACAGTCTGCAAGTCCTATGTCTTCAAACTCATCAACCCAAACTCCATAGTTGTTAGGCCACGTAGAAAGAGGTGAAGGATCAACACAACATACCTTGATACCATGACGCGATGAGACTTGCTCAGCTAGACGGAGGCCGGCAGGTCCAGTGCCAATGATGATCACGTCGTATCGAATGCGATCGGACGGATGAAACCAGGGGAGATCAAAGTCTAAGACTTCAGGTTCCGACTCCGGTGTCAACTCTAGGAAGTTACCAAACTTGCTTGTCCGGATCCTGTGATGATGATGACCCGCCTTTCCTGAACGTGCATTTTGGCGGCCTAATGGAAATAGGGAAAATGAATGTGATGATGTTGAATCAATTATTTGCGAAACTTTAGCTAAAGGAGAAGGAGAAAACGGGCTAAGAAGAGTTGCCATGCCAGAGCACAGAGAAATGAGAAAGACAAAGGAGAGTGGAGAGGAGTCAATAATTGAGATAAAAGAAACAGAGGAATCTCAGAGGAAGAAGAGAAAAATGATGCTCCGTTACTTGTTTTTGGCGCATTTTCTAAGCGGAGAGGAGACCATAATTCAGTGCCAAGTAAATAAAGCAATGGGTGCTTTGAATTGTCAATATTTTATTGCGTGCAGTGCCAATATCGTCAATTAGCACTAAGAATATCAGCCACTGCTGCCACGTGCCACCGCACCAATATTATTATTGGTAGGTTCACATGGCGTTTGCGAATTATGTTTTGTCATATTAAGAAAAGTTTTGGCCTGTCTTTTAACTCTCATCTCGAAATCGTACGGCATTGAATTAACCTAATTTTAAACAGAGTTACCAAGCACAACAAAATATTACTGTATTAGAGAAGTAAAAAATAACTTAATTGTGTGCAAATGTTTTTTTATTATTACATGAGATTATTCTCATACTACAACTCATATTACATAAAATTATAATTGATATTTATAAATTAAATTATTATTGTGACTAATTTATATCAATACTAATAAAATTTTATCTAAATTTTTAACCTTCATTAATATTCAAGAGATATCTACTTCTCACATTTAAATAAGAAAAAAAATTATTTTTACTTAATTTTAATTAAAATATATATATATTTATATTATAATGTGAAAATTCGAACTACTGCTCTTCAATTTAGAGGGAGCAGCCTGACTACTAGGCCAGCAGCCTGACTACGATACCAAAGGCCGAGTGGCTAATTGTGTGCAAATGTTGATTGGACCAAAGAGTGGTCACCACCAGGAAACATGGAATCTTCACATTCCCAGAATCGGAGGGTAAGACACCACTCATGAACGTTTGTGGGCCTTAACTTTGCAAAGCCCAAAAAAGGATTGGATTTGAGCTAAACTATTGGCACCCCTGTGAGACTGAAAAGCGAAAACCCCTTTCAAAACATACCCCATGAAGTAGTGTAAAATTTCATATTATTTCTGTTCACACCAAATAATTTTCCCAAATAACCTCGTTTGTTATTTTTTTTTGAAAAGATTATTACTTTCGTGTATTTATAATCATACATATATCATCCATTTATTTCTGATTCATTTTTAACCTCTCAAATATTCGAAAGACGTCAACTCTCCCAGGAGAAGAATTTCATAATTTAAATTAAACCCCTGATACAAATAACCTCCCTCACATTGTGAGGAAGGGTTTACTCATTTGCAAGCCCAAGTAGTTCAAATAACCTCGTTTGTTATTTTACCACAAACCCCATCTCTTTCTATTTCTTTAGTTTTGTTTGTATTTATCTTTCACTCCTCAATTCTCAACTATCACCTATATCAATTATCTTAATTTCTTTGCATTTTGTCTCTCTGCTCATTTTCTTTCAGTTGCTGTTTTGTTAAAATTTGTCAATTGCGCAAACTTTTTATGAGTTTAACTTATCAGTTTTAAGGTACATGCCTTTAGAGAATGAATAACTTCTACACATATTAGATGTTAATGATGAATTTTCGTCGTCATAGAAAATGGCTTACTGATTAAAATAATAATAATAATAAATGGTTGGTAATGCTGCTAAATAATGGCATAATGATTAATTTTGGGACACAATTCTAAAATTGTTTTCGTTGTTTTATGTTGATGTCAAAACATGTAGGTGGGGGTGTAAAATGTTTGATGTAATGGTAGCATGAATCGTGCTTTCATTTTATACTTATCCTTTTAGTGTAATTTTACCCGAGGATGAAAGTGTAAAAATAAAAGAGGGGTTTTAACAGGAGATTAGAGGGATGCTAATAGTCCTACCTTGGATTTTAGCTTATTATTCTTTTCATTCTAATTTCCTCGATCTTTCTTTTGAACTCCGTAACTGATACTGCTTGGAGGCAAGCCAAAGTAGCTTCTGCCAGAGAACATAAATCTCGAATCAAATGGCATTAAATAAAGAAAAGTTAAGATTTTTTAATTGACAGTGGGTAAGGCTCATGAATCAAATGTTAATCTCTTGACTCTCATATTGATGACAACCAGCTTATGGTAAAAGCATGCCTTCATTTTAGCCAATTATAAAAGACAAGAGTCGAGCATCCTTCAAAAGCACTTTCATAAGCATCTAAGATTACATGCAAAAATCTGACCCTGAAAAGGCAGAACAGTGTCCTGCTCTACAAGTAAGTATTCACTTTTCAATGTCTACGCCAATCACAAGACTTCTCCATCAGCCGAGCCATCTCATAACTGAAAAAATTTTAAAATATCTCTGAGATACTACGTCAGTTATCATCAAAGAAATGATGTTATAATATGTGTGTAATTATTTTAAAAATCTTACATGTAATTGATGGTTCTATAAAATTCAACTATATAACTATACATGCGTTAATTAGTTGTATTATTTATGATATATTTTAAAATTTCTCTCCTGAAAGAAAAAAAAAATCATGTAGTCGATAAATTCCGGAATACCATCAACATTGATTAGTAAGAAAGACTTACATTTACACTTTGGAAGATAAACAAGATCAAGAAACAAAATTCAGATCATTTAAGCCTCCAATATTAGAACGTATTTTCTTCTATACGTTGAAAACTTTTTTTTTTCAAAATCTTGAAAAAAAAAAAAACAAATTAACATCTTCACTTCAATTTTACCTCGTCTGACTGGTTCTTCCTCTTCTATCAGCCACTCGGCCCTCAAACACCTCTTGGCTCTTGTTGTATAAGCATCAATCTGAAACAAGACTATCCAAATATATAACTGTTTCATATATAAAGCGCAATGGCACGCCATGAACTACGAACCTTTTCTCCCACAGCTCTCGTATGTCATCAATAGGGCAGTGGGAAAAAGTTTGGTGTCAAGATTCCATCACCACATATTCCTTCATTACCACCCATACACCGCAAGATAAGGAGTAATCATAAATGCAAGACAGACATAGACATCCTCTGAGATCGTCAACATGTTTAAAATATCCTCCATCCCCTACGTGAGGTAATGGCAGTTGGCAAAGTTCCCCACTCTTAAGATCAAATGAGACAACCAAATCATAGTGTAATACTTTCCGAGTCGTTTTTGCCAGGCAGTGCCAGAGCAGGCAGGCCCTTTGAGGTTGAGGAAAGAAAAATGGAAATTAACGCGAGTAGAATAGAAGGCATTGAGTGGAACAAAGACTACTAACGCATGCAAATTAACTATTTACGCATCGGAGATTACAGATGAAAAATTATGGCCTTCAAAAAGGCAGATTTGTGATGTATTAATCATTAAGCCTTTCAATGTTCATACGAATCACCAACGTTTCCATGTGCTGAAATATTACCAAGCCAACTGGTGTCTGGTAGCCTCCTAAAGAAAAAGAAAACCATGAAGATAGATTAATAAGAAATACCTTGTATTTACACTCGGAGAATAGAAAAGATTAAAAGAACAAAATCAGATTACTTAAGCCTCTAACGTGCGCAAATACGTACTATTCTATATGTGTATTAGATCAAACAACATTAATTACTGAAGAAACTTGTTTTGCATTTCTTAAAATCAAACATTATACATTGAACGATATTTATAGATGCAGCTGATAAATTTTTTCAAAGATTACATATGTGAATACGGGAGGAAATGAGTTGCTCCGTTCGGGCGCGGATCGTGTCTTTGACAAGTGCGGATCATGCCTTTGACAAGTGCAGATTATGTCTTTGAATTCTTCCTTCAATGCTGGCGCGGATCGTGTCTTTGACATTCTTAACACTCCCCCTCAAGCGGGTGCATAGATGTCTTGCATGCCCGGCTTGTCTAGAATTTTGTAAAAGCTCGCTTGAAATGGCCTTTGTTAAAATATCTGCAAGTTGATCTTCGATCGAATTTTCTAGTTCTAAGATTTTTTCATCTAATTTCTCCTTGATAAAAAATCTATCTACCTCGACATGCTTTGTTCGATCATGTTGAATCAAGGTTATGAGCAATATCTCGTGCAGCTTTGTTGTCACAGTATAATTGTATTGGTTGTTGTGATGGATAGCCCAAATCTTTTAAGATAAAACTTATCCATAGCCCTTCACATACCCCAAGGGCCATGCCTCGATATTCTCGCCGGCCGCTTGAACGAGCAACAACATGTTGTTTCTTGCTTCTCCATGTGACAAGGTTGCCTCCTACAAAAAGTAAAGTATCCCGAGGTGAGCGTCTATCACTAGCTGACCCGGCCCAATCTGCATCAGTATAAACTTCTATGTTGTTGTAATCTTCATTTTTTGAAAATAAGATTCCTTTTCCTGGATTTGACTTCAAGTACCTCAGGATCCGCATTACTGCTTTCATATGCTGTTCCCCGGGATTATGCATAAACTGACTTACAACACTCAATGCATAAGCAAGATCTGGCCTTGTGTGGGACAAGTACATCAGTCTTCCAATCAGCCTTTGATATCTTCCTTTGTCTACTGAAACTTGGTCTGAGGTAGTACAAAACTTCAGTCCTTCTTCCATTGGGGTGTCGATAGGCTGACAAGCTGTCATTCCCGTTTCATGCAATAGATCTAAGGCATATTTTCTTTGAGACAAGAAAATTCCTTCTTTAGATCGAGAAACCTCAATTCCAAGAAAGTATTTTAAGGCTCCTAAGTCCTTCATCTCAAACTCTCTCGACAAATACTTCTGAAGAGCCTCTCTTTCTTCCTCGTCGTTGCCTGTAACTACCATATCATCCACATAGACAATAAGGGCAGTAATTTTACCTTGTCGTTTTTTAATGAACAAGGTATGATCTGAATTGCTTTGGTTATACCCAAAATGAACCATGGCCTTTGTGAATTTCCCGAACCATGCTCTTGGGGATTGCTTCAACCCGTACAATGATTTCTTCAATTTGCATACTTTCGATTGAGTCGTTGCGCCTCTTTTTGCATCCTGGTGGCAGATCCATATAAATTTCTTCAGACAGGTCTCCATGGAGGAAAGCATTCTTTACATCGAACTGTTGCACTGGCCACTCCAAGTTAACTGCTAATGATAATAAGATACGAATAGTATTAATTTTTGCTACCGGTGCAAACGTATCGGTATAATCTATCCCGTAGGTTTGGGTGTAACCCTTAGCTACGAGCCTTGCTTTGTATCGTTCAATGGAGCCATTTGCCTTGTACTTTATAGTGTAGATCCATCGGCAACCCACTGATTTCTTTCCTGGTGGAAAATCAACTAAGTCCCATGTTTGATTTTTTCAAGAGATCTCATTTCATCATTCATAGCCGCTTTCCACTTTTGGTCTTTTAAGGCTTCCTACACACTATTAGGAATAGATACAGTAGATAATTGATTCACAAATGACTGATTTGATTCTGACAAGCGATGGTTAGACACAAAATGACTCATAGGGTATTTGACTCTACTAGAGAGGTCGAATCATATGTGGGTTTAGGGATACCTCTATTTTGACGCTGGGGAAGAATTCTTCTGATTAGACTGGGACTTGTGGTAGGAACATCCTCTGCAGACGATTGGTTAGGTATTTCTTCATGTGGTTCTTCATGAGACTCGTACTCGATTGCAGTTGTGTCTGAGTTATTTTGCTCCCCAAATATGTCTTCACTTATCTCAGCCTGAGAATCATCACCATTTTCTTTTCCAGTATCTTGAAGGTTTACTACCTCAATAGAAGATTGATCTTCTTCAGGTGGAAGATATGTAAGAGTATGAATTTCCTCTTCATTATACTCCCCCTGAAATTCAGGCTCGGACAGGTAATACATGATATCTTCATGAAAGACGACATCCATGGTGATGTATATTTTTCTTGATGGTGGATGATAACATCTGTATCCCTTTTGATGTAAGGCATACCCTACAAACACACAACGTAGTGCTCGAGGAGATAATTTGTCTTGTTGCGGCAAATGAACGAAGGCAACACAGCCGAACAGATGTGGGGGTAAATTTGGTACATTTGGTGACATAATTGCATCATTCAGAACCTGGAAAGGAGTCTGGAATCCAAGGAAGCTTGAAGGTGTTTGATTGATTAAGTATGCTGCGGTTGCCAATGCTTCTCCCCAATAAAATAGCGGCATGTGGGCCTGGATTAGTGATGCTCAAACAACTTCTAGTAAATGTCTGTTTTTTCGTTCAGCAACACCATTTTATGGGGGTGTCCCCACACAAGTGGTTTGATAGATAGTTCCTTGTGATGTCAGAAACTGTTAAATTGTTGTGCTCATATACTCGCCTCCATTATCAGTATGTAGAACTCGAATTTGTGTCTGAAATTGAGTCGTCACCATCTTATGAAATCTTTGAAATAAAGAGTTCGCTTCATCTTTCGATTTCATCAAAAAAATCCATGTCATCCTGCTACAATCATCAATAAATGTAACAAACCAACGAGCACCTCTAATTGTAGAAACTTTAGATGGCCCCCATACATCAGAATGTACTACTATGAAAGGAACTGGATTTTTATTTAAGGACAAAGAAAAAGTAGTTCGATGGCTTTTTGAAAGTTCACAAACATCACATTTAAAGTTACAAACATCAAATTTAAAAAACAAACTAAGAAATAATTTTTTTAGGTAAGCAAATGACACATTCCCTAAACGTCTATACCATAACCAAATTTCCAATTTCTTTTTTTCTATGGAACCATCTGCGACTAATGCAGGGCGCAACTTTTCAGTGTTTGTTGATGTCATCTCTAGGTAGTACAAGTTGCCTCGTCTAACACCATAACCAATCGTTTGATTCGTTTGGATTTCCTTAAACACACAATGATTAGGCCAAAAAATTACAACACATGATAAGTAAGTGATTAATTGAGACACAGATAAAATGTTATAATCTAAAGATGGAACAATTAACACAGAGTCTAAATTTAATTTATCTGTGAGTTGTAAAGATCCTTCCCCAGTAACTGAGGTTGTGGTTCTATTTGCAGTGGAAACATGTTTTTGTGAAGATGGTTTCAATTGAGAAACTTGTCGGGAATCAAAAGTCACATGATCAGTTGCACCTTATCAATTATCCATGTACTATTAATAACAGGTGTAAGAGTTTTAAAGGCCTTACCTGGACTGACAGAGGTTGCAATTTGTACTGAAGATTCTTTTCTAAAATCTGCAGTGGATGTGGATTCAGCTACTACAGTTTTTTATCCCTGCTTGGTATTCTTCTTTCGATTATCCCACCGGATATCCAATGATTTCAAAACATTGTTCTTTCGTATGACCCTTCTTCCTACAATGAGTGCAATGGAGTGATGACTTGTCAACAAGCTTTCTTTGAGGCTATTGTCATGCTATCATAGCAGACGTTTCTGAGTCGACCTTCTTGTTTAGTTTGCTTTGCCGTACATCCCCTCTTCGGATCAGAGAATAACATTCTTCTAAGTCTGGGATAATATCTTTTCGTAGAATTTCTCCACGAACTTGGTCAAATTCTTCATCTAGCCCAGCAAGAAAAATGTGCACTCTCAATCTTTCAACAGACTTTCTGTATATTTCAACATCTTCTGGATCCTTCATGACCACTTTATCTCGGTGATCAAGTTCTCGAAATATTTCGATCAATTCTCCATAGAATTTAGAGAGTGGTCGTCCATTTTGTTTGGTAGAGAACGCCTTCTGGTTTAAAGTGAAAACTTGTAATTCATCGCTTCCATCATAGAAGGCTTTTGATAATGCATCCCATATTTCGTAGGCTGTAGGAATTCGTAAATATCGCTTCATGATTTCAGGAGACATGGATATGAGTAACCATCTTTTTACTTTTTGGTTCTCACTATACCATTTCTCATATTCCTTTGAAGATTCTTCAGATGGCTTTGTGTTGCTACGAACATATGAGAGTTTTTCTCTTTCTACAAGATGCATCTCCATTATTTGAGACCAAACATCGTAGTTTGTCTCGGTGAGGATAATTCCAAAGATTAAATACTCCATCAGATTGAACAGATTGAATGACAACAGGAACAGATTCAGTTGGAGTTTTCTCCATTTTTTTCTCTTCTTTTTTCTTTCTCTTTTTCTTTTTTCTTTTTTCTTTTCTTTTCTTTTTCTTTTTCTTTCTTTTTTGCCTTTTTTTTTTTTTTACAGATTGAAACAAGAGAAAAAAAAATTAATTTTCTAGATCAAAACGACAAGTCGTTTTGTTTAAACCAAACGACAAGTCGTTTTCATAGCAATTGCAATTTTGGAGAATAAAAACGGCATGTCGTTTTGTTGCATTAAAACGACACGTCGGTATGAAGGAATAACATCAACGACACGTCGGTTTAAGATCTGCTGCACTTCAAGATAAAAACGACATGTCGGTTGAAGTCGTCTTCAACCTCGGAGCGCGTGGGAGCGCGTGAATGATGACAGATGCGCGTGGGCGCGCGTGGAGTTTGGCCGTGATTCCGGTGGCGCGTGAGGGCGCGTGGAACTGTGTTTAAATACGAAATTTTTACAGATTGCTTACTGAAAACTGAGAAATATGATTGTATTCTTGGTTTTTTGAAGAACACGTTTTTGGAAAAATTTTTTGTTTCCTCTGTTTTTTTTTTTGTTACAAACAGAGCAGCGAAACTTGAAGAAACTTGAGTGTATTCATGGCTCTGATACCATGAAGAAACTCGTTTTCCATTTCTTAAAATAAAACATTATACATTGAACAATATTTATATATGCAGAGGATACATTTTTTCAAAGATTACATATGTAAATACGGAAGGAAATGTGTTGATCCGTTCTGCGCGGATCGTGTCTTTGACAAGTGCGGATCATGCTTTTGACAAGTGCAGATTATGTCTTTGAAATATTCCTTCAATGCCGGCGCGGATCGTGTCTTTGACATTCTTAACAATTACTTTATTCCACTTATTTTTATTCTATTTATTCTTCTTCTACATGCTAATTAATACAGGAGTAAAGTTTGAATTATTTATTGTGAATTGACTATCTTCAAATTACCCCTTATTTTTTAAAACCTCAAGTTAATTGTTAATTAATTGCATTTTTATTGAAAAGGTAAGAAAAAACAGGGATGGATTTATGAAAATTAAGTTGAAAATGGATTTAAGTTGAAAATGGAACTTAAATAGTACATCAAAATTACGTTTTTCTAAAATAATGCTGATTTTATTATTATGTATTTATTTTTGATAACCAACTTCCTCTTCTTTTCTCTTTTTTTTTTTTTTGGGTTCTTTTTGCATTTGGTTCCTTTTTTATTTTAAATTTTATTAACTCTAACTTGAATTTATTTCATATTTTCAGTGTCAGTATGTATATACTCATTTGGAAAAAACATTAGGGGATTCTCAAAACTCGCGCGTGGTGTTCCAGACTCCCAGTCTTGTTCTTTTCCTTGTTCATTAAACCACTCGAGAATCTTCAAACTCAGCCTTTGATCGAAGACGAAGACGCATCCTCTCTCATTCTCGTGAACTTTAACTGAAGGTATGGATCTTTAAATTACCACTCTCTCAATTTATTTTTCGATTTTTCTTTTCCTCTTATTTAGCTCTCAGTTTAAGCTCTTGTTTAGTCCAGTCTCAATTTTAAGCTTCTTGTCATTAAATTAAAAACTTTTTTACTTACTGTAAAATTCTCATGAGATTGTGTAATTGATTTCTTGAATTCAAGATGGTTCCAGATTTATCATTGAATATTTAGCTCTGAAGTTGATTAGTTCTTAAAATTTCAGTTTGGTTCTTGAAATTTTTGCAGGTATCATTTTGACCTTGATTTTAGTAGTTCATATGGCCGGCGTCAGGTTCTCAATACTAAAATCAATTTGTAGTAGTTCCATCTATCCTTCTTTCAAACCAAGATTGCTACATACTTCCAACTCTTACTTCAAACTCGCGAGATATGCTGAGCAAAAGCACGCAAAGCTATCCTGTGCAGTTGTGAATAACAGTTACGACAACGGTCGGTTGCACTCCAGTTTAAATTCTATTAATAATCAACTTAAAGTTAATGGTTTTGCACCTCTCGGTAAAACTCAATGCCACAAAGCCAATGCTGTTTCATCATATTTACCCACATCGAAAGATTTTTGCTCACGGAGATTGGCTACATTTGCTTCAATAAGCCCCTTCCTCAGCCATCGGTCATATTCTTCTTTCTTTGGTAGCAAAACTGATAAATCTACAGAAATTGATGTTCCAGCTGCATCGAGTGGGAGTGAAACGGATTTTAGTAACCATGGTATTGTTGGAAGTGATTCCTTTGATAAAATTAAGGATGCTTGGAAGAGTGTAGTAGATGGAGTAAGTTACACAGGACAAAAGGCTAAAGATGAACTGAGCCCACAGATTGAACAGTTGCTTGATGCACATCCATATCTTAGGGATGTGATTGTTCCAGTTAGTTGTTATTTGACTGGAACTGTGTTGGCTTGGGTGGTGATGCCTAGGGTTTTGAGGAGATTTCATAAATATGCAAAACAAGGTCCTGTTTCTTTACTATCTGGAGGCTTATCCATCAAGCAAGTTCCTTATGAGAAAAGTTTTTGGGGTGCTTTGGAGGATCCAGTGAGATATCTGATCACATTCATGGCATTTGTGCAAATGTTAGTTGTTCAAATTCAACATTTCCCATGTTGGCATTGTTTATTGTTTTCGTAGTTTGACTAATACTTGTGGCTATGACTTTTAGCGGTATGATGGTAGCTCCAACCACCATAGCATCTCAATACCTTGCTCAGGCGTGGAGGGGTGCTGTTATCCTTTCATTTGTTTGGTTTTTGCATCGGTGGAAAACAAATGTCTTCACCCGTGCTTTGGCTTTTCAAAGTTTAGCAGGGCTTGATCGGGAAAAGATGCTAGCTCTAGACAGAATTTCATCAGTTGGTTTGTTTGTTATAGGGTTAATGGCTTTAGCAGAGGCATGTGGGGTGGCTGTGCAATCGATCTTGACAGTTGGTGGTATAGGAGGTCAGTGTTTGTTGTTAGCGACATGCTCTCTTTTCTTTTTGTTTCATTGACAATGATAGGAAAGATGTTACCATAAAAAAAATTTTAAATTTAATCAAACTTTCTTGCCTTGTAAATTTAGTTTTACATTTCCTTGTAGTTAATTGTCGATACTTATTCTAAACGAGAGAAGTAGTCACAATTTTCCTAATGCATTCATCTTCTTGTGCTGCATGTTATTCTTTAAGATTTGTAATCTTTTCTCACTACTTCCATGCATGTGTAAATCATTTGATTTCCTTTATGATTTATCATAACTAGAGGTCTGAGCTTCAGATATGTCAATGGGCACGTTCTATTTGTCTCATTACTAAATTTTCTTAACCAGAGATGTCTGAGATTGTACTTGTTAATTTATTTTTCTGGGAATTGTGTTTCTTTGGCCTTAACATCATTGTACTGTTTCTAGTAATGTAAAGACTATCTACTGCTAAACTGTTCAGTCTGCTCTATAAACCAATGAATAAGATCATCAAATAGGGCTTACTGCATGGCTACCCACCTAGATCTGATTCCTTGGCTTGACAATTTTTCAATTCGACTGCACTCATGTCTGTTCCTAGAGTGGGAAATAATACGCTTATAGTATATGTTTTTAGGTATTCAAGATAGAAGTTTGAGTATCTTAATGGCTTTTCGACACTTTTCACTGTTGGTGTTTTCTTTGAAAAAATATGGTTGGTTAATTTAACAGACTCTGTTCAAGTTTTTAAAATGGACATGAATGAATTTTAAAGATTTCTTCATTGCATATGTTTTAAGATTTGACTCTTCTTTAACGATATATATTTTGTTTTAGGAGTGGCTACCGCTTTTGCTTCCAGAGATGTCCTTGGGAATGTGCTTAGTGGATTGTCTATGCAGTTCTCAAAGCCCTTTTCACTGGGAGATACTATAAAAGTAAAAAGAGCATATACATCATTGAAAATGATATTTATTTCTTTCTTCCAGATTGGCAATAAAGTTTGCTGAAGCAGAGACTTTATGCTGAAACAGAGACTTTCTGTCTTTTTAACTACCATCCATCGCAGTTGCCACACATGTCCTATAAGGGAGGTCCTCAATAGAATAAGAAAATTTCCATCCCCTGAACCTCAAGGGAGATTTAGTAAAATTTTTCCTCTTGTTTAGTTTCATTGAACTGGTCAAAGTAGAATTACCTATACGGCTCACTTTTTACAGATCAAAGATTTCTTTAATCTAGCATAATTATAGTCCTACCCTTGTAAGTGCTTTTATCATTTTGAAAGAATAAAAAGACAAGAAATTTGTGCTTCTAGCTCTTATGCATTTGTTGAAAAATATTTTTTTTTAATTACTTTTTCTTTTATTGTCTTTCTTTTCTGCAGGCTGGATCTGTTGAGGGTCAAGTGGTGGAAATGGGACTTACCACAACAACATTACTGAGTGCTGAAAAATTTCCAGTCATAGTTCCAAATTCAATGTTTTCTAGCCAGGTGGGCCTCTTTTTCCCTCCATTTATTCTTTAATATCTTTTGCAAATTATGATCTTCACTATCAAGCCAACTTGTAGTGTGCAAACCATGTTCATGCTAATTTACTGTTGTTAAAATCATCTCAGTGTAGGCTTATTGATCACATAGACTGCATCTGCTATTCAGGTGCTAATGGACAGTAGAACTGGAAATTGAAATACTAGTTACTGGCCCAAAACAGTCAATCTGCACCAGATTAGGATATTAGATGACAAATTGTTTGATTAATAGTGTTGAAATGTTACATTCGCATTTGAAGTAGATTCAAGGATCTACTTCATAAAGCTTAATGGATGTAACACTTCATAAAAGTTTTAGAATTTAGTCCCTGGAGCCTTTATCTTTTACGTTGATTGACATTTTCTTGAGATCATGGATTCCATAGATCGGGTCTAGAATTTTATGCATGTTTCCTAATTGGTGATCAATGTTGGATAATTCGGTTGGTGATTGCAAAAAGCTCTTAAGAAGATTGAATGGTAATAATAACTTTTGGACATGGTATTATGGAGCAGTATTACCTTGCTAAACATTTATCAAGTTATATTCTAAATCCTTTTGTGTATATTTGGAGTTCCACATTCTATTGTAGTCTTATGTTGTTGTTCTATGAGGACTTAAGTGTTGGATGTTCAAATGTTGATTTATACTCTCTTTATGCCTTGAAATACTTTTATGTATTTCTCTTGTAGCCGATTCTTCAACACCGAGGGTAATAGTTCAAATGACTAATATTTCTTGGCAATTGCTTTGAAACTTTATTTTTTATCTTGAAATGGTTGTGTAGTTATCATATTGCCGATGCTTTAATATCAAGGCTAAGTTCTGATGACCAACTTTCATCAAATTGCTCTAGCTCTGTATTTTTATTTTTTTTAATTACCTCTAGCTCTGTATTTAGAAGGGAGAGGGGAAACCTTTCTGTTGATCTTGTGGTGAACAAATTGACAGAAAAACGCATGCACGGTTTAGTTGTGCATGATTAAAAACTTTTATGTTAATAATTTTCCACAGCTTGGATGTTTTTTGATCATACGATTTACACATCTATCTTTTTCAGTTAGAGAGATCTTAACATCTACCTTGTAAAATTTGCAGGTAATTGTGAATAAGTCACGTGCTCCATGGCGTGCCCTGGTTATCAGAATTCCCATGCAAATTGATGATTTGGACAAGGTTCCCCAAATATCAGATGATGTTAAAAGCATGCTAAGATCGAACACCAAAGTTTTCTTGGGCAAGGAGGCTCCTTACTGTTTCTTGTCTCAGATAGAAAGTTCCTTTGCAGAATTGAATGTTGGATGCAATCTCAAACAAATGGTTAAGTTCCTTTTTTCCTGCTTCAACTGCATTAATTTAATCATTCTAAATTAAGTACAGAACTAGAACATGGTGGCAATGTTATTCGGCTTAAGTTTACAAACTGTACATTGCAAATATCATCTGGGCAGTATTACTGGCTTTTGTACCCCGCTTTATTTTGTGTCCCCTGCCCCACTCACGCCTTATACCTACCCGCAAAGTCCGATCCCCTGAGTGAGTATGATTTGATTGGAAGATTTCTTTGTGCGATAATGAGAGACCTTGCCATCTTAAATAGCTAGAATTTGCAGACAGTGTGATTCATTTATTGCTGAACGTAAGTGTCAATGGCTTTCTGTGTGGTTTTATAACTTTAACAAGTCACTGATCTCTATGATAGTCGACCGATTGAATTACATATTTAATTATTTCTTCTTCCTTCTGACTAATGTTTTATATGCTCAATACTTCACATTTCTTATTTCAAGTCTGGTGTGCTTTGATATGTACTTTTCATATTTGTTTTCCATTTTCTAAAGTCTTTCACTTTGTACATGTGACTTCAGAGCAAGGATGAGTTATACTATACACAACAAGACATTCTTCTACAATCAGTCCGGATTATCAAGGAGCATGGTGCATCATTAGGCAGAAAATACGACAGTTGATCAGTTGATGACGATACAAGCAAAAGACAACAGTGTCCTTGCAGAAGTTTAGCCATGCTGGTAGCAACGCATGGTAGGTGTTCTTGAAGTTAGGTGAAGCAATGATGGACCATTGCCGAGATAAGGTGGCCAACTGCCTTAGAAAAGATGATAGTATCAAAGGAAAGACAGCGGTCGAGGGCTTGTGCAAGGGAAGCTGACAGTTCCTTTATATTGGAACCTAACCAAGGTCACTGCATAACAATTTTGTCCAGTGTATAAACCATGAGCAATGATAGTGTCAATTACAGCCAGAAATCCAAAAACATGGGAACTGCAGAAATGAAACATTCGTTAGCCGTCTGGTAATTGGTATGTGGATGATTATGCCATTGCGTCAAGCAGCAAAAATCTCAACTCTTCAATTTATCGCATATTTTCCGGGGATGCTGTGCGGAATTTCCCTAACTTATTGAGGAAAACCTTTGCTGTGAATTAAAAAATTGAATAAATAAATTGGAAAATTGAAGCAATATCCTAGTGAACTTTTAAATAACAAAAAATATAGGAAGCCTAGCTAAGATTATCAGCTTAAATCAGCCTTCCCATGTCGAGATAAGCAACCAAATTTTCAAATCAAATTGCTAGTAAATGATTTTTTTATTCCAATTAAAAGTCAAGATATAAAGCTCAGATAAGTTTTAATTAAGTAATGGTTCCCCATATAAAAATTTGCAGTTAGATTCCCAGATACGACTCCTTTCTTCTTTCTTTATGGGATTTTGAAAGCAACTTCTCATTTGGTTAAACTACAACTTACATGCCACAGAACCAAAACCATCTAGTATCAGATACTACATTGATACAAGTAGTTGTAAGGGAAGAAAAAGCATCACTACTAATGCTGCACTGTTTTGTTGCGCTCAAATATACTTTCTACAAAAAGATGACTCGGTTGAAGATTACAAGACCAGAATTTCGAAATCAGACAATGAAAAATAAGATACTAAAAATTCCAAGCATTTACAGAATACAACAATGGCTCACCACAATGAGATGGCATCTCATCAGACTTCTGAGATATGTCGCTTATACTGAATGCTATAATGGGAGCATCCGCAGGATTATTTCTGGCACCTTGCAGCTGAATAGATACTATATTTCCGCATACTCCTTAAATAGTTGACCCACAAAACCAAGGAAACCCCTCCAAGATTAATTCACATAATTGACCACAAACAACATCAACGCACACCCGAGCAGTAATTTAACAACAGTCGACCACAACTCAAGATCTGCATGAAGGTAAAGTGATGCCTCCACAAGCAGCAGCAATTATTATGTACAGCAACAGAACAATTAAGCATGTCAAGAGGGCCCTGTCACAAATTAAGATATGAGTCTCTATGCATAAAAATGTAGGTAGGCTATGGCTGATAACAAACATCTACAGAAGGCTGAAAATTGTTGTTAGGAACATCACACACATTAAATTGAAGATGAAATGCGTAAGACTCTGACATTTTACTCTCTCCCTCTCTCTCTCTCTCTCTCTCTCTCTCGGTATGAAGCTTATAAAAGACAATGTCAATAAATCACAGCTTCAAAGCAAAACTGATAGAAAGTCTACAGCAAACAGTTGAAAATTTTTCAAATGTACCAGATGATCAACAAGAAAATAGAAATGGAATGAGTTCTTCAAAAAAGTCTAAAATCTTGCAATTTATTAAATTGGAAAATAAGAAAGTTAAAGATCGGCCTACGCATGTTTCTACAGCTCAAAGTTAAATGGCCGGCCTACTCATGTATATACAGCTCGAACCAACTGAAATATTATAAACGTTTAGAGTTTTCACTATTTATTTGCATAAATGTACTCCCAACCAACATTTGAGTTTTCATGATGCCCTTTTTACTACTCCTTACCCTCTCATGCTCACTTTTGATTGTCCTTTTATCCAATAGATCTTTAACATTGATGGCTCAATTACAACCATAATTGTACCTAGCATTCCAGGGGATGAAAATTTTGTTATTCGTTCTTTTCAGAATATTTCCATAGGTTTAGGAAGAATTCAAAAATTATTGCCGTGTTTGCAGTTGCAAAAAGCAGGCTTCAACCAGTTTTTATATCCTATAGCAACCATAAGTTTTAATCAAATGATAAGCCTTCATTATCATAAAAATGTGTGACATGCCAGAAATCTACCGATATAATGTAATCTTTTCCATTAATATAAAGAGAAATAACAAGAAGTGATGTAGGAAACTCAAGTTAAAGATTATGGATTTAGAATGGGGAAATAATCGTATGGTTCCAAGATTAAAGAATGTTCCTTGAGCATGTTTTGATAAGTTTCCCAAGAAAGCTAAATAATAGAAGGAACTCAAAGGACTTACAATAGCTTAGCATTTTTCATCCAAAGCGCTCTACGAAGGCGCTTAGACTGTTTCCTAAAGTGAAATGCGCCGTCTTGCATTGTTGCAGTTTTGTCGACGAGAAGCTCAATCCTATCACCTCTATCCAATATTTTTTCAATATTCTCCACCATGATGGTGCGTATCTGAAAATTGCAATGCTTGTGAGCAAAACCAAATCTGATAAAACTTCATTGTACTGAAACAAGTTTAAAAATTAAAAAAAAAAAGCCTAAATTTCTTTAAATGTTTTAAACGCTAAAACCTTAGCCAAAAACCAAAAGGAAAAATACATGATTATGAATATATCAATGCATGATGGAAAACATGAAATAAATTAAAAGTGAACCAAAAACATCAGTCCAAGATAAATATTAGAGCAGATGAGAAGATACTTGCCTCACTAACTTCCCCTCTCACACGATTGAGAGTATCTGCACTAGGATTGCTGGAGAAAAATTCCATCTGCTGATGCAATACCCTTGAAAACTCATCATTCATAGCATAAGCAGGTGCATAGTGGGCTACTCTGCCATAGTTTTTCATGAACCTCATTTGAATATCCTCCAAATATGAAAATGGAATTCTTCCTGGATCAAGGGAAAACAGAAGTATTATAATTCATGACGACAATTAATATGAGCGTGATTGTTTATGGGTATACCCATATGTCAATCTATACAGCATGCATTTAAGATGAATGGATCCAGCAAGGAGATCGTGTCTGCAAAAACACTTAGGTGTAGCAGTTTCAAATGAAAAAAATAACAGTTCAGAAATTAGGATTCAAAATATAGTTTGCATCTTCAAAGCTTACTTATGTTCAAAAAGAAGTACAGGAGACTTAACAAATTTAAGAAATATGGTAAAGAGAACTAAACTTCGACAAAGAACTCATCATCTGCATTTATAATATATAAAGAGATATGTGTAAGATAACAAAGAATCACAAACTAAGAAGCCAGATAAATGACATCGAACATAATGATAATTTTAAGTTCTAGAAGAAACATAGAGTTTCTAAACTCAATGATAATGTAATATATCATTTTGAACTGTAGATAAGAGTGGTGTTGTTGAAAGTAAAGACTGGAATGAATAGAAGAATCACTCAACTAAAATTATTTAGAATTGCCATCCATCATGTTGGTCAGATGAACTAAGAACTTAACAACCAATAAGACATAACTTAAGGAAACAATACCAGAAAACCTACAGCATGAAAAGATTTTGCATAGCACTCCCATAGTACCGTTCTAGGTTAAGGGATTCAATACCAGGAGTATGCTCAGTAACTAAGAGTAAGAAGTTCTAAGAACATTAAAAATCTTCATAGCTTCAGCCTCCAAGGCCTCACACACCGGCAGTGCCAAAAAAGCGCACATTATTTAGAACTGAGGACAGCCATAAGACCTGGTAAAGTTTACAAGTTTACGGCTTCAAGGATAATCCAATAACCCATACATAAAATAACAATGTAATCTCATACAACTGAATTCCAAGGTATTAGAACTCAATGCTTTCAGCCACAACTTCCTGAATCCTGCATGGTTAAAGGTGTACGGAAACACTATTCAAATCTTCCGGCGAATGGTGATTTGAATAAAAAGTTGCATAATCCTGAATTTCTTTCTACTGGAGCAACTACAAATCACCACTCAATTGCATGGACATTTAACAAATAAAGAGTAAAAATTCCAACTCAGATTTAAAACGTCATGCTCGTGACGCAGCCATAAACATAATTAGCAATAAAAATAACGATGAGATGAAGAAAATTTTGATTTAAAAAAAAAAGGAAAAAAAAACATACTGCCGAAGGTGTCGTTGGCCATACAGAGGAAGGTGAGGCCATCGGATCTGAGAATATGAAATATGTAGCGATCCTGCGAGAAACACACCCTGGAGTCGGACTCCGCCGGAAGTTTCTCAAGAATCCGTCTGGCAACCGCCCCCGTGTTCCCCGTCACAGCGCTGAATTCCGCCAGTACCACCGTACCTCGCGCCACCAGCGCGTAGAGTATCGCCATATCTGATTATTTAAATTATAATCGTTGTTGTTATAATTAATAAAGATTTGTTTTTTTTTTAATATATATAAGAATTGCTTATGCCAAAATATCTACTCTGTAGCATTTTGATTCGAATGTTTAGTTTATTGAATGTTTAGTTTATTAAATGTTTAGTTGGAGTGAATTAATTGACGAGGCCAGCTGCACTGTCTCTGCCCGGTAGCGGTAAGTCCACGAAACCAAGGCTGTTTTGGTTGAGAAAGATTTGCGTAGGGCAGGCCCGCCTACTTGCTTGCATAGGATGGGCCTGCCACCTCAGCAGCTGATGTGGCAGTCCTATCCAATGACAATTTCTTATTTTTAATTTTCAGTTAAAATTTTACGGTTCCTAAAGCAGTCCCAAAGTTGTTAGAATAATTCATGAAAAAATGCTAAAGATGCTTAATTCCCCCAGCTTCTCATATACATAATTCAGCCATTCACAAACTTCTCTTTCTCAAAACTCCAAATTGTCCGTGATATGTAGACGCGCGCAGATTAATCATACAATTGACTTTATTTACAAAACATAAATAATTGCTTTTTCATTATTACTACATGGGAAATCCAAAACTATGATATCCTCCTATGGATCTTTCTTGATCATTGAGGCCTTTGGGTGAGCCCAATTGATGGGTCTCAAGCTGATCCGTCAATGGCCCAATCCAACTCGGATCATAGGATTGACTGAATGAGTCAGCATCAACGGTTGTAATATCATGGATGCTGGACCTCTTCTTATCTTTCTTAACAGAATTCATACGAAGAAAGTATTTCTGTGCATGGCTGGCCACCTGAGTTGGTGTCCTCGAAACGACAGCGTTTCTTGAAATACTCCTCCAGTCCCCTTTCCCGTATTTTTCTAGTCCAATTAGAAACAGCCTGAAACAAAAATAAGTAACAAATTTGTTAAACATGTTTTTCTTGTATTTGTGAAAGAATTTAGGAAGCAATTGAAAATATATTTATTAATCATTTTTATTTGAAAATTTTTAAAATCACTTTGGTAGAATTTAGAACCAACCCAATAGATTGAGTGATTAATTTTTCACAATTGCAAACTCATTTATTTATTTTTCTTAATTCTTTAAAACAAAATCAACCAGGTCTGGACAGATTACGGAAAAAAAAAATTACCCATCAAACTTTATACTGAAGGATTACTTTTTTGAAGAAAAAATGATTTTGATTTTTTTAATCTCAGAATTACTCTCAAGAAATGATTAATCGCTACAAGCAATTATATTATATATATTGTGTGCAGTGTGCCTCAATTATTAAGAAAATGGAAATTAAAAATCGAAAAATTCTAAATTAACAACTTTTCAAAAACTAAGCACAAAAAAGTAAATAATAATTTATAAATTTTTATTTTCAACTGACCTGTGCTCCTCTGCAGTCCAAGGAACGCCCTTCCTCCGGTCAGTCTCCCTCTCTCTACTCCTATTACTATTATTCCCCAAACTCGCTCCGGAATCAGCCACCCGACCCGGCGAGTCCATCTCGTCCTCGTAACCCGGCAAGTCAACGAGCCCCGCCTCAATCTTCCTCAAATCCAGAACCAAATCGTCGTACCGTCTCTGCACATCCACCGAACTCTTTCCCGGAACCTGCCTCGCGATTCTTTCCCACCTCCCCGGCGTTTCCTCGGGGAACGTCACCAGCGCTCTCTCGAACAGCTTGTCTTCCTCGCGCGACCACGACGACGAGGTAGACGCCGAGTGCGAGTAATCAATCTTGCTATGAATCATTTCTTTTTCTTTTTTTTCTTTTTTTTTTATATCTTTTAAGGTTTTGCGTCGATTTGGTGGTATTATATACAACTCAATTAATCTGATTATATTTAATTTAATTATCAATTAATATATTGTTTTTTTTTCAAATAAAGAGGCTGAGGCGGCTGTGGATTTTGGATTACGTTAACTTTTTTTAAAAAATTATTTTATGGTTACGTGGATTGGGTTTACATGGTGAACACGTTCCGCCGTGCTTTTGATTTTTTTTCCTTTTTTTTTTCTTGTTCCCCCTCTAAAAAGGATTGGCACTTGTTTTTTTTTTTTTTTGATGCGAGGATTGGCACTTGTTACTTTGTTTATGTTACCTTCTTGTTTGACTCTCGGACTATAAGTGTC
The DNA here is from genome assembly GCA_030444775.1 of Atalantia buxifolia. NCBI lineage: Eukaryota > Viridiplantae > Streptophyta > Magnoliopsida > Sapindales > Rutaceae > Atalantia > Atalantia buxifolia. The sequence continues at coordinate 11,971,490 of CM059838.1, forward strand.
GTACACGTGTGTTCCCGCCAACTACCGTTGGGGTAAATTTGGAATCTCCGCCAGATTTTGTTGAGTCTAAAATTATTTGAAATGTTTTCTTTTTCTTTTTTTTTTTTAAAGGAATGTTTTATCTCTTCAAATAAAAAAATTTGTGACCTTTTTCTTTTAAGAGGTTGAAGGAATTTTTATATATAATATTGAACAATACCAATCCATATTAAAGGAATTTAAAGATAGGAAAAAGTGACGTGACCTCACTCACATACATAACATACTAATGTTACCTCACTCATAAACATAACATACTAATCTTTATCCATTAAAATTTAAACTTAATACTAATCCTTAGTAAGGTTGTTACTTACCACTAAAGGTGAACAATAAGGTTGCTACTTACCACTAAAGGTAGATATTTATTGCAAAAATATATATTCTTTAAATTTCTAAAATTATATCATAAAGAATAATTTTTTTATTACCGATATTACATTTAAAAGATTATTTAAATTTATTAATAAAATAATTACTGAGATTAATCTATATTAAATCTATAAAATTTCATTTAAATTTTTTATCTTCATAAATATTAGAGCGATAATTACTTCACTCAAAATTACATCATAAGAAAATAAATCTTTAATTGCGCGGTTCTCACCTCAATAATGTCGTCTCGATTCGAGAGTAATATATTTATTCTTCTTAGACACAGATAGTTGAACTATATTATAATTGACTTCAGACAATCTAGCTCTACTTTATGATCACTGGCTCTAATAACACGAATTAATAAATAAAATATTTGAAGGATAATATTATATTTACACAGGATTATATCTTAATTAAGGTAATATACACATGACTTAGGTGTAAATTATCGTCTGACAGACAAATCGTAAATAAATAATCATATGATGAATAGTAGTTTATTATAGTGTAACGTCATATAACAAATTAATAAATCAATATTGTGAAAAAAAACACCATTATTTTACTGCTTAACCCCTCTCGTGATTAGTTAATTTGTTATATTTTTGCCACTCGGCCTTTGACCGAGTGGTTGAGCTACTACTCTCATAAGCGTGAGGACAACGGTTCAATCCCCCTACAAAGTATTGTGGGAGTTAAAATATTTTAAAATTCTTTTCTATTGTAAAAAGCAAGTGGAGCAGAGATTTGTATGAGTTATTTATTTAGGTATGTATTTTATAAAATTTAATATTGTAATAATGTAAGTCTTAATTATATATATTTAACTGTATATATCAGTATAATATCTGTTATAATAACAATTATAAATATATATATGATAAAATAATTTAATGTGTAATTAATATTAAAAAAATTGTTATATTTCTAGTTTTCCCTTGTTTTTCCTTTCCCACTTGGTGACATGTTGGCATCCTTGTCTTGTAATGCCACATGTTTTTTTGTTTTTCGGTGGGGGTGGGTGGTGTGGGGTGGGGTGATGTTCTGAATCAATCAACTGAATTGTAATTATAGGCCAATAATTAATGGTAAAATTAATTAAGAATAATTTGGATTGCAGGGGTTAGTGAAATATATTATTTTCAAGTAAGGACAAAATGAGTTGTTAATTAAAAAATTAATTTATAATTTGATAAATTGTGTTGTTGTAGTTGCACCGGATCGTGGTACCGTAGCACCCTCATTGAAAATATCACTCAGCCTCCTTTTACTTATTCTTATTTAAACTTTACTTCACAAATATAAAGTTCATTTCTCCCAAACCCGTAAATCTTTCAACGGTCGATCAACGGCAAATCAGCTCACTCGGTGGTTGTGGATAGTGAGAAAAGACAGAGGGAATTGTGGGGAACAAACCCCGAGTGGTGGGGTCACCGAAAACCAGCGAAATCACAGCGAATTGAAGCCACGATTTTGCGGCTTTTCACGGTTTAGATCGGTGGTTTTCCGAACACTTTCCGGCGATAAGGATGGCATGGAGATGACCGGCATTACACGAGCTTCCGATCGGTACCAACTTTGGCCGGTGGAGTGGCAAGAAATGAAAACGGAAGCCGGATCGGGTTCCCGGGTTCGGGTTGACCCTGTTCATTTTGCCACAAGGTCGGCATAGAAATGACCGGCATCGCACGAGCTTCCGATCGGTACCAACCGGAGCCGGTGGAGTGGCCGAAAATGGAAACGGAATGCAGGTCGGGTTCTTGGGTTTTGTGATAAAGACAGGGGGTATTTTGATACATGTGCAATACAGAATAAAAATTTATAAATAATAGATATTATAAGGGTGCTAACTAAAATATTCATATGAATTCAGTAGAAATTAATTTAATATTTATAAGTAAAATGTAAATAAAACTGAGTTAAGGGGGCTGAGTGATATTTTTAGGGGGCGTGGTACCCTAGCCGGACCCTAGTAAGTTTTATTATTAAAATATTATTTTGTTATGTAATGATCGAGATGGACATAAGTTTAAATTATCTTTTAATATTTATTAGAGTCTTTGAAAAATAAAATATGATTTTTTTGTGAAAATATTAAAGGGTTTGTTTATTAGAATTTGAAGTCTAAAATTTTATTAATTTTAATTTTTTTTTGGTAACTTATCTTTGATTTTCAAATGTTTACATCTGAATATAAAAAGTATACTTTTTTTGTTTTTATTTGAATAAAAAAAGTTTGAATGAAAATAAAGATTATATAAAAAAAATATTTTTATGAAATATACTTATTTTCTAAATTATAAAATATATTTTTTCTATTTATAAGGACATAAATATCAAATAACTATATTTAAGGTATTTTTTATTTAAAAAATAAATAAAATACCACTTATATTCAAATATTATAAAAAAATAAATATATTATTCAAATTTTTATACTTAGACTGATTTAGATCCATTCTAATTTTAGATTTAAAAAAAAAAACTTTATCTAAGATTATAATAAGAACTTAAAAAAGATACACTACTTATTTAATAAGCTTACTCATGAAACAAGCTCCCTATCTATTTTTAAACATTACTGCTATGATAAAAAAAACTTATGAAATACAAATTTTTTTTTTTTAAATTTGTCGATCAATATTTTTATCAAAATTTAAAGAATAAACTACTGCTTATAACATTTCAATCGTAATCTTTCAAATATGGCCTTTGCCAAATACATAGAGTTGAATCAGTAATTCAAACTATTTTCAAATTATATATCATTATTAATTTATTATTAAAATGGAATCTTATCACAAAAGGATTCTGCGTTCAAAAATAATATTTTAATACTGACGAACGGCCAAATAAACTTTAAGCGAGGATAAGATTTACCCCCTTTTGGGGAATAAGATACTCTTTTATCACCGTCAAATTTGGTTTATGCCTTTCCTAATTTTGTTCTGTTTTTTTGAAAAAGGTAACTCGAGATCAAAAGCGGGAAAGTATTTTTGTGATTTAAAAATTAGAACGACGGTCGATTGTCTCAAAACTCAAAAGCATGTCTGGATACTGCATGCCAAAAATAGGAGTGTGTGCTAAAAGTAGACAAGTTGAATACGATAAGCTAAGTGTTAATGGTGAATGATTCTGTAATCAATTTGTGATGCCTAAACGACACGTACGGTGTAGAGTATCTATTTGCCATACATGCACATGCAACCATGCTGGATTGGATTCATAGGTTGGACTAACTTAGTTAGATCAAACAGAATTGTATTTAGCATTCTTATGATCTAATAGTTTACGTTTATTATGGATGCCAGCTATTTCAGTTGGTAAAATTTATTGAGTAAACATAAAAAAATCTTGTGTTCGAGTCTCATTTATGTAGGTGAGGATGAAAATATTCTGCCATTTGGTTTGAACGCTGTTTCTTTGTTAGTCTATAAACTAACAAAACAATAAGTATACGATGATATCTTTACTTTTTATAATCAATACATAATAAATACATGATTGTCATGATAATAACTCCGTGATTAAGATAAGGGCGAAATGTGCTTATCTCAAGAGGCATTGTGCCAAGAATCAAGGCGGAACAAGCCAATAATTTTTTTCAAAAAAAAATTAAATAAATTTTTAATGTAAATAAGTTATTATTAATATAATATAAAAAATTGAGTATTATTATTATTTTTCTTACAAGGGCCATGCCCCATGTTTGTTCCTCAAATTTAGGGATGGCAATGGGGAGGGGAGGGACCGACATTCCTAAACCCATCCCCGATGTTCTTTGTATATTAACATTCCCTCACTGTCCCCATCAAAATTGTTTGAAGGGATCCCCATACCCTCCTTGAATAATAAGAGGAGATCCCCCAGAGGTCCTCAATCTCCGAATAACTGATATATTTTTTAATTTATGAAATTGATTTAATTATATTAAAATAAAATTTTAAATAAGGGTAAAGTTTGACAATATATCTTAGATTAAGATTAATCCATTATAAAAATTACACTACAAAATACAAATCATTAGAATAAGTATCTTCGTCAACCTTCATAATCCTATATTAAAAAGAAATTACTCTTATATCAATAATGAAATAAATGAAATTGGTATAGATACTGAAATTAATATTTTTAATAAAAACATTTATTCTTTTATCTCATACTCGTCCTATTATTCCAGGAGGAATGTGGAAAATTGAAAGATAGCATCAATCTAAAACAATAAAAATAGTATAAGCAATATGACTTATAATCTAAAATAATTTTGAGCCAAGACCTTTGAAATAAGGTATGGTCAAATAGTAATTCAGGACTACAACTAGTTAACTATGTTTGAAATTTTTTCAGTAGATTTGTATAAATATTTTGATATTTGTTATTTATACTAATATTTAACATTTTATAATTTAAATTTTATTATTCATTTATTAATAATTCTAAAAAATAAAATCAAAATGAAAAATTAATATGAGGAAATGAGAAAATAGGTAGGGGATTGGGATTCTACCCATCTCTGTCCCTTCACCGAATAAAAATTTAGGTAAAAAATCGTCCTCGTCCTTTCCTTGAATAAGAAATTAGATATAAAATTATTCTCATACTATCCCTAAATAGGAAAAATCCCTAAGGGTCTCCGTCCCTGTAGGGATTTTTGCCATCCCTATCCTTAATAGATCCACCCCTGCCAAGAATAGATTAAATTTTAATGCATTGTACTATTTTTTTCTTTGCTTATTTTTTTCCTTGTGTATTCTTTTCTTTTCATTTATTATACAATGAATTCTTATTTTCAATAATGCTATTTTTTTATTACCAATTATGCTATTTTTACTTAATGTAGATATTAAAAAAATAAAATGAGTATACATGTAATGTTTCACTATAATAGTAAATCAAACAAATAGAACAAAATTTCCACATTTGGTCTAACCTACCACAAGAAAACACGTGTCCACCCTCAACTTTGTCGTCGCATGAAATTCTGTTAAGGCGGGAGTGCACGGTCATCACTTTTGCCTGTTCGTTAAGTCGACCGGGTTCACTCCACTCTCTTTTTTTTTTTTTGATAAGCAGTCTCTTTGTTTCCTATTTGTATTTGTATTCTTCCCATTGACACAGAGTCAACGCAACGGTTAAAAGAAGAAAGGTACTTTTTTTTTTACTCGCATATAGCAATTTACTTATTTTATTCTTAAAATCAAAAATAAAATCTGCATCGTTGTCGATCTATTTCTTCTCGCTCGGTGAATATATACTAACTCAGTTCATTTGTTTTTGTACGGAATGGTCCATAGAAATGATGAGAGAAATGAATGGCAGATTCTGCATAATTGCTTTTTTTTTCTTAATTATTTTCTGTTATTTTTTCTTTTTGGTTTTTAATTGATTTGTAACTGAAAATGGAAATAATTATAGTTGAATTATAGTGCAATGTAATTGAAAGCTGGGGACCGGCGTTGAATTGGCAAGCTGGTAGTGGGATTTGGCAAGCTGGTAGTGGGATTTGGCCGACATTGACTTGCTTTAACTTCTTTTCTTTTCAGGTACCTTAGAGTTTAGTCTTCTATGGCCTGTTGGCTAGTCATGTGTAGAAACTAATGAATTGAGAACTTTTTTCAAAACGATACGAATTTCTTGGGTAATCTGTTTTAGAAATGGATGTAACCTGGGGTTTGCTTTTTCATGATCATAATCATAAAGACATGTAATTAATTAAGTGATGTCTTCAATTCACGGAAATACTTATGGATGAGGAAGGGAAATGACCTTTGAACGAGAAGGTGGTTGGGAAATGAATGTATTTATGGATGCCACTTGACCACAAACAAGTAATAGGATATAGCAGACTAATGGTATTGCCAGGAAGTGAATTTCGTAGAATGCTTCCGTCATTTCCTTTGCCTAGTTTATACAGCTTTGTATTTTTATTTTTAAAGTTGAGAAATCTGTCATCTGTTTTAGAATATGCGTAATCCTTATAAAGGTTTTGCCTTCAGTTTTCTCTTGGCATCCTAAACAGATTTGGTACAAGCCAATGACTCTGTAAAAGCTTCATAAGCTCAATGACTATTTCATATAAATTTCAGGGCTAAGCTACCAGTGCATGTAGTGTAATTTTCAGGCACACAGTTGGCCTCCGGTTTGCAAAATATTTATGTATATAGACTCTGTCATAAACTGCATCTTAGGACACTTGGCAGTTAATGGAATCCTTATGGAAGAAGCTGTTGGTATTGGTTCTGTGCACTCAGCCTAGGAAACATAGAAAAGCCCATTGGAGAGGTTCAGTGTGCCATGACTGAGCCAAAAAATGTCAATCTTGGCTCTCCCAAGATTCATTTGCAAGATTGAGGTAATGCTAGCACAATTGGAATATGTACTCAGATGTGATAGTTTAGAAACTGCGGCTGGACCTTAGCATGGAGATACTGGTGTGCTTCCAGAATGAAGGTTTAAATGCTTAACCATAACTGTAAAAGATTTTAATATATGTTGTGCGGAGCTAATGTATTGATGTTTAATTCTAGCATGAGATAGCTATTCATCTATGGCACTTTATTTGTTCAAAATGAGTCCAAGCACTAAGAATAAGACAAAAAAAGGATTCCAGAGAGAGAGATAGGTGATTGTTGCATTTTTTATCTGGTTCAAACCACTCTCTTCCTCACCATGTTTGTAGCTTCATTGCAGGCATTGACCATAAAAGTTGACCGGTCACAATATAGTATGGAGCAGCTACTGATGTACTCATAGACATAGGCTGAATTGTCTGCATTAGGTTTTAATATGGTTTCAACACAAACAGCTGTCATAATATGGTTTTAACACAAATAGCTGTCGTCTAAATTTCATTATACTTCTCTTGATTCTTTGACACTATATTCTGTGAACATAATTGATTCTGTTCATCATTCTCTGTAAGCAAATTTGGTTACTGCTTGCATTTCACTATCAGTTCAACTACTTTTGAGGACTGTTCGGCCACTAGTGTTGTTGCCTTGTTAGGTCTCCTACATTTGAGCTTTTAATGCTCTGATGTGGACTTTTGTAGCTTGTTGGATCATAATTAACAACTTCATGGTACGCAGGCACAACTATGAGCTAATTAATAATTAATAGCTCAGAAATATCTGTTTTCTACCCACAAGTTGTGAAGAAAATAATTCAAATTTTGACAGTGGCCTGTCTAGTTCCTCGGAAGTAGATTATTTGGTTAGAGGGTTATAGATTTCTTCTTAACATTTTTATATTGCCTGCTTAGCTACGTTGCTGTGTCCACTAGCAAGGCTCTAATATAGGTAACTGAACGCTATGCACCTATTAAACTGAGTCATGCCCTTCTCAACCACTATTGGGACTTCCTTTTGGGTGTCCTGCTTGAACCCTATTATTTTAGGACTTCAATGTCAGATGATTTGTATCTTAAACTACATGCACTGCATCAACCATGCTACAATTTGGAAATCTTGTTCTCTTTCTGGGTTCATTTCTTTTGCTGATAATGACAAAACACCAGGTACATTTTATAGTGTATTGAACAACTATATTGTTATAGGGAGCTCTTCTTTATTGATACGGTTGAATCATGATCATTAATCAGGTTCTTTTGACTATGCTTAACACAAGCTTAACTCATTTTCATCGGCAATCCTCTCAAAGTTGTAGAAGCTAAAGTATCTTGTTGTTCTAGCCATGCAGCTTCTTAGACAACGAATGCTGATTTAGCAAATACAAAAAGCAACTAAAGTTCATCTGTTGTACTTTTGACTATTGTCCTGGTTGTCAGTTGTAAGAGGTTTAACAAAGATTGTGATGATTATATGAATGAGAGAACAATCCTGAAGTGTAAATTCTTAATAATCTTTGAAGTCAAAAATGCAATTTGGAAATTAACCCATATTCTTTGTCAAACACTCTTTATGAATTTACTTAACATGGACCATGATTGAAGTAGAACCAATCATTGTTTTGGATGCCTTACGGAGGTTGGAAATTGAGTTTTGTGTTCAATACCATGTCAACTGCACATAGTTTGACTACTGTGCTTTCTGTTTCCCAGTCCTGTTCTTCTTCTTCACCCAACTCCCTTGTTTTCTTTTTTCTTTTTTCTTTTTTTAATATTTAAATTGGCTTGTTTTGGATTTTTGTAACTTACATTTTTCTCGATACTTCATTATTTTCCTCATTGTAGCGTTTTATATTGTCGAATGTGTCTTCTTTTGTCTCTTTTTGATTTCTTTTTCCCTTAATTTCCAGGTTTTCAACTTCAGCTTCTGAATTCTAAAAATGGAGATTAACATGCTGGAAATAAGGTGACATCTCCACGCTGAAATTAAGTCAAATTTTCTCAATAGGTCATCTTGAAACTGATCATATCAATATGGAAAAATGATGTTCTTGATTTAGCTATTCTCTCATTAGGTTCCTTTCGTTATTTCTTTAAAATGAATATCAAATTTCTTAACAAACAACTCTATTTAACATACCATCAATATCTCAAATCTGGTTTATTGCTAGTCGTGACCCCACCCCTGCAAAAAAGTTGTCTATGCTACTTTCGAAAATAAGCTACTTTGTTGCATCAACCATTCTCGCTTTGCACACTTGGTAGACTCTATCTGGTGATATCCGTGACCATACAACCTGTACCCATCAAACTAAGACTGAGTTGTGCTCTCTCAACCAAGATGAAGAAGATCTTTTTTGCATGTCTATAGACTCTAACGTCAGATGAAAGATGCTGAATAAACCAAGTTAATATAATTTGGCATTTGTTCCCCTTTTTTTCCCGGTCATTTTTCTGTAACAAAAATAGCTCAACGCCAGCTACAGAGTTCGTTTGGCATAACACCCATTGAACAGCTATTTTGCTTGTGTTCTTGATGGTAATGTATCATGATCTTTTATCAGGCTCCCTTGACCATGCTTGGCACAGGCTTTAACTTACTTTCATTTACCAGTCCTCTCACCATCGTACAAGCCAGAGAATCTTGCTTTTCTAATCCTGCAGTTTTTAAGATGATTTTGATGATTTTGCATAATCAAGGTTCATTTGTCATGCCTCTGACCACTGGCCTTGATCATAAAGGGTTAACTCTTAACATTGTCAAGAATTCAATTTGGAAATTAGTCCAAATTCTTTTCAACTATTTATCAACCTTCTTAAAAGTTGACTATGATTGAAATTGACCACAGCATTTCAGTTTGTAGTCTTCTCTTGTAGTTTTTTTATTTTATTTTTATGCCGGTGGGAGGTTGGGCTTGCGTTTACATTGCTCTATTCTAGAGATGAAGTGAATAAACTTCTTGGCTATTTTTTCATTTTGGAAGTGCAGAACTTATATATTTCTTCGTACTATTTGCTATTCCCATTGTAACTATTTCATATTGGCACAGGATATTATTTTTAATTATCTACTTGTTCATCTTTGTATTGTATTTAATTTCCGATTTTCAACCTTAGCTATTGAATTCTACAAAGACAAATATTCAAAGGGTTGGAAATACGGTGAAGGTGACACCTTAAAGCTGAATTAATTAAGTAAAATTCTCTAAATTAATTTGTCATCTGGAAATTGATTACATCAACGTGGCAAATTGATGTCCACAACTTACTATGACCAATTCCCTATTTGGTCTCTTCATTGACTTTTGTAGAACCAGCTCCTAGTTTACGTTTCTTAATTAACAATTCTATTTTACATGTCATTAAAATTTTACATATGGCTTTATTACATTCATGACCTCGTGACGAGAAAAAATTACCTATGCTACTTTTGAAGGTAAAACACTGTCATACATGTCCCTTTTCACTTGGGACAATCATTAGACTTCATGTAATGAGGCTTGCATGGTGGAGCCGCAGGCCATGGCTTCACTTACGGCCAATTCAGCTGCTCCCAATCCCATAGAGGTGGCTGAGGATCAGCAACAATCCTCCAGTTGTTGCCTAAGTTAGTCTCTGGGTAATCAGAGTGGTCTTCTCCGGAGTATGAAGTTTCGGGCGAGCTTGCTCTTGGGCCCATTATGTTGTTCTGAGCAGATGTTGTAGCCACATCACCATCAAACATTATGGCGTTTTGAAAAGATGTGTTGGATCCATTGCCACAAGCCATTGTGTTGTTTGGTGCAGATGTTGTAGCTCCACCACCATGAGGTTGTTCCTCTCTCGGTGCTGCTTCCAGCGGGCGTCTATCAAATGCTCGAAAGCTTTCGGATTTCACATAGATTCGGCACAAGCTGAATTCATGCCTCAACTACATTCAAGAATGGGGTGAAAGAAGCAAGAGTTAGAAATGGAAGGTACGTGACCATTTCTGAATTGTGAATAAAAAATTGACGTTACTACAAATTTCATATTTTAATTACCTTGGGAATGACAGCTCTGGATGGATTGGATGCTCCTTCAATGGCTCTATACTCATGCATCTTCCATTTGGTTTTTCTCCCAGTCGGAGCCTTACCCTTATAGAAAACCATCGTCTTCTTTACCCCGATCACCCGATTATCGGATGAATAAACATAGCTCGGTGAGCCTGTGGCCTTCCAATACCCAGAAGCAGTGGTTCGGCTCGGTCTCCCCCCCCTTTCTTCCCTCTCTTGTCTCGGCGTGAAGAAAAACCATTGCTCGGTGTCTCCTTGACATTTCTCTCCGGATAGCTCTGCATGCAACGCGTACAAAAAGGTAAAACAACTTGCTATATATACATATATTCTATCCACAATCCATGCAACTTGAATGCTTGTTATACATGTAAGTCATATAATTTTACATGCATTCGTATATGGAAAATGAGCAGGTAAAGTAAAAGAATTAATGCAGTACTTGGAAGGTGCCACGGCTCTATCTCGTAGAGTTGAATGACGGGGATGACGCGATGCAGCTCTTGCCTCTTTCCTTCAAGCTTGTTGATTAAATAGAAGGAAACCAACTCCTCTTCTGTTGGAAAGAAACGATAACCAGGTGGGAGTTCCTCCATTGTCTTGTATTTTAGTGTTTTTTTTTCCTTTGTTCTTATATCTCCTCTTCTTGTGCTTTGCTTGTTTGAGTTCATTGTTATATATATATATATAGCATCTAATTGTGGCAAGGAAAAGAAATGCGAGTGAAAGTTTGCCGAGTAAAACGAGAAAATTTTTGCCTTTTGAGGCATGCTATTGGTGGGAAACTTCCACGCGGTTATCGAAAACAAAAAGTGCGATAATGCTTCTTGTTGTTGTCGCGAATTTAAAACTCCATTTTATGTTAAATAAAATGATCCCCGTATTGAACCAGTCAGCTCTGCCTCTGCCCCCACCTTTTAATTTTTTTTTTGTTCTCTGTGTTGCCAACCCATGGTTTCTTTTCATGCACCTTCTTCTCTAGCCAATCGAATTTCTTCTATCAACTTTTGGCCTTCAAGATTGTTTGATGAAAGTGACGTGAAAAAGTAGCACCGATAAAATGCCGCGCTCGATATGAATTGATCGCATATATTGAAAACTAGAATTGTACATCCGGCTACAGGGAATTAAGTGGTGGCCTGGTCGTTAATGGGGATGTTTGTCAAGACACGTGCTACTGCTGGCCTCCACTTTACGGCCACGCGAGGGGTTTTAATGGGTTTTAATTTTTTGTAATCTTAACTGTAGTGTAAGATTGTATCTCAAAAGATTCGTCACAAACAAGGTGGCATGCTATGAGTGGTGGATAATCCTTCCAAAGTTTTAAAACAATTTATTGTATCTTTTTTTAAAAAAAAAACGTATAAGATGAGTGCTAGTAAATAGTAACATCACAAAATTCAAGTAGTAAATTATGATTATCGAAGGATGAGTAGATGAAAAAGAAAACTTCGTGTATTAATGAAAGGGTAAATTTTATATTATCCCTCGTAAATTGGGATAAAGTTATGGTATCACAGTTGTATGGTATCACACCTAAATTTAACCATTGAATTTAATCCACAATTATCACTAAAACTGAATTTAATAATTAGATTTAACTGTGATACCATACAACTGTGACATTATAGTTGGACCCTATAAATTATTTGTCTTCAGTAGTTCTTTTTATTTTTTAAAACCTTAAATTACCTCATTTTTCTTCCAAAGATACTAGAAAATCAGGTAAATTATATATATATATATATATATATATATATATATATATATATATATTTTGGCTTTTGAGAATTAAAAAAATTTCTTATTATTTTGGGAAGTGCATTGGAGTTATGAATATAAAATTTAGAACTACCTCTTTGCTGGCTGGAAGGATTCACTCCTGTTCCTCAATTTTCGTGAAAGGGGTTTAATCCCTTGCAAATCATGGGGTGTGTATGTATATATTGATTGTTTATTTAGAATAATTTCTTTCGATTTCTAAATTGCTTTCACCATCGATCATAATTGATATGTTGTTCAAGGTTGGTCTTGACAGACTTTTAATTGTAATATTAGTAGAATTATTTGTGTTAATCAAGGCTGGTCTCGACAAGCTTCTAATTATAAAATTAATATAATTGTAATATAGTATTAGAAAAGTAGAAAAAAAAAAGAAAATGAAAATGAATACCCGAGGATGACAAGTTATAAGAAAGTGCCGGTAAATAATTGGAAAAGGTAAATAAATCTTTACTAATAGAATTAAGAAAGTGTATTATGAGAGCGAGAGAGAGGGTTAAAAAGGTTATTGCTATGAATAACACGTAATTCAATTTCCCTTCATAAGGGCTAAGAAAGAAAAAGACGACTCGGTCGCGCGATCGGACGTGAAGGGAACCATTTGATTGCTTCAGTGATGTCTTTCTCAAATCCGGAATCTGATCCAGGAACGCGGAGCCGTGACGTCACTTGTTTTACATGGACGTGAATCTTATTCACAAATGTAAATAAAATAACCTGCTTACCTTTTCTTTTCATATCCGCGTAAAAGTTACACGTCAATTTTCTTTGCAAGTGAGGCCCCACTCGAAAGCAAAAATTACGTCGGGCTATTCTCAGCTTTATGCATTTTGTGACGTCATCAATGCCGATCATGACGGTCAGAGGAAAGGGATGGTGATACAGTTTACGGAGTCAAATCAAGGATGAGTGTAATTCAAGGGTCTCATAACTTCAATTTATGGGACATATTAACAAATTCACGGGAGTACAGGGGTTTAAATAGCAATTGTAATTTAACTTAAAGGATGCTGTACCATATTCCCCCAACACTTTTGTCGGGTAGGAAACCGAAAACCTAATACAATTATAATTAAAGATTGTGACACCTACACTTCAAAAATTTAGAAAAATAATTATAAAAATTTTTAAATTTTTATAAAGAGAATACAAAAATTTTCTTTTGATCATAATACCTTTTAAATTTAGTAATTAAAAAATTAATCTTAGAGTTTTTTAATTAGTATAAATTTAATATAAATAATGTAATCTATCTAGTATACTAATAATATTAAATTATTTTTTACTTATTATTTAAAATAATTTTAATTTATTTATTTTAATATTATGTTTCTATTTATTATTAAAAATTACTTTAATTATAATAAAATAGGTCTAAAAAATTGTAAAATATAGAATATTTTTAAATATTAAAATTACTTTAAAATGTATATATTATTATATTTATTTTAATTCTATATTTGTATTTATTATAAAATTTTAGAGCCAAATTTTTAGATTTATAAAATCAAAAGATATTATCATCAAAAGAAGTATTAGTTTTCCTTATTGAAAACTTGAAAATTTTTGTGATTATTTTTTCAAACTATGAAAGTATAGCTGTCTTTTTTACTGTAACTAAGATATTATTATCCAACCAGGACTATGAGTACTCTCCATTCGTGTCATCTTCTTAAAATATTCTATCACAACATGTCTTGCTCACAAGGGAGGCATTCTGGTGCTTAAGCATCTAAAATAAGAACTAGAAGTTTTTTTTTTTTTTTTCTCTCTCTGTCTCTCTCAAGTTGTAACTTCGGTAATTTTTTTATCTCTGACTCAAATATTAGAAGGCTTTTGTCGGCAACAACATCGGCTCCATACGATTTCTTTATTTTGTAGACCAAAAAAAGAACCGGACTCGAAGCTTAGAATCTCTTTTCCCACAGAGCAGCATTAAAGCTTGACCTCTTTGCACCCGATCACTTCAGCGTACGAATTTTTGGTATCAACAAAGGAATTTTTTTTTTTTTTTTTTAATTAAGTTGGTTCCACTTGTTCTATGTTAGCTCTATCCTTGCTTGTGGGCACCCAAAACTTAAATAACACGTTGGAAGAAAAATAAAAAATTTACATTTTATTAGTCCAAATTTAATTTTAATCACATAATATATCCTCTTAAAAAAAGGACACGTAAAGAAATTAAAATCCTTTGGGAATGGGATTGCAACCAATCCATGTCTCCTCCTTGAAATAAAAATGGATATTATGAGAACAATCTCCTTACTCATTTCCAAAGTTAGTCTATAATATTTTTCATCTTTGATTCTGGAAACTACTGGTTTAGGACTCTAATTTCCTCAAGGATTTTTAGCAACCCTACCGACTGACATATATACATCTTAGACTTCATGTCCCCTAGACTAAACCCTAAACCCATAATCAAATAATTTATGTCGTTTTTTAGTTTGACGATTATACATAAGATTATCTAAGTTCCCTAGTCGAAGCCTACTGTTATTAGTAAAATTTTCTTGTGCTTATATGGAGATTCTTGTGTTATATAATGACGCGTTTACTTCATAGAATGAGAATGAGTTTGAATGGAATTGGTTGATAATATAAATTAGTTGGAATGAGAATGAGATTTTAATGTTTACTTGACAAAAATAAATAGAAATGAGAATGTGCTAAAATGTCATTGATGTGTTTACTTAACAAAATAAATGAGAACGAGGAATGTGAATGATAATTAATTTACCAAAACACCCATAATATTAAATAATGTAATTTTCATTGACTAGATATATGTATAAATATTATTATAAAAATAATATTAATTAAAAAATAAAATTAATAATAATATTTTAGTTATTATTAATTATTATTTTTATTTTTATTAATATTATCATTATTAACAATAAAAATAATGATAAAAATAATAATCAATAAAAATATCTAATTTATCATTATTAACTATATTATCCTTATGTTGTTATTATTATTATTATTAATTTTATTAACTTTATTATTTTAGTTATTATTAATTATTGTTATTATTATTTTTATTATTAAAATTTATTATTATTATTAATAAAATTAAATTTAATTAACTTTATTATTTTAGTTATTATTAATTATTGTTATTATTATTATTATTAAATTTTATTAACTTTATTATTTTAGTTATTATTAACTATTGTTATTAATATTAAAATTTATTATTTTAGTTATTATTAATTATTGATAAATTTTTATAATATAATCATTAATAAAAAATAATAATAACAATAATTAATAATAACTAAACTAATAAAGTTAATAAAATTTATTAATAATAATATAATAATAATAACAACAACAATAAGAATAATATTGTTAATAATGATAATATTAATTAAATTTAAATTAAATATTTTTATTAAATATAATTTTTATAATATTTTTATTTTTAATAATTATTTTAATAAAAATAATAATTATAATAATAATAAAATAATAATAACTAAAATAAATAATAAAATAATAAATTAATTAAAATTTAAAATAATAAAATTATTTATTATTAACAAGGGTAATTTAGAAAATATTTAAAATAATAAAAATAAATTTATATTTTTCATTTTTCATTCTCCCTCCCTAGAATAGAATTCTCATTTTTATTCTCAAATTGTGTGGGTCTCACATAATTTATTCTCACTCCCAACCTACATTTTGTCAAATAAATATAGGTTTCATTCTTATTTCTTCATTCCTATTCTCTAAACCTATAAGTAAACACACTATAAATGACGGATGATGAAAAGAAAGGCTATGAATATAAAAGTAGTGTAGTAATTTTACTATTACAAATTCTCTCTCATCAGAGATAATATAATAATTATTGATGTTGCTTTCTGAGTTTCTGGGTAGCTTCTCCTAATTAGAAAGGTTCTTAATTACCTTCCTAGAATATGAGAAATAACATATGTAGAAACTATTTTGAACAGTGAACACATGAAACATGATTTATTTTGCTTTAGTAGTTTAATTAATTAGTGTTCCGCGTACAAATTAAAGAAAGTCGTTAAAAAAACAAACAACAAAAAGTAGTTACTAATTAATAATCCGAGAGACGCGTGTTCCTTTAAGACTCGTATAAAAGTAAAAAGAGAGAGCGAGTGAAAAAATCAAAAAAGGTCCGAGGAGTAACGATGGTACAAATATAAGGCGGCATCAATACACATTAATTATTTTAACGAAGGCTGATCAGAAATAATAAATTAATTATACCACCTTTCGGCCTTGACAATTCACATCGGTTGATGATTGGGATTTGGGAGTCATCTTTGGTCGGATGATTTTCACTTCTTTATTCAATTTCAAGAAAATGTGTTACATTCGCACTAATGACAATTTGCGAGTAAATGTAAATTCTCTTTCACTGGGTGGTTTCCTCCCATTTCGTGAATAATTTTCAAGCACCACTCGTAGCCTTTGTGTGCTAAGCAAGGCTGCTGATCCAGACAGACTTCTAATTGTATAATGTAAGGTCACTGCACTCAATTGTCGTTAGGCTCAAACTTTGGTCACATTCTTGTGGCTCTTGGAAATCTGGAGTAGTTGTAAAATCTTGAAAAACCTATCTATTTCTCGTGCTGAAAATAGACTATAATGCCCCCAGAGGCACACGTACTCAATCAGAAGACACCAAGTACGAATAAACATGCATGGAAATCTATGAGGCCCGGCTGTGTTGCCATGTTGGTTACATGTTGTATCACTTAATACGTTACGTTGACTATGACAGTGGTAGATTAAACAATAAATGGCTCGAGCAACCCATCAAACCTACCTCATTGAAACTTAATGATTTCCAATAAGGAATCTGCGTTCCTTAATCAACTCTCGTGAGTGTGTTTCTCCGTATCTATGTACGTACAAAATCGGAGGTTGCCAATTTTTTCTTAATGAAATAAATTTATGTCGCTTGCCTCTTTATTGTGTTTATAATAGTTAATAACACCTCGGCAGCCTAAAATTACTCTATCAAAATAATAAATAAATCACATAAATAAATGATCTATAAATTTTTTACTTTTAGTAAAAATAGAATAATTATATTTTATTCAAGATATATTATCACTCATTTATTCAAATTTTTTGCATGTACTTTTGGATACTATGAAAATAATAGTATATATAATTATCATTTGTCTATATTATTTATAAATTATAAAATATCACATAATGACCAAGAGGAAAAATATCATCTTCTGATCTGAGCTCTCATGAGGTTTTAAAGATCTTATGGCAGGTGTTTTTAAGTCATAGTGTATGGATAAGATTTAACTTCTTTATTTTCTTTATTTATTAACTACCAATCATCACATATATTTTTACTCAGGAGAAGATCAGATCAGGAGAAAATCTTGATCCATAACAAGAAATATTGGTGTCTATCACTTTATCTTTGTAAAATTTTTCATTTTAATATCTATTTATTTACCACTATTAATTGATCATTACTTATGTCCTTACTTTTAAAAATTAATTAAATTTTTAATTAAAAACAAAGAAAACAAAATAAAAAATCAAACACAGCTGAAGAACGCGTCTCTTGTCTGCCAAGACTTGTTACGCTTTTGATTAAATATCTTCCTTTTGTGCTAGACAGCTAATCCTGCTCTCATCAAGATATCAAATTGAAACCACCATTAAAGCTTGAAGACAGCAAATTGAAACTGCCATTGATCCTTGAAGATCGCTATGCTTTCTATCAATCATAAATTCTATTTCGTCAGAATCCTTCAAACTAGTAATAATAAAACCATTATTCCATATTCATGTCAAACTGATCAATTACGAAGCAAATCTCAAAGTGATATTATGTAAAATCCTTTTTTCAAATTGAACAGATATTCCTAGAGACAAGTTATTTAAAAAAAAAAATCCATACCCGTGGCTGCTATCAAGTCCTCTAATTCTTCTTTCAGATGAGACCCATCAATGCCAATGCATGGCAAGTACCGATTCAAAAGTGCCGACAATTTTTCAAAGATGGCGGACGACTGTCTGAGAAAAAAAAAATGAAAAAGAAGAAGATAATAATATTTGGTATTCACAAATTTTCTTTTCTTCCCCCTCTTTCTTTACAAATAATAATTATATTACCATTATAATTTTAAATTAAGTACAATTTTATCTTGGTTTTGAATATGAAGGTACTTTTATCCCTTTAATGATAGCATGGCATTAGTGTTGGACTATGTTAACAAAAATATTGTAAAATACAAGATTTTCTAAAGATGAATTAATAAAATGACGTAAACAAATATCCCGTGTAGTCATTTAATAATCTACCATTCTGAGAGTAGTCGATCACAATAACTCTATATATATAATATGGAATTGGCCATATCTGCTCCTAATCCTAACATGTTCGAGCCTCTTTTGATGTTTGCGGGAAGTTTATCTTCAACTAGTGCATAGTTTAATTGAACTACAACTATAAAATTTTGGTAACTCTGGTTTGTCATAGTCTTTTGGTAAAAAAAAATTATATTTACCAATATTATCTTCTTGTTATAAAATTTTAAAAATTTTTCATTTCTTGTGACAATGTAATACTTTAAGGTTATGATTTATAATGGAAAAATAGACGCAATTATTGACAAAATAATAAAGTTATATAATAGGAACTTTAAAAAAATATATAGTAACTTTTTTTATGAGTTGCTTTTAAAAAGTTAATCTCTACTAACTATTAACTTTTAAAAGTTGATGTGCTAAATTAGAGAAACATCGATCTTATAAAGAATTTGATTTAGACGTTTCAACCTCAATCCTATGCAGCTTTTAGAAACCTACGATCAATTAATATCAACTTTTTATTTCAAAATTAAAACTTAAATTACATAACAATTGTGTTTTTTTAACTCATAACACCACCACATCCAAAGCTTACCTTATTGGATTACCTTTTTTTTAAAAAAAAAATCACATAAAATTAAATCTCTAATAAGGTCCTAGGTCCTAGACCTAGCAAAGAAGAGTATTAAAAGTGAAATTCAAATTTCCAAATAACACAAATATATATTCAAGTCTCCATTACTACTACGTAAACAACATAACGTATAATATTTGCTTCAGCTACAATAATTACACATAATTCTCTTATTACAGTCCTCAAACACAGAAAAATATAGCCACATAGCATTTATATAATAACATATTCAACAAAATCAAACTCACTATGTTATATATAAAATATAATACCCAGAAATAGTGAGCAACTAAGGGATGCCAATGATAGGGACGAAAGGAACATAATAGCTTGACGGTGCGAGGCCCCACTCTGGAGGCAAAGGCAGATCAAGGGTCTTTGATGAATCAAACCTATTTGCTGCCCCACATTTTGAATCTTTCACGTTTGATGGACATGAAATTGAGAATGCAAGAGGCGTTGAGATCTTGTGTGAGTTGGAGTTCTTGGGCTTCATGATTTTGGACACCATGTTCTTCTTGGAAGCATAGAGCTGGACTGGACCTCCGAATAGCTTTGCATGGCAGTGCAAAGGAGATGGAGTTTTCATGGCAGCATCCGATGGAAGGTTAACCTTGAAGGAGCCTGAAGCTTCGGTTGTCGCCATAGCCAACTTCTTGACGTGGTTGCACTTCACTAGAACCTTAACGCCTGGAATACGAAAATTGTGTTTCTCAGGGTGTACGTTAATATCATCTCAAGTAGTGGCGGAACCAGGATTTTGGTCCAGCGTAGTAAAAATAAAGAAACTATAAGCTTAAGAAAGACGAAATTAAGACTTGAATACTAATTAAGAAGATTATTAAAAACATAAAATCTTTGAAAAGGACTAAATTTCAATTAGAATTCTTATTTTATCTTTTTTTTTTCTTTTCAACTTCAGAGTGTTGGGGACCACAGCATCGATCTATACGTGATTAGAAAGAATCTTAGCAGTTGAACCAACTAATTAAGTAGTTATAGGTGCATAGTAGGCTAAATTCGCCTACTTGATAATGAAATGTGAATAGCTAATTACTACGCTCTTAAGCGAAGATTATTATGATTGTGACATAACTAAAATATAAAAAAAAAGTGCATGTGAAATTAAGCAAGATAATGGCTGGTCAAGTCATTTAAACCTGAGAGATCATAGTCCTTGCTGCAGTCAGAGCAAGAGACCTTTCCCTTGAGGACTTCCTGGCATGTCGAAAGCTCGAAACTAGCAGAGAGAGCTAATGCAAAGAGGAGAGCTGCTATGCGAGGAGAAAGCGCCATTGCTGAAACTCTGAAGAGAACTGAGTGTGAAGATAGGATGATGTAAATTGTAATATTGCACCCTGTTATATAGAAAGACGAGTGCACTGTTTTAATGCACTGGGGCCCACATTACAGACTAATTGGTTGGGATTCAGGAGGTGCAGTTAATTTTAGTTCCCCACAGTTCTAATGACACGCGGCAGGAGAAGTAGTCTCTACGCTAATTAAAATTTGGATAAATCTTAAGTCATTATTTTTAAAAAATTAATTAGTTGCCACTATAAAATATTATTTCAATTTTCAATATTTACTATTAAAATTTCTTGAAATCAATAACTCAAAATTTATGTTAATATTTTAATTAAAAAATTTAAGTTGAAATAATCCCACCCTAATCTAATTTAATATTGTAGTGAGATAAATTTATTATGCAATTCATCTAAAGTCCAATCCAAAAATCTTTTGGCCGGAGGTATCAGTCGTTAGCTAATGATTTTCTCTGATTATTATTTATTTTAAAGAATATATATGCAAGTCCGATTTAAATTATATGCTTTTTTAACGTGTGCTCTAAAGAAAAATAATGTAAAAATAATAAGAGATGAACATTATCTTATAATTTGATTAAGCAAAAGCAACACATAATTTTAAATAAAAAGTACGGATATTCAGATAAAGACAAAATAAATAAATAAATAAATAAAGCCAGAGCATTGATAGAAACATAACGAGACCAAGCCCGCCTTATTTTCGTTTATATTATGTGATTGCTTCAATTTTTTCAGCATTATTCTTTAAAGAAACTTCTTTAAATAGAGGAGCAATAAATTTCAACCAAACCCTACACGATTTATTTTTTCACAACCTAATAGTCAAAAGATTCCATTAAAATTGGTAGCAAGCTGCAAGCATCAACTAAAAGCTTGAAAGTAAAAGGGCATGGTTTTCAGCACATTTAAGAGGTTGTACAAAAGTTTGGTGGTTCTATTACAAAGTGACACATTATGTCAAAGAAGGACCCCATAATCAACCCATTCAAAGACGAATTAATTTTTGCTGAAATGTGGTTGATTAAAGGCCCAACTGGGTGTGTTCTGTGCCACAAGCCAATGAGTCCCCATGCGGGACGATTTGCAGATACGATATTTCCTTCAATGCTTCCCGGGAATCTATGGCATTTCTATGTCATTGCATTAATGGATATAATGCTTTTTGGCTTTTGCAGCAAGACGGAGCTAGAAAAAGGAGCATAAATCCTTAAGAAATCATGTGTTAATAAGGCAGGTAAAGAATGTCACTTGACCCACTTCATGTGAACTATTTATGTTGGTCTTGTTGGCAATTGGCAAAAGATGCATCTCATTTCTTTTAACTGTAATCTTTCGATTGCTTTGGGATTAACGCTATACTTAATTAGAATATATAATTTTAATTTGTATCGACACCGGTGTGACATCTTCTACGTTTACTCATTGATTAGATTATGTATTTTCATTGTTAAAGTTCGCAATCTCCTAATTTCATAAACAAGTGCTTTACTATGCATTTGCAAAATTCATGAGCAAGGAAAAAAAAAAAAACTATTACATACAAATAATTAAGAAGTGATCTTCTGTGAATCTTTAGTAGTTTGTGTCCTTAAGAAGTGAATTAACAAAGATTGATTGATGAAAAAGTCAACAATCAACAATCAACAAACAACAATATTCAGAAGCAACTCACATGGTTTGCCTATTCAGAAGCAAACCATTTGGAGAAAACAAAAGTTCCTCCATCCTATGATTCAGAGTTGATTGTGACATTGATTCTCTAAAACAAACAACAATGTGAACAACATTCAATGTCGCCGCAAGGTTAGCAAACAAGCAATTAAGAAATGCATTATTTTCTTGTTGCGGCTAGATAGCTTATCCAATCGAATCAACAAGAAAGAATTCCCTATCAACACTCCGAAGATAGCGACTTTGCGTTCGAATTTCTGGATAAGGGATGCTTGGGCACCTAGAACAAGAGTAAAGACGGCTGGGCTCCAAAGCTTGTTCCATTCCACATTGATGAGAGTAATATTTGCAGAATCAAAAGTCGGAGTAAAAACTAAATAGTGCTTAAGAACAGTCTGATTCTTCTAACATCTTATTAAATAACTATCAACTTGCATCGGCAATCAGTATCAACCTCAACGAGTATTTTCAGGCCATTGCTTCTTTTTGCGGGGGAGACTCAAAAAATTAAACATTTTAAAACAAAAAAAAGAAAAGAAAAAGAAAACCTAAGTAATGCACTTTATGGCAATTACAGTGGTTCCAAATATATGGCTTGCATGGAGAACATATAATCTATAAACCTAAGTAATGCACTCAGTTCAGTGAGGAAATCCTATTGGGTTGCGTGGCAAATGTGCTAGGCACGCCTATATGATGAATAGAGTGGGACTGATTGCCCACAATACAGCACATCCCATAGAATATCTCTTTACCATTTTCTGTTGTGGTTTTGAATGTCGCATGAAACTCAATTGAAATGTTGGAACCGTGTCACATGTTGAATCACTTTATTAATTGACGACTCAGAGAGTTTGGTATGATAAGCAAATCTTTTATATCTGCCATTTTGGTAGCTGGCCAGGCCCAAAACAACACAGACCCCTACGTAATTGTCCATTCAAAATGCTGGTAACAGGTCCCCCTGGACACTAATTTCATCTTGGCTGATAAGCACTAGAGAAACGGGAATCATTATATGGCCTCACTATATAGCATATAGCAAAAGTTGTGGATGGCTTATGACAGAAAAGTACAGAAACATTGATAAGGACTAGAGAAATGGGAATCCCAGACACATTATATGCACTTGAAACAGTTACACTCTTCTGAACAAAAATGCAGCACACTAGTCGAATTTTGCATCTGAGAAATTTGTTACATGCTGGCTGAAGACATAACAAATCAATATTAATGAATTCTACTACCAGCTAAAAACAGTATCATAAATTGGAACCACTGACCCTTCTGAAGAATGGAAGGCAATCCAATGACCGTCGTTCTGGGGCAAGCTGAGGAAGACTTTGCCAGCAGTCGAAGTTGATAAACTTGCAACTAGGACACAGAAGCCATCAATGATAGAGACAATAAACTTATAGAGAGAAATGATCTTTGCCTGCATTGGTTTAAGTGTTAACAATTTCTAAATTTCTAAGGACAACTTTCAATCACATGGTTTTCCAATGTAATTCCATAGGTGTGAACTTTTCGCTAAACATGCACTAAGAAAGTTTCTAACATAATGGTGTTCACTTTCCCCAAGTGTTTATGAAGTAAATAGAGCAGTGCATATTCCATAAAATAAGAGTTTTTAAGCCTTTGAAACAGATGTACTATATTATTTTGAGTTTAGCCATAGCAATGTCAGGTGTAATTCTAAAATAAGATCACCAGCATGATTGTAAAAGTGCAACATTGCAAGGCATTGGGAAAGCATCTTAAAATCTTTAAGACAAGGGTGACCTCAGCCAACCTTCAGTACTGATGTGAGGCACTAGGGCAACACCTTTTATATAAAGGTGGGTGTGTTTACTTATACAATTTAAAAATCAGAATTTAAAATGAGAATGATTGATGGTGTTTATTTGTTAAAGTAGAAGGGAAAATGTGAATGAAATACGAGGGACACACATGTTTTTAGGATTAAAGAATAGGAACTTGATTCCTACGAGGGGCTTGGGAATCGAGTTCTCATTCCTTATGCTCTCTATTTTACTTCCATTGAATTTTCATAATTCCCAAATTGCTCTCAATTAAGTTTTGTCACTTTGATTTTAGTCCCCATAGATGTAATATTTGCAAATAGTTCCTTCATTATTTATTATTAGCAATACAATAACAATATTATTATAATTATTATTGTTATTTATTAATGTCATTATTATTATATTATTAATATTATTATTCAAAATTTATTAATTTTATTTTAATAATAATAATTTTATATTGTTATTATTATTAACAATAATTATTTTGAATAATAATAATAATAATAATCATAATAATAATCACTATTATTATAGTAAATAATGAGAATAATCAACTAAAATCATTTTAATAACTTAAAATAATAGATCCCAATTTCTACAGGCAAAGTAAACAATTTATTTTTATTCCCATTCTCTATTCCGATTACCAATTAATAAATATACCAATCTACTTGGTTAGTCTCCAATCAGGTAGAACTTTGCTCATAAACATAAGGCATTTCATAAATGATATTTTGCCTTAGTACAACAAAGGAATCCATTAATTATTAATCATCAGAAGAAAGGTCTTCAAAGTTGAAAGACCTCCCTGCCATGGATTCTCGCTTTGAAAATACAGTGGACTTAATCACAGTAGAAAATGTTGACCCTCAATATGAGGCTCTGGATGCAGATGAAGTTTTCAGTGTTTTTCAAAATAATTATGAGTATTTTAATAATCAAAGGGTAATTTATAAATGTCAGTTTAGCCAACAGCGACTCTCTTCACTCAGGCCAACATTTAACGTACCCCAACCCTTGGGCAACTGTGGGATCTAGCACTTCAACTGTGGGATCTACCTTGTTCCTTAAAAAAAAAAAAAAAGCCTATCCACAGTAGAAGAATGATATAAGAGGATGAACATCATATCCCACAAATTTTAATCTTCCCCCAAATCCAAATGAAATCAACCAATATGCCTAAGACATGGCAGTTGTGCCAACTTATCTTCAACATTAGCAGGCAAGAACAGATGAAACTAAAACTTGAAAATTTACTAGACAGGATCCTTATTATATATCTGTTTTCCTGCTCCTTCCCCAATTCCAGCTTCTCCCACTCAGAATTATTAGCTTCATTTGTGATTACCAGGAGACACACAAATATATCCACCATCCAAACAAAGCCTGACCGATTTCAACTTTAAAATCAGACAACCATGCCCCTTGTCCATGCCAAAAGTTACACCAATCATTATGAAAAACTATTAGAATTGAGAATGTCTGAGCTCCTGAAAATCAACAAAATATTAACCGAATTCTAAAAAATATTTTAATCCCCAAGAATCCAGAGGTTTGTTTTCAGAATTTAAACAGACAGTACTATCTGTGATTAGTGACAAGCAAAATTCAACACTCGCGTGCAGCTTGTTCGCAATCCAAAAGATAAGACACTCAACATTAAATGCTAAGGTGGCCTGCAGTGGTACCACTATATGCAACAGATGGTAGACGGGCATTGCTGGAAAATGAATTTTTTTGGGTAGCAACAAGATATTAATAAGCACCCTAAATGTAAGCACTTTAAATGCTTGCTGAAACTTCTGAAGTCACTAATGCCAACAAGCAGACCCATGGTAGCTTGTAGGCCATAGAAATGGGAATACTATCACCATTTATTTATCCTTCTATTATGATTTTTGAATTATTATTCTTATTCTTATTATTATTAATAGAAAGTAACTGCTAACCAAACCTGATGTTTCCTCGAAGCAAAAACAAATTCAAAAATTTTTTCCTTAACTCTTATTAAAAATGTTTATCCCCGTACATTACTCTCTATCCTCAATATTCTCTAGAACAAATCGCAATAAATTAAAGCGAGTAATGCTTTAATTCCATCAGTAATTTGTTTCTTTAATTAAAAAAATGAAAAAAAAAAAAACTCAATCAAGAAAACCTGTTTGTCGAAACACGGCGTTTCTGACCTGCCTCAGATCCCTGCCTTTGAGTGTGCGACCAACGCCTTCGAGCACCGAACACGACACAACGGGCGTGTTCGCACGCGCCACTATCTCGTGAGGCGGCAGCACCATCTCGTTGTCCGCCTCGTCGTCCTCGTCCACAACGTCAAAATATCTTCTATTCCGCGTGGCCCTCGCCAGCACCGGCACGTTCATCGGCGCGCTGTGGTACTTTAACTTCCCGAATGGCGACCGCTCTTGCTGCTGCTGCGGCGGCTTCGGAATTCCAGGAATCGCGCGTGACGTCGAGACCGAGGCTTTGTGGTAACAGTGTGTCGGAGATTCCGGAAGCGCGGCTAGGATTCCAAAGTTTTCGGAGAAGTTTGCTTTTTGGTTGTTGCTATTGTTGTTGTTGTTGTTGTTGTTGTTGTTGTTATAGAGGTGATTGTCATGGTGCTGGCGGTGGGGTTCGGCTGGTTCAGAGATGTCCGTGGTGAAGATATCGTCTTCGTTGAGCTCGTCGAAGGAGGCGGCGGTGGATCCTGAAGGATGTGACGCGTGAGGATACGCGCTGAGCAAGCGGTTGGGGGGAGGGGACTTCCGAGGGCCGAAGCGGGTCGGGCCGTGAATGTCCATGCGGATGCGGGTTCAGTTGATGAGAGGATGTGCTGTGTGTGCGGCTAAGGGCCTGGAGTGACGTGGAAGGTGAAAATTTGTTGAGGATAAATTGATGACATAAGAATAAATATTAAAACGTGGGACAGCCCGAGACTGAGGGAGGAAAGTCTGATCCTCTTTTGGGAATTTTGTGAGACCTACGTGTCACGGAATCTTTTGCGTTCTATTTAAAATTTTAAATGGCGAGAAACCCTTTGCTCACCTCTTATTTCCCTTCACACACACTTTCTAGAATGAGACGTAGACTGGCCAACGGATTGTTCGCCTTAAATTATTAATTTTCTTGTTTTTGGGATTATTTAAATTTATTTCCAGACTATGTTTTCAAATTAATTTTTAAAAATAAAAAATAATTGTCATATTATTAAAATATAATTTCCCATTATTCCTCGGTATCTCAGTCGTAGAGAATCGGCTATTAACTAACTCAAAACCTCTAGCACTAGTGGGAATTCAATATATTTTTATGGCCGGAATTGCTGTCATTTGCAAAATTGAATGTCTGTATTTGAATGCAGGTGGTATGAAGGTGAAAGCTGACAGAGATGAACCTTCACCATATGCCACCATGCTTGCAGCACAAGATGTTTCAGAGAGATGCAAGTTGTCCAAGTCCGTTTACATTTACTTTAATATAGTTTATGAAGAAGGGTAAGACAAGTTATTAATAAAAGATAAATTTAACCCAAAAAAAAATGAAGCTATTTAGCTGAGAGGAAACAAGAAGAATGCTGCTTATTAGTGCAACGCAAAATCGATAAAGGGAATGTCAAAAGAAGCACAAACTCATGGCAATGAATAAGATAAGTTAATTAAGTAATCCGTTTCTGGACCAATTATGTTGTATGTCCTCAGGGCTTGGGTGCAAGACCGGCCTTGAGAGCTTTAATGGTTGCAGCATCAGTCTTGAATGCCACAGCCAATATGGTGTCATCAATGCCGGTGGTGAACAGAGTGTTGGGAAGGGACACAGTTCCTGCATTAGCACTGCCGAAGGCTGAAATTGCGATAGCCGGCTTCCGTGCATCTGGGTTGTACTGGAAGTGAACAAGTCCCTTGGGGAATATAAACATGTCACCGGCTTGAAGTGTTTGAGTGAAAAGCTTGTTGGTCGTGTCAACGAAACCAACTTGAAGGCTGCCATCAACGAGGAAAAGGAGCTCAGCAGAGCGAGGATGAGTGTGAGGCGGGTTAGTAGTGCCAGAGGGGAATTGAAGGACAGCATAGGAAACACTTTGGCCATTAAGTGCTGGGAATTCAACCATGCTTACTTTCAGGACTTCAAAAGCTGGAGGAGGCCCTGCACCAATCAAGGCTCGCATGCCGGTGAATGTGAAGAAATTTCCATCAACTATGCTTAAATTTGATGGGACAATAAAGTCGGAGAGGATATCCGGGTCTCCAGCCAATGCCATATGGACTATGGCAAGTGAAGATAGCAGAAGGAAGAAGAGCTTTTGAGATGCCATGGCAAAGTGCTTTGATATCTGTAGGAGATAATGAGATTAATTATTTGCTGAGGAGATGATGAATTTGGATTGGAAGGTGGGTACTATTTATAGAGTATGGGATATGAAAGAATTGTTTGTAAATTGTAATCCTGCAGGCCTATTGACAGATGGGATATTTACAAAGTCATTCTTGTTTTGGTCGAAGGGTTTTGGTGTCATGTACCCGGCAAGGAGGTAAGGGAGTGATAGTAATATTATTTTTTCCCTATTTATAATTATTTTTTTCCTTTGCTTACATGCATGTGTTTAAATCATATGATATGCTCATTGGCATTATGAAAATCAAATAAGAATTGATAAAAGAGCAGCTGGATTTGGAAAATGACTAGGAAAAACTAAGCAAATGATTCTTATGAATTTAGAATCAAACCGAGGATATTTCATTAAAATAATTGTTATTTTTATTTAACTTTCTTGTCTCAAGTTCTTGTACTATAAGAGCTTGTGCAGGATCGACTAATATCAATACATTATGTACACCAATATTGGTAAGTCATTGCACAAAGGTATCATATCAGTAGCATCTGATAGTGTGATGGATTCATGTTTGCGGAAGAACTTTGGTTTGTTAGAAGCTTTGAGATTTGTTTTGTGGATTCCTGTTTGTGTTTTTTAAGAGATTACTACATCACTGCAGTAGCAAATTTGGTGGTGGTAGTACTAGTTGTTGATAATCAAAGAACTTGGATGATATTGATCAAGAACAAAGATGATTCTGCCAGGTGAATTTTGAGGTCAATTGTGTCTCGGCGTTTTTAGAAATGATGGTTGAATTGAAGTGTACGGGTTTCCTTGTGTGCTTATAGTTATAGTTATAAAGAGAGTAACAATGAAATACCCAAGAGTGTGACCACCTATGCCATAACTACTGAGTATACGACAGTGTTAGATGCTGAGATTAAAGTACCAAGAACATAAGCCGTCTGTAAATTTAAAGTTTTTCTTAGCCAATTCTACAATTGATTCGGAAACTAAAATATTAGCATAGAAGATCAACATTTGCCAGCTCTTCTTCCTGTTTGCACTTTAATTTTAGAGCATTAATCATCTAACCGAAAGGAGTTGCTGTTGCTGTTGGACATAACTTGCTTAACGGACAAAATGCTGACAGAGCTGATGGTTGGTTTTCAATTAAGTGAAAAAACCATCGTTGGTTTTATCTTGTTTATGTCAGCATTCTATCATATTTGTCCAGTCTGAATATCACTGCTCACTACTACAGATTCGTTTCCGTATATTCCCTGTTAAATTCAAACCCCAAGTCATTACAAAGGCTGTCATTGTCCACAATTAATACTCGTATCATCTCATGTTCTAATGAGGCTTACACTTATTTCTAGCTCCTTTTGCTAGAGAGAGTGGTTACATTGGATTAGTTGGAGAGCTTAATGTGCCTTACTAAGTGTAAAGGATTCTCAAGACAAGAAGGTAATTCAGTAGTTAATTGGGAAGATTTTCCTGCATGCACAAGACAAGGTCAATGCTCTTTGTACTCTGTAAAGGAAAGCCAGCCTGCCTTGCCTTGTAATTGTGGATGAATCTAGTTACCCTAGTTAGCTTGATTATTTCCAAAGTATATATGTATATTGCAGAATCATTAGCTTGCACTATAAATTGCAGGCACTCTAGCCTTGTAATACACGCAGCTTCTTCAATAATGAAGAATCACTTTCCTCTCAATTTCATTATTTCAGTACAAGGACAATGTTAAGATAAAGCAATTCAATTTAGGCTTTGTTGACTCTGGTCTTCTTAATAGTACTTTAACTGGACATATTAGCCATTTTCAGAATACTGAAATGTAAAACTGTTAACGGACATTACAAGAAGAATGGTTATTTATTCAATGCAGAATCGGTAAAGGAAGTGCCACAAGAAGCACAAAACATAAAAGAAATTACAAATTTAAAGTCATGCACACCGAATCAGTTAATAGTATTAAATTTTATCCTCAAGGCTTGGGTGCAAGGCCGGCTTTGAGAGCTTCAATGGTTGCAGCATCAGTCTTGAATGCCTTAGCCAAGATGGTATCATCAATGCCGGTGGTGAACAGAGTGTTGGGAAGGGCCACAGTTCCTGCATTAGCACTGCCGAAAGCTGAAACTGCGAGCGCCGGATTCTGTGCATCTGGGTTGTACTGGAAGTGAACAAGTCCCTTGGGGAATATAAACATGTCACCGGCTTGAAGTGTTTGAGTGAAAAGCTTGTTGGTCGTGTCAACGAAACCAACCTGAAGGCTGCCATCAATGAGGAAAAGGAGCTCAGCAGAGCGAGGATGAGTGTGAGGCGGGTTAGTAGTGCCAGAGGGGAATTGAAGGACAGCATAGGAAACACTTTGGCCATTAAGTGCTGGGAATTCAACCAGGCTTGCTTTCAGGACTTTGAAAGCTGGAGGAGGCCCTGCACCAATCAAGGCTCGCATGCCGGTGAATGTGAAGAAATTTCCATCAACTATGCTTGAATTTGATGGGACAATAAAGTCGGAGAGGATATCCGGGTCTCCAGCCAATGCCATTTGGACTATGGCAAGTGAAGATAGCAGAAGGAAGAAGAGCTTTTGAGATGCCATGGCAAAGTGCTTGATATATTTAGGAGATAATTAGATGAATTAATTGCTAATGAGATGATGAATTTGGATTTGAAGGTGGGTAGTATTTATAGAGTATGGGATGCGAATGAAGCACTTGTACATTGCAATCCTGCAGGCCTATTGACGGATGGGACATCGACAAAGTCATTCTTGTTCTCGTCGAAGTAATTCTTGTTTTCATTTATCCGGCTTGTAGGTAAAAGAGTATTAGTAAATATTAATTCCTTAAGTTTAATTTGTTACTTCTTATTTGATTTTCATTTTAAAAGGGTTGTCCAAGACTGTTGAAAATTGATTGAGGAACTGAAACTCGGCGGTGGCAAAGCCCCAGATGAAGAATTGTCGTTATTTATACCGTCTGGTCAGTTGAAAACTTCTGCTTAATTTTACTAGCTGTGCATGTTAAGGCCACTGTTGGAGTGATTCCTTCATCAGTAAGTTTAACTGCATATTGAAAATAACCTCAGTGGACAATTAGAGCAAGAAAATAACAAAATATTAAAGTTAACGAATTGATGGCATCCAACCATTCGACAAAAAAACAGGACCAATGAAGTCGTTATTAGCTTTTGCGTTTTTGTTGTCCGCGATGCTCATTTGCCTTGTACAAGTGATCATTTGACAGCTGACAAAAAGTGCAGCTGGATTTGGAAAATGAGTCAGAAAAACTAAGCGAATGATCCACTTGAATTTAGAATCAAATTGAGGATATTTCGTCAAAGTAATTACTGTTTACTAAACTTTCTTGTTATATCAGTTGGATAGATAGATGGAGAAAATATATGTTTCTGGCCGGTGAATCGAGGACAACTGGTGTCTCAGCATTTCGAGAAATGATGGTTTGATTGAAGGGCCAGGTTTCTTCTTGTGCTTGTAGTTGTAATGGGATGCCCCAACAGTGTGACCACCAATGTCATAACGCCCCCAACCCCAATCATGAAATTTGAAAATGATATAGGAAGAAACTAAAGTACCAAGAAGATGAACCATTTTACTGATAACAGCACTAGATACAACTCCAGGGGCAGAGCTTTTCCACAGCTGCGCGCTATGGCTTCATCACAGGGGACTGAAAAGTTCACACAGATAAAGTGCAAAAGCGAGAGCTAAAGCAGCAATAAATGACATTTTATTAATTTCCTTTAATTTTTACTTGAATATATTACTCTAATTAAATATGGATTCTTTCTACTATATGTTGTTTTTTTTTAATCAAATTCTTTTACAGGATTCCCATTTTTATCAAGCCCATCCCACAATTACCAGAACGGAAAATTCCACTTTCAAGTTTCTAACAAGATTACAGCTTCTCACGTTTACAGTTACATCAATTAGGAAGAAACCAATTCCACAAATTACTGTAAAGACAATGCAAAATCCCACTTTCAAAATTGAATGGAGAAATCAAAAGGTATCAACGCAACTTTCTTAACATTTTGGGCCTATGATGTTAACCCAGTGATTTTTAATAAGTCTTATTTGACTTATCTTTAAGAGAAATTCTAGAATACACTTCTTGTATTACAATCAATTAATGCATGCATGGCATGTATAATTGATTTTAATATAACCACTACTTGAATGATGATTTACAAAATAAATACACACATGTCATTACATTATTTGCGTGTTGTATGGCTGACATGCTACAACAGATGTATTCTAAAATTTCTCTATCTTTATGTATATGAACCTTGTGAGGTAAGACGCTAAAGTTCATTATAGTTATATCCACCATGATTGGTTGGATTTTATAATTTAGAGAATCTAGAAACTTAACTTATGTTTTTTTAATTCTGTTCCATTTTTATTATAAAATCTTGAAATCCATGATTTATTTGTTTCACTTTCTTGCTATTTAATTTGTGAAATAAAATTTTATTTTTACATAAAATTTTGAAAAAAAAGTAGAGATATTATTAATTTAACTTCAAACCAACGATAACAAGTATTTATCAAATATTTTAAAGTTATAACATTTAAACTACAAGTCCCAACCACAATATTAAACAGACCAAAAGATGATTTTCCAAGATCAAAGACCAACAAAACTCTTTAGAAACTTATATTTGAAATACACATTTTTTGATGTTTTTTTATGATGTTCCCAAGTCGAATACGCCAAAGAAGCCAAGGCAAAGGATACAATTGTCCCAACACGTGTATTGAACATATATATAAAAAATAATTTTTAACATTTAAATAAATTTGTTTGCAAGCCAGGAGTGACATGTGTCGTCGGCAGCCATGAACTGGAGACCTAACAAATAAATAAAGTTCAAAATCGAAGAAAAAGAAATAGGTAGCATTGCATTGCTCTTAGCAAATTAACATTCAGCGTTTATTGACGGCCCGGCATGATTTCCTTATCTCCCCTTGATTGCCGGTAAGAACTTGAACTCGTCCCATCTTGACCATGGCGTCGCCAAATTTAGCATTAAAGTCATTCCCAGTCGCTATCTTAGCCACAGTGGCTTTGGTTAGTGAATTCACTGCTAGATCTTGGTCTATTTGCAGAATGCCTCTACGGTTCATAATTTGCTTGTAGAAAGAGCTGTCAACTCTCAATGAACTTGCAGGATCCTGATCAAGATTAACTGTATTATCACGTGCTGAATTCATCGGACAGATTCGTCTCAAGGAGACGAGTAGTGACGGATCCATGTTAGGGTCAGGTTTTCCAGTGTTTTTGTAATTGTAAAGACGATCCTGGAAGAAAGAACAATGTGCTATCCCCACAGTATGCCCTCCTATAAACATATTTATGAAGAAAAAAAAAAGCATTATTAGTCACATTATCGAAACAGAGAGTGACAGTTAGGCACTTGTTGAGTTATGTCCCATTTTGGTTAATAAGGAGAAGTTACTTAGTTTTAAAAATATGATAGATTAATTTTTTAGGGTTGGATACGTAGAGATCTTAAGTTTAGTTCTACAACAAATTAGTATAAAAATCAAATCCTAATAGTCGGAATGTGGTGATAGAATAACATAGGTGTGTTAGATGAAAGAAGTGGGGTCCATTTAAATTCATCTAAGAAGGTATTATCGAGTTGTATCCTACATTAGTTAATAAAGAGAAGTTGCTTAGGTTTATATGTAGAATGAGTCCCTCCACTCAATTGATTAGTCTTTTATATTAAATATCTAAATGTCTTAGGTACACCAACAAAAAATATTTAAATATTTCTCACTTTTTATATTATACATTACATTCTAATGTTTTAATTTTAACATAAAAAACCTTTTTACAACAATAGAACTCAAAAAGCCTGTTTTTTGGTTGTAGTTTTCAACTTTTCACGTCGAAAATGTAACAGACAGTTTTAGAGATTTAAAAGATAAAAATGAGAGATATTCAAGACCTAAGTGTCGAAATAATGTTTGAATATGTATCGAGGAGGGAAATGCGAAGTATGTATACCAAGAAGGTAGACCATGTCTGTGGCATTGAGTCCTTTCTTAGCAAATGTTCCAATGGATTGAGCTACTGGAATATCCGGACCTGGCAGATTTACATTTGTTGCTAGAGATACAAACCCATCCTTTCTTCCTGTTTCTACATTGTATCGCCCTCCTCCACTCTGTATCAGCCAGGAAAAAAAAAGAAAAAAGAAAGAAACACTTGTCATAGTTGCATTGATTCTCCGAATTTGAATCTAGTGCTGATCTTAAATAGCCGAGTTGATTTTTTTTAAAAAAAATTTGTGCCACGAGCACATTAGTAATATTAAAAATTAATGGTGAGCAACAAAAGCTCAGATATTAACATGTACTGAATCCAAATCCTAATTGAAGTCCGTTATTAATTTTCCTTGCTACTAAAACACTATTGTTACCAAAGAAACAGCATCTCTGGTTGCCATGGCAATGATATCGGCGCAAGAGACGACGCCGGGGCAGATACTCTCCAATGCAGCCTTCGCAGCATCAATAACATCATAACCCCTCACGCTTAAATTTGGAGGTGCAGTTTTCTCAGAGGTGCGCCCGTCCAGTAGAATTGACGCATCACATCCCTTTCATATCATAACATTACATAAGGTGTCTTTTAGCTTATTCATAAAAGAGCAAATTGCAATGCAATTAATCTAATTAGTTAAAGGACTTACATTGACAAAGCAGTCGTGGAATTGCATACGAAGAAGAGCGGGTGTGATAGTTGGGTCCATGATGAACTTTGCCTTGACAACAGTAGCGACAACAGACTCAACATCTACAAGCAGGCGACACTTTCCTCTATAAAATCCCACCTGAAGTGCGCCATGGCAATGGCCTGTAAAGTTTACAAGAATGAGCCCTACGGCTAGTACTAATGCAGCCGAACTCGACATCATCGTCTTCTTTGGAAAAGTTGTTGGCAATTCGGTATGGAATGAAGCAGTCTTTAATTTGTGCCTATTTGTAGGCGTTAAGCTGCAGGGACTTGATTATAAATGCCAACCCAGACTGAAAAAGTAAGCTCCATAGTTGAATAATATGTGTGCGCACCATTACTTCTCTACAAGAGAGGTTCAATTTCACCGTCCATTATACGTGCACCCAAGTAGTCTATGCTGACTTTGTATCTTTGATCTTCTCATTTTTATTATGAATAATTAATATTTTGTACATAAAATTGGAGGCACATACAAATTTAATGCAGTATGCTACATACTCTAAAGTTTTATTTCAAATGATGTCACATTCATCAATAAGTAATAATATAGTTAAAAATTCTTGTACAGTTTTTTTTGTACAAACTGATGTGACATGATTGAATTAATTGGATTAAATATCTAATGATCCACATGATTTGTTTTTATTATTTTGTATGTTTATTTAACCAATGAGTTAATGTCAAATCAGTTTGGACAAAATAAATTTACAAAAAAATTTGTGGTTTTATCATCACTCTTTATCAATTGACTAATTCATTCAGAACTTGTACAAAATACCACATAATTTTTCATAAAAATTGGTATGAATTTTTAGGATATCTATTTATTATTATACAAATAAAAGAATATATATAGGAATATTCACAGGTCGTGATTACATTTCCATATATGGAAAGGCGATTACTATATAAGTCAAACTCTATTGAAACGATAAACTAATTAAATTCAATGTACAGACTTTAGATTTCAAGTCTTTAATTAAATTATTGTCAAAGATTGAAAAGCAGAGGCTACAGAGCTGAAGATGCTATATACACTTGCCGTTGGAAGCAAAGAATAGAATTAAAATGCTAAAAAAGGTAGTGATCCTACTGTCGTGGTATGTACCAACTACCAAGGACAATTTTCAGTGTACTATATATAACAAGTTAACAACCACTCTCTTCATATGGAGGTAGTTCATGGGTAGGAGGGGATTGTAATATCCGTAAGCAAACTAAAAATGGATGGTATTATTCATACTTCAAAAAATTACTTTGAACACTCTTTATATCAAGAATATTTTTATCATAAAAATATTCTTTTATGAAGTTACTAAAAAATAACATAATTACTTTAACTTAAAAACAAAAATACCTTACACATCCATTTATTTTAAACTCCCAATCTTTAGTTTGTTCATCAATTCATCATTTGAGGCTCATGAAAGATACAAAATCAGAATTGTAAATTCTTCATTGGTATACGAATCAGCACCTTCACCAACAAGTTTTAATTACATCTCACAAATCACATTAATTAAAAAATAAATATGTGGGCTTATCTCATGTAGATGGCCTAGAAGCCTAAAGTCTAAAAAGTTTAGTAGACGTGCAATTATCGCTAAGCTATAGACTTGAATAAAATTAGCCATTAAATTGGCTTCGTAAAATCGCGTGATAAAAGTGAAAAGAAGTGGAAGCTGCCGTAAGCAATTTTGCAAGAGTGAAGCCGAGTGTAGAAAGAACACAGTGCCGTGACCACGGATTTGGGGTAGGTCCTCAATGTTTGAGTGGAGAACGAAAGGTGAATTCAACTATGTATTTTTATTTTTATTAGTTTCTAACATCGTGCTTTATATTTTTATTAGTTTTGATCTTGATTTTATTCTCACTGCTTAAGATATCCACTTATTAGAATAATAGATAATAAGTTATTACAGTAAACTAAAATTAACAAGATTCTTGATGTTATAAGTCTTTAATATTATTTAGAGAAAAATTTATGCTATAATCATTTATTATATAGTAGACGGTTATGTGGAATTATGGTTCTGTAATTTTTTTTATTTGGATTTTCTCACCTTAAAAATCTGTATATCTTATGATTTGATTATTGACTTAAATTGTATTTGTTCAATTTCTATTTATTTATCTATGGTACACATCCCTTTCTAATCACTTAAAAGAGAAAAAGAACTTACAAGCGCTTGTTTGGGTTCCTTTCCCAACGTGAATAAGGTTTTAATTCATCAAACCGAGTATTATCTTTGCCTGTACAACCTAGAGAAGAAGAAAACAAAGAGTTTTTAGGTTCATAGAGCGACGTAATTTTTTTAGTATGAAACATTCGTTTGAAGATTCTTGTCTTACTTGATGCTTATCCTCGAGAAAGTGTTTACAGGAAAAAGTTTTTGTTAGAGAATAGCGAACACTGGACAAAAAAAGAGAGTAAAGAGCGGGTTAGATTAGGTAAACCTATGTGTTAAGGTTTAATGTCTTCATCTGAGCAAAGATAATAAGTTTTCATTGAGTTCATAATGTTGTATTTGTTGAGTGTTAGAAAGTGTATATTTATAAAGGAGAAAATCATCATTTTACACTTCAAGTCTCACTAACATCCCTACTTTTATGTATTTAAATCTCTTATGATTTAATTATGTGTGTTGTATTATAATTAAGTATTTTATGTATTTTAGGAGCATCATGGTTATTTCACAATGAACGAGAGATCAGACAGTAAATGGACATTACTTTTGAACTCAAGACAGTCGAAGACCTTAAGAGGAGTATAAAATGAAAAATGACACTATTTACATTTACGGTACTATTCAAATATACGGTACTGTCCATGTTACGGTTCACGATACTGTTCACATATACGGAACGATGACGTGGCATTGACCGATAATGTGACATTGACTGATGAGGTGTCACAATCCTATTGGACTAAAATTCTTATGTATTGTTGATCGGTGATGTGACAGCATGTTAGTGGACCGAAAATCGTGCGTACGGTACATGCATATAGATGGAATTATTTATAACCAAAATGCGTCATTATTCAAGCCGCCTCACTATTCATACTGCATCACTATTTTGAGCGTCCAAATTGTTTTTAACCCGATGGCCATGATTTACTCAGTATATCTATAAAAAGGGGGCTCTCCCCTTAATTTGACACCCATGAATTTATTTTTGAGCTCCATTTTTTGTAATTCCTTCTCCATCTCGTATTTTCTATATATTTTAACAAAATCTCATTTTACCCCTAGTTCAATTATGAGTAGCTAATTTTCTTTCAAGCTTGGGTTGAAGGTGAAGTTTCAACATATTTCATGGGCTTTATTTGGTAAATTTACTCTCTCTTCCCCTCTGATTTTTATGGATGTTTTGACTTTTCATTGACCAATAGTAATAATCTTGTCTAAATATTGCATTGGTTTAACCGGCTCCTTAGTACAAGGTTATTACTATTTGACACGATAAGCCCTTAGTACCATATTTATTAGAGTGTGGTTCATGATGAGTGGAAACCCCTCATGATTTAATTGGCAATAAAAGGGAATATTTAGCCCATGATGTATGTTAATGCAGATCCAGATACCCAAGTGCTTCATGTCAATAGATTTCGCTTTAATTTATTCTCGCCATTCTAATTTAAATTTTAGAATATTCTAAATCATTTTCACTACAAATCCAACCACCCTCATAAAAAATTAAATCTAATAATAATTAAAATCCACCTCCTTGTGGGATCGACACTTGTCACCATTAATCTATTCTACGATAAATTCGTGCACTTGTGAGTTTAATAAAATTTGCACAACAATATTTAGCTCTGATAATAATCGTTGTTTTCTTTTCTTTTGTCACATCAAATGTTAAACTTGATCATTTTGCTTATCTTATCAATTTCTATTTTCTTTCACATCAAATGTTAAACTTGATCACTTTGCTTATCTTATCAAATTCTATTTTCTTATTAAGAGCTTGATCCGCGTGAGTGTTTGAACTCCAGGCTTTTTTTCCCCATATTTTTTATGGGATCTTTTTTTATCCTATGCCACATTTTCTACCAGTTTGTATTTGTATCATCCTCATTTAGCTTTATCAATAAATAAATAAACATTTATGTATCAGTATAGATCATGAAGTTTAATAATACAATTGCCGTTTACTTCTCAATTACTCTTTGACATCTCCCCGCTGCAACAAAAATAGATACAAATATCATATGATTCTTGTTGTGTTTTCTTTTTGTCTTTGTGTTATTAGTTACGCTGGAAATAACGGGTTGTTCATTTGAAAGTTACTTAAACTTTAACAATTGTTTTCAAATGACCATTGAACGCTTTTGTATCATATGCTTTTGCTAATTTACTTATAAGATTGTCTCAATTATCTTCTAGAATTGGTGAAAGAGTCTTGGATCTGTAAATTGTATTGTAACACATTAAGTGAATCCTACATGGGCAAAGCACGGGAGAAATGCTAGGTTTATGAGGGGGTGATCCACATCTTAATTAGCAAGATGTGTTTTAGAGTGTATAGGTGCCCTAAAAACAAAATCGTGCGGGCCTTGCTAAGGCCCAAAAGGGACAATATCTTGTCAAGTTTGGGTTGGGTTATGACAGATAGTATTAAAGCAGCTCCTCGTGTCCTTTTGAGCGATGATGAGCGATGGTGGGGCAAACCTCAGCGAGGACGCTGAGTTCATAAGGGAGGTGTATATAACACCCTAGGCGAATCTCACATCAGTAAAGAATAAGAGAGATATTGGGTTTATAAGGGGTGATCCATATCTTAATTGGCAAGAAGCGTTTTGGGGTGTATGAGCGCTTCAGAAATAAAACTGTACAGACCTTGTTAAGGACCAAAGCGGACAATATCTTGTCAGGTCTGATTTAGGTCATAAAATATGGTATCAGAGCGGCTCCGCTTGTCCTCTTGAGCGATAGTGGGGTAAACCTCAGTGATGACGTTGAGCCCCCAAGAAGAGGTGCATGTAACACCTTAGACGAATCCTACATTGGCAAAGCACGAGAGAGATGCTGAGTTTATAAGGGGTAATCCACACCTTAATTGACAAGACGCATTTTGGGGTGTATGGG
Source organism: Atalantia buxifolia (assembly GCA_030444775.1). Classification (NCBI taxonomy): domain Eukaryota; kingdom Viridiplantae; phylum Streptophyta; class Magnoliopsida; order Sapindales; family Rutaceae; genus Atalantia; species Atalantia buxifolia. The sequence continues at coordinate 12,012,036 of CM059838.1, forward strand.
CACCCTAGAAACAAAATTGTGTCGCCTTTGTTAATGTCCAAAGCTGATAATATCTTGCTAAGTCTGGGTTGGGTCATTACAGATCTACCAACGCTCTAATACCATCTGTCATGACTTAGCCCAGACCTGGCAAGATATTGTCGGCTTTGGGCCTTAACAAGGCCTATATGGTTTTTTTCTAGGGTGCCCATACACCCCAAAACCATTTTGTCAATTAAGGTATGGATCACACCTTATAAACACTGTATTTTTCCCATGCTTTGCTGATGTGGGATTCGCCTAGGGTGTTATATACACCTCCTCTTAGGGACTCAAAGATCGCCGCACTGGTTTTTCCCATGCTTTGCGATGTGGGATTCGCCTGGACACGCCTCTCTGGGACTCAGCATCGTCGATATCATCTCTCATGACACGCCAACTCATCATGTCATGACCCAACTCAGACCTGATAAGATATTGTTTTCTTTGGTCCTTAACAAGACCCATACGATTTTATTTCTAAAGCATCCATACACCCTAAAACGCGTCTTGCCAATTAAGATATGGATCACATATCATAAACACAACATCTCTCTCGTGCTTTGCCGATGTAGAATTTACCTAGGGTGTTACATGTACTCTACCAACTGCCAATGTCATGGTTCTCACTAGATGCGATCATCGAAATACTAAGCCGACTACCCATAAAGTCTCTCTTGTGATTCGGATGCTTGTCAAAGTCATTTTGTTCCTTAATTGATAGCCTATATTTCATAAAGTTACATCTGAATCACTCTATGGAAACCAACTCAAATCTTTGCCTCATTCTTGGAGGTATACCACCCCAGCCAATTCTTCTCCACAAGTTTGGATTCCAATATGGATAATAATGTGATCAAACTTCATTGCCCATTTGGTCATATCGAAATTTTTGGTCTTGCAATGGTTTACTTGTTCTACAAGCTCTACAAGAGTGTGATAGAGGTATAGCTTTATGGAACCCTTCAACTAAGAAACACAAGATATTACCAAAATTCTGGAATGATTTTAGATATTATGATTGTGTTGTTGATGGATTTAGTTATAACATAGCCAGTGATGACTACAAGTTGGTAAGAATCATACAATTTGGTAGATTCAGAGTTGATTATACCGAATTTACTGTTTATAGCCTAAAAACTAATTCTTGGCGACATATCAAAAAGTTGCCTTTTTCGTTTTTCTTCCCTCCAAGAAATGGAGCTCTTACAATCGCTGCTTAATTTGCATTGGCTGGCATTCGAAACTTAGAAGAAATCAAAAGGCTATGATTTGATTGTTGCATTTGATCTAAAGATCGAGGAATTTTTTAAAGTTCTCATGCCTCATATAAAAGATAGCAGATATTTCACCTTGCAAGTTATTATGTTTATCTCTGACTTGCATTTATAATAATCAGCAACAACCTTGTAGTGTATGGATAATGAAGGAATATGGGGTGATGGAATCTTGGACTAAAATTTTTTCTTGTTCTATAGGAGTATTTCAACCTTTAGCTTATTTAAAGAATAAGGTTGAGGTTTTAGTTCATGAAAGTGGTAAGCCTCTTTATTGGTAACAAGTAGAAAAGATTAAGGCTAGATTGATCTCTATTCACGGTGTGCAACGCTTTTGCGTAATGCAATTATTTGTGTAAATAGTCTTGTTACACTGCTTGTGTAATTATATTTTTCCTAATTTAGAAATGGTCATCTCTTTTACTATAGTTGATTGTTTGGGTGTATGTAAGTCAAATTTAGTTAAAACTCATCAGTCAAATTTTTTTACCTTAATTGTATTTAGAAAAATTTTATAATTATTTAGATTTTTTTCTTCTAATTGTTGTTTCCTTATAAAATTACAGTATTCCTAAATGATTTGTGATTTAATTTCCTTTTCCTGGACAGTTATTATTTACTTATTCAACTTGATTATATTTTTATAAAACTATATATGACGTCTGCTTTTCTAGGTACTGGTCAAATTCAAATTGCAGCCATGTCAATACTCTCATTTGATGTAATCATCGGCATACTAATTATACTACCTGTAAAGTCTCTCCTGCGCTTCAAATGTGTGCTAAAACAATTTTGTTCCTTAATTAACGACCCCTAATTCATAAAGCTCCATCTTGATTGCTCCAAAGAAACCAACTCAAATTCCACTCTCATTCTTGCATGTTCGGGTCTAGAGATGCCATGTGATTCAATAATAATTTGATCAAAAAACATGGATTCTCTTAGTGATGTGGTTGAACTTGATAGCCTATTAGAATCTCTTGAAATTATCGGTTCTAGCAATGGATTACTTGCTCTTCAAATCCGTGGAGGAAAAATAGGTTTCTTTAACCCATCAACTAAGAAACACAAAAGACTACCTAAGAATGTAATTGATTCCAAAAGCTATGATGATCTTCTTGATCGGATTGATGGTTTTGATTATGATGCTGCTAGTAGGGATGGCAAATCCTAGGTTCTGGTCCGAGTTTAGTCTTTCTAGTTTCGAACCTAGATGATAGTATGGTATTCTAGATCCAAATATAAACCTGAATTTTTTAACTCCGGGTCCGGACAAGGTTTAAACCAAAAAAATCGGGATTCCCAAATTGCAGGTTTCAAACCCGGATATCTATATAATATTTTTTTTCATTTTTAGTTCTTCAAGCACATCAATATTATCAAGATGGATACGTGGAACAACATAGAGCCACATATCTATTACGGCCAAAAAATTGAATGGTGCACTTGGCCTCCATGGTTATAACGACATCATTCACATATCTCTATAAATCAAGCAGCAAGCCATGTACTTGCCAAGGCGAAGATCACACTTGGGCATCATAGATGAAAGCTCAAATGTGTTGTTGGTGATCTTTGTAACAAAGAGCTGCTCATGATAGGCCTTGCCGCGAAGGCAATGAAGCAGCGAATGACAATGATAAAATGGGCAATGGTTGGCGGCTGTCTTGAATTGATGAAAAGAAGAAGAAGAAGAGCAATGGTTGGAAGTTGTGTTGACTATTGAATTGATGAAGAGAAGAGAAAATGGGCAATGGTTAGCGGTTGTGTTGGATTGATGAAGAGAAAGAGAAAATTGTTAGCGGCTACGTTGAGAAAAAGTTGTAAAGTGTAAACTAGGGTTTATTCTTTATTTCTTTTTTCTTTTAAGTTTTTGCCTTTATATTTATATTAAAAATATAATGTTAAGAATAAGATTCCGGGTCCGGGTTTTGGATACCTGAGTTCGTATAATCCCGGATCCGGAACCGGATATATTCGGGTTAATGAAATTGGTGCCCAATTCCGGATGCTATTTGTGTTCGGATTATTCTGCCATCCCTAGATGCTAGTAATGACAACAAGTGTGTAGGAATTATCCAGTGAGAACCTAGGAGGCTTATCCAAGTTATTGTTTACAATATGAGAAATAATACTTAGACAAGAATCGAAGACTTGCCCTATTATTTTCTCAGCATTAATGCACATGTAGCTCTTGCAGGCGGTGCTTTGAATTGGATGGCAAAAAAAAAAAAAAATCAATTTCTGAAGCATTTATAATTGCGTTAAATTTAAAGAATAAGAAATCTTTTCATGTGCCATTACCTGATATAAAGGATCGACGCGATATTAGAAATTTGGCTATTCCGAGAGGATGTCTATCCAAGACTAGCTTGTCCATACATGGTTATGATATATGGGTGATGAAGGAATATAGGGTTAAAGAATTATGGACAAAACTCTTTTCAATTTCTACAGCAGAAGGAGAACTTTCTCGTAAAAATTTGAAAGCTTTGGCTTATTTAAACAATGGGAATAAGGTTTTAATTCACCAAAACGAGCATTATCTTTACTGGTACGACCTAGAAAAGAAGAAAATAAATAGTTTTCAGAATCATGGCGTGTCACAATCTTTTTAGTATGAAACTATTTGTTTGCGAGTCTTGTCGCACTTGATGCTTATACTGGAGAAGTTATTAATAGAAAAAGGTGTTTAGAGAATAGCAAACATGCAAGGAGAGCCGGTTAGGTTAGGTAAATTAATGTTAAGTTTTAACATTTTTTGCTTGAGCAAAGATTAAGTTTCAATTGATTGAGCAAAGATAAAATTTTAATTGTTTTCATAATTTTGTATTCTGCTCTGATTCTTATGGTTTTTTTTTTCTTTTGTGCCAATGTGAAACTTAATCATTTTGTTATCATGTTAATTTTTTTCCCTTTCTTAAGTGCTTGATCCATGCGAGTTTGAACCCTAATTGTTTTTCTTAACAATATATTTTTTATGGTTATGTTTTTCTTTCCTAAGTCATATGGAGGTACTTTTGACTTGGCCTTGGCTTCTCAAAGTTAAACGAAAAACATATAAACCATATGTCTCTGTAAAATTGAGGCTTTTCCTAGTAAAATGCTACAGTTGTTTCAGGAGATCCACATGCACTAATATTTTTACAGCAAGAGATTGTATGCCATCTCTTTTATCTGTTTTGTACTGTGTACCATCCTCTTTTAGCCTTTATCAATGAATAAATAAATATATATGTATCATCACTATAGATCATGAAGTTTATTGAACTGTATCACAAGTGTAGGTAAATGGCATAATCACTGTAGACTCCTTGTACAAATAAAATTCTAAATGTGTTGTCTTTTAGTCTTGTTATTAACAATGCTGAAAATAACAGGTCGGTTTTGTTGCAAGGCTATGCTAAAAATAAAATTCTAGATGTTATTAAAAATGGCACAATCAAATGGCAGAGGTATAGCTTTGTGAAACCCATCAACCAAGAAACACAAGACGTTATCAAAATTCTAGAATGATTTCAAATATTATGATTCTGTTGCTGGTGGATTTGGTTACGACACAGCTACTGATAACTACAAATTGGTAAGAATCATATAATTTGGAAAAAACAAGAGTCGATTACACCGAAGTTACCTTTTATGGCCTGAAAACTAATTCTTAGGGACAGATTAAAGAGTTGGCATTTCCGTTTTTCTTCCCTCCAAGAATTAGAGCTCTTGCATCGGTACTTTGAATTGGTTAGCATTCAAAACTCTTAGCACATCAGAAGGCTATGGTTTGATTGTTGCATTCGATCTAAACACTGAGGAATATTTCTGAGTTTTCATGTCTCATGTAAAGGATAACAGATGTTTCACCTTACAAGTTATTAGAGGATGTCTATCTGATGCGCATTTTTTTAGATTTAGCTCTAACTAGCGTCTTCACAAAAAGAAGAAAATATGACAACTTCATAACTTAAATTTGTAAAGAGGAAAAAATCAAATTTTAATTGAAGACAAGTTGATTATTATAGAGGTTTTAGTACAAATTTATATTACTCATATTCAACTATATCTACTACACTTCACTCAATAGACACACCAACTACAATCCACTAAACAAAACACACATATTTTATCCCACTATTTTGGGCCATCATGTCTCATGTTGCATCAGTTTCTCCCTCTGTTGAAAACAACTCGTCCTCGAGTTAGTCAAAGAATTCGTTCTAGACCGTGATACTCGTACAAATCTTGAACATTAAAAGTGTCAAAAATGGTATAATGTTCAGGGAGATCGATGATATAAGCGTTATCATTAATCTTTTGAATGATGCGAAAAGGACCAATTTTCTTTTGCTTGAGCTTATTGTATTCTCCTATGGGAACTCATTCTTTGTGCAAATGTACCATGATAAAATCTCTCACTTTATATGATTTGAACCTATTGTGCTTGTCAGTGATTGTTTTGCATTGTATGGTAGAATCTTCCAACTTCTTTTTGACCTCTCTATGTACGTTAATCACTTTGTAAATTAGATGATCAGCAATGATACTCATTCAACCAAGTCTAAAGTATGTAATAGAGGACGAATCTAAACAATTTCAAATGGAGATTTACCTCTAAAACGATTAGGTTCACTGTTGTAGGTGAATTCAGCTTACAGTAAAATATTCTCCTATTGTCTTGGATTTTCTTTAATCAAGCATCACAAGATATTACTCAATGTGCAATTGGTTACTTCAATCTGCTCATCTATTTGTGAATGACAAGTACTGCTAAATTGTAAAGTAGTATGAAGTCTTTTGCACAAATTATGCCAAAAATTACTAAGAAATTTACTATCGCGATCAAAAATTATTGTCTTTGGCAATTCATGCAGATGGACAATTTCTCAAAAGAATAGGCGAGCTATGTAAATAGCATATGAACTTTTCTTGCATGGAATAGAATGAGCTATTTTAGAGAAACGATCTTCCACAATAAAGATAGAATCTGAACCTTTCTGTGCTCGTGGCAATTCATGTAGACGGACAATTTCTCAAAAGAATAGTTGAGCTATGTAAGTAGCATATGAAGTTTTCTTGTATGGAATAAAATGAGCTATTTTAGAAAAACGATCTACCACAACAAAGATAGAATCTAAACCTTTCTGTGTTCGTGGTAATCCCAAGATGAAATACATGGACAAGTCTTCCCAAGGTACATCAGGAATAAGAAGTGGACATGTATAACCCAGTGTTCTGAGTTTGCCCTTTTTTGCAACCTGGCATGTATAACAACATTTGATAAATTTCTCGACATCAAGTTTGAGATGAGGCCAGAAATTTCGAGCTTCCACCAATGAAATGGTTTTATCTCGTCCCATCATAGGGGTGGCAAAACGAATAAATGAATTGAATTCGAATCGAATCGTAAATGAATTGGGTCAAAATTCTATGGATTCGGATTCGATTAGTTTATTAAACGAATTGAAATTTCAGGATTCGGATTCGATTCGTTTATTAAACGAATATTCGGTTCGATTTGTTTAATTCGTTTAATAGAATTGATAAACGAATCAAATCGAATCCGGATTCGTTTATTATTCGTTTATCCTTTATGAATCCATAACGAATCGAATCGAATCAAGATTTGTTTACAATTCATTTAGAAAAATATAATTAATAAACAAAATTAAGCAAAAAAAAATACAAATTTAATATCCCACAACAAAATACAAATAATTCAATTTATATTATACAATCATCCAAATACCAAATACCAAATCCTTAATATTACAAATAACAATAATTCAAATTCAAATTATAAAGAAATGTAATTTCTTTAATTCTCTTCATTTGTTTTTGTCACCTTGAAAATAAAAATCCTACACCAAAAAGTAAATAAAATGTTATTAGCATGATGCAATATTGATAATAGTCATTGTAAAATTTCAAAAATCAAATATATAGCAAATTTGTAGCATTTTCAAGGAAATAATAATTAAACAAGATAAAAACTTTACCTACCACACTCACACACTGTCATTCGGATCATTGGCACTCTCTGCAGATGGAGAACAATTAGTGCCCATGTTCATAATGTTTTGAGTTAGTCCACACTGACATCCAAATTTTCTACAATAATTTTATACAAATAAATCTTCATTAGAAAGAATTGCACGTAATATTATAAAAGAAAAGTAAATAAATTTATGAGCAAGTTTTACCAATCTCTTTAAACTTCCAATCTCTAGTAGTAATAATTGCTTGGACTGTCTCTGGCTTCAATACACTTCGAAATTTATCAAGACCTTGACCGCCAACACTGAAAGCTGATCCAGATTGGTAAAACTTGTGAAGTTAGTTTATATATGCCCCGGAACCTTGCGGAACAACGAGCAAACTTGTGATGTTAGTTTCCTTTGCCATGGTGCCTTTTGTTCCACTGGCCTTAAACCTTTTTCAATATCTTCTTCCAGTTCGATTATATCATTTACATCATCATCTCCAACACTAGAATCGCTAATTGTGTAGGCTGAATTACTTTGGCTTATGTCAATTCTCCTAAAAATAAAATAATTCAAAATTATTTTAAGGGCCCTGATTAATCGAAGAAGTTTATTCCAAAAGAAAAGAAACAGAGAGTACAAGAACAACAACAGTAACAGCAGCAGCAGCGAAACAACAGCCAAACAACAACAAAACAGCAGTAAATCAGTAACAAAACAGCAGTAAAATAGTAGTAAAATAACAACAAAACATCAGTAAAACAACAGTAATATAACAGTAAAACAGGAACAAAATAGTAGACAAATAGCAAAAAAAATGGCAGTGAAACAACAATAGCGAAACAGCAGTAAAACGACAGTAAAATAGCAGTAAAATAGCAACTAAACAACAGCAAAATAACAACAAAACAGCAACAAAACAGTAGTAAAACAACAATAAAAGGCTAAATTTGAGTGGTGTACTGTGATGGTGGGTAACAACAGCCAAACAACAGCAGTAAAACGACAGTAAAAGGTAAAATTTCAGTGGTGTACTGTGATGGTGGGTAACAACAGCCAAACAACAGCAGTGAAACAGCAGTAAAACGATAACAAAAGCAACAACAACAAAATAAAAAACAACAAAATAAAAAAAAGCAGTAAAACAGTAGTAAAACAACAATAAAAGGTAAAATTTCAGTGGTGTACTGTGATGTTGGGTAGTTAGCACAGCGGGAAGTGGTTCTGGGGATGAAAGCCTATCTTGTGCGCAGCTGTCGTGGCGTAAGTTCTTGCCACCAGTGGTTGCGTCGGTGAGGGTTGGGGTGTGCCGTGTGGCCGGATTGGCGGCGGCGGCTAGGAGTTGCTGCAGCAAGTGCCAACGGCTTTGATGGCTGCGGTGACGGCTTCTCTTTCCGTATGCGTTAGGGTTTTTGTGTTTGTGGCCTTGTGCAATCGTGTGTGAGGGTGAAATGTCAAATGCGAATGTGTGAGTGTGTAATGTGTTATTTTTTTTACAATATTAACCTTCAAATTTTAAAAAGCTTTTAAATATTAATGCGTTAGGGTTATTTTTTTTAATTGTCATACAGTAGTTATTTGTTTAAAATTATAATATTAACCTTCAAATTTTAAAAAGTTTTCAAATAAATTTAAGGATAAAAAAATAATTTAATTAAATGAATAATAAACGAATTTTAAACGAATCAACCCGTATTCGATTCGTTTATGACCCAATTATTAAACGAATTCTAAACGAATCAAAATTTTCAAACCCGTATTCGATTCGTTTAATTAACGAATCGAATCGAATTCACCCATTTATTAAACGAATTAATTTTTTCAAACCCAAACCTATTTAATTCGCATCGAATCAAATCGAATAAACGAATCCTGACCTATATTGCCACCCCTAGTCCCATGTGACCTTCTAAACCTCTAATGTGTAGTTCTCAAATGATATGTTCTCTTAGTGATCTTGGTGGAACACATAAATGATTTATAAAAATCCATCATGTATTTGGTGTTTACTTACAATTCCGCTAGTGCTCTTTGTCATTCTTCATTGAAATCTTCATAATCTGTATACAAATTTTTCAAATAATCAAAACTAATTATTTCATTATGAACAATAGTCAATAACATAACTCGGGGACTACAACTTTGTTCAATTGGCCTGGTTTGCGTTTGAGAGAAAAGGTAAACTTTTGAAAGTAGGCAATCCACCGTGCATGCATTTGATTGGCTTTAGAAGTATTTTTGAGATACTTGGGAGCTTGATGATTCGTGTTTATGATAAATTCTTTTGTACCAGGTATGTCTTCCATTGTTGCAAAGTGCAATAATTGCATACAATTCTTACTCATATGTTGACCATTTCTTCCTGGCTTCACTATGCTTCCCATTAAAGAAAGTGATTTGTTTCATTTCTTGAGATAAAACAGCTCTAATTCCTACCCTAGAAGCATCACAATCGACTTTAATAATTTTGTCAAAGTCAGGAAGTGTAAGGATAAGTGCATTTGTAAGTTTCTCCTTTAAGACTGTAAAACTTTGTTCTGCTTCTTATGTCCAAACAAATTGTTTTTGCTTCAAATAGTCTGTAAGTGGTGCAGCTATAGTGCTAAAGTTCTTTACAAATCATTTATAGAAGGTTATAAGGCCATGAAAACTCTGAACCTCTGAAATTGTTTTCGGTGTTAGCCATTCTCGAATAGTTTTCTCATGTTCTTAATCAACTTTGATTCCGACTGAACGCACAACGAGGCCTAAGAAGATTAAGCTGTCTTTCATAAAGTTGCATTTTTTCAAATTAGCATACAACTTATTCTTTCATAATGCTTCAAATACTTCTTTTAAATGTTGAATATGCTCTTCCGCACTATTGTTGTAAATTAAGATGTCATCAAAATAAACAATAACATATTTTCCAATGAAATGTTGAAATAATTGATTCATTAACCTCATGAAAGTGCTTGAAGCATTGGATAGACTAAAAGGCATAACTAGCCACTCGTAAAGTCCTTTATGAGTTTTGAACGAATACGAATTTGGTGGTACCCACTCTGCAGATCAATCTAAGAAAATAATTTTAACATTCCTAATCTATCAAGCATATCATTTGATTGGGAATAGGAAACTGATTCGTATCGTAATCTTATTGATGGCTCGACTATCTAGGTACATCCTCTTGCTTCCATCTTTCTTTGGAGTTAGAACTATGGGTACAATTACAAAACTCATACTTTCTCAAACCATGCCTTTTTTTAGAAGATCTTGGACTTATTCATGCAAAATCTCATATTCTTTAGGACTCATACGATAGTGTAGTAAGTTTGGTAAACTTACTTTGGAAATAAGATCAATATGGTGCTAGATATCTTTAAGCGGAGGAAGTCCAACAGGTAATTCATCAGGAACAACATCATTGAATTCTACTAGTAATGTTCAAATTAAATCTGGTCACCTTGTAAGATAAGACTTCTTTGGGCCCCAAAAGGATATTTTTTCTAATATTCGAGCATGTTAGATTATTAGATTGCTTCATTGGGGCAAGAATAAGCTTCGTATTGTCCTTGTAGAATGTGTAGGTATTATTTTTGCCATTATGCATTGTACTTAAATCCAATTGCCAAGGACAACCAAATAATATATGACAAGCATTCATATCAACAATATCACATATTACCTCATCTTTATATTTATCGATAAAAAAAAAGAACACAACACTGTTTATTCACATTTGTCTCGCCGACATCTTTGATCCACCCAATACGGTACGGAGATAAGTGTGGCTGGGTTGGTAACTATAATTTATCTACCATGGTCTTAGATACTATGTTCTCACTACTTCCGCTATCAATGATAAGATCACATACTCATTGGTTAACCGTGCACCGTGTCTTGAAGATGTTATGTCATTAAATGTTCTCTTCCTTTCTTGGTGTATACATCAGTCGTCTTATTACTAATGATACTCTTTCATCTTTATAGGTGAGCTTCTTCAGTTCAACTGAAATACTAATTAGGCAACTCAAGAATAGGGTGAATTGATATTTTAAAATTTAAGCTAAACAAATCATACAACAATTTAATCTAATGTCCTAATGAAATAAAAAATAATAAATTCAATAAAGCACAATCATAAAAGAGTAAGGGAAGAGAAAACAAACATAATGATTTTTACGTGGTTTGGTAATTCTCGCCTACGTTCACGTCTCCAAGCTCACCTGACTTGATGATTTTACTATCCAAGCCTCCCAAGGCTTTAAGTTCTTTACAATTGACTTCCAATATGTCATTAGACCTTTGCAACAAGAGATTATCCTTAATCTCATGTACTATTAGGTAGGCTTGCTAGCAATGTTGATAACAGTTAAAAAGTGTTTGTTCATAATCTAGAAGAAGAAAGTGTTCAACTATTAATTTTCTCATGCGATGCCAAGTTTGAACTTTATGCTTTCCTTGATCCCACCAAACGAGCGCGCCTCCTTTGAGTCAATAGGCCACCAATTTGACGTTCATGTGCTCCTCGATCCCCCCCCCCCTCCTCAAATAGTCAAAGAACTTTTCAACTTCAGCTAGCCAATCAAGAAATTCTTGAACCATGAATAGGCCATCAAATTGTGGAATTTCGATTTTCATTCTGTAGTCAATCTATTGAGGCCTTTGGTTATTTTCTAGTAGCACTAGTCCTTCATCATCTTCACTAAAATCTTCATTAAAAAGTTGATTCTTATGTAGTCTAAAATTTCCTAGAGGAATATTGGGCTGTTTGGGAATATTGTTTTCTGCTCCTACTTCAACTCACCGTTGGAAATTGTTGTTTTGCCCACCAAGGAAGTGTTGAGTCAAATTCATAATCTCCTCTCAAGTGCATCCAATGATTCTCTTGTTGTTAATGTACCCATAGCTTGGTTGGATTCTTTGTCTGACCTTTTTTTTTCTCTTTTTCCTTTTTTTTCCTTTTTTATTTACAATATATATGTAACAAAACTAATTCAAATATGTTTTTTTTAAATCTAGAACAAACTTATCCAAAACTCTCTTTTTTTTCATTCTCCAAATGTTCCTCCTAAATTCTACCTTTTTTAAAAAAAAAAATCTAAACTTTTTTTTAGTTGACAGGACACTCAAAATTAAAATAAAATTCACACATTTTTTTTAATACTCACAATCACATTTTTTTTATCACTCAATTTTTTTTAATACACACACTCACACTCAGTCCCACTTTTTTTTTTAATATCAGACAATTATACTTATACACACAGTACTCTCATACTTTTTCAATTACTGAAACGTCTCTCCACCCTCAGGGATCAACACTCATGCTTTATTTGTTTCTTTTTTCTATTTTTCACACCTTATGCACAAAACACAACACTCGCACTTCATTTACTCTTACACATCACTCTTACGCCTCATTTGTTTCTTTCTCTCCACCCTTACGGATCACACACTCACATTTCACCTTTTTATTTAGGATTCAGCTATGTTAGAGTTCATCTACAATAGAGCACGAATTTCAGCTATACACGTAAAATGATAAACAATAAATAAAGAGTAATAATGAGCTTTTCATTATTTCTCACTTTACGTATGTATCTAAGATTCGTGCTGATTCGTGTTCCACCGTAAGTAAACTCCAACATAACCATAATCTTTTTTTTATTCTCCCTTACACCTTATGCACAAGAAACAACACTAACACTCGCACCTTTTTTCACTCGTTTACACAAAACACAACATTAAACGCTCACGCCTAGACCCCTTTTTAATAATATTCTATTCACCTACACAAAATAATCACGCCCCCTTCTTATTTTTCAACTCTTACTTTTTCTTTATTCCCTGCACCGACACAAAATATAACACACTCACACTTTTTTTTTATTTTTTTAATACTCCACTCATCCTTTTTTTAATATTTTCTTCTCACCCCTCACGTTTCTTCTCTCTCTCTTTAATCTCACACTTTTTTTTCACCTCATTTTTTTAATCTTTTCTTCTCACTGTCTACTCTTCACGGTTTCTTAATACTTTAGTTTTTTTTTCTACTCACGCTTCCTTTTTCGGTTCTTCCTCTTTTGTTAGTATCATGAGAGTTCAAAACAGTAGAATAGAGTATGTGTATTTTGTTTAATGTATTGTAATTGGTGTGTTTGTTGAGTGGAGTATAATAAATATAGTTGAATGTGAATACTATAAATATGTAATTAACGCTATGTAATAAGCAACCTATCTTCAATCGAAACTTTTTTCATTTTAAATTCTAATTTTGAATTTGTTATACCTTCTTCTCTTCGTGAGAATGCAAGTTAGAGTCAAATTTAACAAAACAATGCGTCATTTCTTCCTCCTTTTTTTTTCAAAATCCATAGAGAGTTGCTGATTTGGTGACTGGAGGCTGGAAACGGGACTAGAGATGGTGGAATATGGTGGCTGGAGGTATGAAGAACGCATTGGAGGTGGTGGCTTGAACAGAGCCTTGGTGGTTTGAACAGAAAATTGACTAGAAAAGATAGTGATGGTTTGGTGAGTTACTATGGTGATTTTGATTGATGAACATAAGTGAATTTTGTTTTTTGTTTTGTTTTTTTGAAAAAGAGATGGACAGTGATGGAGATAGGTGATTCAGATATGTCTAGGGTATTCAGTTGCATTGGAAGCGGTGGTGGCAAGCACAGTGGCGGCAGCTGAGGTTAGTGGTTCAATTTGGAGAATTTTTTTTTTAAATGGAAAATGGTGATGGAGAATTTTGGTGGTTTGTGATGAACGGATATTGTTGAGTGTTAGAAAGTGTATATTTATAAAGGAGAAAATCGTCATTTTACACTTCAAGTCTCACTAACATCTCTAATTTTATTTATTTAAGTCCCTTGTTATTTAATTATATATGTTTTGTTTTAATTAAGTATTTTGTGTATTTTAGGGGTATTATGGTCATTTCACAATGAACGAGATTTCAGATAGCAAAACGGACGTCACTTTTGAACTCAGGACAGTCGAAAACCTTAAGAGGAGCATAAAAGGAAAAAATGGATTGTTCATATGTACGGCACTGTTCACATGTACGCACTGTTCACATGTACGGCACTATTCACATGTACGGTACTGTTCATGAGTACTGTTCACGATACTGTTCAGACCGCGTTACTGTTCCAACCGTGTGGAAACTGTGTTACTGTTCAAACCGTATAGTCAAATCCGTGGTCAAACCGTGTTACTGTTCACTGATGACGTGGCGCAATCCTGTGCGTCCAAACTATTTTTAATCCGATGGCCATGATTCACTCAATGTATCTATAAAAAGGGGGCCTCTCCCCCCTAATTTGATACCCCTGAATTCATTTTTGAGCTTAGTTTTCTGTAATTCTTTCTCCATCTTATATTTTCTACGTATTTTAATAAATTTTCATTTTACCCTTAGTTCAATTATGAGTAGGTAATTTTCTTTTAAGCTTGGGTTGAAGGTGAAGTCTCAACATGTGTCATGGGCTTCATTTGGTAAATTTATTTTCTCTTCCCCTCTAATTTCTATGGAGGTTTTGACTTTTTGTCGACAAATAATAATAATCTTGTCTACTTACCGCCTTGGTTTTACCGGCACCCTAGTATAAGGTTATTATTATTTGGCACGATAAGCCCTTAGCACCATATTGATTAGAGCGTGGTTCATGAGGTGTGGATTCCCCCCTCATGATTTAATTGGTATTAATAAGGAATATTTAGCCCATGATGCATGTTGATACGGATCCATATACCCAAGCACTTTATTTCAATAGCTCCCAATTCAATTTAATTCCGCTATTCCAATTTAAATTCTAGCATCCTTTAAATCAATTTCCCCACAAATCCAATCACCCACTTACAAAATTAATTCTACACACAATTAAAATCTACCTCCTCGTGGGATCGACACTCAACACCATTGATCTATTCTACAATAGATTCGTGCGCTTGCGAGTTCAACAAAATTTGCACAACAGATATAGAAGGTGTGGTTACCAGGAAAGCTTCGTTTGATACGAAGGAAGGTTTTGATATCAATTGACACAACGTTTTGCTAGATTTTGCTCTAACTTGTAAATTCACAAAGAGAAGAAAATATGACAACTTTGCAAACTGAATTTGTAAAGAGGAAAAACTTAAATTTTAATTGAAGACAGGTTGATTATTACAAAGTGTTTAATAAACATTTATAGTACTTACGTTCAACTATACATACTACACTCTACTCAACAGACACACCAACTACAATCCATTAAACAAAACACACCTACTCTATCCCACTATTTTGGACCCTCATGCCTCATGCTGCATCACTATATCTAACTTGCATTTATAGAGTTCGGCAGCAAGTCTTTGTCTAACCTGCATTTATAGATTTCGGCATCTACCTTGCAGTATATGTTGGAAAAATGTGCTCTTTAAAAACATATGTGTTTATTTAATTGTAATAAATAATTTTTCTGATTAATAAAATAAATGAAGTATTTTATTCAAGTATCTTAATTGCATTAATATTTTGAGTAAAGTCCATTTCATCATATTATATGTATTTATGTGATCACCATGTGGATTCACAGAAGACATAAATACAAGTTATCTTATGATTAAATAAATTATGTTCGCAGTTGACAAATAAAGTTTGGCACTTTATTTAGGTATAGACTGTAATAAATTCATTGAATGGTTTGTCTTAATCATGTATGAATTTATTGATGTAGTACGACTACATTGAACATGATCACATATGAGATTTAATTAACCTTGAAATGACTGTCAGACTTATTAAATCTTATATGCATTGATTTTACTGTAATCTTAATCTTGAGTTAGTTATGATTTCATGATTGTAATTGTTATTCCATTTGAGTTACCAATGGGCACAACACACACTTGTGGTCAAGATTATCCGGTATCTTGGTGGAGGCAATTATGAGTATTGGAGTTATAGATTAACAATATAGAATTTGTACGACACATCTCTTGATGGGTTTTCGACTGATCATCATAGAATTCTCTCAGCGAGTGTGTCAACATATTTAGTATGTTGAAAATGATCATTAGAGAAAATCAGTAAGTATCAAGGAACAAGATGTAATTAAATCGATTGGACAGTTGAGATATCGATTTAATTAATGATGTGGTATAAAGGATTATGCAGTAAAGAAATTAATGTGGCATTGGTCGAATTATTATTCGAGAACACTATCCTAGATAGCATACAATTATGGAGGTTAGTTCCAATCTTTTAGTGGAGTAGATTTGGAATTAAATAATTGGGTTAGTTTAATTACATGCCTAATTATTGTAGCCACTATTGTATGTACCCAATTGATCTCCGGGTTAGCTCATTTAATTGACTGCACCACTACTGGATTAATAAGTAAGATAACTAGTAATTTAGGTCAAAAGCCTAAATATATTATTTAGTGGGAGACCCCATCAATATGCTTATGTGTAAGGGGTTTTATGTTATTTTACAAGGTGGCCCCCTATAGGAAAAAGTAAGTAACGTAACTTTTATTTTTGGAGCTTGGGGTTTCACTAAAGAAAGATATAAAAAGGCTTCTTTTCTCCCAAAAGAACAAAAAAAAGCAGCCACTTTATACAGATCAGAGAAAAAGAATTTTTCTCTCTAATTTGGAGAGGAAAATTTTTCTCTTGCTAGTTGCTTATAGTGGTGATAAAGGCATCCTCACGGCAAGTGCAGATCAAACCTGAGTCATAACCTGGAAGATCATTGGTGACAGATCATGATCTAATAAGCGTGGTGGTGACAGATCGTGATCTGGGAGTCTAATTCACTTCAGCAGAAAAAGCGAAGATTGTTTATCTTCTCAACTTTTCAAGATACGATTTTTAGAATACGAAATCTTATATATTATATGAGTTCAATCCTAAAAAGTTTTATAAAATTTAAAAACTGTTTTTCCCCAACAATATATGGGTGATGGAGGAATATGGGGTGATGGAATCCTGGACTAAACTTTTTTCTTGCTCCGTAGAGAGTGTGTCGACCGTTGGCTTATTCAAAGAATGGGGATGAATTCACTTTTCGATCATAAAAGTGGAGAGTCCCTTTATTGGTACCAAGAAGAAAGACGGGGTTAGATTCGTCCATATTGATGGTGCACCACACTTTTTTCGTAGTACAATTATTTATGTGGATAGTTTTGTGTCACCCCATTTTTAATTGTACAAGAATATAGGTGTTTGAGAGTCAAAATTTCTCTTAATTTAGAAATAATCCTCTCTTTGATCACAGCAGATTTTCGAGTTAAATTTCAAACAATCTATGTATACAGATCATGACATTGTTTCTAATTAAATTATGGTTGGCATAATTGTAATGTAACATCACAAATAAAAAAGTGAAACTCCTTTTCTTTTTCTTTTCTATTTTCTTTATATTCCTTTCAGTGTCAAGCTCACATTTTATATTTATCTTTGCGAATCTTCAAGTGAGAAGTTATTTTCTTGAGCAAATTGATAGCATCATATCCCTCTTATTCATTCTTTCAAATAATGTAGCCTTCCTGGTGATTTTGCTTCAAAGGTTTCATCAATTGCTTTTATAAACATTTAGAAAACTCATACAAATATTTGCTTTTATAATCGCTTCTCTCAAATTTTTTAGTTCTGTGAAAATTTATGAGAGACGAGAAGAAAAGAAAAAGAAGAGAATATCCCGCTTCAGGGAAATAATACAAAATTCTTTTTGTGCGTGAAAATCTTCAATCTAATTAATTGTTTATTTCTTAAGTTTGATTTTGAGCCAAATAAAATTAATTTTTTCTTCTATCGTCGATACTATTTCTATTATGTCATATACATAGGTAGATTCACGGTAGGTAATATAACTCCTCCAGTAATTAGTACGAGCTTAATTTTGTTTTCTTAATAAACCTAGACGAAGTGAGAAAGACTGGAACATAAGCTTAAAATTAAGGATTAGGATCATCTCCTAGTTCTTTTCTTGAGCAATGACCATTTTTAAAAATTTTTTCTCTCCTAGTCTAATAAGTGGTTAAGATTAAGTTCTGAACTTTGACTATCAAGCCAATTTTTTTTTGCACTTTATTTATAGGAGCTACTCATTAAATTAATAGAGATTATAAGAAAAAAAATTAAGAAAGAATCTTTGTCCTAAAATTAAGTGGTGGCTCTGGTTATATTCTTTGTCCTAAAATTAAATGGTGGCTCGGGGTATATTTATGCTTTTGTTGAAAAGTCCACTATATTAAAGAGTGATGATACAGCCAGAAACTCTTATACCAACTTATATTGTACAAACTGATATGACATTAATTCATTGGTTGAATGAAAATGTAAAATAATATAAATAAATCATGTGGGTTAAGAGATATTTAATTCAACTAATTTTATCATGCCACATCAGTTTGTGCAAAAATTTATGGATATGTTATTATTCCTATATTAAATTATGGATAGATTTAGCCGTATTACGACTTGTAGGAATTCAACTTGGATAGAAAAAGTTATTTACAAATAACTACAAATTACCTGAAAGGATGTAGATTTATTATCAAAAAAAAAAAATCTTTTGTTCTTCTTTTTAGATGAGACCGTACGGCTAAATTAATTTTGACAAAGGATGTAAAATATGTCGTGTTGTAAATTACAGTAAAATATTTTGATAGAAAGGGTAAGTTTAACTGACATAATTTTACACACAAATTTTGGACTTTTTTAGATAAAAAATAATTAGTACATTTTATTTAGTGTTAAATATGATAATTTTTTATTTTATTTATATGTTTTCTTAAAGATAGTAGTGTGGGCAAAATATAAATTAATATTTAACTCCCTAGTTTCCCATTATTTGAATTCAAGTGCCTAGTTAAAGAAAATTATTTAAAAACCAACTGGTCAAGCTTGTAATGCAACTACTCTATGTTTGGTGAGATGTTAAAGGGTAAACATGTTATTTCAATTGTTAACTTGACTTCAGAAACGGCTATATAATAATTTTTATGGTTGGTTTTAACAAGATTCAAGATTGCGAATTTGTGATCGACAGAATAACAAAAATAGTGAATCCCAATTAGATGATGAAATGTTGATTTTCATTCTTTTAGCAATTTTACAGAAAACTCCGCGCCTTGGTTCACACCCATTTGCCTTCTCAGACATTTTGTCAAACACGTGGTTTACTCAGCCAAGTAACAAGTTGCGGCGCTGCCTCAAGATTTGGTCAAAGACATACCGAGTCGACTACCAGTGAAGTCTCTCTGGCGCTCCAGGTCCGTTTTCCGAAAGCATTTTATTCATTAGTTGGCAGCCAAGAATTCATAAAGCTCCATATCTCAAACGTTCCATTCGATCCAATTCCAATCTCCGCCGCATTTTTTTTAAAAAAAAATAATAATCTGAAAAGTTCGTCCGTACAAGCCTGGACTCCCTTAATAACTTTGTAGAAATCGATCACCCATATGTAGTGGACATCATGCTTCAGTAATTGGCTGTTGCAATGGATTACCCTTAATAACAGAATTGCTCTTTACTTCTCAACTCTTTGAAATCTCCGCTTTAATTAACAAAATGTCAAAATCGATACTCAAGTCAAGATCATTAGAATTCTAGTTCTTGTTATTAACAAGTTGACATGGCAATTCGTAAACAACAAACTGATAAATGCTGAATTTAAAAATATATAGCGGCCGGTTTCGTTCAATGCTATGCTTGAAATTAAACCTTAGCATTATCGGATCTTTTGGATCATACGCCTAGGGTAATTTGTTTACAAATATTGTTTCAACTATCTTCGAGGATTGGAGAAAGATTCTTGGGTCCGTGAATTGCACTCTACCAACTGCCAATGTCAAGGCTCCCGGTAGATGCAATCATCGAAATACTAAGCCGACTACCCACCAAGTCTCTCCTGCGATTCAGATGCTTGTCAAAGCCATTCCGTTCCTTAATCGACGGCCCAGATTTCGTAAAATTACATCTGAACCGCTCCATGGAGACCAACTCAAATCTCAGCCTCATTCTTGCAGCAATAAAGCTTACTAAGCCGACTACCCCCCAACCAATTCTTCTCCGCAGGTTTGGATTCCAATAGGGATAATAATGCAATAAAGTCTTCATCGCCCATTTTATCACTTTGTAATTTTTGGTTCTTGCAATGGATTACTTGCTCTACAGGACTGTAATAGAGGTATAGCTTTGTGGAACCCATCGACCAAGAAACACAAGATATTGCCAAAATTCTGGAATGATTTCAGATATTATGATTGCATTGCTGATGGATTTGGTTACGACACGGCTAGCGACGACTACAAGTTGGTCAGAATCATACAATTCGGCAAAAACAGAGTTGATTACACGGAGGTTACTGTCTACATCCTGAAAACTAATTCTTGGCGAAAGGTTAAAGAGTTGCCGTTTCCGTTTTTCTTCCCCCCAAGAACTGGAGCTCTTGCCGCCGGGGCTTTGCATTGGCTGGCGTTCAAAACCACCAACACAGCAGGTGGCTACGGTTTGATTCTTGCATTTGATCTAAAGACCGAAGAATTTTCTCGAGTGCCTTTGCCTGATTTAAAAGATAAAAGATGTTTTGACTTGCATGTTCTTAGTGGATCTCTATCCCTAACTTGCATCATTTACAATCATCAGCGACCTTGTAGTATATGGGTAATGAAGGAATATGGGGTGATGCAGTCTTGGACTAAACTTTTTTCTTGCTCCGTGGAGGGAGTGTGTCGACCGTTGGCTTATTCAAAGAATGGGGATCAAGTTTTAGTTCATAAAAGTGGGAAGCCTCTTTATCGGTACCATGTTGAGAAAATGATGGAGGTTAGATTGGTCCATATTCATGGTGCGCCACACTATTTTCTTAGTGTAGTTATTTGTGTGGATAGTCTTGTTTTGCCCCATGCTTAATTATACAAGAATATAGGTGTTTGAAAAGGTCGCAATATTTCCTTTAATTTGGAAATGTTCCTATCTTTTATTGGAGCTAGTTTTTAGTTGGACTTCAAAGTTCGAACCGTCCTTATCAATACATATCACTTCTAATTATGTCATTATTAGGATTGTAATTTAACATTTGCAGGATTTATAATGTTATATTAAATTTAAAAAAAATG
This sequence comes from Atalantia buxifolia, assembly GCA_030444775.1. Lineage (NCBI taxonomy): Eukaryota > Viridiplantae > Streptophyta > Magnoliopsida > Sapindales > Rutaceae > Atalantia > Atalantia buxifolia. Next base: position 12,033,408 of record CM059838.1, read on the forward strand.
AGACTTGTTATGGGATCATGTCTATAATGTTTGTGTCACTCAGATGACTTTAGTGAGTGAATAATAAAAATAGAGTTAAAATTTTTATAAATTTTACTTTTCAAATATCTATTTACTCACTTATGTGGCAAATAAAATGATTAAAAAATATGATTTTTTTAAAAGACTCTTTAAATAAAAATAAGTTAATATTATTTTAATCAAATAATTATTTTTTTAAAAGAAAATTTAATAGTAATTAAAGTATTTCTCTCTCTTTCTTCAATTTAATATAAATTAAAAGAAAGAAATTAACTCTTTTTCTTAATTTGAAAAATAATAAAATATAAATTATTTTTGAATATTTAAATATTATTATTTAAATATGAATATTTTAATAAAAATAATAAAATATAAATTAAAGAGAAAAAATTAATTTTTATTTGAAAAGATTTTAATTTGAAAGATTTTAATTGAAGTGTCTTTTAAATATTTAAATATTAATATAATTTTTTAAATAAATAATAAAATTTTATTTAAATTTTTTTTTAATAATACTCTATGTTTTTTGCTGGTGTGCATGTTTTATTTATGGACAAGGCGCCAAATACGAAATTGACATAAAATGATAAATTTATCCCTCAGATCGCATATTATTTGCATAAGCATTAAACAAACTAATATGACACTTTTACCCTTCATATCAAATAAATTTTACTAAAAAACCACTGAAACAAAATTTTTATTAAAAAAAAAAAAGGAAAAAAAAAGAAAGATTATTGCTTTAAACCTTTTTGTTGCGGCTAATGAAAGAACAAACTAATCCAGATAAAAGATCAAGTAAATGAGCATACTTTTCCTGCCCTAGAAAAACCGGGAAACTGTAGCGCCTTGCCTTTGCGACGGCAACGCCGACTTCGACGCCTTTGTCTTTCCTCCACCGCCCTTCGTTCACCCTCATGTTGAACTCATTAGCCTTGTCAGACATTTTATCAAACACCTTGCGTACTTGGCCGAGTAAACAACTGGCGACTGCCGATGGGGAAGCTCCCTCAGGATTTGATCAACGTCATACTAAGTTGGCTACCAGTGAAGTCTCTCTTGCAGCTTCGGGTGCGTTCCCAAAGCATTGTGTTCATTAATTGACAGCCAATAATTCATAAAGCTCCATCTTAAGCGTTCCATTGGAACCAACCCCAATCTCGGCCTCATTTTTAAAGAAGAATTATCAGAAAAATTCGTCTATACAAGCTTGGATTGCTTGGATAATTTCGTAGAAATCGATCACTTGGCTTTCGCAATGGATTAGTTGCGCTATAAAACAATGATAAAGGGAGAGTTTTGTGGAACCCGTCAACTAAGAAATGTCATTCGTTGCCCAGTATCTTGATTGATTCTAAAAATTATGATGTTCGTGGTTGGATTAGGGTGGATGGGTTTGGTTAGGTGCTTTTACTGATTACTACAAATGGGTAAGAATCGTACAGTCCCAAGAAAAGAGAACGTATCTTGAAATTTTTGTTAACCGTTTGAAAAGTAATTCTTGGAGGCGTCCCATTTTGTTATGATGACATTGCTGGATGTGGTGCTGCTGCTGGTTATACTTTGAATTGGGTGGCACTACAAAAATTCGAACTGTCTAGTGAAAGATTTATCTTTGGATTTGCTCTAAAGAATGAGGATATTTTTCTTGTGCTTGGGCCTGATATACAGGCTAAATGTCCTATTGTAAGTTTGGACGGGTTTGGGGGGATGTCTATCATCTGTGAACATTTTTACGATGCATGGGTGATTAAGGAATATGAGGTCAAGGAGTCTTGGACTAAACTGTTTTCATTTTAGCTGGGGGACTGAGAGTTTCTGACTCTCAAGGAATTGCTTGTGACATTTTTATCAGATGTTTTGCTTTCGATTATTTGAGACCTTTTGATTATTCAAAGAATGGTAATATAGTTTTAATTTATGATGGATGCTGCAAGCTTATTGTTATAACTTAATTGCTTGTGACATTTTTGATTATTCAAAATTGCTTGTGACATTTTTATCAGATGTTTTGCTTTCGATTATTTGAGACCTTTTGATTATTCAAAGAATGGTAATATAGTTTTAATTTATGATGGATGCTGCAAGCTTATTGTTATAACTTAAAAGATCTGGGATTTGAGCGCATTAAGCTTCCTGGCGGGCCAGAACATTTTTGGGAAGTAACTCTTGGTGCAGACAGTCCACTTCCTCTTAATGCTGGTACAGGAATGGGTGTTCAGAGATCAGAGTAGCAGGCAAAGGAAGATCAAAACCAGGCAGAAGAGGTAAAAATAGAATCAATTCATAGTCTTTTATGCACTTACATATGAATCTCATTAAAAGGTATGCAAATTCATTTCATCAGCTTGTTTTAGAAAATGTTATGCAATCAAGTAGAGAATTAAGTAAATCTTTTTTATTCTTTGATAATATTCAACCCACCAGAAATATGAAGTATATATTAATCTGATTTATGTTCCCTGATCTTTTCTACTGAAAGCATACTAAACTTTTTCTTACTATTGTATCCTGATGGTTTTACATTCTTCAGGGTTTACATTGGGCAGCTTGGCAGTATTTGTGCAAACGGGAAGTCCATGATGGACGTATAGAAGGGTTGGTGAATATATTCTTATACTACATGTTTTTATTCTATTCTTTGGAGGCCAAATGTTGTTCTGGTGTCTTTGTTGCTTGTATAGTTTAAGAAGCAGTTATTTGCACATAAGGTTCTACGTGGCATTAGCCACTGTCCTTTTCAATTTGAAGGATGCTTGACTCTTGTAATCGGCTGCAATGAAGATGTGCTGTTATGTACATGTCTCTTTTATTGATCAGCTGTGTTCTTATGTTGAGGAAACTATTGTGGCTAACACAGAGAAGTGATATCGTGCAAATTGAATCTCAAATTTTTCATTGAAGTGACTTGATAATTAACTGGCTTCCTTCTTACTACCTAGTAGTGTCATGTTACTTTGATAAGTATATACCTTTTCCAAGGTTTATCATCTAATATGGCGATATCAAATTAATTACAACACATTCTATCTGGAAATTATAACAAATATATATACAATCTGGAAAAATGAAAATTAATTATTTTGTTTGTGAAGGTAGGGTATTCTCCACAGAGACCTTAACATATCAGGCCCTCATGAGAAGATATTTTGATTTTGAATCCCTATTAACATATCAGCCCGTCATAAGAGGATATTAAGATTTCAAATCCCTCTTCATCTCTCTGTTTAGGTCTTAGTTGTCATTGTTCCACTCTTGATCCTCCCTGCAGTGGGTGAAAAGTACTATCGGCTACTTGTCTCCTCTGTTTGGATTTTACTCTTCTTTTTCGCTAAGATGATTCCGCTGTAGGTTTGCAAGTTGAATTCCATCTCCATCTCTTCGATTTTGACAGTAAGGAAAGAATAGAAATGGGATTTAGATAAATTAGGGATTGTTCCTCTTGAAGCTATTGATTTAACTCCATCTCTTTCCTACACATTACGGGTACTCTTCTTTTGGCGAAAACTTGGTATTCAAACCACCCGCATAATAATTTACTTCAACTAGATTAAACAGCCTCTATGTACTAATTTTCATTTACTGTAGATGGATTTGATGACTTTCTTTTTCATTTCTAAGTATGAGTACAATACCCGCAACAAATCTTTAAGCAAAAGAAAAGTGTTTAAGATGATGAATATATTATAGTGTAAGATTTTTCACCGTTGCACCTAAAGAGATCGCTAATATTTGAGGAAACTAACTGAAAATTATGCATCAATTGCGAGACGGGGTCTCATATTAATATTGTTGGCCTATGTAAGGAAAATTATCTACTCACATTAATGTTGCTACGCTAAAGCAGCAACTCACTGGACACTAATTCCAGACAACAAGGCTATAAATGGCCTACTCACCATTAATCTAACATGTTATGGGACAAAAGAATATTCTATTTAATTTAAAAAGTACCTCCCACCGAAAAGAAATCTCATCATAACCATAAAGAAAGCCTCATCGTCCACACGTTTTCATCCTTTTAATCACTCGTCAAAAGCTAGCAGCGGTAAGCAGATGTGAGCCAGCAGTAGCAACGAGCAGAGAAACCCAGTTCACTTCTCAACATCCAATTCTTCTACTTGGCTCCTGTAATATATTATTCTTCAGGTGCTCTTTGCCCTTTGCTTTTATTTGCTTTACTTCTAAGATTTTGTCAATTACCTTTCAAAATCAGTGAAAGGGTCTTGGATATTGGATTGTGCTCAAAACCACTAACAAATGTCAAGCCTCCCGCTGGATTTAATCTCCGACATACTAAGCCGGCTACCGGTAAAGCCTCTGCTGCGCTTCAGGTGCGTATCAAAGTGTTTTTGTAGCTTAATCGACAGCCAAGATTTCGTAAAGCTGCATCTCAATCAAGCCATCGAAAGCAATTCCGGTCTCAGTCTTATTGTTCCAACTTTAACGTCAGATAACAAATTTTTCTCTCTGGAGTTAGATTCAGTTGATAATCCTGTTGAAATTGAGTACCCATTTAAGAAATATAATAGGGGTCACACTTCAGTGATTGGTTGTTGCCATGGATTGCTTGCTATGTTCAACCGAAGGTTAGGTATGTCCGTGTTCAACCCAACGACTAAGAAATTCAAACTTTTCCCACAGTTTTGGAGTGATTGTTATACGGATTACATGACTAATAATTTTCACTTCGATGGGTTTGGTTATGATGCTTCTACTGATGACTATAAGTTGGTCAGAATTATACAGTCGTATAAAGTAGATTATCTGGAAGTTATTATTTATTGTTTGAAAGCTGACACTTGGAGAAGGACTCGAGAATTCCCATATTATATTCTTGATGATCGATGTAATGGTGTTTTTGTTGCCGGTGCTTTGCATTGGTTGGCAGCGCGAGGCTCTGTAAGAACTGGTCAAAATATGATTCTTGCATTTGATCTGAAGAGTGAGAAATTTTACGAAGTGCAACAGCCACATGGAATGAAGGGAGGCTTTTGTAGCCAGGTGGGGGTTTTGCGAGGATGCCTATGGATAAACAGTTATTATCATGATGAGCCTTGCTGCGATATATGGGTGATGAAAGAGTATGGATCGCAAGAGTCTTGGTCTAAACTGTGTTCTTTTTCAAAAATGCTTCATGAAACTTGTTATTATACGGAAGCTTTTGCCTTTTCAAAAGATGGGGATAAAGCTTTAATTTATCAGCACAGCAGATGTCTGCATTGGTACAATCTAAAAGATCATAGGCAGGATGTCATTGAGACTCATAATGAGAACCAAAGCTTTTGGGATGCATTTATCTGCATGGGAAGTCTAGCTTCAATTGATGCTTATACATCTGTAGGTGTAGACACAGTGTAGCTTGCAGAGGAGGAGAAAGATCCAACTACTAGGTAAGGCTGTTGAGTTTCAATATCTTTGTTCTAGCAAAAAATACATTCCATGTAATTACTTGTGATTTTAACTCAATTTCACCACAAGGGAGGGAGGCTATGGTTGTCTAATGCACTTTTTCACGTTACATATGCAGAAGTGAGAGCATTAACCTTCTTATATCTTGCATTAGTCAGTACTCATTTAAACTGTGGGGAGACTGTTAGTGTCAGAATACTATTTATCCCACTTATCCATTATTTCCAATTAATAAAAATAATAATAGAAAAGTCTTAGCATCTTTAAAGGGATGATTTTCTGATCCTTTCTATCTCATGGAAGTATTACTCAAAATTTTCCTTTCTGAGATATGTCAATGGGTTTTGTTTTTCTTTAGGCTGGCTTTGGTAGTATTGAGCATATTTGTTCTAATATCTTTGTCGCTTTGATAGGTTACGGAGCTCTTACTTGCATGAGAGAAGCTATGAAAGTTTTTGCTGCTTTGCTTCTGAAGGATGGTGCTTTCTCTTATAATTAGCTGAAATGAAGACTTGTTCTTCTTACTCTTCCTGTCTCTTTGATTGGCCGAATTTTTCTAATATGCCTACGAGTGTGACTTTACAGATTTATTTACTCACTCTAGCCGTGCTCTCGTAATCGGATTGAGTATGTTATTGGATTGAGAATGTAAATTTCAATTGCTGTGGCATCCATCATTGTTACTATTTTCCTTTTGACTATTTACTTTTTAGTGATTGAAGGATTGGATTTTGTTGATGTTGCTATTGATAGTGCTGACTACAAATGGCTCAGAATATTGGAAAACTATACTGTTTATAGCTTGTACAGCAATTCTTGTAGAAAAATCAAAGGCTTGCCCTTTTTTTTATGATATCTGTATTTTTACACTTGCTTGTGCTGACGGGGCTCCGAATTTGGAGGCAATGCAAAATTCGAGACGGAATTGTGAAAGATGTTCAAGGAGACAAGGAATTACTTGCACAAGTATCTAGCTCGTCTATGGGCCAAACTGTGTTCCGTATTGAGCAAATGGTTTTTCGTTTTCACACCTTTTGCCACTTGAGGTATTGTCTAGTGGGGCCGAGTGCTTTCAATAAACAAATTCTGAGTTGTGTGAGGATCCAAACATTGGCTATGTAAATAGGGTTTAGATTTTTTTTTTAAATATTAAGAATAACAAATTTTTTATTTAAACTCCGATTAATATTAAGATTGGACACTAGTTATTATGGCTTAAAAATTAAGTTGATTTGATTTTTTATTTGTATGATGAAAAATTTATAATATCTTTATTATTTTTATCAAAATTGTTATTATATTATTAATTTTTATTTTATAATTATAATCTTTTTTACAATAACTTAAAAATTATAATACTTCAGTAACAAGCAAAGTCTTTAGTCTCGTATAAACATGAGTAAAAATATAAGTAGCGTATAATAATTGATAATTACTTAAACTCTATGTGTGCAAGATACACTTTGTTCCCCATGATGTCAAAACAAAGGGCACGCTTTCTTTCTTTGTTTTTGTTTTTGTTTTTTTTTTTCCCCTCCCTAATTGCTTAATTTTATTTATTTATTTATTTTTCTTTAAAGATAAACATGATGGAAACCTAAAGGAATTTGATTACTTTGGCTTTCGGGTAAATTTAGATAAGTATAACATTTTTTTTATTTTTGCTTTTTCTTCTTTTCTCTGCCTTTTTGCCGCCATGCCATTGACATTGAGTTACTAAACAAACCTCATTTGAGGATTCTTCGACGAAGAATGGACGCGTAAGCATATTATTCCGAAACGCTTATATATAGCTTGCATTGCATGTTTGTTATTCCACCAACTGTCAGCAAGGAATGTGAAGAAATAAACGTAAAGGCTCTTCATACTTTTAGAAATAACAGAAATGATGGGATTCGGGAAGTCGGGATTATTCCTGTTAGTGCTCTTCTTTCAGCTTCATCTCCTTTCTACACATACAATAATTCCCCAGGAGAATCATGTGGTTGCAGGTACTTTTCTTCTGCTTAAAAATCTTACTCTTCCTCTCCCAGTTCAAGAACATATTGTATAAACTAAATTAAACAAATTTTATGTTCTAATATATTGTCTGCTCTGGATGGTAACTTTGTTTCTATGTATCAAACATAACATCTTATCGGCAAACTCATGATGATAGATATAGGAACCATTAAGGGAGTTTATTTTTCTTAGTATCTTGTTTGAATTGCAGTTAGAATTTGCTTCTTTGTTTCTAAAATAAATGATTTTTTGTTTAAAAAAAAAGGGGGGGGAAGAGATTGGTAAAGTCTAATTTAGTTTTTTAGTTCTTTATTTTTTAAATTTTGAACCGAATAATTAAATTAATTAATTAAATAAACGAATCTTTTAACCTTGGGACAAAAGAGGGGAAAAAAATTAGAAAATCTTGCTTTGTTTTGTTTTCAAACATGCATGTCAAAACTAATTTAAAATCTAAAATATAAGAATTCGTTTGACTCTTTACTGTTTTACGTAGTGTTTAGTTGCTTCTCCAAACCCAAAAAAGTAAAAAATTGTAAATAATTAAAATAAATCCAAGGAATTTTTCCATCCCCCAACATGTCAAGATTACTTGGCATCTGCAAAAAGCAAATATTCCTTGCTTGTGGTTGTGGATGGATCACCGTGGAAACTTTTTATGTTGAGGGGACGTTAATGGTCCAATTGGGCCGACAGATGCTTGTGCCCTGGGCCCAAGGCCCATGTAAGCAAAAGCAATGTGTCCGGTGTCTGCGGTAATTCGAAGCGGTAGCAACAAATAGTGTGTCAGCAATAATATACGTGATTTTACATGGTGCCACTATTTCTGCAGACACTGATAAGCAACAAAATGTGCACCCAATATTCCAAGAAAAAGCAGCCGTGAGTAGGCGTGGCGGCGGTGGCGGAGGCCACGCAAGTGGTGAAGGTCATGGAGGTTCCGGCGGTCCCGGGGGAAGGGAAGCGGCCCACAGCAGTGGGGATAGATCACCACACACGCAAGGCGGTGGCGCGGTTATTCCCCTTTATGCGGCCGGTGCTGCCGGTGCGGCCGGTGGCGCTCAGAACCACCGTAATGACAACCACCATCATGGATCTAACGATGCAAGCCTTGGTCGGAGTGGCCTGAATTACTTGCTTTGCACTATTTTGGTGTCACTTGTTTTTGTACGCTTCATGTAATATTTTTCCTTTTTCCTTTCTTTTTTTTTTGGTTTTAATAGCGTCATGATACCCACTTTATAATGTATGGATTGTTGCCTTCGTGTTGACTGCTTTTACAATTGTAACAGTTGGTGTATATAATAGTAAGTTGAGATTAATCAATATCTTTTTCTTTTTTTTGTCGTTTTTTGATTAGTTACTGCCATATTTCATAAATTTCTTCATCTTGTCCCTTTTTTTTTTTCTTCTGAGATTGCAACGTAATTTAATTCTCTATTTCGAAGTCGTGGAAAGCTATCACAACTCCATATTAATTTGCTAATAGTGAAGAGCACAAAGCACAAAGTTGTGCATGCTTATGATATTTATATATAAGAGTATCTTCAAAAGACTCTATAAATTTTACTCTTCAAATATTTATTTACTTATTTATATGGTAAAGAAGAGAATAAAAAAATATATTATTCTCCGAAAAACTCTTCAAATAAAAATAAATTAATATTATTTTAATTAAATAAATATTTTTTTTAAAAAAAATAAATGATAATTAAAGCACTTCTTTCTCTCTCCAACAAAAAGTAATAAAATATAAATTAAAGAGGAAAGAAACAACTCTACAAAATTGAAGAGAGAGAATCATTTTTTATTTGAAGAACCTTAATTAGAGTATCTTTTAAAATTTTAAATATTGACGTGACTTTTTAAATAAGTAATAAAATTTTATTTAAAAAACTTTTTAAAAATACTCTAATTTTTTTAATTTTAGTAGTCCAAACGGTTTACAGTTGTTTAAGCACTTTTTAATTAGAGTAACCAAACACTTGCACAAGTGCTCTTTTTTTTTTTTCTTTTTTTCTTCCCTTCTGTTTGAAAGGGTATTATTCAGTTAGGCACTCCCAGTTAACCGTTGGCTACCTAATGAATCGATCAAAAATATCCAACATATAGTATTTAGTATTGATTCTCACGCGTTAGCATTGCTGAAATTTTTTAGAGAAGTGGAAGGTTATTTTGCCTAGGGCTTGTAAGCTAGTTAGACGGTCCTAAAAAATTTTAAATTAAAAATTTATATAAAATAGTACCAAAAAAAAGGGGAAAAACAGAATCATAACTTGAGCAAATCTTTATAAGAGTCTAATCAAAATAGTAGAGAATTATAACGTGAACAAATTCAAAGTGCGAAAACAAAACATGAACTTTCTAAAGTTCTCGTCTTAGCAAAAAAGTGTATGACCAATGGTCCAATGAATTTATGTTATTCACAATAAATTATTTTGCTGACTCATATATGTCTGATAAATGATATGTATCCCACCAATGAACTCTACTTCTAGCCCACAACATTGAAACAGCTTTATTATTAATTCAACTTTTATTTACTCTTGTATGAAATTGAGATAGAATTAGAATAGTCACTTTTATATATATATATTATTATTATTATTATTATTATTATTATTTTTATTATTATTATTATTATTTTTATTATTATTATGCAACAGTTATATAATCTGGACATGGATTTTGTATGTAATTTTAAATGAATATATGATTTTTTATTGAACCTACGCTCATTAGCACAATTCGAATTTAGAACTTGAGTTGTAAAAACATTGCTCCTTACTACTTGGTAAACCTTAGCAAATCCCATATTATTAGAGCATTTCTAAAAGATTCGATTAATTTTATTTTTTAAATATCTATTTACTTATTTATGTAGTAAAAAGGAGAGTAAAAAATTATATTATTCTTCAAAAGGTTCTTCAAAAGGTTCTTCAAATAGAAATCAACAATGTTATTTTAATCAAATAAATTTTTTTCAAAGGAAAAAAAATGATAATTAAAGCACTTCTCTCTCTCTCACTAATAAAAGGTAATAAAATATAAATTGAAGAGGACGAAAATAACTCTACAAAATTAAAAAAATAATTATTTTTTATTTAAAGAATTTTACTTGAAAAGTATTTTGGAAATTCTCTTAGTAATTGAAAATATAATTTGAAAACATAATTTTGAATCCTGACATCATGCTTTAACACCTGTCCAAATTCCACCTCGTCTTAAGTTTAACTCAACTTTTTGAAAGTCCCAAAATTAATCATCACAAACACATCACCAAATAAAGATGGCAAAAAAGCTTGGGCTTATCCTGGCCTGTAAAGGGCCCATCTAGGCCCACAGGGCAAAGCCCCGATCCTCAGCAAATGGATATTGTTATAGAACGAAAATTTAAAAGCATACAGTTGGGCCTGAATATGAACTCATGATATTTTATAAATAAAATTTTTTATTTTATGTATTATGGGTTGGATATTTTAAATTTTATAAATTTTGTATATTATATATTTTGTGCATTTGATTATTAGTTTATTATATATTATATAATTAATTAATCATATATAATTTAAGTGTTCATTTATTTTTTTCCTATTTTAAACTATTAAAAATTCATTTTAAAAAATTTATATAAACTTAAGTCTGGTTCGGACCTGTAAGCTTTATGCCCAAATCTGGCCCATCTAAGTATAGACAGACTTTGGAGTGTTTGGGCCTGCTATCAATAACAAGCTCAGGGCCAAGCTCTTAAATTGCCATCCGTATTCCCTAAGTCACCTTACAAATAGTATATGGGCATTAGCGTCATTTCAATCACCGTGCCTAACCGACTAAGATAAACCCGCTTCCCCCTTGGTTTCGTCTTCGTTGGTTGGTTCATTATTTCAAAAGGGACCAAGAATAGAGTAATTTACGAAGAACGTCATGGGTAAAAAGGTAAAATGGAGCTGGAGGTCTGCTTTGATAGGAGCGGCAGCAGCAACTGCAGCGGCAGCTATAGTCACCGGGAAGCCGAAGGACCCCACATTCCACTTGATCTCAATCAACCTCACCTCGTTTAAACTCAAGTTCCCAGTCCTAGACGCCGAGCTCATCCTGACCGTACACGTCGTCAATCCCAACATCACTCCCATCGAGTACTCCTCCACCACCATGTCCATCTTCTACGAGGGCTCGCTCCTCGGCTCCGCTCCCGTCGAGGCCGGATCCCAGGCGGCCGGCTCCTGCCAGCTGCTCCGCATCCCGGCTCGGCTCGACGGGCTCGAGCTGGCCCACCACGCTAGTAAGTTCTTTGCCGACGTCGCGAAGAGAGAGATGCTGTTTGAAGCCAAAGTGGATATCGAGGGTACGGCGAAGGTATTGTGGTGGGATCATAAGTTTAAGATCCACGTGGACAGTCACGTGACCGTTGATCCTGTGTTCCTTGATGTGATTGATCAAGAAAATAAGTCCGTATTGGAGGTTTTCGTCGGCTGACAATTTTGTCTCACATTTTGATTTGGAATTCAGAAATGTAATTTGCACCTTTATTAGCTTAAAAAAATTATATTCATCTTATTGAACCAGCTAATGTGTTATATTTATAATCTTGATAAAAATTTTCCTTTATAAATTGTAATATTCGTGTAAAGTTTTCCTTTTAATAACATATGAATTATGGCAACTTTCCCATCAGATATTGTTAGTAGGAGTGGATTTTTCAGTAGTCTTAATAAATTTTTGAACTATGATATAAATTACTTGCATATGAATTTTCAATAAACTTCTAATTATGTAATATATGTGTAGATTGTAACGATTTCTTTTTTATTATATCCATAAACATTTTTAAAGGGTAATATAGTCTTTTTAATGATAATTACTTACCATATGAGTAGAAGTAATATTTTTCTACAATAATGGACCACACTGTCACGGTGTTATTTCTATTTTCTCAATGAAAACTAATGTGTTTTTTTTTTAATTACAATTATTTATCTCTTTGCTTTACTTATTTCACCTTGTGAAAGTAACGCATCATAAAGTAGCGTACTCTTTAGAATTTTACACTTTTTCGATTTTAGATATTCATACCGGAGAGATCAAATAATTAACTGAAGCAATGTTGATGCACTCATAAAGTTGTGACGCAATGTAATGAAAAGATATTCATGGCGGTAATAATTGATTATTATATATTAAATAATTGTTAACTTTTTTTACTATCATGAATTTGATTATTATATGGCATCAATCAATAAGTGACACGCTGCTTATTATATTATTATAATACGAACTTTATTTTCCTTATTTTGAAATTCAATGTATTTGTAAGTCTCAACTTATTTTGAAAATTTATCTATTTAGTTAATTTCGGGAAAGTCCATTGTATTTGGTTTTATCTTATATGGCTAAATAATCACACCCGCCAATAGTAATATGTTAATTTACAGAAAGGTCCTCGTTGTTTGCTTTAATTTAAAATATATTAATGGTTTACACAATTGACTAATTGAATCAATTTTTTTTTTTTTTTGGGTCACTTAATCTGATTGCCACAGTTGAGTGATCCAATGATTTTATGGCGTAGTTCTATTGGGCTGTCAGCATACAGGTTTTCTATAGGTTTATGAACTATCTTCAACTACAACTAATCTTCATAATAGGAGAGTTTATTTTATTATTGTTTTTCTATTATATAAAAAGATTGAATTGTCTAGAAAATAATTTAATTTATATGATTGATTTTTTAATAAATCTAACATATGACAGTAAAATTTCACACATTTTTTAAATTTCATTATTTTATTTTATTAAATTAAAATAGTTAACTAAATTTATATTAAAGAAACTTTTGCAGTCGAAGAAAGGACTAAAGAAATTAAGATTTAATTAACCAATTGTGTAAACAAACGATATTTTTAAAACATTTAAGAAACAAAGGACGTCAATGTAATTATGTTGTTGATTGGGCTGATGGGCCTGTCCTCTTATGTGGATGAACTAGCCCAAAGCCAATCCTATTAAGGAGAGAGATTTCATAATTAGCTTGAAAAGGAAAATCCATGTGAAAAATAGAAGTCCTCAAAAAAAAAAAAAAAGGGCAAAAAATTTGGAAAATTAAGAACCTATAAAGAGAATATTTTGAGGGAGTCACGGCATTGTGAGTGGAAAAAAGGCCAACAAGGAGACGATTAAAGTTTGAGAGCTTCGATTTCTCTCGGTTTTGAAAGGTTAGTTACATTTTTTATGAAGTTTTTAATTTTTAATTTATTATGTCTTTAGGGGCCCTTTGAACCATTTTCTGGACTCTCTAAAATTGATTTTGGTTTATATAACCAGATTTTATTGATTACTAATGTTGTGATTTGTACGAAAGATCTTAGAAAGACAATATTGGATTTAAGGTTTTAAAGTTTTCATTTTTATAAAAGTCGGTGTCTTCATTATGATTGTTTAATTGCTCAGTTTTATGTTTTTGTTTATTGTGCTATATAATTAGGGGCGGAGTTAGAACTGAAAATTGATCTTAGAAGTGATATAATTTGGTTTTAGGGGCCGAAATCTAAGTAAATATAAAATAAAATATCTCATTCTCAAGTTTAGAGAGAACTCACACCCCCATATATATAGCGATAACTCATTGAAAAAAAAGTTAAATTTTTACGTTAAAATTTTGAACCGATAATGACCCGTGAATTGTTCCAATTTGTTGGCTTATTTTTTTGATTTGTTTATTTTTGTGAAGACTCGAAATGAACTAAACCACCCTCCCCTGCTCACAGACACTCAGTTTTGCTCCTTTGTACAATGTGTGTTATTTGGTGATATTGAGGTTATCTTGAATAAAAACAGAGTAATTTATTTTTTTAGTTTAAATAAATTATTTTTCAATAGAATAGGCTTTCATTTATTTATTTATTCCATTATAGTCTTCTGGAAAGGTTAAAGATTTCAAACCCATAAATTTAATGATAATAAATAAGGTAGAGATAGAACTAATGGTAGTGGTATCATATAGATTTTCTTTTGAAAAATTATTTTATTTTCTTAATTACTACAATCGTATTTCTTTTCCTTTTTTCATATTTTAAAATTTTAGTTATTAATTTATCCTCGTTTAAGCATTTTATTATTTATCTCGTGGTGATCGTAATTGATAATAATTAATTAATACAGTGAATTCTACTTGTTGGGCTGGTGGGCTTGTCAGCCCATGTGGATAGCCTAGCCCAAAACCTAATGATTCCTTGGACAAAAAGATTTCTCATTGAAAGTATGGAGTAATAATTGAATCGGGGGAAATTAGCTTAGGAAAAAGGAAAATAAGAACCTGTAAAAAGAATTTATAATTATTTTATTGGGGGAAGTCAAGGCATTGCTGTGGAAGAAGCCAAGAAGCAGACAACTACAGTTTGAGCTTCGTTTTCTCTTGGTCTTTTAAGGGTTAGTTCTTTACCTCAAATTTTACGTTTTCAAGAAACTTTGCTTTTTAATTTATTCTCTTTCTAGTGGTCTCTTGAAACTGGTTACAATTAATTTGATTGTTGAGAGCTAAAAATTATTGTTTCTAGAGGTATGTACAAAAATTTTAGAAAGGTGATATAAATTATAGTATTCGCAACCTTCCTTCATATAAAAATTAGTGTCTTGGTTGTCGTTTATTTTGTGTTCTTATTTACTGTGTCCTGAGACAGAGTTAGAATTCAAAACTCAAGGGCTAAAAGTGATAGGACAAACTTTTATATATATAGACTAAACCTAAAATCATGTTGGTGTAATTAGTCTGTACAAACATCTTCAAAAGACGATGTTAGATTTTAATCTTCATATATGATTTTTTTATATATAAAAGTTGGTGTCTTAGTTGTGGTTGTTTTAATTGTTTAGATACCCTTAGTTTGGTAAAATTGTAAAAAAGATGCTATAGTTTTAGAAATAATCAGAAAAGCCTATATGTTTTCAAAATTAGTCACATAAACCTTTTTGGGATGCTGGATGGATCTTAAAAATATGTGTATGTGATCATTTTTGAATATAAAAAAGAGTTTACATGATTATTTTCTCAAACTAAAATGGTGTTGGATCTTTTTCCCCTTCGCTTTGTGTGTTCGTTTATTGTGCATTGAACCAAAGACGAAGTTAGAATAAAAAACATGAGGGTTAAAAGTGATAGGATAAATTTTTATATATGCCGCCCAAAACTCAAAAGCATTGAATAATGTATGAATCGATCTTGATCTGTGAATTTGATTCAGTTCATTGAATCTCTTCATATATTTTTCGAGTTTGGTATATTTAACAAATTCAATTACATGACATTTATATATATTTTTTATTTGGCATTTTAGCTCTAATTGCTTTAGCAGACAATGAGTAGAGCAAATTCAAAGTCCAAAAGTAATAATAATAATAATAATATACAAGTCAATGTGAGGCGAACTGAAGCCAATAAGCCTCAAAAACTGGTGCCAATTTTGATTAGCGAACCGCTACACGTTCCTGGAATGGTGAAGCTGCATGAGTGCAAGGGCTACACAGACTTGTTTGAAGAGATTGCCCGAATACATACTGAGCTGTCGGGAATTCCGCGGCGCCGGTCCCTGGCTGACCCGATGCCTGGCTTCGTTTTAAATTACTTGCCCCCGAGTGATGACTTGCCGGACCTTAATCCTATAACCGAGCCTTGGGAGAGATTCTCAGTCGCTCTTGACCTTATTACTGCAGTGCCAATTAGTGCTTTCAGATAAAAAAAAAAACATAAAAAAAAAAAAATTCCTTTGTTGGAATCTGTATCTGGAAAGCGAATTGTATGGCTTTTATTAATTTGCTCATCAAAAGTACTTATTTATGCGTCCTGCTGTGTGCTGCTGTATGTCATCTTTATATTTTGACATCATTCTCTAAATTAAACAAACCCCTGTCAAAGGTCAGATAAAAACTCACCCAAATCACCATATAGGTTGTGAATTGTGATTATTATTGGGCTCAGTCTAACGGTGGCTTTCAACAATGTTGAGGGCGCCTATAAAATTTGTCACTATCACATTGGTGAATTTCGATTTAGCAATTAATTTACCAATCTGATAAAATGATCAATAAATTATTTCATAAATGGTTGTCTCTGATTATGATCTAAATTCACCAAATATTTCACTAAAATATTTTGAACACTAGTCATTTTTGTTAAAAATTATTTGGGAATTTGATCTAATAAACTCCCTTACATAGGTGTTGATGCAGAAATTTGGTCAGTTGAGTTGCGACTATATATCCATGGCAACACTTAAATTTGTTTATTGGCGTAGCGGCTTAACATTGCAACTTTTCCACTCGAGCAGATAACTTCAACCACAAACTTACTAAGGCGGATCACTTGTGCTGACAATACTCAGTTGGAGGGGCGCTAGATGTTTTTCTGGCAAAAACCCTTTGATACTCAAGTTAGTAATTAGTTCTTTTCGGAAAAACTAGCGCCACAATCTCGTGACTTAATTATAACTATTCTAAATTAGAAAACTTAATTTAAGAGAAAAAAGAAGATATAATAGAGATTTTTTTTTGGGGGGGGGGGGGGAGTATATGAAAATCAAGTAAATAGTTGTCTAACTCCTTTTACCTCCGTTTTCTGTAGCTTTTATACCCAACTAGAATTATCGGCTTCCTTTCCCCCACGATCATTGTTGGCTTGGTAGTGCAATCGGGGGTGAATGGACAGTGTAGCTGCTATTGAGTGGGTTTTGTGCCAGAGCCTTTGAAGGTAACCCACGTGTTGGCAACTGCCATTGAGTGAGTTTCATACTTCAGCTCTTTGAAGGAAAATCATGTGTTGACCTTTGACCAACTCTTCGATTCGACCCGATTATGGTCTCTCCTCACACACCCTCAAGTCAACCATACTTACGCAACCAGCCTCACATCTCGTCTGGCTTGACTTTCGTCAAGGCGTCGCTTTAGGCCAAGGGGAGCACATTCTGCTTGTGTGTTCTTGGTCACCATGTTCTTCACCTTGGTGCGGCTCAACTAATTTTAGAGCCTTAGGCGAATTATTTTAATTATGTCTTTTAAAAAATTTGAGGTCAAATATTTGTTTTAATTTTACTAAAAAGTTATTTATTTAAAATCAATTTTTTTACCTTTCTTAGGTGCAAAATTATTGATCAAAATTTTATATTCTAATTTCGCTAATATATTTTTCTTAATATAACTAAATCATTTAATTTTTCTTGTGACTCAGTTGATCTTAAATAGTTTTTATCAATTTTTATTTTGAAAAACTTTGTCGATTACTAATTCTTCACTCTAATTCACATCTTTTTTTACGACTTTTGATAAATTTATAAGAGCTCCTTTTTGAGATTGAACTAACTGTTTTATTCTTCTCTTTTTTTTCAAGCTTTTTGTATCTTGATATTAGCTATTTTTACTTTTTTAGTGAAAGAAGAGTAAACAAGCAAACAATTATGCTAGATAATTAAAAGAAAACAACAACAATATTTAAAAAAGAAAAAATAACAATTGAATAACACAACTAATTAATGGATAACAAGTTAACAAATATGTGACTTTTATAGAGTTTTAAATGAAATAACGTTAAATAGATATTTTATAAGAATAAATAGGATTAAAATTGTTTATTCCGTCATTGAAAAGAGATTTTTGCGGGGATTTGATAATTTCTTTCAGCAAAGATTATTATAGAATAATAATAATAAATATAGATTAATAATTTAATAACTATAATGTTGACGAAAAATTTGAGGCTTTCATATATAATGCCTAAATTGTTTAGAGGAAGAGCCGCCTCAGTCTTCACCCCAAACACTAGGTGTGGCCATTGCTTAAAACATAAATAAATAAATAAAATAGCGCGCAATCAAAGAGCAAACAATCTTTAAATTCCAATGCAAAAATTTTGAATAAAAGGAAAAGAAAACACAACTTCTTATCGATATGAAGCTGACAATTTGCGCGCAGTACCATTCAATTCTCAAATTTGTGTTTCAATTTTTTGGCGAAATTTCTTCTTAAAAGTAACTAAAAAAATTAAGGTTTCGATTCTAAATGATTAAGGTGAAGCAAGGGATTGGGGCCAAATCTAAAAACTTAATTTATTAGGGGTAGAAATTATAATAAAAACTAATAATTAATAAAATTGACTCCAATATCAAAATTTCTTTATAAAACTTAACCTCACTTAATCAAAATTTTCTGAAAAATTAATATGAAATTGGGGATTTTTTTTTTTGGTTGAGCAAGGTCAATTACCCACACTAATGTCCAATGTAAATCCCCCTACTTTTATTGAGTTTGTGTGGCACTATCTTACTATTTATTAATATGATGTATACATGATTGATATATAAACATCATTTGGAACAATGTTGATTCTAATAGTATGTGACATAATAATGCAACGTAAATATTTAAGGTTTAACAACCTGAGCTGCATTCACCATAACAATGTGTCTTGTAAATAGAGGATAGGTTTGGATTGAAAACTGAGTAAATTTACTAATTAAATTTTGTCAATATATTTAATTTTCTTTTTCTTTTAAAACGATGTGCATGTAAACTAATTATTTGATTGCTTTTTGGGACTCGTATTAAAACAATCTTATAATAACCATATTGCTAATTATGTTAATGGATTTGGTATACATGTGTTAAGCTCATGATCACACTGTCATAAAATGTGCACGGAAGCCATAATTTTATGATCACGTTATATATAACATATATCATATCATACCCATTTATTGTCTGCACCTCGTGACTCTTAACTTTGGTAATCAATAACTCACATAAATGATAAATCACGAAAAACGATTTGTAATCTTAAATAAGATATTGGAGGAAATTTAATAATTAAGTTTAAACTCTGAGCTAAGGGTTTATTTACAATTGTGTCGAATTAATATTTGACAATTGCATGCATTGTGGGGCTGTATAATTTAAATCTGGAATTGGAGTCACGGTAAGAGTTAGTTACAAAATAATGGTTATCTATGTGTATACAAACTCTATGAGTTCAGTAAATGCCTAGATTTTTTCTTCAATATTAAGCGAGTTTAGTTTTCTTGACTCTGTTTTAATAACTTGTGTCTGTAACCAAAATTTTTTAATTGATCGATTTTTGATGGATTAAATTCTCGACGATTATATTAATATTCTTTAATATCTTGTGTTTATAATCAAAATTTTTAGATTGATTGCTTTTTGAAGGATTAAATTCTTGACGACTATATTAGAAAAGGTATAATAATATTGTTTTAGGAAATGTTTTAGATTTAAAATTGACTATTTTCTTCTCTTTCAAAATGATATGTGCATACACGCACTGATCCTACACATATTAAAACAATCTTACAAAAAATACATTGCCAATTATATTAATAGATTGATACGTTAAATATCCCTAAGCAGTAAGCACTATCATCAAATATACATGTAATCACAACAAGCATCATGACACATACCCAATATTTTCTTCAGCAAGTAACTTAATAAATCAATAAATAACGTGAATGATAAATATTAATTAAGTAAAACAAATTAATACCGAATTCTAATATTAAATAAGATATTAGAGGAAATTATGAATGACTCAGACCGTTCCTTTGATGTCCCTTCGTTTCTTCTAAAGAGATAATTTTTATCTTATTTGTTTCTAGTAAATAACATAATCAACATCATGTTCAATTTTAGTTATTTACAATCTTCCAATAGTTTAACTGTAAAAATAATAATAATAATAATTATCAAGCACATATAGCTATTTTCAAACTTGCAAAACTTTTAGAAACAAAATTATGAAACACTGTCATTAATTCTGTTTATAGTTAATTATTTCAACAATATAATTAATAATAATGATTCTAATACATTATACATTATTTGGAGATTGCTAGTTTTCTCCTATTGACCCACTCACCCCCTTATTGTTTCATAATAGCCAATAATTCGTATGGTATGATAATTTGATTTTGATAATAGGATAAGTGATATGTATTGATTTTAGTAAGGAGAAATTGACAATAATCCGTTGGGAAATAAACTTACACAAACAGTTGCAAATTAAGTAAAAATAAAACTGTATCCCTCTTTGTATTATTAAAATAGGATGCATACTACAAATAAATAGGTAGAAAAATATATCAACAAATCCAAAGTAATAAATTAACCATAAGAGACTCAGATTTTTACGTTGAAAACTCAAAGTGAGAAAAATCACAGGACCGTAGTATGATATAATCTTTCATTATATTAATAGAATTAAAGTCCAAATTCTTCTCTAGATAATACCTGAGGTTAATAACAACAAGAATATTAATAATTTTAATTTACAATAATAACCTAATATATATTTTTTTAATAAATAAGTATTTCGAATAACAACTAATGAGAAGATAAAATAAAAATTAAAACTAGTAAAATTGTAAAAACAAAAAAGTGATGCCATGAACTTACTTTCAAAATTTGAAAAACAAGAGAATTAATTTCGCTTTCGATTGTGCAATCAAAGATTGAAAAACATTGCCCCTGACTTGTAACAGCCGGCAATGTTCTTCCTTTTCTTCTCTCGTCTTTTGTGCGACTCCCGTGTTAGGTCAACCACTTGCTTTTTTAAGTCAAATTTTATGGGAATTTCACATAACCCTAATTCATTTCTTTAATTACTTAAATGTCTAAATTAATGAAAGTTAAGCTTGGCCCAGCCAAATGAAATAGACCCAACACAATTCTATATTACCAGACTTCCCTAAATATAACAAGCCAAAGGTTATTTTTAAGTGTGTTATTAGTTTGTTTCAAGTTCAAGTGTGTTATAATTAAGAGGTTGGTTTGTCTCCACTAATAATTGCGTCGGACTCATTTATGTGTTGTTCAGTGAATTGAGGGTACCCGTCATACTTGTATGGAATTAGTCTATATTATTTTTTATATTCTACGCTTGTACCAAAGCGAGCAGGATTTCTTGACATGTCACATCTCAAGGATCTATAATCAAACAACAAATGCTTTAGCTCATTAAGCTTTTTGCATACTGGTTGTCACGTATAGTTGGAGAATTTTCCTCCTCAATTGTCTTGTTGTCTTTGAGTCTTTCTTTTTTAAGAAAATAAATGAGGATTTTTTTGCCAAAAAAAAGTCCAAATTATACAGTTTTTTCCTTTATTATTTCATGTCCTTTATTAATTAATATTAATACAATTTATATGATACAAAATTTAAAGTTTAAACTCTAGATTTCTTATATCAATAAACAGAATTTAGCATGCGAACACTTGTAGGTTTCTTGCTTCCTCACACAACAAACACCTCTACCTTTTTTTTTTACCCCACGAATGCCTACCTTTTTATTTCGTAAAGAAAAAGATTAACAACTCAACTGTTTTGTGTACATGGCATTTTTTTTTTCCATTTTGAAAGTTTAGATGATTTTTTTTTTTTAAAAAAAAATTCTTTCTCAATCTTTAGTTTGTTTTCGAAGGAATGTCATGTGTTACTGCTACGATCAAGCAAAGTAAATTGTGTTCAAAGTTTGGCAGAAAATACAGTAAAAAATACAGCCCACCAACCTACTTTTCGATTTTTTGGTACATATAATATTACGTATATGTAATGTAAGTATCTCACTTCCTAAGTTTCCTCCAATTTCGGTTGCAAATGGAAGAATTAGTTGATGTGGATGTTGAATCATGAAGATTAAACTTAATTTTTGTTTCATCAATTAAAGTAAACGGGTCCTACGTATTTAATTATCACAGTTTTAGACAACATTAAGCACCAAGGCAAACGAAAAAAAAAAACAAGTGTTTTGATTTTTTATAACACAAAATTGAGAGCTCAATCACGCGTCCAACAAAATGATTCTTCTTGCTACCAATCATAATCGTAGCCCATAAATGACTCTGAATTTTTTGTGATTTTTAATGAAGCCGGCTAAGAATTTTAATTTTTTTTTTTTTTTTTGGGGTTTGATTCTATAAAACATGTTTTCAACTACAAATATTAATGGGCAACGCGCTTAACATGCCTTTTGTGGCCTGCCCTATTCATTTTATTGAACACGTCTCTTTTTGTTTACCCAGTATTTGCGACCAAATTTCAATATCTATTAATTGTGATTAGCTAATGTGATTAGTAACCCACAGTAGATGATTCTTGTACCAATATCATTGCCAACACAATTCGATAGCCAATAGCCCGCATGCTAGATATCAAGCAATTTGGTTTTGGGAAAAGAATTAGTAAAAGATTTTTTTTAAAAAAAAGCTAATATTGTGATCCGAATAGAGTGACAATTGGATTTGCTAGAGCTATCAATTCATAATGGCATCATGCATGTATAAATAAATTTAGAATGAAATGAGATAAAATAAATAAATGAAGGCAAATTCGAGTTGAATTTGTTATAGGTAATGAACTGAGGCAAGTCCTTCATCTTCTAGAGATAACAAAATAAATGAACGTCGACATTCAAGTCTGCATTTGGTTTAAAAGAAAAAAGAGAGAGAAAAGATAAAAAAATATTTTAGAAATTAGTAATATTTGAGAAATGGGGTGAATATTTATGAAGGTCTGTAAATACAATAATACTGAATAAATAACTGAATGTTTTTCTTTTTTTTTTTTATTGAAAAAAATTTTGAGTGAAGTGAAAAACTCATCACTAGATACCAACATTTCTTTTATATTATGAGAGGATTTAAGTTATGTTTATCGTAACTTAGCGCCCTACTTTATATTATTACTTAAACTTGGGTAATTATAGGAATAAAGTGCATTAACGATCTGTCAAGTTCTACCTTTCTTCAATTGAATATCTTTATAATGACCACCATAAATAGAAGTATTTATAATTATTAATTAGGTAGAAATTAAAATAACTGATATTTCTTTCTAAAGTTCCATTAAGTCGAAGGAAATTCACAACTTTGGTGTTGAATTTCATTTAAGTTATCATGAGCGTACCGCACTATCTCCTGTTTTGGGAGTTCTCTGTCTTGTCATTTACGAAATTAAGATACTTGGAAAGTGATTTTTAATTATATATTTATCATAAACTATGAACAAGTAAATGAACGTGGATGGCTGATAAAAAAACTCGCACATAAAAATCTTGTGTCATATGTGTATTTGTAACGATAAATAATCGAGATTTAATTTTACGTTCCTATCCTTGCTATAATTACCGATCACAAGTTCACAAGTCACAACCACAAAAAAAAAAAAAAAAAATCACATCACCATTCAGTCCGATATGGAACCGTAGAAATTCATGGCCAAAAAAAAAAAACTTCCAATTTACAATATAAAAGTAATCATGACGTCATGAATTTTATTGCAGTCTTATTTTTCCTCAACACAACGTCGTATCAGGACCGAACCTAAATTCTATGATTATAGAGAAAATAAGATAATTGATCTTTTTTTTTATATTGAAAAAAAGGGCAGAGTTGATTTTTAATTTCTTTCATTTTTTTCCTATTACATACACTTCAGTATTTAATTATATTTATAAATAAATATGATTATAAAAAATTAAAAACCATTTATTTCCCACCAAATCTTTATCTGAGTCTTTCTCTCTCTGCTGTCCGTTCAAAGCTCAACAAGAAAAGGAAGGAGAAAAAAAAATTTGCAACAGAGGGAGTTAATGATTCTCACGTCCGCCAGCAGCCCCCACTCCGTTTCCTCGCACCAAACTCCAAAATCCAAAAATCTCTGCAACAATTACAAATCTTCGACAACACAATACCCTTCTTTTTCCCAATTATTAAAATAATATTTTCAAGAAAACGACTCTTCTCTCTCTCTCTCTCTCTGTCTTTCCCATTTTGCCATCCATTCATCATCAGTTTTTAGAGCCATGACTGAAGTCCTCCATTTCCCTTCTTCTCCAACCACTACCACCACCCCCTCCCCTTCTCCTTCTCCATCCACATCCTCTTCTCCTTCTTCCTTATCCTGCGCGCCCCCTTCCTGCTTATCCTGCGCGCCCAACTCCCTTCTTCTCCCCAATGGCGACCCCGTCGACGACGACGACGCCGAGGGTGGTTCTAGTAATAATTCAGTAGTGGTTTCGCGAGAGAGGGAGGCCGAGGGGGATCAGTTGTCTTTGTTGGCTCTGCTCATCGCCATTTTCAGAAAATCTTTGGTTGCTTGCAAGAGCGATACGAGGGACCTCTGTACCATGGAGATCAGCTGGCCTACCAACGTCCGCCACGTGGCTCACGTCACCTTCGACAGGTTCAATGGTTTCTTGGGCTTGCCTGTTGAGTTCGAGCCTGAGGTCTCCCGTCGAGCTCCCAGTGCTAGGTACATTGTGCCTTTCTTTTCCCCCCTTTTTTTTTTTTTTTGGTTTAATTCTTCCCTTCTTGTGATATCAAAATTGATTTTTTTTTTGGTTATTTGATTGAAATGTGAATGTGTAATGCTTGAATTGGTGTATTGAAACGGAATGTTAATTTATGATTATTGGATTTTTCCTTCCAGCATCCATAATTGGTTGTATTTTTTACGTGCTAGTTTATGCAGTGCAAATTTTGTAATTGTGATTGTTTCGTGTTAAATTGTTGAGATATTCTAGGTTTTCATCCTGTATTACTCAATTCAGTTCTTAAAATGTGCTTTTTTTTGGTGTATTGTGGATGCTGACAATTGAAGGCTGTATCCGATTATTCAATTTGTGGAATTTGTTGCTTTTTGTGTATTAATGTTGGTTGATTGAAGGATATTTTTTGGTTCTTCAAGCTACTGTTCATCTTCTATGCATGGCTTAAAGTATTTTTCCAATTTCTGTCTCTTGCTTCAAATCTGAGTTTGTGTTTCTTAGTGACGGGAGGCAAAGGCATGTTGAGGTTCTTCTCGAGGGCAGTCAATGCAGATTTTAACCTAACTTGCAGTCAACTCCTTTTGGTATTGTCTCAAGTAGTCAAATGAGTTGTGTTTACATAACGTTTGAACTGTGTTATACCTATAATTCATTTGAAAGATTCCTCATCCCTAAGATCCTTTATTCAGATGTTCTTCTGATGTGGCAAAAGCCTTGTACCTTTCCTTGTTGAGCTTCCAGTAGAAAACCTTGTATTTGCTCTTGTTTATATGTCTTCTTTTTACGTTTCCGCATCCTTTCTTATGTGTGCACTCTCTGATACTGAGGCTCAAACATTGCTGGTTGAGAAGACCCATATGTTTTCCTGAGAAGCCAACGTCACAAAGCCATCTGTTATTGTCCTAGATTGCTACTTTTACGGCTTATTTACTATTTGGTTGATATTGATAGCTGGATTCAGTTCGTATTATGCATGCATGCACGCAATTCGTGAAACAAGAGATTTCATCGGAAAGGAGATTAGTTCTCCATTAGGAAATTTACATGAATGCCAATCTGTGTCAGCATCATCTCAGAAAATTGAATAAATGCAGCTAATTCCTATAAAAAATAATGTAGAACCTGCAAGCAGATTTTGCATGGCATTTATATCAACTGAGATTATATAGCATTGATCTTTGAGGCCCTAAGACTGAAACTATTACTCATCTGTCTTTTTCAAATTTACTCATTTACTTGACTAGCACAGTAGTTACCTCTCTGATTTCCTCTTTTTTTTTTTTAATCTTTTTATATGTAGTGCAACTGTTTTCGGAGTTTCCACAGAATCTATGCAGTTGTCATTTGACTCTAGAGGAAATAGTGTGCCAACAATATTACTGCTAATGCAAAGGCACTTGTATGGTCAAGGAGGCTTGCAGGTATCCCTCTTTGTCTTTTTCTGTTTCCCTTAGCGATCTTTCTCATCATCAATATGGTAATTGGACAATTTCTGTTCAATTAAGTGTTATCACTTTACGCATATGATGGGGCTTGTTTTATCTGAACACTTTTAGCTGAATTTATTTTATGTATATTCGTTTGCCATCTGAAATCAGAAATCTGTGCATATAACTTTGCAGGCAGAAGGGATTTTCAGGATAAATGGGGAAAATAGTCAAGAGGAGTATGTCAGAGACCAATTAAACAGAGGAGTGATACCGGATGGCATTGATGTACACTGTTTAGCAGGACTTATCAAGGTCTGGCAATGATAATTAACCTCAGTTGCTCTTCCTTTACATTCAGGATACACTTAGGTAGTCTTTCATAAACTCTAAGCTATCAACTCTCATTCTTCCATTTGATGGAATCCAAGTGCAGTGTTAATCTGAGCTGCTTGCTGGGTTTGCTTCTCAGTTCTGAATGTTTGTCTAATTACTTTCCAACCTGATTAATCTCTGTGCTCTTGATGAAATATAAATATACTATGTTCTGAATTGTGCTTAGTGATCACTTCACAAAATATGTCCTGTCTACTGTAGACTGGTTAATAGTCAGTCATCCTTTCTGTTACATGGTCCTTTCAATGATGATTATGATGGAAGCCAATGACCGTTCGATGATCCTATTACTTTCTTTGAACCACATAAGATAACTGTCATTCAGGGTGAGGAAGAAAGCTTTTGAGTAGGGAAATGTGAGTTATCTTGCTTAGTATTTTAACCCTCCTAAGTTTTCTCCTTTTTGATTGGCGAGGTGATGTGCACGAGGACCATGAATCTCTCAGGGGGTTATAAAACTGTCGTTTGCAAGGACCACTTTGGGGTATACACCCGTGTGCTTGCACCAGATAAACATGGAACTACCATTAGTTGCGAGAAGTCCTATAAGGACCTATATTACCCAACCTTGGGGTTGTTGTATTCCATAGTTAACGTTTTTCCTTGATCTGGCTTATGCATTGGTGGCATTTGAGTAGTTAATTAAAGGTTCAAAAGAAGATGTTATTTTAGGCAATTGCATGTTTTAAGAAAATGGTTCTTTGGTTCAAGAGTGACGACTTTCATCTTGTCCTTTGTGTGGGTGAAAGTGCATCCAAACACATTGTTACAATACATTTTTCTTTTCCAAATTGACTCTCCTTTTGCATCAAATGTTTAGATATTGACTCAATTATATTTTATTTCTTAGGCTTGGTTCAGAGAACTCCCAGCTGGGGTTCTGGATCCATTATCACCTGAGCATGTAATGCAATGCCAGACAGAAGAGGATTGTCTTCAGCTTGTGCGGCTTCTACCCCCAACAGAATCTGCTCTGTTAGATTGGGCCATCAATCTGATGGCTGATGTTGTCCAACAAGAGCACCTAAACAAGATGAATGCACGCAATGTTGCAATGGTTTTTGCACCAAATATGACTCAGGTGATTTTTTTTTTTCAATGATTTGCTTAATTCCCAAGTCCCACATTACGATTGCCAAGTAAATAATGACCTTTTTGGCATTCCCCTTCGTTGTTGGAATTTCAGTATATATCTAATGTGTACTTAAAATTCCATGTAAACTGCCATCAATCAATAATCTCTATGGATCCTCGATGCTTCCTTACTAATCCTGAATTCCGAGCCCCTAATTCCATGCAAAAGTC
This sequence comes from Atalantia buxifolia, assembly GCA_030444775.1. Lineage (NCBI taxonomy): Eukaryota > Viridiplantae > Streptophyta > Magnoliopsida > Sapindales > Rutaceae > Atalantia > Atalantia buxifolia. Next base: position 12,061,290 of record CM059838.1, read on the forward strand.
ATTCAATTGGTTGTCAATTATGTTGCTTATGGCAATGCCTGGTTTGGATAGCATTGCCAATGACTGTTATATGGACCATATCGTATGACTTAATTTTGGTTGCAGATGGCAGACCCTTTGACTGCATTGATGTATGCAGTTCAAGTGATGAACTTCCTCAAGATGCTTATATTGAGAACATTGCGAGAAAGAGAAGATTCTGTGGTAGAGCAGCCTCCTAGTTCCCGTTTGGAGCCTTTTGATGAGAATGGACACCAGAGTGCCACAAGATCCTGTCTGGAAGATGCTGATAGAGATAGTGAAGAGATAGAGCAAGCCTTCATCACTGAGGAACCTGTAATGGAAGGCTCCACAGACACTGGGCAGAAGAATGAGATTACTGTTGAAGAAGATTGTGATCCTATAGCCCCTGTTGAGAAGTTAACAGTAGATAGTGATCATTCTCGTGAGGCTTCATCCCCAGTTGACACCTTCATTTCTGAAACAGATGCTCATGGAGTCATTTGTCTAAAGGCTTCTGGTGCTCATGCAAACGCGACAATGTGCATGATTGGCCAATCAAGTGATTCAAATCTAAAAAGGGGTCCCGGAAGATTTGACAAGCAGCCAAGTGTGCTTCAGAAAACAGGAACTGTTGAGAAGGTCAAAGGAATCAGCAATCTAAGCTGTATAAATTCAAGAACAGAGCGTTTTGAAGCTTGGCGTTGACAGATGCTCAACTGCAGTTATAACTCAATTGATTCTATGAGACTATAACACTTGACTCCGTAAGTTTGTTTGGTTTGCATATTGTGAGGGAAAAGTTTGTGAATTGTCATATATGTTTTCTGCGTGCCGGGAGATTTCCTTTGACCCTTCTGTAATTCCACGGATATCATCTCCATGATACGGCTAACATTTTCTGTTTCCAAAGCTACTCTCTGCTTGATATTTGGATGTTATTCATGTGTTTCTTATGTACATTTCCATTTCTCTTCCATGACTATTATTTTTTTCCCTCTCTTACCTTTTGGTCGTAGTACGAAACAGAGACCGTTAACATTTGAGATACAGTTGATGGAGCTTCACAAACTAACATTCTATCCAGTTGTGAGGAACATTTTGTGTTTCTTCATATTTATATGGCCAAACTGACACGTATTTCTTCAATTTTTTGGGACCACAAAATAAGTGGACGCTCACTAGGACGTCACTGCTACTGATAGCCATAGGCATTATGAGGAAGAAAATTACACACGATTATCGCATCGGCACCTCCTCTGGTTAATTTGTATGTATCAGGTTTTAGGTATAGGATGGGGCATTTATTTATTTATACACTGATGTATTTCAATGAAAATTTTATTGATATTTACCATAAGAAATTTATCAAAACTATTCATGATAATTTTAATATGACACAGTCGGAATGTATACCTCACATAAAGAATATTTGTTCTACCTTTTGTTAATGGAGAGATATTTTCACCCATATTAAATTTAATTGGGAAGGGAATCTGAGTACAGCAAATGGTCGGGACTCAAATCATGCAAGCATGAGTGCAAGGCCCGTTGGCAGAATACGATAGGGTTTGAAAAGGAATGATTGAAACGGAATCATTGAAAAGGAATGATAGCAGCCAGTCTTGTTCCCAAAAAAAAAAGTGGACCGTGGACATGTTAATATGATCAATAAGAATATTCCTGGTGCTGCTGCTGCTGCCAGTAATGGAGTTTAGCATTAAAAGGAAACTTGGTTGTCCCTCACTCTCTTATCTATCTAGTCTATGTTAAGAAAAATTTGATAAGGTAGGGACTAGGGAGGTTAATATCAGTTGATTGTTACAATTGATGGTGCTCTATTTCTGGAGATCTCTATTTCAGTTGATTGGAAACTTACGTCTCAAGTAATAAATTAATGTTCGAAATGTCGATTTAGAGTTATTATTATTAGTAAAAATTTAACATTATTTCATTTGCATACTTGTAGCACGTAAAATTTTGACCTAAAATGTAACAACTATAATGTTTATTGTTAAATTTATCTATATTTTAAGTTATTAGAGTTTAGAAAATACATATAGAGTGAATTTCCAATCAAGGATTTGATTCCTAGCCATATTAAAATCAGAAATATATTAAAAGACAAAATACATAATTCAATATACTGTAGCATTACGTTGGAATTTATATTTTTTTATTTTTTAACTCATTTTTATTTTAATATAATAAAAAAATCCAATCTTTGATTGGAGAACTTAATATTAATAATACTTAATATTAATAATATTTAAGAAGAAATATTTAAAACATGTTTTGCACTGCCTTTGACTTTTTGACCCAGTATGTATGTTCAGCTATATGATTAGAGAGATAAACAATATTAGTTATATGATTAGAGTGATAGACATCATTTTTAAGATGTTTTAAAAGAAAAATTATCTGATTTTGACTCTTATTATGGGCAGCGGTTTCTATTGTTTTGCCAATCACATCCGTGTATCCCTGGACTGCACCGCAGCAATGACTTGGCATGTGTTGATTGGCATTTGGCAAAAATCAGTCACCTTCTCTGACCGAAAGGGGAACCCATTAAGCCTCATGTGTGAATGGGATACGACACCGGAGGAAGCCTAAAAACCTTGTTCTAATATTTTACCATTAGCCACATTTTATATATATTCAGCTGAAGAGAAGCTGTTGGAATTATACACATAAAAAAATAATGACCACTAAAAATTTGATGGCGGATGGCTCAGTAACCATTCATCCTTATTAAGCTCCAACAGAAGAGCAACCAGCCCAATTAATAGCACCTTTCTCTCTTTGATTTTTTCAACTCAAAAGTGCAAATCTCGTGCCCTCTTCTCTTCCTTTTCCTATTACTCGACTCTGCTCCTACCGCACCGCACCGCACCACGCCAACAATAACTTAACCTACTTTCATTCGTAAGCATCATCCAACAGCATAACTGGATAGCCAAAAAAATATGGCAGCCTGCGGGAGCCTACAACGCATATTTGAAAACTCATTACCAGAAAAACCAGCCTCACTTATTGAATCCCTCTCGACATGGAACCAAATGACACCTGGAAAACCCGCCAACCAATCCTCATTCATTGAGATCTTTGGTGAACTTCATTTCAAACGAGGCTCTGATCATTCTTCCTCTTCGTCGTCGTCTTCCTTTCCCATGTCATCACTCTCTTCCTCCTCGTCCTCTTTGGTAGACTTAGTAGACGGTAGCAAGAGGATTCCATCTCTGGACTCATCTGCAACCGCACCAAAGATGATAAATGACGGCTTTTCTTCTTTAGTGAATTCTGAAAGCTCGGTGCATAGCTTCAGATACACGGGTTGTCACAAGAAGAGTGATAGCTTTTCATCTATGAATTCCGACAGCTTGCAACTTTGCACTGAGGGGCTTGGTTTCGAGAGCTCTGATGATGTTGAGGACTTGAGGAATGAGATGACTGAAGAGTGGCAAAACAAGCAGGGGAAAGTGAGTATTACAAAGCATTCACCAACAGAGAACGTATGCGGTGAGTTCAGGAGGTCAAGAACAAGCGGCGGAGAATTTCCTCCTCCGATTTCTTGCATAGGGAAGAGTGGTAAGCCTTGGGTTTGCTTCAAGTCTTACAGGCACGACGGCAGGTTTGTCCTTAAAGAGATTAGGATGCCAAGCCATGAGTTCTTGCATGCCTGCAGAGAAGACGGGCGATTGAAGCTGCAGTTTGTTCATCCAAATGATGACATCCAGGAACTAGAAGAGGGGGAGTACGAGGAAGATGAAGTAGAAGTAGATGAAGATGAGGAAGAAGAAAATGGAAGCGTCCATGATGACGGAGAAGGGGAAAGGGAGGCTGATACCGAAAATCATGAAGCTGAAAATGACTTGCAACATAGGGAATTGCAGGTTTAGGAAGAGTAATTTCAGGTTCTGACTTTGTTTCCAAGGGATTTGAAAATAAGCAGGCAACAAAGCACTTGAAATCAACTTTCCTGTCCACAAGATAATCCTGGGCAACTTTCTTTCCCCCTCACTGTGGAAAAAGAAAAGAGAAAAAAGGACCAAGGCATTTTTCTTCTTTCGTCAAATCGATTCCTGAGCATCAAATCTCTTTGCAGTTTGCAATTGTAGATCACTGGATGTTAGCTAGAACATGAAGCATCAAATGCGAAGTAATTTTAATGAAATATTATGGTCAGATCAGAGTGTCACATGTCAACTCGAGAAATGGGATAATAGAATATCAATAATTTCCAAGAGTGGCAAGCTCATTTTCGTTCAATTAATTTCTTAATGCCGGTGCGTGAAATCTTATCCTCATATTGCTGCTATACGACGCAGAAAGCATGACAAATAGCCAACATTCAATTCACAAGAAATTATGAGAATACCATCCATATCAAATCAAAATTCAAAACCAAGGTAAAGGGAGCAAAAAATATCATGCATGGTTCCAAATGGACATCTCACACCCAACACTCAACTTCGAGCAGCCACAATGGGGATGACATCCATATCATATCAAGATCTGACAATGTTAAGGGAGCATGAGATAATGCTAGGCCCCAAATCTATATCTCAAAGTTCCAACCAATCAATAGGAAAGAATGGCAATAGAGTATTTTTCTGACAGATTCCGCTTGCTTACAGCATCTTGCATGCTACTGTTGCCACAGCACAGAAAAGACGGTCACAGTGAAGCTGGTAAGAAAGATTTTAACATTGAAAATTCACCTCAAACTTTTAGCTGCTTACCCTAGTAACGGGGAAGTGAAGGTCAAGCTTTGAAACATATTAACAGACAGATGACTAAAAGGTGCAAGTTCAGGAGATGAATAGTGACACCAGAAGTGCAACTTCATGTGACCCCAAACCACGGTAACCCTAATTTAGATCTTGACATGTGAAACTACCACCAACACAGGCTCTCTTTACACGTGTAATGACCTGAAAACACATAATCACTGTGGTCCTAAATCTGTCTATAAGCTAAAAGACAATTCAAGGCCCTAATGAGAACTACAAAATGGGTATGTATCAAATTGAAACTTAGAGCAGCACTCAGGAAATGTATGTCCAGGATAAGGATCCTCACTGGTCATCCCTGAAGAGATAAAGAAATATTCAATGATTAAAAGTTTACTATTGAATGCCCAACTAGTAAAAAAGGAAGTGAGAAAGCAAATCTGAAGGAATCAACTCAATTCCCATATAATTCACATTTTTCCACAGATATTTTGGCAAGCCGCAAACTTCTTTTACATGGAAAGTAGTTGCAATAGATAGACAAACAAGAGTTCTCTAGAAATGTTTACATGCAAATAAAGCAGAGATCTTCTATGGACAAATAATTTTTAGATAAAGCAGAGATCTTCTATGGACAGCACAAAAGATTTTATCTACCAGTCAAATGGCAAGACACATGTCCTCTATCTCTACGGACAAGATTAAAACCATTAATGTAACTCATAAAACAAGCTTAAATCTGGGTTTCAATATCATTTTTTGTGGGCCATGGGTTTATGATACTTTAAAAATGCTCTACCTCCCACCTGCACACACAGATTTCAGGTAACAAAAACAGAAGTCTCGATGCTTTACCCTCACTTTCTAAAAGATTTGAACAATCCAAGTCAAACAATAACTTGACCATATAGTCAGATACATGATGACGAAATAAGACAACAAGAATTTGGCAACAGACTTCTCGGTGAACAACTTTGTATCTTGAATGAATGGCTTGCAAATGGAACATGAGCACAAGATAACTGATTTTAATTTGATACACTACATATGGCTTCATAGTGATCAATCCAAAGTTATCATTGCCACAGCGCCTTTGAACCATTATTTGGTTCTGAGGCTCAATCTCAACAGATCAAAAATGTTGTCTTTTGATTTTGATAGCCCAAAAGTTATAAGATCATCTGCAATTCATCATTTTTCTTTTCCCCTTTATTGTAACAGAAACAAAACAAGGCAGTAAAGGGATTCACTTTTTTCGCTTCCAAGAGCAAGGAAACCATTAGATTACCTCTACATCAAGGTAATAAAGATAGAGAGGGAACTACATCACAATGAGGGATTGCTGCCATCTAATGTCAGAAGAACTTTATACAATTCAGGACGTCGATCACGAAATACTCCCCAACTAGATCTTTTGGACTTGAGTTTATCCAGATCAAATTGTGCAACAAGAACTGCTTCCTCTTTGTCATCAGCAGCAGCAACAATCTCCCCTGTTGGGCCTGTAAACAGAGCATCAATTTTGAACTGATTCACAACAAGTAGTACATGTGAAGGATTGAATTGCATGCCAGCTAAAAGAGGAACTAAATACCTGCAATAAAGGAGTTCCCGTAGAATGTGATTTGACTCTTTCCATGCTCTGTCTCAATTATTTCTTTTCCAATGCGATTCGAAGCAACTAGAGGTACCTGAGTTAGTCAAGAGTAGGTTAATCCCCTATGCAAACATAGGCTTCTCTCAAAATAAACTTGCATTCTTGGTGCCACAACAGGGACCAGCACCCGATACACCGAAGTGTATTTTGATTATTACAGATCTTACATGTGTTATGTCCAGAATGTTATAAAAAGGAAAAGAAAATAAATTATCAACAATAATCATGGCAGTGGCTGATCACACAAGAAAGCAAGGAACACAATGGGATGCATTAGAAAAGAAAAGAAAAGAAAAAGAAAATGTGGAAGAGGGTCAGTTTTTTGGGGATGAAGGGAGCACAATATAGAATAAACTTTATTTGAAAAAAACAAGTTATTGTTGTGACATTTCAAAGATGTAGATCATTTAGTCATATGAGGTGAGACTACGCATTGTTATAGACTCTTTCCATAAGCACATGAATATTATGACAAGGTTGCACAAACTAACCTAGAATCAACTGGATTACTCTCACAATAAATAAAGCTGCCAGTCTAGCAGTCTATGTAACTTACTACATTAGCCCCAGCATGGCCTTGCATCACTCGCCTCCAGTGATCACGAGAATCAAGTCCATCATCTTGAGGTTCAGAACCAATAGCAGTAGGGTAAAACAATATCTCAGCACCTTGTAAAACCATAGCCCGAGCTGCCTCTGGAAACCACTGATCCCAGCATATTGCTGGCATTGAAAATTTCGAAGAAACCATTGAGACTATAAAGCAGAAGTCGAACTGAAAGATATGCTCACACAATGTTGTTTATTTATTAGCATGGCCAATAAGGTAAAATCTTATTAAAAATCAATAGAACCCCTTACCAACTCCAATTTTTGCAAATTTAGTTTGGAAAACCTGTTCAGAAATGGCAAAGGAAAGTCCAATCGAGAAGGAAAATCATCATCAAATATCAAATCACTGAAGCATATTACATTTAAATTTAAATTATTCCAAGCACCAACCTTGAAGCCAGTGTCCCCTGGATTGAAGTAGAACTTTTCCTGATAGCCTGAATTGGTAGGAAAATTTATCCTAATTGTTAAAACTAAAAAGTGAGCAAACATATGACTATTCAATCAACAAAGCATACATATTTAGCTACCTGGTCCATCTGGGATATGGGACTTCCTGTAGAGTCCAAGATCAGATCCATCAGCATCAATGATCGCTATTGAATTGTAATGGGCATTATTGGCCTCTTCAAAGAAGCTAACTGGTATCACTACACCTAGCTCTTTTGCAAGCTCCTGCATCCTAAAACAATGCCCATATGCATAAAAATTGAAATCAAAACCATTTTATTTGTTCTTGTGGCAGAGAAATAGTCATGGCATTCAGTAACAAAGTATAGAAGAGTCCAGCTTACTAAAGTAAAACCAGAAGCTAATTACAATCAGATAGATTTACTTGAGAATTGTGGGATGATCCTTATACGGCTTAGCACGCTGAAAGAAGTCCTCTCTTTGTGCTTGACAGAAATAATAACCCTCAAAGAGTTCCTGGTGAAACACACAGGAAAACAATAATGTAAGCTCAGCGATATCAAGTGCAACAGTAACAACGAGAGTCATAAGAAAATTTTATGCCACTTTTAGTTACATGGCAAACCTAATGAAACAAACGAGACCCTCCTTTCATCTTTCTGACAACGGATAATCTGACTTGCTTATTAGGGCCTTGGTTCTTAAGGAAATCTTTAATTGAAGGGGAGAAAAAATGTGCCAGCAGCAGAAAAGATCTTTGTATATTATGTTGCAACTAGATTCAACAATGGCATTATCTAAACCATATAAATGCAGTTCATACACCAGATACAATGCCTTCAGCGCAAGCAGAAACTTTCTAAACTAGCATCACTACGTTGACCTCAGTGACAATATACAATGTATTTAGAAATATGCCTTTGTTTTTGTCATTTTATATAATATAGCATTTGCTAAATACATGGATTTTTTTGGAGTCACAGGGATCGTAAGAATTAACAACTGCGAAAGAAAACAAATGTTGTTACATTCAAGGTACACATGATGCAGCTTCAAATATGCATTCAGTCTTACATAGTCTCATTGAAATTGATCCTGAAAGCAAAGGATGCAATGTGTACTTTGATAAAAACAATTACCTGAATAAGAATTATGTTTGCACTTTTTCCATGAGCAGCTCTGACCAGCCTGCATATGGTATCGTGGAATGTTAAATGCAAAAACATAATGGGGAAGCTAATTGGTGGCAAACAGAAATTTAAAGAGAATTCTATTGTGTGAAGTAGTACTTTGAAAGATTCAACCAATATACACCTATATAATCACACAGGATCATGCACAGGAAGGCGTACGCACACGCACACATAGGATGATTCAATGGATGAAAGTTTGAGTGATCAAAGAAAACGAAACTACCAAAAAATTCTGGCCTTACAAGAGCAAATACGAAAGCAAATAGCATTCAAATGGTAAGCTGCATACTTTCATCTTCTTTCTGGTACACTACTGCTATTGGATCAAAATTACCCACTTTTGCTAACTTGCTGAGTGCAGCAGCTCACTAAACTGCCAACATCAAACTCTTTAGTCAACAGACTAGCAGCTTCAGTGCACAATGTGCAAGATAAACTTGAAAAACATGGATTATCAGTCCAAAAACAATCTTTTTGGCTACTCAATACAGAAAGGTTATTGTTAGTGAGACCAAATGAACTTATAAGACATGGTTTAAAAAAATGATATCACGGAGTCTGGTTATGGATCAAAATCAAGAGCAAATTCTTCAATCACTTCAAGTACGTAACAGTTGAAAATAATTCTCGAACACATTGAAGATTCAACGAAAAGAAAACAAGGAAAAAGGACAATAACTAAGAAGTAGGACCTTTCAGCGGTGGCAAGATTAGTAGAGACATCGTCGGTGCAAGCGAATTGCAGAGCTGACACCACCACTTCACGTCTCTTTCCCTTCTCCATTTTTTTTCAACCCAGACAAGATGCCGATACCTGAGCAACCAACCAGGATTTGATTTGATGGGCCAGTTAAAAGTAACCTAGTTTTGACACGAGCTTGAGCTTTTCCTCAGGTCTCAGTTCCTTTTCTTTCTTCGTTTTTTTTTTTACCCTTATTAACTGTTTTTCATTTAACCCGCGTAGGATAATCAACTTTTAAAGGTTGATTTGTGTTCGTTTGATAAGGTCAGAAAGATAATCGTTTGATTAAGCTGCGTTACAAGTTACAACGGTGGTATCATACCACTTCTTTTGTCTTTTGCGGCGGCACCATTGTAAATTTTCGTAAAATCACTTCTTTTATTTTTATTTAAATTTTACTTCATAAATATTAAATTAATTTCCACATTAATTTATAGACACATTTCAATTAACACCTTATATTATTTAATATAATTCTTCTATGTTGTAATGATATCGTAATATCTCTTGTCTATTTTGAAATTGAATAACTGCTATGTTTAATTTAGAACTTTAAACTTTTTTTTTTAATTTTAATATTAGGATTTTTTTAAAATTTAATATTAAATTTCTTTTAACACTTTGTATTCTTTTTATTATAAAATTTTAATAAATATTATATATAGCACTTTTTACTTACATATAACAAATTATATAACCTCAACAGCTCTATTACAAAAAGTATTATAATTTTTTTTACTATTATTTTTATCATGTTATTTATTTCAAACATTATTATTTTATGGGTGCATTTGGTTCATTATTATTTGTTATATTAGGTTGTATTGTATTATTTTTTTATCTCATTAGACTGTATCAAACTATAATTTAGTAAAAAAATTTATCCTTCATATATAATAATAAAATTTATTTATGGATACAAGAAGAAATAAATTTAATGCTAATTAAAATATATTTATAGATACAAGAAGAAATAAATTTAATACTTATAAAACAAATGTTAAATAAACGTGAGTAGAGGATTTATATGAAAATTTATCATAAAAGACAAAAGAAATAATATGATACTACTGTTCTAAAGTAGCTGGACCCATATAGAAGATTTGATATTTAAAAATTTACTGTTGACTGTCCCCGCCCATGCACGACTCTTTGTATTTGGTTGTAATAATTTTATTAAATGTTTTTTCTGAAGATTTCCATCCATTCACCAGCCTAGGCATTTTTTTATCTATGTAAATAATAAGCGTACTGAAAACAAGAGAATTTTTACTAACAAAAGGTTTATCTGGTAACACCAAAGCCAGACTTTGGAATTCAACCAGTATCTGGTGAAACAAAAGAGAAATAATACAAACAAAACGGGGTCAATAATAATCCAAGTTCTGTTTATTTCCAAGTAATGTATGAACTCAGTAGTGTGCAGTTGTCGTAGATAGAATGTCATCCATGGCGCTCATTATCAATATCTAGCATATTGAGTTCAGTCCTGGACTTGTTCTTTCTTCCTGCTTGATTTGAGATACCATCCGAGAGCACTAACACCAGTTATGATACCAGCTATGACTGCATAGTTACGGTACTGGTCAGTTGATACTTTCTCAGTTGAAGCTCCCGCGGCTGAGGTAGGTTTGGCTTCAGCTCCTGACCCTGAGCTAGCAGCAGGTGTCTCTTCCGGCTTGGGTCCCTGAAAACAATCAATTAAGCGTGGTTTAGGCAAATATCAAACAACTACTCCAAGCAAATTGAGTTTTGTGGAATGAAAACCCGACAATCAACTAGACCGCGGCAAAAGTGAAAATATGCTCTGTTAAAATCAAAGCTATAAACATGCACACGCAATGATGCACCTAGTGAGTCAGAGACAGGAGACACTGAGAGTATGAAGCATCTCAAATAGTCAATACCTAGGGCCCTGTTTTTTACCACCAGGATTTTGTATAGTTTTCAATTGAAAAGGTAAGCAACCAAGAGCTTTAATTATGTCCACTCTACCTCGCTACTCCTATATTTTATGCCACGAAAGCTAATGACAGTGACATGTTTCAAATTCCATCACATTTACATTTCAAAACTTCATTTAGGCAGCAGCACATGTTCATATTTGTACATACATTTACTACACCTCCCCCCCCCCCTCCCCCCAACCTTCTCTTTCTCCTCTCTCGAGTTTCATGCTTATTCTCACTCATACTCCACGTACTGGTGGCCTTAACGTTGATTAGAGCATGTTGAATTGCTGCATGTTCTCAATCAAAGGTTCACCAGAAACTAGCAGAAAACCCAAAACCCATTTTACACTAAAAAGTTAATGTCAATAGAGACACTCCGAAACGCTCTGACCGATCAGGGGATGTCATAACCTATATTTGGACGGGGGAAATACCATATTTAGTGCACCAAAATTTTGTACTATCTCATTTCTCTTTCAACAAGCAGCAACAAACTTTTCCCACTTTGCCCCATAAGATCATCACTTGATGAAGCTAATGAGTGACACTTAGAGCAAACAATGCTGCTCAAAAGCTCACTTCATCTCAGACATGGAATACAGCCTGCTAAGATCCAAAAATAGATAATACAGAAATACGGTGTGATCATACCTTGCGTGCCATCTTCTCCAATTTCTCTTGCTCAACTTTCTGCAAGATTAGTAGAACTTAGTAAAACATTGATATCACAAAAATATAAGCAGGCAGATATCCCAAGCTACAGTACATACTGTTACTCATAAAAAAGTGAGAAACATTAGAAAATTTTCAATCCCATGGATAAGCCTTCATGCTCACAAAAGTGAACTTGAAGAAGATGCAAAAATAATTTCACAAAGTATTGCTGGACAGTGTTTGGCTGGCACCTTATAGCAAAACTCTGATATATTATGAAGGAATATTCACTAACTTGAGCGAGTGACTATTCTGATTACCCATCAACAGTTAATTCTTTATTAGAATAACAAACCTATATAGACTTATTGCAGGACCATATGTTAAGGACAATTCTGAGTTAGATTTACGTCAGGATCAAGCGCTTGCCCCCTTATAGGGCCATTAGATCGGAAGAGTATAATAAGCTCTATTTCTTTTAGCCAGATTGCCTACTTCACAAGACAATAATATAAAACAATATTGGTTCATGAGATTGATAAACCACGCCTTTATTTGACAGATTGAGGAACATGAGAATCTTAGAGGATAAAAGATCCTATCAAGAAAATGAAACACCAGAAAGATAACAGAACAACATAATGGTGAAAAGGACCTAAGATAGGAAAAAAGATCAAACTACACAATCAAATTTTTCACAATATTAGCACATGTTAAAACCTTAGTTTGCAATCAGAGTAACAGCATTCATATAAAAACGAAACTGACTGAAACCACAGCAAAAGGATAAAAAACAGCCTGAAACAAAAAGCACGCATGTACACATCAAAAGTTGTATAAGCATTACTTTGATGTAAACATTCTCAGCTGCTTTTTCCTCCTCACTCAGTACTTTGCCACTGCTTGAGAACCTTCGAGAAACATTTCTTACAGCAATCCTTGAAGCCATGATGGTGCTCATAAAACCCCTACCAACAAAACAAAAGACAACAAACCCTCCCATAAGACAATAGTCTCTTAATCAACTAACAGAGTTAGCTCCAAACACAAGCAAAAGAAAGAAAAGCATTTCTCTGACGTCAAATATCTTAACAACATATAAAATGTCCTTACAGCTCTCTAAAATACAAGATAATAGAAATAGGTAACACAATGTCAAATCCTATTCAAGATGGTAACACAATGTCAAATCCTATTCAAGATGGTATCTGCATTAGCAAAATTCGAACAGGGCAATCGCCATTGAGCATCAGAAGCCCAAATAACAAAACCCCAAACTATCAACGCAACGAAAATCAAAACCCCAGTTGTGCAAACAGTCAATAACCCAACAGTAAAAACATTGAATAACTTAAATAGTAAATGAATCCATAGACATTCGAGCATAAAGCTTACTAATTTGCAAGAACATACAAATTAAAATTAATTATTTAAAGAAAATTTGCTTACTTTTGGATACACGGAGGAAGCTTTTCAGCTTTGTGTATGTATTGGAGAAATGAAATGGGGAGGTTTGTTTTGGTTACCAATCTGTATAGGGTTTGAACTTTGATGGGGTTCTATAAAGTGGACCCGCTTCGTCAGATTTAGGGGAAAGAAGATATTCGCCGTCTGATTTACGAAAGGGAAGGATTCGCTGCCACTGTATGCATTTCATTAAAAAGAACTCGCCAGATAAAAATCGAACAATCTCCGTTGCTTTTAATTATTGAATTTATTTGAATTAAAAAAATATTGGTTAAAAAAAGAAAGACAACAATTCAGCTCTACTCCAAAAATAATATTGCTATTGGTACCCCTTTATCATCCTCATAACACCGCCTTCTTTATGCAATTCTCATAAAACCCACACATTCTCTGTTGTTTATTTTCTTTGTGAGACTCTTTCAATCCACCAACATGTCATTTTTTTTTTTACTCCTCATCTATCCAATATATTCTTTTGAAATAATTTTTTTAAAAATTTTTCTTACAGATTTCATACTCTCATACTTTCTTTCTTTCTTTCTTTCTTTTTTTTAATGAACTATTCCATACTTAAAGATTACTTTTAATACCTCACTTTGTCTTAAGATTGAGGAAACCAGAAAAAAAAAAGTGATATTATATTTACTCACTTTAGATACTCGATTGGAATACTATCAGATGTGATATCTTATGTGTCATTCATTGAGTGATGATAGGTTAATAATTAATAATAAATCAATTAATATCATGCATATGATATTAAATGATTGGTGACACATTGTAAGTATCTCAATTATGTATTTAAAATAACTAATAATAACATTATTGAAAAAATAAAAACACGGTAATAAGCGTATATGAGGTTTAAGAAGAAAACGGTATCTTTGGTACTAATATAAGTATAATTAAAAATGGGTCTCATAAGCTTTTTAAAGGGATATTAGAAGCCCCTTTAAAAAAAAAGATATTAGAAGCTCCCCTCTTACAAAAAAAGTTAATAAGCCAACGAGGGTCCACTTAAACATAGGCCCAACAAAAACTTTCAACAAGAAAAATCCAAATATTCAAATATAATTAATGAGTAGAGCATTTAAAATCCCTTTCAAATCCTTATAATATGAAGTTTAAGAAGAAAATGGTATTTTTGTTATTAACATAAGTATAATTGAAAATGGGGTCTCATAAGCATTTTAAAGGGATATTAGAAGCTCCACTTTCACAGAAAAAATTAATAAGCCCACGAGGGTCCACTTAATAATAGGCCCGACAAAAAATTTCAACAAGAAATATATAAATATAATAAATGAGTAGAGCATCGGACAGTCCTTTAAAATCTTTATAATATTCTTTTTGAATTTTATTTCTTAAAATACCCCAATTTAATTGATAAAGATAAATTTATAAATTAAAATAAATTTATGATAAATTTATAAATTTATAAATTAAAATAAATTTATAGATTAAAAATAATATCTTGCTATAAAATTTTACAATAAATGGAACTATTCTTTTAATTTTTTACTTACAAAATTCACACAAATTATAAAATCTTAAATAATTTCATTTTTATTATATCATTTTTATCTTGATAACTCCAAACTCTCATAAATTTTTTATGAAAGATATTTTTAATTAAATTTTAAAATATAAACTATAAATTATGAAATAAGATGTGTATAAGTTTGTCAAAAAAAAAATTATTTAAGTCTTAGATTAAATTTTGTTTCCAAAAAAGAAAGGTAATTTGTCTTTGACTATTTATATAATTTGAATTAAAAAAAGGGTTTTCTAAGAAATTTAAAGGAGGTATGAAATGACTATTCATAATCAATTAGGGTTTGAGCTTTGATTGACCTAGTGCTTTATCCACCGAGAAGCGTCACTGCTGCAACTTAATCTGCAATTTCACTTCGATCTTCTCTATTATCGAACATCCACTTAGCTCATATTTGTATTTTCAACTGACTGTAAGGGCCCGTTTGCAATTGCTTTTAGGAGGCTTAAAAGTGATTTTGAAAATCTAAAAGCTAATTTTTGTGTTTGGTAAAAAAAAAAAAAAATCACTTTTGTCAAAATCAGCTCCTCTTACAGCTGATTTTGAAAAACAGGAAAGGAACTAATTTAGACTCTGATTTTGAAAATCAATTTTATCTTTTAATAAATTCCATAAATATCCTTAAAATTATTAGCTAAACCCAAAATTATCTTTATTCAAATTGGAAATAAAATAAATATTTTAATATTTTTTGTTATAATTCATCAATATAAATTTATTAATATAAATTTGTTGGTCAAATTATTATTAAATTTGTCTCGCTATATTATTAATTTAATTATCAATTATTTTAAGATAAAAAATAAAAAAGTAAAATCAATAGATTATAAATTTTATTTTTAGTGAAAATTATTATAATATACAATTAAAAATATTATATGTATAAGTAAATTTTATCTTATATCATGTATATTTTAGTAATTTATTTTCTCTCAGTAGTTTAACAGTAAAATTTACCAAACGTCTATAATTGTTTTCAAAACTCACAGTACTTTTAAAAACAAAATTTACCAAACACTTAATTGATTCTCTTCACAAACATTATTTTTACAAAGACAATTAACAAAGAATTATTTTAAAAGCTACAGTATTCCTAAACTGAACCTAAGTACATTTGCTAAAATATATAGCAACTAGGTTTATTTTAAGTGGCCCTAACACTATCTTACAATCTATACCTCTTCTACTCTATGTATATAAAAGTGTGCTTCACATTAGCATGTTGACATTGGAGAACATTGTTCTTGATTTGCTCTGTAAGTTATGTAAAATGAAGTTTCAGGCCCTTTATACTTCATGTTCTTTTCCAATTATAACATCTGACCTCACATAGAATGAAAATTGCTTGTCTCTCCAATTAATTATTTGCTTATCTATAGAACTATAGCATTTAAACAAGATCGTTAAATATAATTCATAATACGTATGATTATCACACTTCGACATTTTTTAACTATAGAGGTCGACACGAGTCAAGTTAATATAATAACAATCAATTTACTCGATCCATATAAGGTGTGGGTTGTGTAAAAATATACTTAAACTTAACCCGTGAAGTGTAGGTTGGATCGAGTTAGGTTGGACTAATCCAAATTATTTATTTCATTTTTTTTAATTTCATCTCAAAATTAAATAATTAAATATTAACAAACATTTTTTCTTGCATTGTATTTATTTACATTGTAAATATATAATATATATATTTTTAAAAGTAATAGTAACTCATTCGTGCCCCGATTTGTTTTTGTAATCAATTCTAGGACATAAATAGCCAAAGACAAGAATATTCTTCCCAATTCCCATGTCCAAACAACCAACCAAGCACACATCGCCTCCAGCGCACGTTAGTCAAACCGAAGCAAAACCCTAGCTTGCCAAACCCTATATTTGTTTGTTTCTTCTATTCTTTCATCTACAGCGCTGCCGCATCTGCTCTTCACTGCGAAACCTCTCATTGCATTTCCATCAAGCAGCACAATGGTAAGTAAACTTGAAGCCCTTATGGCCTTAGTTGCTTTGCCTTTTATTCCCTAACAAAATCATAGATACAGAAAGATAATTGAGTGAGCAAAAATCTTTTTTTTTTTTTTTTATAGATGTATTAGGTACATTTATGAAAATTGCTTTTTTAGTGACTTTTCTGATACCCAGTTGATCAATTTTGAGATAGTTACTGTTTAATATATTAAATTTCTACATGTTTTGATCAGTTGCATAGCATAACTTTCACCTAATACAAATAAAAAGCCTGTTTTCCGGAATTGGGAATTTAAGTTTAATTGCTTGTTTCCAAGAATAATAGCCACATTTTGAACAATAAGTAAGATTTTACGTCTTTGATTTTCAAAAAATTGTTTATGCCCTGCTGTTTCTTGTCTCCTTATTTCCTTAACTATGATTTATTAGTTCAATATGTTATCTTTCCTTTGTGGCAGGCACCGAAGAAGGATAAGGCCCCACCTCCAGCCTCGAAGCCAGCAAAGTCTGGTGGAGGGAAGCAAAAGAAGAAGGTAAACTGAGATTTTGATTGATGGGGTTTTTGGGCTTGTAATTTGTAGTTTATTTTGGCGAATGTTGGATGTTTTCTGAATCTGAGTATTAATTTTGATTCTGTTGGGTGGTATGCAGAAGTGGAGCAAGGGAAAGCAAAAGGAGAAGGTGAACAATATGGTTTTGTTCGACCAGGCAACCTATGACAAGCTTCTTTCTGAGGCCCCCAAGTTCAAGCTTATCACTCCTTCGATCCTATCTGACAGATTGAGGGTACACTCATATATTGTCCCCCCTTTTTTAGATTTGGATTTATTTACTAGTTAATATTCGATTTATAAAATTTGGAAGATTCATGCCTTGTATAGTAGATAAACAGCATGAAATTTTAAGCTTGAAATAAACTTGTGCTTCTAAAATTATTCCCTAGTGATCTTTGTCCTTTTTTAAACTTTGGGAATGGGGAAATGAATTTTTGTAGTGTCTGGTTTACATGTGCATGTGGATTTCCCATTTAGTTCCTTGTGCACTATAAGCAAGGTGCACTAGGATGGTGATTTATCTTGCAAAAGTTATTTGTTGTGGTATGTTGAGGTATATTATAATATGATTGCTAATTTTGTAAAAACACTCTGATTGTTGGATCTTTATAGTATGTATTTTTGTTGCAGTTGTTTCTATGGATATTTTCATTGTTCTCTAACTTACTGTGTACTGTTTAAGCTTATTTAAATATTTGTTCCATGATTGATTTTTTTCTCTTTTATTAGTTGCTTAATTCCATAGATTCTGTTTTTTTCGAGAGTCAAACTTTGCCCGATGATGGATAAATCAACAGAATTGAATGGTTGCTTGGTTTTTTATTCATCACACTCTTACACACCACCAATCATGCCTCTCTCTCTCTCTCTCTCTCTCTTTCCTCTGTCTGTCTCTCCACACTCTGTGTGTGTGTGTGTGTGTGTATGTATATGTTTCTCTGTGTGTTTCCATATGTGTTTGGTGGTGTGTAAATGTTTTGAAGAAGGCCATGCATTATGCCATATGTGATACTTCTTAAGCTATGAGATCTGAGGGCATTTTTTTTTTAAACCAAGCTGTTTTTTCTTCCTCTTATGCTTTCCAGCTCTAGTTGTTACCATATATTTTGTTTTAAAAAATCTGTTGCAGGTGTGATGTACCTGTAATTACTTCTCACTTCTATATTATTCAATGTGTAAGAGTTATCATGCATTTGTTACTAATAAAAAAAGAAAAAAATTCTTTTATTGATTATGCATTCATTAATCATCAATGAGTTGAGTATAAATGTTGTTTTATTCTCCTATCTGCTATCAGATAAATGGATCGTTGGCACGTCGGGCTATCAAGGATTTGATGGCAAGAGGTTCCATCCGGATGATATCGGCTCATGCCAGCCAGCAGATTTACACCAGAGCCACCAATACCTAGACAACGATATCCCTTTCATCACTCCATGGATAGATAGGTTGTTTCTGCTCTGTTTCAGGGAACTAGTGCTTAGAACCTTTTTGGTACTTTGTGCCTGAAATTTTGTTTTTTATGCTTTTTTATGTTTTGATGATGGATAGAAATTTTTTATGTTAGTGAAATCAATTAATGGTTTTTTTTTTTGCCCCTTTCCATTACAATTATAGATGTTGAAACAAAGGTTATTTGGTGAGAAATATTAAATATTTACTTTGCTTCCTATTATCCCATATGTTGCTATAATGCTTGTGACTTTTCGTCCTTCCCAGTGTAGCATTATGATATTTTGGTTATTTGATATTCGCTTTGCTCATCTTGTTGTCCAATATAAACTCCGTTGCACGGTTCTTCATGCTAAACAAGTCATTGACCATCAAGCTATCAGTATTATCACTAGCTATAATAATAGGGTCTAATATTTGAGTCTCAACTTTAGTCTTAATGCCATGTGTTATTGATTTATTAAAAGATAATTTCTAGTTAGGAAGAATGTTACTCTGAAATATTAGTATTATTACTAATGCTAATGAGTCATAATACTGAGTCTTAACTTTAGTCACAGTGTAATGTATTACTCATTTATTAAAAGATGATTTCATAATTTATAAATTTTTTTAACAATCATTTACTAAATGAACATTATATTAGTTGGGACTTTAATTGAGAATTAGGTAGTCGAATAACTAGCAGCACATGGTACTGTTTTTGTTCAATTTTAAATCCAAAATTCAAGTTAAAATATAATACTGTAGAACACGTACTTGTAATTTCAGTCAGGCTCATCATTATTTGTATCGGACGGTTGGGGCCTAAGATTTTTAAATAAATTTATTTAGTTGGACATACATAGTTAAAAAAAATTAATTTCTGCTCGCCTATCTCTCAATCGTTTGATAGAAAAAGAAAAAAATAAAAATAAATAGGACGATTATAATTTATAAACGGTTGTAACAAATGGTAAAATTATTGTCACATAAAAATATGCTAAATAAGTAGAAAGTCTTTTGAATGTCAATTAATATTACACATTTAAAACATTATCCCAATTAAAGTTAAAGTTTGAGTTGAGATTACGAAGATCTGCGCTGTAGATACTTTATAAATGCTATGTTTATGAGTCATCAAATTCAAATATCTAATAATTTATACTACAATTTACTAAAATTTTAGATAGTATATATTTATTTATTTTATACTTTAAAATAAGTGAACTTCTTTATTATATTATAACACCGAAGGATTTTACTAAATAGGAATATATTAAAATGGATTTTACCATAGTACCATTGTTCTTCTCTTATGCCTATAAAATCACCAACTTGTGACAATATTTGGACAGTAAAAATTAGTTCAATATGACATGGAGAAGAAATATTGGCTTGAAACTTCTTCCCATGACCAAAACATTGGAGATCTTATCTTCCTAAATATCATCGGTCGTTGTTCATGGCATTTCAGAAAATTTCAAGCTTGTGGCCTACTCCTCTTCAATGGTAAGGGATCAAGTTATCTATCATGGCATTATATTTAAATTTCTCTTAATAGATTATATAAAAGAATATATTATACAATAATTATGACACGTATAATTCTTTGTGTTGACGCGTGTTTGATCAATCATGATTGTATTAAATAATTTACAGAAAGTTTTTTTCTTAAAAAGTATTTTTAAAACATGAATGACGTTAAAATTTTGTCGTTTTCATTAAGTACGATCTATTAATTCTTTTTGGTTATAATTGATAATGTGCAATAAATTTTACAGGTGAATATTATAAAAAATAATTCACCATTGGGAGAAGACAAAGCATCGTCCATGCGCTTCTCCATCTCTTAAGATAAACAACTCCAGCTATGAAAATAATACGTGATGGGGGAGATGCGTATGGCGAAACCAAGATTTTGATTCAATACTCAATGGGGGCCATAATGGAGAATTAATAAACGTAAGTGGGCAATAGAGAAAATAACATAAACTTGACGAGATAGAGTGTAAATGTCACATAGAAATGGGGTAAATTTCAGTGAAAGTGCACAGAGGGTGCTTCTTGGGTGTTCGTGTTCTGATGTTTGATTTTGTATTATTCTCAGCTTGCATGAATATACATAATTTGATGACAATCGCAGCTTATTCGTTTCATATTTATTTATGTGCCTGAATGAGTATATAATATATGTCTTCTTATTCTTTCCAATTAAGCTTTTGGATCTCTTTAAAGAAAACAAGAAAAATTAATTTGGTATTAATCCCAATAAATCTTATGTCTAACCCAAGCTGCTTTCAATTTGATTCAAATTTTTAAGGCATCATTGATTCCAAAGGATGTAAATTAACTTCACATTATATCACACACACACACATATGTGTATAATTAATTAGTGTGTGTATGAAAATTGGAAGATTTAGACAGAAATAAATGCATTATTAAAAAGAAAACAAAAAGAAAGCAATGCCAGCAATGAATAAGATGTTGCCAATAGAAGTAATTAAGCAAAAAAACAATTATAGAACCACAAACAATTTAACACAAATTAATATTGTCAATATTAAATTTATCTTAATTATAATTTAAAGTCTAGTGGTTAGAACCCAAACCTCATAATTGTGAGGTCATGGGTTCGAGTCACCACAATGTATTATGGGGTTAAATTTCCTTACTCAATTTGAGTGAATATAGTCTTCTCTCTTTCTAAATGTGAGTGGAGTAGACGTCCCTCGAATACTAGAGTAGACGTCCCTCGAATATTAGAGAGGGTAAAATCTAGGCGGTGCTTTATAAGAATTGATGTAACTAGTCTCATATAAGATGAGTTGTACTCTTAAGTAATAGTCTCATATAATTAAAAAAAATTATGATTTACGAATGAGTGCAACAAATAGAAATGACTCGCACAAAACTACACATCTTTCTAAAGTATCTCAAGACTACATGCGAGTTTATAGACACTTAGTGAGCTAAAAAAAAAAAAAATCTGTGTGATTTTTTGTCATTTTAAATAATTGAAAAACGATAAAACATAAAATGATAAAACATATAATTTAATCAAGCCATGGTATAATTTGTATACTTTATACATACTTATGATACAATCATCATCAAGCTTCAACATTAGTAGTGGTATTTGAAAGCGGTTGCTACCCTGAATAATTGCTACAAAGAATATACTAAGTGAGACAAGGGCTTTTAGTGTAACTAAATGTTCGAAAGAAATGTAAACTCTGTTCTTATTAGAAGATAAGATTTTGTAGATTTTGGATGCAGAGATTTTGTAGATTTTGGATGCAGACATGCAGTTTATGTATATATTTATAAGTCATTTTTAAATTCATGCATTTGATGCATCGTGTATAAATGTTTTTACAACATTAAGTTATTGTTAATGTCGTGCAAATTTTACTAAACTTGCAAGCGCACGAATCTTTTGTAATATAAATTAATAGCGATGAATGTCGATCCCACGAAAAAATAAATTTAATTATGTGTAGGGTTAATTTTTCAAGTTTATAGGTGAATTGGTTGGAGACGATTCTAAGCAGTACTAATATTTAAAATAATAAAATGACAGGAATAATTTAAGGATGAAAATAATGTAAATGAAACACTTGATTTTTTGAATTCACACTCAACACTATACCATAAGCTTAATATTCATTTTTAATGCCAATTAATTTATGAGGGGGGAAATTTCCACTCCTTATAAGCCCGACTCTAATAAATATAATATCAAGCACTCAATGTATTAGAGGGTAATGTTCTTCCGCTAAATGTGGTGTCAAATACATGTTGCGCCAGAAGATAATAATCCTTCTATCGACAACCTCGCAAAACTATCCTTAAATAACTTAGAAGCATTCTCTATCAACATCGAGTCTAAACAACCCATAAATACTAGAGGGGAGTCTCTTTGTAAAAAATATGGTATAAAGTGCTCATTGTGCCAAACAGTAATGATCTTTTACTAAGGAGCTGATATACCGTGCAAAATCAAGGTAATATACACTGTCTGTCAACAATGAATCAGAACAATCATATAAATCAAAGTGAAAAAAAATAAACTTAGCAAATTAAGTCTATGGATCATGTTGAGACCTCACCTTCATCCTAAGCTTAAAGTTTAATTAGCTGCTCATAACTGAACTTGGAGTAAAATGGTAATTTTATATTAAAATATGTAAAAATACAAGATAGAGTGAGAATTACATAAAATAGAGTTCAAATTTGGATTCAAAGCTATCAAATTAGAGGGATGAACTCTTTATTTGTAGATACAATGAGTAAATCATGACCATTGGATGAAAATAATTCAGACGCATAGGATTGCCCCTGTGGCATGCTATGATTGGATGGAACACATCATCAGGCTGTGATTCAATGTATTGCATATACTGTATGCACGTTTTTTGGGTTTAATAACATGCTGTCATGTCATTAGTCAACATAAAAGTCAACGAACCTTATTTCAGTTCATGTATGTTTGCAGTAAGTGCACAATGCGGTTAAATAAGATGTTGCCACATCATCAATATATGCCACATTTGCTGGGCCCCACCTAGGGATGGCAATTGGTCGGGTCAAGCTCAGGAGGCCTGACCTAAATAAAAGCTTGATTATTTGCATTTTGGTTTGGGTTGAGCCCAGCCAATTCGGATAAGGGTCAGGTCGAACTTTTTTTGAGCCCACACAGTGCTTTCTCTCTCACCTTAAATATTTTGCTTTATTTGTGATTTTACTTTGCTTTGTTCGATTTTGTTTTGTTTGTCACTGATGTAAATCAAATTACTTTGTTCTAGAACGATTATATGTCCATAATTTTTCATAAAGAAAACTAATGTCTTATACAAATAAAATCACACAATTTCACAATTCAATTCCACAACCCAACATTAAAAAAAAAAAATCCATGATTTTTCCCGTATGCATTGCACCTAAATTACTCATATATGTATGTATCCTTTGTAAACCAAAAATCCATAATTTTTCATAATTTTTTTTTAAATTTAGGGTCGAGTTGGGTAGGGTTGGCTAGGGCTCAAACCCCGACCGCAGGATTTCGTGCAAATTAATTCTAGTTAATTAAGGTTGGGCCACGAGACGCACTACTGAATATCTTGCATTTTAAGCATGTTTATATTGCTTATGTTTTTATATGGATATATATAATTGTAGTGTGAATATGTATAATGAAACATGAACTATGCAAGTTTGAATGTATATTTTCGGATGAGATACAGAGGTTGTTGTGTGTGTGTGTGTGTGTGTGTGTGTGTGTGTGTGTGTGTGTGTGTGTGTGTATAGATACAAGAATTAAATTTGTGCCATGTATTTTAGTTATTAGTCCGCATTATTCACCTCGAATTCGACATATAGGTCCGGGCGGATCATGCCAATTATTGTAATGGGATCAATTGTAGGAGTTGACTGAGAATGAATCTGAGAAGTTTCAAAAGATTCCTGAGAGTCAATACTCCTACTTGTGCCAGTCATGATTGTTTTCACTATGGTTTCCTTCAACTAAATACCTTGCTGTGGTATCATGTAACCAAGTATAGGAAGGAAACCGTAAACACTATGCTTTCTTATTATACTATAATAAACTAATTACAAGAATATATATAGGCTTGAAGTTAACATAGACTAGAAATCTTATCTTAGCTAAGCCCTTTATTATAGGGATAGATTTAAAAAACAAAAAACAAGTAGATAGAAACATATCATATAAAACAACCACTAGATGAAGATAACTCTATTTTTTCAAATTCTGCCACAAGTACCTCATTCAAGAATTGATTTCAATTCAATCTGAAGGGAAAAATAGAAAAGAAAAATTACTTATGATACATTAGATGCAGCTTGGTTAACGATAAAATGAATAGATATGATTTATTGAAATTTCTCTTATAATGCCAAATCATGGCGTAATGTCTATCCAACATTCCCACCATAAAATAGATAAAATAAATAAATAAATAAATATTTTTTTTAAGAATAAAAAATCTTAGTGTGGCTATGTATCTCCAGTTCATCCTTCGTAGCCATACCATTGCGATATTATTTTGTTGTTTTAGTCTCTGTCTCCCAAAAAATTTTAAATTTTTTTCCTAATGTCAGAAAGATATTCTATTTTAGGGTTAGACTATATTACATATAATGTAACATATAAAAAATCCATGAATTGTCATTTATGACAATTCAATTATTTTACATATTGTAATTTTTTAATTTTGGATGACTGCTTAAGGGTTATTTCATGTTACATATGATGTAACATATCATGATCCTTTTTTTTTTTTTTTTATCTTTTTATAGGAAACTCGGATTTGCTTCTAAATGTTTATTTTTGTTTTCTTTTTTAACTATAATATTTTATTAGGGAATAAAATCCAGAATTGTAAAAATTATGCAATGCTAGGACTTTCTATCATTATAAAAGGGTTGCAAAGTCTTCGGTCTCTGTATAACTTTCTTCAATAAAAACGAAGTTATGTATATATCAGCAGAAAAAAATAATAAAAAATAAAGTCAAAAAAACCGAAAAAAAATGGCTTTTGCCATTACACCCTATTTTTTTTAAGGCAATTTTTATTAGATGTAGGTTTCTTCCTTATCAATGATCAATTGTTATTTCCTTATCCTATTTGGTTGAGTTTTTCTCCTAATTAAAAGAGTTTGTGTTTTATTTTGCAATATATATTTTTTTTGATAGGGTTTTATTTTGCAATATTAAAACTCTCTTATGCCAAACAAATCCAATTTAAAACAAAACAATTGAAAGAAACCCTAAACGATACTCTTAATAACCAAAGAGATGTGGATCCCGCTTGACGTAATCACTAAGATTCTGAGCTTATTGCCCGTCAAGTCTCTCCTGCGATTCAGGTGTGCGTCGAAGAAGCTTTGTGCCTCAATCGACAGTCCTGAATTCATAAAGCTCCATCTCAGTCGCTCCAAAGAAACTTTCTCCAAATCCAGCCTTATTCCTGAATTATATTCAGGATTCTTCTCAGGGAATATGGATTCCCTGAATGTTGCGGTACAACTACTTGATTATCCACTCGACAGTCATTCCAAAAAACCTATCAAAGTTATTGGCTGTTGCAATGGATTACTGGCTCTACAATGGCACTGGCGGAACAAAGTTTATTTCTTGAACCCCATCAACCAAGAAACACCAACTATTACCCAATATTGTCTTTGATTCTGAATCTCACTACAACAAACCTGTCATCAGTCAGTTCGACTTTGGTTACGATGCTTCTACTGACGACTACAAGATGGTGAGAATTGTAATGTCGACTAAACAAGTTTTTGTTTATAGTTTGGAGACGAATTCTTGGAAAAGAGTCCAAGACTTCTCATATCATAGTTCTTCGACAACTTCATTACGTGGAGGTGGAGCTTTCGTAGGCGGTGCTTTGAATTGGGTGGAACTGAAATGGGAATGCCGTCCTCTTCTTATAACTGCAGTTGATCTAAAGCACGAGAAGTTTTTTTGCCGTGCCCTTGCCTGATGAAGTCACAAATGATAGATTTTCTTTTACATATTTTAGCAGCTTGTCGGTTTTGCGAGGATGTCTATCCGCGACTTGCCTCAACGGAAGAAACAACACGACAATGGAGGGTTACTACGATATATAGGTGATGAAAGAATATGGGATTAAGGAGTCTTGGACTAAACTGTTTTCATTTTCGCCGGTCCCAAGGAATGCATATATGAGAGCCATCACTTATTCAGAATGTGGAAATAAGGTTTTACTTCGTGTGCTGACTGCAGAGACCTATCATTTTTGTTGGTACGATCTAAAAGAGCAGACTTCACACAGGTTTCAGATTCCTGGCCTGCCGCAACACTTTTGGAGAGAATCTACTGTGTGCGTCGAGAGTCTTGTTTCCCCTCATGGTAATATATATCAGACAGAGGAAAGAGGTTGATAAGTGGGATTTGAAGAGGTAATTATCTAATTTATCATACATTTTTCATATTTTTCTTAAGCAAACATTAAGTTTTTAATGTGCGTTTGATTTTCATTCTTGTTCACTTAATAATTAACTTTATTATATTCCTTCATTGCATGTCAATTAATTGGTTATTGTGAAAAAAGAATATTTACTATTAGAAATAATTTAATTGATGAGGTAAACAAGACCATCTCCACAGACAAAAGTTGTCTTTATTTTTTAAAAAAATTTTGTGCCACTTGTATTCTGTTATTGTCCATGGATTGTCAATAAAAAACATAATGAAATTTTTAATTAGAATAGCAAATACGAAGGCTAAGGATGAATTGTTTAGTTGCTTTTGCTTAAGCAAATAGTAAGCACTTTTAATCGAGTTCATTATGGACTATATAAATATTTTGTTCTCGTGTCTTTCCCTCTGGTTGCCTCAGTAGGTTATCGTATCAAGTATTTCTCATAGACTATTATATTTATGTGGATAGTCTTGAATCGATACACTTCCCATTGATTTTAGACGCAGAGTTTGAGTTTCAGTCTAGCAGGCTGTGAAATTATAATATAATTCCTAAAGCTTGTAATTAACTTGATCACATGAATACTAGTCTCTTCAATTCTTCTGATTATGGACTTGGGTTAAGGTTTATATCCTTATACTTTATAATGGTTTTTCGAGTAGACTAAGTCTGACTTTTGCTCATGCATTTTTTTTCCAACATGATGTATATCCTTACGGTTAATTAATATCACTTCAAAAATGTTTCAGATTTGTTTTATTAGCATGTAGAATAAGAATTAAGTTTTGTTTAGTATTGAAGTGTTGCGACTGTAATTATGAAAAAAGTAAATATAATTTTTAAATAATAATTTTTAAAAAAATATTAAAACATTATAGGTTTTTAATCATACATATATGAGATAAAGTTAATTTAACTTCTGAACTATAGCCATTAGCATTCATTAAACACTTTAGTAAAAATTATAGCTATTGAACCACAATATCAATTGGGACCATAGAATACAGTGAAGTAAATTATCTCTTTATTATTTGAATGGAGATTGAATTCTTTCTTGTGAAGTTTGGCGTTTTGAAGGCCTGATTTTCCCTTTCCCCTTTTACCCTTTGATTAGAGTATATATAGTTAAAGCAGCTCACTTCCAAATAGACCTATGAAAGTACTTTTACAAATTTTCAGTCTTCATTTTTTTTAACATAAGCATAAATATTGTTCAACTAAGGAGAAAAAAAAAACATTACAACAACTCCACATCACTTTCGGATCAATTTAACTACAGTCAATTTGTTGGAACAGAAAGTTGGATAAACCATTACAGAAACTAAGGAACTAGTGCACAGGGATATTTTCCAACGATACACCAATGTGCACTATCAAGAAAAACTTGACTCTTTTATAGCATCCTCCACCACTAGAGTTGGTTTCTTTAAAGTAGTACAGTGACGGTAGGCGAAGCTATATCTGTGGTGAAGTCTATTGTTACACAGAAAGGATAACTTACAACTAAGAAGCAACTGGAAAATAAAATATTTCAATCTGATTGGTTATGGCTGAATGGCTTGTGCCAATACAAATGCATATATTAAGGTAAATATGCAAAATTTATTTTGCTATTGGTCTCCTATATACCAATAATAAATCCTTGTCATAGTAATTTTGACAGCAAATTCAATTCAATATGATATAGTGAAGAAATATTGGCATGAAATTAAAATTGGAGCCGCTACTGAATCTAAACTTGAGTATATGAGTACTCATTGTCATCAATGGAGGTGTGTGTAAAAAAAAAAAAAAAAAAAAGATAAGAACGACCGCAGTGTCAAAATTAATTTCTAGACCAAAAGTATCTCGATTAATAAAGATGAGACAAAATCACAAAGGAGTATGATCCCACCAATCAAAATTATCTGAATAAGCATTCGAATTTCCTACATTATCAGCTCCAAGGTATTTAGGAATTATTGTTTTCAGGATTTGTATCATTATAAAAGGGATTTAAAGCCTTGGCCATTGTAACTTTCTTCAATAAAATTTTGTATTATTCAGCTCGAAATTTTTACCATAGCCGCAGCCTTCGCGGTCCTAAGCAATTATTATTTCCTTATCCAGTTTCGTTGATTTTTACTTTATTAAAAGAGTTTAATTGTGTTTTATTTTTTATGCAAGTAAAAAAATGCATATTCCAAATAATAGAAATTCTCAAATGCATGGCGCTTTTATTTTCTTTTTCATGTGGACATGCTATTGAGTCATATATTTTTATAGTTAATTGAACACTAATTTTATTAAATCACATGATTTAATAATGAATTAAACACTCACATTATTAAACTATATAACTTAATTTCTCGCGCATAATTGAGGAAAAAAACTGAAAAGAAATACTCTTAACCAAAGAGAGATGTCGTCGTTCTCAATTGATGTAATCTTTGAGGAGATACTAAGTCGACTGCAGTTAGAGGTGTTCAAAATCCAATTCGATCCGCTGTAAAAATTTGATCCGTAAAAATCCAATCCGTGGATTGGCGGATTGGATTGAAATTTTGATAATCCGCAGTCGGTGGATTAGATATGGATCTACTTCTGTAAATCCGCAAAAAAAAAAAATAAGTCGGTCAAGTGAGGAATGTTGGGCGAACTAAAAAAGTTTGGGTAGAGCTCGATCTAAATGTTGGTTAGGAGAGCGTCATGTAGTAAGAGAAGAAGTTATGAACCCTGTAAACCACCCCCATAGGGGTGGTGAAAGAAGGGTTTCGATTGGTAGAGAAAGACCTGCAACCCTTTGGGGTTATCCTGTACTTGGAAGACGAAGTAGAAAAAAGAATAAATATAGTGATAATTTGATTCTCCATCACTGTACTAAATAGGAGAGAAAATCAAAAATTTTCTTCGTTTTTACAATTTACAAAAAAAAAAAGAAAAAAATAGGAGTTAATTAACTGCGATATGTAGGATTTCACCGCATCTCTATCCCTTTCTCAAATAAAAAAATTGGATAAAAAAATCCACTCCATCCCTTCTTCAAATACAAAATTAGGTATAAGATTGTCTTCACACCTCCCCAAACAAGGAAAATCCCCCAAGGACCCGTCTCCGTTGGAATTTTTGCCATCCCTAAATATCATAATCTTCGAAACCATTATTTCCCATGTTGAGGCGGCAGCCATGGATGGACATCCTCCCAAAACTAACAAATTGTTAAATATGTATAAAAATAATTTTCAGTCCTTATATCATCGGGCAAACAGCTTAGTATCTCAGAGAATACATCAAGCGG
This sequence comes from Atalantia buxifolia, assembly GCA_030444775.1. Classification (NCBI taxonomy): domain Eukaryota; kingdom Viridiplantae; phylum Streptophyta; class Magnoliopsida; order Sapindales; family Rutaceae; genus Atalantia; species Atalantia buxifolia. The sequence goes on from CM059838.1 coordinate 12,091,499, forward strand.
GATCGACGTATCTCTTTCGTTTATCCCCTTTCTTTCTTTCTTTCTGCCTTTTCTTCCTCTTCATACCGATCTCTCTCTGTTGTCCAGAAATAAGACGACATTTTCTTTTTATACGAAGAATCTAGGGATAGTTAGGGATTAAAATAAACTAAAATGCCCTTGAATAAAAAAAGTGACTAAAATACCAAAAAGAATTGGGTTTATTACACTATATGCGCGCCACTTCCGAAATATGTTTCTAGCGTCATGTGAACAAAAACGTTGTTGCTTTTAAAATGATGTTAAATATTAAACAAAAGGACAATTAGCAAGTCCAACCTTAAATATGATTTACAATAACTACAATTGAAAAAAAAAAAAAAAGGTCACCGGCATCTGAGAATTTCTATTCTTTGGTATATGCCATTTTTACTTGTAAAATAATAATAATAATAATAAATAAATAAAACACAACTAAAATCTTTTAAGGAAATAATAATTGCTTGGGACTACGAAGCGTACGGGCATAGGAAAAATTTCAGGTGGGCGAAGCCTATTTCAGTGGATAGAAAAAATTACTGAATTCTACAAAATTTCATTTAACAAAGTTATGATGGCCAAGGCTTTATATCCCTTTCATAATAATAGAAAACCCTGAAAGGAATAATTCCTAATGTACTCTGGAGTTCTCCACAGCATGTATCCTCTCATATAGCTCAAAGAAATTTTCGCCAAAGCTTCGCCTCTGCCCTAGCACAACATGTATCCTCTCTGACATATTTTTGGGAAGGAAATGACGTTGCTGATAATGTAGGAAAGTCGAATTCTTATTCAGATAATTTTGATTGGTGGGATCATAATCCTTCCGTCATTGTCTCATCTTCATTAATTGGGATACTCTTGGTTCAGAAATTAATTTTGGCACTGCGGTCTTTCTTATTTAATTTTTTCACACATAGCTCCATTGATGACGATGACTCATATATTCAAGCTTAGTTTCGATAGCAGCTCCGATTTTAATATCATACCAATATTTTTTTCCTTACATCATATTGAATTGAATTTGCTGTCAAAATACTACGGCAAGGACTTTATGGTGGTATATAGGTGACCAATTGCATGACAAGTTTTGCAATATTTACCTTAATGTATGCATTTGTATTGCTACAAGCCATTTAGCCATAACCAATCAGATTGCAATATTTTATATTCTTGTTGCTTCTTAGTTGTATGTTATCCTTTCTACGTAAAAGTAGATTGCACCACAGATATAGTTTCTATCACTGTACCACTTTAAAGAAATTAACCAACTCTAATGTTGGAGAATGCCATAAAAGAGTCAAGTTATTCTTGATAGTACACATTGATTGTAGTTAAATTGATCTGAAAGTGATGTGGAGTTGTTGTAATGTTTAATTTCTCTTTAGTTGAATAACATTTATGCCTATGTTAAAAAGAAAAAAAGACTGGAAAATTTGTCTTGCCTAAGTTAAATATAAGAAAGAGTGAAACGTTCTTCAAAAGTACTTCCACGTAGCACTGTCTGGAAATGAGCTGCTTTAACTATTTATGCACTAATCAAAGGGGTAAAAGGGCAAAAAGGAAATCAAGCCTCCAAAACGCCAGACTTTATAAGAAAAAAATTCAATCTCCATCAAAATAAGACAGAGCTGATCGACTACTTTCCAAGTTGTCCAAATCTAATAGCCACCCTAAATAGAACGGAAATCATCAAGATATATCAGTAAGAGAATTTACATAGATTAAAAGGGGCAAAAAAGGATAATCTAAATGTATGCGCATTAGATTGAAGAATATCAAGGAATTCGATAACTTCACATTTATTTCTCGTATATATTCTAAGGTTCTGATTAGTTGTAACTTTTAGTCAAGTGTTTAGTAAACACTTGAGTAGAAACCTGTAATATTTTCTACAAAAATATTATTTAACAGTCATATTTACTTTTTTTTTTATACCTACAGCCACAATATTTCAATACCAAAAAAAACCTAATTCTTCTTCTAGATGGTAATAAAACAAATTTGAAATACTTTTGATGTGATATTAACCATAAGGATAATACATTATGTTGGAAAAAATACATGAACAAAAATCACACTCAATCTACTTGAAGATCCTTATAAGGTAAAAGAAAATAAACCATCCCCCAAGTCCATAATTAGAGGAGTGGGGAGACTAGTATTCATCCGATCATGTTATTTACAAGCTCTAGTAATTATATTATAATTTCACAGCCTGCTACAGTGATACCCTGACTTTACAAGATTTGATATGGTAAATTATTGAGGCAATCAGAGTGAAAAATTAACACAAGAGCTAAATCTGTATAGCCTATAATGAACTCGATTAAAAGTACTCACTATTTGCTTAAGCAAAAGCCAAAAAAAAAAAAAAAAAAAAAAAAAACTCATCCTTAGCCTGCGTGCTTGCTATTCTAACTAAAAACTTCATTACAATAACTAATTAATTGACTTAAAATGATGGAACATGATAAAGTTAATTATTAAGTAAACCAGACTGAGAATCAAATGCACAGTTAAGACTTAATCTTTACTTAAGAAAAATTTGAAAAGTTTATCATAAATTAAATAATTTCCCCTTCAAACCCACTTTTCAACCTCTTTCCTCTGTCTGACATATTTTACGAAGGTCAGGGGAAACAAGACTTTCTACGCATACAGTATTTTCACTCCAATGGTGTTGCGGCAGGCCATGAATCTGAAACCTATGTGAACTCTGCTCTTTTAGATCGTACCAAAAAAAATGATAGCCTTCTGGAGACTCTAGACGAAGTAAAACCTTATTTCCACATTCTGAATAACCAATGGTTTTCAAATATGTCCCCTCTAGGGACGGTGAAAACGAAAACAGTTTAGTCCAAGACTCCTTAATCCCATATTCCTTCATCACCCATATGTCGTAGTAATCACTATTTCTCCTGTTGGCGCAAGTCACGGACAGACATCCTCCCAAAACCGACAAATTGCTAAAATATGTAAAAGAAGATTTCTCGTTCGTCATTTCATCAGGCAAGGGCACAACAAAAAAATTCTCGTTCTTTAAATCAAATGCTGTTATAAGAAGAGGATGGCAGTCCCATTCCAGTTCCACCCAATTCAAAGCACCGCCTACGAGAGCTCCACATCCGCGTAATGTAGCAGTCAAAGCACTGTGATATGAGAAGTCTTGGACTCTTTTCCAAGAATTAGTCTTCAAACTATAAACAAAAACTTGTTTTTTCCGCTTCACAATTCTCACCATCTTGTAGTCGTCAGTAGAAGCGTCGTAACCAAAGCCGAACTTATCGATGACAGTTTTGTTGTAGTGAGATTCATAATCAAACACAACATTGGGTAATAGTTGGTGTTTCTTGGTTGACGGGTTCAACAAATAAACTTCGTCCCGGCAGTGCCTTTGTAGAGCCAGTAATCCATTGCAACAGCCAATAACTTTGATAGGTTTTTTGGAATGACTGTCAAGTGGATAATCAAGTAGTTGTACCGCAACATCCAGGGAATCCATATTCGCTGAGAAGAATCCTGAATAGGATTCAAGAATAAGGCTGGATTTGGAGTAAGTTTCTTTGGAGCGACTGAGATGGAGCTTTATGAATTCGGGACTGTCGGTTAAGGCACAAATCTTCTTCGACACACATCTGAAGCGCAGGAGAGACTTTACGGGCAATAAGCTCAGAATCTCAGTGATTACATCAAGCGGGACTGACATCTCTTTCGTTGTTAAGATTATCGTTTAGGGCTTCTTCCAAACTTTTTTTTGTTTTAAATTGGATTTGTTTGGGATAAGAGAGTTTTACTTTTACTTATACAAAAGAAAACATAAACTCTTTTAATCTTAAAAAACCTCAACCAAAACCGGAGAAGAAAATAACAATTGATTAGGAGAAAGATACTACGTCTATGAAAAAAATAAAAAATAAAAAAGTTAATTAAAAAAAAAGAACGGTACTAGGATTAATTAGGTGGGATATTAAACTTGTATAATGTGGCAAAGTATGTGGAACTATTTGATTAGCTTAACTGATAGTTAATTAATTATTGAATTTTATTATTTCTAATTTAAATTATGAAATTTTATTGATGACACATTAGTTAAGATATAAAGTTTGTATCCCAACTAAATAAGTATAGTATTATTCTTTTTTTTTAAATTAACATAGTTGGAATATTTAATTTTTATGCCCGAGTGAGGTGATAATTAATGTGGAATTATTCAATTGTCCCAAATTCCCACGAATTGTAGAATTCTATTGGAATACAAACTAAACATTTCAGCTAAGTATAGCATTGGTCCACTTTCTCACGGGTTCTAGGATTTATTCCCTAATAAAATAATAAACGCAATAAACGAAAAGCAACTAAATTTTCTTCTACCGCTAGAAGAAATTGTTTTTGGAGTCGGGACCAAAAAAAGGGCATTTGGCAAAATTAGCACAACGACATTTATGCCTAGGGAGCTAGAAACTTTGGGTGCGTTTGGAATTGAGATGCTGTAGATTTTAAGCTGTAGTTGTTGTGGAAAAAAAACTATAACTATTAAATAAAAGTTAGTAATATGTAGTAATTATAAATTTTAAATAATAATTTTGATAAAATTATTAAAGTTATAAAAGATTTTCCATGATACAAGTGAAAAATCATATTAACATAGCTTATAAGTTACACCAGTTAGTGTTTACCAAACACTTTAGTCTTTAATGTTGTACCTTCCAAGCTACAGCTGTTCAACCTCAATCCCAAACGCACCCTTAATGTTATTAAGGCCCGTTTGGGATTGTTTTTAGGAGGCCTTAAAGTGATTTTGAAAATCTAAAAGCTAATTTTAGTATTTGGTAAAAAAAAATCAAAATCACTTTTGTCAAAATCAGCCACTCTTACAGCTGATTTTGAAAAGTATGGAAGAAGTAACTTTTAAATTCTGATTTTGAGAATCAATTTTATTCTTTAATACAATTTCATAAATATCCTTAAAAGTATTAGCTAAACTCAAAATTATCCTTATTCAAATTGGAAACAAACTAAATATTTAATAAATTTTTATTATAATTCATCAGTATAATTTATTAATAATTATTATTAAATTTGTTTCACTATATTATTAATTTAATTATCAATTGTTTTAAGATAAAAAAATAAAAAAAGTAAAATCAATATATTATAAAAATATATTTTTAGTAAAAATTATTATAATACACAATTAAAAATATTATATGTACATGTTTTATAATATATAAGTAAAATTTATCTTATGTTATGTATATTTTAGTCATTTATTTTCTCTCAGTAGTTTAACAATAAAATTTACCAAGCATCCGTAACTGCTTTCAAAACTCATAGTACTTTAATTTGAAAACAAAATTTACCAAACACTTAATTGATTTTCTTTACAGCTGATTATTTCTACAGCACAGTTAACAACAATTATTTTAAAAGCTACAACATTCCCAAACTGGCTCTAGACACGTTCATGATTAAAAGAAAAAAAAAATCTCTAAGCTATATCAAATTGATTTTGCTGTCATAATATAAGTTATGGAGTCCTTTTTTCCAACAAGTCCTCTCATTTTTTTAATGCGAAGATGTTATTAAGAATTTCTTCTTCCCCTCTTCCTTTTTTTTCCTTCCTCCCTCTGCTCTTTCCTCTTCTTTCTTTCTTTTCTTCCTCTTCATACGGCTTTCTCCCTCTTGTCCAAAAACAAGACAAGATTTTCCCTTTATACGAAGAATCTAGGGTTAGTTAGGGACTCAAAAAAGCTAAAATGCCCTTGAGTCAATAAAGTGACTAAAATACCATAAAAAAAATTGGGTTTATTACGTTATCTGCCACTTCTGAAATATGTTTCTAGCACCATGTGAAAAAAAGTTGTTTTTAAAAGATGTTAAAAATGAAATGAAAGGACAATTAGCAAGTTCAATTATTAAATATGATTAACAACGACTACATACAAACAAAAAGACTCACATAACTACTAGAACATCTTTCTAAGCATATCATACAGCTAATAGTTTCATTTTTATTTAAGAAAAAAAAATAAGGTAATCCCTCAGTAGTACCACGAGTTAGAAGACAAAAATTACAGTGTGACAAATTAAATAAAAATTTGAAAGCATTAACTATTAATACAAAAACGACAAAATATTTATCACATAAATTCAATTAGATCAATTTTTACTAATAATTGAAAAACGACAAATCATTTACTGATCACATAGTAGGATTAGTACTTATAATATTATTCATGTAATGTATCAAAATAGTTGTTGCTATATTAATTATTTTGATGACATGTATGAAATGTTGTTGTTCCCATATATGCATAGTAATAGATCAACAGATTTTGTTGTTGTTCCCATATATGCATGTTGTTGTTCCCATAACATTACGCAAATAATAAGAAACGCATAATTTGAAAATTTCATACAGAATACAATGTTATGGTGAATTAATTAATTAAAGTCCAACATTAACGGTGCTATTTGAAAATGTTTGACATATAAAAATACTAAATAAGTGGCATTGTTCTTTTAGGCAGTGCATGTGAATAATGTTCAAATATATAAAACATAATCCTATTTAATGATAAGATTTTACCAGATTTTGTAAATCTTAGATGTAGATATGCAATAATGGATATATGTATAATTAAATGGGTTATTATCATTTTACTACTTCAGAAATTATCAAATATCAAATGACTACAAGAAGTATTGTCTCCTATCATTTTACTACTATATCTTTATAAAAATATCATTTTACTACTTTTCCGTTACAATTGTTAGTTGACCATTAGTTGACCGTTAGTTGACTAATACAATATCAATTTTACCCTTCATGATTAAAAAAAATAATAAGATAAATTTGTAATTCATATATCATAATTCTAGTAAAAAAAATTATGTTGGTATTTTATATCTATTTTAATAAATATATTACAAATTTATTTTATAAATAACCTTTAAATATATTTTTTTAATCATGAAGGGTGAAATTGGTATTTTGTTAGTCAACTAATTGGTCAACTAGCGGTCAACTAACGGTCAACTAATGGTTGTAACGGAAAAGTAGTAAAATGATATTTTTATAAAGATATAGTAGTAAAATGATAGGAGACAATACTTCTTGTAGTCATTTGATATTTGATAATTTCTGAAGTAGTAAAATGATAATAACCCTAATTAAATTCATGCATGTACCAAAATGCCATTATTACTCTCCTGCCTTTATTAATTGACAAAAGTGGCACACGGGCACCACTCTTCTAGAAGGCGGGCACGCCCATTTTGAAGAAGGAGGCGTTGCTTCCTTCTTTGACTGGAACAAAAGAAAAAAAAAATTGGAGAAAGAAGAAAAAATGAAAACGGACCGAAAAAGGCAAAGAAAAAAATTAATAAAAAATAAAAATCATATATAATTGATGAATGGTGCCCAGATTTTCTCTATAAATAGAGCCAAAGAGAAGGAGCAAATTCATTCAGTTTTTGTGAGAAGCAATTCCTGTTAATAGAGCAGAGAATTTTGTAGAGCTTAAATAATAAAACTCTTATTTTAGTGTTTTGAGAGTTTAAGTGTATTGAGATTTTAGGATAAACTAAAATACTACAATACTTGTAACTCTTTTTCACTAGTAAAATATTTTTCTTCTGTTTTCGCCCGTGGACGTAGGCTAAAAGCCGTGGACGTAGGCTAAAAGCCGAAACACGTAATTTCTGGTGTCTTGTGTGATTCTATTATCTCATTATTTCTCAATTTAGCTGAATCAAAAGTCGAACCACGTAATTTCTAGTGTCTTGTGTGATTCTATTGTTTCATTATTTCTCAATTTAGCCGAATCACGTAATTTCTAGTGTCCTATGTGATTCTATTATCTCATTATTTCTCAATTTCGTTTTAGTTGCGTGTCTGCTTCGCCCATTAATTTCCCAACAGTAGTATTAGAGCTATTGATTGTATTTTTGGAGTCGGGTGATATCAGAGCTATTGGTTGTATTTTTGGAGTCGGGTGGTATCAGAGCTATTGGTTGTATTTTTAGAGTCGGATACTGTTCACGTAAGGGGTACTGTATTATTCATGTATACGATACTATTCACGTAATTTCCCAACGTTAATTACAAGATATTTTCAAATGGTGGCAAAATCGATTAATCTGGCATGAGTCTTCTTTTGCCCATACAAATTTACCGGCTTCCGCTGACAATATTTTCACAACAAAATCTCAGATTCAATATGATATATATGGAGAGGAAATATTGGGTAGAAATATTGGTTTCATTATGAATATCCACTCGAGATATAACATCCAATGAGAAAGATTTGATCTGGTAAATTATCGAGGCAATCAGAGTCAAAAACACAAGATCTGTATAGCGTATAATGAACTCGATTAAAAGTACTCACTATTTGCTTAAGCAAAAGCGAAAAAAACTTAACTCATGCTTAGCCTGCGTGCTTGCTATTCTAACTAAGAACTTCATTATGCTTTTTTTACATATCAAAGAAATAAATATTGGAAATCCACGGGCAGCAACACAATAAGTACTCTTCTTCTCACAATAACTAATTAATTGACTTAAAATAGTGGAATATGATAAAGTTAATTATAAAGTGAACCAAGAGTGAAAATCAAATGCACAATTAAAACTTAATCTTTACTTATGAAAAACTTGAAAACTTAATCATAAATTAAATAATTTCCTCTTCAAACCCACTTTTCAACCTCTTTCCTCTGTCTGATATATGTTACCAAGATCAGGGGAAACAAGACTTTCTACGCATACGGTACTTCCACAGGGCCAATAGTATTGCGGCAGGCCAGGAATCTGAAACTCGTGTAAACTCTGCTCTTTTAGATCGTACCAACAAAAATGATAGTTTTCTGCAGGCTCTGGACGAAGTAAAACCTTGTTTCCACATTTTGAATAAGCAACGGTTTTCAAATTTGCCTCGTTTCGGGACCATGAAAACGAGAACAGCTTAATCCAAGACTCCTTAATCCCATATTCCTTCATCACCCATACATCGTAGCAATCATTATTTGTCGTGATATCTGTCTTATTGACGCAAGTCACGGACAGACATCCTCCCAAAACCGACAAATTGCTAAAATATGTAAAAGAAGATTTCTCATTCGTCATTTCATCAGGCAAGGGCACAACAAAAAAATTCTCGTTCTTTAAATCAAATGCTGTTATAAGAAGAGGATGGCAGTCCCACTCCAGTTCCACCCAATTCAAAGCACCGCCCACGAGAGCTCCATGTCCACGAAATGCAGCAGTCAAAGCACTGTGACATGAGAAGTCTTGGACTCTTTTCCAAGAATCAGTCTTCAAACTATAAACAAAAACTTGTTTACTCGACATTATTATTCTCACCAATTTGTAGTCGTCAGTAGAAGCATCGTAACCAAACCCAAACGGATCAATGTCAATGTTGTTGTTGTGAGATCCAGAATCAATCGCAATATCGGGTAATATTCGGTGTTTCTTGGTTGATGGGTTCAACAAATAAACTTCGTTCCGCCAGCACATTTGTAGAGCCAGTAATCCATTGCAACAGCCAATAAATACAACAGGTTTTTCGGGATAAATGTCGAGTGGATGATCAAGTAGTCGTACCGCAATATCCAGGGAGTCCAGATTTGCTGAGAAGAATCCTGAACAGAGTTTAAGTATAAGGCTGGATTTAGAGTAATTTTCCTTGGAGCGTCTGAGATGGAGCTTTACGAATTCAGGACTGTCGATTGAGGCACAAAGCTGCTTCGACACACATCTGAAGCGTAGGAGAGACTTTACGGGCAATAAACTCAGAATCTCAGTGATTACATCAAGCGGGATTGACATCTCTTTCGTTATTAAGATTATCGTTTAGGGCTTCTTCCAATTTTTTTTGTTTTAAATTGGATTTGTTTGGGATAAGAGAGTTTTATTTCTACTTATAAGAACGAAAACGTAAACCCTTTTAAACTTAAAAAACCTCAACCAAACCGGATAAGAAAATAAAAATTGATTAGGAGAAAGAAACTACATCTATGAAAAAATTAAAAAATAATAATAATTAGATTTAAAAAAACAATGATACTAGGATTAGTTAATTAGGACATTTAACTTGTATGATATGGTAAAGGAAGTGGAACTACTATTTGATTAGTTTAAGTGATAGCTAATTAATTATTGAATTTTATTATTTCTAATTTAAATGGTGAAATTTTATTGATGACACATTAATTAAGAGATAAAGTTTTTGTCCAACTGAGTAAGTGCCTGGTATGATTTATTTAATGGTAAGAAGTGCTTATTTAATTTTATAAGCTCTTATCAAAACTTTTATTATTGCTGGTTGAGTTTTTGGTAGAGCTTTTAAAGCTTAAATAAGTTCTTTTACCTCCATCAGCAAAAACTCAAATTTTGGGATTTTGATAGTAGATGTTGAAATGCTTTTTTTAAATGTTAAAATATTTAAAATATTCTCTACTTATTTGACAATCTTATTTTATTCTTTTCATAATGTAACTTTGAAAAACTTACCTATTAAAGTAATTTTATAATTTTTAATAAAAGTTGACAATATTGACAACTAAATAAATAAAATTTTTGGGACAATATTGACAACTAAATAAATAAAATTTTTGGGTAAAAGTTTTACTTGTACATGCTTTACTAATAAATATTATACTTAAATAAGTTTTACTTAAAAAGTTGTACCAAATAGTATCTAAGTACAGCATTGCTCCTTTTTTAAAATCAATGCTGCTATATTTATTTAGTTAGGATATTTAATTTGTATGCCCGGAAGATGTGATAACTGATGTGATATTATTTAATTGGCTCAACTTCTTACAAATTGTAGAATTCTATTGAAATTCTCACAAATTGTAGAATTCTATTCTCACAAATTGTAGAATTCTATTGGAATACAAACTAACCATTTCAACAGTGTAGCATTGCTCTAATTTCTCACGGATTCTAGGATTTATTCCCTAATAAAATAATAAACGCAATAAATGAAAGCAAATAAATTTCCTTCTACCTCTAGGAGTAATTGTTGTTGGACTCGGGACCAAAATAACGGAATTTGGCAAAAATAGCACAACGACCATTTATACCTTGGGAGCTAGGAAGCTGGGAACTTGATGTTATGAAACACGTTTATGATAATTATTAAAAATAAAAATCTCTAAACTATATCAAATTGATTTTTTTATTTTGTCATAATATAACTTATAGAGTCCTTTAATCATTGGAGTGCCCACATTTTTTTTTCATGTGAGGATGTTATTAAGAATTTCTTCTTCTCCTCTTCTTTCTTTTTTTCCATCCTCCCTCCGCTTTCCTCTTCTTTCTTTCTTTCTTTCTTCCTTTTCTTCCTCTCCATACGGCTCTCTCCCTCTTGTCCAAAAACAAGACAACATATTCCTTTTATACAAAGAATCTAGGTGATGTTTGGTTGGGTGGAGAGAATGGAGAAGAGAAAAGAAATTTAAATTCTCTTTTTATTTCTATTGTTTGGTTACACAAAATATATAAGAATTTAATTTCCATTAATATTCATTATAATGTACAATTTGAATTTCACACCAAGCAGTAAAGAATTTAAATTCCTGTTATGTTGAAAACCAAAGTTTCCAAAATTGTCGTTCAATATTTTAACTTGCTTAACGGCAATAATAATTATTATTTATAATTTTATTTTATCAATTTAATATTATAAATAATTTTATATTAATTAAATTTAATGAATGATTTAAGAAACTTAATAAAATAAATAAACATATTTATTTAATTTATTTAATATGAAAATATAGAAATATAGAAATATAAATTAATCGCCATTGGAATTTTGTCGGAATTCCATCAGACCTTCGCCGGAACTTCGTTGGACCATTGCCGGAACTTCACCAGAACTCCACCAAAAATTCGCCGGACCCTCAGACCATTGCCGAAAGCTGTTAGAATTTCGCCAGAAAGTCACTGACCACCGTTGACTTATGTTGACTGCCTTTTATTTATATTAAATTATATTAAATAGTTTAGTATATTAAATTATTTATATTTTATATTAAATATAAATCTTGAATTGTTTCAGGATTTTTTAACATTAGAAAAATTTGGTATTGATATTAAATTATATTTCATTACTAAAATAGGTAATTTAGTATTTAAGGTCAAGGATAAATTTGTCTGAGAAAAAAAATTGTAATTCTTTTTCCTATCAAATTTTATGTCAAACCAAATAATGAAATTTAATTTCACTATTCTCCTCCACTCATTTCTTTTCCCTTCCCTTCCATTCTACTCCTTTCTTTTCCTTCTCTTTCTTTAAACCAAACATGGCCCTTTGTTAGGGACTCAAAAAAACTAAAATGCCCTTGAGTCAAAAAAGTGACTAAAATATCATAGAAAAATGCGGTTTATTACGTTATATGTCACTTCTGAAATATATTTCTAGCACCATGTGAAAAAATACAAGTCTTTTTGTTTTTAAAAGATATTAAATATGAAATAAAAGGACAATTAGCAAGTTCTATCTTAATTTGTTGGGTCCATCTCATTTGGGGGCTCAAAAGCCCAAAGTCCAAATAAGTTTGCTTAGTTTATAATTATTACTAAGTCTTGGACTTGGATGAAATTTACCATGTAATTTGGCTATAAAAGCAAGCGCTGCCCTAGTGAATCGTAAGTGAAAAATAGCGTGAAAAACAGCGGCAACAGGGAAGAAAAGCCGCAAGAGAGGAAGAGAGAGAAGGCAGTAGAAAGAAATAGTGATTTCAATTTTTAATTGAGTGATCGGAAGGCGAAATTAACTCCGTTTTCTTCCAAATTTTGAGGGTAAGTTCCTGGTATCGCCCTCTACAATCCTACTGGTCTTGATTTTTATTTTATTTTCTTGTTGGCTATTACTTGAGAAACCTACTGGTTAGAGAGACAGTTATTAGGCTGTTATTGTAAGCCAAGAATAGTGAGATTCTTGATGTTGGTAGCCTCTAGTATTATCTAGAGAAGATTTTGTGCTGTAATCCCATTAATATAGTGGAAGTTTATATCGGACTACGGTCCCCGTAGTTTTTCTCGTTTTGGGTTTTCCACGTAAAAATCTATGTCTCTTGTGGTTGGTTTTTGCTTTAGATTTATTGGTTTATTTTTCTATTTGTGGTGCACATCCTATTTTAATCACACAAAGAGGGAAAGAGTTTATTTATGCTGAATTTGCAACTGCTTGTAGTAGTCCCTTTCCAACATAATTATGATTTACAATGACTGCATCAAAACAAAAGACTCACATAACTACTAGAATATCTTTCAAATAGGGATGACAAAAATTCCCACGGGGACGAGTACCTTCGGGAATTTTCCCCATTCGGGGAGGGTATGAGGATAATTTCATACCCAATTTCTTATTCGGGGAAGGGACGGGGAAATTTTTTTACCCAATTTCGTATTCGGGGAGGGGGCGGGGATGAGGTGGAATCCCCATCCCCTACCCATTTCCCCATTTTAATTTTAATTTTTTAAAATTACAAGTAAATAAATAATAAAATATGAATTATAAAATTATAGATATTTGTAAAAATAACAAATATTAAAAATATTTATATTATTAAACTTTTAGGCCTAATTAACTAATTAAAATCCTAAATTTTTATTTAGGACATTAAAAAGACCGGGTAGATTCTATTAGTCTAAAAATTTTGTTTTAATTTTAATATTCATTAAATATTTTAAACTTAAATTTATTTTTTATTTATTCTTAGATGTTATAATTGCCTACAGCGAATCACAATTTTAATATCTAATCTCATCGAATCTAATATTTGCTCTTGATTTGCTCCGACTTAACTATTATGCTGCAAAGGGAATAGTCCACATTTATAAAGTGTTCACTCTACTATTGAAAAAGTTAATTTTGAATCTAAATTTGATTCTTTTTGTAATAATTTTATATTAAACTATTAATTTGTCATGATAGTTTGTAAAAGAAATTTGTATCTCTTGCATGCTGCGTTGCTGACTAATTTAATGGATGTGACTTTTGTAATGGATATTAATGTAAGATATATTTCAAACTTTACTTTTATTTGAATTTTTTATTTTAATATGATTAACTCAAAATCGAAAAAAAAATGTATTAGTTATTCGGGGATCGGGGACCCTCAGGGATCCCCTGTTCTTATTCAGAGAAGGGATGAGAATTTTCTCAAGTAATTATGATGGGGACGGGGAGGAGACGGGAACATACGTAAAATATCGGGATGGATATGGGGAAATTGGTCCCCTCCCTTCCCCTCCCCATTGCCATCCCTACTTTCTAAGCACATCGTACAGCTTATAGTTTTGAGCCAAGAGGAAAAAAACAAAGAATAAGGTAATCCATTAGTGGTACCATGAGTTAAAAGACAAAAATCACAGTGTGACAAATTAAATAAAAAATTGATAACATTTTAAAAGCATTAACTATTAATATTAAAAACGACAAAATATTATCACATAAGTTCAATTAGATCAATATTTAACTAATAATTGAAAAACGACAAAACTTTTGCTGATCACATAGTAGGATTAGTACTTGCATGTTATAATATTATTCATGATACAAATGTTGTTGTTCCCATATATGAATAGTAATAGATCAACAGATCTGTCCTAGTGTACAATAACATTACGCAAATAATAAGAAACGCATAATTTGAAAATTCCATGCAGAATGCGATGTTATGGTGAATTAATTAATTAAGGTCCAACATTAACGGTGCTATTTGAAAATGTTTGACATATAAAAATACTAAATAAGTGGTATTGTTCTTTTAGGCAGTGCACGTGAATAATGTTCAAATATATGAAACATAATCCTATTAAATGATAAGATTTTACCGGATTTTGTAAATCTTAGATGTAGATATGCAATAATGGATATATTTATGCATAATTAAATTCATGCATGTACCAAAATGCGATTATGCCTTTATTGATTGGAAGATTTTTTTAAATTGTGGCAAAATTGATTAAGGGTGCGTTTGAGAGTGAGATGTTGTAGATTTTAAACTGCAGCTGCTGTGAAGTAGAAGTCGATGGTATTTTATAAAGTCGACAGAACTTTTATAAAAGTAGAAGTCGATGGTATTTTATAAAGGTACTGTAACTTTTAAGCTGCAGCTGTTGATAGTGTTTGATAAATTTTAATAGCTGTGGAGTGGATGAATATTTGTAATAATTAATTTTAAATAACATTATTTTTAATTGTTAACAAATCAAATTATTTTTCATACTTCCAATTATTATATTGACATACAATTACGATTTATTACTTTACAAATTAAATTAATATTTAATAAATCAAATTTATTTTTTCACGCAAGTTGTAATAAATAATTTTTAAAACATATCATGGGGCCAATTATAAATAATTTTAAATAACTATTGTTGACAATGCCAACCGGGCAGTGTAATTTTGAAAATTATCCCAGTAGAATAGTTTTATTTTACTGAAAACTATTTATTTTGAAAACTATTGTAGATATGCAATAACGGATATGTTTATGTATAATTAAATTCATGCATGTGCCAAAATGCCATTATTAGTCTCCTGCCCTTATTAATTACAAGATAGTTTCAAATGGTGGCAAAATCTATTAATCTGGCATTAATCTTTCTTTGCCCATATAAATTCACTGGCTTCAGCTGACAATATTTTCACAACAAAATCTCAGTTTCAATATGATATATATGGAGAAGAAATATTGGGTAGAAATTTCTTCTCATCAAAATGTTGCTGATCATTCAATTGGAATTTCTAATTAGCTTGCTAATTAGGCACGATCGATCGTTGCTCATGACATTTCAAAAAATTTTGAGCTCATTGCATGCCCACTCCTCCCCAAGGTAAAAATTATAAGTTATTTATTAATAAACATTTGACCCGTGCAATTTCTCTTTTTGATTTGTTGTATTTGCAGAAAGAAGCTTGGATAGAGAAACAAGATAATGTCACCATCCAAGCAGATCTCGGAGTAGAAAATGAGATGAGCTGAGATTGGACTCTCTTGCAGAACTACATATTAAAAATGCAATTTCAGCTCAATTACAACAGCTAGCAACAAGAGGGACTTCAAGTGCCGGGAGAATCCAATTAATGCATGCGTGCATGCAGTGCCCATTCTACAAACGCAAATTGAAATTAGCTGGATTTCAGCTCAACTTGTTGGAAAAAGGGCAGTATTAGGTTTTCACCTTTGTAACTAATATGTTATCTATGGCTTTCAATGTAGTTAAAATAATTTTTCGTTTGCGAAAATTCATCTCTCGATATTGTCATTAACGAACGTTATTAGCATAATCTTTGAAGAGCTTTGAAGGAGACCCATTTCACTTCATTCACATTTCGCAAATAAAAATTAAAAACCAAAGTTGTATGTCTAAAATCAATAATAATAATAATAATAATAATAATAAAGGGACCAATTAACGAAATTATGTGAGTTAAAAGATAAAAAAAAAGTATAATATAATAAGTCAAGCTAAAAAAAAAAAAGATTGAAGTCCTTTTAAATATAGTTGAAAAATGAGAAAACATTTGATCACATAAGTCCAAATTAGATCAAGCCATGTAATATATAGTAGGTTTATCATTTATTTAGCTTTCCAATTGAGGGACATGTTACAATAATATTATTGGTGTAATGTATTGAAATAATTGTTATTCTTTTATTTGGATTACGCGTGCATATTATTGTTCATTTATCTCTCTCACACACCCACACATGCAGTACTGATTTATTCAAAGATTCTAAACCTTATTAAAGGAAAAGCTATTCTCATATGGTGCAATCGCATAATAGTATTACCCAGTGGTGAGGCTACATATGGACTGGGCCGGGCCACACCCCGTCCAAATCTTTGGCAAATTTACAAAAAATGCCATTATGAAAATTTTATAAAATTATCACTATTTTATTTGTAATTGTACCATTCTATTAATTTACAACTTTACTGTTCATATAAATAAATAAATAAAAGGGAACATTTACTCCACTCGAGATTCCAGAACGTGTTTTCTTTCTTGGCTTCTTCAGTTCTTCATCTTCATCTTAGTAAGAACAGATAATAAATTTATTTTTTATTCAATCACTTACAATATATTTATTAATTGTAAGGTTGTAAAGACTAAAGATCATATTCTTTAAGTCTTGTTCCAATTTCATTGTGTAAGATCAAGTTATTGTTAGGTCAAATGCAGATAATTTAACTATTAAATTTTACCATTAAATTGATTATTATTAGATTAGATATAGGTAATTTGAAATTGGTTATTGATAGAGATAGATCATAGATTCAATCCAGTATATTATATATGATATTAATTTGTTAATTAAACTTATTCTGTGGCTTATGGATAGTGTCAATGTATCATTGTGGCAGGCTGGCAATTGTATGGCTTTTGTTAGTGAATTTGTGATTGCTTTTTTTTTTTAACTTCTTTTATGTTTCTCTTGTTTCGATTGCAACGACTAGATGAGCATAGATACCTCTTCAAAATAAGATATAGGAGGAGTTTTTATCAAATTGTATGATTATTTATAATGAAAGAAAATTTGTAGATACCATTAATTCTCGAAAATATGGTAAGGCACAATTCAAATAATGTTTAATCGTAATTGAATTTCTTTTTGGATATTATATATTTTCTTATGTATTAATGAAATTTTCTTTAAGATTTATATTTTTAATTGAGATAATATTTTGACTTAGAAAAAATTTAAGCCACCCAAAAATTTTTTTTGGCTTTGCCCATGGTATTACCCTATTACATTATATGGTGTAATAACTCTCCTCAGACTTTAACAAAGTACAATATATATATATATATATAGTTATAGTTATAGTTATAGTTATAGTTATAGTTATAGTTATTCTCTAATGAGAATATTTACATTTTAATAAAGTGAGGTTGTCAAAAAAAATAAAAAAACACATATTTTAATACACTAATAGACAAAAAAAATATAATTTCAATGTATTGAAATTTTTTTTTTTTTGATGACATCTTTACTTTCATAAAGTGATAATGTCCTCACTAGAGAAGATATATAAATACATTTTAAGGTGATTGATTCTGTTGTTGAATGCGTAGCAAATTTAGGATTGACTCCAGCCGCTTATGTTTGGCCTGATTTGTTTGTTCTTTTTCTTTTGTTATAAAGGTTATGCATTTATCTTAAAAAATAAAAAATAATGATACATGTACAAAAGGCACAAAAGATAATGAAATTATTCTCTATAGTTAATTATTTTTAATCTTTGAGTTATGGTTTCTTATTTTTGGGCTATTTTTTTTATGTACACATCACTGTTAAAAAAAGTTGTATTAAAAGATAAGATTTAACCAGATTTTGTAAATCTTATCTGTAGATATGCAATAATGAATATATTTATGAATCATTAAATTCATGCATGCATTGCATCAATATGCCATTTTAAGTCACCGGCCTTTATTAATTAGAAGATTTTTTAAAAGTGTAGCAAAATCGATTAATCCGGCACTACTCAATTGCCCGCGCATATAAATTCACTGGCTTGCAACAAATATTCTCACAACAAAATCTCCTTTTCAAAATGATATGGAGAAGAAATACTGGCTTGAAAGTTCTTCTCATCAATATGTCGATGATCATTCAATTAGAAATTTTATTAGCTTGCTAATCAAGCATGATCGATCGCTGTTCATGACATTTCAGAAGACTTTTATCCCATTGCCTACTCCTCCTTAAGGTAAAAAAAAATCAAGTTATTTATTCACGTTTAACACGTGTAATATTTCTTCTATAATTTTTTAATATTTGTGTCTTTTTTGACGCGTGTTTTCTTAATACTAAATTTTACATAAAATTACATCATTTAATTGTTGTATTCGCATGCAGAAAGAAGCTTGGAGCGATAAACAAAAATAAATTCATAATCCAAGCACTCCAAGGAGTAAAAAATGAGCTAAGATTGCACCCTCTTGCAGAACTACATCAAGGCTGCAATTTCAGCTCCATGTGTGCATCAAGAACAGGAGGGAGTTAAAAGTGCCTGCAGATTCTACATACTCAAATGGAAATTACCTAGATTTCACCTCAACCGGTTATTGGAAAGCCCCGGGATATATGTTACAAATTAAGAGGGCAATATTGGGTTTTTCACTTTTGTAACTAATATGTTGTCTGTCTTTCAAATTTATTAATAAATTTTTTTTTTTTTGTTTAAGAAAATTTCTCTTTCAATTCTTTCATTAATGAATTTTATATATAGCCAAACATTTTAAGTGCCTTGAACGGGAAGTACTACCCACAAATACAAATTAAAAAGGAGATCAATCCAACAAAATTATACAAAGCAATCATAATGAAGTTCTAAATCCATTCCGGAACACCAAAATCGTAGTTCTTTGAGAAATATTTTTCTCTTTTATGATTTTTTAATTAAGAATAGAAATTTTTAAAACATAGAAATTTTTAAAACTTGAACACTCACAAAAAATATATATATATATAACGAAACTGTTGATTCTCCATTTGCGAAACTGATTCTATCAACACGTAGATTTTTCAATAATTAGAGTAGAATAATATATTTTATTTCGCATCAACTCGCGATTGAATTTATTGGATCAGTGTTGTTAACAATCACTAATAACACATGAGACTTCTTGATTGATCAACAAAATCTTATCTTAATTAATTAAAATCTTGAAAAAAAAATTGATCGCATTAGATTATGCCACATGTTATCATTTTTAAATGTTAAATGTTTCTTAAGAGTAAGATACTAAAATGTCCTACCTATATTAACAAAACATAATATCGGTTTATAATTTTTTTAAAAATTTTGGAGTATATTTGTACACTAAGGTGCTGTTTATTTTTTATCTGAAATCTGAATTTTAATTATTTTAAGATATCTAGAATTTTTAGTTTATTTGTTTTATATAACTAATGTCTGATTATAAAATAATTAGATATGAATGAAAAAAAAGCTAAATATTATGATTTTTATCTGAATGCAAAACATCTTAATGGAATTTTAATATTCTCTTTTAGTAATACCCTTATTAGATACATTTATTTCCTACTATATAAATTATCCTTTATTTTTTTATTTTTTCAATTTTTTTGTTTTGTTTTGTGTGAATTCAACTACCAATTTTTCTTTTTTATTGTGAATGAGAATTTTAAACATAATAGGACTTTATGTGAGTGTGTTTTGTAATAGTTTTATCTCTTTGTACTTATAATTACTATTTCTCTAATAATTTTGAATATTATTTACTATATTAATTTTAATTCAAATGATTAAATAATTCTTGGTTGGCTTCCATAATTAACAAGAGAAAAATCATATAATATACTAAAATAACATATATTAATGCGAAAAAAATACACGTATTAGATTTTTTTTTATTTTTCATGCTTAGTTAAGGTACACATTATCAAAGTTTTTATTAATCAAATAATTTATTCATAACTTGTCATATGTTTAATAAATAAATATAAGTATAGTTAATAATTATGAGGTTATAAATGTAAAAATATCATATTTCAGATTTTTTTTTAAAAAATAACTTTACGATTATATTTAGAAATTGAAAAAAAAATAAACATGTCATTCATATATATGCGTTCATACCTATTTAGACTTTAATTAAATTTAAATCTATTTAGATTTTATATATAAAAAAAAAAACGCGGCCTAAGACAAATCTTCACTATACTCAATCAATACATATATTTTTGAGCTATACTCCATGAACTATTCTATTATAATTGAATGGATTAATCTTTAGTATATTTCTAATTTGTAATATATTATAATTCCAAAAAATATTTAATATTAATTAATGATACCATACCCAAAAACAAAAAGTTAAAAAAATAAATAAAATGCATATAATTTGAAATACGTCTATATTTCTTCAAAAAAGAAAAAAGAATACGGAATATATGTCAGCAGTCTACATTTCCGACGTGGCGCAGTTCTACTGGTTAGTCATACGTGCCTCTCCGCAACGAAACTTCCTGAGCTCCAACCTTACTCCCCCGCTCTTCCACAGTCCTGTTTGTTTCCCCTGAAAACTAAATAAGGGGGAAAAAAATAAAAATAAAAATAAACTAAAAAGAAATTTAAGAACCATGGCGGTTCGAGCCACGGTGTCACGGTTTCCATCCGACCCGGACGCGCAAGAAGCTTCGGGTCTGCCATGGGGCGTGACGGTGACGCCGTTCGCGGCGAAGGACGAGAACGGCGCAGCTCCGGTCTACGGATCCGACGGGCATATGCTTCCTCGTTGCGAGAACTGTTATGCATACTTCAACACGTACTGTGAATTGGAGCAATGGGCCTGGACTTGCTCTCTCTGTGGGTCCCTCAACGGCCTCTCTTCTCAGGCCATTGCCAAATACTCCCATCCTCAGTCCTGCGCCGAGATGATCTCCTCTTTCATTGATCTTGACTTGCCCTGTAATTCTTTTCGGACAAAAATTGAAACCTTTGTTTATTAGAATTTTGTTTGTTTTCGTTTCTTCCTTCTTCTTTTTTCTCATAATGTTGCTGCGCTGCGTTTCAGTGGAGGGTTCTGAGGAAGAGACGATGCAAGCGCGTCCGGTTTATGTTGCTGCTGTTGATTTGTCATGTAAGATTTTGTTAATTGCTTTTTTACTGTTGTTTTATAATCATGTTTATAGTTTTACTCATTCAGTTACTTGAGTCAATTAGATGAACATTATGATGCTAATTGTTCGAACTGAAAGTAATTTTGACTTGATAGAAGCTGAATCTTGGATCTCCTTGTGTTTCTTAGATTTTTTTTTACTACTTCTGTTGCTAGTATATGTTCGAATGAAAGATACTGTTAGGTTATTTTTATTGTAGAAACATGTATGGAATGTGAATTTCATAAGTGGCAGTAAATTGCTATGCATTGGAAGATTTCTATGTATTACAATTTCATTGATAAAATCATAGTGAGAATGTATTAATTGTTTTCAGCTGATATCAATTGGAATTCAGTTTGATTAGGGATCCTCGTTCCTTTGTAATTTGCATTTTTTTTTCTTCTTCTGTTAATTTTATGTTGATGATGCTACTCATTGTTGCCTCTCCTTTTGTGCTTAATTATATCTAGCCTAGCCTAAGCTCTTTATCATGAACAACATGATAATGACTAGTATGTATCATTGTGATACTCTCGATAATATGGGGAAAAAATTATGCCAAATAACATAGAATGAATATGAATATTGGGCTCGTTCACATAACAATTCATGATAAACGTAATAAGAAATGACAGTGTTGGTCTTTTACTTGATAAATCTGATTTAATAACGTAACTTTTAATTAGAAATTGTGGTGATTGATTCTCACTTTACATACTTTACTTGGAGCTTATACTTCATTTAAAATATGATTATTCTTTTTTGTTAGAACAGTAACATCTGTTTATTTTTTTTGTGTGCATGTGTAACATTGTGTATGCATATAATATTTTAATTATCTTGTATTTATCTGCAGCTTCAGAAGAATTTTTAGAACTCACTAGAAGTGCACTGCAGGCAGCTTTAGAAGGTTTGCAACTGCCCATTCAAAATGATTTTCTGATCTCTCTTCTGTATGAGCTTTGCCTTAGAAGCGTGGACTTTTCTTTCATTTTGTTTTTCCTCTTTTGCAGCTGTTCCGTCTGGTGCGCTCTTTGGGCTGGCAACTTTCAGCCATAAAATAGGACTGTATGATGTTCAAGGGGCTATTCCAGTTTTAAAGAATGTCTTTATTCCCTCAGATACAGAGGACACCCTGTCACTTGACCTTGAAGATGTCATGCCTTTGTCACAATTTTTGGCTCCAGTATGTTAGTTAGGGATATCTCTCCATCCTTTCTCCCTTGTGTTTGTTTCACATTGCCATGGCCATTGCTCAATTAGAGCTAAATGGCTAAAGGGTCTTTTGCTGAGCCCATGTGCCCAAGATGAGGAATAGTTGACTAGTCTTCTTTATTATTCAGTGTTTTGATTGTCTGGACCCGTGTTATTAACTGAAACCACACTCATGCCATGTGATTTTTCATCAGTGCAGTCCTAAGTTCAGAAAATTTGCTGCAGGTGGAAACTTTTAAGGAAAATATCACATCTGCGCTTGAAACACTGAGGCCAACAACGTCATGGGAGAGAACTACGGGAGCAGCTCAAGGACTAGATGGTGTCTTAATGGGTGGGAGAGGTTTTGGTCTGGCAATGGAATCCCTTTTCAATTACCTTGGATCAGAATATGGAAACACATTTGCACTAGGTAGGTGACAGAGTTTTGAAGCTCCTTTCACTCATTATCAAGCTTGGATTATGTTCCTGAAGACCCTGCTTTGAAACACATGATTTTGCCTTGCTCTTTTGATCTTGTTCTTTCTAAGATATGATAAATATTATTTGTCTCCATTGAACATGAATGCAGCCAGAGTGTTTGCCTTTCTATCTGGTCCTCCTGATCATGGAGCTGGGCAACTGGATACACGAAGGTATGGTGAACAGTATGCTAGTAAAGGAGAGGATGCAGACCGTGCTCTACTTCCTGAACAGACACCATTTTATAAAGATCTGGTAAGTTTGATTTGGATTTTGTTTACTTGAACAATGGTCATGTGGTTTTTGAACTGTAGCATTAACATTTATTTCACAGGCTGCTGTCGCTGTTCAAGCAGGTGTTTGTGTAGACATATTTGCCATTACAAATGAATATACAGATTTGGCATCCCTGAAGTTTCTTAGTATTGAAAGTGGAGGCTCATTGTTTCTGTATTCAAGCACTGATGATTCAACTTTACCTCAGGACATGTAAGTGCCAAAACGTCGTAGTGGAATGTTCTGGGATCCCAGTGACTCTTAAAATGGCATTATATGATCATAGTTTTCAAATTAAGATAGTGCTAAGATTTAAAAATGCATTATGGCAAAATAAAGGGCTTACTTTCATAGATGGTATAAAATATTAATATGTCGGCTCCAAAGTAAGTTCATTTTTCACTCTCTCTTATTTAAGAAATGACCAGACATGGTTCATTTTCAAATAATCTATCATCCAGAAGATAATCTTGGAAATATTGTTCTTTCTGCAGCTACCGGATGCTAAGTAGACCATATGCTTTTAATTGTATAATGCGGCTGAGGACATCTTCTGAATTCAAACCTGGGCATTCTGTAAGTAAGACTATATGTGTGTCTATGGATCATATTTTTCAGGGTTTAGTACTGGTATATGCTTATGACATTTGCATTTTGCAGTATGGCCATTTCTTCCCTGATCCACAATATGAAAATGTTCAGCACATTATTTGTTGTGATTCTTATGCAACGTATGCTTATGACTTTGATTTCGCCAATGCCGCTGGTTTTGCCAGGTACAATTATGTCATGATGTACTTGATACACATCAGAACGATTTATTACTTCCTATAATTTGTTTAGATTATCAATTGGTTTGTTAAATGTTATCTCATTATGCAGACATACTTCTGAACAACCTATGCTACAGATTGCATTTCAATATACAGTTGTTGTGCCTCCTGAGGAACTTTCAAGTGAAGGATTGGGTTCTGTAAGTAGGTATGGTTAATCTAATAGAAAGCTTTCCTCAAGTTGGTTTACCACTCATTTTGTTTATGATATTTTTTCTTTTTCAGTTTTATGTGAATGTCAATCTTTTATATATTATTCTGAGTATGTTTGTAGGATCTCCCTCTGTCAACCCTTGCATGTAAATGTCTGGAGCATGCTATTAGTTTTGATTGTGATGGTTCTGCTCCTTTTCATTACAATTTTGCAATATCAACTTTTGATACTCTACAGTTTAAGAGGAGTCTTTTGTTTGCACAGATTTGCTTCTGTGGCCGTTCAATTTTCATTTGGCCACATCTTGCTTGCCATACTTTACTACCCCTTTAGAACTTTTAGTCTTAACTTGACATTATGTTTATGCAGAGGCAAACATTCCCTAAAACGACGACTAAGGATTAGGACATTGCAATTTGCAGCTGCTCAAAACATTAATGAAGTTTATGACAGTGTTGACCCGGAAGCTGTTTTGTCAGTACTTGTGCAGAAGGTATTTTTTTCTCCCTTCCATCACTCTCAATAATAAAGAAGATAATGATATAAATGAATAAAAAGGAGGAAAGAAAAGATTTAGCTGGTGCCATATTCCTTTTGTCAAACTTTTCAAGGTCCGACAAGACCCTGTTAATTCTGGTAGTTGACTACATATCTATGTGTTTGTCTTATCAATTAATCTAATTGTAGACATGAGTGGAAAAGGATTTATGGGGAGGTTTGGAGTAAATAGAAATCCATTTAGCCTTGCACAATGGCATAGTGCTAACATCTTCCTTTAATTTGGGCTCTAATAATCCTTAAGGAATACTATGCTTGCCTGGTGCTGATTGTCAGCAAATACGATTTGGTGGAATGCCCGGACATAATCATGATAACTTCTTAGTTTTTTGGTCAATGTTGCATGATTAAGCTGTGATGTTCAATTGAGTGGTGTAAAGACCTTTGGATTCAACCAAGTAGTCTGGGGTTCAGTCCCACACATGTCCTGATCACTAAGGCTGTAGAGTACGAAGAAAGTTTATTTCTTTCTTTAATAATGAAAATTGCTTTCTGACTGTCAGTAAATGTACTGTTTGTTTAAATAGGTCATATTAGCCTCTCTTGAGCAAGGAGTTCGGGAAGGCAGGATATTGCTTCATGATTGGCTAGTAATCCTTACAGCTCAATACAATGAAGCTTTTAAACTTGTTCAGCACAATATTGGAAATTCAGTAACTTCTCAGATTGATGTTGAATTCCTACAATGCCCCCAACTACAGCGTTTACCTCGCTTGGTTTTCGCATTGCTTAGAAATCCTCTTCTTCGATTCCATGAAGAAGGTGTTCACCCTGATTATCGGATTTATCTGCAGTGTCTTTTCAGGTATTTCATATTCTCATTATGACATTAAGGTTTTCTGAGCAATCAGGAGTTGATTTTTATTATCAGGAAAAGGTGTGAGTTTAGTTGTCCCTGTAGTTCAGGATTTGAAAATTTATGGATTTAAGAATTTTGAGAGTACGACAAAGAATTTTCAAAACACAATGTCCTTAACAAAACAGCTAGTCATTCCCCTTTCTTTTATTATTATGCAGCAGACATCTAAAAATTTGGCATATGCAATTATGTGTACCGTGTTTTGTGACCTAATTTATCCTTCTTTTAATTTTTGGTTCTTATCTTTACTGTAGGAAACTACAGATTTGTTGTTCAAGCTTGTACAATTATTCTGGCTGTTACTATTGATTTGTCATATTTTATACAATGTCTCTTTGGAGGATGTTTTTGACGTCCACAATTGTAGTTCATTGATGACATTATCATGTGAATCGTTGCCCTATGCAGCGCACTCGAACCAAGTTCTCTTCAGCGTGCTGTTTATCCGCTGCTTACTTCATATTCTATACCAGATAAACAAGCATTTCCGCGCCATTCACTGAGTCGTGCTGCATTGATCACTAGTGGCAGTCCAATATTTTTGCTCGATGCTTTTACAACTATAATTGTATTTTATTCTTCTACAGCAGACCCTACACTTCCTTTTCCTCCACCCCAGGATTGTAAGTTCTCCCTCATTTCTTTAGGGTTTATATAAGGATACCATTTTCCTCTGTTTTACGTATAAAATTTCATTTTCTCAGGTGTGTTACGGACAACAATCAACAAAATGAAGCAAGAGAGAAGTATCACTCCTAAGCTCATATTTATCCGGGGAGGGCAGGATGATGCTACAATTTTTGAGAACTATCTTATCGAGGAACAGGATGTAGACGGAAGTGGCCTCACCAGTGTCATGGGTTTTGTTTCCTTCCTTGAAGAAATCAGCCAGAGTGTTGTGGAATACATGAAGTAGAAGTCCCATGCCAGATACTACTGGCAAGTCATGCCATCCATTCTGGAAACAGTAAAACTTTCACATTCATCAGACATGCATATAAACCAGCCAAAGAAATAGGCTAATATTTATACAAATGAATTTACTTCCAACACTGTCTGGTCAATTTAGATTGGGAAGTTCAATATTTTGTTTGATCCAAGTTGGAAATGGTTCTTCGAGAGTAATGTGTACCATTCTTCGGCCTTGCAAATTTTATAGAGAGCACATTTAGGAACACATATATTCATCATTTTGTAAAACAAAAGTAGCACAGATTCAGCTAATTAGCTGACTGTACTAATTATTCTAAGGCTCTTTTTCAATTTCCTCAAAATGTGTTGGAATGAAACTCTATTTTCAGTTTGATTAGGAATGGTAACTACCATTTGAAAATTTTCTTTTCGGGTTGAACTTTATTTTTGTTAAGGACTGCATTGTATAATTTTTCCTTTTACCCTGAAATGCTGCATTTCATTCATTGTGTTTTGACGTGTAATTTTGTCAAATGGTTCAAAGTGATTCCAGGTTGGTCGAATTTAGCTCGTCATTCGTCGTTGAATTTGTGTTTCTTTATTTTCAAATCGTTGTCATCTGTAGCTATATTCCAAGGGTCTATTAGGAATTTAAATATATACACTTACATTTACAATTCCAGTGATGAATTTATTTATATTTAAATGAGGGGGACTGTGACTTTCTCCCTAATATTTTTTATTTTCACAGCCACTTAACCCTAACAATTTTGGTTGTTATCAATATAACATTAGACAGTGCATTAAAATAACTATAGAAATAATTGTTAAGATAATTTTAAATGCAAAAATGGCAATGTCTTAGATGGATTTTCTTTTCTTCAATAACGCACCGCATACTAGTAAAGTTCGAAACTAAAATTTAAATATTAAGAAACCATACTTTATTATTAGAACTAGACATTCCCTCTCCAAAAAAATAACAATACCACTCTAAATAAATGAAGTTATGTTAAAATTAATTATTTTAAAAAAATTAGAATTATTAAAAGTGTTTTTGAAATGAACATTTATATATATTCTATAATGAGATGCTAAATTTCCTTTAAATATCTACTTTGCAGCAAGATCTTTATTATCTATTTTTGTCAAACAATTTCCTTTTCCTTACTAAACTTGGGGTGAAAAACAAAATTAAACTGCTTTCATCAAAATTCAAATTCTTTTAAAAGATTATATTTCATGAAAATTGAACCCTCAAGTCTCATTTGTACTATATGATCGCCAATCATTTAACTGACGGGCTAAATAAAAGAATTCTCCATAAGTAAGATAACGATGAATACAACATTCTTTTAATGATAAATTTATTATTATTCAATTTAACTGTCGCTCTCTCTGGGTTCTGTCCCCTTTACAATTGCGTTAAATTGGGCTGAGAGAGTACTGTTTAATTTAGTTTAATTTAATTTAATTTATTTGATTTTTTTCGCATGCAACACGACTAATCGTCGTTTTGACAGTCATCCGCTGGTCAACTTTCTCTGCAAATCTTCGCCCTTTCGCTTCTCCGGTACTCTCTCTCTCTCTCTCTCTCTCGCGTTAGGGCTATGGCTTTGCATTTTTCTTTATTTTGTTATTATTATTATTATTATTTTTTGGGTATGATATGGGTTTTGTCCAATTTCATCTGGGTGTTAATAAATATTAGTGGGCGTAATTTATTAGTGAGGATTGGAGTAGGAAATTGTAAAAGTTGAAGTGAGTTAGGAATAAACCGTTTTGAGGCTGTTCATTGTAGAGTCAACCCATCCCTAATATTAAAATTTACTTTATTTTTAGCTAGGGAATTGCTCTAGATTTTAAATGCAGTAACAAATAAAACTGTTAGGAAGGCAAAAGAATAGAGATAAATTTAAGTGGATGCGAGTTGCAATGCCTTGATAGCATCGTAAAGCTTATGGGTTCATTGTTTAAGTTAATTTACATCATAGCTTGATGATGGATGATTCTAATGAGTATTCAGTATTGCAATCCTTTACCCGGTTCAGGATAATATATCATGTGTTTTTGTGTTATAGGAAATTCTTCATTTATTACATTGTTAGTTGGGGTATTGAAAATATTCTGTTTATTGAATCTCTTGTGTGTCGTTGGTTGAAGAGTCTGGATTATTGATGACTAGAGAGTCTGGATTATGTTTATGGAACTAGCAAGTGTGATCGTCTGAATTCTGATTTTGTTTACTGCATTTTCAAATCACGCCTATAAATGTCCATCCCAAAATCCCTGTCTCAGTTACCATGCATTAATCCTTTACAGGGTAGGTGCAGTGATTGTCACATTTAGTTTGAACCTGGTATATTTTCTTTTTTGTGAGATTGGAGAATGTTGTGGTTTGGTTCTCCTTTTAGTTGCTGCAGTCTCATTCCTTTTTTTTTTTTTTAATAATGACTGAATAATAAAAATCATGGAAACGTCTTTGTTGTGTTGCCTTTGCATTATCTTGAAGCATTATAGTTGTATGCATACTTCAGTTTTTATCTCTAATTTAGTTTCATATTTCTTTTACATGCCACTTCCTTGTTATTCGCACTTTTGTTAAGGGGTTACATTTAGCCCTTGGAATGAAGCTGATTAAAGCTTAACTTGCCAATATCTCTTGTTTTTGGCAGCACTCTTGTTCTGTTTTCAACAAATTGATTTCTTGATATTTTGCACCACCTTCATAAGCCTCATAATTATCACTCAGATATCTCTTTTGCCTGTCTCATTTACAACTACTACTAATGTTAACATTATTCCTTTAGTACAAATTTCTCTCACACTGCAACACCCTTGAAACTTATATAATGACACGTTTCAGTTGAGATTCATGCTCTGCAACTCCTTTTGGCCATTCATATTGTTGCCTCCTTTCAATATGTCTATATTTCTTCCCATGAATTCTTCTGGCCTCTGTACCTTCTTCACAGTTGCCTTGCAAGCTTGTATAGTTAGATACATAGAATGCCAAGGGAAATGGAAAGTGCGCCTGCTGCTGCTGAGCCAGTGGAACTTGAAAAGCCAGTTGGGTCTGATGAGAAGGTTAATTTTGATGAAGACAATGATCCTGAAGAGACAATGGAAGAAGAATATGAGTATGAAGAAGTAGAGGAAGAAGAAGAAGAGGAAGTAATAGAAGAGGAGGTGGAAGAAGAAGTGGAAGAGGAGGAGGAGGATGCTGATGCTAGGAAAAGCGGTGATATGCAAATTGAAGATGAGGATGAGAAGAAAAAACATGCTGAGCTTCTTGCTCTTCCTCCCCATGGTTCTGAAGTGTACATTGGTGGCATTCCTCACGATGCTTCTGAGCACGACTTGAGGGATTTTTGTCAGTCCATTGGAGAAGTTACTGAGGTAATATTTATCTTTGTATAGAAAGTACCCTGTTTTCTGCTCTGTGTCAATACTTGAACTAATCCTATTTCATCTATGACAACAGGTCAGAATTATGAAAGGCAAAGATTCAAGTGAGAACAAGGGATTTGCATTTGTGACCTTTAGAAATGTGGAATTGGCCTCCAAAGCTATTGATAAGCTAAACAATACTGAATTTAAGGTTATTTAACCTTCTGTGTCAGACCTATATTGTCTAGTCTCTACCTGACTTTATGTGATGATTTGACTTGAAAGAAAAGTGTTGTATTCTTATCTTGAAAATATAGAAGACAGTATGTTTATAGTTCTTTCTTCTCATGTTCTTTCACTTTATTTTTCTTCATTTGTCTTCAATAGCTATGTCTTTA
Source organism: Atalantia buxifolia (assembly GCA_030444775.1). NCBI lineage: Eukaryota > Viridiplantae > Streptophyta > Magnoliopsida > Sapindales > Rutaceae > Atalantia > Atalantia buxifolia. The sequence continues at coordinate 12,122,252 of CM059838.1, forward strand.
AGAAGTACTTAGTAGTTTGTTGTAGTTTTTAAACACCTTGCTGTATTCTCTCCTTCTCTCAGGGTAAAAAAATACGATGTTCTACCTCTCAAGCAAAGTATCGGTTGTTCATTGGTAATATTCCTAGAAACTGGGGATCAGAAGATCTGCAAAAGGTTGTGTCAGAAGTTGGACCTGGAGTAACTGGTGTGGAACTAGTGAAGGTTGGTGTTATGTTGGGCCACTTTCAACTTTGGTTGTTTATTTGTTTGAGATTTTTTATTGACATCTTTTCTTTCTTGTGATCTGACTGACTAGTAATTCCCTTAAAAGATTAAACTCATGCCACTGCATGAGGTTTTTAGTTATTTTTTTAATAGATTTAAGCATATTCACTCATGGTCAATTCTTTTGACTGGTGACAGGATATGAAGAACTCGAGCAACAACAGGGGTTTTGCCTTCATTGAGTACCATAACCACAAATGTGCTGAATATTCAAGGCAGAAGATGACTAACCCAAATTTCAAATTAGGCACTAATGCTCCAACTGTGAGCTGGGCTGACCCTCGAAATGCCGATTCTTCTGGTGCTTCTCAGGTCTTGTTTAATTGTTTTTTGTTTCATCAGGAGATTGGCTTTTTCATCAGATTACAGCAGTTATGTTATGTTACATGAACCATTATTTATCTTTTAACTTCGTAAGCTGGTATTCTATGTTGGTGAAGTATCATGACTTCTTCCATTTTCTTTTAAAGACCTTGGGACATAAGTTATCGCCTTTTGTTGCAAATTTTTTTCTGACATTCCTTGCTTTATGAAGTATGAATATTGTCGTGAATATTGTCAATTTTACTTGAAGCTGTCTTATACAGGTTAAGGCAGTTTACGTGAAGAATTTACCAAGGAATGTTACCCAAGACCAGTTAAAGAAGCTCTTTGAGCACCATGGGAGAATCACAAAAGTGGTTGTCCCACCAGCAAAGCCTGGACAGGAAAGGAATAGGATTGGTTTTGTACATTTTGCAGAGAGGTCTAGTGCCATGAAGGCACTGAAGAACACTGAAAAATATGAACTTGATGGTGATCATTAGCTTATAATCTTATTGGCATCATTTGTGTTCTAAAAGCCTATTAACTATCAGTAATTTTTGACTGGTTTGCTGTGATGGTCAGGCCAAGCTTTGGAGTGTTCTCTTGCAAAGCCACAGGCAGATCAGAAGTCAGCTGGAGGGTCAGTTTCCCAGAAGCCCAGTTTACTTCAAAGTTATCCACCTCATATTGGTTATGGTTTAGCTGGGGGCACCTATGGTGCTCTAGGTGCAGGGTTTGGAGCTGCAGCCTTTGCCCAGGTGAGAAGATGTGTGTGTGTGTTTGGGTGCTTCTTCAGTTCTGAGTCAAAACTTTGCTTGTGTAATATTTGCATTTAGAGCCTTTCATTGCATGAGAATCAATCAATTCATGTTTATTGCTAGTTGCTTGGTACTTAGGCCATGGTTTTGTCAAATATTTCTTATCTTGTGTGCTTTTTCATTGAGATTTGAAAAGAGTTAGGATAATGGCGAAATAGTGATAAATGGCTTGCTGGGATTGATTTCCTCTTGCTGAAATAAATTTCTTCTTTGGTACATTAGCAGCTTCATAGTTGTGGGTATTCGTAGACAATGCTGGTGTGCATTAAAAAGTAATAGTTTGCAAACCATTTTAGCGAGCTTGTGTAATATAATTGATTACAAATTATAATTATTTAGTGTAACCACTTGGTCTGAGCACTTCCTTTGGTATAATTATTGGTTTTTATTGGTTGCTTTATGCACTTTACTTTAATGCCTATTACGGTGGACGGTGTGCTGTAGGATTTTCTCAAATTTCTAGGTTTTCCATCATGCTCAGTGTCACTATGAGTTGTTTATGGCATAAACAAGTAATTCAGTCTTTAATGGGCTACAATATAAGTATGTATTGTTGAGGTTGTGAAATTTTTAAAAGTTGAGTGTGCATATTGAAGTAGTAAATTAGTTATTTATTTTTTTTTTTCTTCCTATTTCTTTTAAGTAATTTCATTTAAGGTTAACATGCAATACTTATAATGATACATTTAAACTCCTGTCGTGATTCCTGGTCAAAAGCTTTACAATGCTAGGATGACTGATTGCACTTTGTTCTCTTTATTGCATCCCAGAAGGTCTTTCATGTTTAATGTAGTGGTGACAATGGTAGTAGAACTGTGTTGTGAGTCTGTAATTGGAGGCTGTATTGCCCTTTATTCTTATTTCCATTTCTTTATTTAAATGATCACTTGTAATTTTACACTAAATTGATTTTGTCTGATAAATATGTATGCTTCTTGCAGCCCTTGGTCTATGGAAGAGGAGCAAGTCCTGCTGGCATGGCAATGATGCCAATGCTTCTACCTGATGGGCGTATTGGATATGTCTTGTAAGCATGATTGCATCACTTTAGCTACAATGCATAGTTTAGGAAAATATATTAAATCCACCGTTAGGAAAACTGAACTTTTTAAATGGAAGTTACTGGCTGTATGCACATATAATTTTAAATTTTACGTGAATAAAATTACAGCTGGCTGTGACACCGATACCCGGTTTATCTGTGCCATTTTAAACGGAAGCTCTTGCTGTTTTTCTCATTGTAGACAACAGTCTGGAGCCCAACCACACAGCTTGCCAGCACATCATGGGAGTAGTGGTAGAAGTAGTAGTGGAAGTCGCAACAAAGGAAGCAGTTCAAGCCGGGGGAGGCACAGTGATGGTGGCCATGGGCAACGATATCGTCCATACTAGTAGCGTTTTTAAAAAAGCCTATAATTATAGATTGGGAATGTGTCTGCATTACTTTACTGTTCTCATTGTAAAGTCCTAAGATTTTCAGGCATCTGATTGTGGCAACATCTTATTATTTAATAACGTGGTTCTGGTATTAGTCTTCTAGTTTCATATTGTCTTTGTACTTAAAATACCATGCACATTTGGTTTCCCAGTACATTTATATTTGTCCTAATTAGGAAGGCAAATGCAATCGTTCTTTGTGCAATGCAAGGCTCCGTTCGGAAACCCAAATGTACAAATCTAGCTTATTCTGTCATTGAACGCTAAGCCCATCTAATTTGCCCACTGCTTTGTAGCTGAGTTGCATTTGCAGCCAGTTTCCAAGAACACGTGAGAGTGGCTAGAATTAAGTTTCCCAATCAACGAATTGCATAGGTTTTGGGGAATTGAACTTTACATTGTCTCCTAAACCACGCGCCTTTTATCATAGCGATTAACGGAGGAGTTAGTAAATGAATTAGCTAAACTCTGAAAAAATGTTAGTTAATGTATCAGCAACCGGCATCTGTCAGCTGGTGATCCATAAGAAGTCAAGCTTACACTCTCCATGGACTATGGACAATGCAAGTTATCCAAGTAACTTGATTGATCTTCATGGATACATCAGCAAAATGACTGGAATGTTGAGATAAACAAAAAAATATTGTAGTATCTCGAAAAGAAAAAATGTAAAATTTTACAGGCGCAATTCAGTGTCTTAGATAAATGGCCTCTCTTTAGCCACCTCTGCAGCAAATAGAAAAATTAATGCTTGTTTAGTCTTACAAGATCAACCTACAATAGAGATTACATCTTATGGAGATTTCATCTAGATTATTATTCTACAATTCAGTTTTCTTGGAATGTAGATAATATTGTTCTTGCTCACTCCTTTCCACCAGAATCATCCTCCTCTTCATTCTTTTTATCTTTTTTAGTTTTACCACAACTTTTCTTTGATGCCTCACCTTCTACTTTCTGTTTCTTTTTCTCTTCTTTTGACTTCAACGTTCCGGCTCTCTTTCCAGCATTCTTCTGCCTAAATTCTGAATGGAAACCAAGGATCCATCAATCACTCAAAACAGGGGAAAAAGAAGTTCAGTCAATTGTTACAAATAGAGAGTTGATTCCGAGCATATTCACACCAAAGTCAAACTCAATTTCGGGCATGCATCATCCCACCATTAACAAGATTAAAACAGTTGAGTAGCTCTATTAGGTGGGATTGGAGATCATTAGAGGTTGCAGCAGGCCCCAGCTATAAAAAAACCAATGTTACCACAACAAACTGTTTGCAGGTTATAAACAAGGCATCCTAAGATTGCTTTATGGCAGAAACAAAAGGTTACCAAGGTAATCAGCCCTCACCATGCAAATGTAGACAAGCACATTTCCCTCCTTAAAAATAGTCCAAATGTTAACACAGAGGGAAGCATTTCAAAGTATGCATGTTGTTCAATTAGTGCTTGTTATAAGGGTCATGTAGTCGAAAGGTCAAATGGTTCTGATGAACGAGCAGGAAACAAGATATCTCTCTACCTTAGAGTCAAAATACATGCTCCTATTGCAAAGTATCAACATACAAGAGATAACATGCGTAACTGACATATATGTCTTAAGCAAGAGAGGTATAGCATCAGCTGAAAAGTTTTCGCTTAAACAAGCAGAAAGACACTAGAAAGATACAAGATGTACCATTCAAATATGATGCAGTGACCAATGATTCGTCTTACATGGTTTCCTCAGGTAAAAAAAAAGAGGATTTGAAGCAACCACCTTTTGGGAGACAATTTGTTTTGCTAAAAACACACCTTATTGCTTATCATGTTTCTGTTGATAAACCGGCCATGACTTAAATCAAAACTACTTTCCCGTCAGACTAAAAGTTATTTTGCTCCTGATACAGGTGTACCCTTGACAGATGTTGAGGGTGATCACTATGACTATTTCATAACAAAAATATATTAAAGCTATTAGTCTACCAATCTTTTATATTTGACTAACTCAAAGATAATTCACACGCTGCTCAATTAAAAATTTCAGTCATTAGTTAGAATACATTTTATCAGAATCAAGTGTTTTCAGCCATAACCTGACAATCAACTAGACCAAAAAGTACTAATCATTCCTTCTTTTAAAATAAAAGGCAAGAAAATTACAGCAGAAAAATAAAAATCCAGTTTCTGAAAGTTAACCGACCAGCAAGGGAGTCTCTAAGAGGTTCTACAAACTCAGTAAAATCGATTTCTTCAATTGCTTTTAACACATCCTCGGCATTAATCGTTTGCCTCTTTGACTCCTTGCATATGTCATTAGCCCTGCAAATTGTTATGAAACACTTTGATATGAGCTAGCATAATACTCTTTGCAAACCAAACGCACCCTTACTAAACAACTTGTTTCGAATCCAAATGTGAGCTTCCACAGAATATTTTAATTTAATTTAGTTGATACCCACTACGAAGATTTTCCCAAAATTCAACATTTTCAAAGAAAAGTTATCAACTTTGCTTAAAAGAAAATTATAAATTCAAAACAATTAAAAACCATAAATAACGAAAATTGATTAGTTGGGGGTTTAGCTTACGTGGCCGAGAGGTAATGGATGAAGATGCGGGCGCTTTCGCAGAAAGCAAGGAGGGCGTCTTTGTGAACGGAGATGTCGGTATCGGGAGAGCAATCGCGCAGCTTATCCTTCACTACCCGGCGAACGATAGTCTTCGGCAGCTCTTCTGCTTCTGGTACTACTTTCTCTGTTTCCATTTGCTGATTTGATTTATTTTTCCTCTGTCACAAAGGAAATTTTGGGATTTGGGGATTATATATATAATTTGTGATCGTTTCTAGGTCTTGTTTCCCGCCATTACTGTTATCGTTCTCTTGGGCCTTGCATTATGGGCAAAACTTAGGCCGGCCCCATTGGGAGGCATCGTATGTCCGTTACTCCGTCATATGATAAACACATAATATAATTTTATAACTTTGAAAATGATACAGAAATTGTAAACTAATTATATAAGATAATACCATGTGGCCGTGGTAATCTTACGGTGAGATTGACACGAAAATCCATTATATAATACCATGTGGCCGTGCTTCGAAGATTATTTTAAATTATTTTATAGTCTCACCCCCGTGACTAGGCGTGGCAAAATAAATAAATAAATTATATTTAAATCGTAAATAAATTAGGTCAAAATTTTATTAATTTTGGTTCGATTTGTTTAATTCATTTAGTAGAATTAATAAAACGAATCGAATTTGGATTCGTTTACAATTCGTTATCCTATAAGGAAGTAAATTAAATATGAATTCTTTTACAAAAATTATAATTAATAAACAAAAATTAAGCAAAATAAAGTATAAAAAGACTACAAATTTAGCATCATACAAAATACAAACTTGTTACCATTTAAAATTACTATATTAGCCTTTAAATTTTAAAATTTTTACATACATATTTAAGTATAAATAAGTAATTTTTTTTTCTACAGCTTGAAACGAAAAGCTCCAATTTACCAAATATAATAAAAAAAGGGACAATTGAAAGTCACCATTATGTACAAACGATGGGAAGAGACTATCAAGCAACAAATAATTCCGGTATAAATAAGTAGTTTAATTAAACAAATTTTAAGTAAATGAATCCTAAACAAATAAATCAATGTCCTCAAACCCGAATTCAATTTATTTAATTAGCGAATCGAATCGAATTCATTCATTTATTAAACGAATTAATTTTTTTAAACCCAAACTCATTTAATTTACATCGAATCGAATCGGATAAACAAATCTTGACCTAAATTATCACCCCTACACGGCCCACATCTCCCTGAGATGGACAGTGTCGTTTTAAGTAATGAATAAAAACAACATCCTCCAATTCAATTAAAATTAAGACTCACCCTCCAAAAGGTTTTTTTGACGAAAATACCCCTCATTTCAAATCCAGATCCAAAGGAGCTAATTATAGGTTGTTAGAGGACAAAAACCGAATGAAATTTTATTAACAAGTTATAACTACTGCACATAAGGTAATTTTTTTTTTTTATAAATTAACTGTTAAAACAAAGTTTAGTTGCTTGTTGTGTTGGTTTGAGTCAATGGAGAAAGATATGTTGATTTAAACCATTTGAAGATGATACCAGTTCGATAGGCACCATGGGTGCCTTTGTTTTGGTGCCTATGGCACCTGTGATTGATGGTGCTCGGCGGCGTAGAGCTGCTGCTTGGTGTGGATGAGGCTTTGGTGGGTGAGGTTAATGCTTTGGAACTTGAGCGTGCTAGATGCTAGTGAGTGTGATATTGTGTTCATAAAATGGTGCCGTTTTTCAGCTTCGCGCGGAATGCTCGTGGGAAAAGTATCATTTTGGTCCAAACATAAATAACAAATGGCGAGAAATCACAAATGTTATTTAATAAAGGATTTGTAGTTTAGTGATAAAAATGTTATTTAATAATTTTGTAGTTAAATAAAAAGAATTTGATATATTTTTTGTATGGTAAAAGATTTATAGTTTAGCGATAAATGTATTATTTGATTTAGAATTTTAATATTTTATAAAAAATACCTAAAATAAGAATATTTATATGCATTTAAAATAAATAAATTTATGCCACTAGACCTTTGGCCTAGTGGTTGGGCTGCTGTCCTCATTCAAGCCTCCACAAAAATATTGTGGGGACTAAATATTTATAAAAACTCTTCTCCCTTGCGAATACGAGTGGAGTAGGGACATTCTTTTTCTCAGAGGAATATTTATCTGGGCATATATTCTATAGAATTTAATATAATATATAAGTCTCAGTTATGTATAACTGATTGTAAATATCAGTGACATGTCTGTTATAAGAGCTGTTGTAAATATCTATGTAAATCTAATGCTTAACTAGTTTTAAAAAAAAAATTTATAAAATTTAAATAACTAATGAAATTTGAGTTTTTAAATTTAAAATAAATTTAAGTGAATATTATAAAAAATCCTAAATTAAATAAATTTTTTTGAACTAACACCCTTAATTTAAGTTTCCGAAGCAAAGCCGCAAAGCCACGAAGCCATAACCTTCCTTGTGATAATAATGACGAAAGTAAAATTTCAGGCACGCGCTTACGCAATTAAGCTGACCACGCACGTTCTCATAAAAAAGCACTGAAAAAAAATCTTAACCGTCTATCTTCCCGTCGCAGCCGGTTACCGAACTCTTTCAAATTCAACGATGTACAGCAAATCTAATTACATTTTAAAAACGACAAGCCACCACCGCCAACTGATATAATTTGAAAAAAAAAATTAAATAGCTTCGAATTTCATCCATCACGTTCCTTCAGTAATTCCAGAAGTCTCTCTCACTTCTTACGTTTGTGATCTTGTTCTGCTCTGCTCATAGCGTTGACGTTTTAATTTTTGTAAGTAAATTTTTAAAACATCCGGTACCAAATCACAAATCATAATCACCATCATCATCATCGAATGTCATATTACAGCGGATCCTACTCTTCATCTCAATCCTACGCGCCCTCTGCGCCTTCTCTGCCGGAGACCCACAACAACTCCTCTTACAACAACTCATCTTCGGCTCAAAGCTATTATGCCCAGCCTCCTCCGCCTCCGCCGCCGTCGCAGCAGCAGCCGTACCCCGCGCCGAGTTACGGGCAGTTTTCGGCATATGGGCACTCCGCGTTTCCGCCGGGGACCCACCCAGATGTGATAAGGAGCTTTGAAATGGTTGATAGAGATAGAAGTGGGTTTATTGATGAGAATGAGTTGCAGCAAGCACTTTCTTCTGGGTACCAGAGGTTTAGTCTCAGTACTATTAGATTGCTCATGTTTCTTTTCAAGAATCCTCATGATTCCTTGAGAATTGGTAAGTTTTTAGATGCCCTTTAAGGGAAAAAAAAAGAGGAAAATTTTTTAGGTTCATATTTGGTTGGAATGGGATTTCCTTTTTTAGTGAATTTAATTAATTAATACAATTATTTAGATGGTGTTTTAAATCTCAAATTGAATAGCTGGCTGTCAGATTTTAGATTACAATTTTTCATTTCTATCCCAATAGTTTTGACTTCTGTATCAAATTGGCTTTTTGGCTTTTTGCTTTACTTTGCTGGTATCTTTAACTCTCCATGAAGATGAATTGATGTTAGCCTAAATCTACTGTTTCAGGGCCCAAAGAATTTGCTGATTTGTGGAGTTGCCTTGGTCAATGGCGCGTAAGTATTCTTACTGAATACTCTTTGAATTTTCATAATCCCTCCAAGTAATTGATGTAAAGTTATATTCCAAATTTTTTCATGCAACCCTCTTTTGTCACGCCTTTAACAACTAGCTTTTCCGGCTATGCCTGTTTTATGTTGGCATGATGGTTTCAATGTGTCAATCCTCTCTGTGTGGCTGGTTGAAATCTTATTGAAGGTTGAGTAAAATAAAAAGAAATAATTTGCATTGTGTTAAAGATGTTGATCTTTGTCTTCTTGAAAACGCTACCGAGCTTTTTGCTAAGGCAGAGTTTCTGAAATTCATTTTTGTGACTTGTTTAACATAAGTTTGATGAAATGAATTCCCGCCTGAGCAATGAGTTTTATTCACTGCCGTGACTATCTAATGTTTTTCCAATACGCAAATTTTGCTTATGTGATGTGCGGTACTGTACATTTTGTGTGTGCTTATGAAATTTGCTCTTGTAGGCTATATTTGAGAGATATGATCGAGACAGAAGTGGGAAAATTGATCTGATGGAATTGAGGGATGCTCTCTACAGTATCGGGTATGTGGTCCCACCTTCAGTTCTCCAATTTTTGATGGACAAGTATGATAATAGAAGTGGAAGCCGGAAGCTTGGACTCAGTTTCGACAGTTTTGTTGAGTAAGGCGCCTCTTCCATTAATATCAATAGTTATTTTTGTTTATTCGTTTTCAGTTTTTTGAGGATTTTGATGTGCTATATTCATGTTGTTCTGTTTTATTTGATGTGCAGATGTGGAATGGTTGTGAAGGTGAGTCCACAAATTCCTACTATTTCTGGCTTTGAAGCTACGTTAGCGTAGCTGTTACTCACCTTTTTAAAAAAATCATAATTGGGTCAATCAATTGCCAAAGTTCATTTATGATGGCAGCTTGTAAATCTAATTTGTTATGCCAATATGCAATGACATCTATAAAAGATAAACTCAGTTTTTCTGTTTGGAACCTAATAAACATACTCTATATAACAAGTCCAGCTCCCCTTCTTTCATATTCATGCATTTGACTAATTATGCAAACTTATTGTGATTTCAGGGTTTGACTGAAAAATTCAAGGAGAAAGATCCACGTTATACCGGGTCAGCCACGCTTACCTATGAATCATTCATGAGTATGGTCATTCCATTTATTGTGTCATATGATTGATTTAATTTGTACAATTAGCCTTGCAATGTTGATTTGTTTATTGTTAAAGTTCAAATACTTATTTGGGTTTGAAGTTGTATATTGAGAAACGGTAGGTATGAATTTGATATCGGATTCCCTGTTCTGTGAGGAGCAAGTACCGCCATAATTCTTCCCATTTTTCATTTTTAAAAATTTGTAAAAATCTGAAAAGAATCATACTGTTGTTATTTTAATCTACAAAAAATTGAAAAGCTTTTTTTTTTTTTTTTTTTTCGTTTTCACTTAATAATTCGTTCTTCTCTTTCAAATTTCATTGTCTTCTTGGTTTCATTATTTCACTTTTTATTTAGCAAGAAGTGATCTCCGTTGTTTCACTAAAGGATAAAATTCCTTTTTAATTTGCCTCAATCCACCCAAAATATAAATTATCAACCTAAGACAACCTGATCTTAGTGTCTTATTTGACCACTTAAATTTGATGAACTGTCAGTATGTCAGTTTAGTACAGCTTACTCCACGCAAAATATAAATTATCAACCTAAGACAACTTGATCTTAGTGTCTTATTTGACCACTTATTATCAACCTAAGACAACTTGATCTTAGTATCTTATTTGACCACTTAAATTTGATGAACTGTCAGTATGTCAGTTTAGTTCAGCTTACTCCAGTTCCAGTGTTGCAAGTAGAGGTCCTTGGAAGCAGAGTTACAACCGATTGGTTTTCTCCAATATCTCGTATAAAAATATAAAAGTAATAAAGAGCCATTCATTATTATTTACTTGGATTGGATGAGATTTATGTCGATAATTGCTTTTATATTAAATGAATCGGACATTAGTTTTATATAATTTTTCCTCAGCAAATACACCCTCATAAATAAATCATGAAAATTGTTTAACTACTACTTCACGATAGCATAATTGTGGAACAATAATGGAAATTGTAAAGCAACGCGGTGTGATAAGAGCTTCACTTACTTGTCACAATGTAATATAAAAGAAATAGCAAGCATATAATTATCATTAAAAACAACACACACACACTTCGTTTATTTGTCATGATATCATTTTTGTTGCACTCATTTTGGCCTGTTTTATAAACTATGCAAACGTGGCATGATTGTGAAGTTGCGCCCAGCCACACTTATCAATGACTCTGTCATACGATTGACAATCTACTTTATATAATTTCATTAATTTTTTTTCTCTAAAGTTTTTACTAAACTATTCGATTAAATTTATATTTAACGAAGAAGGTGTTGATATTAAGATTTCATTCACGCATTGCTTTAAATTATAATTAATATAACAATCTACTATTCTACTAATTAATGCATACATTAATAATTAACTAATTTAAAATTAAATACATATGATATGTATATGAGATTTTTGTCGTATAATTGTTGCTTGCTTCTTCTTGAAATTGATTTCAACTTGAATCTCATCTCTAACCTTTTGTAATATTGAAAGAAGTTCCACCATAGTATTGTCACTTTGCAACAAGAAATTATTCAATGCTACTATTGTTTTGAGAACTTTTTCACATGGGAGAGGCTCATAGTAGAACTATCATCTTCAACTTTTTCCTAAATATTTAAGAATTATCAAGGGATTGCTTTACTCGATCAATATTAAATCAAAATCATATCATACAACTTAATAGAATCACTATATTATCTAATTATACTACCTCGCTCATTTTTTATAAAAAATTTTATTGTGAATGTGATATTATCTTTATAAATTAATAAATTATTATTAATTTATCAATATATTAATTTTCATTAAATTAATAATTTTTTCAATAATCCAAAAACTATTATTTTATCGAGATTCTTTTGTGCCCTATTATCCCATCATGTTAAAACTGTCAGAGAGAAACTCATTATGTCATAAAACAATCGCTTTTCTATTTTGGTTTTTAAAATAATATTTTTTATTCATTTTGAAAATATATGAGAATCAACTGAGTAATTGGTCTAAACCCTTAAGGACCAAAAGAGTATTCAGCATGTTCAGTATACAACCGAAAAGGCTTTAAATAAATATTTTAATTGTTAATTTTTAAATGGATAAATAAATATCAAAAAAAATAAAAAAAAATTAATACTTGCAAGGTAATTACAATTAACAATATTTTTATAATAAATTAAACTTTAAATGGAGTTTATGTAAAATTGAAAAAAAATTAGGTGTAATTGTTATTCTAAGATTGTAATTTTATTTTTCAACTTAATATAATATATGAAATTATTATTATTAGTATGCATCCACTTTAATAAAGCGCACCCTCATCAGTCAATAAAACACGCCAAGACGTATAAAACACGTAGCATTTTTTTGCCCTTTTTTTTTTTTTGGGTGGCCGAACTACTCGTACAATAAAATTTTTTATTCTTTGTTAATATCTTTATCTTAACAATAATTTTATTAGGTATTTGAAAATTATTTTATTTTTTAAAAAATAATAGACATTTTAAGATAAAAATAAAAATAGATGTTGAAAGCATTTTTGTGAATAAAATAGTCACATGTTTTTAACATCTTAGTCGGCGAATTTTGATAAATTACGAACTTTCCTTTACTAGGAAGGAAAATTTTATGAAATAGCGGAAAATTCGATGACTAAGTGAAACTATTTAAAAGTACATTTCATTTAATTCATGTATAAATGAATTAAAAATTACACAATTAATCAATTATTTACTAAACTTAGAATGGAGTTCTATGCTTTGTGAATAAGAAAAATTATCATAATCTGACGAACTTGAACCCGAAGGTGTTGTTCGTTCTTGATAGATGAATGCACTTGAATAATGTTGTATGATTATTGTATCAATTTTTTTGTTTTTTTATTTTTGTCATTTTTGATTGCTTTTGTAGATTCATAACCGAGTATGGTCATAACATTGATATATGCAGGTTGGTTTGGTGCACAATTGAGCTGCCTTCACATTATCTATTATTACTTAGTTTTCTCTAATATCTCATACAAGAAAATAACAAAAACATTTATTTGTGATTATTGAATGAAGTTTTTTATAATAATCACTCATTATATAGAAAGCAATAACACTAGTATGGTCTGTCATAGATAAATACACTTTCATAAACAAATCATTTCGACTGTTTAACCACTACTATACAGCGTGTGTATGACCGTCACACAATTTAGGTTTGTAATTTTTTTTTCCTAGAGAGACGGTGTGTTCACTCGTAAGACGTGAGAATCAAATTAAGAACTCAATGTGAACTGAATGTGATGCGGTATTTCAATATCAAATACTTGTAATAAAGGGAGTTAACAGCTAGCAAATTACGACTACAATATTCTGTTATTGGGTTGCTAATTAATTGATTTATAACTTGTAGGTATGTATTAAGGGTGTGTTTGACATACTGTATTGTATTATATTGTATTATATTATTTTAATATAAATATATTGTATTATATTATATTATATTAACACTGCATTATAACAATACTATATAATGTTTGGTGCTACACTATACTGTATTAATTATTTTGCGATTAATTTAAAAAATATATTTAGAAAGTAATATTGATTAGTACTAGGAAAATACTAAGGATAAAAATCTTAAGTTTAAAAAATTTAACATTTTTTAATAAAAGTGTCAAAAAATATCATAATTTTTCATAAATATCAAAGCTTATATTCTTAATTTTTTTTAAATATAACATTTATTTTTCAGTATTTTCCAAATATATAACCTGTGAAATAAAGATCAAAACAAATAATTTAATCAAATAATCTTTAAATAATATAACAACATAAATAAATGGTTAAAATCTATAAGATTAGTTCAAAAATCATCTTTGGATGATAGAATAAAAGTTTATATATACCAAAAGATAATTACAAAACAATAAAGTGATATAATTGTTCTCACTAACAAAATGAGTTGTGCTAAATTATCCAGTAATTATTTATATTACTAATTTTCAATTATTATTCAAATTTAAATATTTATTATTAGTCATATTAAATTGTTGAATTATAATCAATTTTTACATATTAATTACTATATATAACTAAATAATATAATATTGTGTTATATTTTTTTTATATATTATTTAAGTATTTATTATTAGTTATATTAACTTATGAAAGATTAGTCAATTTTATATATTAAGTATTATAATATAATTAAATTATACATTATTTAATTATATTTTTAATATAAAAAATTAAACTATAATATAATATTATTGAATAATAAATTATTAATTTATATTAATAATTATAATGAAAAAATAAAATATTATATTATATTATATTATATTAAAAATTATGTTTATTTATTATTATTATAAAATAAAATAAAAAAGTTAATGCGGCAAGTTGCTGCATTTACAGCAACTTGCTGCCCCAGACATTGGGTTGAATTGCTCATGCAATGCAACCCCATCTAACGAGGGTACCAAACACTCCCGAAAGAATGTTAGAAATACAATTAGGATACTTCTTTATTTATGTGAGCTTCTTCAGTACAAAATTCGTGGTAGGTGGTGATTGGCAGGGCTGAGCGGCGCCGACTCAATGATGCATAAGTCATGAGGCAAAATTTTTTTAAATGGGGCCTTCATTTTAAATATTAATTTTCGATTCAAAAAACATTTATTTGCATTACTTTCGTTATACCATTTTTAAGTTTAAAATAAAAAAATTGCGGAAAATTACAGTATTATCCAGATGTTTGACTTTTTGATTTCAAAATATATTTGATAACAATTTCAATCACTGAAAGTTTATTAGAAATGAGCCTCAATGATTCTGCTAAATAAGAAAAAAAATATACGAGTATTGATTTCTGTAATGATACTTTCTTGCGTGATAAAGTATTTGAAAAAATATATAAGGGCTATTTAAATTGACTAAAATACTCTTTAAACCCATCATTCAAATTTAAAAAATTAAAATTTTACACCAACATACCCAGCCAAATATATGCTTAGCAAACCACATTTTATCTTCATTTTATTACTAAATAAAGCCGTGAAACATCGTTAACTTACAAGATGCCCACTGGTTGAGTTTTCAATTTAGCTTTCTAGTTTTTTGCTTTACATCGTTGGTATCTCAACCCTCCAAGGAGATGAATTGATGTTAGCCTCAATCTACTGCTACAGGGCCAAACGAATTTGCTGATTTGTGGAGTTGCGTTGGTCAACTCTCCTTTGTCGTGCCATTGACAACTAGCTTTTCCGATTATGCCTGTTTTATCTTGGCAGGATGGTTTCAATATACATGTCAATCCTCTCAGTGTGGCTAGCTAGTTGATATCTTCTTAGGAAAATGGAGTAATCTTAAAAGAGTAATTCGCATTCCATTAATACCAATAGTTTATCTTTAGTTTTTCTGGGCTACTTGCCTTTTCAAGTAAAATTATAATCGATCAATGAATCGCAAAACATCATGTTGTTAGGATAGTTTAATCTGATCATCATCAATTTCTATTTGGAACCTGCACACACTCCAAAATAAATAAACCAGCCTCCTTTCATGATCATGCATTTGATCTAATTATGCAAACTGTTTGACTGAAAAATTGAAGGAGAAGGATCCAGAGTTTACTGGCTCAGCCACGCTGACTCGTGAATTATATTTTTTAAATTTGGAAGGGAACATACTGCTGTTATATTTATCAGCAAACAAAAAAAAAAAATCTCTCTGCGGCTTAATATTTCATTCTTCTCTTTCAAATTACATGTCTGTCTCTTGAGTCCAATATTTTTAATTAGGAAGCAGCGATTTTTCGTTTTTCAGTGAATGATGCAATCTCCGTAGTTCATTAATTTGCCTCATCGCAGACAAAACATTAAATTATCAACCCTAAAACTATGAAGGGAATGGTCATCTTTATCCAGATTTTAGTAACAGCTCAGAATGTTTAGTTATAAAAACATTTGAAAAAAAAAATTGAGTCAAAATCAAATACAAATTAGTAAAATTTTCAGAATTGAAGACTACTGCTCTTCTTTTCTATATATGCATCTTAGAATTTCGCTTAATTAAGGTGTTCTTGTTCTTACTCAATACTTTTCAAAAATCCAGAAGTGCATCCCATAACCTTGATTAGATACTACTTTTATATCTTCTCATATTTTGCCGATTTGCTTCACTTGATTAGCGTAAAACAATGAAAGTATGTAAGGATTCTTTTACTAATAGCTACTAGCAATTCGTTTTCTCTAACATCTCGTATGAGAAAATTAAAAAGAAAAAAAGAAAAACCATTAATCAATATATTCTTGTATGAAAATTGCTAAAAAAAGAGAAAAACGAGAGAAAGATGAGAGAAAGTGTATTGAAAAGAAAGAGAGAGAAAGTGGGTTGGGTAGAGAAAGAAAATAAAATTCTCTCATTTTCTCTTGTCTTTCTCTCTCTTTAGCATTACTCTTCTTGTATTGGATGAGGTTTTGTGCTTTTGTCGACAATTACTTATTATACCGAAAGCATTGGCACCATTGATTGATAATTTTTTCTAAAGAAATACATTCTCATAAATTAATCACGCAAAGTAAATTGTTTAACTACTACTTTACAATGGACTAATAGTCGAACAATAATTGGGTTCATGAATTTTTGGGGAGACGATTTAGTCATGGGCATAACATGACAATTGGAGAGCAACTCGATGTGATAAGAGCATGCGCAGTACCTTCTCATATCATTATAGCATCATTTGCTTGCAAGTATATCTAATATAAATGTTTTCCTAAAGCACTTTCGAGCTAACTTACAATCCATGTAAAATAGTGTAAAAATTAGTAACATGATAGTGGGAGTTAATGCTTTTTACATGGACTGTAACTTAGTAAAATGCATAATATAAAAGCAATTGAAAACATATTATCATTAATACAAAAAAAAATTAGTTTATTCGTCTTGGTATCATTCTTCTTATATTCGTGTAAATGTTGGTCTCTTTTAATTTATAAAAATATGCAGAGCTGCAGATCTTGGATGATCTAAAATTTGAGTCTAGCGACGCTTATTAGTTATCAGTGACTGTGTGTCATACAACTGATTAATCGTCATTGTGTGATTACATCACTGTTTTATCTCATTACATCATTTTTTCCTTTGCAGTTTTTACTCAATTGTTCGATTAACTAACCAAAAAAAAAAAAATTATCTTCTTATCTTCTTACCTCTGATTGTTATCACAATTAACTTTAACACAAACTCTCGAACTAATTGAAAACATTAATAAAGAATTCTAGTTAATAAAATTCCATTACTCACGTGCTCATGAGAAATGAAAATATCACACACAGATTTCTGAATCCTTATTTTTTATGCAAATAAGGTCATGAAATTCTTTCCCTAGAAAATTAACTTCCTTTCAAGAAATTTCCATATGGTATAGTCCATGATAGTTTGTTCCCTGCATTATCTAGAGATGACTAGAATATTTTGTGTACATAAATAACCATTCTAAGGTTGAATCTGTAATTTACAAGAAATGGACGTCCAGACATAACCATCAGGTTTATTTAGATAATTATATCAAAAAGATTCTCCAAAAGTTTAAATTTCTTTTTAAATATTTATTTACTTATGTGGTAAATAGAAAAGTGAAAAAAAATAAGTCTTTCTCCAAAAGACTCTTCAAATATAAATGAGTTAATATTATTTTAACTAAATAACTATTTTTAAAAGAAAAAAATAATATTAATTAAAGCACATCTCTCTTTTCTCCAACAAAAATAATAAAATATAAATTAAAGAGGGAGAAAGTAACTCAAATTCATGAAGAGAGATGATCATTTCTTATTTGAACAATTTTAATTGGAATGTATTTTGAGTCTTAAATTTAACTTTAATTGATAAAGAATTTAGTTAATAAAATTTTCAAATAAGTAATAAAATCTTATTTGAAGAGTTTTTTTTATCTAGGATGACTTTGATGAGTTTTTGTACTTTTAAGGATGAATTACTGTGTTTTCATGTTTAATATTAATGAATGTCAACGGTTTTGCCGTTCGAATAGACATCGGGCTCACTCCTACATTTCGATATATGATTTTTCCGGAGACTGAATAATGCCGACTAATTTGTAGCCATCGATAGTAACATCAGACGTTCATAACCAAGCCCATCAACAACGGCCAAGTAGTTTTCGGGAACCAGTAATAATATTGGATAATCTGGAAAATATTTGATGTTTGGATAATCAGCTTAAATTACAGTGACTAAAAGAGAATTCACCCTCTCTCCTAATCTCCATTTTACAAATCTCTCACAATCCCCTAATTAGCCTTAATTCACGGCGTAGTTTAATTTAATATATCCAGAGGGTTGCATATGTCGATGGAATGCAGTGCCTGAGGCATCTCCAGCAAAATTTCTTCGTAATTATAAAAATATGAATAATACCAACAAAACACAGATTAAAAAAAAAAAGATCTTATGGCAAATCATATGCCGTCTGCAACATTTCTCCCTCAAGAGTCCTATTCATAGCCAGGAGACAGGCAGCTGGTTTCATCACCGGAGACGTGGCGGCGCCGGCGGGCTTATTTGATGGTGATCTATGAGTCTGTTGTTATAATCAATCATTCAACTACATCTTCTACAACGTGATCGAAAATGACTTCAACGATTAGAATACGTATTGTTTTAACAACTAATCATTAAGTTGCAACAACCCCAGATGACACAAAAAGAAAGAAAAAGAAGAATAAACATTAAGAAACATTCAATCAAACGATTGTAAGTCGCATACAATCAGAGGCACAATCAGAGATCGTCACCGCCGTCCATCGAGGCGGTAGATTCAGGTCAAACGGCAGGGCTTTCCTGAAAAAGGACGAAGAAAAAAACGCAATCGTCACCGTCATCAGTATCGGACGATGAAGAATCAGAATCTCTCCGATAGTCACCCCTGCCGCCGTGTTGGGACTCAATTAGAGTCGCAACACGTCGATTCCACGACGGCCTTCTCCTCCCACTGCAGACGTGGCGTCACCTGATTCGCTGGCCGAGGCCTATTGCAGGACTCAGCGGTGCTACTAATGCTGCTCGCCGCGGGCCTGATGGCCTGAGCAATAGAGTGAAACTCTCCATTTTCCTCCCGAATCATGTAAATACCGAGAGGAAAATTGGTCTTGGCCTTGGGGCCACGGAGGCATCGGGCGGCGGCGTCGTATGCACGCGCGGCGTCTTTGGCTGAATCGAATGTGCCGAGCCAGACACGCGTCTTCTTCCAGGGATCTTGGATCTCGGCGGCGAATCTGCCCCAGGGACGCTTCCTCACGCCTCTGTATCGGATCTCGGTCGATGTTTCGGGTCCGGTACGTTTCTCTATTGACTTATTGGGCGCTGCTGCCATGGTTCTGCCTGGCCGCATGGTGAGATAATGGAAAGGAAAATCGAAAGGAAAGGGTGGGAAAGTGACGGAACGTATAAGAGAATTTGTTTAATATTAGGGCTACCATCGTGTTTCCATTTCCTTTAATTTTTAAGGATTTGTTGATTGATTGATTGATTATTATTATTAGTATTTGTTTTAGAAACTTAGAAGGAAAATGATTCACTGTATGCTACAATAGTTTGTTCCCTACATTATTCAGAAATCATTAGAATAGTTTGTGTTTGAGGGATAGAGAGGGAGCATGACTGGGTGCGTTTCAACAAAAATCATGTTCTCCTCGAAATAGGGGTGGCAGAAAGCCTCCTTGGGATATTCTCATACGGAGCTCAAATTATAAAGAGGCGAGTCAGCTTTCTTTGCAAATGTGCTCACACAAGGATTTTGCGAGGAAAGACTTTAGCCAGAGCCAACTTGGAGATGTGGTAAAGAGTCAAGAGTCTTGTTCCTCTATAAAAATCCTTGAAATTTTAAAATCAGGTAAGTAATTTCTTTTCCTTTCTACCATTGAGCTCTTTTGTTCTTTTTCTTTCTCTCTCTAAAACTTTTTCCAGTTTCTTTTAGATTTCTTTTAAAGCTTTCTTGTTTAAAGTAACTATAATAAAGCGACATGAGTTGTAGTATAAGTCTTTTTTAAAAGGCCGAGATAATTGACTTGAGCATTGGAGAGGATCCACGCCGAAAAAACATCTAGCATCCTCCTAACCATTCTCTGTGAACGCAGGTGATCTTTTGCAGGGCGTGCTCGGGGTTGACACTACCTGCTCATGTGGAAAGTTGCGGCTCGAGCCATCTCTTCAAAAAACAAATTTAAGCGTTGGTGTGGACATCGGTTTTAACAAGCTTGACTAAATATCTGCATCAACATTTTGGCGTTGTTTAAGGGGATGGGATGAAAAGCTACTTCTACCAGAGCAAATTTAAGACAGAAAATTTGTATTTAAAAGAAAGCGCAAACAAACATGAATATAGGAGATAACGACGCCTAGGGAACTAGACCAGAGGCGAGCGAGTCAGTCATCTTGCGGGAGATGGGGAATAAAGCAAGGGACATGGCAGTCGATGGAACGGATAAAAATGTAAATGGATGCTCTGACGGCAGTGTTACATGAGTTAAGAGATGGACAAAGGAGATCAAATGGAAGAAATTCAGTGGAGAACCAGGTCATCTCGGAGCCTAGCAACAGAACTTAATCCTAATTGCTGGGCATTAAATTAATTGAAACATTGAACGAATTAGAATAGTAATTTTGTAACGTACGTATGCATTTACTTTCAATCCCTATATTTGTTGACTTTAACGTAATTAACTTTAACATAAACTCTCGAATTAATTGAAAACGTTATAAAAAATTCTAGTTAATCAAATTCCATATTTAAGTGTTCATGAGAAATGAAAGTATCATATATCTTTAAATTGTTGAGTTGTGTCTCATATTGGTTAGCAAAAAGGAGTTATTTGGGTTTATAAGTATACTAAGTTCCTCCATCTAATAAGCTAGTCTTTTGAGTTGGATGCTTAGAAATCTTAAGCTAAGCCTCCTAGAACAACTCAGGTGTGTCGAATGATAGAATCTGATGGTGGAACAACTCAAGTGTGTCGAACGAAATGACTATCCGGCAGTGGTTTCGTCTAAGGGAGAAACTTTTATTTGTTCTCATATTGGCTAGTAAAATGGAGTTACCTATGTTGTGTCTCATATTGACTAATAAAGGGGAGTTATTTGGATAAGTAGGATAGATCCTTCCACCTATAGAGTTTTCGAGTTAGATACCTAAAAATTCTAGACCCAACCCCTAGCATGAATCCAAAAAAATCAACTTTCTTTTCTAGAAATTTCGGTATAGTATAGTCTTCTATTAAATTGACATCCATTTGAACAAGTCCAATGAAATGAACTAAAATTGCACATAATTGGAATCTGTAAGTTATGAGATATGGACGTCCGGACTCAGTAATCAGGCCTGTTTAATAATTATGTCCTAGTTATTAGATGAGCTTTTGTATTCTAAGGATGAATTAGAATTCAGTTTGTTTTCATCTCTGGGCTGTGTTTACATGATCAATATTAATGAATATCACGGTTGTGACATTTGTATAGAACTCGGGCTCACCGATATATTTCAATATATGAATTTTTCCGGAATCTGAATAATGCTGACCAATTTGTATAGCCATCAATAGTAACATCATAAGTTCATAACCATACCCATCAACAACGGTCAAGTAGTTTTCGGAACCAATAATAATATTGGATAATCTGGCCAATATTTGGTGTTTGAATATTTGCTGAAACTATAGTGATTAAAGGAGAATTTACCCCTTCTCTTAATCTCCTTTTCATAAATCTTTCATAATCTCTTAATTAGTCTGAAATCACCGCAATGAAATATAGAAATTCATTGAATAAACACATTATATCACCAAATAATTATTTTCATTAACTATCGCATCATTTTGCACACACTTATATAAAATATTTGTGGTTGTATAATTATTCTTCAAACCTTTTTCAAATAAGAGTACATAATTAAGTAATGTTCATTATTTAAGTGACATGATGACATAAACGAGAGAATAGTTAACAACAACACGAGTCAAATGAAAGCATCATATACATGATATGCTCCCTCCTCTTAATTGTTGTCATCTACGATATTGACAGCAATCAAGATAACAACAGGCACTGCCTTGGCGACAACTCCTAGAACTTTAGACATAATTTTTTTCTTGCTCTTGAGTTTAGTGAAAGTGACATTGAGCACCCCTTCCTCCACTGAAGCCTTGAAGCAATTTGGCCTCACAATCACACCCTCTGGCAAGTTGAAGCTCCTGGAAATATCAATCTTGCCATCACCGCTGCTGCAGCACTCCTTGAGAACCCACCTCACTGCTGCCTCTTGCTCGCCGTCGCCGTTGTCTCCCTCCGGCAGCACTTTGCTTAGTTTAAGAAGCCTTCCATCTGCAGTACTCTCAATCTTCAACTCCTCCATCTTTGTCCCCGTGGGAAGGGTGGCCTTGAACACGAGGTTGTCTCCAGCATCATTCCATTCCCCGTTGATATTCAGAAACTCCAAGGCTGGTTTAACGGCCGTCACAAAAGCATTTGTAGCGGGGACCAGCTCCCAGTCCATCTCTGTATCGTCAGAGGACATGTTGATGTTTGAATTCAAGATTTTTTTTAGGGATAATACCAAAACGCTTGTGCTAAATTAAACTGCTAATTTATAATAGTGAGAAAGCGCGTATTGCGTTCTTGGATTTATACATTGTAAACAGTCTAAAATACCCTTTGTTTTATTTAATTTTAATTTATTTCAAGGAATACATTGATTTTATATTACTTCTCTCCTTCATTTGGAATTTAAATCCGATGCTGAGCTAAGTTGTGTTGTGTTGAGTTTAATTTATATTTAACTAGGAAATAAAACCGTATTTCACGCGGTTTTAAAAAAAATTTAGTATTATCTTTTTTTTATTATTTTGTGCTTGATAAAACTAATAAAAAATATCAATTGAATTTTTTTTTAAAGATGAGACAGCCTTATAAAACTAATATTATTTATGACAGTTAATTTTTTTTGTTAACTTTAAAAATATATATTAATGTGTATAGTGTAAGTGTACAGATCTTATACCTTTTGTAGTAATTGATAAGTTCCAAATTATATTCAATTTGCTAATCTGTTAGAATTTTTATATCTCTTTTTTTCCAACTAGCTCCAACGATTTCAATATCACCCACACCACATAAACTTCCGATAACATCTGTAATATTATGGAAAAATAACATAAACATGTTAAAACATAAGGATCAATAATTTCTAATATACACTTAAATATAAACAAACATTAATAAGTAAAAAAAAATACCTGAGAGGATTGTGTTATCATTCACACATATATCAATCAAATTTGGAGATATGAATTGGAATCCATTGATCGAAATCTTAACAGTTCCTTCTTCTAACCTCTTAAGTGAAGTTATAACCAAGAAAATAATCTTATACTAATTTAAAAGTGGTTTGTATTTGCCTATAGTTGAAACAACTTTCAAATTTTTGACACTGTACAAAGAACCCTCACTCAACATGTGTCTAAACCCTGTCACTAAATTTTTCGTAATTGTTGCATGCATTATATTAACATATGAAAAAAAAAATGCTACATTAAGTGTAAAACAATTGGGAAAAAATTAGAGAAAATAATGGGAGAAAGAATTTTTTATACAACATTTTCATCAATAAAAATCATATTCACACTAATCAATTATCCATTCTTTTTTGTATTAACAGACTCCCACATCTTATAAAGTCTAACCCTTGTCATCCAACTATCTTTATGATTGTTCAACTCATGAAGAAAAGAGTACTCCATGAAGCACTCAATACTAAAAATTCAAATAAATCAAAAAATAAAAACACAAGAATATTTCTAAAGAAGATGTTGGCTAAATAATTAAAAAAATAAGAAATCTTAAATATTTAATGTTATAGAGTTTGAAGAAGTCAAAAGACATTAAACAAAAGATTGCATAATTAAATATGAGATTATGATATTAAAATTAAGCCCTAGTACCATTAGTGAAGGAAGATGAAGGAACCTTCCTTCATATATTAATTAGTTAATGTATTTTAAGCCACTAAAGTTTAGTTGTTGTCTTAATAAAATAAATGAATGTTTCAATACTTATAATTAATTATTATTAATGGTTACATATTATTGAATTTAAATAGAAAGAGGAAGAGCCATGTAATCTTTTGTAATCTAATAATTATTTTCTATTTATTTTTTATTTTTAATATTTTGTAATGTAATTATTTTTTAATCTCAACCAATATATTAGATAATAGAGAATATAAAAATATGAGAAATAATGATGCCACAAATCTTAAATACTTAATGTTTATAGAGTTTGAAGAAGCCAAAAGGCACTAAACAAAAGGTTGCATAATTAAATATGGAATTATGTCATTAAAATTAGGCTCTAATGGCATTGTTGATGGAAGATGAAGGAACCTTCTTTCCTATATTAATTAATTTATGTATTTTAATCCACTAAAGTTTAATTGTTGACATAATAAAATAAATGAATGTTTCAAGACTTATAATTAATTATTATTATTAACCTCTCTTCCTATGTTAATTAGTTGATGTACTTTAAGCCACCAAAATTTAATTGCTAGTATAATAAAATAAATGAATGTTTCAAAAGACTTATAATTAATTATTATTAATTGTTACATATTGTTGGATTTAAATAGAAAGAGGAAGAGACATATGCAAAAAATATCTACCAATATTTTAGATATTTTAAATAATAGAGAATATAAAAAGAAGATGAACGGTGATGCCAAATAAATGAATATTTCAAAAGACTTATAATTAATTACTATTAATGGTTACATATTGTTGGATTTAAATAGAAAGAGGAAGAGACATGTACAAAGAATATCCACTAATATTTTATAAATTTTAGATAATAGAGAATATAAAAAGAAGAGTAATGATGATGTCACATCACTAAAGAGGATGTTGATTAAATAATAAAAAAACTTAAACATAACAAATCTTAAATATTTAGTGTTTAGAGAGTTTGAAGAAGCCAAAAGGTACTAAACAAAATGTTGCATAATTAAATATAAGATTATGACATTAAAATTAGGCCCTAATGACATTGTTGAGGGAAGATGAAAGAACCTCTCTTCCTATGTTAATTAGTTGATGTACTTTAAGCCACTAAAGTTTAATTGTTAGCATAATAAAATAAATTAATGTTTCAAAAGACTTATAATTAATTATTAATAATGGTTACTTATTGTGAGATTTAAATAGAAAGAGGAAGAGACATGTACAAAGAATATCCACCAATATTTTAGATATTTTAAATAATAGAGAATATAAAAAGAAGAGGAATGGTGATACTACATTACTAAAGAGGATGTTGGTTAAACAATAAAAAAAACTCAAACATAAAAAATTTTAAATATTTAGTGTGTAGAGAGTTTGAAGAAGCAAAAAGTCACTATAACAAAAGGTTGCACAATTAAAAATGAGATTATAACATTAAAATTAGTCTCTAGTGGCATTGTTGAGGGCAGATGAAAGAACCTCTGTTTCTATGTTAATTAGTTGGTGTACTTTAAGACACTAAAGTTTAATTGCTAGCATAATAAAATAAATGGATGTTTCAAAATACTTATAATTAATTATTACATATTGTTGGATTTAAATAGAAAGAGGAAGAGACATGTATAAAGAATATCCACTAATATTTTAGATATTTTAGATAACATAAAATATAAAAAGAAGAAGAATGGTGATGTCACATCACCTCTTGAAGTCCTAATTTTATATATATATATATATATATATATATATATATATATATAGATTTGTCATGCATGCATTTGTAACCATGTATAAGAATTTGATCACATATTATCACGTAATCTTTGGTGCTGTTGTGGGAAATCATAGTTGGTAAACCTTTTGGTCCACAATTACAGAATTTGAGGTCGGTTTCATGCTTTCATCTTTTTTATTCTATTTGGAAAGCACGGAACAAACACCGCTTTGACAATTTTCGGCCTTCTATTCAGAATGTTTAAGCTGATTGTGTTTCTCAACTTTTACATATTGCGAGATTTTGCCCGAGTGATATTGATTCAAATACGGATAGGGCGCTCCTGGATACTTTAGGGATCCCTATCTCAAATTATTTTCTGGCATTGTCTCTCCTGCTGGCTGCGTTAAAGTGAATTAGGATGGTTTTTTTTTTTTTTTGGGTCTTAACCACGAGGTATCCTGAGTAGCTTATTCAACCGCGTGGGAGGTAATTTGGCATGTCCACAACTAAATTAAAATCTCAACTCAAACCGAGAGCGCATGATTCTCTCAACAGCGCGACTTCACTGCGAACTGAACAACAAACCAATCAAACCACTTAAGGAGACTCCATTACCAGTGGAGCCAACACTTTGTTGGAATTAGGATGGCCTTTTTAATGGGTAGTTTCGTTATTTTCTTGGCCATCACACGGCTTTCTTTGCTGAATTAATGGCTGTCATCCTTGCCACTGAAACGGTCTACGACAAGGTCTGGATGCAAGTTTCGTTAGAAAGTGATTCACAACCGGTGGCTGAATTGTGAGTCCCTACTTTCTGGCATCTCTCTGAGATTTTCTCACACTCTTAGGAAGAATAACACTCCTTGAAAACCCACATGCACTCACGCGCACAGGCCAGAAAGGGGGGCAAAAAAAGGTTTCAATATAAAGACGTTTTTCATCTTTAAATTTATTGTAGTTTAAAGGAAGATGAAAAAGAGTAGGGGTCATGTAGGCGCTTCAATTGGATTGACAAACCAACAAGGCAACAACGGTTATTAGAGTTTAGATGCTATCAACATTTAATTTATGAATAAGTGAACAATGATGTCTAAAACACTCAAATTGAGAGTGAAAATTAGAACACAGGGCAGAGGGATGTTATAGACTTGTTCCAGATAATCTATGGTCATTTTTAAGGCTATTGGAAGTTTTTTGAAACACTCAAAAATCATTTACGAATTACCGGCTTCATAATTCTGTTTGTCGTTCGTCAGGCAAAGCAAAACAGAAGACAAGTTGTCTAAAAGGTTAACGACGCGAATGTCAAATCATGTGGCAATAAAATGGTAAACGACCAATCATCCAAAGGATGCGCCGTACATACACTTTACGCTAGTTGATTTCAAAAATTATAACAAACGACAAGTCATCTTGCTTTTAAATTATGAATGGTACTGTATGGTAATAACGGGATAAACAATCCTTCATCCAATGGATGCGCCGGCTCAAACACTTTACGCTTGTCGGTTTCGAAAATTTAGAGGGACGTTATATCGTCTGTTTGTTCAGCTGGTGGGTGTCACGTTGTTTATTAAAACAACGACAAACAACGCATTATCCAAATGATGCATCGAGTCTTACTGTTTGCGCTTGTCAGTTTTGATAAACTTAAGAATAATTTACAATAATTAATTTATTAATTATTAATACAATAGATTAAATTAAATTAAAGTTTTCCAATTTTAATTTTTAATGAATATTGAAAGCACAACAATAAAGAGTGAAACTGTCCCAAATGAAAATTAAGTAATTTCCTTTCCAACTTTCCTCACAGAATTCTACAACAATCGAAACATTAGATTTAAATATCACTCTGCTATCTTCTCCCCTTCTCTCTTTTATTTTGATTTCCTCTCATTTCTTACCACCAAACACCATCTCAGGGTTACTAACATTGTTATTTATCATTACAATTCTTATTCCCTTTGTATTGTATATATTATATAAGAAAATATAACAACACACCCGTAATCTGGTGAGACCTTGCGAACCATTACAAAAATTTCCTCTATTTTCATTAATGATCATATATCTCTTTTTGGACAACTACGCCCTATGACTGGTGATCCATGTGTATTGAACTAAAAAGAGATCTGTGCTGGTAATTTTTTTAGTTAATTGTATAAATTAATTTTCTTAATACCATTTTACAGTAACAGTAAAAATAAATACTAATAATAATAGCAACAACAACAACATCATAATTTTTTTTTTTTGTTGGAGTGATGAGATTAAAGAAATTATTTTGAAAAGAAAATATAGGGGTAAAAATCTTATAGAAATTGAAAAAAGAAAACTTAACTCTTTACATGATTGATTTTGATGATAAATACGTACAATTAATTAAAATAATAAAATGGACATATACAACCATAAAGACCAGAAGCTTAATTAAAAATAAAATTAAGTTTAAGGAATCTCCTCAAGTGGCGTGATCTATTAAAGAAAAAAGATGTTTCAATGTAAAGACAACATTTAGGTTTTCAATCTTTGTAAGGTGAAGGTCATCCTTGAATAGGAGCCTTTCGCTAAGGTGTCTAAGTTCAACTTGTCATTTCGATGTTTTACTTAAAGATAGACATGTCATATCTCCGTTAAGCATATAAACGACATGCCATACTTTACATTTATATAACCAACATACGCACATAGTATGTGCCAGCACACACTATTGTTGCCTCATTGTTTACGTTTTAACTGAAAAGCATCATGTTTTTCATATTATCAGCAGTCAGACGACATACCATCTTTATGTTTACTTGATAAATAACGCATCATTTATTATATTGAATTCCAAATGATTTTATTAAAGGTGTTCTTTTTTTCTTTTTTTTTTCTTTACAATTACATGAAATAATAATCATTACAATTGTAATTGAAAAAAATAAAAATATAAACAAATAAATAAAAAGTACGAGCTCATACAATATTTGAGCTTCAATTTGAGTTCAAATTATTACAAGTCACTTATTAGACGATAAGTTTTATAATTTGTAAAATTATTTATTTACCGTCCAATTGATTTGTTATTTAATTTTAATAGTAATTGCAATAACAATTCTAATTTACAAGTACAACTATTAGTTACAAATAAAACTATAATTATGATTATAGTGATGATAAACCTTTATATTACGGGTGTTCAATGATTCAAATTTATTAGATTTAATCAAATTCCAAGTTCAATCCACCATATATATTGGATTTGATATTTTGGAGCCTATCCGATCCAATCACTTATTGAAATCCCATACAATCCAACCCAATGAAATGTGAAATCCAATTTAATCTGATCCCATTCGATCAATTTGATAAAAATAAAAATTTATAAATAAAAATCCCCAATTGACTTTAGAGTTCTAATTATTAACAATTAAAAAATATATATCAACTTCTATAATATTTCATGATTCGTGTTTTTTTATTATCATATACTTGGGCAAAAACAATTGAAATTGGATTATCTTGATTTTGTATTCTATATTATTATTATATATTTATACTCATAGAAAATTAGGTTTTATTGTTTTTAGGAGATTAAGATTTTATTTTCTTAGAGAGTTGAATATAAATGTGACATGTGAGAATGATGACTCGTCTCATGGTTGCTCAAAAAGATGACTTGTCCTTTGGCAATTATGTGTAAAGACAACCTATCGTCCATATTGTTCATATAACTGACATGTGTACGCGACTACGCGTCGGTGCATACCGTTGATGACCCATCATTTATGTTTTAACAGAAAATGCTGCATTGTTCATGTTACATGATGCGAAACGTCATGCCATCCTTATATTTTCTTGTTAAATGTTGTGTCATCTATCAAGCTAAGTTCCACATTTCAACAGAAATGTTCCGCTTCTTCTTCTTTTTAAATTTATAAAAAATAATTACACGGAATAATAATCATTACAATTTTAATTATAAAGAAATAAAAAATTTCACAGTGAATACAATATTTTATGTCACAACCCTTGTAAAACTGTTTATTTACCATCTAATTGATGTGTTACTTAGTATTAGTGCAATTGCAACGATAATTCTAGCTAATTTCAACTACAACTAGTAATTACTCTTAAAACTCTAATTATGCTAAGAGTGATGTTAACAAGATAATAAACTTCGCTCATATAAATAAACCTTTATAATTTAATGGTTTGAATTCTAGTCCAATTCATCATATATTGGATTTGATATTTTAGATCCAATCTGATCCAATCACTTATTGTTGTTGTTGTTGTTGTTATTATTATTATTATTATTCTCATATAAAATTAGGTTTTATTGTTTTTAGGAAATTAAGGTTTTATTTTCTTAGAGAGTTGAATATAAAGGTGACGAATGAGAAGGATGCCTCGTCGTCGTTGTATTATGTTATAACACGAACTATCAACTTTTTCATTTGTATAACTGACATGCGTATTCCGTATGCACTGACATATATTATTAATGACTCCTCATTTACATTTTAACGAGAAACATCGCGTCATTCATGTTAGGCGATGCGAGACATCATAACATCCTCTTGTTTTTAAGATAAATGACGTGTCATCTATCATGTTGAGTTTCACATGATTTTAATAACAGTGTTGTTCTTCTTCTTTTTTTTTCTTTTTGTAAAAAGAAAAAATTACATGGAATAATAATCATTATAATTTTAATTTAAGAAACTAAAAAAGTTAAGAATGAATACAATGTTTGTGTCCTAACCCTTGTAAAACTGTCTATTTGCCAACCGATGGATATGTTACTTAATTTTAATTGCAATTGCAATGACAATTCTAATTTCAACTACAGCTAAAATTATAATTAAAACTATAATTATGTTCATAGTAACAGTAACAAGATAATAAATTTCAGACATATAAATAAAGTAATAAACCTTTGTAGCAGGGGTGTTTGATGGTTGAAATCCTAGTCCAATATATCATATTGGATTTGAAATCTTGGATCCAATCTGAACCAATCTCTTATTGAAATCTAATATAAACCAAACTAATAAGGGGTGAAATCCAATCTAATCTAATTCAATCCGATAAAAATAAAAAATTTACGAATAAAAATCATCAATTGCACTATGGAGTTCTAACTACTAATAATTGAAAAAATATATCAACTGCTTTAATATTTCATGATTTTTTTTATCATATGCTTAAAAAAACAATTGAAATTTGAATGCAATGAATTTTTATCTTGTATTATTGTTATATATTTATACTCATACAAAATTAGATTTTATTATTTTTATGAAAATAAGGTTTTATTTTCTTAGAGAGTTGAATATAAAGATGACGTGTGAGAAGGAATGAAACGTTGTCTTGTGGTTTTCTTGAAGACTGACATGACAGATTCTTTTTTCTTTTGCAAATGATATGTCGCTCTAGACATTGATATAATCGAAATGCGTAAATAGTATGTGCCGGCATACTTTTGTGACTCGTTGTTTATGTTTTAACAGAAAACATATGTTCTGCGTATAATTACTTGGAAGAAAACATACATTCTTCTACTTCTTCTTCATCTTCTTTTTTTTTGAAAGAAAAAAATAATTACTTGGAAGAATAATCATTGCAATTTAAGATAAAAACGATCTTATATGCCTCTTTTTGGATCAACTATGCCCTTTGAGTGGTGACTCAAGTGTATTCATCTAGACATAATTGTAAAAAACGAGATCTGTGTGGTAATTTTTTAGTTAATCATATAAAATAATTTTCTTGATACATTTTATAGTAACAGTAAAATTAATAACAACAACAACAACAAGAAAGACATAAATTTTTTTGTAGGAG
Source organism: Atalantia buxifolia (assembly GCA_030444775.1). Lineage (NCBI taxonomy): Eukaryota > Viridiplantae > Streptophyta > Magnoliopsida > Sapindales > Rutaceae > Atalantia > Atalantia buxifolia. The sequence continues at coordinate 12,154,016 of CM059838.1, forward strand.
TGATGAGATTAGAGAAATTATTTTGAAAAGAATACGAGGGTAAATTTTTTATAGGAACAAAAAGAAGAAAACTTTATTTTTTTAATGATTTTTTAATGATAAATAAGTACAATTAATTAAAATGATAAAATGGACATAACATCCGTAAAGATTGGAAGCTTAATTAAAAATAAAATTAAGTTCAGGAAATTACCTGAAGTCAAGTCATCCATAAGAAGAGAAGATGTTCCATATGCACACGCACAAAAAAAAAAAATATCGATATAAAGACAATAATTAGGTTTTCAATCTTTATGACTAAATATTTATTGTGGCTTAAAAGGAGGATGCAAAAGATTAACTCCATCTCTATGTAAACGCACATTTTTAAACTATTGAAACTTTTCAATATCAAGAAAACAAGTGTGAGAAATATATGTTTCTTATGGATCCATATGCAACACGTCGATGAGAAGAAATCCGAAGTCAATATTTCTTCGATATATCACTTTGAACTGAGATTTGTTTGTGAAAATATTGTCAGGTGATTTTATAGGAGTATCTGTCAAAATGTATCAATTTTGTAACACTCTTTTTTTTTTTTTATTACATGAGACTACTGCTCAAGATTAAAACTCATATACATGAGACTATAACTGATATATACAACAATTAGTGAGACTAGTTTACATTAAATCTTATATAGTACCGTCCAGATTTTTAACCCTTTCAAATATTCGAGGGACGTCAAACTCCCATTCTAGGAGAAAGACTGCCTTCACTCAAGCTCTAAGGCACCGCCCAGATTTTTAACCCTCTCAAATATTCGAGGGACGTCAAACTCCCATTTTAGGAGAAAAACTGCCTTCACTCAAGCTTTAAAGCTCCAAGAAAGGAAATTTAAATTAAACCTCTACAATGCGTTTGTGGAGGCTCGAACTCATTCCCTCACATTTGTGATGAAAGGGTTCTAGCCACTTGGGCTAAGCCCAAGTGGTTAATTTTGCAACACTCTTAAAAGCATGAATTTAAGGACATATTAATACATTCATTATTATTGCATATCTGCATCTAAGATCATCTGCAAATGTGTCACTAATCATTAGTTAATATGGGTTACGTGTTAGTTGATTTTTTTTATTTTTTTACTGTTAATGTATAATATCACTTCATCTATCAGTTGACGGGAGGCCGTCTATCATGTTAACCATTTTTGTTCATCAGACAACAATTATTCAAATTTCATACAACGCAAGAATCAGATCAGATTTCATTAAGGTCCATTCTCATTAAGGTCCTCAGGCTGTTACATTAAAAGACTCTATAATATTATATACACAAGAACTAGCTTATTAGACATTAATTACTTAAAGAATCATATACTAATAGCATTTCCCTTATTGCAAACTCAATGCTTGAGATTTTATTCCTTACTATTTTAGGATGAATTAATATCTATCCAAGATGCAGCTTCCTGGTGTGTTGGTGACTAATATTGCTGGGTGTTATTGTTGCACATGTAGCATCATCATAAAATTTCATGCTCGATCTGCTGCCACTTGTCCCCTGCATATAAAATTTATCAATTCATCGGTCGTAAGTTTAGGAAGCAAACAACAGACACACCTCACTGAAAACGATTAATTATTTAAACAAATCATGTGACACAAACATATTTAAAAAAAAAAAAAAAGTAAGACGTACGTAAAGTTTAAATTGATTTTTTAGTTTTTTATTTTTAGAAATTTAAATTTGAGTTATCAGTTGAATAGAGATGTTTAAAGCCCACTTGCCGATCTTATGGGATTATGACGTAACTATTGATTATGAAGCGAAATGGGGTATCAAATGTTTTCGGTAGATATTATGTAACTATTTTGAAAATGGTCAAATTTTTATTCAATCTTATCCTTATTGGGTGCACAGGCTGAGGTAATGAATACAACATATAAAGCAAAATCGATTTGCATGATGTTGAGAGGCACCGGCCCCAACCCCCCACCAACAGCTGATGATGTTCGCACACATTTTCAACTTGAAACATGATTTTTTTTTCTTTTTTCAAATTAGATTTTTGCAATTCACATAATGCAGCAATAGCATTAGCAACAGAAGGCTGATGCTGCAGATTCTCTCTTGGGAAAAGAGAGGAAAAGATACAGACAAAGAACGATAGCTGTGCTTAGAACCAAAGACAAAACTAATGCTGATTACATATGTGTGAAAGGGTGCCTAAAGGTGGTGCATGATCTATGATCTATGTGGGGGCGGTTTCTTCTTCTGATAGAAACCGATATGGACTTTTGTCAGGCTGAAGACAAGAAGAATTTTTTTTTTCTTTCTTTCTTTCTTTCTGGACAGATCCAAATGCATGATTGCAGTGGACATACAGAAAGTTGGAGACCCCTTATCAATTATCTTTTATAAAAGAAATATCAATCCTTGTATCGTTTTAAGTGTCCGGTTGTTGCCGTATGAAACCGAGCTTGGATGACAGTTTTGCTGCCATTAAAATATAAATTTTCAGTGAAAGAATCCGAATTCTCTGCCGTGTGATTTGAGGACTTTCAGCCGGCTGCCTTTGAGCACCAGCTGTTGATGATTGTATGAGGAAATATTAAACAAAATAGATTTGGTATACCAAAAAAGAAGCTGTTTTGAGAAACAGAATTATATTGTTCGTTAAAATTGGTGTTACTGACTATTTGATCTAACAAAAAGGAATTTCAATACCTTACCTATATCTCTAATGGCAAATGAATTATACGTATTAATTAGTAACTTCGTTACATATTCTTCTGTGTTCTCTATCCCCCCCTCCTCAGTTAGACGATTTCTCGAGCTTTTATGCACAGATTAAATATGCTATAACATAGATCAGAAGACTCGAGCATACTGGCAAAATCTGCAACCAAAAAACACATTGGATATGCATTAGATGCATTATTAGTAAATCAAGAACAATAACAAAGAGATTGTATGAGAGATTATATGAGAGATTTAACTACCTTAATAATCTTGGGTGATGTTGAAGAATAGTCCATTTCTGGGAGATACCCTTGTATTCCAATGTTATAGACTGGGTTACCATTAGGATAATAGAGTCCATAATTTCTCTCTGACGTCGGGCCGGGCTTCAAATTCTCATTAAAAAGTGCAAAAAAATAGACGTCAACAGGAACTGATGGTTTTCCAGGGGTGCCTTGCTTCTGCTGTATCCTTTTCAGCAAGTTCCCATTGTACAGTTCCGCATTCTCCACCGAAGCTCCAGCTTCGTTTTCATCTCCCTTAGACGGCCACCCTGTCTCCGAAATCCTAACCTCGATATCGGTGTGCCCCATTGCTTTGATTGCCGAATAAACAGCATCAATTTGGGCATACAACATGTTGTCATATTTCAAATTGGTAATTGGATCCGTCGTCCCTTGGTTAGGCTGGAACAGCACATAGTCTAACGGAACCTGATTTGGGCTGTCCTTGTAGGCAAAATAAGGATAAGCATTGATCAAGAAAGGTGACTTGACCTGAGCGTGAAAGCTGAGAATCGGTTGAAGATAGACAGCAAGATCTTGCCGGAAGGATCCAGCTGAAGGCGGAAAAGAGTTGGCTAGGATGTCGAGTGAATGCGCGGATGTGACAATAACTTGCTTATCAAGGCCAAGATCAACGAGCGTTTTATACACCGTTTGCATAGCTGGGAGGAGATACGAGTAGAGCTTGGTGTCGTCACCTTTGAACACTTCATTGCCTACAAGTATGCAAGTGATTCTTGTTTGAGGGAGATGGGGCTGAAGCCGCTGTTGGATCCAACTCTGTGCCTTGGCCGGATCAGTCATGTTTTCGAGGTACTCGTTGCCTAGCCCAATGATGAAGTCTACGTTACTGTTGGAGAATGCAGAGAGGACGACGGGATCTGTGTCGTAGAGTTTAACTCTGCTGATGTTGAGAGATTTTAAGAGGACCGAGACACGGGATGGGGATGGGAGATTGTTTGCTATCTGGCCATAGTTAATTCCAACTCCTGCAAGGCCTTGGATTCTGGGTACTGAATCTGAAAACAGAGTGAAAAAAACAGAGTATAAAAACAGAGCAATAAAGCAGAACAAGGGGAAAAAATTTTGATACGGAACTTGTAATGCAAAAATAAATAAATAAATTCTATTCAGATGCCCCATATTATTATATAAAAACTGAACTAAAAAATAAATTGATTGAATTCCTGATATTCAAAAAAGAATTAAAATGCGAATAAACATATTATACAGGACGCATGCTAACATAGAACTCAAAAAGAAAGAAGGTAATGTTCCAATTCCTGGAAATTGATAAGAATCTAAAGTTCCGAGCAAAAATTTGAGAGCGTGAAAAGTAAATTTCAATATCAGATCTTTGAAATTGGCAAAAGACGAGGAGCAAGATGAATACAAACTAATTACTAAACTCAGCCATATTCTTGAAAGTATATTTTAAAAAGAAGTTCAGAATCAAAATTTTGATAGTTCCATCCATGAAACATTAGAAAATAACCCAACCCAGAAACAGTGTGTCAAAACCCTCATTCTTTCCCGTTTTCTTTTGATTTCGTATTATGTTTCTCACCAACCAAACAGAGCAAAGCAAAGCAAAGCAAAGCAGAACAGATGGGAACGAACCTGAAAGAATGAGCAAGAAGAGAGAGATTTTAACGATGGAGCTGAAGCTGCCCATTATTGATCTGATGATTTTGGCAGCCAAGCCAAGCAAATTGCACCTTTAAACACTATTTTACTCCAGAGACCGGCCTATAAACCATGTTTCTAATATCTCTCAGCTTTTTATAGAGGCTGCAGTTACTGTATAACCTCTGTTTTGTCTTATATCGTATTACGGCACGCTCAATTTTTTTTTTTTTAAAGTTTTGACTTTCTTTTATTTTATTTTTAAAGTTGCCTATGTGGTTTTCAATAATATTAAAAATTTTAATATTTAAATTTTAATTTAAGTCTCAATACCACATGTCACTCATGTATTAAATAATAAATTTTATAGATTATAAAATAACTTAATTATCACCTAATAAATAAATATCACACCAATTGAAACTCAAATTAAGACACCTAAAATTTTTTTTATCTGTTTAAAGCAGATTTCCTTTTTCTTAAATACTTTTTTCCCAATTTAAAAAAAAATACGTTTATAGAATGAAGAATACAATTTGTACACTATTTTGTTTGATTTTATGTATCTGTAGCAGCTTTCTTGTACGAATTGGATTGACCACTAGCTACCGTAGTCTCATTAATTAACGGAATTACCGACATATTATTTTTTTGTCCAAGACCGCCCCGCCTCCCTCCAAGTTTACTACAGGGGTCTGTCTTCCTAATTGCTAATTTCACACGGTCATTCCAATCCAATTATAGGATGTTCGAATTGGACTGCGTTAGACTCTATTTTTTTTTTTTGAATTATAAACATAATAAATGTGCTATTATTTGTACTTATCAAATAATTGATAGAGTTTCTTAATTCAGTTGACTTTTTTTATTTTGTATTGAAGGAATTTGTATTTTTATCAATGAAATGTGGAAATTTTGAAGGTTGTATTTTAAAGGATTTAATTTTTTCTAAGTGCAATTACTAGGACTTGTTTACATTATATGAGATTTACAATTGATATTTACAATCAAATAATTACTGAGACTTGTTTACATTAATTCTCTGAGCCCACATCTTTTTCTCTCAAATATTCGAACCCTATATTATATGAGATTTACAATTGATATTTACAATCAAACAATTAGACATTAATTCACTACCCTCCAAATATTCGAAAACATTTGTTAACTTAGAAACTCGGAAGGAAATTTGAATCTTTTGCTAAAATAAAGAATAACTTAATATCAATTTTAAACATTATAAATGTGTTATTATTTGTACTTAGAAATAATTGATAGAATTTCTTGTTCAGTTGACTTTTTTTACTTTGTATTGAAGGAATTTGTATTTTTATCAATGAAATGTGGACATTTTGAAGGTTGTGTCTCTGAAGGGTGAATTTTGTATTAAGTGCAGGATTGTGCGCATGACAAGATCAAGGAGAAAGGACTTTCTGAGCCCACAGCTTCTTTCTCTCAAATCTTAACATGTGTGCAGTTGCATATTAGATCACTACCCGTCTAAAGAACAGTTAACTTGATTTGAATCCTAAAATGAAAGGATAGCTTAATATCAATTATTAAGGTATATTTAATGAGTGATGATACAGTCATAAATTCTTGTATAAATTTATTTTGTACAAATTGATGTGGCATTAATTCATTAGTTGAATGAAAATATAAAATAATATAAATAAATTATGTGGGACAAGAGATATTTAATTCAACCAATGAATTAATGCCGCATTAATTTATACAAAATAAATTTATACAAGAATTTATGGCTATATCATTACCATATTTAATTACAACATACAAGTGGAAAAGTAGAGGTGTAAATTCAATTGTAGCTATATCAACCTAATTCAAAAAATTTAATTTGTTCATACTTTGTGTCGTGTTCATGTCAAATCTAATTTTCACAACAGTAACCCAACACAACCCATTGGTTCGTTACTATTCATATCAATGTCATGCTATGCTTTGGAATTTCATTTTATTAATATTGTTAACAGTTAAAATAGAGCACACACAAATAATCTATTTAAACTTACTTGTAATCATATTGTGTCGATCCATATCAATTTTTCTGTTTCCCATAATCAAGAATAAAAAGAAAATAAAATTTAGGGGTGCAATGGTTAATTTGTTTGGTGCCGTTTATGATTATAATGATGAAATCAAAGAGCTAATAATCTTTGGAGATGGTGACATTGTTGAATGTGGGGGGTTGTGCGTCAAATTCAATTCAATTCAATTCCGTCAGCCTAACTACTAATAAAAATCACGACGCCAGATGAATCAGGGGCTCAAATTGTCCAGATTTTTTTTTTCTCTCTTTACCAACTAGAATGCAAAACCCGTGAAATTCATCCACGTGGCAGACACTTGCATCAATGGTCAGAGAATCAGTTATTCGGTGAAAAAAGAAAAAGCAACTTTTCAAGGGGTCCCAAAAAGTGATGATCTGAATTCTGATGTGAATACCAAATTTTTTTAATTAATTAATCAATAATTTTAAATATATAAAATAACGAATTTGCTGACTCGAATCCTAGTAGAACGCACGTGTTGGGCAGGCGGCTTCTTCGCTCAGATCAAGGAAGTCGGCGCAGACACCTCAGCATTCGCACGTGTTATTTTTCTTTTTGAGGACTGTCTCCCTTTGGTTTTACGAAATTACGAATATAGCCTTCATGTTGAATTGTCCGTTTCCGTTCTGATCCCGCTTGTGATTGATTTTTTAAAAAATTATTTTATTACTAAGAATATCGAAATTGTCATTATTCCTATAATCTTGATATTTTCAAGATGACCAACGATAAATATTTATAAAGTTGGGATATTGCTATCTCAAATAATTTATCATCATTGATTAGTAAATAATTGTCAGGTAACAATGTACTGCTTGATTTTTTTTTCATGTATTATCACTTATAAGATAATTTCACAACATTGATAAATAAATATCACAGCAAGTGATATATCCACTTCAATATAAATTTTATATACCAACTATTTTAGCATCTTATTTATTGCTTACACCAAAAATCAAATATTGCGCCATTAAATTATGACCCAAAAGATTAAACAAGATGTGTATATATATATATATATATTATCATAGGTATGGACGCTATGGTGCTATAAATCATTTCCGTGAAACATTAAATTTCATGTCCCATCTATATCTATAAAGAAAATGGAACATTATTGGTTATGATATTATAGATATGGTGCATCTTCTCACTTGTTATGTTCAACAAATTTGGACACTCCTTCAAGATAAAATAAGTAATTGAATTGAAACCCCATCCATATCCTTAAAGACCGCTTGGTTTGAAAGGCCGAAAAGGACGAAATTGAAAAACGGTGCGCTTTTGGTCTTTTGCTTTCACCTTTTCGCTATATCGAACAAACCTAATTGGGGGGCCATTTTTTTTTATTAGATATAGAAAACCGCATAACCTTCACCAATTGTACATTACGTCTATGAGATGAAGATGATAAATTGTCAAAGAAGCATTCGGATACAAGTCACTACGTGGAAAAATGATGAGGCATCTAGGCAGCTTTGTCCCGCGTCGATAAAAAGGTTTTGCCCACCTGGCCATACATCGAAGAGGCTTCTTAAAAAAGCAATGCACAAAATAATATATGATTAAAAAAAAAGCAAAAGAAGATTAGTCAAATTTTCTTTCATTGAGGTTGTCAATGACAACTTGTTGTCGCAAGTTGATTTTCAGAGAAGCAGTTTTCAACTTTTTCACTTGTTTTTCAACTAGAAAATCTGATGATTAATTTTCAACCTAATTAGCTTTGATGGTGAGACAAGTTGGTGCAATAATTATTCGGACCCCAACTATCTATTTTGTATTCCGACCAACCCAGTATTGATTTTTATTAACTGGGACGCAATCACATAACTAGACAAATGATTACAAGAGGGAATTTTTACAAATGATTTAGCAATTCTTTAACAAATATATTTACTTAGTTATTGGGCTCAAATATTATTTCATATATATATATATATATATAAAGAAGATTGCAAGATTATCATTGCCTATTATTAGTTTATAAGCTGGTATTAAATGTTTACAATTAAATAGATGTATTTTTTCGAATGTCAACCCTCACTTAAATTTAGAGGGAGATTTACCCTCACTGTTAATAGTGGAGGGAGATCGATTCTACTTTAATATGAAGAGACAAATGACTCCTATTATACAGGAGAGTCAAGTCCCAATACTATACTATCGCTGGGATTCGAACCTATGTGCCCAAGGTTATGGGATACTTAAATAGATGCATTTTGGATGAAGGAAGTTTTGTGACATATTTGTGTGCGGATGAAACAAAATAAATATGAAGTACATATATGTTATAGACTACAGAAAAATTTTGAACATTTCGACAACATCACATTTTTTCTATATATTTATTATTATATGTATATTTCAAGCAATCGTAACAATATTCATATGTACATGATAGACAACAAATGAATAAAGAACAATCTTCCAGGAGAATAAATCCATAAATATGATGATTATCACAATCTTCAGAAAAGTGATTATGAAACCAAGAATTTTGGCCATATTATAATCAATTACCACTGTATTTATATGAATGTATGTGACCAATATAATTAAGACCCTACAAACCCAATCTTCTAAGAAAATTGATATCCAGGGTATTCTATCTGCTTGCCTTTATCAGTGCACATAACAAAAAGTTTGATGATCCATCTTTGGAGGAAAACAATGTGAAGACTTTGAAAATCATGAAAACTTTTGCCTTAATAACTTTTTAAGTAGGCAATTACAAGGTGCTTTATGCTTCTTGCTTCCAGTGTCTTCTCGACGCGTATTGTATTTGACAAAGATTCTTGTCCGGCTATATAACCTCCTTTTTATGGCCACAATAATAGATAATGGTGTGTGTGTGTGTGTGTGTGTGTGTTGTTTTTACAATATATCTATATGTTTTTATATGATATATCCTTCTTCCTTATCCTCCATCCATAAATAGCTTGTGTGGTGGCATTCTTCTATACTTTTGTGGTCAATGGCATCTTTCTTATCATATTTTATGTGGTGTTATTATATTGGCCATGCTATGTGCTAGTAATTGCATTGTAACAAAGCAGGAAACACTTCCAATATCGCTGTTCGATTCGGCAAAGATAAAGGGTTACAAAAATAGTGTACTACCTTTTTATGTCGGTAGCCAATTCCTATTCATTACTTACATTAATTGGTAGGATTGATAACATAAAATTTCAAAAAAAAAAAAAGTAAATATTCGTTTAGTCTACGTATTTTTTAAAATTACTTAAAAGATCTTTGTTGTATGCATGTTTTATTAGAATTTGTTTAACTATTATCTATTATCTACCTATTGCAAGTCAAATTTATTTATATTTTTAAGTTATATACTGTAAAAATAATGCGTTATTTTTGAAAAGTTAGATCCAACATTTATGAAAGTAACGGACAAAGGTGTTTTAAGTAATTTTAAAAAATATAAAGGATAATTTAATAACAAACTCAATCTGTAGGGATTAAAAAAAACATTTGCCAATGTTGAAACTTATAATGCACAAGGTGATCAATGATCAAACTAGTATTACCACGGTTAATGTCAATTACGACTGTATGTCGATAATTTAGAAACCTAGAAGAGCAAAGGGTAAATGGTAAAAAAACGGACATTGAGCTCTAGTCAGTGAGCCGACTCCAACGCCAAGTCAATAACGAGGCTTATTAGAGTCTAAAATAAATAGGCATATGGCAAAAGGGCGAGTGTGTTGTGTTTAAGGAGTCAACAATGGCGATATATCATGAGAACAAACAAAATGAAAGTCGGCTATAATTCAGTTTTGTAGCCCTATCGCCGTGCATTTTCATTTGCTTTTCGTACACTGTCCAGTCATATAATTCAAGTCAAAATACACCACCTATGCCTATGGTTTTCAGTGATAATATAAATGTGCCAAAGAAAGGAGTGCTTCGGGAATTTTATTTTATTTTATTTTATTTTTCAAATGAAGACCTTGGATGAAGAATTGAAGATTGGGCTAACCATCGTTTTCAGGATTCGAAATCAATAATTAAATGTTCTGTGATTGATTCCCTTCGTGGTTTAAATAATTTGTTTCCACATTTGCCCTTTTATTGATGTCTTTCATTTTGGCAAAAAGGCCCACGTAATTCTAACGCAATTGACACACCCCAAATCCCCGTTGTTAGAAAAATTCAGAAGAATTGGGGTCCAAAGTCCCTTGATTCCAAAGCCAAATTTTTCTTATTTTTGAAACTGAATAACAACTGTTAGAGATTTTTTTTTATTTTTATTATTAAAATGAGAGAAATAAATTACAAAATCGCAGAGAAACGGACAGTTGCATGATTAAAGATTTATGGTTTATAAGAGATTTTAGGAACAACAATACCCACAAGTAGCAAATTAATATTTTTTTTCAAAATTTCGAAATCGTTTTAATTTTACGATAATAATTGAAAAATCAAGCGTTGGCAATGGCAACCATAAACTTTCAATTGCATTTTTTGTGGCCCAAGGTTCAAGTTGTGTGGGCCGATCGATTTAGACCCCGCTCGGGGGTAATTATCTTATTTTGAGAAATTATACACCCTTTCTCGTGAAATGAAATCCCAAAATGCCAGTAATAGACTAATAGTATAACCAAAATGAAAGATTAAAGATTCCGTTGCACAAGACAACACCCTGAAATCTAAAAAATATTGTAGGTCCATGAGAAACCTTATCAGCATACTCAGGCACTTGATCGCAGTTCATACTTGAAAAACCCTAAATAAACTGACAGCAAAGGCACTCAGCAAAGCTCTTCTTCCTTGTGAGACTGAATCACGCAATCTGAAGTCGGGTATGAAACGCAAGTCAGCAGATAACCAGCCTCCATTTGATTGTCATCGAGGAAGGAACCATCGGACTGGTCAACTGAACCAGACACCAACTTCCCAGCACACGTCGAGCAAGCACCAGCGCGGCAGGAATAGGGCAGGTCGACTCCTGCTTCCTCAGCTGCATCGAGGATGTACTGGTCTTCCTGGGCCTCAAACTCATGCTCTTCACCCTCAGGTCCAATCAGCTTAATCTTGTAGACAGCCATTGATGCTTGGAAATTGGGAGAGCATTTCAGGCCAAAGGTCTTGGAGATGCCCCTAACAGATCCAAGTGAGGATGGGCTCTTGATTAAGTTCCTTGGTAGTTGATTTCTGGGTGCAGCTTTAACCATGCACGGGCCGCTGAGTGTCACAGTCGACATCTTTACCCCTGAATGTCATGAGTTCACAGCAGAATGAGAATTACCAGGACAATCCATTCAATAAAAGCCACATCAAGTCATCCATGACAGCAGCAGCACAAAAAGAACATTAACAGAAAACATATAAGATGAAGGAAAAAAAAAAGAATTAAGTACAATCACACCATCCTAAATATCTTCCGGACAGTTTGGGAGGAAAGAGTCTAGACTGTATGATTCATTAAGTAAATGTGAGCATTGAGTATTTGGCTACAAGTGCATACCTCACAGAGGGCACAAAAGGACTAGGAAATAAATGTTATGAGGTTGCTTCATATTGAATAAATTAAAATATTCGATTTCCTAAGAATAACACTTGGTTAAGTTTCAGACACGCATACAATGACAAAACGGCTAGATTTCCTAAGCACTTACAAACCATCTCCAAGCCAGTTTAGTAGAATTTGTATACCATGTCAAAATTATGTGAAAATGGAACCAAACAAACCATTTCTTAACAACATGGTAATTGATGTTCGGAGCACAATGAGAAGAACAAGCTAGCGGCTATCTGCTCTTCACTCGAGGCTCCACCTTATTACCAAAGAAAACACAATTGTGGACTGACTTGAATGATAACGGCAATTGTTTTTCATTTGGAAAATAAAAAATATGTTTAGTCGCATGTTACAAACTTTGCTGTCAAAAACAAAAGACATTGTTCTCAAAACTATAGCTAAAAGGTTAAAAAAAACAATAAGTTGTTTTCCACCATTTTTAAGAATGGTCCCAGAATAAGACCAAAATATATATATAATAATGATTTCAAGTGGATCCCGTTAATTCATTTTCAAATATGATAACAAACATATTTTTTGCCTTTAGTTTTGCAAAATTGTTCTAGAATATGATGTCAAACCTGTATTGATTCTCAAAGCATCATTTTCATTCTCATTTACCATTTTCAAACATCATTTCCAAAAAATACTCCGAACACCACCTTAAAAATGATCTCCTTCAGAATAAAAATGTGTTTGTATGTGAGAAAAATTTTGATTATGACTACGTCGCACCCACACGTTGTCTTATTGTAAAACGATTTTCAGATCTGATGGAAAACAACAATTCTTTTTTCTCCCCCCTATTGAGCACCGATTTGAAGGAACATTGTTTTTTTTATTTTTCTTCAAAAACTTGTTTTGCAAAACCGGTAACCAAATGAATTCTTCCCTATGTTCTTACTGTGAACTCATCAATCACCAACTGTTGTTTGCATGAAACTCCAACAAGTTTAAGAGATGTTAGCCATAATATGTCGTCGAGTCTTAAACAATTCTTTGAGACGATTAATATATCACAGGAGAAGGAAGGATCTTAAATGGTGATGAAATTAGATTCTTTTAAAGAAAGAGTATTGTGGGAAATTCTAAAATTTGGTGAAGGACTTTTGTAGCAGAAAATTTTAGAAAGCTTTGGACATAATTATGTGACAACAACAAACAGTCCTACAATATTAGTCCTCCTTGATTCTCTTGAACTCTCAGCCGCACCTTGACAACTGAATCAATAAATCTCTATTAACAAGAATATTACATATCTCCAGTTCTACCATTCTTGAGATGAAACAAATGCAACCAAGCTAACAAAGAATAAAATGAAACACTCAAAAGATCAACATCCATAAGCAATATAACCCCCCCCCAAAAAAAAAAAACACCAAAACAAACTTCGATCATAAAGATCATCAGAACGAGTAAAAAGGGAAGATTAAAGGGAGGAAGAGATCTTACAGAAAAGCAAGAGATCGAGCGGCGGAGCGCACGAGGTGGCGAGTGGGGGTTGGTGGGTGGCGGTCAAGTGAAATGAATTGGCGTTCGGCTTGTTGCGTGTTGAGTTAATTAATAGTATTTAAAGAGGAGGTGGCGGAGTCCAAAATGACTCTTGGTCTAGTCAAGAAAAGGGTACCCTAATACGTCCGCCACGGGCCATTTTTCATTAAAAAAATGTTTTTTAGTGTTTTTGTGACTTAGGCTTTGATCTGCAATTAGTCAGCGTAGATGGACGGTCGGCAATTTGCACATTCATTTTTTCGTACACACACCATCATGTATTAGAGAATGACATAAAAGCCGGTTCCCATATTTCAATTTCGTCCACCTGCTCTCCACTTATATATACATATATATTTCCATGGTTTGATAGAATTGGGAGATAACTCATTTTTAGGAAATACGTAAAGAGTAGGTGTGTTCTATAAAAATATATTTTTTTAATCCGATAAAGTGTTTATAATTATTTTGTTAAATTATAAGGTGTCGTGGTGTTTCTTTATTTTATTTTTCTAAAATTATATATGTAGTGTTAGATTTTGCCATTGCATCTTTTGATTCACCAAAAGACAAATGTAGCCTAAAAAAGCTAACAACTAATGTTATATTTTATAGGTCTAGTAAACGAAGATGCCTCTTCCTTTTTTTCTACCCCATATTTGCTTCTATTTTTGGCCTTTAGCCAGCCTTCAACTCTTTCCTTGAGGAAAAAAAAAAAAAAGGGGGTAATAGCCGTCAATCATGCAGAAGAGTTTTTCTTTTTTAATTTACTTCTAATGTTCAGTAGCGGTTGAAATTGGGAGATAACTCTTTCTGTTTATATTTACCAACTCATCTAAAAGTTATTGCCTATTTGCCTGTTGAAGTTGAAATCAAAGTAATCGAATATATCAATTATTGACTGAACACAAGTCCTGCCACTAAAATTTTTAAAATTCCAATTTCTGAAAATTAGTTAATATGACTAGACAATTAAGGACATTTAAACCAAAATTAAAAATTGGGAACAAAATTTAAGTCGCACGGAGGTAATTCAAAAATAACGTCAGGAGGAGAATCTTAGTAGTTAGTTTTATATCAAATTATATTTTCCCCTTTTTTTCAACATAGGCAATCTGTTTCTTAAACCATTTTTTTTTAGTAAATTTGTTTGGTATGAAAAAGAAATTATATATTTATTCAATAGTTGTAAATTTTGACCGGCAGCCAATGATGAGGTTGCAATTACCATAATAGTTGAAATCTGACCTGTAAATTACAAAAATGGTAAGGGGTGGTTGAGCACTTGAACTCACACGGTAGGTGATTTGGCGAGTGGGCTGGTGGCACAATTTTTTTGAAAGAACTATAAATTTCTGATTAAACTAGTGGTGCCACATTTGAAGAGCGATACCAATCTTTGATGTTCAAAATTTGCTTCTTATATGATAGGGGCTAATTTCAGAATTCAAATAAAACGATTGAGTAAATCCAACTCATGGCTAATACAGAAATTTTAAATCATACCACGATACGAAATTGTTGTATTTTGAATTGTGGATATTCACGCTTAGATTGCATGGATCAATATATAAATTTTTCACGCTTTTAATTAGATGAGGAGAAATTCATCACTAGACTAAAAAGTAGGATTGGCGATTAAAGTATTTGAAGATTAGAGATTCCAACACTTATATTCAAAAATTTTGTTACTAATATACTCACATGAATTGAAAATTTCCATAAAATGAAGTGTTTTTTCATTCTCATATGCCTTAGATATTTAAAATAAATATGTGATTCGTGATCACAATTGACAAATAGTTGTGTTGTCTTAATGTTTTGATCTCAATTCGAAATTACACTTGTCTAGGATATTTAAGATAAACTAATATACACATGTGTTGGGAGGATTTGGCCTGAAATTTTTAGGTATTCAACTCAAAAAACTAATTTATTAGATGGAGTTATTTATCCTACTTATTAATCCAAATATCACCCCTTATACAAAAATAAGGGGTTTTTGTACACCTTATATAGATATCAAGAATAAATATATGACATTTGGACAAATAATTGTATTTTATTAGCATCTCAATGCTCATTCCATTTGTATGAATTGGTGAATATGTGGACAAAAATCGTATTGTATTAACATGTCAGCTCTTACTCGAATATGACAATTATTCAAAGATAAATGAAAATATTTTCCATATAAAAAGAACTAGTAAATACGTGGCCGAATAATTGTTTGTGTTAACGTGTCAACTCCAATCTGAAGATGACAGTTGTCAGAAGGTAGATAAAAATATTTTCCATTTAAGAAAAAATGATAAATATGTGGACGAATAAAAAACAATATATTGACGTGTCACACCAATTAGAAGCTGACAATTGTCCAAAATGGTGTCAAAAACTTGTATAAATAAGACTTTTATCTTTGCCATAGTCCCCCGTATCCCATTCATTCAATCTGCTAGGTGCCTCCTAGAAACCTTAACCTATTCCTTCAGACTTTCAATCCATCATGTTTAAAAATATGAAGCCTTTCTTGCTTGGCTCTCAAGAAATCACATAACTTCTTGCACCAAGAGGCAGCAACATCGGATTAGCGATTTACCAGAAGAGAATGAGGCATGGGAAGGAAAAAGCCTAATGTCGCCTTACTCTTTTTCGGCTTATGGAGGAGAGGGAGAATGAGAAATGGGCAGACAAAGGCTAATGCCATTCACTCTTTATCCGCTAATGGCTTGGCTTGGTATCGGTTAAGCAAATCGCTTGCCTGGGATATCAATTAAGCAAAACCTATTGAGTCGTGGACCTGTTTTGCATTTTCCATCCTGTACCAGTTTTATTTTTAATGCTTTACAGTGCAATTTATTATTATTATTATTATTAATTTTATTATTATTAACAATGCAACATGAGTTTTATTTTAATGTTGAGCAATGTTCTAACGGTGCAATTATGAACTGCTCAGACTGCATAAAAGTTCACTGCAGAGGACACTCTTGTTCATGCAACACGACTGAAATATAAATTTATTAATACACATTAAACCAGATCATATGAAGCATAAAATATTTGACCCATCTTCTAAACTCTATCCAAATTCAATCCATCCTCCCGAATTTCCACTACCCACATTCAATGCAGAAGCAAATACACAGATGTGAGTCCATTTTTCATAATCACTATTCAATCAATTTATATCCCCCCCCCCCCTTCCCCTTTGCACTTGGCTAAAGATATAAAGATGTAATTAGGAATGACAATAGACACCACCCGCAGCGGGTTTGTCAATTACCAAACTCAAATCCACACAAAATTTAAATTATTAAATCCACCCGCAACTTACAGCGGATTTTAATTTTTTTAAGAAAATCCACTCCCAGCGAGTTTTGACAATTACCAAACCCACAATGGTATCCAGCATATTTTTTACAGGTTTCCGCATTTAAAATCACAAATATTTAATATATAAATTTATAATAACAACCTCAAATTCTATATAACATACTCAATTCTATATTTAACCAATGTAAATGAAAAATTAAAATTTCAACATCAATCTAACACAAATTCTCAAATTTAAGTATAAATTACACAAATCCATTTAAAAAACACAAACTAATACCTAAAACATTTCATATTATCATTTAAAACAAGCTCCAAAAGAAGATCGTCATTTCATTCAACATCATAAGCACCCATCTAACACGATTACTAAAATAATAATTAAGATTAATATTTTCAAATACTAATTTGGAGAAGAAAATTATAATAAGAAAATAATTCATGCATTAAGGTAAAGAAAAATAGTACATACAAAATTATAGTAGGTATATAATAATGCATGAATTAAGTTAAAGAAGCTTAGTTTTTTACCTCATCAACAATATTTTCATCTTTTGAAAATTTCGTATTTCCTACTTTATTAGAAGAATAAATAACAAGTATATCAAGAAAAAAAGATAAATGATTATAAGTTTGTAATGTATAACAAGGTCAAGGCTAAAGAAAAAAAGAATGATTGAATGAAGACAGAGATGAGAGATGAGTGTGCGGCTAAGTTAAAGGAAAAAAACTTTTAGTTTTTTTTAGGTCATGACTTTAGAATGGAAGATGGACTATGTACACAAACACACAACTTTGGGTCTTTTGTTATTGGTAATTTGAATAATTACATTATTATTTTTTATATATTTTTCAGATTAAAATTAAATTAAAAATATTTGAAAAAAAACATTACATGTCTGGCAGATATCTGCAGGTTAATACCAAACTCACCCACATTCATGTGCGGATTTTCATTTATAATATTAAACTCACCAACAACAAATAAAATTATCCGCAGTGAACAAATTTTCACAAGTAAATTTGGGCCGCAACAGACAAAATTATCTGCAGCAGACGAATTTTGACAGGCGGATTTTCATGTACAATTGTCATCCCTAGATGTAACTCACTTTATCCGCCAATGGTTTCAATGAATCAAAACCGCAACTGGATTCCCTGGCCAAGACCCTCGTCAGTTATGGCTACTGCTGTGCCGGTTTTTAACTCTTCAAAGACCCAATGATCATTTTTTTTCACCATGGTTCTAATAAAATTCAATACACATTCCCTAAAAATCGATTTCATTTTCCACAAATTTAGCATTTGGTATGTATCATATATACTCAACTCCTGTCACCTCCTCGGGACCTGACTTGAGCTGATGCAAGTGCATACTTGGGGGTCATCAAAGCTTCAAACAATCACCTGGGTACTGAATTTACCGTTATTGATGGATATCAAGTTGGGATTGATTCGATTTCTGTTGAATCTGCCTTGGCATCTTACATGGGTGGTGAATAAAAGTATAAATGCGTATTTAGAGGACAACCACTTCAATAGGCAGGGTAAATCCTTATGGTGTCTCCCAAACCAGAAAAGCTCTTGCAGCTAAACAGCCTGGGAATTAATGCAACCTCAGAAATACAGACCTCACATTGAATAACCATCGTTCAAACAGAAAGCAATCAAGATTCAATTCAACATCTTTTCAACAAAAAAAACTTCATACAAGTCTACCATATTATAAGATTACTAGTGCATTAAATTCAGAAAGAAAAAGAAAGGAAAAGAAAATTGCAAGTTGTGACCATTCAAAGAAAAACATTTTGGGTATAGTAAGATCACACTAGGTTTTCCCTACAAAACTCCAACATAAAGCAGAATTTCTTAAAAGATGCGGTTTGAAGGACCCATGGTACTCTTCAGATAGAGGCACCTGACCTGGTAAGACCCAAAAATAAAAGACAAGGATTAGACATCAAATTTAGAAATGCCAAGAGAAACAAATACCAAAAAAGACCACATAAGAATGATTAAGGAAATAGAAAAGTGTCCTCAGAGAAGGGTATATTCTTAATTACAGCAAGAAAAACAGTTTGCTTTTCATCATTTGAACCAACAAAAGAAGCGTATATTTCAATGGTCAAGTCAATTTAGTGTTTTCTAAATTTACCTCCTGGAGGAAAACATTAAATATCTAAACCAACTTAGAAGAAATACAAGAGATGGCGGGGTTAGAGATGGTTATACAGAAGAAGTTGAGGTTCAACAACCTCATATTGAACTACTCAAAAGAACAACAAGTGAAACAAAAAACAGTGAGTCTGTATGAAATATTACCAACTAGAACCCCCAAAATTGACCACAGAACCAGTAGGTAAAAATAAGGTTAGAGATAGCAACTTACATTCTGCCAGTTTTTCTTCAACAATGAGACAAGGAAGTTAACACTCATTTGAACATTCTGGAAGATCTGCTTCTCCTCCATTGAAAGGTTTCCGACAGCAACTCCCATGCAAAGCACCTTCTTCAATTGGAACTTCACTGTTGCCTTGGTCTCGTTGACTTTGGACTCGAGGGATTCTTGGTGAGTAACAAGGGTAGGGAACTTTCCTGCATTGAGAAATAAGCCAGGTCAATAAAGGTGCAAACCATATATAACCAAAGTACAATACTAACAGAATACCAATGATTGTCCATGAGGCAGAAGATCATGAAAATTACTAAAACCAGTAAATCAAAACTATCATTTATTGCTAAAAAAGATAAGAGAACATAGATCATCGATCTTAGTAAATAAATCCTCGAGTGATCATTATACAATCTCTGTCAAATACTTTTCAAAAAATGCAAATGATTCAAACATCTGCATAGTATACTTGCCTGCCTTGTTGAGACCAGGACCCAACAAACGAGGAATCTGCTTGATGACAGACTCTGATGCCAAGAAAGCATGATATTTCTTGGCAAGTTTCTTCACCAATTTCTTGTTCTTGTTCAATTTTTTCAATCCTTCAACATCCATGTAGTCCAAACCAATCTTCTCGGCCTATAAGACAAATTAAGGATCCACATGAGTGCTTAATGAAGTGCTTTACCCCCACCCCCACCCCCCAACCCAAAAAAAAGTCATTTAAAGTTCTAAAAACAACAGAGAAAAAGAAAGAACCAGAACCACTACAATATGAACATATAAAAAAGTACAGTTTCAAAAGAGCACAGAACTTCTATACATGTTTATAGATAGTAAAACAATTACCTCTTCAACATGTTGAGCATCACCAAGCATGCAGACCTTCATCTTGGGGCGGGGAATGTGAGGCAACTTAACAGAGCCACTGAAACGCTTGTCCTTTTGTGGATCATAGTTCTTGAGACCAATCTGAAGCTCAATAGTCTCGGTGAAGTTCCTCTTCTTTGTCTCCTTAGAGTATTGCACAATATTAGAGATGGCCTCTCTCAGTGCATCACTCTGAAGCTTACTGCAGTACAACATTACACATTCAAGACACAGAGCACAGAAAAATAATTAGCCAAAAAAAAATGACACTACACCAAGCAGATAAAACCAACTCATTTAATCTAAGCCACGTCGCATACAAACAACAATAAATTCAAGAATATACCTACAAAATAAACTAAATCAATATTCAATTGAGAGTCGACGCAAATTCCACATATCAGTAATCAGAAGTATGCATCATTCAGTTTCTAAAAGCTCATTACTCCTAGGATTCAAGTTCAGACTGACACGCGTGAAATCAAATTGATTTCACCAAAAATAACACCTCCTTTTATAACAAAAATAACAACTTATTAATAACACCTCCTTTTATAACAAAAATCGAAAAAATAACGAAATTTAAAAAAAAAATAGAGAAACGACCCATAATACAAAAGACACTAAGATTTTAGATTTAACATACCTCATGATTGAAGCGCTTGTAGCCCTTTAAAGATTTTTTTTCTTCTGTAAAAATTAAAAACAAGATCATAAATAAATAAATCAAGTGAAAATATATAAACTACAATTAAGTTGTTAAGAAAAATGTTGTTAAGAAATGTTGCTCAGAAATTATGCTAGTAGCACAGAATAATCGAAAGATGAAACGGTAAAGGAGGAAAAACGAACCAGAGACGAAAAAGAAACCCTAGAGACTTGGGTGCGGCGAACACTCTTGTTATATAAGAGACTAGCGAGAGTGATAAACCCTAAGTTCATAACTGCTTTTTTGTTGGGCTCAGCCAAGCCCACATTCCTTTGGTGTCCAGAGGACTTGATGATTGGGTTTAAAAATGACCGGATCATGCCACGTAACAGATTGCGATTGATTTTAATCGAAAAAAAAAAAATCGAGCTCGTGGAAAATTTTTATAACACCCCTTGAATGTTATTTCTTAAAATACTCCTGGTTTAATTGATGAAATATAAATTCATTTATCAAAATTAATCATTAACCATAAAGTTTTATTTTAAAATAATGTTCTTAAATTACATATAAATCCTAAAATATTAAATTTATCACAAATTTTTTTTCTTCTTATCATAAAATTTCTATCTTCATAACTCTAAATTCTTATAATTTTCTCAAAAAAAAAAACTTTATAATCTTATTAATGCATGACATATAAATATAAGTTACATCAATTATTATACAAACTATGCATCTCAATTGAATAATTATAAAGTTACAAAAGTTTGTACAAACCATGTGGCATGAATGTACAGATAATTGAAAGTATAAATAATAAAAATAAATTTGTAAGCCATATCATACCTTTCATTCAACCAATTATAATATATCAATTGCTGCTTCAGTTTGTAGAATATTATTTATATAAAAGTGTTAGTAGTTGTATCGTTACTCATTCCAATTATGTTAGTAAAATATCAATCAAAGTATTATCTTCCATTTACTATAATAGAATTTCTTTATAGTCACAATGTTGGGACCAAAGTAATTTATTAATATGAGTAGCTTATTACTTAATAGAGGTATAATTGTGAAAATTATAGTTTTGGCTTAGGTGGCTTTGTCTTTTTGTTTAGCATCTAAATAAATTTGAATTAGTTTGAATTTTGAATAGAATTAAATGTCTGAATCTGAATGATATAACTTTTTTTTTGAATTACTAAAAGCAAATATTAAGTTATTTGTTTTTAACTTAAAAATCTAAAAATAATATTTTTACATTTATACCCTTACAAATTATAAATGTTAAATAAATAATAAACATTTCGAACAAATTAATAAGATAAAGGTAAAGTATATGCTACATTGATAAGTAACTGATTAAGCATCTCAAATCTAATATAAGAACAATGATAAAAGAGATAGACATGGTTTCTAGAAACTAGTGCATATATTTATCTAGTAATAGAATTATACAAAGTTTTCTTGAAAGTCTAAAAATAATTTAAAAGAAAAATATTTCATTCCACTTTAAACTTTTAATATAGCAAAACATATATTTTTCGTAATATACCAATAACTATTAATTTGTAGAGGAAATTCTTTAAGACAAGATCTTGAAAATTTTTAACTTATTATAATGTGAAATTTATTCTTATTTATGATTAACTCAAATTGAGATTAAATTTTTATTAATGTTAAATATCACCGTAGAGAGTTTTATCATATGTATTTATAGAAATAGAGAAAGAAAAAAAGAAAGAAAGAAAAAAGATTTCGCAACTCAATTAATTAACAAAACATGCAATTTAATTTTGGACCTAACAGTCGACATGTCTCCTCGCCTCATCCATAAGGTCGACAGTTTGAGTTTATGGATATGGTCGTGGAAAATAGACATGTAGTGTTTGTTG
This sequence comes from Atalantia buxifolia, assembly GCA_030444775.1. Lineage (NCBI taxonomy): Eukaryota > Viridiplantae > Streptophyta > Magnoliopsida > Sapindales > Rutaceae > Atalantia > Atalantia buxifolia. The sequence goes on from CM059838.1 coordinate 12,176,897, forward strand.
GCATAACCTTCAGAATCATAAAGTCTCACCAAATTTCTAATGATAATACCAGTATAATCATATTGTAATATTTAAAAGAAAATAATAATAATAATAATAATAATAGCACAGCATATGGCATAAGTTAGTTGTAAATTGCTACTTCGATCCAATTTTTTTTTACTCCACGTTACATTGCAAGTAACAAACTCTACTACTTACTACTAAGGACCACCGTCATGTCATGCTTGATGCATGAATACATTTCTCACATTTTCGCAACGACTCATGAAATCTAAATTGTGTAAACTAGCAGTGAATAAACAATCTACATAATATACTTATGAAATTGCAGTTCTAGAAAGACAAGTGCTAAATTTTTCATCAAAATAATATAAAATTATTTAAAAGAGCCTCATTAGCTCAATCTAAGTATTTTCTGTTAAATAATATTATTTTTATATTTTTGTTTGAGATATTAGAGAAAACTAAGGAATAATTAGAAGTTAATAGTGCAACAATTTGGAATTTTAGCCTTTGATTAAGGAAATAGAAAAGTATCTCAGATGTGCTTGTAGCCCTTTACACATTTTTTTCTTCTGTGGAGATTAAAAAAGAGATAAATAAATAAATCAAATGAAAAATATATAAACTACAGTTGAAATGTTGTTAGGAAATTTTGCAGTTTTTCTGAGAATACATAAAAATAACCAAAGAGACGAACAGAAAACAAGGAGAGAACACCAATCAGAAATAAGAAAGAAGCCATGCAGACTTGAATTACGTGGTCAACACTCATTGTATATTAGACAAGCTGTGAAAGTGAGAAACCCAGTTGCTTCTTTGGCGGGCTCGGAGCGGCAGTGGCTTGGTGTGTGCAAGAGTTGATTATTGGGTTTAAATTTCAGCCGATCATGCAGGTGAAGAAGTTGATTTAATCCAAACTAAAAAAAAGAGAGTAGAACTTTTAAAGTTTTAAGTGATCGCCTGTGATGCTGTAATTTTTTTATAATATCAATAAATATTAATTATGTATTATTAAATTTAATTAATAGTATATAATATTTGTACTAAAAAAATTTAAAAATAATGATAAACAGTTTGTTAACCGTTCAAGTGAGTAAAGAATTTTTGTAAAATAATTGTGACCACCCTTAGAATTTAAAATAATTTCACTTAAATAACATATTTTATTTAAAATTACTTTTCAACCCTCCTCTGAATTTGTAATATGATAATCTTTTTTAAATAAATTTTCCAAAATCAATTACTATTAATTATAAAATATAATATCAAGTAAGTTATTTAACACAAAGTCTTATTAGAATTTGTATTGTATAAATTTAATTACGAACCATTAATACCTAAACAATAATGATAATAGAAGGCATTGCAAAAACTATTTTATGTGTTTTATTAATAATACTATATGAGTCACAACAAATGAGAAATATTTTATTCACCAATTATTATTGAAAAATATATATGTCTATATAACTATAGAGTGAGAAATATTTTGATTTAATTTTTTAACAAAAAATTAAACTATTTATTTCATGCAATTCAATTGTAGAGGATATAACATTATCAAATATTGCTTTGACTTTCAATATCAACCATTAGACTATGAGATATTAGTTGCTCAAATATTGTGTCAAAATTTTAAGTTAAAGTATCCCAAACCATGTCTTTAGAATGGAAATATAAAAACATACAATGAGTTTTTTTCCTCATTTTGTCCATTAAATATTATTTAATGTAATATTTTATTTATTGTCACTATTAATTATCATAATAAAATTAAAATAATGACTCTTCTTAACATAAAAATTTTATAATTACTATCAAAGAATTACAATAAAATAATCTTTCATAATTCATAAACTAAAGTTAATTAGGAATATGAGTTAGATTTAACTTTTATGAAATTAATAAAGTGACATTTAAAAATAAAATGAAAACAAGCTTGTGAAAGTTAATTTTTATAAGGCTCAAATAATTTCTTACCATGTCAATAAAAATATAAAAGATTTTCTTTCACATTTTTTCTCACGTAAATATTATTGGAAGCAATATTTTATTTATTGTCACTATTAACTATCACAACAAAAGTAATGACTCTTAATAGCATAAAATTTTATAATTACAATCAAATAATATCAATAAAATTATCTTTCATGATTCATAAACTAAAGCTCATTGGGAATATATATTAGATTTAACTTTTATGAAATTAACAAAGTGATATTTGAAAATAAAATGAAAATATATAGGCTTGTAAAACTTAAAATTCCTACCATGTAAGAATGTTAATTGTAAGATAAACATAAGGTCATAGAATAAGTATGTAAAATGGGTGTTGAAAATAATATATACTTCATAATCAATTATACAATGGCCCTTAAGATTATATAAAATAATGAGTATTTTATTTAATATACAATATTAAATTTTATTAAAACATGTGTGATCAATATTTTTTATGTTATAAGCAATCTCACCAATGAGTTTATTGATGTAACTATGATATTTACTTAAGTATATGTACTTAGCTGTGTTATTTATTAGTGTTATATCATATATAAATTTTGCAATTGCAACTTATTTATTTGATTTGTGTTAAACAACCCACCATTATATTTTTATACTTAATGGTAATAGATTTTGGAAGATTTATTTTAAAAAAATTATCACATTTCAAATTTGAAGGGGGATTGAAAAATAATTTTAAATAAAATATACTATTTAAGTGAAATTATTTCAAATGCTAAGGGTGGTCAAAGCTATTTTACAAAATTCTCCACCCCTTCATGGTTAACAACGTTTTACTATTATTTTTAAATTATTTTTTTACTATAAATATTGTGTACCATTGATTAAATCCGATGGTACACGATTAAAACATTATTGATACTGTAAAAAAATTACAGCATCATAGAAGAATCTAACTTTTAATACTTGTCTAAATTTTTTATAACAACCCTTCTGAATGTTATTTTAAAAAATATGCTCAATTTAATTGATAAAATATAAACTTATATATTAATATTAATCATCAACCATAAATTTTTATCCATTTTTTTTATAAATTGCATATAAATTCTAAAATATTAAATTTATCTCAAACTTCTTCTTTTTTCTTATTATATAATTTCTATCTTCATAACTCTAAATTCTTATAATTTTTAAAAGAATATTAATTTTATAATCTTATTAATAATATATGCCACGTCAATTATGATACATACTATCTATCTCAATTGAATAATGATAAAGTTACATACATTTGTATAAAGCATACGGTATGATATGGATAGATAATTGAAATTATAAATAATAAAAAAAATTTGTGAGCCATATCTTTTTTTTATTTCATCAAAATAATATGAAATTATCTACGAAGGACTAATAAGCTTAATTTAAGTATTTTCTGATGAATAATACTATGTTACATTTTTGAATGAGATATTAAAGAAAACTAAGGAATAATTAAAAGTTAATAGTAAAATTTGGATGCCACAACAAAAGAGAAAATTGAATATGAACACCAAAGATTTGTGCGGCTAACACAGTCTTTGTAATTAGATTTGATACGGGCAGGCAGCTAAGTAGCTAACACAGTTTTACTAGCATGGTCGACAGTTGGGCTTAAATTTGAGCCAATTAGGCCCATAACTACTTATGTTAATCTGGACGGTTCGCACCCCTGTAAGCTTCTCATAAAAATCATTTTTTTGAAGTTCATAATTTTTACCTGACAAAATTTAAAATATTAAATATTTTAATTAAACTCCTATATAATGACGGTCACTCTTATCGATCATCATATGATTTTCGAAATTATCCCTAACTTAATTAAAAGTCTTCATTTCTTCTGCTAATCATTATTTTTAATACTTTATTTCAAAATTTAATAGCAATACAGCAGTGTTTTTTTTTTCCTCCTAAAGAATGACACAAGGGGGAAAGAAAGAAAGAAAGAAAGAAAGAAAAATGTTATGAATTTTTATCAAGCAAATGGTCGTTGAAAAGCAGAAGAAGTTGAAGGAAATTGAGAGTAACTCAGTGAAAACATTATATTCTAAAAGAATTTTGTTCTCATAGGATTTCTGGAGAAATAAAAATATAGAGTTACTAATGGAATTAAGGAGGGCGTTGATAAAAGTAGTATAATCTACATATGTATTCAATGGGTTGCATTTCGAAGAGGGGTTTCAAGAGGTTTTCAAAAGGATTCCAATACTTCAACTCTTTTTAATTCAAAATTAAAAAAAAAATGCATGACTTTACATTAAAATTAATGTTAATATTAAGAAAATACATCTGATCTGAATTCCAACAATAAGCTTTGGGGATATAAGTTTCAGAATCAATGAAAGTTTGAATTTACCTTCGATTATGTGTAGAATTATCTTTACTATCATTACTGATTCCTCGCTTATAAGTTTGAGTTTTTGAGTCAAATGAATTATCTAACATAATATTAGAACCAACATTTCAAGTTCAATTTTCTTTTTAAGTGTATAACTAATAAATTGTTTCAACTTATCTACAATAAATCTGATGTCTTAGACTATCTCTTCACGTGAAAAATCTATTAAGAGTCGTATTTAATATTATTACTGATCCCATTCCCTTATGTCTTGTCACCTTAACTTAGGATCAAAGGCGGGTCTCCAACTGTTGGTTCAAAGCTCATTTTGACAAAGACAATTTCAAACCTAATAAACATACGTAAACAGAGTTTTGTTGTCGCGTCCAGAGAACAATAGACACGTGAGAAAACGAGATTGTTGGAAGGTGAAGTGGGCTGGGTTCTGTTCGGCTAGAATGGGCTTAATGTCCAAAACGACAGGAGTAGTGCCACCGCCACCCTCTCAAAGTCTCATAAAACCGATTTGTTGTGGGCTTGTGCATCACATATTTAGGATCCGTTTGGTGTAATTTTTTAAGTAGAATTTTTATAAATAAAATTTTTACCTAAAAATTTTAGTTGTTTGGTTGTTAATAAGAGATTTTATTAAGAATATATGAAATTATTTTAATAGATAAATTTTTTTAAGTTATGTTATAAAACGAATAAAATAAGATTGTCAAATAAGTAGAGTATATTTTAGATAATTTAACATTTAAAAAAAAATTTAACCTCTACTTCTAAAAGCCCAAAATTTGAGCTTTTCCTAGTAATGAGAAAATAACTTATTTAAGCTCTAAAAACTCTACTAAAAAACAACCAAACAACAATAAAAATTATGATAAGAGTTTATGAAATTAAATAAGCACTTTTGATCATTAGATAAGTTATACCAAACATGCATTTAACCTTAATTGAAAATTACTTAATAAAACAAAACCAATAATTAAATTAATGGTTTCACAAGTTCTCTCTCGTGAAAAATGGATTAGATATTTCTTGCCTTGAACTACTCATGGCTCCCACAAATTTTCGTGGGCAGATTAAAAAAAAAAAAAAAGCCCCCTTTTTAGTTAAAATTAATGATTTCACTTCACCCTTTATGAAAATTTAGATAAGGAAATTCTTGGAGACTTTCAGAGAAATAAAAACTTTGATGGAAATAACTAAGTAGTTTAGTAGGTGCTTCATAAGTTATTATTTAATTTGTATGAGTTAATAATAAAAAGTGAAGAACAGAATGTCGGAATCCATGCATATGCGTTTGTTTTGCTATACCAATTAAATTACTCACACGTCATGGGCACGAAACACGTTCTCACTTTCAGCAACCACTCGTGAATCTAAATTTTGCTGCAATTATAAACTAGCTTAAGCAATCTACACATGATTTTTTTACATAGAACTGAAGTTCTAAAGTGAAAAAATTAATAAGTATCGGTACTGGTAATACAATTTTTCATCAATGTAATGAATAATTACCCACAAAAATCACACCCAACTCGGTCTTTTATTTAAAATTAATACAAATAGTGTTTATCTTCTGTTTGAGATATTAGAGAAAACTAATAAGTCATAGCAAATTAATAGTACAACAATTTGGGTGTAGTTAAGCATTTGGGTTTATCAGTAAAGGAATATCAAAGAGTTGCCAATACTCAGTAAACAAAGTCGGCAGCACATTGACATTTAATTAAATTCTTGAAATTGAAATGCATTTCACTTTTTTCGTTCTATCAAGTTCCCTTTCACTACACCGAGCCCTATCTCCAACCCAAGATCAATCACACATCAATGAATCACACAAACAGCAACAGATTCAATCTTTGAAGGAATCAGAACTGGAAACAGAACAAATTAACAACCCAAGAACACAGAGATTATAGTGGTCCAACACTTAAACAGTGCCAATGGTTCAACACTTAAACAGTGCCAACATCCACTTGAGGAAGATTTCAGATGTTTTCACTAATCAAGCTCAAGAATGGTACAAGATCATCAAGTGTATACACAGAAAAACAAGAACAAGCTCTCTCTTCTATACACACTTTGATCTCTCACTGATAAGTCCCCCCAGAACACTCCAGAATCAGCTTATATAAACTGATTTGGGTTTGCTACATTAGCTGGCATTTTCCCTCCAAAACTAATGGCTTTTAACAGCCTCAACATGTGTGCTTCACGTCCTTAGTAAAGACTCGCATTTAATTTTGCTGTTAAAGAAAGCTTATTTCTATAGAGAATCATGGGCTATGCACGTGATTTACTTTAAGCATTTAGGATGACAAAGCCACCAACATCTTTTTGTATTCTGCAGCTTAGAGATGATATATCATCCGAACTTGAAACCTCAAAATGACAGGTCGGTCATTTGAGTTTGAGATCAAATTGCATCAAGTATGATATATATTAATTTTTTCAATTATAACTGCGTGTCATTGCTATTGAGTTTTTTGGTTCTACAATTTTACATGTCATTGGAATTATTATAAACTAAAGGACTTAGTCACACTTGCTAACACTATTCAAATATTGTTGTTTGCTTTAGAATGCTTTTTTGTGGACGACGTGCGTATATATGACACTCATCATTATTTATAGATTAGAAATATTCTAATCAAGAATCATGGATATATATGACCTAGTGTGTATTATTTTCTTGCATATCACATAAATAAAATTAGATTTTATCCTTAGTGTGGTTGGAATTTAAAATACCAAAACCTTCTATATCTAATTAAAGTCTCACAGATTAAACCCTTTAGAAGTTACCTTGTTGATACATGCTAATGTAGCAAATCTCAATTACTCTCTGTGCCAACCTTCATTTCTCTACTGAATCCTGATCATTATCATCTATATATGCAAATTTATTACTAGCTATTCATGCATGAAGAAAAATTTATATCACTGGGCCAATCTCATTTAGATGAATGACGACAAAATTATTTATTCAACATGTCCTCAGTCAGATTTTTTTCCAAATTAGGGTTATAATACTTTTTGTTTTCTAATTCTGATATATATATATATATATATATATATATATATATTCACATTAATACGTTTTCCTTATAGGGTATTACAGTTATATAGATAAAGGACACTCAGGGATTTTATACATTTTTGCTTTGAGCATTATATATTACACACTGATCTTCATGATATATACATCACCATTATTTTCATTTCATTAGATATGAGTGACAGTAAGTCGATATCCTGGACATGGACAGAGTTGATCAATGCAGTACCGGATGCCGAAGAAGTATTATCCTCGATATTCAACGGGGAGAACTTGCGAGAGATCCAGTCTCAGCAGTCGCCACCACCTCCACCACAAAATCAAAACACGATCAATGTTGGTGACCAAAATAGGGCTAAATTTATGAACGGATTGGGGTTTCCTAATTATTATTATTATTATTATCAGCCACAGTTGCCAACAGTAATATTACTGGAGGAAACTGAAGAGGAACAAAAGAAGAAAAAGATTTTAATTAAAAATAGAGCTTCAGCCGCAAGATCTCGAGCTAGGAAATTGGTAAATAATAATTTTGTTATAATGTAATTTTAATTTGTCAAAGTTATTGTGATCATCATCGTGCATGCAGTAAGTAATTAAAGTGTATATAATAGTATACAAAGAGCAGTCTTTTTGCGTACCTAGCTTCTGGGAGGTTAATTAATTTAATTAAGTTTCTTTGTTAATTATAAATATGCAGGAGCGTATTAAATTTCTGGAGGAGCAAGTGGAGACATTGAAAGAAGAGAATGCTAAATTGAAGAGAATAATACTTGTTAGTTATTAAATTCTTAAATTTATTAATTGTTATTCTTGATTTTCAATTAGCATGCCATCTCATCTTAATTTGATTTGATCAGGAGGAAACACTGAGAAGGAGATGCCAAAAGGTAATTAAGATCATGCTTTATCAAACTTTTGCATCGCGACGTTAACATATATCTTAGTGATAGAAAATTATTGTAAATTAACTCGATGTTCAAATAACTTAATTTCCGCATCGCTCACTACGAAGAGCCAGTGATTAAAATATTAATTAATTCCTAATGTAAATTATTGTTCATTATAGACTTTATAGTCTATGATTCTAATTAAGCGATGGTCAATATTAACTAATGATATTTAATTATGCTTATGATGAAAATATCACAATATATTATATACATATATGAATGATAAAATTAATTATTAAGGGATTGTAATCATTCTCTTCACGAAATAGACATAGAATATGTAGGATTAATTTTTTTTTTTTCACATAATACCTATGAATGTATTTGTTGGCATTTATCTTGTTTTGGTTATCAGATACAAGTGGAGATGATCAAGGAGACGACTGCAAAGAAGTTGAAGGAACAAGAAGGACCGTAAGCTTGTCATGGTGAAAAAAAAAATTATAAAAAAATGATACGCACAAGTCATGTATTTGCGGCTTCATTATGTAATTTTAATTAGCATTTTGTGCATTATTTTAGATTTAATGTATTTGAGTTGATTTGAGTTTGTCTATGTCACCTTCTCAAATACCGTATTAATCGGTTAAGCTTCAATTTAATGATTTAAATTTAAATTTTTGGGTTAAACGATTAGTTAAACTGGTATATATGACTATTACAATCGTTGAACAAAAATTTGATGAACTAAAGTCCGGCAATTAGTATTTAGGTTGGGAAGTTATAGCACTAAAGAATTTAATAAAAACTAACTGTCATGACTAGAAAACTAAAGGGCTTTTTTTTTTTAACTTAATGAGTTAATTGACCTAATTACAATTAGTTAATTCATTAACTCCATTTATTTTTTCAACTTTATGAAAATTTTTAGTTATTAAGTTATTGAACTAATTTTTTAGTTTTTTGCTTAATGTAAGAAATCTGAATAACATCATTAAAAAATATTCTCCAAAATATCTCTATCTAATTAATTAAATTTCATCCGTACCTAAATAAGTTTAATAATTAGCATTATTACCCATCTCTATAACTTATGATAATATAGTGGTAGACTATTATTGCTTTTATTTTTATTTTTTAATTTGTATTATTTATTTTTATAATTTTTAATTAATATTTTTCATAAAAAAATCATAAACATTATTAAAATTGATTAACATATACTAATTTAGACTATTAAAGAGTTGTATCCAATTGAGCATGACTATGTTATGAAAATATATTATCTTATTTATGTTATTTGAGATGTTATTAATTGTTTAACATTTATAATTTGCAAGGAAATAGATGAAAAAATACTGATTTTCAGTTTTTTTAAGTTAAAAAAATAATTTTATACTTATTTTTAGCTACTAAACAAAAAAAAAGAAGAATATGTCATTCAAATTTAGACATTCAGCTCTATTCATTCAGGATTTGGATTTTTTCCTAATCTAATTTTTCCAAACCTTTTAATATGATTATGACACATGGCAACTACAACATTATAGGGCTTAGATTCATTTATTTATGTTTTTCCCCTTGAAAATAAGGCAAACAGTATTTTTTAAATAAAAATCTAACCGCAAAAAAGAATCCCAATTTATATAAACTATGATCTTCTTATATATCTTCAAAGCTAGCAACTTCAACTCATTATCAACATTTGTAATATAAATCAAACATGAAATTGTATTATAGTTGTTGTAAAATTTTCAAGCTTTCTATCGGATGACTGAATTTGAAAATAAAAATATTATGGATTGCTCAACTTTATTTGCCATCACTGCAAAACTAGCAAATCAAAGGCTGACCACAGGAGATCAAATACATTTATAGATATTGAATATGTTTGTACTCAGTGTTTGTCTTTGGAGAGAAAATTGTTAGAAAAGAAGAACAAGTTTTCCTTTAAATTTCTTCGATCTAAAGCCATTAAATAAATTACAGTAAAATCTAAAATCATTTGATCATAAAACATTTTTTTGTTCTTTATTTTTTCTGTCCAGAAAATATATCAAACATCCAAAAAGTAAAAATTTGTGTGATGATAAAAATGGTAAAACTTAGGGTGCGTTTGTGATTGAGATACTGTATCTTTTAAGCTGTAGCTGTTGTAGAAAAAAAGCTATAACTATTAAATAAAAGTTAGTAATATGTAATAAATATAAATTTTAAATAATAATTTTGATAAAAGTATTAAAGCTATAAAAGATTTTCCATGATACAAGTGAAAAATCACATTAACATAGCTTACAATCTAAAGGTGTTTACCAAACACTTTAGTCTTTGATCCAAGCCCATTCAAACTGCTTCAACTTTAATTCCAAACGCACCCTTAAATGTGGAAAGTAATTTATAATTATGGAAGCAAAAAATTATTTGTTTTATAACCTAATAAAGAGAAAAGTAAAATGAATAGATATCAACCATTGAATATCATAGTTGACATGTGTAATAATCTTATTAAAAGTTTAGGAAAGTTTAGATAAGGAGAGGATCCAAATCCATTCATAATTTAGACTAATTCAGATCTATTTAGATTTCAAATAAAAAAAAATGCTATCTAAGTTGATTTGATCCAACACTTGCATGATAAAATAATCTATAATATTTTTATTATTTTTGTAAAAATTTCATTTACTACGCATTATCAATTATTATTTCTAAGTTATAGTTTTTTGTTCTTTATTTTTTCTATCCAGAAAATATATCAAACATCCAAGAAGTAAAAATTTGTGTGATGATAAAAATAGTAAAACTTAGGGTGCGTTTGGGATTGAGGTACTGTATCTTTTAAGTTGTAGCTGTTGTGGAAAAAAAGCTATAACTATTAAATAAAAATTAGTAATATGTAGTAAATATATATTTTAAATAATAATTTTGATCAAATTATTAAAACTATAAAAGATTTTCCATGATACAAGTGAAAAATCACATTAATATAGTTTCTTTCTGACAGATAAATGTTTTCTAAACACTTTAAGTCTTTAGAAGATTCAAACTACAAATTGACTTCAATCCCAAACGCACCCTTAAATGTGAAAAGTAATTTATAATTATTGAAGCAAAAAATTATTTGTTTTATAACCTAATAAAGAGAAAAGTAAAATGAATAGATATCAACCATAGAATATCATAGTTGACATGTATAATAATCTTATTAAAAGTTTAGGAAAATTTAGATAAGGAGATGATCTAAATTCATTCATAATTCAGACTAATTCAGATCTATTCAGATTTCAGATACAAAAAAAATGTTATCTAAGTTGATTTGATCCAACACTTGCGTGATAAAATAACCTATTATATTTTTACTATTTTTGTAAAAATTTCATTTACATTATCAATTATTATTTCTTAGTTATAGTTTTTTTTTCTAACTGTGGCTTAAAATTTAGTACCTTAATACCAAACAAGAACTAACTGATGGAGCCGTTATAAAATAGCAACCATATCGCTAATAAGGATCCAATTTATGGACTATTACTGACAGATCTTGGCAATATTCTTACAGAATACTGAAATGTTAATATTTTTAATTAAAGAAATCATTTACTGAAATTAATTTCCTAATCATTTCACTTAAAATCTATATGAATTATAGTTAATAATAGTTTTGCATAGACCTTTTGCATCTTTCACCATCGTAATCTAATAATTTCAAAATACTCATAATTAAATTATAAGATCATGTGCACATAGCAGAAAATACAGCAATCTTCTTCCCAATCATTATTTATTCTCCAAAATGACAAGAAGAAACTACAAAGTTTATTATATATGATTAAAAAAAAAAGCCAAAGAGATAATTAATAAGAATCGCTTGCTAATTTAAAGAAAAAGAAACCACATAATTAAATAATTAACACCTACTTTCTATCCTCAGTTGCTGATGAGAAGTAGTAGTGTTACTGGCTCTAGTGCTACGCCTATTATCAGCAACAAGTGCTTTTCGAGCAGAAGCAATTTTATTAGGAACCATTAAAGCCTCAAAAGCCGAACAATCAATCCAGTTCTTAAGCAGACCCTCTTGACCCCACGTATCCGGTATCAAAACCCGACCCGCCACCTCTTCGCGGTGCCTCTTCAGCCTCTCACGTCCACCACCACCACCTTGATCTTTATGTAATAATTCTTCATTATCATTCTCGTCTTTCACATGCATCTCTCTGGACTCCAAGATTGAGCCATGCAAACAAAGATCGGACGTACCATTCGCCTTGTTCGTTTTTGCATGGATTCGTCGAACAGAAGAAGATGGTGAAGAATTTTTGCTAACGTTATCATTCATGTTATTGGTTTGATCCTCTTCTTTGGTCAGTGATGATGATGATGATGAGAAGTGGGGATGCTTCATTGCGTGGGGATATGGGGAATGGGAAGCTTTGTGTCTTTGTGAGGTTCGAATGGGATTTTATATTGGATAAATAGTTTTTCAGTCTCTCAGGTTTAAGATAATTATATTTTTAGGCTCAAATTTTTAAAAATTACTCAAAACGTCTATATTGCGTATCTATTAGCGTTAAAACCTGCGTGCTTTGTTTCGTTTCCAAGTTATATGATCAAGATTCAAGAATACTACTTTACCTTTTAAAAAAGAAAAAAATAATTAGATCCAACAAAGTATGAAATCAAGGTTACAGATGTTTTGGGTAAGTTTAAAAACTTAGAGACTAATTGGCAATCGATCCAAACCCTAAGGACCACAAAGTGAATTTCCCCTCATATAATATATACATTCTGGTAGAACGTGAAGAATGGGTGGGGGAATTAGAATACACGTCAGGGGGAAACAATGCGTGGGGAAGAATGGGCCTACGTTTATAGCTTGGCAGTGGATTCAGTATTGTGTGGTCTCAGTTGTTGTTTGGGGAGGTTTTAAATGCTTTTTAGCTTTTGGAAATTACAAGTTAAAGATTGAGAAGTGGACATAAATGTTTTGAGTGGGAAGTGGGTGGATTTTTGTTTATAAAATGAATGGTTTCGGCCAATTGGGTTGGTTGGTTTGATTTTAAGGCGGGCTTGACTCTTCTTGATTGAGGTGGAAAAGGGAGCACCTAGTATTCGAATTCAAGGGTGCAAAGATGTGGACAAAGTGCATTTTGGAGAGAGATATTTTGGGACGATGAATATTCTTTTTCATTATTAATGTGTGTGTGTGTTTTTAAATAAAATATAATTTAATATTAAAATAAGATATTAATTTTTTTTGACATTATTAATATGTTTTTTAAAATAAGATATAATTTAATATGAAAATAAAAGATTTAAAGGTTCGAATCTCACTTATACGAGTAAAAAAAAAAGAAAGAAATTGAGTTGCCACTAAAAGGGACGGAGCTAGCATGGGACGAGCTGGGGCACAGGCCCCTGCTGGGTTTTAAATTTTTTCTTTATACTTATACTAAAAAAATGTATTTTATTTGTTATTTATGAAAAATGCCCTAGCTGAATTGTAAAATTTGAAATTGATTCTAGTAATTTTAAAATATTTCATATTGTCCCTAGATTAAATTTCTAATTATAAATAATTTAATTAGTTATTAACATTTCATGAGACTCGATTAAAGACGCAAGAACAAATATTAAAATAAAAAACAATCATAACAAAATGTTAGTATAATGGTTAATGGACGAGTCTTTAATCTTTTCGTTTTCTATTCAAGCAAAATCAATTATTTGGTCTTTCCACATTGAACCATAAGTTGTAAGTCTACCTAATTCTAATTTTTAATTTTTTGATTAATCTTTTGTCTAGTTTTAAAATCTACAATTTTATCATGCATTCATGCTTGTTCTGTGTGCTGTAATATATGAATATTTTTGTTATTATTAAAAGATTTTAAGAGCAAATTAAGTAATAACCTAGTCTTGTATATTGAAAAATATTTTTTTGTTTATATTGATAATGCATTATTTTCAACTCATAAAATCCCATTGAGGAGTTTTCACCGAAAACAATTATACTAAGTAAATTTATTATCAACGAATATTATAGTTTTAATGTTATATATTGTCATCTAAATTTTTAGAAGTGTATTATACTTTAAATAACATTTTAATTAGATGCATGCAAACACACTTTATAAAGAGCATGATTATATATGTGGCAAGCTTCCATTTGGAGCTAATGGGGCCCACAACACTATTTCCCAAATGAGGACTTACCACACGAGTAATTGCACATTCGAGTCATATTTGATTTTAAATATGCCCCAGCTCGATCAAAATCCTAGCTACGTCCTTGGCCACTAAGCTATAAAAAATAAAAAGTTCATATAAAACCCAACTCAACTTCAAAAAATGATGAAAAAACTTACTCTTACGTTAAATGCTGTCACAATTAATCATCTTAAGTAGATTTTTCAAAATTATTAAAAAGTTCAAAAGATTGGGTAAAAATCTCTTTTGAGTTTTTCTTTGAAAAAGATTATCAAACACTCTTCTAAATTTGTACTTCTTCATTTTTATTTGCAAAAAAGAGGAAAACTAATTAGCAATAAAATAATTCTGAAAGAACTTTTTACCTAAGGAACCACAAGAGAGAGCACAACTTTTATTCAACAATTCCCGGAGAGCAAATGTTCACATTAGACATGAACTTGGATAACAAAGATCATCAATACGCTGCTTGCCAATAAAATTTCTTCTGGAACTCAAGTTTGCGAGGAACTCAAAAAAGGGGGAAAAAGTCTTAAGAAAAAAGAAAAGAAAAGTATAAGCTGATGTACACATTTCCACGAAACAAAACAAAATATAAAATGTCAAGCTCTTGGATGGTAAATGTGCGGCCTCTTCCCTAAGAACTCGGGAATCTCTACTGAACCACTACCTGAGTTAGAGGAACGTCTACTCATACCAAGGGACACATCATTATGCGAAAGGCGGGTTCCCTGCTACGTTTTCACATATCAAAAGGACATAAACAAAATGATAATTTGACTCAGAGATAAAGACCGAGAAGACATACCTTCCCTTCAAGTTCATCTCCTTTGAATCCAGTGGCAATCAGAGTTATGCTCACCTAAAAAGCAAAAAAGACATGTCTTTTGAGCTGTCAAATTCTTAAAAGAAGTTTTATCTCCTTACATTACTAGGCAAATCAGAAACTGCATATCATCTTTTAGGGGTAATAATGCGTAAGCTAGACTTATAAGATGAACCTTGATATTTGACTATTAGTTACTGCCAAGATTTATTTATATGAGAAACAATATCAAACTCAAATTAACAAAGAAAAGGAGAATGGCAATACATTCAGAGTACATGATAGCCCAAAGTTCCGTATAATGATTTGATGATGAGAATGAGTTCACTAAAAATTTTGAATAGCGGGCAATGAGAAACTTATAATTAGCATACCTTACGTTTCCTATGTGATTAATGATATTCTAATTACATCTTATAATTAGCATACCTTAAGTTTCCTATGTGATTAATGATATTCTAATTACATAAGACGCTGTTTTTTAACCTAAGGCTAATCAAGTGGGGATTTAGTGGAAAATAGACTCTGGAATAAAAAAAACTTATAATTGTAGCTTCCTTGTGTATCCAAGCATTGTTACTCATCATAATTATTGTGGATGTAGGAGCATAATACTACTGTTTGGGTGACCTAAAGGTCTTGTGTGTTTGAAACCCCAAACATGACTCAGACTTTTTATATGTTTGTCTTCTGTTTTGTGTATAAGTGACAAGCTCATCTGGTATTAGTCTTGCGTGTTGAGGAGGTTGTTAGAGCTTAATACTATTGTTTGCCCTTGCCTAATGCCTACTAGTTTAAGAATTGAGTCAAGCAGTAACTTAACAATGGTAAACGCATGATTATAAATCTTTACTTTCGAAAAGTCAAAAGACTTTTCAGGATAGCACCTAGTATGAAACAAAGGCAACACAAGTTATACCATTCGCATACCAAATACAAAAATACTATTTGTATCCACAATTGACATTAAGGATGCAAGCATGAGGCAGAAAAAGAGAAAGAATAAAGCTTAGTAAATCCAAAAGTAATCATGCACTGATTTAGGGAGGCTTTTAATGTCATCAGCCTATCAGATTGCATGACATATTATGGATCCTTCAGAATTTCTTATTGCGTTCAGATAAGCAGAAATATCCAAAATTCAGGTTGTTAGAGCTCATGATCAGTGTAGTCTATTTCTATCCATTCATTTTATTAATTGATAAAGCAGCAAGGTGACAATGAGATATTTCCATTTGTAGAGCTAAGATTCTTTTTTTGAAGTTTCTATCTAAGAGCCGAATACTACTAAAAAGTACATGAGATACTTGTGTTATTTTTGGCTCTATCCAACTTACTTGATTACTTAGTGATTTATCTATCACTGCTCCAAATATCAAATTTGCACTGGGATCTACAAGGTCATATATAACCTCTGCTGCAGTATTCACCTGCAAGAAATTTGACGTGTCAATTAGAAGACAAAGGCATGCGGTCACAGCAAGTTGAAGCAAATATTATGATGAAAGCATATCATAAATGGTAAACAAGAGAGTTATCCCAGGATAATCAGAGAGCACTGATAACCACATATTATTTGTTATGTGGAACAAATGTCAATATGGAAAAATAGAAAAAGACATTCCACAAAATTTGCAGGTGCAACACAAACAATGGTTTGAACCAGAATATTATAAATAAGAACAGGCCCACCTCAAATAAAGTTAAATCAGTTCCACCGGTTATATTCCACACAATGCCAGTAGCTCTCTCGATTCCAACATCTAATAAAGGTGATTGGATGGCATTCAATGCAGCATCTCTTGCCCTACTCTTTCCTGTAAATCATCAAAGTTCACAATCAGAGCAAGTATTTTGAGCAGCATTAATTTCTAATTCTTGGGTTAGAATTTCTCAACAAATGATTAAAATATTAAGCAGCACACCATGAAAGAGGCAGGCTTATTGGGAAGAAGGCTAACAGTTATAATGCAACCAATTTCCGATTCTCTTCCACCACTCACTTCAATCACTAAGCCATTGGATTAAATCTAAGCTACAAGAATAACATTTGCTGAAAATTAACTGTACTCTTCTTTACTATTCTTTCACCTTTTCAGAATCTAATAATTTCTGTTCCTTCAGGGAAAATGAAAAAATTAACAAGCCTAGAACATTAAGAGATTGGGAATTTCAAGCTCACCAGTTGCAGTTCCTATTCCCATGATGGAAGAACCTGCATCCTTCATAATAGCTCGAACGTCAGCAAAATCAACATTAACAAGGCCTGGAATCTGTAGTCCATAAAATTCACTACAATTAAAAGAGGATAAATTTACAGATGCTGAATATAGCTCATCAGAAACCTGATTGACAGAAGGATAGTTAAAAAGAAGGTCATTGGCATTATGAGATCATTGGAGGTTCATAATCCAAAAGAACTACCATGATCACATCCTTTCGGGATCTGAATACATATCTTTTCTCATATTTGATGGAAAATGAAATTGGTTATGTATGGCATCTTCAAGCCAGCCCACTCAAGGTACATAGCTGTATTAGCATTTATTGGAAGTACATGAAGTTGTGCAAAATCAAACTTAGTATCTAATATCATGATATGACCAGATTTCTGCTTCAGAAAAAGCAGTACAATCAATGTGACACATTGCACAAAAATGACGTCTTGACATAAATCATCTATAATCACTTATTTAGAAACAAAGACAACAGAATAAACTATATAAGGAGGCAGTGGATATATGCAGCCAGATAAAATACCTAGGGACTAAACTAATGTTTAGCTTTTGACTCTTGAGACAGTTTAAAATGCACTGAAACATTTGAAAGGCTTTCCTATCTTATGAGGAACTGTAAAAGCTGCATAACTCATATGCTCATTATGGTAAATCAATGAGCAAAATTGCTCGGTATTTCATACAATTTGTATATATTGAAACCAAAATATTAAACATAGAAGCTAGAAAAGGCTAATATTTTACCTTAAAGCTATTCTAATTAAATCATTTATATTTTTTAAAATAGAACTGTTAGATTCACATGCAATTGGGAAGCCCAATAAGATGTTATTAATTATGATCCCACAAATTTCTTTAAGCATTCCATACCGTAATTATATCAGAGATACCACGAACACCTTGACGAAGTGTATCATCAGCCAAATTAAATGCCTCAGTTACTGGCGTGGACTGTGAAACTGCAGTCAACAATTTGTCATTTGGAATAACAATCAGTGTATCAACGTTATTCCTCAGATTTGCAACTCCTTCCTGAGCTTGAATGGCTCGTCTTCTGCCCTCAAAACAGAATGGAACTGTAGCAATACCAACAGTCAAGATACCCATGGACTTTGCAATGCCTGCAATTACAGGAGCAGCACCAGTGCCAGTACCTCCACCCATCCCAGCCTAAGATTTAACGCCATAGGTAAGACAATGTACCAAAATAAATAACATACCACCCAATTAAAAGGATTCAAAAGGATAAGATTTGACATAGGAGCAGCAGTACATTAATTTCTACAGTTTCATGGTGGCCACGCGGCCACAGGTTATGAAGCCCTCATACTGCCGCTAGCTGAAAAAGATTCAAAATTTACCCTTGAATCAGATCTTTGGTTCGTTCCTATGAAACCCAAGCCTTATGCACAAAAGCTGGCCAGTAACATCTATCTAATTATACGGTCAATGGGCACGAATTTAAGTTGATGAAAAGCTACTTTGGTTGTACATGAAAGGAATATATATTGTCATCCTTTAAATTGAGGAAACAGAACTTGAACTTACTGTCACAAAGATCATGTCTGCACCAGAAAGCGCCTCCTCAATTGCCACCTTGTTCTCATTGGCAGCATTCATGCCTACACTCGGGTTCCCACCGGCACCAAGCCCCTTAGTCAATTCACATCCAATTTGCAAACGGTTCTCTGGGATCACTGGTGACACCTTCATGGCCTGAGCATCCGTGTTAACAATCCAAAACTCCACACCCGTCATTGAACTCTCAATCATTCGATTAACAGCATTAGACCCACCACCCCCTACACCAATAACTTTGATCTTGGCTTCATTGTTGTTATTTGGAGCCGAAGATTGTCTCAAGCTCTCACTGACACTTTCGCCAAGCCCCTCTTTCATAGAACCCAACAACACGTTGGTCCCATCACCACTAAGCATCGAAACTTCAGGGTGTAAATCCAGAAAAGGATCTTTATTATGATTCGGACTGACATTGTGAGCTTTAGCGGAACACTTCAACCGCGGAAAATCTTTAACATTTCTTGGGCATGCACCCCATGAATCACTTTTATAGTCCAAAATCTTAACCGAACTGGCTCTACTAATTTGAGTCTCCTTTGATATGCAAGTATGGGAGGGAGCAAAACAAGTTGATATGCAAGTTGCCATATCAAAGAGCAAAATGTAAATACTGAAACTTACAATTCAATGCACATTACTCTTGCTGTTCCTGGTCGCGACAAACACAAGACAAATTAATGATTAAACAGATATGTAAACAGTAGTGTCAAAAACAATTATTTAAAAAAAATTAACGCATTTAGGAAAAAAAATCCACAAGCCAAATAGAATATCAAGAAGTGAAGGGTAATTAGTTATAAGAAATATTCACAATCTAAAGAAAATAACAAAGTTTGTATCAAAAGAAAAGTACCTCTCAAGAATAAAACTGCTGTCAAACAGTGAAAGAAGTTAAAGAACAGTGAAAGAAAAAAAGAAAGTGCAAAATAGATTATTGCGGCGCGCGAAGATTAAACCAAAGAAAGAGAGGTGAGATTTGTCATTTGACCAACTTGTTGATTTTAACTGAAAAATCTGCCAAAATCATTAACCAACTTGTTGACTTGACCAGGACTCCAGCTACCTTGGACTCCCTATTGGGGGTCCACGAACTGACACGATTTCCATTTTTTTAAAATTTTTTTTGAGAAAAAAATTGAAAATTCTCATCCCATGTTCTGTACTTTTCTTTTGAAGAATGAGTCACGAAAAAAAGCAAGCGAGAACCCTCCTCATGGATTAAGGATTCAGGGAAGTGTTTCTTTGTTACTAAAATTATTTGTGTAGTTTGTTTTATCACCTATTTATTTTGTTGAATTTTATGATAAAATATAAGAAATATATACCACCCTTTAATTTGATTTAATTAGTCTTATGACTTCTCATGTTTTTAGAAGTGACATAAGAAGCGGAAATGGGAAAAGCAAGCACACTGCTGAATATTTTATGAACCGCCTGCTTGTGCTTTGAGTATTGGTAATCGGGTATCACCCAAAAAACAGATTGTTTGATTGCTGATATCTCATTGGCTTCAACTTGATTGCACTAACACAAATAAGCAAATCAAAATTGAAATTTTCAAGTCTAGCAAGACAACATAATGCCTACTCTTCATGCACTCCTGTGTTGAACATTTTCAATGATTCAGAGTCATTCTTCCAATTTCCTTAATGACAGAGTAGATCATAGATGCAAGTCTCAGTTGATTCCCCCTTCCTTTTCATGATGTGGGTGGAAGAATTGGAAACTCGGAAGGAATGAGAGAGAGATAAATAAGACTTTACCAGTAAGTATCATTTCCATTCTCATTCACTTTTAACAACACGGTAAATGCGGCGAACAAATATCATGGAAGCACGAAAACTGATGGAACCGAGAATCAGAAAGAAAGCGTAGCACATGGCTGCATTATAGCCAAGAAAGAAAGATAGCTGCAAGAAACCGCTCATATTTGACCTGAAATAGAAGTAGATGCTATATGCAAACATAAAAATGGCTGTTGAGCCCCCCCGGAAGACAGATCTGCACCAAAGAGACAAAAGAATTTATCAATATGCAGCAATGCAAGGAAAGAGGGAGAGGTCCTGCACATCTGTTTCTCACTGAAGGAAAATCATTAATCTCATACCACTTAACCCATCGAAAGATCTGTTTGTTCAGATGTTTCAGTCCTGTTCTAAAGTTGAACAATTCCAGAATGATATTGATATAGACTGGGTACACTCAATTTCTGATTCGACAATATAAATAGGTCAATAACATACCATAGAGACAATAGAGTCACAATGACACAAGAATCATGGCCAATTTCTGATCTGTTTGTACTAGTTTTTATATTAGAGACCTTGTTGAAAATTTTAATGGCATTTTCCTGGTACCCACAGTGAATGGAAAAACAAAATTGTGCCTTTATACACCCATGCAGCTGCTTCCTATATATTATATAATCATGTTGTCCATTTACATCATTAGAGGAATAACTTCAAGAACAAACAGAGGCCTGACGAAATTTTAAAACACTTCAGTTTAATATCTGCCCCTTTGCATAGTAAATCATGGACAAAACATTCATTCCTCAACTATAACCATTAAGGATGTAGAAATGTTCACATTTTGTATTTAAGCTTCTTCCTAAAAAGCTTAAGCTTCAACTGAATCAATTAAGAATTACACATTCAGTAATAGACTAACACTATCTCATAGCCGTCAAAGTCTGAGATCACCACAAAGGTGATGAAAGTACAAGTCAGTAACATCTGAAACAAACAAGCACTCATATCTACCTACTGCATACGTACTTGTGAAGGTGTGTGAACGTGTACAAATAAATGTTGCAAAAGCCCATACCTCCACCACCATTCGTGGTCCTCCACAGACAGCTGAATGTATGTCAAACCGATGCTCAAAATGGCAGTAAGCACAAGAAGGATGATAAACATGACAAACAAGATGCCTGGGAGAGTAAATATTTTATAGCCCCACAAGCTCGCGTACAAGTGATGTAACTCAAGGGCAATTGTACTAAAAGATAAGAGGCCCACAATAAACATCTGACAAGGTGATTTTTGGTACCAAGGCAACGGAGGAATCTCTCTGGGGTATCTGTTTAAAGCACTAGGAGCTTGAAATTCGGACCTAAACCAGTACCCAATTCTCCCTCCCAAGGCAAGCAATGGGACAGCCAAAAGCATGTGAATGAAAACAATCACCATAATGGTGCCAAATGGAAGTGCAGCTGTAGCCCCATAAGATACAGCAACTGTGTTAAGGATAAGCACTGTCACAGACAATGGGCCCAAATACAAAATCCCAGCCAGAAAAACACTCCTTTCCTGAAAATTTGCATTGCTTATACCACTCAGTCAGGTGAAAAACAGAAGGAGAAAAAGAATGACGTAGGCTTGAAAATTACAATGAAGAAATTACCCATCCAGCATCAGAAAACTGATTGTGGAAAGAAGAAGTAATGTACCCAGCAACTACTGATGTCAGAGAGTATAATAAGACAAAGGAAGTGCTCAGCAGTCCACGATTGTACGGATAAAGGATGCCAAGAAATGCCAGCACAAATAAGATACAAACACTGTAGGAACAAGATTCAACATTGAGAAAATAAGTTAATACAAGAAAACTTAAACACAAAAAGGTACTTATTCCATAATGCATAGTAATTTTATAGGGATGCATAACTACTTAAAAGTTACAAACAAATTTCCCTTCGCAAAATGTTTAGCTTTCCAAATTCCCAGAGAAAATGACAATCGTCTCCATTAACAACCTATGATGATAATTATCAGTAAGGAAAATGAAGGAGATAAAATACAATTCAATCAACTTATGCAAAGAAGTCAGGTTCTGTAAGCTGGATTGACAAGTATGGAAGCATTGAAATGTTGATGAGATAACATAGGATTATACGAAGCTATAAAAAATTTAAAAAGTATAAAGGAGAATAATGGTTTCAAGAAGTTACATGGTCAGCAGTTGATTACCCACACCCATGACAGCAGAGAACAAGGAAATGTTTCGAGGGTATCTGAACACATCACCATGAATGTATTTCCAACCAACCTCCTTATCTTCTTCTTCATCTCCACTAGAGCATCTGCAATGTATAGGAAGAACATGAGGTCAACAATAGACAAAAAGTGATATAAGGTTAACTCGAGTTCATTAATAACTATAATATCACAGTGTATTACTTCCTCAGATCATTCTTCAGACGCCGCATAATAAGCAAGATAAGCAATCCCATCAAAAGCAAAATGAAAACAATTGAGTTGATAAATGAGAACCAATGAATCTTGTGAAGGGTTGGCAGTGATGAAGCTCTCGAGTATTTATCCATTCTGGTTTTAAACTGAGCTGAGGTTTCCCTCCAGGCAATCGAATAAGTAAACTTAACTTTGATCTCAATGTCATCTGTTATATCCACAACACTAGTTGGGTCACTAAAAGCACGAATTTCTACAACCCGATCGCCGTTATACAAAGCATCAAATTGCACATGTGTGAATAGATAATATTTATTCCCCTTCTCACCAAGCACCAAACTCCCATCTTCAATTTTCCCAATATAACCCCACATTGGGAGATCATCATAGTACATTTGGAAGTAAAAATCATCAGCAACGGCCCTTCTAAACTTTGCAATTTCATCAACCTTAAGCTTCTTTGAACAAAGGGTAACTCCAGTCTTGGCTTCCAAGAATTTCAAATCATACGAAGCACTAGCCAGACGATCACCATTCAGCACTTCCCCAAGAGTCTCCTTCTTCCATATTATTGGCTCTGCGAGTCAAAATAACCAGGACTCAATTACTATAATTAAATGCCATTCAAATGTCAAAATTTTATACTGCCACACCTAATTTATTTAAAAAAAAATACCTCAAAATCCAACCTTTTTCTGAAAAAGTTACATAACAGTAACATTAATTTCTGAGTACCTAAAGGCTAACCTGGGCGGCAAAATGGCAAGTCATAATATTGATACGTCTCACTGCAAGAAATCAGCAACTAAAAAAAATTTAAAATTTTTTGAGCATTGATGATTCTGTGATAGAAATTAACCATGCTTCAATGTGAAGGAGATGACCTGGGATTGTTGAGTGGTCCCACTTTGTTGACGAGCAAGGGGACGGGATCCCCTGCATTGTAGCGATGATCGTGCGGTGACGATGCGGCGGATCGCGATGAGACAGCTAGGACTAGGATTGCGAAGAGAAGCTGGAGAGATGTAATTGGAAGTAATTTTTGAGTCATCGTTTTTTTTTTTTTTTCTTTTACAGTGCTGTGGAGATTTGAAGCTGGTTGAAATTAGACAGTTTTCGTTTAGTCCTATATCAGCGTATCGAATTCAATCTCTCCCACTGCTAACCAGATCGTTTCGGTTGAAACTACGTCGTTTTCAGTTCGGCTACTCTATTGCTAAGGCTCTGTTCGTTGCAGTTGGTCGAACATGTTCCCCTTTTTGCCAACCGAATGAAATGTATAAAATATTTCCTCATTAACGGCTTACAAAAACAGCAAATGACATTTTGCTTGAAATTTCCTCTACTGAAACCATCGAAGAAATAGGATTCAGCGCTTTTTTTTTTTTTTTCGCTGATCAAGATTTATTTTAAATTTTTATTTCTCTTACTATCGAAATTAATATTTGTGGTTAAAGTTAAATTTAGGGGTGGCAATGGGGAGGAGAGGGGAGGGGACCAATCTCTCCATACTCATTCCCGATATTTTACGTATGTCCCCGTCTCTTTTTCGTTCCCGTCAGAATTATTTGAGAGAATCTTCATTCTCTCTCTAAATAATAACAAGGAATCCCTGAGGGTCCTCGATTCTCGAATAACTAATACATTTTTTTTGTTTTTGATTTTGAGTTAATCATATTAAAATAAAAAATTCAAATAAAAGTAAAGTTCGAAATATATCTTACATTAATATCCATTACAAAAGTTACATTCATTAAATTAGTTAGTAACGCAGCATGTAAGAGATACAAACTTCTTTTACAAATTATTATGAACAAATTAATAGTTTAATACAAAATTGTTATAAATAAAATCAAATTTAAGTTCAAAATTAACTTTTTCAATGGTGGCATGGGCATTTTATAAATGTGGACTATTCTCTTTTCTGATAATATAATTAAGTTCTTGTTAAAATCAAGAAAGAAATATTAGATTAGATTATATATTAAAATTGTGATTCGTTGTAGGCACTTATAACATCTAAAAATAAAAAAATAGATTTAAGTTTAAAATATTTAATGAATATTAAAATTAAAACAAAATTGTTGGGCTAATAGAATCTACCTAATCTTTTTAATGTCCTAAATAAAAAGTTAGGACTTTAATTAGTTAATTAAGCCTAAAAGTTTAATAATTTAAATATTTTGATATTTGTTATTTTACCAATATTTATAATTTTATAATTCAAAATTTATAATTTATTTACTAGTAATTTTAAAAAATAAAAATAAAATTAAAAATTAAAATGGGGAAATGGGTAGGGGTTGGGGATTACACCTCACTCCTATCCCCTCCCCGAATAAGAAATTAGATAAAAAAATTTCTCCGTCCCTTTCCCGAATAAGAAATTGGGTATGAAATTATCCTCATACCCTCTCTGAATGAAGAAAATCCTCGAAGGTACCCATCCCTGTGAGGATTTTTGCCTAGTTAAATTAAAATTGGGCCGCGGCCCATCATCTTCTAACTCGTTGGGCGAAACGTGTAAAATATTTTTCCTCCTTGACTATTCATAAAAACAACATTAATAACTAGCTTGTAAAATATTTACTGAAATTAATATTTTTTTTTGTTAAAATCAAACCAAAATCAAGCGATGGCCCGTCGCCGACCAATTCTCTTTACGTCAGGGCCCATGATCCAGGATAAGAGATGTGCTATTGCCTAGAAAAAAATAAAATACAATTGAATGCATTCAGTTTAAGGCCAAATATATATCATTTTCCTTAAACAAATTATTGGTACAACTCAATGCACTCAAGATTTAAACATACTTTGTGTTCATTGTTGGGACTCAATTCTTTCATTGGAAGTGAAAAAATTGTCTCCTCGTTATTTAAGATGAAATAAATATTCTTCTAATATTATATAAAAATAAAAATTAAAACTTTGTTATAATAAAATTATCAAAAATTCGGTGATTATGACTGAAGGGAACGCCCGAATTTGTTCCCCGACCGGAGCACACCTTTTAAAATACAGAGCGCACCATTAAGAAAGGATTAAAAAATTAATAAAATAAATATAAAAACTAGACACTTCAGTTAACAAAAAGTAAATATCCACCGGCGATTAAACCCAGATTTATTTTTTTTGAATATTTCAATCTGCTAATAACACACACGTCATTTTTGTGCTGAAAATATGAACGATATTTCATGCATGATGCATGTTACACAAATAATTTCAATATATCTTATATTTGATAAATTTTATAAAATACAGGGCATACAATTTTTATTTTGGAATTAATATTTAATAACATGTTCGTGTGAATGCCGAAACAAAAATCAACCCGTCAAACAACCTCTGTAAAATCATAAGCGATATCATCATAAGGACATGTCATCTATATCCTGACAAAAGGCACGACATGCCATACGTGTCTCATATATTTGTACGACCTATCATCTGAAAAAAGCTTTAAAGAAATTGCGTGGATTAAGCAAATGGAAATGGTACTTACTTTTACTCACCTGCCAAACAGGGGCAGAGACTCAGAAATAAAGGGCTTTCATGAATTGCAGAGTGGGCATAATCGCACAGCTCCTGTCGAATTCAAATCCTTAAATCAAAGGAAAAAGGGAAAAAAAAAATCAACTCTGGATAATAATAAATTGAATTCTCGTTAGCATCCACTAGCCACGGTACTGCGCTCGCGTTCCACTTTTTTCACCTACTCTTATCTAAATCAACAGCGTCAGTCTCGGTTTCTGGTGAGACCCCTCTTCTCATTTTTCCTTGTAGTCATAGCTTCGTTAGCTCTTTAGTGGTTTCTTCAAATTTTTGCTGGTACCCAGATGTTAAATTTTGTGTTATTGATCGGATTTTTTTATCTGTTGTTTATGTTTCATTTTCTTGTGCTCTTGATGGGATGTTCAACTTTTGAACTCATTTTTTATTTAAATTTCAGTGGTTCCTGATTTTGTTTGAAGCTATGGCGATTTCATTACCTTACGTGGAAATCCGGATACTCAAAGTTGAATTTTGGTGGCTTTGATTCAGATTGCTTCATTGGTTTGCTGATTTCTTTTGCAGATCTAATCAAGGTTCTTTTTGTCCTTATGGATTGGATCAACCTTTTTCTATTTAGATTACTGTTTGGGTTATTGGTAATTGAATATTTTTTATTTGATTGACATTGTCGCGGGAATTCATTTGGTAGGTAATGGAGCAACTTCCTGTTGAAGTGATTGGTAATATATTGTCTCGGCTTGGAGGTGCCCGAGATGTGGTGATAGCCTCTGCAACATGTAAAAAGTGGCAAGAGGCTTATAGAAAGCACCTTCACACACTCTCCTTTAATTCAAATGATTGGTCTGTTTATCATGATTTGACTACTACTCGACTAGAAATCTTGATAACTCAAACGATATTCCAAACCAGTGGATTGCAAGGCCTGTCCATTTTGATGGATGATGTTGATGAGTTCTCCGCATCCACAGTTATTGCTTGGCTCATGTATACTAGAGAAACTTTGCGTAGATTATATTATAATGTCCGGACCACTCCAAATGTTAATATTCTTGAAATTTGTGGGAGGCAGAAACTAGAGGTGCTGGCATTGGCTCATAATACAATCACTGCGGTTGAGCCCAACTTTCAGAGATTTCCTTGTCTGAAGTCACTCTCTTTGAGTTATGTCAGTATATCAGCTTTGGATTTGAGTCTTTTGCTCACCGCATGTCAGAAAATTGAGATTTTGGAACTTGTCAGTCCAGAGATTGCAATGTTGGATGCGCAAGTGACCGTTGAACTGACCAGTCCAACACTGAAGAGTATTTATGTTGAAGCTATTAGTTTGGACAAGTTTATACTAGAGGCTGATAGTATCGAGCGTTTGCACTTGAAAGACTGTGCTCTTGAACTTTTTGAACTTGTTGGCAAGGGGACTCTGAAGCATTTCAAGATTGATGATGTTAGTGTAATACATCTTGATATTGGTGACACTGTAGATAATCTTGAGATCGTGGATGTAAGCAGCTTCACAATATTTTGGCCAAAATTCTACCAAATGATCTCAAGATCATCGAAATTGAAGAAACTCCGTCTTTGGGATGTGGTGTTTGATGAGGATGAGGTTTTGGATTTGGAAACAATTGGTGTTTGTTTCCCGCAGCTGAGCCATCTGTCATTGAGTTATGACTTGAAAGATGGGGTGCTTCATTATGGTCTGCAAGGGTCTGCTAATTTGGAGAATGTAGCTGTGCTGGAGCTTGGATGGCCTGTCATTAGTGATCTGTTCTCACATTGGGTTGAAGGTCTCCTAAAACGATGCCCAAATCTTAGGAGGTTGGTAATTTTTGGTGTTATTTCAGAGATAAAAACCCATGAAGAATGTCAGTTGTTGGCGAAATTTATGTCATCCATTGTTCAGCTTATGAGGAAATATTTGCATGTGGAGGTGCAATTTGATTACGAGTAAAACTTCTTTGAATTTTTTTAGTTAGATAATTCAAGTTTTGGGTTTAACTACGAATTGTATGAGCACGAGTGCAGGAACAGTCCCCCAAGAATCGATTTCTTGTTGTGCCCATAAAGGATGGTTGAAGCTTTTTGATTAAAATTTCCATTGTCAAAAAAAAAAAAAAAACTTGGTTTTATTTTCACTGTGGTTTTGTTATGCTCAATCGCTTTGTGCAAGCTTCTTGTTTACTCAAAGATTAAAATTTTGTTGCTCTTCTCTCTCTCTGACACAAGCAGCACATATTATGTTGTTTCTTTGCTTTTTACTTCCATTTCTGTTTGCATTTGAAGACATGTGGTCACCCTGGATGATGCCGTGGAGTTGACCCGTACTTTTTATTTTGAAGATAATATTTTTTAAGCTGTATTACATGATGTTATTTGGTTGCCATGTCAAATCAAAATTCATTAATTAGAGTTGCTTGGACCCATGATCCCAATGATTCTAAGTGATAGTTTCAGTTTATTTAGGCTAATTGGCATATAAATATCTTTGTAGGAGTGTCAAAATCGATTGGCCTTTCTAAATTAGTATAAATGGTTAGGACTTAAAACTGATTGTGATTTAATAGCATTACTAGTGTTTGCAATTTGTCATTAGTTATCAAACACATGATTTATGCATAGGATCTGTTCTTGGTTGTTTCGATAGCAGTCAATTTGTAGTGATTTTTCATTTTGATTCTAATGATGCTTTGTCCTGATATTGAAGCCCAATAATTTCATCAATTCTTTTATGTGTTTTGCTGGTGTCTATTATAACTTTCATTCTTGTATGCTTGTATTCTTGGCTAAACACTGCATTTAGCCATCTTAATGGTGTCCTTTTCATGGTTCTAGTTTTATGAGATGTGTGGAGCCCTTTTTCTTTGTGGGGTCAACACGTCATTACCTCCTTCCAAAGTTTTCCTGTTGTCCCACAGGCCCATATCACTTGATGGAAATAGGGGACTGTAATTAATAATTAGAAAAATGAAGAAGACAAAGATGTAAATGGTGCAAGTCTGACATACCTCTTTCCAAAAGTAATTCATTTGCATAGCTTTGTTATAATCCACATAGTTTCTTCCAGGAGTAGAATTTTTTTCTTTTCTTCCTTTCCTCAGAAGAAAGTGAAGAATAAGCAATAGTCATCTGACATCAATCTTGTCTATTCTGCTTTAGTTTTTAATAGTGGATTTGTAGTCATCCTAACAAAAGAACATAATATGCTAGACTGAATATGCATGCTTTTGTATGATCATAAGCTCTTGTATTAATGGATATCTATTGTGAAACAATGGATGTGAATGTGATGCTCAATTCCATTGCTGAAGTATATTTACAGCACTGTGGAATTACTTGAGAAGCATGCACCACGGTATTTTTGGTAGGTTTGCAGATATAAGGTTTAGCAAGTGAACTATAATTGTTTGATATAAAGAAAATCCTACTGTGGTGTCTTATGGGATATTGTTATACTCTGTGATTAATAGTTGACGCACTGTTGACTTGCAGGACTTAGGTCTTATTTCCTGTTTATAATTTAAGAGACTTATTAATTATTATAGGCTATTGAATATGAATCCTATATTAGCATGTTGGTGATGTTTCTAATAACTTTCAGATTATGACAACTAGCAACTCTAGGCAATGTTATTATCTAGTTGGATCAGATAATGGCACAAAGGACTCCTTGTGTGTGAGCTAGCATGAAATGGCTTATTTTACCTTCCTTGATTGGTGATTGTGCTAAAAAATTTAGTTTCCACATGAGTTGAATGTGAAGGCAATGGTGTAGGCCTGCCATTGACAGCCAGTCAAGCAGAATTTTAAGTGTAGCTTTCTTTTATATTTTGCATTTTGTAACTTCCATAATGGGAAGATATATATCAAGCTCCTGAGTTAACATCTTGATGCTCTTACACAAGTTGAAGATATATATGAATTTTTTCTGTTGTCCATTTCTGAAGCCGTCTTTGTTTCTCTGTTTTTTTATCATTTCCTTCAACTTAGTTTCATCAGCAAGTTATTTTTGGGAATAGATAGTAATCTCCTATACTGCAGAGTTATTTTTGGGAATAGATAGTAATCTCCTATACTGCAGCCAAGGGGTTGTTAGTGGAAATTCTGGCTAAAGTAATTTGCTCGAAATTTTAGGATTCTTGTACATTATTCCATTTCATGTTTTTAGGACATAACACTTGGTGGATGCTACAAGGAGATTGTGGTGGTCTTTTTTTCACATGGATATAATAAGGCCGTCCGAAGCCATCAGGTACTATTTTCTACTTCCCATGGTGTTTATTCTTTGTCACAGAAAATCAGAAAGAGTTTTTGGCATTTAAAAAACCTTTTTCATTAGCCAGTGCAAAATCCATATCAAACGTCAGTAAAGAGATTGTAAGTTTCTGGGGCTGGTTGTAGGAGAGAGATTAAAGCGGTCCCTTGAATGTTGTTAACGCATTGTCTAGTGTCTAAAGTTTGAAAGTTGTTGAAGCTATCCAAACTGGTAGATATTTCATCACCAAATAGACACGTTACTGATCTACCAAGCATTTCACCTATGATTTGTTTATTACAAGGCCGTGACTCGATGATACTTGTTGTTAGTAACAGTTTATAATGTATGAGTGATTCATAATTTGTATGGGACAAATGACTATTGAGGGATTCTTGTGAAGATGCCAACATAATGTAAAATCACGTACATTAGAACTTTGGTTATTGAGAACAAATCACTTGTGTTAATTTACAGGTTTTAGGATTGGAAGTCTGTATTAATAAATTGGTAGGTGATGTAATGTTAATAGCCATATTAGAAGTAGACTGGAATCTCAGATAATTGCCAAACTTTCTGAATCCATTAGAACTGTGAGGCGAATAAAAGCATATCAAAACTTCTAACAATTGAATTATATGTAAATTCTTGCAAGACCAGCAAAGGCTTTGTTCGGATAGTGCAATAGCTTTTCTCATGGACTGCTTTAATCTTTCTCCTTTTGCCAACACCCTATACAATCAATCTCTTCAATGATATTATTCTTTTACGTGGCAGAAAACATGCTCTTGGAAGACCATCTCATTAGTTTGTTTTTGTTGCATGCAACGTAATCAATGTACTTTCATTTTACCAATTAGCTATCTTTCGGCATCTAATTTATCAGAAAGTGCGTTGCTTCTCATATTTGGGGGATCTTGTTATTGTGAAAGTTACTTTTCTATTATTATCTTCAGTATTTTTAACATTTTGATTTGATTAGAATGCTGATGTATTTGTGGGGACTTGAGCTCTTTTTGGTCATGCTACCTTTAAACTTTGATTGTACATTTAACATCAATGCTAAGTATTTTTTTTTTAACATAAATTTATCATTTTTCTTATAATATATATGACGATAATAAAGGTAGTAAACATGTCCTTAGGTTTGAAAAGATCAATTTTTGATTTATTAAATTATTGCTGATAGATTAATCAAAGCAAAAAATTGAAATTGAATATTAAATAGGTGAAAAATTATGTGAGTTTTCTAAATGAATAGATAAATTCGATACGATTAATTATCTATTAATTCTTAATGCTATCATTTTAGTCAACTGTTCTATCCATTGTATCAGCTGTTTTATTTTTGGGATTTTAGAAACATTGATTTTGACATTAGACCCACTTCAAGAATATTATGTTGAATTGAAAATACATTTTATTCCAGTTTTGCAATTTGATATGATTCAATTATGCCCCGCACAGAAGCAAATTCATCATTTTTTTTTTTTTTTTTTTGAACGTCTGAACAAGAAAGAAGTTGAACTAAATACATGAACTTTTTTTCTTCTTCATATTCTAAATGCCAGCACCTACTTCTATTTTTGTAGCTGGATTTTACAATTTCAACAAAATTCAACAACCAAATTTGTGCGGACAAAAGTAATCTTCATAAATGAAACAAAATTAAACAACGGACAGGATTTGGGAATAAGTTGACCCTTCATAATTCTTCGTACCTGGCAGAGATTTTGACATTTATATGATAACATGAAGCTTTAAGCATGTTCATAGCTGAAACATATGCTCAAGCTACATATTAAAATATATATATATATATATATATTTTAAATATCCATAATCTTGATTAAATATCCATAATCTTGATTACAATGTGATTTCGGTTCAGTGCTAATAATTGGCCAGCTACCATTTAATAATAATAAAATCCAAAATTCTTTGTACACAACAATCAAAAGAATTGAAGCAGCCCATTGGATATTTTTTAATAAACTTGTCACACAATTACTTTAACCATCCTAATTTAGGACGAGATTGAAGTTGTTCTTAGTTTAAGCCAACATGTAATATAAACAAACCATTAATGGCTGCTTAATTTAGTAGTTATGACTTTGTGTGCTCAAAATGACAAGCAATGACTTAATGTGGTTTCATAAAATCTTGCAAAAAGCATAATTAATACTAGGATTAGATCCACACCAATCACTTTTTTTTTTTTT
The DNA here is from genome assembly GCA_030444775.1 of Atalantia buxifolia. NCBI lineage: Eukaryota > Viridiplantae > Streptophyta > Magnoliopsida > Sapindales > Rutaceae > Atalantia > Atalantia buxifolia. Next base: position 12,210,236 of record CM059838.1, read on the forward strand.
CCTCCCTTTTTTCTTTCTTCAATCATACAAGTACGGTAAAGAAACCATTAAGAAACTTCAAAGGCATTCAAGATCCACATAGAATCTATAATCTAAATTCTAAAGGAATTTATTCTCAAGATCGTCCATATGAAGAACATGTCTGCAAGGTTCATTGGGAACCAAACTAACAGAATAAAATACTTATTCTACCTTTTACCTAATCCATGAATTGTTGCCCTATTTGAGCCAAACCCCCTATTTTTTTAGACCAATCATTGGAATCATTGAGGAATAATTGGTAGAGGGCATATTGCCTACAAAAGTAGAAGATGAGCACAAAATCAAATAAATGTAAAGAAGATTATGGGTCCATGACCTAAAACTTTCTTCTTTCTCTATATTTAACAACAATTGTGCATGTATATCTCCTCAATAATTTGGTTGTGGAGATAGGAAACTATTAGATATATTCAATATTGTTGGTTAATTCTCTTTCCAACTTTTGATTCATGTTTGTTGATTTGATCAAGAGACTTTAATTAAAGGCAAATAATAATGGGTAATCGATATCCTAATGATGAGAAAACTTAGTAAAAATGAATTTAAGGTTTCTGCAAATGAGATTTTAGCTCGAGAGCTTTGATGAAAATAAATTTCCAATAAAGGAAAGGAATCTTGATGTGGCGCGGTTTTAGGTGATGACAAGGATTGGATGTTGACCCATCAACAAGGGGGATAATACCAAACAAATCCACCTCAAAGAGCATAGATTAAAATTATACAAGTGGGTTTTTGCTTCTTGATTAGTGATTAATATTATTATTGAGTATAATAATGTTTTGGTTGAAATGGGTATGAACAAAACCTACAAAACAAAATAATAAAAAAGGGGAGAAAAAAACTAAACTAAACTAAACAATTAATCCCCCTCTATATCTCTCATTTCTCAAATGGCCCCCTAGTTGTCAAAAGCAAACTCAATCCTTCAATCCCCCTTTTGGGGTGTCTAAAAAGATCAACGTAACAAACATCCTTTACAACTTTTCTTTTTCTTTCATGAAAGAAAAACTTGTCTCATCTTTATAATAATATTTAAATGTTGAACTTCGTATTTGTATAATCTAATTCATTTTATTTATTTATTTATTTTTCTGTAAATAAGTACCTGCATCTCCATTAAAAGAGCCAATAAGAAAACGCAGGCGGTTACGAGGGGGAGAGAGAGAGAGAGAGTATGGAGTAGGAGTCAGTGATTCTAGTGGGTTCCTGCAAAAAAAGACCCCACTTCTGTTTCTCTACCATATCTAATTTCCCAAAATTTTATTTTTAGTGTTATTTTTTTTATAAATAATTTTCTTTTTTTTTTTTCTTGATTCGAACCCCACAAGAGGGACCTGAGAGTCTGAGACAGGCCTGCAATTAGGACAAGATTTTGTTGTACTGAAGTTTAGAAAAAGCCAGCTGATAATATTTACTACTAATACACAAAAACACAACACCAGTGTGTGTCGTTGTGAGAAATAAATAAAACCAAAGCAAAGCAAAAGCTACAAAGTCTTTAAAACAGGTTAGGTTTCTTCACAGAGAAGTAGTTAAAAAAGAAACGAAAAGCATATAGATAGAGACAACCCCCAGCCCCGGCGCCAGCACCACCAGTAGTGATCTCTAGCTTCCTTTGTGAATTTCAAAGGCAGGTATAGTAGGGAATTAATATGATGAATTGTTCATTTGCTTTTTGTATATGATTAAGTGTATGAATATAACCCATTTGTTTTTGTTTTTTTTTTAATAGATGACGATCATGAGAATGGTCTAGAGTTGAAGTCTTTGCATGGCGAGTCACAGAATTGGAGCTGCTGGTGGGTTATCTCATGACTCTGCAGGTCCTTCAAATATCCATCACCACCATGTCCCTTATGCAACATCTCTTCATCAAGGCTTCATGTATGCTGTATATGGGTTTTTTTTTCTCTCTTGTTTTTGGGGGGGTTTGTAATCATTAAAAATTTTAAATCTTTGGTGTGTCTCAGTAACCAAGAAGGATCTGCTTTTGATTTTGGAGAGCTAGAAGAAGCAATTGTACTGCAAGGAGTCAAGTTTAGAAATGATGAAGCTACTAAAGCACGTATGCTATGGCTACCTCTTCTCTCTCTATCTCTCTCTCTCACACTCTCTTTTCTCCTCTTGTGACGTTTGATAAAAACAAACAATTCCCTCTAAAGGCTAAAGGACTTACCATTTCCAATAGAGTAATGATTCTTTTGCAATACACTTGAATGTTGTGAAGCTCTAAACTTGGAAATTTTTTTACTGACTCCACAACTGCACAAAGAGATTAAAAAAAAAAAAGTGATTTTGAAAAAATCTTTTTTCTTTTCCCTTTTCTTTTTGATTTGATCCTCAGAGATTTTACTTTTGTTGTGATTCTCTTGACAGCTTTATTTACAGCAGCAGCAGCAGGGAGACCAGCTGCTACTCTGGAGATGTTTCCTTCTTGGCCAATGAGATTCCAGCAAACCCCAAGAGTAGTCTGCTTTCTTTATATCTTTTCATTTGACCATTTCTTTTCTTTTCTTGTATAACTTGTACAATAGATAAAACCCAAACCAATATGAACCGAAATCAAACATTTGCTTTACAAGTACAAAGTTGATTCTTTTTTTTCCCCCTCCGCGAATATGATGATTCTGGGAATTATTATTATTCTTTTGATGTAACCCCATTTGATTAAATTAGCAGGGAAGTTCAAAGTCAGGAGGGGAGAGTATTAGTACAGATTCAGGATCAGCACTCAACACAATATCATCAGGCAAAGCTGAGGCCTCACAGTCACAGCTTGAGCAGCCAGAATCACCCATCAGTAATATCAATCATTTAAAGCCGTCTGCTTCTAATCAACAACAATTAGTAGACATGGCAAATGATGCTTCAAGAACAGGACCATCATCATCCCAGCAGAATCAAAATCATCAATCTGCAGCAGCATTAACAGATGCAAAGCCATCACAAGAAAAGGTCATTGATCATATTTCATCATTGTTATTTTTTTTTGTTTAATTATTAATTAATTAATCTTCTTATCTATCTTTCTTTTGAGAACCCAATCCCATGTCCCAAAATCTCAGGAAAAAGCTGGTATCTTTTTTATTGTTATTGTTATTGATATTATTACTGTTTTGATCTTTTCTTTTTTTGATAGGTTGATCTTTTCTTTTTTGCTTCTTCAAAAAAATACAAAAACACAGATCCCCACAAACCTTCAGGGAGGATCAAAAGGACACATTAGTTTTTCTGATCAATGCATCTGACATTAAGAGAGAGAGACATAAGAATATTATAGAGTATGAAAAAAAAATCAAAAATTAAAAAATTAATATCCAAAATAAAAAGCAAATAGAGAGAATCTCCACCGCACTACTACTTTTTATGTTACTATTTTTTTTTATACAACTGTTTATGTTACTATAATTCAAAAAACTACCAACTTTACTCATTCCCTATAACAAGCTGATTAATTGATGTTTTTAAGCCTTTCAAAATCTTTTTTGGAACTATAAATTGAATGCCAGCAGCAGCAGATACTGACAATTACCTGGTTCAAGGTACAAGACTGTAATGCTTAGAATTTTATGACCTCTAATCATGGAAACTCTTGACTAATAAACAACTCCTATGCATCTAGATATTCTAGAGACTATAATTTATTAAATTTTGACTACAGTGTCCTAGATTCTTTGTCTTTTTTGTCTAAGTTGCTAGGTTCATTCTTCTTATTTTTCCTTATATTTCCCCCTGGTTTCTCAGCCACCAAACAAGAATCCCCTCATTTTACTCACCAACCACTTTTTTCTTTGCCAAATTCTGTGAAATGAACAGGGGTAGTCTTATTTTCTGATCTATATTCTTGCATAATGTTGCAGAGAAAGGGTCCTGGTTCAACATCAGACAGACAACTTGATGCTAAGGTATTAAAATAGCCAAATTCATTTTCTTTTAATTTGTTGGTGACATTTTTATTTTTTATTTAATTTTTCATTTAATTTATTTTTTAAAGTTGTTGCTCTTAAGAACTTTGGGCTAATTGATTTCAGACATTGAGACGTTTGGCTCAAAACAGAGAAGCTGCCAGAAAGAGTCGTTTAAGAAAAAAGGTTTGTTAATGTTGTACTCAAAACATTTATTTAATATTTAATAAAAAAATTTCCTTTTAAATTTTTTGTCACTAGAAAGCAATTTTTATATTTTATTTATTTATTTTTTCTTTTGGGTCTCCTCATGAATAGGCCTATGTCCAGCAGCTGGAAACTAGTAGGATAAAGCTGAATCAGTTGGAGCAAGAGCTTCAAAGAGCCCGCTCTCAGGTTTTATTTTTATTTTATGAAAATAAAATTTTATTATTTTTATAAATAATTTAAGAGATTTTGGGTTTTTTTATCTTATTTTTTTATTTTATTTTTGGTGGGTTTGTTCAATAGGGACTGTTCTTGGGAGGCTGTGGAGTTGCAGCAGGGAACATTAGCTCTGGTAATCAAGTTTCCTTTTGGAATTTCAACAATTATTTACTAAACTACCCCTAATCTATGAGCCTTCAGCCTTGTTAATTTTTCAAAGGTGAACTTTGACCCACAATTGAATTTGATGAATCTTTCTGTTCCTTGTTCTCTAAATTACTCCAATGTTCTAGTCAAGTTTGGCACACAGTACAAGCCTCTTGATTTCGTTGGCTCTTTTTTCTAAACTTGACCAATTTCTGTGTCATAATTCTTCTATCCAATTGATTTTCCTCTTAGAAGACCAAGATTAATTCAAAAAATCAACCTAAATTTTTCTGTGAGAGTAATGTCAAAATCAGAAAAGTGTTTTGGCATTTTGTGAACCCATTAATAATTTTATAATCTATATCTTAAAAATCAGTACATTATTGATCCATGCTACTGACTTTTCCACCTTTAACAAAATAATATGACCCTGAAAGTATGTGCTTTATTGATGTGGTCCATTTGTACGGCACATAACTAGGAAGCCACTTGGTCATCCACAACTTTTGTTCAAATCAAGAGATCGTATTGATATGTTTGTTCATTATTATTATTGTTATTTTGTATGTTCAGGAGCTGCAATATTTGACATGGAGTATGCAAGATGGTTAGAGGACGATCAACGGCACATATCTGAGCTCCGAAGTGGGCTAAATCAACATTATTCGGACGGAGATCTCAGGATTATCGTAGACGCATACATTTCACATTACGATGAAATTTTCCGGCTAAAGGTTGTGGCTGCAAAATCCGATGTGTTTCATCTTCTCACCGGAATGTGGACCACCTCCGCGGAGCGTTGCTTCCTCTGGATGGGCGGTTTTAGGCCATCAGAACTCATCAAGGTTTGAGTGTTGCAAGTTTATCATTTGTAATATGTGCCATTACATGAATAATTGATGTACTTAAATTACTGTGCTTATTTTTGTGTTAATCAGATGTTAATATCGCAATTAGACCCGTTAACAGAGCAACAAGTGATGGGTATTTACAGCCTTCAGCAGTCAACGCAGCAAGCTGAAGAAGCACTCTCCCAAGGCCTGGAGCAGCTCCAACAGTCCCTGATCGAAACCATTGCCGGTGGCCCTGTCGTTGATGGGATGCAACAAATGGTCGTGGCATTGGGCAAGCTTGAGAATCTAGAAGGCTTCGTTCGCCAGGTAATCAAAAGTCTATTCAATACACACAACCAAATGCCAATTATTGACAATTTGACATAGCGGGAATAGGACACGGGGCATGTCAAATTCAGAAATAGAGCACTTACTTTCCAAGTTAAGATTGGTGCATTTTTTGAAAATGATATGCAGAGGAAGAATTGAATAAAAAAAATACCTTATTGTTGAGGCAAAATGAAATTGAGGGGCCTTGCTCCTCAGGTGACAGCTCATGTAAGGTCTACTTCAGGTGATTTTAACAAAAAGTTTGTTGATTTTATTTCTTCATTTCTAATTTGCGGGTTAGGTGATGCATTGTGGACATGTCAATTAAAGTCAATGGGAGACCTTGTAGTTATTCAAAAATCTAGATTGTCTTTTGACCTTTTTCCACTTGTCAAAAATTGTTAAATCATTCAAGTAGTTGGCTACTTGGTTCACCATTTATAATTAGGATGTGAGAAGCTTTTGATTGATTTTTATACCAACCAAAAAAAAAAGAATAGAGATTATTAATAAATTAGTCGAAATTAAATTAATTTCTAGATAATTTTAATTTTATCTCAGCAAGTAAGTGTCTGAGAGCTTGTTTTGCGCCGCAATTCTATATTACAAATGAAAGGGGTAAGAGCCCCGTGGCTTATACTTTCTTACATCATATTGATTTGAAAATGTTATTTGACTTTTGTGTTTTCACATAAATGATTTGCTACACGCTAGTCCATTGATTACCCTGGGAGGTTCTTGATTATCATGAATATTTTGTTTGACCATAAGTGTTTGTTGATCAGCCGTCTCTATCATCACTTCTTGGTCAACTTTAAAATACAATAAGATTTTTACAGATCATCATCACGTCATATTTGACACGTGTATGATGGATTTGTGTGTAGACATGTATATGTATATTTTTAGCTCATAGGATAATGTATTGCTTGAGTTTGAATGAGGGATTTTTTTGATGTGGGTCTTTCATCTAAGAGGGTTTCTATCAAAAGGTGGGGTGATAGTGATATATGTTGAAATGAAAACCAAGGCTAGACCTATCAATTAAAAATTTTTTTCAAATGATTATATTTTATTGGAAAAAATGGAAACTTTATGATAATTTTTTAAATGTATGATTGCAATTGTCCAAATCCTGTGAAAGAATAAGACAAAACTTTGTTGAGTTTCAAACATTTTGAAATGCTTAGAGTTTGTGTCAAAATGCCTTTGCATTATGGTCCCATTTCAATTTGTATGCACTTGTGTTTTTCTATTATTATCATTACATTTGTCCTCGGCATTTGACATGCATAATCGGTAATGTGAATTAATTTATTTATAAATAGTGCTACACATCGTAAAATTTTATTTAAGATTATATTTCTAATGATGTAATTAAATCACCTAGAATTTATGAAAAATCATCCACCATTTAAGAAATGACGTATCACATATCACATCATTTAGGATGAAATTTTAGATAAAATTTTTGAAATGTCTATTATTACTCTTTGCTTATATATGCAATATTCGATATGTAGGCTGATAATTTAAGACAACAATATTCGATATCTTAGATAAAATTTTTGGGATGTCTATTATTACTCTTTGCTTATATATGCAATATTCGATATGTAGGCTGATAATTTAAGACAACAAACCCTTCACCAACTCCGGCGGATATTGACAGTGCGACAAGCGGCACGGTGTTTTTTGGTGATCGGAGAGTATTACGGGCGATTAAGAGCTCTTAGTTCCCTTTGGGCATCTCGTCCTCGAGAGTAAGATCGATCGCATTAATTTGTTGTTTGCATGCTTAATTCCTTAACATTAATAAAAACAAATAAATTGTGGGATTATTAATAAAACTATTGTGGTAAGTTATTTAATTTATTATCAACAGGACTATGATAAGTGAAGATAATTCCTGCCAAACGACGACGGATCTGCAAATGGTTCAACATTCACAAAATCATTTCTCGACCTTTTGAGGAAGAAAGCCAAAAAGAATACTTCTTAGATAGGTGCCTCGGTGATCAAATATTAATTGCACTTCAAGGATGTGACATTATGGGGCCGTTAAAATATTTTCAAGCCACGAACTTTAGGAGTGATAGGATTTCTTTTTCCTTTTTCGTTTTCTACTGCTTTTGAATATCTCATGCTGTTAATTAAGATAAATATTACGTTGTCTTGTAAATGCATATGATCAATTTTTAGTTATATATATGGTGTGAGCGATCTTAATGGAAAGTACATACGCAATTAATCATATGAAAAAGTTTAGGCGAAGTATATACACAGTTAATCTTAATTTATCAATATGATTAAGCATGCTGCCTCTTCTTATAATGGCTCTTGAATGACGTCAAAGGCTGGAGAAAGAAAGATAGATATGAACTCTTTTCATCGTCTTCTCTTAGCGCATAACGAATGGAAAAGGAAAGATAAAAAGGGGATTACATTGTCATCTTTTAATAGCTTTTCATTAAAGGTTATATATATGAATGAAAATTCTAAGATGCAATTGAATAATAGGTCACTCTTTCTTTTGCTAATATATTACCAGTTTATCGTGAAATAACGTTGTATTGCTTAGAATGAAAATTTTAAGACGCATACACCGTTGCTTTGTCTTGTTTGTATGAATAAAATTTTCCTCATCCTGTCGAGGTTTAACAGAGAAACATTGTGTTGTTTAGAATTTGTGTTCTAAAAGTGCAGACGTCTGCAAAGAGAAAAACTCTAGATGTGTCAATAACGTACTATAAAAATGCTTTGACACAAAAAGGAGTGAGCGAGAGGTGGGTTTGTTTTGTTGCTCTTCATTTATGTGAAGTGGTTGTGAGGAAGAAAGAGTATTCAAATGTAGAATGGGCACAGCCACGGAGAGAGACAGAGAGAGAAAGAATAGAAAGAGACCAAATTGTCTTTTCTTAACGGGTTGCTATTTATTAATTGATTTGATTATACAAAAATTTTGAGTAGTGGTCTCTATATATAGTTATATACCTTATGAGAGAGAAAAGTTGGTGAAATCAAGCTAGCTATAGGTGTGTTGTTTCATTTGTATGAAGTGGTTGCGATGGATTCATTTTTCTAATGCACAAAAAGACGAGCAAAAAATAGAGAGAGTAAGCGACTGATTGTATTTGTTTGGCTTCTTGTGGTATTTGAGTTGAAAAAGAAAATGTGTATATATATACGGAATATTAATAAGGAGGCCAAATTGCATGGATGGTGGACAAGGTTCGGTTGCACTATCATTATATAATAAAAGTATGCATGCATGCTTTTCGGCAAATTGAAATCTAAGTCACACCTATAGGTTCTTTTAAGCCCATGATACTTCAGAAAAATTATATAAAAATTGGAAAAAAGAAGAAGAAGAAGAAGAAGAAGAAAGGGCTAGATACCGAGATGAAATAATCAATTATGAGTAAAAATTATCATGGAAAGTATTTTGCACTTTAATAAAACATGAAATCGACTTTTACAACATTATAAATATATTTTACATTATTGTACATGTATTATAATATTACAAACCTACTACCACATTTTATTAAAGTGTAGAATTCCTTATAATTAAATTAAAAGTAGACTCTAATTAAGAATACTTAAATTCTAATGAAAATAATGTAATATGTAATTAATAGTATTCGTAAAGGACTGAAATTAATTGAATAAAAGATTACAATTCGATATGAGTTTTTTTTGAGCACGAAATCAATCAAAATATGTATATTTACTTTTATTTTAATTTCTCATACCTAACAACTCTTAATTCAGTACTCTATAAAAATTTAATTCAGCATTGAATCTTTACCTTTGAAAAGAGAATGATTTAACTAAATTGTACCTCGCAAATTTTTTCTTTCGCTTTCAATATTCACATTACATTAACATAAAAAAAAAAAGTGTTACGATTAGATTAATTAGGTCTAAAATTTCTCATATTATTATTTTTTTTCTTTTTCGACTACAAAAAATTTATGAAACGGAGCGAGTGTTTATATTGTTAGACAATATTATTCCATCGGGATATCTTATAAAGCCTTTTTAATGGAATTTATTATTTTTTTTCCCTCTTTTTCTTTTTACTTTTTCTTACCCGATATATCCGCATATAATTGTTGAAGATTCTAACTATTTCTAAGCAAGGAGAAAGAGAGAGAGAGAGAGATGAATAAGACAGGAAAAGAAGACAGATCAAGATAATGTATTCAACGCTAGAGCCAAGAGAAGAGATGGACTAAAAGTAATATGCAGACACGTACGAATGAGCATGCAATCTGTGTATGGTGTCATACGGATAAAATCAACATGTGTTTGACTGTAGCTAGCTGTATCTGAATCATTATCAGTGTGCGGTGAATTCAACTTGCACAACGTCTCCTTGTTTAACGTGCATGCACTTGCAGTGCAGCAGGTCCAATGGTAAAGAGTCAATACCAAACACGATTCTCTGAAATTTTGCAGGCAGTTCCCAGTACTGGGTTCTTGATCTTCTCCGTATTGGCCTTATTCGATCAGATGATTAGGAGAATGAGCACCACTCACTATTTATGTGAGGGTTATAAATTATATGTATATAACATAGTATTAGCCTTATGATTAATATGTAAACTCTTAACATGTGCTCCTCTTCGTGCACTATTATATTTATCTTTAAAACTGAAATATTAATATACCAACTAATTCATCTATTGTCTTTTAAGATTTAATTTTGTTGGTAAGTGTTTTAAACTTGATACGTATATAATCTGAACACATTTGATATTTGAGAACTCGAGGGTCATAACATAGAAATTTCAAACTTGAGAAGACCATTAAAACATAGAAAAGGAAAGAAATTTTCAGGGTGGGGGCCAAAAAAAAAAAGGGCTAAAACTTACTCTTATGTTTTTTGAAAAAAAATTTCCCGTCAAGGCAAATCTTGATAGTCGAAATATGATGTCTTAACTTAGTGTTATGTAATTAAGAGAATAATCTCATATTAGTTGAGAATTGATTCTAAATTTCATATAAAAGGTCATAAAAGTAATAGAGTTAAATTGATTCACGAGTGAGCCTACATTATTTTATCGCGTGATAAAAATTAAGTGAAAAGACTGATATACAAATAATGAGAGTATTTATATAATAAAAATTATTAAGATGTTTACGAAAAGATATTTTCACCGAATGTACACTCAACGGATTAGAGCTGCGTTTAAAATACCTCCATTTTGAAGCAAACAATTGGCTTTACAGCTGAAATAAGATGGCTTACTTCTCCATCCAATAATATTTTAGTTACATTTTAAGATACCTTACTAGATTAACATAAAAATAAAAAAAAAATTCCCATGGTCGCAGCCACTGTATGCAGACCACGATTACTCTCTAATGATCTTTTATATTTCAATTACAATCAAAGTTTAAGATTTGTTAATGACCTGGGGCACACCAATAGAACTTTTTAAAGAAATAAGTCAGCAGAAACTGACATACTTGTTGCAAATTCACCTATCAAGATTTTGCAGCATATCTTTGATTTTAGATAGATCAATGAACGTGTACGAAACATGCTCTTGTAGCTCCATAATTATTCTAATTATTATTATTACTTTAACCTTCCATTGTCAATCCATTAATCAATTCTTTATCTAAATATCCAATTACTTATTGTTACTTTTGGATCCATTAAGGGCAATATAAATTACATTAAAAAAAAAAGGTGGCAATTATCAGCCCTTTTCGTTGATCGCGTGCACAAGATGATGTCCTTATCTCTCTTTAATTTATTTTAATGTATACGTCCCTTTTTTGATTATTAGGTTTTGTTTCTAATTAAACAAAGGTTTAAAGCATCTTTCGTCATTACTTTATTCTAAAAAAAGTTGTTCATGATCATATTATATGTTTCATACTTTTAACCGAAGATTAATTTAAGGGGCAATCAAAACAAACTTATATATCCCTCCATTTATTATGGAATAACATAATTGGAAACGAAACTAAACTCTCTCTTAATTAATTCGAAGGCAAATGAATTATATAGTGACCGTGAACTTGATTTATGCTTATCATACCAGATAAATATATATTTGCTTATCATAGTTGTTAAATTTTTAGTCACTTTCGAAAATCTTGTCACTTTCATAAAGTGTTGGACCATTTCATTAGTGTCGGTTATAAAATAAGCAAAATATAATTTTAATTAGAGTTTGTTTGGCATTGACTTAGCATGATTGCTAAAGGTCACCTGATCTTCTACATAAGAAACAACAAGGAGGCAATTAAATTAAATGAAGATAATTCATTTGATATACATTATCCTTAACTTCAACAGCAACATATATTGCTTTAGCTAGTCGCTTTATTGATATTATAGTTTACGGTCAACTCTTTTTTTAACTATTAAAAAAAATTTACAAAACTTGTGCTCTTCGACACATTAGTTAAAGCAAGAACGAATATAATGTCAGTACATCATTTTCGTTTTCGATCAGTATGATCAAGTAAAATAATAAAATTTTTGTAGGAAAAAGATTAAATTATATATATATATATATAGCTGCGAAAGTTAGCGGGTATATACGAGTTGATCTAGGTTGAGAACAGAATTTTGGGGCATTAATCATGGTTTGAAGTAATTTTCCATGCTTAATTTGCTGCAAAACAATAAAGTTAAAATCTAAACGCATTCAAAATCGTGTGATTAATTGAAATTTAAATATTTTGGGATTAAATAGTGTGTATGATTAATATCATTAACCACCGATCACTAACGTGTATTCTATTCATGCGAAATTTAGATTAGAAGAGAATTCTGTTCCAATTATTAAAATGCGTGGATATTAATTCTCCTCATCTAAGAAAAAAGCCACCTCAAAATTAAAGTTTTTCAAAGGGAGCATTGATATTTAGACACCAGGAAAGACACCATCAAGATAAAAATGAGGTCAGTGTTTATGCTGCAATACCACTGTAGCACATAAAAAGATAGTACTGTTCATACACAATACTATTGTTCATTTCTGTCTTGGTAGTGTCTTCTTGGTGGCTCAGTATCAATTTTTCTTGCAAAGCACTTTTTCTTCTCTTCAATCTCTAGAAATGCCCTCTTGTGGCATGATAAACAGTATTGGAGTAGGCATGCGATTAGCTATAAGATGAGACTGCTCATATAAGGCAAATGATAGATATTGTTATTTTTTAGCAAAAAAGAAGTAAATAAAAATGAAAGTGCAAACTGATAACATTGGAGAACGTCAGAAGGAGCCGGCTTGACATGCATGATGCACTTAAAGATTATGATGTTCCCATCACAAAAAAATAGCAAGTTTTCTTCATTCCATTTGATACAAAATCAAAACCACATGCCAATTATTTTGCAATGTGCCTCTTTTGCCCAACACCAACAGTGGAGTGGATCATGATTCATAAAAGGGACAATAAAAAATTAATTTTAATGTTTGGAGTGATCATATATGTTCTGAGATAAGGATATATATATATTTTTTTCGAATTTTGATTGCCTGAGATACAGCATGACAAAGACTGGACTCGACCCTCAGCTCAGCAGCCTTAGTGGGATCTTTTTGCATCATCAATTTTTTCTATCCCATTTCTATATTTAGCATAAATCTTACGTTTGCATTGTAACAAATTCATGCAAGTTTGTATCATAACTTTCAGCAACCTTTTTTTGACCAAAATCACACGATTCCCGGGGTTTTCCCTCAGAAAAAAGCACACTTTTAGTTGCTGGACATTTGTCTAATTCTGCCAACAAGTTATAAGTTGATGCTGCTTGAAAAATCAGAGAGTTAACAGGTCCATTACAGGGAAGCAGATGAATGAGTTTAATGTCAAAAAGGGGCTTCATTGGATCAAATCAAACAAACAATTAATAATGTTCTTCAACTACTAATATACAGCAAAAGTCAATCTACAATCACAGTTTCTTAATCAAATACTTTTCCAGCATTCTAAAGCTAATTACAAAATTGTGGAAGTATGATTATGAACGTGATTTTACTTTACAACAGCATGTTCAGATCAGAGAGGTCGTCCATTGGGATCTCAAGACCCATCGAATCATGGTCTTGCAAGCCATTAAACCAAGTATCCTCAATGTCTAATTCATTCAGTTCCAAGTTTTCAAGTTCATCCGCTTCTTTCGATGGTTCGGGATGACTGTTTCCAGGCAATGATGATCCCACTTCTCTGTCCTTTTTATTGCAAGGATTACTCGCTAATGGATTAGATCCACCAGCAGCAGTATTTGTGCCATGAAGCGTGTTTGTGTTTCCCAGATTGTTTTTGGGCTTAGACTTTGCTTTTGTTTTGCGGTCACTCTTAAAACTGTCTAATGACGAGCCACAGGCAGAAATGGACATGCTTCTGAAAGTATTTTTGCTCTCTCGCTCGCTTCTCTTTCCTCGTACTCCACTGAAATTAGTGTTGTTAAGGGTTGATGTTATCCTAGAAGAAGCACTGCCGACAACATCATCGATCAGCACTTCCTTCTTCACCTTGTTCAGTAAAATTCCGTGCTTTGGAAGAGCATGTTCAGATGAGTGAGCACCAGCTTGGAAAGCATCTGAGGAACCTCTGTCAAGATTATCACTTTGGATATCATATCGCTTATAAGTACTCGAGACAGCAACTGTGGCCGAAAAAAAAAAGGGCAAGGTAAAGAAAAGAAAGAAGTTAAATGAACAGAAAAGAGCTCAAAGAGTACAGAAAATATAGTCAAAAGACAACTCCAAAAATTTTAAAGCCAAAGTTCAATTGAAAAAAGGGAGAAGATTGTTAATCAACATACCTGATCCCCTGGTTTCTGTTTGATTGTTAGAAGCTTCATTGCACGTGTTACTAGCAGTTCCTGAACCAACACAGTCGGCAGATTTTGCATCATTGCTGCATGGGGGTTCAGAGAACAAGATATCCTGCAGTGCAGGCTCATTAAAGCAACTACTGCCCATTTCTTCAAATTTCTGACATCTACCCAAAGTTCGCTTGATAAAATCCAATGCAACTTGTATTGAGGCCTTACGAACTGCACTTTTTGAAGAATTACTTCCCCGGCAAGCCTAAGTAGATTCATGAGAAAGAAATTTTAACCTTCTACAATCAATATAATTCAAGAGACAAACTATGCAATAATCTTATTCATCAAATAGAAATTTTAACTCTCTGTAATTAAAATAAACTTAAAAAAAAAAAAATACTGCAAAACTCTTGATTCAGGAATAAAATATAAGTCCTTTCTTTTTCCAATCTCATTTTCACTACAGAGGAGCTCCAATAGCATAACATTATGTACGGTCATTTAAACTACACTTTGCAATGTCCATATCCAAGAACATAAACAATTGTATGCTTGTTCTAATCAAGCTCTGATGAGGTACATAAATTATCAATTCATTTCTTAAAATTAATCCCTATAGTAAGAGTTTTTCATTCAATGACTATTATCACCAAACAGAACAACGCATGCAAGATTAACAAGCCAAATCAGGAAGCAATGTCAAACATGTTTATTTGCTAGGTTCAGGGAAAAGGTCGAAGGAAACACAGATTTATGGCTCTGAAACCAATGCTTTAACTATCACGAAGAAATACAAATATTACCAATCTTTTTCTGTGAGCCATCTCAACAAGTTGGTCCATTGCACATTGCTCAATGTTCCTGCAAAAATTAAAATACTTTTATCTTCCAGTCCAAGTATTATCACATTCAATATTAATAACATGCCCAATTTGTTATGGATCATACCTCCTTTCAGCATATCTCCCTTTTTGAATGGCTTTATCAAGTTTCCTCAATTTATTTTTCTTTTTTTCAATCTGTCAAGTAATCATAGGTTTGATCAAGGATAAGACGCACGAAGACAAAAGGAACACAGAAGCCGAAAATTTTAAAAAAGAAAAATTAAAAAGTTAAGGTCAATCAAGATGAATCCAACGGATAGAAAATGAAAAGCATAGGATCTAGTGAAACAAACATGTAGAACTTCACAATGCTTGTAAAACAACAAAAAATATGACATTTGACCTGTTCGTAAAGCCCTTCCTTAAGTTCCATAACATCTTGATTTATCACTTCTCCCTCTGCCAGGCCGGGCTGCAACAAGACAAAAGAAAATTGAGAGAAGCTCGTATAGGAAGCATTTGAAGTGGATCAAGAAAGGAAATACAATCCTACCAGTGTCTCCGGATATAAACCAATACTCTGTAATTCCAACAGGAGCTTGTCATCAAGACACATCAGCTGATATTGACAATCAGAGGAAGAAAAGTTAGGTACATTTGTTTCCTTTGTTTGATGTTGAGCCAGATCATTTGAACATATTTCGCTAACAAGCCCAAAATCTGAATGTGAAAAATCATCATCTCCCAACCACTGTCCATTGCTATGCAATGAACTGGACGTACTTGGATTCCTAAATGTGTTGGATGCAGCACTCTTATCACATGAAAGCCTGTCTAACAAACAGCTCTTCTGACTCTGAAAATCTGCCTCCGACTCAACTTCAGATTCCATTCTGTCTCTATCTTTAGGTTCAATATCCATCTGGTTGCATGAACCACAATGTGAATCATCACTTGCATAGTGAAGAGACAGGTTCTTCCCTTCACAGTGGTGGTAGATTTCGTCAATGTCATCTTCTTCAATCAAAGCAGAAAGAACCCTTTGGTACAATGGAGAAGCCTTTTCCGACTTTCCCATGTCAATTCTCCCATTTAAAGCATCAGGATTAGCTTTTTCCTGGTTTGGATGTCTTTCTTGACCATCAAAACGACCAGGAAGTTCTTTATGCACCAAAACACCCTAGAAGAAATGAAGATCGATTATTCTTCTTTCTTTGCAATGATTAAATTAATTTCCAGTTAATGATTTTTCTCCAGTGAACATGCCATAAGTTAAAGATCCAAAATAAACTTAGCCAACTAAAGTGATTTCTTCTTTTATGCGCAAGCCCGTTGCTTTGCAAAAGTATAAAAACAATGCAACGGGTGGAACTGGTAGACAATTTTCAATATTTTATTTTAAAACGAAAAGGATATTGATGAAGCACATTGCAAAGTAAATACCATCAGGTTATATTCATCCCCAAACATCTGAGACAAACTCACTTCAAGCTCCTCTGCAAAACTTAACTGATAATGGGAAAAAAATGAAATTGTAAGTCTCTGGTGCCAAGATACTTAAGAAATCATTAACAAAAACATATATGCGACAACCTGCTGCTTCAGGTAAGACATATCCTCTGAGCTAAGAGAAGCAAAAATAGATTTCATTTTCTTCCAAAATGGACCAGAATAGGCAAGACCTAAAGACAAATGCAAACATATTAGTCAATGGAACAATAAAAATATTTGAAAAAGAACTGAATTTTCAGGGGAAAGTATGATTAAAGCGAGAGAATAGCAAGATACATACTGCTAGCATTACGTGCAGAGTTGGCAGCGGCCAATAGTTCTTCGTGATCATCATCAGATTCACCTATTTTCAGCAACAAAACCAACAAGAATTTGTTAAACTTTCTGTACAGTATTTCAGCAATTTTGAATCTTATCCAGTCTACTTAACAAACCCACCACAACCACAAACACCCCCAACCCCCCACCCTCTTACAACAAAAAGGAAATGGTTGGTTGGTCTGTTGGGGTGGCACAAGAAGTTTTGGGATTGAATCCTGCTCATAGCAGGGTTGAGGTGAGATTTGGTTCATATTAAAGATGGAAAAGATCCACCAAAGCAAAAGAGACAGCATAGTTTTGTCCTCGCTTATAACTCCCTGGTAGTATTTATAAAAAAATTTCACAATCGGAGAAATCTTGGAAAGTGAAAGATACCTACAAATCAAAAACTTCACTGCAAAATTATTAGACAAAAGATACCTGTGAAATCAGAAGAGACATTATTCAGCACCTGCCCAACGCGGATTAAGGCTTTGCGATCTTTGAGCTTCTTTTTGGAAGGTGGACGACCTGATTTACTGATTGAATGAGAAGAAGATAATCAGTTTGCGAGAATTTCATCAGCTTAGATGCATGGATAATTGCTAAAAACCTGTATAGAAAGAAGATAAATAGTTTAAACACCTTTTATTCTTTTCAGAAGCAGGCCTCAGACTCTGAACTGGCATGGTAGGTGGTATATTATCTAACTTCTCCTTCTTCAGATGAATGCTCGTCCTTGTCAAGGCCGAAGAGCTACCACTCCTCCCTTGTCTTCGAACACCATCTCCAACTTCATTAGTCAATATCTTATTCTTCCTAGTTGGCAATGTAAAAGAACCAATTTTATGAGCAACACCATCAGCACTATCTGTTCCTTTGTCCTTCATTTTGGTTTCCCCAGCTCCTGATTCTTCACTTTCGGATAACCCAAAAGGAGATGAAACATTCTCAAATTCTCTCTTAATTTTGGGAGAATTATTATCTAAGGTGCTGGCAATTAGAGATCCATTGGCTCCAAAAGAAGAAGTTCTAGCAACTAAGTCAGGTGTGGAATAGCCTTGAGACAGAACCTGAGCTTCACTGTTTGCGACAGGAGAAACTAAATTTGTTCTCCTTGTGCGCGAGATTTTATGTGGTCTCTGACCAACCCACTGCGCCATAGCATGTGAAGGCGATGCTGCAGATATCAGACGCTTTTGATTATTTGTCATGCCTAACATTGGGCCTTTATTTCCATTTGTAGGCTGCTGTTCCCAGTCCTGAAAAGTTCCAGATGATGGGTGGACTTTAGAAGATGAGTCTAAGACCATGACAGAACCAGTTCGTGGGGCCCTGGATGCCTTTCCTTTTAACATTGTATTTGAACCACTTCCTGGGTTATCTTCCTGAACATTAAGCCTGATGAACACGGACACCAACAAAACAGTTAACTAACAACAAACACCAGAACAATATAAAAGAAAAAATTACATAAAATTGTTATGCTTATGATAGTGAATGTTGAACTTCATGAGCTCTAATCAGAAAAACTCTTGTTTTTTTTTTTTTTTTTGGGGACAACGCAGACTCCCACACCGACTAGGACTATGTCTCCATTCTGGCCAGGTCCTAAACTGCGGGGTTAGACAGGTCACCCCATGACCCATAAGACAACAAAGGGCGCAAGTTTAAGCTCACCAGGAGGATCGAACCTGAGACCTTGATGCAGCTAAGCACCAGATCCCAAGCCCTCAACCAACTGGGCTGCCCCTTTGGGGGTCTCTAATCAGCAAAATTCTCAACCCCAAGAACTGCTATAATAGAAAAGAAACATGAAAGTGCATACTTATTATTTCCTTTTGCAACTCTCTGCTCTAAAAGAGTTGTACGGTCCCTAGGAGAGGGGCTCTCCAACTCATTCCTCAGAAGTGTAACAGCATCTGAACTGGCAAGCTCGAAAGAACCATCCAACTTGTTAATTCCACCAACTCCAGGGGAAGATTTTGATCTGTAACCCAAAAAAAAAATGTCCTTGATTTTCTTTTGGTGAGTTAAGTAACTAACTTCTAAACAACTACTGAAACAGCGGAAATTAAAAGAACTAGCAGCAACAGATTTCTCAAGATACAGGCAGTGATATGAAGAAAAACTACAGTGCTGATAGGAAGCCAATCAAGTTCAAGCTGACTGTAGTCAACAAATGCAGAGAAAAATCATATCCAAAACAAACTATCTTCCTAAGTCACCTAAACATCATAATTCACAGGGTTATTCTTGAGAAAAGAATTAACAATGATTAGATAAAATTCATCTATAAGAAGGATTAAATCAAGATATTTTGTTTGGCCACATATAGGAAAATATTAAAAACAATTAAATCTGTAATAAAAATACAATTACATTAAATTGATAAAAATTTAATATCACCTGAAAGACTGTGCATCACAAGATCGCAACTTAGAATCTGCATTTAGCTTTGGTTGCATAACTCGTTTTACATCTCGATCACCATTAATAACTCTATTGCCCACAGTTGCAACAGAACGTTTCCTTTTCATCTTTTTATCCCATCCCTCACCTCCAACTGGCAACCTGCGGATCTTTTCCTCAATGCGAACATTAGCCCCACTAACAGGTGGGAGCATATCTCCATCCTTTTCTGTGACAATTTGCTGCCTTGGCATGGCAGCAGGCCGGCCATCAGCCTGGTGATACAAAAGCAAACAAATATCATTATTCATAACAAAAGAAAAACCGTTCTTAGTCCTACATCAGGAAGGAGAAAGGGCAAAGATAACAATTATGCACCAAATCAAATTTAACGGCAAAACACTAGGATGTCCAGAAGCTAAAGAGAACACAAATGATATTCCAGTGTCACCAGTACTTGTGTTAAAAAAAAAATTACAAGTTAAATGCAAATAATGTCTTTATTCCCCCTGGTATCAGAAGAATAATTAACAGGAACTCTATTCATTTTAAAGGAATAGTTCACTGAGGGTATCAAATGACAAAACTAATGAAGAAAACTGTATTTTGATGAATGAACGGCATGTCATTCACAAGAAAGCTATATTTTAATCACAAGTTAGAAAGATGCAAACAGAATATGACTGAACATTAAATAAACACATACCCGCACATCAGCCGCTGATGTACGAGCACGCTTATTCAGTCCAGCACTCTTGGTTCTCTCCTCCAATCTTTGAGTAATTACATCTTGAGGATTTCTACGAATCTGGTTTCCTATCTTTGCTACGTTTGCTCCTCCACCTGACCTCTCAATTGGTGAAACATCACTCCTCTGCCGCTTCTTCGAGCTTAAGGCATCCTTATACTTTTCCAGTTTGGATATAGAATCTCGCAACTGTTTTACTCGATCCCTATAGTAAGAGTCACAACTTCAATAAAAGATCACTTATACCTATTGCGAGTTGCAAGTATATAAATGAACACAGTCTGCATCCAAACATTGCAAGGCACAGAAGGCTTATGATTTTTCAGAATATAAAGCAACATATTGAGGTGGCTGAACGAAACGAGATCAGACATCCAGCTTATGGACAGAGGTTCTATATTAGCTATGTAGCACAAAGCATAAGCAACGCACATATTCTGACTACTACTCATAAGGCCGTCACTATTCTTACTATTTTCAACTAACCCAACCAACATCATCAAATTAACTTCAGAGATGACATAGCCACCACAATAATAGTTGAAATTATTAGCTTCTTTTCTCTTTTCTTTTCTTTTTTTTTTCCAAGTAGGTAATAGAAACAAAGATTCCATGGAAAGAATTTATCTGCTCTTGCAATCATTACAATTCTGTTATTATACTGAATTCAAGAAACATATTATCTAAACAAGCTACTAACAATGGCAACATGGAAAAGGCAGTTCCAGAAGAATATATAAAACATACCTGGCCATTTTAGAGGTATCTTGCACACTTTCTTTAAAGTGCTTTAGTTCCTCTGATGCCACAGGAGGAGGTTTTTTATGGGTAACCCCAAAAGAATGCTCTTCTGATGTGCTTCCAAGGGGCACACCCAGAACTCTCCTTAACTCTCCTGAACGTGTATATTTCTGATTACCTAATGTAATCGGCTCCAATGGCAAACACTGACGGAGGGGAGGCACATCTGCTGGTGATGTCCCACTTCCCCGGCCAAAAGTATTTCCAGAACCCAGCATTTCACTTCCTACCCCTCACGCAAGCTGCTAACACTTGTCCCAATGGGGATCCAGAATCCTATAACGAAAATACCAAGCAACAAGACAGCTTAATCCCGATTTGATTAATTCTCTTATACCTTGCCATCATAATCATAAGATGAAATATTAAAGTGTTAACCATGCTATGAACTACAAATCCAAGTAGTTTTCAAAAACCGCAATTCTGGAGCATTGTACTACAGAGAAGTAGCATAATGATAATGTTACTGACATTAATCCACTGAGCCATGCGGAGCGATTCTGCGTACGAAAGCAAGCCATTTTTATTCTTTTTTTTCCCCCCAATTTCCATTTTGAGTAACACTAATCTGAAATTTTAAACCCGAGTTTTTAAACTATCCCAATAGATATCTCTTGAAGCATTCAAGACATGCTATTTCATTTTACAATACACTTCAAATTTTCAACTGTTTGGATCCATATTCGCGATCACATAACAACCATGTCTATCATTAAAGCTTCTCTATAAAATTACTTCTAAAAAATAAACTAAGCAATAACAAATTTTTACACGTCATCATAATTTCTTCAAAAGATTATAATAAAACGAGCAGGCATAAAGTCAAAAAATTCTTAAGCTTAAATTTCAGTGTATTTCCAAACAAAATTTAAAAATAAAATAAAAAATATGCAAATGAAAGCGTAACCCTAGTCGGAGAGAGAGAAGATATAAATACAAGTAAAGAATTTTGAAATTGCGATGATAGAAGTTGAATTCACCTGCAGATTGAACGAGGTCAAGCGCAGATCAAATGACCTAATTTCATAAAATTAGAAATGAATTTTTGTTAAATACAAATAATAAATGCGGTGGAGATGACTCTGTGTGTAATGTAGGCGTATTTTTAATTTATTTACATAATTATATATCATGTCAGCCATTCTTTTATAAAATTTGCTTTATGACGTGTCTGTGCGGACCAGCTCCCGTGTCCGCATTCAGTCCTCGTTTATTTTCCTACGTGAAAAACATGAGTTCCGACCCGTTTAGTATTTAGGTACCGTAATTTATAAGTTACTGTTATTATAAAAAAAAATTAATAATTATAAAATAAAAATTAATAATATATAATAAATATAAATTTTAAATAATAATTTTAATAAAATTATTTAAAATATAATAAAATTTTCATCTTATATAATAAATTATAAAATTATTTCAACATAACTTTATAAAATCATTTCAACATAACTTTCATCTTATAATAATTAATGTTTATCAAATATTTTAATATTATAATTTTTAAATTACAAATATCAATATCTATGAAATATTTTAATATTATAATTTTTAAATTACAAATTTCAAACGCACGCTTAGTAATTGGAAAATTCAAGTTTTCAAAGGAATCGTTCCCTGCCGGGTTCAGTTTGCAAAAGCTGAAGTTGTTCTAGAAAGCATTAGATTGGCGATGGAATCAGGCTCGTGACCTTCATTATGGAATCAAATTTATGGGATGTTGTCAATTTAATTACACGGACTTACCAGGCTAGAAGCAAAGCCTCATTATAATTACGGACACAAAACACATAAATAATTTGAAATTTAAAAGCAAAAGGAAAAATTAAATAATATGATGTTAATGCCTATATATTGATTTATTTTTCTAAAGTTACACTTACACGGACACCATTACACATGCATGAAATAATTAAACACTCTCACCTCGCTTATTTATACACTTCAATGGTGATAAATAGGGACTAATCTATACATATAGATTTTATTTAACCCTCGCTATTTACATATGTAGTTATTTGTTTTTATTAATTCTGCTCTATTATTCATCAAGCCCTGTTCGGCCTCCCATCATTCACCAAGCGGAGCTCGCTATCCTCTTCAATGTCCTCAGCTTTTCAGCCTTCTTTCTTGCCATCTTCAGTTGCTTGAACATCCTTTTCGAAATCTATTACGGTCAGAACATGACCAACGTACTGATAATAACAATAATACGTACTAGCACTAATAATTAACTAATATATACATATATATATAATAAGCAAATTAAAGCAGCAATTATAACTTTTAACCATGTCATATTAGAAAATTAGTTGAATATCTCAAGCCAACTTATTGCAGATATTGATCTATATTTAAATTATAAGTATAGAATTGATTATCAGGTGCAAATTTACGCATGAGATATGCATGTTGAGAAAAATACTGTATGTATGTATACGAAACATTTGCACCAAATTAAAGGACTTAAGATAATAATTTAAACTATTGGTTAATCTCTGTAAGAAATATATAGATCACAAATTACCTCTTGTACTCGCTTTCGTTCAAGCTCCTTCTATTGCATGGTCAAAATTGTTATGCAAAGTTTGAAAAAAAAAATATATGTATTAGTGCATGCCTTAATTAACTTTGAAGAAAATAGAATTTGTGTTTGTATATAATACGTACCAAAGCTTCTTTCAGCTTATCATTCTCCGCTTTGAGCTGAGTTAACTCCAGCTCCAACTCCACTGTGTATGCCTGCCAAATAGAAGCAATTAATTTTACTTAATTAACAGTACTAAACAAGAATGTAATAGCAAACTCGATCATGCAAGAGCTAACCTGTTTCCTAGCACGGGATCGTGCAGCAGATTCCCGATTCTTGATCATTCTACGCTGCCTCCGCTCGACGACCACCTCATGAGGACCATCTATGACCCTCTTCCTACTGCCCTTCGGAACAACAGCCTCTAACATCATGCCCTGTCTCTTCTCTTTATCATCACCGTTGTTGCTATCGTTATTAGCTAACTGTCCCACAAGTTCAGCTGGTGCGGTGTATATTGGGTAAGCTGCATAGCCATTGACCAACAAGTTGCTCCCCATGCTCGGCTGGGTAGCAGAAAATCCCAACGCCATCATAGTGCAGGCACTAGGCCCCAACCCCATGCCGTATGTTGAACCCAAACACGTGTTGTTGTTGTTGCTGTCGTTGTTACTTCGATGGATTGGCGGCGAATGTTGCGGGGGACAAGGCTTGGTAGCCGGTTCCTGGACAACCCCGGCTTTGATGAGAAACTCCTCCAAAGTGATCTCTCCGAACGTAGGCTGGCGCTGAGGTGGCTCGACATGGCGGCGCCGTTGGGGTTGTTCGTCCTTTTGGATTTCGGACCACACTTCCTCCACGGTTTTCTTGCAGAGCAGGATTGGGATGGAAAATGAGTTCTGCCGGGTCAATGTGGCGGCCGGTTCTGCCGTGTCGACGGCTAATTTGTTGCCCATTATTGGTTCGTTGTTTTGGTTGTTGTTGTTGTTGTTGTCAGGTGGCTGTGAGGAGACTTGGTTCTCGTCGACATTGTTCCACAGGTTTGTGAGGAATTCATCCATGTTCATCGACCCCACGCTCTTGCCACTCTTGTGTTGGATCTCATCGAGCGTGAGTGAGAAGATCGAGCCTTGTTTGTTCAGCGGGGAAGCCAGTTGTTCCTCGAGAGATTTTTCGAATTGCGATTGTGATTCTTGATCATTTGGTGATTCTTGCTGCTGGGCGCCTACGTAAGCAGCACCTGGTGCTTCAGAAAATGCCATCCTTCTTCGCTCCTCCTGTACTGAAAAAAGAGGTGGTGATTTGGCCATAGAAACTTTAATTTTAAACCCCTGCTGAAGTAAATTAATTAATACGAACGTTTTATAATTAAGCCTGGTTACGGCTCGTGGGCTCATGGCCTGAAATATGAGCGGGCTTAGATTTTGGGCCTTACATGACTCGCGCTCACAGCTTGGTCATCGGCGGCCCAACAAGAGCACAAGGTGGCTCAGTCTAATATTCACGGCAAGTCAAACCGGCGCAATTGGGCTGATTCCGGTGGTGTCCGGTGCAGAAAACAGACCGGATCATTCAATTTCCGGACTGACCGGCCCGGATTCACCCGTCTACAGTGAAAAATGCACTTGCATGCAGAATTCCTGTGCTTAAAATTATGTGCATGATCACAAAATCAAGTAAATGTGTTCGTCAAAAGTAAATTATTTTATTAGACTTCAAATCAAATACATGCAAGCGAAATCTCAACCCAAGGCAATCAAAATAAAATTACAAAAAAAAACAAAAACAAAAATGTGCTGCAGAAAACAATTTAATTCATCACCTGGTATGTATTAGAAGCAGCGGAGAGAGAGCAAGAGGAAGAGAAAGCGGTCTGCTGGCATCAGTGGAGATGATGTATGCGCAGAGAGAGTGTGTGTGTAACGGCCATGGCCAGTTTCTAATACACGTTCTTTTATTCCTCCCATTTTGAGTGGGCCCCATAACCATCAGCTTTTCCTACATTTTGACACGTACGGGACACATGCCTCTCTTCTTCTGTCTGATTTCATCACATTCATATGGATTTTGGTTTGTTTTTCGAACCTTGGGGCGAGGGGGGTTGAACTTGTTTTGATCTTCGCACCATGTAATGCATGGACCCGTCCGCCGCTGGATTTGATTAGCAAATTGAGCCATTGAGGTCAGTGCACGTCGTTTTTTTTGTTTTACATGGGGCTTGGAGTATTTGAAATTTATGTTTTATCGAAAAAAAATTTTAATTAAAAGTTTCACGTATCGAAAACTAAATTATTAGTAAATGATACATAGTTCACAGTATTTAAAAATTTAAATGAGCTAAAATCAGGAGATAGTCTTCTCAATTTGAAACTATAAATTTTTAAAATAAACTACTTCTCAAAAATCAAATTGCTTTCTCTCATGCTTTTTAAAATTATTATGGGCATAAAAGTAATTTTAATTTTTTTAATCAAATATCAAAATTAATATTAAACTAATAAAAATGATTTTCAACTATTTTAACAACAATCTCAAATTGGTTTCAAGAGAGTTTTTGGAAAGCGTGATTTACAAAAACAAGTTAGGAACACATAAAATTTAAGTTTAGCGGTTTGTATAAACCATTTGAGGAAATGGAAACTAAGAGGTTATAAATTTCAGATTTTTTAAAAAAATTTACTTGTTTTTTTTAAACTTATATCTGATTTTCAAATATTTATATCTGAATAGAAAAAGTAAATTTTTGTGACTTTTATCTGAATAGAAAAATGTCTAAATGACAAGTACATATTATATTCTAAAAATATCTCTGTAAAATAATTTATTTCATAAACTATAAAATCTAATTCTCTTTTTTGTTTTAATTTACAAGGATATAAATGTCAAATAACCAAGTTTAAGATATTTTTTATTGCAAAAAGAAACAAGATGCCACTTATATTCAGATATTAAAAAAAGAAAAACAAACATGTCATTTAGATTTTCGCATTTAGACTAATTCATAATTTAGTAAAATTCAAATCCATTTAGATTTCAGACAAAAAAAAAAACGCTATCTAACTCAAAAAGGAATGAGATAAATTTATGAAAATCTAAAAAATTGGGGGGATTATATATTTTTTAAAAAGTAAGGATTGAAAATTAAAAAAAATAACTTAGATTAAAAATCTAAAACCTAATTTTAGTGTTTGGTAAAAAAAATCATTTTTGTTAAAATCAGCCCCTCTTACAACTGATTTTGAAAAGTAAGGAACGAGTATTTTTTAGATTATGATTTCAAAAATTAATTTTATTCTTTAATAAAATTCTATAAATATCTATAAAATTATTACCTAAACCTGAAATTATCTTTATTCAAATTAAAAACAAAATTAATATTTTAATAAATTTTTCTTGTAATTCATCAATATAAATTTATTAATATCAATTTTTGGTCGAATTATTATTACATTTGTTTCACTATATTATAAATTTAATATCAATTTTTTTAAGATTAAAAAAATAATATATTATAAATTTTATTTTTAGTAAAAATTATTATAATACATAATTAAAAAATATTATATGTACATATTTTAATATGTATAAATAAATTTTATCTTATATTATGTATATTTTAATCATTTATTTTTTAATAATTTAACAATAAAATTTATCAAATATCTATAATTAATTTTAAAATTTAAAATATTTTTAAAAATAAAATTTAATAAACACTTAATTAATTATTTTCGTCATTTTAGAAATTACAGGATTTCTGCCCTGCGAAGTCGTCAATCAAAGCTTGGCTTAAGAGAGTGAAAAAGTATTTAATTTGACGGGACCCACTGCTTAAAGATAATGGACTCCACGGACGAGCCCCACCATTTTGATGAAACAGATTAGCTTTTTCTCCCGTCGGAGCAATATTTGGTTAAATCAGCTCACTTAGTTAATAATGACGTAACGAAACCGACACACCTAAATTTTTAGGTAATACTTTAATACATTCTTATTGTTAACCGTCAATTACATCATGTTACCATTCAATTACATGACATATGTACATGCTTCGTTCATAATTATTTTAAATTTAATGATAAGTTCATATGGAATTGTATTTAATTGAATGGTAATGTAATGACGTGGTGGTTTCCCGTATCGTGCCAACAATTAAGGGTAAGTTTAGTAATATTGTAATTTTTTAGATAATTACTATTAATGGTTAGGGATGGTAAAAATTTTCATGGAAACGGATATCTTTGGAGATTTTTCTCATTCGGGAAGGGTATGTGGATAATTTCATACCCAATTTCTTATTCGGAGAAGGGACAGGAAAATTTTTTTACCCAATTTCTTATTCGGAGAGGGGACGGGGATGAGGTGGAATCCCCATCCCCTATCCATTTCTCCATTTTAATTTTAATTTTTTAAAATTATTGGTAAATAAATAATAAAATATGAATTATAAAATTATAGATATTTGTAAAAATAACAAATATTAAAATATTTATATTATAAAATTTTTAAGCCTAATTAACTAATTAAAGTCCTAAATGTTTATTTAGGACATTAAAAAGACCGGGTAGATTCTATTAGTCTAAAAATTTTGTTTTAATTTTAATATTCATTAAATGTTTTAAACTTAAATCTATTTTTTATTTATTTTTAGATGTTATAGTTCTGCACAAAAATCACAATTTTAATATCTAATCTCATCGAATCAATATTTACAATTTTAATATCTAATCTTTATAAAGTGTCCCGCGCGTTAATTTTGAATCTAATATTTACTTTTGTATTAAACTTGATTTTTGTTCATGATAATTTGTAAAAGAAATTTGTACTTTATGTTATAAGCTTGACTAATTTAATGGATGTGACTTTTGTAATGGATATTAATATAAGATATATTTCACTTTACTTTTATTTATTTTTTATTTTAATATGATTAACTCAAAATCGAAAAAAATGTATTAGTTATTCGAGATCGGCCATCCCCTGTTATTATTCTAAAAAGTTAATTTTGAATCTAAATTATCGATTTTTTTCCCTCCCTCCTCCTAATCAATTTTGTATTAAACTATTAATTTAATTAAATATTTGATAAATTTTATTTTTAAAAATACTGTGAGTTTTAAAAGTAATCATATGTATTTAGTAAATCTTATTGTTAAACTGTTATAATAATATAAATAATCGAATTGAACATAATATTGAATAAAATTTATTTAAAAATCTATAATGGATATTAATATAAGATATATTTGATAACTTTAAATTTTATTTAATTTTTTTTATTTTAATATGATTAACTCAAAAATTGAAAAAAATTATCGTATTAATAATTTTATTTCCTAATTAGTAAGGATAATTTTGGAACTTACAATATATATACGGATATATATGAAATTATATTATATATAAAAGTGATTCTCAAAATTAGATTTTCAAAAGCTGCTCCTTCCTTGTTTGTTTGCTTAAAATTAGGGATGGCAATGGGGAGGGGAGAGGTCGATATTTTCCCCCGTCCCCGTTAGGAATCCTCCCCATCCCCTCCCCGACATGCATCCCTATCCCTATAAGTTAGAATTACGTACATTTTTTTTTTTTTGTTGATGTTGTATTAAAATAAATTATGAAAAAAAAGTAATTAAATATTTGATAAAATTTATTTTTTAAAAAGTCACATACATTAAATTAAAAGTAATCATATGTATTTAGTAAATCTTATTGTTAAACTGTTATAATAATATAAATAATCGAATTGAACATAATATTGAATAAAATTTATTTAAAAATCTATAAACGTGTGTATATAATATTTTTAATTATGTACATATAATAATTGATAACTAAAATAAATATTTATATTATTATTTATTTTATTTTTTAATTTGTTATCTCAATATAATTGATAATAATAATTATCGCTTCAAAGTTAATAATTTTATTTCCTAATTAGTAAGGATAATTTTGGAACTTTAATTATTTAATTAGTTCTAAAGTTTAATAATATAAATATTTTGATATTTGTTATTTTTACTAATATTTATCATTTTATAATTCAAATTTTATAATTTATTTACTAGTAATTTTAAAAATAAAAATAAAAATAAAAATTGGGGATATTCCACCTCATCCCCGTTATAAATAAGAAAAAAAAATTCTTCAAAATTAGATTTTCAAAAGCTGCTCCTTCCCTTCCTTGTTTGTTTGCTTAAAATCTTCTATAAAATGGGGTGTTTTTGTCAAAAGTAATTTATAAAAAAATTTATCAAATACAAAAATTAACTTTAAAATTTTTAAAATCACCTTTGAGCCTCCCAAAAATAATCTCAAAGAGACTAAGTCTATCTTCTCTTCCTTTTTCTGGGGTGGTAAAAAAACTTTGGATAATTGAATTTCATTCATGGCATTATTGGGTAGATATTTCTTTTAAAAGAAATCAACAAAGTATAACTTTTTACTTATTAAAATGTTGAAAGTAAAAAAAAAAAAAATGCAATGAATTGTCATCATCTCAAAACACACTCAATTATATTTAAAAATGAAGGCCAAAGGCAAAGTCCTACAGTTATTTCCACAGTGAGAGGATTTAACCATTTACGTGATTCCATGCCCCCTTTACCAGCATCCGTTATTTGTCAAAATATCTAGTGGATGGGAAGCAAATTCTTAAAAGTAAAACTATAACCATCTTAATAATATTCCAAATTATGCTTACGGAGTTGCTTAGTTAACCATTGGAGATGCTGATTAGCTCTTCCCTTTCTTCTATCTTCCATTTGCTTATACTCTCTAATTATTCACTAGAATAATAAGCTCTACATAAGCTTAAATTATTTATGACGCGTTCAATGTTCATAGACCACTTCAAACTTTGCTTCTTATAGCACAACTCTATTTTCAAAATGATTGGCGGATAAGTGCAATAATGAAAGTTTCATCAAGGCCTGCAATTCCCTATGGAACCAAAGATACAAATGCAACGAAAAGAATGGACTATTTTCACTTACACCTCATTCTTACATATAACAATCTAATGCAGCACACAATTCTCACCCTTTAAACCCAGTCTACTTACATTATCAACATCTTGATTGATGAAAAGAATATGTCACAGATTCAAGGTAAAGTTATGCTGTTTTTTGTCTAAATAATATGGATTCTTCTCCCACCAATAGTGCTCTTAGAAAATAATCACACATACCATTGTAATGCAGAATCAAATGTCCACCATCATGAACTTCATGATATTTAATCCAGCTAAGTTTTCTTGAAATGAATCTTTGAAGTTGAAATGGCACAACCTTATCTTCGTAACCTTGCCATATATGAACAGAGCTTTCGTTATGAGGAAATGGGTTACTTAGCCTCACTGGATCAAAGCCCCAATCACCAAAAGCAGCCACAACATCACCACGGAGGGTATCAAAAACACTTCGGTCTTGTAATTTATCCTGTCAGTGGAAACATTTCCTTTAGACTGGATAACATTAGGATAAAACTTGAATTATTTGCTTGATTATATGTTACTGTATGTGGTTACCTGGGTAAGCATAGGAAATCCTTTCGTCGTCTTCAAGACTTCAATGTCTTTGTCGCTGAAGTACACTGGATTTCTTTCCAGGACCGAAGTTGATGGGACAGCTTTTTGAGTAATCCACCAGTATAACAGTCCTGGGATGTGTTTTGCAATCCATAGTGACCACTGAACAAGCCTTCTCCTGTAGTCTGTTCTAATCAAACTCTGAGGAAGAGAAGGCCATTGGTAATTGATAGTTGGGACTATAAGAGCAACACCAGCTAGCCTGCACAAATGCTTTCAAAGTGAGTATCAAAACTAATGACAAAAATTTCCAAATAAATCTGTTAGCTACAAGTCTTGTGTGTTTTTGCCTGTGTGGAATATATTTGAGGCAACTCCAGGTGGGATACGACCCTATCGAGACTCCAACCACATAAAACTTCGATCCAAGTTGTAATTGATCAGCAAGTTCAGCAATGTCAAATGCTTCGCTCTTAACTGTCCGCCGTGGGTTTGGATCACTTTCTCCATAACCGGCCCGATCATAGAGCACAAAATATATCCCCAGGGATTCTATTAGTTCCTGAAAACTAAGCATTGTGAAATTCACCACTTGACATTTTCCAAATTCAACTGTTATGTTATTGCTTTCTTATTCTTTCAAAATCGAGATGTTTGAATTCTGCTTCCTACTTAAATTTTGAAACGACAACTGCTGAACTGTTCAGCAAACATTCACTTATGCTTGGCGGCTAATGTTTACATCTAGTGGTTTTATCCAAAACAGTTGGATTTAAAGTCACAACAGCTTCATTCCAAGCATACCCTTAATATCATAAATAACAATAGCACTACAGCTATGATATGAACTATTCTAAATTGTGTCACGATCAAAATTCAACGGTCCTAATGAGATAATACATTCTCGTTGGAAATCCAATCAATTAAAACAAATTCTTCAAATCTTTTATGTAATTGACTTTTTGGTATTCGTCCATATCACAAATTTTCCTACAATTTTCAATATAAATGTTGTTGAGGGAAGAGTTTAGAGTTAGTACTTGGGATGCAGGAAAATTCATTTCTTTGGAGCTTCCAAAGCCATGAACAAGAACAATCCTATAGTTCGATTCATTCTTGGACACCCCTTTTTCCCTATAAGCCAAATACCTCCCATCACTGAGCCTGATTCTTGCTGCATCAACAAGACCATCACCATTATCATCAACATTAATATCAACAGCAAACCCACCTGCAGGGTCGCTCTGTGGTGGTGGTGGTGGTGGCAACTGCGTTGCCTGATAAACCATTCCCAGTAGACCAATCAGCAACACCACGGCTGTTTTTGAAACCATCCCTGGAAACAAAAACAAACAAGAAAACAAAAATACATGAAACTTAGACCTAACAAACATGTACCAATAAAATGTCAAAAACCATATGACGGCACCTGGTGAATTTGCTTCTGCTTTTTCTTTCGTTGTGGCTTGACTTAATACTTTGCTGTTGGTGGCAGCAGCATCAAAACAATTTTTTGACACCTGAAGGCAGTAAGCATGTGATTTGTGCTGATTTGTTGCAGCGCAGAAATATTTTTACTTCAAATGCAAACCATATAATAACATTAACATGTGGGGGCGTGCTTTGTGGTGATGGGCCAGTTTATTCTCAGTTGTGTTGTCTAGTGTTCTTAATATTGATGGGATTTTGAAAATGTTGACTCCAACAAGGTATCAGGATCTTTTAGGTTGATACCATTAGATAGAGACCCGTGTAACGAAAGCAATTGCAACTCAAATTATAGTAATTACATCCGTTTTAAGAAAAAAAAAAATTTAGTGTAGGGCAGACACACCATCTCAACAAATGATTTATCATTTAATAGGTTTGATAAATTTTATGTTAAGATCTAAAATATTATAGGTCTCTATAATATTTAGGGTGCGTTTATTAACTAATAATTGAAATGGATTGTATTCGATATAAAAGCGAGAATCAAAATAATTTATTTATTTGAATTATAAAAATTTAAATCAAAATGAGACTCATTTTTATTGATATATTAATTTTATCTCCGAATCAAAATATAATATTATAAATTTCTAAAATGTCCTTTGTTACATATTGTCCGTAATATTATTTAATATTTATTATAATACAACTACTAGTAATTAATAGTAATAATAATAATAATAGTAATAGTTAATAATAATAATGATGATTAAGAGGAGGACGACTTTAATAAATAATAACCAAAATAACAATAACAATAATAATAATATTATAATAAATAGACAAATAAATAAATTAATTAGTTAAAGTAAGAATAATAAGGCTTCAAGTGGTGAAATCAGGTAGAGGTTGATCGGTGACGAGCGGCAGCGAGTACAATCAGCAATGGGCTACTCAACCGCTAGTGATGAAGCGAGAAAAGAAGAGAAGAGAGAGAAACCAAGGTTAAAATTGGCGACGAGCGACTGCAATCGGCGATTAACTGGCTGGTGAGTAATGCAAGAGAGAGTGCCGATGAGTGCCGATTGTTTCTAGGCGAGGGAGATCAGATGGGTCAGTTGCCAGGGATTTCGGTCGTCTTCTTGTTCTTTTTAATTTGTATTTTTCAATGCCAAAAGTGGGTATTTTTGAAAAATAGAAAAAATAATGGGCAGTTTTGATTCCCATCCCTCCCCACTGGAATCACAAACCTGGTAATCACTCTTCATTTTTTATGTGGGACTCGTATAACTCATTCTGATTCTCAATTTCAATTTAACAAGTAAATAAATTTGTTATTCCAATTCCTCCATTCCGCCCCCCATTCCAAGAACGTAAACATATCATTAATTTTTGTAGATGCCATTCCTAGAACTCATTAGACTTGTTATTAGTCGAATACACCAAAACAGGCGTTGTCTAGTACAACATTATTGACCGTCATTATTAGAATTTTCAAAATTTTTATTTTTTTTTTGAAGAGAGAATTTTCAAAATTTAAAAGAGGTTAAATTAAGAGGGAATTAGATTTTGATCCCTTTTTGTTTGAAGGATTTAATGATGAGAAATAATCGAATCATATGAACAATCAACAATTATGATGAATTGCATAGAGCAGAGTGACATAATACGAATTGGGTTTATACCAAGTTCTGAGAATATTCTTGTATTATTGCTTGATGGGCTTACTCTAAAACAATTGAAAACAAATTGTGCAAACCTTTTGTTTTTTGTTTTTTTAAACAAATTGATTGATTCTTGTTTTCGTAGA
Organism: Atalantia buxifolia; assembly: GCA_030444775.1. Lineage (NCBI taxonomy): Eukaryota > Viridiplantae > Streptophyta > Magnoliopsida > Sapindales > Rutaceae > Atalantia > Atalantia buxifolia. The sequence goes on from CM059838.1 coordinate 12,244,624, forward strand.
AGAGTAGACTACTCTTCCTTCTATATTACGGAATTTTATTAATAGATATATTTGAAAAAAAAAATTATTTTGGTACATTTGAACCAGAGACAATGTCAAACTTGTCAACTATTTTTTTTAAAAATATATACATATTTCAAAAACTAAAATCTACTGATATTTATAACAAAAATCTACTGAAATAACCTTAGATTATATTATGATACAATCCAAATTTTTTAGATTATAACAAAAATCTGCAGCTTGTCAAACCGTAACCTTCACTCTTCCCTAGTGCGGACTCGCTTAGTGGCGTCAACTTGTCAGCTTACCTGGAGCACCCAATGCTACAATTTTGATTATTTTTCAAGTCGGTCTCCCAATAGAAAATAAATATTCATTACTCATGATCGATTAAAGATAGTCCAATAGTCTGATCCGGATCCGATTAGAAAAAGAGGCCCAAACGTTGGTTCTAATGGGCCCACGTAAGTCAACAAGATACTGCTTGACCCAATAAGCAATGTGACAAAGGGGAGGCAAAAGGCAAGGCAAATGGCCCGAGAGAGTGCAGTAGCAGAAATTTGGACTTTCTATTTGATAACATAATCAGCCAAGAGGGCTTCTTAAGCAAAACGCTCAGCTCAGATGGCAATTGCTTGTCTTTTTTTGCATAAATAAACAGATGCCTCATTGTCGGGAAATTGATTTTCCACCTCCATTGGATCAAATTCCCATGTGCCAAAGTGCACCATAATGTCTCAATGGAGAGATTCGTGTGCACCTTGTAGTCGTATGTTATGCTGCAATCAAATAAATAATATACTTGTCACAACTACTATCTTATTGTGCTTGAAAATCCAATTTCAAGATAGAAAGAGAAGTTACCTCATTAGGATTTAGTACTCATGACATTTGCTTTATGGTTTCAACCTCTATTTTATTGAAAAGAATTGGATGTCTTTCCATGATTGACGAATAAGGAAACCATTTCTGGATCATCCACCAGTAGAAAAGTCCAGGGAGATGGTGTGCAATTGTAGTTTTACTTGGTCTCTCGTAAGTTGGTTCTTAAAGGACTTCATTAACAAGTTTTCAAGGAAAAGAAGGCCACCAATAGTTAATGACTGGAACTGCAAGAGCCACGCCAGCTAGTCTACGAGTTTGTCACGAACTAGTTGATATGAAAACAGAAATGCAAAAGGCTTTGGAGAAAGAATAGGAATACAGTCACTAACATGCCTGTGTCGTATGTATTTGAGACAAGGCCAAATAAGTATGTTCCAATGGAGATCCCAATGACATCAAACTTGTGTCCTAGATTCAGCTGACCAGCGAGTTCTTGAATGTCAAATGCTCCGCTCTTCATTGATCGCTTGGGCTTTGGATCACTCTCTTCATACCCAGTTCTGTCAAATGTCAGAACATATACATCCAGTTCATCCATAAAGTCCTGCATCTCAATTACCATAAGTAATCATTCATTCACTCTCTCCATTAGTAATTATTTTTTATCAAACCTGTTCCAAAATTGAGCACCAATTTCTGCATTTTAAGCAATTCTAAAGCACAAAATTGATAAGTATGCTTCTCTAAATTTTCCTATAATATACTGCAAATTTGAAGTTATTATCCTCTGAATACACCAATTACCTAACTGGTTTCATGTAATTTTAGGACCAATTTTACATGTTGTCTTGATCTTGCTAAACATTCTGCAAAGTTAACCTAGTCTTTAAACAAGTTATACTAGTAAAAATCTGCTGGGTTTAAAGTCCATACTTGAGTTAACGGCAAATAAATGTCCTTGCCTCCTTGGAGGAGTCAAAGCCATGAACAATGATAAGTTTATATACTTAGCATTTTCCTTTGGAACACCCCTTTCTCCGTAAGCCAAATGCCTTCCATCACTGAGCCTGACTCTTGGTGGTTCAACAGGAGGACCATTCGGCTACCCACATATTTTAGGAGGTGGAGGTTTTATGCTCTTATACGTATGCACCAAAGCTATAAATCCCCAACACCATAGCGGCTACTGCAAACATGGCTGAAAAAAGAAGACAGATAATCATTGGTCATATTTAGGAGAAAGCACCGAAGTAATGACTTCGAATACTATGTAGAAATAAAATCAACCAGAAGAGTCTTTTTTAAGGGGAAATTGAAGAGAACTTTGAGATAGATTTAAGGCTAACATGTCGTAGACATGTTAGTTTAATCAGTTCTGTGTTTGACTACCTGCCATTCTTGTCAGTCTTAACAACTTTTTTTTTTTTGATATAAAAGGGAGCCAAACAAGGCTAAACCGAAACAAAACGCGGGAACGCATTCCCGTACATGTCTTGAATTAGGCAATTGACAATACCACGAGGAGGATTGTGAAGGAAATAGAAGCCAAGAGGCTGACTCATTGCGAAATTCGCAAGAAAATCCGCTGCAAAGTTTGCTTCACGATAAATATGGTTAATGCACACCTGCCATTCTCTATTAAGGAGCCTCCTGATGCTTTGAATCAGTGAAGAAAAACTATTAGGACTATTGCTCGTGTTTGCAAGTAGGTCAATGGTGCACTTGCTATCAACTTCAACCAACAAATTCCGAACCCCCAGCTTCCAAGCCACATCAAGACCATAGTATAAACCCCAGAGTTCGGCATTAGTAACCGAACTAATGCCAATGTTCGCGCAGAAACCAGCAACCCACTTTCCATTGGCATTGTTAAGTCTTAACAACTTTAACATAGAAGAAAATTGAGAAAAACTAAATATGTGGGACATCCCAATTCCCATAGCACTATATAAGTACACTAGTTGACAGAAAACTATGAAAAAGAAAAAGGAAAAATAAAATTACATTTGCTTCATACTGTGACGCAAATATTTGCTAAAGCCCCCTTCTGTCTTTTACTTCTCAGTTTTTTAAATGGCTTATGGCATGTCGCATTTCATCCTTCTCCTTGTATAAACACAAACTAGACAGAATTTATGTTCAAGGTTGGTGGATGGACACTCATCATGCACCATTATCGGGGCCAATATCTGTCCGCTTCACTAAGATGTGTGGCCACTCTTATGCCCAGATAATATTGTATGGTCTACAAATTTATGCAGGTGACTCAATTATCTCCAGATTAACAAAGTAGGTGAAATTTAAAGTCAATTTCTACTTTTGAGCTTTGTTAGTTTGGATGTTAGCTGCTACAAGCTCTCAAAAAGAGAATGTATAGAAAATCAAATATCTATTCAATCGCATAAGTAAAATTATGAGCCTACAGAACAGAATGCTTAACCTGATGGGACCATATTCCGTTAATTTCTCTGCTGCTTTTGATGTGGGACCATCTCTTAGATATATAGAAGTCACAGAAGTGTACATGTGATGTTGAAGTTCTTTGACTTCATAAGATTCATTTGTGGGAAGAGGCTGTATATGTCAAAACTGTCTGAAAGAAACACTCGGAAAGGTCTCTCCTCCCCACACCATGTATTACTGAGTTCATCTACCATGGCACAATGAAAGAAGTTGAAAATGTACAGAAACGTGTAAAAAGAAGCACTGAAATTACATTTGGGCATCAACGGCAATCAATTTCAAGCCTCTTCCTCTTTATGATGCAATGCATAGTGTTATGTTTTGGAATGGCTAATTTCAAGAACTAACTTGTTTCGTCAATCTTTAAGCAATCACAAACAAATTGAAACCAAGATCGACACAGATCAAAGCTAAGAACAAGAAAAACATAATTGAGTTTGAGAGAGCAAGCTAACAAATTTGAAGGAAAAATGCACACTCTTTCATTCATCATAGCTGAGTACAAACTGATTACAGATGAAGAAGAGATTACAAGAATCACACACAAAGAAGAATCACTCGTATTGGTTAAAAAATGAGAGAGAGGGAGAAAGCTCTTATTTCAGACGCTACAAGTCAGCATCACGTTTCTGGAAATTTTCCAGAAACCATAAAACGAACTTTAACAAACTGAGCCACATCAGCAGAAATTTACACAAGCACCCCTCAACTGAATGCAATCTGCACAATGACCCACACAACTCTCACTTGATTTCACTTTGACTGCCAAAACAGTTAATCTCATCTTCACACATAGTAATTTAGCGGCCTTAGAGGCAGTAAGCAGCGGCATATTAACCCAAATAAGATCCTCAAAATTTATTTTTGATGTCGAGAGAGAAAAGTAAATGAAAAAGGTAAAATGAATCAGCCAGGATCAACCATGGAATCTCGGCACTAACTACTTCGTGAATGAATTTGCTGATCCATGGGAAAGATTCCCAAGCGAGGAATCAAATTTTAGATATGCAGACATTTAATGCCACTCTAGATTAAATACCAAGGGGCATAAAAATAAATATATGAAAATTCATTTTCAGATTAAGAGAATTCATCATCCATTCTGTTAGATGAAGAAAGATTAGGAGCTGATTTATCAGGAAAGAGAACATATTGGGTGGGAAAATGAGAACATATATGAAACTTCCTATAAATAAGCATCTGAAAGGATAGAAAACATTTGAGTGGGAAAATCGAGAGAACAAAGTTCCTTTACATTATTTATATACATGATTCCTGGAGAAGATTTTCTGCAGATACCAACATTTTTATGATCATCATAAAAGGAAAACTCAAGATAAAACATTGAATAGTTTATTCAACTTATCTGACCAAAAGAGCCCTTATAATGGATTCACAAAATTTTCTCTCAAAAATGAGAAAATGTCCTGCATCTGGAACTTCATGATACTGAATCCAAGGAAGCTTCTCCGAGATAAATTGATTGATTTGAGAAGGGATGATTCTGTCTTCACATCCTTGCCAAATGTGAACTGAGCCCTCATTGTCTGGGAAAGGATTAATTAGATCAGTGGGATCAAATTCCCATTTAGCATACCCTGTCTTTAGGTCTCGATAAAGAGATTCATGAATACCTTGCTGTAGAATCTTTTCCTGCATTAGAAACATAAGAATTATCAGGTGAAGAACCAAACTATCAGCCACTTCACCATTGATCATGCAATCAAATGAAAAATGAAAGAAATTGAAAGAAATTTATTTGATGGTCACTAGTGTAAGATAATGGTTTGATGTGTCAACTGAAATTGTTGTTGTACTAAAGGTAACTGAAAGAAAATGGAAAAAATTGGAGATAAATAAAAGAAACATAGTTGATGGGCCATCCATCACCCAATGCTTACAAATTCAGCCAAGAAAGTGCTTTATTTGATGTCATATACTACAATGTGCAAGAGACGTGATTACCTGACCCTCACTTGGGGATTCTGATAACTTCTTCAAGATCTCCAAATCTGGGGGACTAAAGATATCCATATTACCAGACATGATACTTAAGGTTGGAAACCATTTCTGAGACATCCACAAGTTTAGTAACCAAGGAAAGTAATAAGCAATCCGAAATGTCCTTTGATTTTCCACAGGCAACCTCTTCAAAGCTTCTCTTGATAAATTAGCAGGAAGACAAGGCCACCAATAGTGCACAAATGGAACTACCAGGGAAGCTCCAGCCAGCCTGTGATAAGACTTCAGTAGAATTAGAAAAAGAGCAGTCAGAATGTCGAAGAAGTGAAAGGAAAGACAAGCAGCAGAGTTACGTAAGTTTCATGCCTATGTGGAATGTATTTTAGGCAACCATAAACAAGATAGGCTCCCATTGAGATGCCAATAACATAAAACTTAGACCCTATCTGCAACTTGTCAGCTAGTTGTTCAACATCACATGCTTCAGTTTTCACGGTGCGTAATGGATGTGGATCACTTTCACCATAACCTGGTCGGTCGAAGAAGAGAAAATAAATCTTGAGTTCCTCCATAAGCTCCTGCAAATATAGGCATGAAGATAAACTCTCAAAATTTAAAAGCACGCAATCCAATTCTAACAAGGTGTGCAGAGAAAAGATGTGCATATACTGAAATGAGAATATTCCCATGATATGATTCAACATGAAATGGTTAGAGTAATATGATATAACTATGTCCAGATCAAAAATCAAATAATATAACCTTGCAATTGTTTATCTAGAATTACTTTGTTGTAGTTGATGACTAGTTCCATCAATTTTCATTCATCTAACATCGTCCCAGTGGATTACAAGCTTAGTTTAAATTACCCATACAGACATACAGATAGTACCTGAGTTATACAAATGATATAAAGGAACGTATATACATACACATGAATTTTTTTTTTTCCCAATTTTCTAAATGTAATAGAAAACAAACTATGGATACCTGATAGTAACTAGTGTCCTATCAATTTCAGCAGCCATCTTTGTATGTTTCTAACTATCGAAATGAATTACTATGGCTCAAATTGCTAATATCATGTTAGTCTGATATTGTAAACACCTGAACTTTCCTATCCTTCTCTCTTTCTCTCTCTTGGTAGTGGTTCAAGGATCAGGACCAATCCATATTGACTGTCAGTATGAAAAGAAAAAAAAAAATAAATTGGAACAACTTTTATTCTAGATGGACCTTTAAAAAATATGCAAAATGCTCTTAATCATACTATCCAGCTAAATCATGTTTGCACTTATGGTAATAACTACTAAAGAACAAAAAGCACAACTTTTAAAATATTTAATTTTAAGGTGTGCAGAATTCATACTTGAGAGACAGGTAAATTAAGATCTTTGGAGCTGCTAAAGCCGTGAATGATAATGATCTTGTGATTAGCCTCTTCCTTGGGAACTCCTGTTTCCTTATAAGCCACATGCCTCCCATCACTAAGTTTGATTCTGGGTGAGGTAACTGGGGGACCGCCTGGTGATCCACATAACTTTGAAGGAGGAGGCGGCTTTAATGCCTGATAAGCCAATCCAATGAGTCCCACAGCCAATGCGACTGCTATTGGTGCAAACATTGCTGGACAAAATTATGACATGGTATTTGTCATCTCATCAACAAACTTACATAAGAAAGAAATATAGCTATCAAGGAGTATTAATTAAATATCATCCAAATATAGAAAAAATGATATCCATGAAGATCCACAGTTATAATGCCTGAAAAAGAAAGAAAAACATCTATACATTACACATGGAGGACCTCTAGGACAGATTATCTGTTGCCTCCGTGGCTGAGGAAGGTATGTCTTTTTGTCTCTTACTGCTCATGATTATTCAATAAAATTAGCAGATAACATGTTTATTTTAGTTTTTTCAGTGAATAATATTGACAACCATGGATCTTCTTAGGAGTAATTGATCATCAGCAGTCGTTAATGGTCATTTACTTCAAGAAATGGTGTCAACCTTTATCGAAAATGAATGCTTATTAAACTGCACAAAATTTAATGAATCCTTCTCGGTCTCTTAAATTGTCATGTTTATTTTGAACACACTTTCAAAACTTCATTCTTGATAACAATATTTTATAACAATCAACAACCAATCTGTCAATTAACCCATGACTTTACTCATCATTGACTTTGGGAAAGCAGAGAATTCACCAAATACCAAGATGATCAATATAACTTGTCAATAACCGCATTTACTTGAGCATCAAAATAGGTTTAGATTATGACAGCTTAAATCACAACTATTTATACCTATGAATCACAAGAGATTTTCCTGACGAACAAGATTATCAAATAGAACTTTACAATCATATAGAAGGTACATGCAGCAAAACCAAGCGCAGCCCAGAATCATAAATCTAGCCAAAAAAAAATCACATCCTTTGAAAACAATCACCGCCACATCTTCAAATAAACTTAATAAAAGAACCCAGAAGTAGATAACGAGTAAAACAAAAAGAGACATAGTAAAGAAGAAACACTCACCAAGAGGAAGTGACAGTAAACTCAACTGGGTCCGGCTCTGTAAGCTCTGGTGTGAGCTCTGGCTGATGCAGATGATGAAAGCTTGTTTCCTGACTCAATTCCCATTTCTTGCTATTATTATAGGAGTAGTCTTCAACTTACACTGTTGTACAGGACATTTGAAAAGCCTCCCCGAGTCAATGTGGTTCGCAAACAAAAACGTGATGGTGCCAAACGATATTTTTTTGGAACAAACAAACAGGCGTGATTAATTGAATTAATTGTTAATTATTGCACTGCACTCATACACATAACCGACAATTAAATAAAATAAATAAAACTATTTATATATGTAACTAAATTTTATTATATATTTTATATAATAATCAAATAACAAATTAGACGTCTATCAATAACGATGTTCATAGATATAATACACTATTAAATATTTATTTAATATTTAATATTGTTGTAAATAAATAATTGAATAGTTTTTATGTTTATTACTCAATACTAGTTTAAATAAATAATGGAATTAAAAGTTTGATATTTAATCTTAAATGAGACTGTGCATTACTTCATTTAAAATCATATAAATGTTCTTATATATATATATATGAAAAGAGTATTTGAAGTACAAAATTTCAGGTCATCCTACTTTACATAAAATTGAGTGGCTTGGCCACTTGGGCCATCTCTAAGCACACCCCATTTTAAAGGGCTGTACCTTACATTGTTAAGGGACCTCTCGCCCAAATTGTGTTCTTCGTAAATGGAAAAGTAAATGCATTTTGGACATATACATAAAATAATCATACTCGTACTAATTTTCTATTTCCCTTCAGTCAGACCCTGACTCGATACCGTATCTCACATCTATAAAAAATTAATAAATCTGACTATTTAACAATATGCAGGCTGTGATATACAATATTTTGAGGACATCTTACACAGTATTATGTCAGGGGATGGGTATTTTTATGCTGCAAATCATGCGACACTTAGATAATTTTTAATACAAAAGTTACTATGTACGTTTATTGTACTTTTCAAGCTAGTCAAATAAGATAATTATAGAAAGAATAGAGATAAGAAAGAGTAATATGACCAAAGATAATTTTATTAATTGAAAAAGAAAATACAAGAGTGTTTGATTGTTAGGTGTCGTGTGTGGTGTGGTGTGGTGTTAAGTAAAATGGGGGGTGGCACCTCCTATTTATAGAGGTGCTTGCCAAGATCTAGATCCTTCTACACAAGTAGTGCAAGTTGTTTAAATATCTCTTAAGTTCTAGAGAGGTCTAAGTATACACAAGTGTGAAAATATCTAGATATATACAAGTTGTAGGAATGTGTAGAGAATTCTAAAATCGGGCCGAGCTTCTTCGCATTTAGGCTGTCTACTTGCTAAGTGCACCATGGCTCATTAGTCATATAAGGTGACCTATTACTAAGTGCACCCAACTACCAAGCACATCTTAGGTGGACTTTTATTGAGCGAATTCATGCGCGCCAATCTAGCTTCCGTTGGTGGAAAATTTGAGTAGTCCGTAACAATTAGCACTCTTCATTATATTAAAAGATAATACAATATCATGGTTGGTAACTACTTCTCATTGTATTATAGTGCAGTAAAAAAATTTTAATACGGTCAAACCCGCATAAATGGGATCCGTGTGAGAGTCGAGTTTATATTTGAAAAAATTTCGCTTACATTTGAATTTCTACTTGTCTCTATTGTGGCTCTCGCTGCAACTTCACCTCGCCACTCCACAAACCTCAGCTCCACACTGCCACTATCGCGCGACACCAACTCCACCACCACATGATCTGCCTTTGCGCGATCTGCCTCCATACCGCCTTTGTCGCATGACACCACCGTGACACCACCTGCTTCACTGTCTTTGCGATCTGCCTTGCAACCCTTGACACCACTTCCTAACACATCTTCGCGATGTTCTGTCATCACCGTCAGTGGCTCTGAAAAAAAAAAAAAAGAAGAAACGAGAGTGAGAGTAGAGCATAATAGAATTGTGAAAGAGAAAAGAGAGGGAAAGAAGAGAAATAGAATAGGGACTAGTTAAAGGATGGGGGATTTTGAGAGAGAAAATTTAATTTGAGTGCAAAAGACTAACAACAGCATTAGGTTTCAAAGGACTAACAACAACATGAGGTTTTAAAAATCTGTAAGCTTTTCTTTTTCAAACTCTTCTTTTTATTCAAACTTATAAAAAGTTTGAAATGTCTTGCATAAATTATATTTATTTAGTGATGAACCATTAATATTAATCTTTTTGATAAGCCTGTTTGAGTTTAGATTTTGGTAAAAATTTATGTACTTGTTTCGAGTTTAATTTGGGTATTTAATTGATTTTGCTTTGTTGCATGGTTTGGTCGAATTTTCTCATAATTTATTTTTTTGACTGAATTTGATTAAACTTTCTGAGCATGCATGGTTTAATTTTGAAATCTTGATTGAAAGGAATTTAAATCTATCAAAAATAGATGTAGGCAAATTAAAAATAAAAAATCAATTACTTAATTAATTTTTTTGGAAGTATTGTTCACTGTTACTGTTCACCGTCTCTATTCACTGCAAGTCTGCAACTGTTTATAGTTACTATTCAAAAACACAATAAAATGCAAAAAATAAATGACACAGAGATTTTTACGTGGTTCGGATTAATCAATCCTACATCTACGTGGCCACACCCAGATGAAAAGCAATTCACTAAGTTAAAATGTTACAACTTATGGATTTACTAAACTTAAGACTCTCACTTACATTTTATCACTATACAATTTACTCAACCTTAGACTGAATCTGTTTATCTTGAATAATCGTCACTCCTTTTGATCCACGATCCTCAAGACACTTCGCAAAGTGATCAATAGTAATTCTTCAATTCTTCAATGTCTAGTGATCCAATATCCACATAAACTCTCCACAGAGATGAAAAGAAGATAAGAAAATAAATCAACACAATATTATGAGCCAAATCCGGATTCTCTAAGGAGGAGGCCAAATTTTGCTTCTCTCTTAACATTGGTAGTTATTAAGTAATTGATGAAATTTTCAACTATTTTTTTTTTTAATTTTCCTTGCTGCCTTTGAACAACTGTGGTTCCTTCAACTTACAGCAATTATAGGATGGTGTCAATTTCAGATTCCATAAACAGTAATCCAATTTTATTGAATTGGAGTGTATTTTATCGATCACTACTTGTAAAAGCTATTTTGCTGAAGATAATTGAGGTGACTTTGCTCGTATATTTTTGCTATGGTCTATTTTGATATGATGTCTTTCACAACAAAGAATCCATATAACTAGTCACTTGTGCAAGTTCATTAATCATGCTAGGATTAATTTTATATTGCTACAGGATAGCAATCAACGGCCTCGAAGGTGGTTAAATCATTTCTTGATTGAATTTGTTCCATGGTTAAATGCCGATGAAATTCGAGGCTTGTTTGCTCCACCACCTTCGGGTCATGTTATGCCTTAATTTTCCCATCTACAATGCCAAATAACTACTATATTTTAGCAATATATTTCTGTGTGCTTTTTTCTCATTCAAGCACATTGTGTTCTCAAGTTGCCAAAGGCAAGCATTTACTAAGCATAGTACTTTGGTTAAGTTGTTTCAATATAAAATTTGCTAATATGGAATGCAAGAGAATGAAATAATATCTTGTTTCTATAATTCTTTACATTTACAATAAAGTTCTCTTTCTTGTATCAAGTTATCAGTCAGTATTGAGGTGAGCTGTAAGCAACATACATGTTTGTAGTAGTGGAGTCCAAATTGAATCTTAATTTCTTATTAAAACATAAAGCTTTGGAGTTAATTTAACATGCACTTTGCCCAAATGCTCCAACTGCAGCAATTTTTTGTTTGTGGTAGGCTAATACGATTAAAGCCTAGACTAGCTCGACTCTGAAGAGGAAATGTCATATTGATTAATTTGCCCAGTTGTCGGGCTCCCATTTTTTGTGCATAAATAAGATTGTGCATTATGTAATGTACCAACGTCTTGTAACATTGATGAAGTGAACTGTAATTTTGTGTCTCCATTATTGTCTATAAAATTTGTTTGTTGATTGGTGAATTTTGTTAAACTGAGGTGTCTATAATTTGCCAGTGTACAAAAAAAATTACTTCGTATAAGTTAAGGATTTCTTAAGATACTTTGCTTGAATTTATTTAAAAGTAGTTGTTTTCAAGGGATTAATAGACATTCTGTTAATTTAAATTTATTAGAGCTCCTCCTTCACAAATGTGAGGGAAAGGGTTCGAGCCCCCGCAGACGCATTATAGGGGTTTAATTTAAATATCCTTCCTCAGAGTCTCAGAACTTGAGTGAAGGCAGTCTTTCTCCCATGAGGGGAGTTGACGTCCTTCGAATATTTGAGAGGGTTAAAAAATCTGAGTGGTTTCATATCAGAATTAATATAAACGTGTCTCAGTATATGTATGATTGTAAATATCATGAGCAATAATCTTTTCAAAAAAAATATTTTATCATTTCTTGTCTTCTGGCTGATGATTGTATGTTGGATAGATGGCAAAACAACTATTCAAGTCATTGGCATTTTCATAGAATTTGAAGGGATTTATCTGAATAAATAACTTGGTTGGTGCCTTTTCAGTTTCCTCTAGAATTTATTTTGGCTTTGACAATATTCTTTCTTAATATATTAAAGCATCCAGAATGAATGTGGACAGTCAAATAAAGTAGGATCCTTCACTTTTATTTTTATTTTTTTTAATAATAGTTCTTGTAAGAAAATTTCAAGCAATAAAAGAATGAAAAAAGGAGGAGGAGGGAATTATATTTGTTTAATGGAGTTATTGACATTCTAAAAATTATTCAAAACACTTATTTTTAATTAAAAACTTCTTTAATTAAAATAATAATAAAACAAATTACTATTAAGAACAATCCGAAAAAGAAAATTGAAATATCATTCCTCTTTTTTTTTAAAAAAAAACTTAAATCTAATATCTATTTAACTTACTCTTTCATCATAGAATCTATTAATGCTGTTCGAAACTCAAAAAAGATATAAATTTGTAGATTAAGCAATCCTGTAATTTGAATCTATGAAATTAAAATACTATGATTGGACATATTGGATTTTATTTATTTGTGATATTATTTAAAGGTTATTTGATTGAATTAGTTGCTTCAGTCTTTATGAAAAATTATGAAATTTTTCAAAACATTTATAATAAAAAAATAATGTTGAATTTCTAAAATTTGAGAATTTTATATTTAATATTATTATTCTTTTCAAATATATAATTTAAATTAATTACAAAAAAATAATACAATACAATACGACACTAAACATAATATAACTAAATATTAATAGATCAAATATAACACCAAACCTTGTGCAGTATTATTAGAATATTATGTTAATGTAATATAATATAATATATTATATCTACATTAAAATAATACAATATAACATAATATAATACAGTGTATCAAACACACCATTAAGAAATTGTAATCACACCCGCTCATTTGTCAACATGTATATGGATCTACAAGTGCTTTTGGGTCATTGCATGGCTACATGCGTTTGCCTCATTTACACAATAGGATGGCGGATGGCAGATGGCAGCATATGAGTACATGGCAGCTTGAGTCTTAAGGGTTCAACTATTTTTGCTTTGAAGGCAGCACTTGTCTCAAATAACCATAATCGTTGAATTCTAAGAAATCAAATCTGCTAAAGTGATTTTACCTTTTAAGGGTCTTTCTAAGTTACAGTTTGTATAACTTATACTCCATACAAAATCATGCAAATCTCGCTATTTGTTACTATTTTTACATATTTTTGAATAGAGTGTAAATTAGAGCGGCTATAACTTAACAATTGCCTTTTTATTAAAGAATTTGGACACATGGATCAAACACACACATATGAGTTTTCAAGGTTTGATCCAAAAGTTAGTTGAAAAAACATATTTGGTCTAGAAATTGATGGGCTTCTACTATTATTAATTATCATTATTGAGAAATTGTCACTCCCCATATAAATGCGTTGTAATTTGAATTTTACTAGAAGTCCAAATATATACATTTTGAAGTACAACTTAGAGAATTGAGAGCATTAATTTGAAAATATACCTGCCTTACCATTATGTCTGCCTTACCCCTACTAAAATTTAGGAAAACAGAGCTTAGGGCTCGAACCCACGCTCTTAACACCATGGTTTCTATGCACTATGATTCACACTGATTTTACTTAAATAATTCTATTAAATATTGCAATTTTAATTTTTGATAGTTAAGCTTTTAGAACAAGTTAAATTTTTTTCAAAAATGTTTTTATAAAATCTCTCTCACACATATAAATTGGGGGGGGCACCATTCGGTTCGGTGTGAAAATTTTTGGTTTGGTTTGATTTAGAAATTTTAAGAAACCAATTTGGATATTTCTATTCAGTTCGTTTTCGATCTTAATCAATTCAGTTTTTTTTACTTATAAAATATCAAACCAAAACTGAAAAAGCCAAGCCGAATTGGTTAGTTAAGCAAATACCTAAACTCCATGTGACATTTTTATTTAAAAATTATTTTTTTAGTTTTTCGATTTGGTTTTTGGATTTAACGTTTTAAACAAAAAAGCGAATTCAAAATATTTGGCTTTATTCCAAATCAAAATATTCGGTCTTTTCTAAGAAAAAAAATCGAATTGAACTGCCATAAAAACTGAACTGGACCGAAAATTTTTCGAATCCAGTTCGATTATGCCTATCCTACATATAAACACGGTAAATTTGATTCACTTCCAACACATTTGCCTCAAAATACATCAATTTCCTTCACATTGATATTGGAATAAATAATTTTTTAATTTGTGTTTATGTATGGGGATGGGATGTGTTTGTATATAATATTTATATAAATAACACTGGGTTTATATACTATTTGTATAAATAACACTCTAGGAATATATTGTAACAACTGAATTCATACTGCATGCATTTGCAACTTTATCAATGGATCATTGTGTGAGCATTCAAGTAATAAAATTCTAATAAAAGAGCTATCACTTGTTATTTATATCTTTTATTTAGCATTAGCACTTTTAAAGTTATGATATTGAAAAAAAATTGAAAAGCTTGCTTTCTTTCAACATTTATGTACATACAATTTATAGATTTCATTGAGGACCACAACATATCTTATATTATCTATCATATTGTATAAACTAAGCATGGGTCACAAAAGAAGCCAAATCTATAGCAGAGAATCATGAAAAAGGAACAAGGTTCCTAATAATGACCGTGGAAAAAATTTGCAGAATTTTGCTAGGTCTCAATAATCGGGTCATGCAAACCTCAGATTCTAATTACAGGTGGCATGATTAAAAGGTTTAGAATATCCTCAATTCATTGGGTTTTTGCCAACAATTAAAGTAATCTACATAATTAATTTTCAATAGATTGTGCTCCCAATAATTTAACTAAACGAATGTTAGGAAATTGAGTTTCCTCCCAAGGCCTTTCCAAGTAATTTGTCAAGCAACAAATTAACAGAAAATTTAAATAGAGAATACACCAATCACACAACACAAGATTTACGTAGAAAACTCTAAATCCGGAGAAAAACCACGGCCGTTATCATAAAACAACCCGAGAAAAAATATTCACTATATGGAAAATTATTACAACCACATTTTCAGAAATAATTTTCTTTCACCCAAACCCCAGATACACCCAAAAAGAACTCTGTAAATGAAGAAGAGAAACTGAGGATTTGATGCTTACAAATGAGATGAAGTGCCTCATTTTATAGCCAAAACTTGGCTGCTGTTCATGCTTTATTTTAATATTTATTTTTATTTTATTATTTTTTTCTTTCTTCGCTGCGGCACCCAATTTTCTTCCTCTCTTTCTTCTTTTTATTCTTCCTCTTTTGTTTCTTTCTTTTTTCTTTTTTTGCTTTTGTGGTGGGGCATTGAGCAGTGCCCCATCGCTCACTTTTTTGACATTCTCTCACTTGAAGATTTGATTGAGAACCAATTAATCTCCACAACATTCTTATCGTCTTCACCTATAGTTATAATCCTCAACATAGAGAATTATCATACTCCACCATAAAAGAGTATACCACTTAGAATTAAATATCAATTCTAAGAAATTTACATCGGCACATGTCGAAATATCCTGCTGAAATTTATGGTGCAACTTCCATGTTGGCTTTCCTGGAAGTTCGTCAGCCATCGATATAAATTCCACCACACACCCTGCATCAATGTCAACCATGCCTTGTGTGCAAATCTTGTGGACCTGCTAGTAGTAACACATCCCCTTTCATGGCACTAGCGGTATACCATGAGGATGTCATCATCATCCATTTTACAAGAGACTATCGTCTCCTACGATGATGAGAGACTTATCACTAGCAATGCTACCAGCATCTGATCTGAAGCCACTTGCCGATCCTGCTCCAATTTCTCCTTTGACAATCTCTTTTTAGATTTCCCGATTGTCCACACTCTCAGCAGACTCCTTTTTTCTTAGAATTATTTTTCTTCCAATTCTCCACAATTGGTAAAGCCAAGACATATATAATTTCAGTACTTTCACCATTCAGTCTTCTTTCTTCTGAGAGTAAAGTACTAGTAACTTCTTCAAGATCTACTGTCTCTTTCTCATACATCAAAGTAGGTAACAAGTGTTTGTAGGAAGTTGGAAGTGACCATAGCAACCTAAGCACCTTGTCCTCATCTTCAATTTTAACTCCAATGGCTTTTAGTTCTGACATAATACCATTAAGAGTACTGAGGTGATCAGAAATTTTTGTATCTTCAGCCATTCGCAGTGTGTGGAATTGGTCCTTTAGGTATAATCGATTTGAGATACTCTTTATCTGATACAACTTTTCCAGCTTCTCCCAAAGTTCTTTCCCTGTAGGAATATTTCCTACATTTACAAGAATATTATTTGCTAGACACAGTCGTATGACACTTGCAGCTCTATCATCAAACTCTTCCCAATCTTTATCGCTTATACTAGTTTTTTCAGAGCCACTACTGGAAGCAGGAGATGGCTTCCCCTTCAATGACTTGTGTAACCTAGATTAAATCAACACATCCTTGACTTGAATTTGCCACAAGCCAAAGTTAATTCTCCCATCAAATTTTTCTATTTCAAATTTCACCGAACTTGAAAATTTCAATCCTGACATATTTGCTTTGCAGATCAGCCTTTACTCTTCACCATAGACTATTTGGATTGGCTCTCACTGCTTCACATGAACAATATCGTATATGTTAACAGTATCGTCTACGTGAACAGTGTCCCGACACCAAAACTTTAATCAATGGTTCTGATACCATTGTTAGGAAATTGAGCTTCCTCCCAAGATCTTTCCAAACAATTCGTGAAGTAACAAATTAGCGGAAAAATTAAATGGAGAATACACTAATCGCCCAACACAAGATTTACGTAGAAAACTCTAAATCCGGAAAAAAATTACTGACGTTGTCACAAAACAACCAGAGAAAAAATATTCACTATATGAAAAATTATTACAACCACACGCTCAGAAATAATTTTCTCTCACCCAAACTCCAAATATACCCAAAAAATACTCTCTAAATAAAGAAGAAAAAGTGAGGATTTAATACTTACAAATGAGATGAAATACTTACAAATGAGATGAAGCACCTCATTTTATAGCTAAAACTTGACTATTGTTTATGCTTTATTTTAATATTTTTTTTTTATTTTTTTTTCCTTCTTCGGTGCCACCCCATTTTCTTCTTCCTGTTTTGTTTCTCTTTTTTTTTTTTAACTTTTGCGGTGGGGCATTGAGCAGTGCCCCACCGCTTACCTTTTCGACAACGAAGACACGCATTTTCGTTTTTAACATATAATCCATAGTCCGGCATAAGTGATGTCAAAATTAGCCAACGAATTGCACCCAAGAGTTCCTTAACGATATTGAAAGTGGGGTAATTAATGTCTTTTTACATTCCTATAAATAATTTGTCCTATAAATAATTTGGTTTAATTACCTATTTCATCCTTATAGCTTATAAAGTATTTAGCCAAACCCATCATTCTCTCCCAAATTTTTATATAATTCGACAATTTTATCCTTAGTGAACTTGGATAATTAAAATAAATTAAAAAAAGAACAGCTTTTGGTTGAGAAATTCTTCAATAGTTGCATCCTAAATACAACCAACAGAATCATTATTCGCATATTTTTATATGCGTGGCATGATGATATTGGCTTGTTGTACATATTCTTGACGTTCAACACTCATCAAAATGACATAAATGTTTTAGCAATTCATTCTCTCTAGCTCTCTCTCAACTTTCGCTCATTTTCCTGACAACCAAACTCCTTTGTTCACTTAAAATGATTTTTGCAATTGTTTCTGTGATAACACCATGTAGTTTAACCGAACAGGCATGTTACAACTCCATGTTCTTCATCATTGAAGCTTTCATATTCTTTTTAAATTAAGGCAAGCTAGCATCATATGCTTCTCAAAACCTTTCGCTTAGATATTCAATATTAACCAAGAACCAATCTGGCACATGCACATAGAACTGACCACCAGTAATTCAGCTCTTACAAATTAACAACTATCGATGCACATAGGAGCTGGCACATGCATGCATGACTGACGATCACAATCTTAAACAAGTCAATGAGTTTCAGAAGACATTTTTGGCTTTTGCCTCTGCTCGCAAGCAACTGATGATGAAGTCAGCCTGCTGAAGTCATATTCAATCTTTGGAAATCTTCTTTTCTCAAAATTAAGAAAAGCTATGAATAAATGTAATGATGATTGACGACCAAAAAAGGCGAACTTTGCGGAGCAAGCGTGTCGATTGAGACACTGAAGCGACTGGACTTGACGCCGGGGATTGAATAACGGAGGCTTCTAC
Organism: Atalantia buxifolia; assembly: GCA_030444775.1. Classification (NCBI taxonomy): domain Eukaryota; kingdom Viridiplantae; phylum Streptophyta; class Magnoliopsida; order Sapindales; family Rutaceae; genus Atalantia; species Atalantia buxifolia. Next base: position 12,263,330 of record CM059838.1, read on the forward strand.
ACTTAATCCTTGAGCTACGAGGACCCCTACTTTAATCCTTGAGCCAAGAGGGCCCCTACTTGAGCTTCCGTGGATGTATCTCCACGAAAATAGTGAATACAAGGCAAATCCTAATTACAGTAACTCAAACCACTCACGTAAACCGTGGGTGAACCCTACATCATATGGTATTTATGTGAATCGTTATAAATTATATTACATGTAATTTAAGAGGATCCGTAAAAATTAACATATCTCTTCATATTATAAGGTGATTTGATCAAACTGGTATTCTCTACTTTTATTATAATTCAGCTAAATTTTTGTGGGTTTCAATATTTGGACATTATTTCATATTATGGTTAAGTAATTATATCATAAAAGTTATAATATTAAAATGTTAAATAAATAATTTTTATTATGAATTTTGGAAGTTGAAAATCTCACAGTTGTATGATAAAGTGTTTATAATATTTTTTATTTTTTTATTAAAAATATTAGTAAAAAATAATATTTATCATATACCGTAGACTTTTGCTTCATAATCAGCTACATTTTTTTTTTACTAGCCATTATAACTTTTAAATTATAATATTTTAATATAAACAAGACCTTTGTTTAATTGGCATGCTATGCTTCAGAAATATCAAATTAAAAAAAAAGGCTGGAAATAGTAAAGATATTAATTTAGTCTTCAATCTTATCCCTGCGACAGAAAAAGGAGTAATTCAATGAATCAGTCTGCATCATCAAACCTACTGAAACCACTCTGTTTGTGCCAAAATTCAACAACTGTAATATACTGCCAGTTTCCAATAAAGGAGTAATGTGCTGCCTATCCATGTTCATGTTTGTGAGATTTGGTTACAAGAAACCATCCACACTTTTTGACCGTTCTTAAAAATATGCTGCCACTCTTAAACGATCTGACATCAAACAACTGGAATAAAGAATTGGAGAAAATAAAATAAAAATGAACAAGTAGTAATTTACATTATCAATATGATTCCAAAGCCGAAAATGAAGCAGAAAAACAAGTGCTTGGCTTCTAAATATGGCAACCCACTTCAATGGTTACTAATTCAAGTGAAGAAGTGACTTCAATTGAATATCTTTACTTGAAATGCTCTTCACCACTGTCTTTATTACTTGGCGCACATTTTGGTGGGGGCTGATTTACTTTATGCCAAAAGCTTCCCAAACTAATAAAAAATTTCTATATAATTAGTAACATCACATCAGTGCATGAATGGTTACATGGGAAAAGATTCTAACTCCACCAACTTGAGATTGTCATAACTCATGCTGAAATTCTATCTTTCCTTGATGTTAAGAGGCAGCAGAAAATGGAATTTACTTCAGTTTATACTTTATAGCCGCATTGCATATGGTTCTTCCGGCCTTTTGAAGCCGATAATGACAAAAAATTTGTGCTCTTTTCTCTACGTCATCCCCAAAAAATAGTCTAATTGGTTTGACCTCTTGTCATTGAAGCAAGTGGTTAATTGTTCAATTCTAAGAAGAAATGTTTAATTTAGGGTTTTAAAAAAAAAAAGAAATTAAAGATAAATTTTAGAAGATTTTGTTTTGATCTATCTAATGTAAGAATTGCTGTTAGAGATAAATTGTTAGGACTTCTATCAATACTAATATAAAATGTCAGCCTTATTAACTTAAGGTTTCGGATTGAGTGGTTTTTATTAATATATTATTTAAATATAAGGTTAGGGGTGGATCTACGTTGTGGCCTAAGACCCTTAAAAAAAAATTCAGGGAATAATGGAGCCAATTGAAATTTAGCCAATTTCTTTTAAAGATTCTGTATTTTGGCCCCTCGGTTTACAAAGTTTTTGTTTCTGATCCCCTTAAAGTTGTAGTTTCCCCATTTTAGACCCATCGGACTGTAATATATATTATTAAATATTTAATTTATACAGCTGTTCTAATAATATTACAATTAACACTCTGTTTGGGACCAGCCTTGAGCAGGTGATAAACGCAACCTAAAATAGGCTCGGAGTGATCAGCCTTGATCATACAATTAGCTACTAATTTCAATAGCCCCACGCACACTCACTTCTCTCTATGAAACTAACACACTCCAAAGTAAGTGCCTAGGGCAATTGAAATTGGTTTAACAAAGATAGAGAGAAGTGTAACGATCAAATTTTTACCGAGTAATCCATTCTAGAAATGTCTATTCTTGTGGCCTAGTTCTTTTACCCTTCTGGTGACCATGTTTAGTGTCTCAAAGATTAAGAAAATAAAATGTTAAAGGGATTCTTGATACATCTATACACATAATTAAAATGTAATTCTCTGCATATACAAAACAGGCACACACAAAATAAATGAATAAATACAATAGCATATTATAATAGGAACCACATGAAAATCTTTCTCCATCAAGAGTATTTATTATGATATGTATAAATGGCAAAATTCAAGACCCTTACATACATATAGATATGAAAAATATTGTACTTGAAGATAACAAAACTCAATGAGGTAAATAAGGAAAATTCTATAATATCATGATTAAAATTACGATATCAATGTCGTGATAAACATAAATTTATAAATTACACATATAACCAGTAAATAGAATATAAAACAAGTAAATTAATATAAGAGTACTGAATTATATTTAAGTAAATTACAAATAAAATATGCACTTGTAAAATAAAAATAATCTTTAATAAAAAAAGTTTATTCATTTAATTTAATTAAACAAAGAAAAATTCGCTCATCAATTGAAAACAAAAAAATTGTATTGAAAAATAATTGGAATAAATTTTATTAAATTCATTTAACCATAAATTCTATATTCATCCTAGGACATTTATAAACTTTTTTTTTTTCATTTTCTATTATAGTATTTGTCTGCTACATGTGCTAAGTAAGCAAAATTGTTTTTCTTGCTATGGATCAAGCCAATACAAAATAAAATTATATATCAATAAAATTGGGTCTAATTTTTAGTTTTATACATACTTCGTGTAGTTTCAAACATTTTTCTTACTTGTACTTAAAGATCATTCGGGGTGCAGTCGATAATATTTAGAATAATGCAAAATCAACTTATCTTACAAATAACTATGAAAAAATGAAAAGAATAATTTTTCAAAATTAGTTTTTAAGAGTAAATTTTATCCTTAACAAAATTTCACAAAAATCATCATATGTATTATGTAAACCCAAAACTATCATTATTCAAATTTAAAATAAAATCAATAAATATACAAGGTAATTATTATTATAATAATTTTTTAATTTACATTTGTATTTTTTTAATTTTTTTAATAACTCTTGTGTTAATTTACTTATTTTACCTCCTATTTACAAATTTTATATTTTATTTACATAATTTATCTTTTTTTACATTTAATGTTAATTTACAAGTTTTATATTACATCTATAAGTTTTCTTTTATTTACCAATAATACACTAATTTACCACTCATATAATAATTTACTTATTTTACCTTCCATTTACAAGTCTTATGTTTCATTTACTTAATTTATATTATATTTTACACTTATTATTGATTTACCAGTTACAAGTTTTATGTTATATTTATAAGTTTTTATTTCGTTTACTAAAAATACACCAATTTACCATTTCTATGTTAATTTACTTGTTTTACATTCCATTTATAAGTCTTATATTTCATTTACTTAATTTATGTTTTATTTTAATTATGTTATAATTGTAAGTTTTTATTTTGTTTACTATTGATACAATAATTTGCCACTCATTTGTTGATTTACTTATTTTACCCTCTATTTATATCATTTATATTTTATTTTACACTTAATATGGATTTACAAGTTTTATGTTTTATCTATAATTTTTTTTATTTTTACTATTAATACATCAATTTACCACTATTTTGTTGATTTACTTGTTTTATCTTCTATTTACAAGTCTTATATTTCATTTATATAATTTATGTTTTATTTTACACTTAATGTTAATTTACAAATTTTATGTTACATTTGTAAAATTTTGTTTTATTTACTAATAAAACTCCACTTTATCATCCTATATTAATATACTTGTTTTTTTTTCCATTTACAAATCTTATATTCCATTTACATAATTTATTTCTTTTTTAAATTTAAGAGAAATTATCCACCGTCCACCCAGTTTTTCACCGTTTTTTAAAAATACACAATTCTTTTTTTTTTGCTGGAATCCACTTGAAGTTACATTTTTTTTCACTCTTCCACTTCCGTTTAGAGACCGTTATAACTTTGCTAACATCACAAGGGTAAAATCGTAATTTCACAACGACACAGTGTTGGATAGGTGTAAAACAATATAACTTCAAGTGGAGTTCAGCAAAAAAAAAATAAAAAATTGTGTATTTCTGAAAAAATACAAAAAAAAGGTGGTCGGTGGATAAATTATCTTTTACATTTGAGGGTAAAAAAGTCATTTAAATAATATTCCGTTAGTTTTCTTAATGGTCTTTAAACGGAAGTGAAAAAGTGAAAACAAATGTAACTTCATGTGGATTCCAGCAAAAAAAAAAAGAATTGTGTATTTTTGAGAAAGTTGGAAAAAACAGGTCGACGGTGGATAATTTTCTTAAATTTAATGTTGATTTATAAATTTTATGTTAAACTTACGTATCTTATGTTTCATTTGAAAATTTCAGGTTTAATTATGATATCGATGCCGTGATTTTAGTATAACCCTGGGTCGTTCCATGATCCCGTGATTAAAATTACAACACCAATACCATAATTAAACTTGAATTATATAAATAAAACGTAAAATACATAAATTTAACGCAAAGTTTGTAAATTAATATTAAGTGTAAAATAAAATATAAAATTATATAAATAGAATGTAAGACTTGTAAATGTAAGATAAAACAAGTAAATTAACATATGAGTGGTGTAAAACACCATTTTACCACTCTTATATTAATTTATTTACTTTACCTTTCATTTACTAATCTTATGTGTAATTTACAAAATTTATGTTTATTACAATATTAATATTATAATTTTAGTCACGACATCATAGAATTTTCCTTCATATAAATAGGTTTTTGAGCCACGTTGAATGAATGAAGGTCAAATTTATTTTGTTTCTTTAAATTCTAGACGAGATGAGAGAGTGTTTGAGAGTTTAATAGAAGTTTAACAGTTTTTGTGTTTATGTTAGATCCATTACTCTAGAGTTAGTTTTTGAGCGTGAATTATTTCCAAAAACTTTATATAGGACACCTAGATATATTCTGAAACCCAGATAAAGGGGAACGCATGCATCTAGCACACAAATTCTATCTTAAAACTTTTCATTCTAAGTAGGAAATGCTAAGTAGAGAGAAAGTTGAGAGAACATCGAGAAAAATAGTGAAGAAAAGGATAGAGAGAAGATACTAATTTCTCTTGAGTGTTTTCTCTCTACTTAGTACTATTCTTCCACGTATTGCCAAAAGTGTAAAGGAATACTTATACTATTTCCTGTTAGTAATTATGAGCTCTTCCACTTCAAGAACTTTCGTTTTGGCTCCTTCTCATACAGATAAATCATACACAATAGTTACCAAGCTTAGAATTTTTCCCTTTGGCTGGATTCCGAGAAAGTAAAAATCACACTGTTGGTTGATTCTCATCATAATCACTATTTATCTTTTGACTACAACTCTTTTTTTTTTTTTTGGCTTTTTTTTTTCCTTGAAACTAGCAAAAGAAAAGAACATGACACTCTAGGTCCCAATAACTTAGATCACTCGTGCAATATATAATCCTAACCAGATAAAAACATTAGGCTTACATTTTCTCTAATTTAATTTTGTTGTTACTCTCATAATCGTAGAGGCGTTCCTTAACGTGCATGTGATTGACTCTGTTTACTTATAAATTAGCTCATCGTCGTCATCATCTCACAATTTGAGGTGATAACAAACATCTTTTGCTGTCACTTTCTTCAGTCCATATAAAATGCAATTTTTGAGTTTTAAAGGCTAATATTGTTTCTGTACGCATGTTACAATAAAAAAGAGTGAGATAGAAAGGAATGAGAATCTCCTTAGGCTAGCCTTGGTTACCTTTTTTTTAATTTAATTTAGCATAAAATTATATAACGCCAAGCTTTAATTTTCTTTTTGCATTCCACATTTTAAACATTTTTTGTAACCCACTAACAAGCAACCCTTGAGATTCTCTCCACACTATAAATATGAGAGCTTCTGGCTGCAACTTCACTACCCCAATAAGAAAGAAACATTCAAAAAGAAAAGATAAAAGCTTATTCAGGCTCACTAGCTTCTCTCTTTCTTTTTGTTAGTCACAATTATGGCAAAAATGTCAGATGCCCTTGTGCTTGGAAGAGTGGTAGGTGAGGTCATTGATTATTTCACTCCATCTGTGAAAATGACTGTAACTTACAACTCCATCAAGCAGCAAGTATATAATGGCCATGAAATGTTTCCCTCTCAAGTAACTCAAAAACCTAAGGTTGAGGTTCTTGGAGGGGATATGAGATCTTTCTTCACTCTGGTAAAAATATTTATTCCCTTGTTTTTCTTGTTCTATTCTATCTTTTTACGCTCTGAAATTATTGATTAGTCGTAATTCTTTATCATTTGCAGATCATGACTGACCCAGATGTTCCTGGCCCAAGTGACCCTTACTTGAGGGAGCATTTGCACTGGTATATTCAAGATTATAACCTCTCTAAAACCCTCCGATGTTAATTATTATAAAGACAGTCTCACAATCAATACATTTAAAAGGAGAGATCTGAAAATTTGTGCCCTATTTCTAGGGTGAATTTATGATTCACATAAAGCATAGCGTTTTACAGTCACGTATAATAATTAAGTATTTACGTATATACATATATAAAAGATCGTGCATAAGATTTACCAAAATTTGAAGGATGTGTTTGGTACAAATTTGTCTGCAAAATCCATGATAGCCAGAATTAGTTCATAGTAGCATTAGTACCACTTCAGTACAAGCTGAGTAATAAAGAAGGAAGGTTATGTGAACACAAACATATACATCTAGCTATCCGAGTCTGAATCCCCTTATTTGACAATCTTACAGGATTGTCACCGACATCCCAGGTACCACCGATGCTTCATTTGGTAAGTAATGTTATCTAAGCAAATTTAGATTCAGTTTTTGATCTGAAAAACAACAATTGAAATCCACATTTTTGGTGGAAATATTGTAGGAAAAGAAGTTGTGGATTATGAAATCCCGAGGCCGAATATTGGGATCCACCGGTTTGTGTTCCTGCTATTCAAGCAGAAACGAAGACAAACAGAGATGAGTGTACCAGCTTCAAGGGATCGCTTTAACACTAGAAAGTTTGCTGAAGAAAATGACCTTGGCCTGCCTGTGGCTGCTGTCTTTTTCAATGCACAAAGGGAGACTGCTGCTCGAAGACGCTGATGATGATCAAGAAGCATATAATATAAAAATAGGTAACAAAATATTTCAGCTAATTAATAATGATAAGAATTGTAACATGGGAATGGAAGGAGGACTTATGCTCTTCGAGTACTCCTATTGGTTATATCAAGTGTGTTATTATCTGTATCTTTAACTAATTTAGAAATAAATTTCTTTAAAAAAATCATATTGAATGGAATTAGTTATTGATATTTATAATTAGACAAGTATTTGAACTTCCTTTAGATGATTATATATTGCTAGATCAAGTGTATTAAACAGGATTCATATTTCTATACTCATTAATAATTAATTAAAAAATATTTATTCCATCCATGTGAGTATGAAAGATACTTATTTCCACTCAATTACATAATTACGAGAGAAAATATAGAACTCTGAAAGGGGACTTGAGCAGTGCCTCCGAGGCCGACAGTTTGGTGTTGTTACTATTAACTTTTGGGTGATTTGACAATGAAAATAGGGGTTGGTTTCAGAAAGTACCCAACAATAATTTTCAATTATATATTTATCTCCAGGCTTTACTTTTAACTAGATTGGACGGAACAATCACAGTAATTTTTTTTTTCTTGAAACGGTAAAAATTGGCAGTTTAGGCCTATAACTTACATTTCTTCGAAGAGAGCGTACTTATGTGCAGAAGGATCATAATAATCATTTCAAGCCCTTCAACATCATTACATCAGTGGGTCATACTGCATGCAATGCTGAAAGAACCTTACCCCATGATCACTTCAAGAGGTTAGAGAGAAGGTTTTGAAAAGTATGCAACCAAAAAAAAAAAGATTACACAAGTACTTCAAAAGAGCCACTGAGCTAGCAAACTTGTTTACTTATATAAAGCTGGAATCGATACTTCTTCAAAGGCTATTACCTTTCTATAATGCCTCAACTCACTTTTTTTTTAATTCAATATTTAATTTAGATTCAGTACTGTTTTCATTAATTTTTTTAATATAAAATTAATGGAACTTTAATTATATATTTTTACACTTCGACTTTTAATGAAAAAATTATGAAAAATTGAGCACAACCAACTCGACGTTAAATTCAAATTCATTCTAATGAACAAGGGTTTTCCAAGTCTCTCGTACTCTCTATTTCTATTTTTCCCTACAAATTTCACGTATTCTTCTTGAGCTTTGCACCATGAGAACAAAATAAGATCTAGATTTCGAAGATTTTATTAATTTTTTTTATTGGAATGAAAAAAAGACATACTACGGACACTTAGCTACGGAGGAGCTAGAAAATCTTACCATGAACTTTTATCATGGAATACATAAAAGTAAATTGATAAAAAGAAAAACATAAACAGATGAAATGAAGCAAAGTCTCCTATCAATTTATATCATTAGGACATACACATATAGCAATAATCTATTGTATTATGGCATACATATGGCAAAAATCAAGATTAATATGACATACTAATAAGACAAGAATATTAATACTCAAACATTTATGTTATTTGGATTCTTTTCTTTCTATACCTTTTTTTTTTCCCAAGCTTGTACTCTCGCATCTTAATTAAAAAGCTTATGCAAGCAATTAACCCTAATGGCTTCAGGGATTGCAAAGAGGGTTAAACTGAAGAGCTTTGATAGGACTTTCCCAAATTTGGTTTAAGCAAATGAGAGATAGGAGTAAACCACTTTACGTAAACGTTTACGCTATTGAATAAGATCACAACTTGGATAAATATTCTTCTAATCTTTAGGGTTTGAGCCAATTACCCAGTCCAATATCTGTCCAAGAAGAAGAAAGTGATTAAATCAACGTGCAATTTTGGACTTTCAACTGAGAACTGGGTTGACAATGGACTGTGTTAACTTACTGAGAGATTCAGTGTCTTCCAGATCCAGAGTATTTGTATCTCCTGAATTTAAATGATTGAGAAGCAGAATGATGACAAAATTGACTGTTGATTTCAATAGCCTATAAAAAGTCTTCACTTTATCTATCAATTTGGCTTTTCTTGGTGACTTTTTAATGATTTAAAAGACATCCATCATTCTAACAGCTGAGGATGATTTGAGCTAGCTACTTCCTTTCTAGCTTCAAAATCTAAATAAACTAATTAGAACGGCCCATTTAGTAATTAGAGGCTTACCGAAAATTAAACCTATTGTACAATCTACATTCGCAATATAATATGAGGTTTACCAAAAATTCGGATAGATACAATTATATTGCAATTTAGAGATTTATGGACTCTACTCTCCTTAACTATATTTGGAGAGAAATCTAGATACATGCATTTATAGTATAATCCTGATTTTCACAAAGCATAAATCAGAAATCTAACCCCGAAGAAATTTATCCCTGTTTAATCTTTTCCCAACACCCACAATACAATACAAATATCATTGAGGACAACAGCCACAATAAAAGTCCAATGGTAATTCTAGTCTTTAATTACCTCAATATCAATATAAATTTACTTGACTGTTGCAATTGATTGAGTCAATTTATCTATCTCTTTTATTCGTACATTAAAAACATAGCAGAAAGTCTTAGGTAAACACATTCTTTAATAAAAATTTTACATCTTTATATATTCGGCAATTAGTAATTGAGTTGTATGATTGCTGTGAATTGAAGGTTGCAACTCCTCAACCTTTTAAGAGCTATATGGTACTTAAACTCCTCCGAGATCACACGCCTATCAATTACATGAAATTTTTTGAAATAAGAAAAGAGTATTTGAAAAAAAAAAAGTGAAGAATCTTTTAACTAAACTGCATAGTGTCAGTACAAACTACATGATGGGGATTGATCGACACTTGTTTTTTTCTATTTGAGAGCTATATGGTACTTGATTTTATTTACTCAATCCAATGACACAATTTTTAATTCCATCATGATTATACTTAGTGGATTTTTCTTAAAATTATCACCATTTGTGTACGCAAATAAAGATGAATAAAATTTAAATCAAATTTTTAGTTTTCCATTAGTTTTTGATGACCTATCAAATAAAACAACTACAAAAAAAAATGGAAAAAAATTTAGTCCCTAAGAGTCATTTGTGTGCGCACATTATTCGTTGGAAGGCAAAAAAAGACTTGCTGGGGGTTTATTACAAATTTTTAAAGTTGCAAAAAATAAAATAATTTATGAGATTTAAGTTTTAAACCTTTTAAATTTTATAATTTAAAAATTTTCTGTATTTTAAAATTTCAAACCAGATCAAACTATAGATGAAATGATAAATTTTGTATTTCTATTTGGAGAAAACAAAAAGGGCAGAAGAAGTAGAGAATTTTAATCAATCACGAGTTAACAACTTGCTGTCAACTTCTTGTTGGAATGCTGGTTTAATTTCTTATCTTCCTGACGGGAAAAATCCCCAAATTTTGTTTCTATTCTTTTAAGACGGGAATATTTTGAAATATTGGCCGAATCTTTCAAAAAGAACACTTTTGAGACATCCTTGAGATCTCATCTCCCAAAGGTATGTTCCCTCAATTGTGATTATATACAAAAGGTTCCGGCTCCATTAGATCAATTCTAATATAGAACCGACTAATATTAACCATGTGATTTTATTTACTCAATCAAACCATCATGATTATACTTAGTGGATAAACACGGAGCAAATATGATTATTGGGTTGCTTTGTCTCTCTCTGCATATACTTTTATTGCATAAATAATAGCTCTTCATTGTTTTTCAACTTTTTTAATCTCTTTTTTATTCTCTTTTTACTCTCAGCTTCTTTTTTTTAATAAGCTCTTCTTGTTATTCTCTTTTTGCTGTCATTTTTTTATTATTAAGTTTTAACTTTGGTTATTCAAACTTTATATATTATGTGAAAGATTCTTTTTCTTATTAAAGTACATTGTTGGTTTTTTTTTTCCTTCATTTTGTCTGATTTAAAACTAAAATTTTCAATTTTTTTGATAGGAAAATATTAATATTTCATTAAACAAATAATAACAATACAACTACTTGCAGTACATTACTAGTTCACATTACAAAGATCAAAATACAGAGATCCATTTCAGTTACAGAGATCTATTATAGTGATCAATTGAATTGACCTATAAAATTTTATTGACAAATAGGAAGAAACACATGCACACTAGAAGAAAAACTTCCACTCGCAGTGCACAAATAATTCAAGCTCCATTAGGGATTTCATGGCTCTATTGAAATAATCACCACCACCACCATATCTATGCTTTCTAGCTGGTACCAAATAGATTTACTGTAAAAATTGATTCACACCCTCTAACTTTACAAACATGAGAAACATAGACTCTAGATCTAAAAGTTGAAGGGTTATTTACAGGAAAATAGAAATTAAACCAACATTATCACCGTAACAGGTACATTATTACCATCATAGATCAAGACTGAATGGATACACAACAGCCATCCTCAAAACCAAAGGAGGAGAAAGTTGAAATAGAACAACTACCTTAAGGTGGAGAAGGCCGGAACAAGACACCCATCCTCAATTCGTAAGGAAGAGGAGGGTGCAATGAAAAAAAAGAAAAAAGAATCCACTGGAGAAGGCAAGAAAGATTTCTACCTCTAAAGATTCGGTGAGGAAGAGATAAGGAGTTCGGAGATGAAAAGTTTTCAGAGAGATTTAGAGATTGACTTTAAAAGTGTGTTTCGAAGAAAAAGTTGTTGAGAGGATAAATATGCAATCAATCTTGTACTCTTCATGTTTGTTGACTATGTGTAATGTTTATCCATTGAGTGTAATCATGATGGTTGGATTGAGCAAATAAAATCACATGGCTGATATTAGTTGGTTCTATGTTGGAGTTGATCCAACATAGCCAGAGCCTATGCAAAAACTTATACCTTGTACACAACCTAAAACAGACGTTAAAGGCTGGTTTAAAAGTTTATTATTTTAAGAATCCTTCTTTATTTGATTTCATACCACCATTACATATATTTAATAGTTTCTTTAAAAAAAAGAAAGAAAGAAAGAAAGAAAAGGGAAAAGGTAGTTGATATTGTTGCATCCAACGGAATTAAGTAACAAAAAAATTATTGGTAAGATAAATTTGAAGATTCTCGACTGAAATTAAATTATTAACGTAAATTTTAACAAAATTAAAAATTAATTACCCAATTAGCCTATGATTTTCAAAATTACTCAAAAGGTTCCTATTTTTACTTACTGACTTCCACAACTATTATATTTAACTTTTCAAGGATAAAATTATTTTTTTCGTCCGATATAACTCAAAATTCAAACAAATTTTATATGTAACAAGTGAAATGCATAGAATAGTTAAGGATGTTTTATGAAAAAAATAGACAACAAGTGCATTTCGTATAATTTTTAAAAATAGAAAGACTTGCAGGGCATTTGGCTCAAATATAGGGAACTAAAAGTACATCTACCATTTTTGTTTTTACAGTAATAACGAAATAATGTGTGAAGTGACAATATAATTAGTATCACTCTTGAAAAATTTTCACTTTATATTTCTGGAATTGGTTCATAGTATTGTATTTGTTTACTCATTAGCTTAATTGTGGAAGATGACGCATTAGCAATTTTTGGAAACAAGCCACAAAAAACCTAGTAAGTATATATTCGAAGCAAAATGGGGTAAAAGCATATTTAGTCCTTGTATTTTAAGATTATTATCCATTTAGTCCTTATATTTTTAAAAATACCTCGAAACATCCCTGCCGTTAAAGTATTGATACCCCTACCGTTACTTTTTATTTCTTTTGAGTTACTTTTACAATATTACTCTTTTTATAATAATTTTTTTTGGACATTAATAAAAAGAAAATAATTAAATTACCAATTTAACCCTAAAAATAAAAATAAAATAATTATATTAATTTTTTTGCAAGCACCCTTTTATAATAATTTTTTTGGTTTGGACATTAATAAAAAGAATAATTAAATTACCAATTTAACCCTAAAAAATAAAAAAATATTAATTTTTAATTGTCAAAAATTAAATTGTAAAAAATTGTATGCAACTACCAAGTGTGCAAATGGTGCTTGCAAAAAAAATAATATAATTTTTTTTTTTAATTTTTAGGGTTAAATTGGTAATTTAATTATTTTCTTTTTATTAATTTACATATAAAAAATTATTATAAAAGGGTAATATTGTAAAAGTAAGCCAAAAGAAATAAAAAGTAACGGTAGGGGTATTAATACTTTAACGGCAGGGATATTTCGAGGTATTTTTAAAAATATAAAGAATAAATAGATATTTATTTTAAAATATAGGGACTAAATGAGCTTTTACCCAAGCAAAATGTATATGGCACTATAGCCTTTTGCTCGATGTCCTTACAAAAGATCCCTAGATTCCTCAAACTAGCTAGTTCTTCTTTTAAGGTATAAATATACAATAATTAAAAGTGATAAAGATTATGCGGTGGACTACTGTGCACGAAATTCTTGTCAATTTGAAATGCAAAATAAATAAAAGATTTACATAATTATATATGTATATATTGGAGATAACATTGGAAAGCCAAAAAAAGGGGCTTCAACGTGATTCTGATCGTTCAAAATTTTAAGCATATATATCTTACCAAACACTTGGATTGAGCTTAACCTATGTTGAAAATCATTTTAATAGCACAATAGTCTTCTTAACGGATTCATTAAGTTTACAAAGCTATCCCTAAAATCCATAAATTAGCTTATTCATTAGGCAAAGAAACAAGATTATGGATTCATTAAGTCATCAAAATGATGCTGTGGCCCTTTAATTTGGAAGAGCTACCACTATTCTTTGTTTTTGTTCTTAAATATTTATGCAGTAAATCGAATATACAAAAATTTGCAAAGAAAAACGTACATGTGGTAGGGCAGTGGCGGTGGCTTCACATGCAGATGCAGTTCATATAGTTTGTAAAATGACAAATGATTAAATTATTTTGACTACCTCTATCCTATGAATATGATTCAGAAATAACAAAACCTTGTTTTTTTTTTGTTTCTTTTTGTTCTTTTAAGTTAAATGTTGATGTGGCAATGGATAAGATTATTTTTTTAAAGTTAAGTTGATTTGATTTTACACTTATATGATGAAAAATCTATTATATCTTTATTAATTTTGCTAAAATTATTATTTAAATATTGTATTTAATGCATAATATTGAATTTTATTTTTTTCTCTAAAAAACTTTTATTTCATGTAATTTTTTTTTTATAGTAACTGTAACTTAAAGCCTACAATACCTTAATATCAAATAAAACCCAGATTACATTATGTTGTAATTTGTAACAATTTAAGAGTTAAACTGAATACAACATTACGTAACTTAGTCACATCCTTAATTTTAAAAGCAATGATAAATGAACTAAACAATGATAAAATCATGACAATTTTTTTTCTTTAATAAAATTTAACAATTCTTTTGAAAAAGAAAAAAGTAAAATTATTAAAGATAAATCTACAAAATTCACTAAAAGACAAATTTTTTGGTATGGTTCTGTTCCTCTTATCATTTTTCTAATTTTAAATTTCAGTTTGGCTGCTGCGCTTGATGCAGGATTTTGGAGGTGGAATTTGATTCGAAATATGCAGTGAATTTGCTTACTAATCGATTTCGAGGTAAGGGTGCATTTGTTATTGTTTTTCAAATGGTGTTTTTGAATTTCCTTTAAAAAAAAATAAGAAGGATTAATTTTTGGTGAAAATGAAAACGCATTTAGTAATTTATTTTAAAACTAACATTAAAAAATGAAAAAGAGTAAAATAAGTTTGGTAGTTTATCTGAAAAACATAAATAGTAAAAATGTATTTGATACAATTTTTATGAAAATTGTTTTAGAATAGTTATATAATATGTATAAATTTTAAATTTATCTTTTTGTTAACTAGATATTTTTGAAAAAAATGAAAAAATAAGTAAAATAATTTAGTAATAAATATTAATATAAAATTATAAGTTTTTATATTATTACAAAGTTTTATTAAATAAAATATTATAGAATAATTTTGAGAACATCCATAATTATTTCAAAAAATTATTTATTATTTTATTTTAAAACATTTTTAAACAAAAATTATTGCATAAACATAACAAATTTACTGTGAATTTATCATTTTTAAACCACAGTTTTCATATTTGTATTTAATATCTCTTTGGGCCCATAATTTTTTAATGGTAAAAAACCACAAAAGTCACCAAAGTGCAGTCCCTGTACAATTAATGTATGCAAAATAGAAAACAAAATTAAGAGATTGCAAATATTGTGTTTTTTTGCATTTGTTAAGAAATTTAAAGAATAAAAATATTTCATTGTCCATAATTTCTCATTATGGCTACGAAACGTCCTGACCAACAGCATTTTTTATTTTATTATTTTTACAAAACGAAAAATGCTCAATAAAAGACAATATCAAACGCATCCTAAATTTACTTTATAAATCCATCAATTTGTGATATGGTTGGAAGATTTCTCATCTTTTATTTTAGACGCATTTTAAGTTTGTTTCTCTTTTGAATAAATTTAATAGAAGAAAAAAAGTCTAGCAATAAAAATTAGAGATATTAAGAATTTAAAGTCATCCTCTGAAGTTGGGAAAAAATTTAATCAATTTTCTTTTGATTTTTTTAAATTAAGAATCCTTGCTTACAGAGATTTACTAATAATAATAATAAAAGAGTACAATAAGAAGAAGGGTCGCAAAACAAGTCGAAATAAATAATTTGTGAATCAAATTAAATTAATTTGCAAATTAAAATTATGAGTTGGGCTGTCGCCGTACGACAATTTCGAAATAAAAAGTCGCGTAGACACTGCATTGTAATCATTTTTATTTTAAAGAAAAGGCTAACTCATTATCAAGCTATTGAGCTCCCCATGTGATGTGACAAACGGCCAAACCTTTGAAGCATGTTGCACTCCACGTGTCCCTGCATGTGGAAACAAGGCACGCAAATGGCACCCTTGGCGAGCTGGCTAACCTGGTCTGCAAGGTACAGAAGCTGTATCGTAGCCAGCTCCGTTGTTCATGTTGCTAGTAATCATTGGCTTGAGAAGAACCCAAACCTGATTGTTCATTATGGCTTTGAAATACTGCTCTGTCGTTGCTTTCATCTTCCACCACCTAATTGGAATCGGTTAAACTTTCAATGATATATAAAAATTTAAATTATATAATTCAAATTATAAATTTATAACAATAGCTTAGAAATTCATATAGAATACTCAGGTCTAAAATTTATTTATGTAAATGAAAAATTAAGTTTCAATATTAAAACGAATACATAAAATATATTAATTTAACATAAAATATTTTTATTGTAGGTAAATCATCATCAATAAGATTAATACCTTGTTCAGTCTTTTATCCTATATATAAGTATTATCAATAATATTAACAAGTAAACCTAATTTTAATAAGCAATCATTAAGTTCAAGTCATTAAAACGGAACAAGTAAAATTAATTAAATTAAAATAAAATATTATTAATATTAAACTTAAAAATTATAAAATTTCTACTTTTTAAAAGTATATGATTCGTGGGTGGGTGGGTAGGTGGGTAAGTGGAGCAGCTGGCAATAGCAGAGTACAAGTAATTAATCCTTTATTCTTAATTTCTCCAGGACAGCAGCTGGCAATTACCATTTGAATAGTATTATTGGCGATTCCCTCAGAGTAATATATCCTTGCAGGCATTAGTGCCATTGTCCAGTTCTTTAACTTTATGGATAAACTTCAATGAGGACTTCAAACCAAACATAGTTGTTATTTTGCAGTGGGTAAAACCAGCATCCAAGAATAGAGTTTTCCATTCTTTATCAGTTCTCTCTTTTCCATCAACAGAAACGCTCATCAAAGCGTCACACAAGAGCTTGCTTCAGTTACTTGATCCTCATCTTCCTTTTATTAATTACAATATCCATGATTAGTACCTTTCCTCTCTGACCATGCATTGCCTGCAATAGCTTCTCTGCATTTCGTCAGTATCTTCAAGCTATCCTCATCACAAAATGCATGAAAAAACAACTGCGCGCATGCCTATCATTCATTTATTTAATATCATTGGGTGTGGACTCATGCTTTTACACCTATAAATGGCCTTTACAATGCTGTAAATGGTGAGTCCCTCATTTTATAGTGTGCCGACGTCCATACTTGGGGATGCTCAAATCTAAATGTTCGCTCAGAATTTTGATGTAAAATCACCCTTTTAATATAGATGGGTTTCAATATCAGGACTAAACTAAAAGATTAAAAAAACTCACGCTGTAATGTAATATATTTTACCCTCTAATGTGTTGGAATTTTTTTTTTTTTTTATCTTTTAATTTGTTCCAAACCATATTAAAGTTGGTAAACCCTAATTGGACTTGGACTCTATATATCTGTAATTAAATTAATAGATAATAATATATTGAAGCTTGAAAAAAAAAATTGCCCAACTTGAAGAAATAGGTGTCTGCCGGAGGGATAAATTGAAACATATCACCTGCTACGTATTTTAAATTCTCAGTTTGAGGCACGTTAGCGACAGCGTGTGGGAGGTCAAGTACTGTGCATTCGATGCCGGGAATGCTTCAGATATGATTTTGGAAAATCTACCATTTCCACCTCCAACATCGACCATGGAACCCAACCCTTCAAAGATTGTCCTGCGGCAGTCTTCGACAATGAAGGTTGCCAGTTCGGAATCATTTACCATTGCTTGATTGAACCGCTGGCTTACTCTAGGGTTTTGATTCATAATCTCCCAATACTTCATTTCGCGGACAGTTTCCCATTCTGAGACATCATTCCCCTTTGAACCATTGACTTATAAAATGGAGACGAAAGATATTATCTGGGTCAAGAATTCCTGAAACAAGTGGTGACAAGCAGTAGGAATTACCTTTGATGCGCAGTGTAGAAATAGCCAAATAGGAGTGAGGCCATAATCTTCTTCTTTTTCCCCATCCAACTTCGGTTTTGGAAAACAAGCCCATATGAACTAACAGACGCATGAAACGGAATGGATTACTAGTTTTTGTAGGCTTTCCGTCCGTGGCTGTGAATTAAATCCGCTATGCCTAGCTCAACTGCACCCTTCAGTGACATCGGACTTAAATTATTAAGGAATAGCCTAGTATTTGACCGTGACCTTCAAACAACTCTTTTACACTTACCCCATCTTCATTTTCAATGGGATTCACGACTTCAATTGATCTCTCGTTTACTTCTCCCATTACTTCTTAAAACTAAGACTTATAGATAGCTCTATACATCTCCCTTGAATTGCATTTATATATATACTCATCTATCGTAAGGCAAATTTAAATGTCAACATAGTTATACAAATAAATAGTTACAATTAGCAAAGCTAATTTGACATTATTAACAGTTACAAAAATTTCAAAATTAAGAGCATGAAAAGACTGAGATGCATTTTTTTTCATAGAAAAAAAAAAAAAAAGAAAGTAGAGGTTCGTGAAACTTCAAATCAACTTTTTAAACTCATAACTCCTCCAACGTTCAAAATTTTTAGTGTTAATTAAATAAACTTGCTTAAAAACTATTTGGACAACCGCTTAGAGGCAAATTGAAGTATCTTTTGTTTTATTGCATATTATTTATTAATTGCCTGAATGTTTGGGTCTTTTCATATGATTTTTTAAAAAAACATAAACTTGACAACTATATTTTTTTAAATAAAAATTTAAAGTTTTGAGTTCCATAATCAGGCACCCATTCAGGCAAAAAAAAATGGGTTCTGTAGCATGACTCAGTTTGTAGCATGAGTCGTGATTTTAACAAAAGCTTTAATTTAACTAAAAATAAAGTTACAAAATTTTGAAAAATATAATGAAAAGACTAAATTAAATATACATTAGATTGTATTTGGAAGACTAATAAATTAAATATACAACAAATAGTATGTGCAAGAGAAAACAAATAATTAACTAAAAAAAAAGCATCTTTTATTTTATTGCAATTTAGTCATTAACTACTTGGACATTTTTTCATACGTTTTTTTTTAAAAAAAAAAAGTTCACAGCTACATTTAGAAAAAATGATATTTTGAGAAAAAATTTAAAGTCATCATACTTATGATTTTAACAATGCGACTTTAATTTAGCTAAAAAATAAAGTTACAAAATTTTGACGAAAAAAAATTGAAAAGATTATATTAATATATAATAGATAGCATGTGGAAGAATACTAAATTGAATATACAACAGATGGAACGTGCAAGGGAAAACAAATAATTTACATCCCCCAACACAAAAAAAAAAAACTCCATATTGCAGAAACAAATTAGTTAGTGGGTGCAGATTGGTGCTATTTGAGCTTTGCAATTACAAATAATTTTATTCTTAAACTTTGCAACCCAAAACATTTTTTTTGAACTTATAAACGAGTCTAAAAGCTGCTCAAAAGTGATGTAGGACAATATATCTAGCACCCTTTTTCGAATATAGATTTTTTTTTTTAATTACATGAGACTATTTATCAAACTACAACTCATATTATATGAGATTATAATTGATATTTACATATCAGACTATTACTGGGACCAATATAAATTTTTTCTTTTAAAAACATGATAGGAAGAAAATTAGAGGAATTTTATTATAGAAAGAAAAAAGAGCAAAACTGACACTTCATTTAGTAGACTAAAGATGCTTTAACCATAACAGTTAGGCTCGGGTTTGATATACATTCCATGGACATTGATTATATATATATATATATAAATTTGTATATTTAAAGATGAATGGAGACTAAGACCCATTCGGAGTTCTCATTTCTTAGAATTCTCTCTTCTTCTCTCCCTTCTCTTCTTTCTTTCTCTCTCTGGGAAACGAGGAACAGGACTTCAAGGAATTATTTCCTGTCTTGTGATTTTCCCTTTTCTATCTTTTCTAAGGAAATTTGGAGAAAGACATCAAGGATCTAATCCTGTCTTTCTAATTTTCCTTTTTAAAATTCAATTCAAAGCCTTTAATTAAATGTAAGCATTTAATTTGTAATTTATTTTAAAGCAATTAAAGTTTGTAATTAATTTAAAGTTCTGCAATTTACTTTTATGCACTTTAAATTTCAGCAATTTACTTTTAAAGCAATTTAATTTTCTGCAATTTCTTTGCTTGGGTTTGAATTCTTTCTTTTTAGAGAATTGTTTTTTATAAGGCTTCGAAGGTTTCTTATAAAAAGGTTCTCTAAATTTATGGAAGGATTTCTTTACATTTTTCACAAGTTTTACAAAATTCATGTGTCTTTGAATATGATAGGCCAATAAAATCGACACTGTAAAATTTTAGCAGTAGTTTTTTCTTGAAGAAAAGTGTCCACCACATGCTTTAGAATGACAAAAATTAATGACACTACTTACCTCATTATCAGGAATACATTGCCGAAAAATTTGATATGGGCAATATTTGAACAAGTAAGGGTCATCCCAATAAAATTTTTTTACTTCAACAAAAAATTTCTTTTTCTCTTGAGCATTCCATTGCAAAGGAATTTTACCTGTAACAAGGAAATTAACAATGTTAGCATACCATGGCATTGAAGTAATAGAAAATAAAAATTCATCAGGGAAAGAATCATTGATGGGTGTTATATCAGTGCAGAATTCGGATGTGAGTCTTGATAAATGATCAGCAACAATATTTTTAGCACCCTTTTTATCTTTGATGGTAAGGTCAAATTCTTGAAGTAACAAAATCCAACGAATTAATCTCGATTTGGCATCCTGTTTACTCATCAAATATCTCACAAAGAAATGGTCGTAAACACAACAGATTTAGAGCCAAGTAAATGTTAGCCTATATGGCTATAAATATTGATTTTGATGATAACAAACAACATGTGTTGATTAAAGAAAATTGATTTAAAAATAAAGTTTTATATATTGTGTTTTTAAAACAAGAAAATAAATTATTATTCTTCAAAGAACTAAAATGAAAGAATTTATCTTTATGCAAAAATATTATTTTTGAATTTCATTTGGACTTATTTGAAAATATTTAAATATTATGGGCCATTCTAATTATTTTTCAGTTGTAGAATAATTTATTTGAGCACTATCCAAAGTCTTACTTGCATAATAAATCACAAAAGGCTTACCATTCCTTCTTTGTCCTAAAAACAACACCAACAGCAAAATCATTTGCATCACACATTAATTCAAAAAGTAAAGACCAATCAGGAGATTGCATAATTCATCTACTCTTTAAGAGAGTTTTCATTGTATTTTCATTTCCTCATTCAAATTGTGAGTGTTTGATGTTAAAAGACAAATTATTTTCTCAAAAGATTTTTGGCAATCATCATTCCATTCAAAAGGTGCATCTTTTAATAAGAGATTACAAAGTGGTTTAGATATGGCACTAAAGTTTTTATAACCCTCTTACTTGCATAAAAATCACAAAAGGCATGTCCTAAAAAAATCACTTGCGCACATCTCTAATCAGAGATTGCATAATAGATGCAGATGTTAAAAGACAAATTTTTTCTCAAAAGATTTTGGTCATCATTCCATTCAAAAGGTGCATCTTTTAATAAGAGATTACAAAGTGGTTTAGATATGGCAAAAGTTTAGATATGACTTCAATTTTTGCTTTGTCAACTTCAATTCTTTTAACAGAAACAACATGACCCAAGACAACTCCATAAGTAACCATATAGTGACATTTTTCCCAATTCAACACGAGTTCTTTTTCAACACATCTTTTTAAAACTTTCTCCAAATTCAACACAGTCAAATCATCCATAAAGACCTCTAAACAATATTCAATCATATCACAAAAAATACTTAGCATACATCTTTGAAATGTTGCAGGGGTATTACAAAGCCCAAATGACATTCTTTTAAATGCAAATGTTCCAAAAAAAACACGTAAATGTGGTCTTTTCTTGGTCTTCAAGTGTTATAGGAATTTGATAATAACCTGAATATCCATCTAAAAGGCAGTAGTATGGATGTCCAGCTACTCTTTTTAGGATTTGGTCAAGGAATGGTAATGGAAAATGATCTTTTCTAGTTGCTTCATTTAAGTTTCTATAATCAATGAACATGTGCCAACTAGATGTAATTCGTGTTGGAATTAATTCACCTTTTTCATTTTTAACAACAGTGATTCCAGATTTTTTAGGCACTACTTGTGTAGGACTTACCCACTTGCTATAAAAAATAGAGTAGATAATTCCTACATCAAGCAATTTAAGGACTTTTGTTTTGACTACCTCTTTCATGTGTGGGTTTAATCTTCTTTGAGGTTGTTGACATGCTTTAGAATTTTCTTCCAAATTAATTCTATGTATACAGATTAAGGGATTAATGCCTTTAATATCATTTAAAGTCCATCCAATTGCATTTTGATGCTTTTTAAGAACAATTAGTAACTTACCTTCTTGGTCACTTGTTAAAGTAGAAGAAATCACCACAGGATAAGTTTGTTTTTCTCTAAGAAAGACATACTTCAATCCTTCAGGCAAAGGTTTCAATTACAATTTAGGTGCTTCTGGTTGTTTTGTCTTTTCAATACTTCCAAACTCCTCAAATTTTGGCTTATCATCATAATTTTGTGAAGTCTGCATAGAATCAAGCAACAGATTTATATTAAAAATATCAAGTTCAAGTTGCTTATTTAACTCAATTGAATTAATTAAACAAACATTAGAGAGTTCAGAAAAATCCCTTTTTTGAATATTTTCCTCAATATAAGATTCAAGCAATTCCTTTTAATCATTAGTATCATCTTCATTCTCATTTTCTTCACTAGGTTGCCTGCACATGTTGAAAACATTCAATTCCAAAGTCATATTTCCAAAGGATAAATTCATTAAACCATTTCTACAATTAATCAAAGCATTAGCAGTTACTAAAAATGGTCGACTTAAAATTACAGGAATTTGTTTGTAATTATTCACAACAGGTTCAGTTTCCAAGACAATGAAATCCACAGGATATATGAATTTATCAACTTGTACTAAAACATCTTCCACTATTCCTTTTGGTACTTTAATTGATCTATCGGCAAGCAAAAGTGTAGTTGAAGTTGATTTTATCTCACCAAGATTAAGTTGAAGATAAACTGAATATGGAAGTAAATTAACACTAGCACCAAGATCTAGTAAAGCATGCTCAATTCTGTGATCACCAATAATACAAGAAATGGTAGGACAATCAGGATCTTTATATTTCTACTTATTATTAGTAGACAGATTGTACTTACCTGTTCGGCCAAGAAAAAACTCTTTTTTACCTTCAATTTCCTCTTAACAGTGCACAAGTCCTTTAAAAATTTAGCATATGAAGGTACCTGCTTGATTGCATCTAATAGAGGTATGTTAACTTTCACTTGCTTAAAGATTTCATAAATTTCAGAAGAATGATTTGATTTCCTTGGTTTATTCAATACATGTGGAAATGGTGGTTCAAGTGGAACACTAGTTATTTCTTCATTAGGTATAAGTTCATTTAGTCCTTCTTTATCCTTTGAATTTTCATCATTTTCACAAGGTTTATTCAATCTTTGTTCAATCTTAGGATTTGGTTGTGATTAGGCTGGAAATTTTCCTTTTTCTTGAATGGTAAGTGCAGAAATTTGGACTTGTAATGTTTTTTGTAAGGTTTGGTAGAACACTCACCCTTACAATCTTTGGGAGTGGAAGTTTTCAAAAAAGGTAATTTTCCTTTTTCTGTAAATTTCTTTGTATTTTCCGGGTGGTCCCCTGGACACAAGTAAGAGCGCACATGTCTCTTCACCCAATTTTTTATATTTTGTAATAGTCCTCTGTATTTCCTCCGTATAAAGACGTAAGTAAAGATGTATGAAGCTACAGTAAAGACGATGTAAAGACATAAGAAAAGGAAAATTACCTTTTTTTTTTTTTTACAATAGTAAACATATTATTTACTATGCTTTACTGGAGGAAAAATTCCGAGGCAGTCGTCTTCATTTTCGTCTCCAAGAGAAATAAAAGGCTCTTCTTCATCATCATTTGACGAGTTGGCGGCAGACGTCTCTGATCTTAAAGCAAGAAGCTGTTGCATAACTTTGAAATACTCATCTTCAGTTTTGGCACTGGCCAAGAGTGATTGGGCTTTGGATTTCTGAGAAAGAAATGTCTGTTGGGCTTTAGTGTGCTTTGGGGTTGGTTCAAGGAAACCTTTTGAACAGAGCCAGTTACAAATTAGAGTGTCATTTAACTTTGTCTGTTCATCAAATTTTAACCACCACTTGACTTTAAATGTTCTTTGTAAGATAAATTGGGTTTCATAGGTATGATACCTAAGGTTCCACATCCAAACCCATGGAAGGAAGAAATTTGTACAGAAGCAAAGAAATGGAGGAAACCTTTTCTCTGCGTCAAAAGGGATATAATGGGCTTTAAAGAAGCCACATTTTAAATATATATATATATATATATATATAATATTTCAGATTTGCCATCCGTATAAATAATGCATTGATAATATATTGTAAATAAACTACCGTCTATTTTGGGATATTACATTCCATGGACATTATCCCGTTACAAAAATAATCTTACTGTAAATTAATATGTAGGACAATTTAGTGTAAAAAAAGTAACTATCAATTAAAAAAAGTGCAAATACTAAAGTCCACGGGCATTTCTTGCCTACCTTAATTAATAAAATTCTTCTAATCGAAATAAAAAATAAAATAAACGGTATCCAAATATTTTAATATTATTAGTATACTACATTGTTTAAATTATTTATATTATATTTGTATTTATTAGAAAATTTTAAAGTTAAATAGTATTATAGTAAAAAAAGTTGCCTTGATATCTCTTAATCATAAATTTATGGGTTTGGTAAATGACTATAGAATTTGTCATAAAACTCTTCTGTCTCCTAGTAAAATAAATTTTGTCTATATTTTAATTTAATCAAACATCAAGAGTAGCTGAAGAAATAACATTATTTCGAAGTGAGAATCCATTAGGGGAGACGCATCTTGGGTTGGGTTTGGTCGTAATTCACTTATTTATGCGAATAAGTGGGAGTCTGGCCCAAAGGTTTGTGTCTATTGGACTTAAAGGGGATAAATCCATATTTGTACTCATATTTAGACAATAGCTACGTTTTTTTTTTTTTTTTTAATGACTAAACCTATTGGCGCCCCTTCATTATCCTATTAAAACCCCGTTCCAAGTAAAATTACATTTAAAGACAAATGGAAATTAAACACACTTATAATTTTCAATAATTTACTTGCAGTCATAATCTATCCTTTTTTTTTTTTGGTCTTTTACTTCATTTTTATCTAACCAAAATAAAGTGTACAAATTAGAATAATAAATTGTTTTTTTCCTATTTCTTATTGATTGAATATTTTTCTACTTAAGTTTGAAATTATAATTTAAAATATGTGTGATTTAAGTGAATGATTGACATTAAAAAATCCATCATGGAGAAAACTCTTTAATTTGAATGGAAGGTAACAACAAGATTGCAAAAATAAAGAAAAATAACAGAATGCTAGTTTGAGTTTAAAAAGATAAATTAAAAACTAGAAGGGTGTAAAAAAGAGGACATTTTCAGAAATAATTTAAAAATAATTGAAAAGAAAAGATTTTTATGAGGAGATTGGAGGGATACCGTTAGTCCAATTCTTTCTGGAGGGGTGCCAACTATCTAGAGATTTTAATTTTTCAACTACGAATTATACATTAAGGAAAGTTTCGGAGTGAGTTAGCACAATTGGATTGCAATTGGTGTATAAAATTGCAACAGTCCCAACCTATTAACCTAATAATGGAGAAGATATTGAACGATGATAAGTCAATTCACAAATAATAAAGTCATGAGCCGGATTTGATATATAACCTATTAGTGGGAGAAGATCTTGGCTAATTTATAAGTCTTGAGTTCTCAAAATTAAATAGACACGTTTTAGGTTACAATGCCAAATAATAATAATAACAATAATAATAATAATAATAATAATAATAATAACAATAATAATGGGCTCTTTATCCAAAATAAATATTATCTAAGTGAATTGGATTATTGGCACACCATTATTAATATTCTAAAACCCTTGTTATATTATAATTACATACAATGACAAATAGAAAATAAGATTAACCTCACTTTTTTTTTCTCTCTCTTCAATTATTATTATTTTTATTATTTTAACGGGAACAAACAACAATAAACTCATTCGTCCTTGTCTAGAATTGAAAGAAACTACATGATAACCGCAATTGAAAAGCATGATAAAAAAAAATAATATCCTTATTTAGATAATGTTACAGTAGATCAAAAACAACAAAAATCAGATACCGAAGAGTATTTTTAAATTATTAATCCAAAATAAAATCTAAACATTATGAACGTTAAAAAAAAAGAAAATACATAGCAATTTTTTTACTCTGTTACAACAATCCAAACCGGGAAAAAAAACAAAACAAAGGAAAACAAGTAAAAATCAAATTTGCAAAAGTTGAAATGTGGATGACAAATTCATGAAGCAGCAGCTTAAGGAAAGCACAGTTGTAGACGCAACGGTGGAGGCACGGGCTGGTGGCATTCAAGTATTCAACGATGAGGAATTGGGACAATTGGATTTCGGGGTTACGGTTTGGGTGAGAAAATGAGGACTGAAGGGTTTGCACTTGGGCTAGGATTTGAGTTAATAACATATATGTGTATTAATGCTCTGGTGTGTACGATAATAATAATAATAATGAATTTTCACCTATCAAATAATGCCACATGGGATTTCTAAATTAAAATTAAATTTGTTCAGTTTTTCGGTTTGGTTTTTGAATTTAAAATTTAGAATTAAAAACTGAATCAAAATATACGGTTTTATACTGAACTAAATAATTCAATTCTTTCAACCAAAAAAAACAAAATTAGGACCAAAAAAAACAGAATTAGGACCGAAAAAAACTGAACCAAACCAATTATTTTTCGATTTCAGTTCGATTTGTACCCACGCCTAGATGCCACTCAATATGACAAGTTTTGCTTAAATTTTTCTTCCATCTCTTTTATCTTGCATGTACAGATATGGTTTTTTTTGTGTTCTTGATTATAAATCTAAAATTTACCAATCTCTCAATTTTTTTTTTTTTGGTTGTCCCATCTATACAATCGATTTATACAACTAAAAATATGAATCTTTTTTTTTTTTTAATCGGTCATTTTCATTTTTGGAAGCTAGTGTTTTTGAATTTTTAGAGAAAGAAAGTTTAGAGAAAAGAATATAGATATTAAGAATGCAAAACAATTTTATGAGTGAGGAAATACGAAATTTGAAAGATACAATTATGTTTAATTTTTAAAAAAAAAAGAGAGAGAGTTTTTTTTTTTAAAAATATTAATAGGAGTATAATTGAAAAATGGATTTTAAGAAGATTATAGAGGCATGCGCCGACGGCCCAACTCTATGCATAATACACGTGGTTTAGATTTGGAAGCCCAATAAAATATATCCACCACAAATCTCAAACTTATGTTGTATTGGACTCGTGTGGTAACAGTGCCACATCAAAAAACATCGACAAGCATTTTGCGTATACAAATTTGTACATGTAGCATCATTTTTGTATTATATATAAGCCCACATAATCAAATATGCCATCATCAACCAAACATCGTCTTACCATGCACCAAGACAGTGATCGAAGAATTTTATTTAGAAACAATTTAATAATAATTTCAGCAGCATGTTAATTAGTCACCTCGTCCTCATTTCAAAGGAGCAGGCAGCTAGCCATTAATCTTCCGCCAGTTGCTGAATGATGAAACCTTGACGCCATTTTTTATGATCAAATTTCAAAAGAAGCAGGAAAGCCTTAGAACTGATTTGGTATTCTGCCATTCAGAACCCCAAGATTCCAACGACCCAAACCTCGTTAAGTTTGAGAGCTCGGGTCAAGGTCAATGATATGGTGGCATATGTGCCCAAATTTCATCTTTGGAAGTTACACAAGCTTGACCAAGGTAATTAAAAATCAAAATTAAGATCACTTCTCTCACAGAATTTTAATATTGAAAACCTGCAACCACCCGCGACTGCCGATTATACTTAGTTTACGCAAGATTACGATGTTTGCGTTGCTCAATTTTGGAGGGGAGACCGCCACTTGCTCCCTGTCTAACTTTGTATTCCATTACTCTTGACTTCAAAACTAAACCAAAAAAGACTGTTAAATTTTGATCATTTGATTTGATGTATGTTATTGAGAATATAAAATCTACATTATTTATAAAAAGATAAAATATTAAAAGAATAACAAAATAAGGAAAGGAAAACATAGCTATATTGTTATTATTAACGACTTTGAAATTCACATTTAATATTACGTTTGGACCTACCAATTCTTCTTCTTCTTGTTATAAAATAATCTTTTAATAAAAACTATAACTTAAAATCTTAGGAAAATTTATGTTATATTACTAAGAATCAACAATCAGATATGCAAAAACATACTTGAATCCATAATAACCAATTACTCTATAGAACCGCGTGATTTACCTCTCAGATCAACACCTATCTCTCAACCAATGCCCTACAAACACCATCTTCAAACTACAATACAACATTAAATTAGAGTTAGATGGTGGTGTCAAGCCGAATATGATTATAATGGTGTTGGGTTAGATTCTTGAATGTAAGATATGCATTTACTAATATAAGAAACATAATACAAAAGTATTTATTAGAGAATGATTAATATAATTTAATAAAAGAAATACCAACTAGTTAAGTTAATTATTTTTTAATTATTTTTTTACTACATTTCGACCATATTATATATGCAATTAGAAAACTCTTAAATCAATTTTGTGATGTGATAGACTAGATATATGGGTCAAGCACAAACTGTATTTATTTTCAAATATTTAGAAAAAAAAAAATCAACCCCCACGATGGACGTGAAAATAAACTAAAAGATTTAATTCTACTTAAAAATAAGAGTAATTCTAAGATCCCAACATATGAGTCCCAATTAATGTGTTATTCATCAATTGAATAGTGGAATAGATTACGTTTGAGAAAGAAATTGAAGATTAATAATGAAGTGCCACATATCAATGAAAATTATATGATTAAAGATAATCACCAGAGGATACCCGACCTATAGCAGATACACTTGATAATCAAGTTAGTATGCGAAATATGTCATATTAAAGGCAGATAATTAGAGAAAATACACAAAACACCAATTATGTTAAATATCTCCATCTCCCAAAGAGAATATCTGATTTTGCAAAATCAAATAAGGAATATTTTACTTAAAAAGAGGGGCACAACTAACTGTCACACCTACAGAAAGCAAAAAGACAGCATACCAAAGACATTGGTCCTAAGCTGACATGCCAAAAACTGCCAAAACAACCTTTGCAGAGGAGTCCTGGACCACCTTGTAGTATGCACTATGTGTACAAAAGAACAAGCCATGCCAAACAACACC
The DNA here is from genome assembly GCA_030444775.1 of Atalantia buxifolia. Classification (NCBI taxonomy): domain Eukaryota; kingdom Viridiplantae; phylum Streptophyta; class Magnoliopsida; order Sapindales; family Rutaceae; genus Atalantia; species Atalantia buxifolia. Next base: position 12,293,139 of record CM059838.1, read on the forward strand.
CAACCTACTCTCGAAGCATGTTCTCAATGCTCCAAATGGTTATAAGAGCTAAAGGACAAGAATATTTTTTGGGCAAACTAATAAAAATTCTCTAGGAGGTAGGAGAGCCAGGCACCTTATGGCACTCTATAAAAAGGCGTTCAGGTTCTATTTTTCTCATTCATGATGAAATACACATACAATAAGTCTGACGCTTTCTTCAACCTCTAGTCATCCCTGTCATCAAGAGTTTGCTAACTCTTACCTTAAAATACTATGGAAAAAAAAAAACTAACTTCAGCATCAGAGTGTGGTCGCTGGCCACCGGCTCGACTCTACCCCAAACCTCTTTTCTCTATTTTATAAGTTAAACATAACCAATCAAGCCAACTCTCTCTTCACATCTAAGGTCCTGTTTGGGATTGAGGTTGAAACTCAATAAGCTGCTTATTTCATAATTTTTGATAAAAATAAGGTTTGGTAAATTTTGTAAAAGCAGCTTATTTCATAATTTTTTCCATTTCGTCAATAGCTTTTAAAAGCAGGTAGAGGGTTGCTTTTCATAAGTAGCTTATTCAATAAGCTACTACGATTTTTTAAAATATCTATTATAACCCTAGTATTTTAATAAAAAGACAATTATATCTTACTTATCCATAAACCCTAATATATAAATCATTAGATATTATTTTACCGCCACAATTTAGTTACCGCCATAACCAAGTACATTCTCTCCAATTTTGATCCAGTAAGTTCATATGCTAATTTCATAACTATGCTTTTAAAGTTTAATCTATATATTTATATTTCTGTTAATTAATTATTTCAAATTCGTTGACAATCTATTTTTAATGTAATTTTACATATTTAAGAAAAAATTATGTCTAAATAATTTATTAAACATAAAATAAAAAGTAATTAAAACGTATGCCTATTTTGGTCATTATATATTACAATATTACTTTCTTAATAAGATTTACCAAACGCATGTACTCTACTTTTCAAACTCACAAAGAATCGAATAAAGATGCTTTAATAAACACCAAGTTACTTTTTTAATCAGCAATTTATTTTATCTGCACAGCACAAGCAGCTTATTTCATCAGCCTCCGCAATCCCAAACTGGCCCTAAGCTTTTTGATAGCCCCACGTCTTTTATTCTTTCACAAGCTTTATCTAAAGCCAGATCCAGTAACACACCTCGAATGCGCGAGGCACCTCTGTTACCTTAATATAAATTTTATTGTATTTAACTAGGTTATTAGTTTCTTTTTTTCCTACATCCCAAAATTTAGTTAAAATAGAGTAATAAATAATATTTTAAAAATAAATATTTAGATGAAATTTAAATATTGAGATCAAAATAATGATAATTATCAAACCTAAACCAACTCTACGAATTTTTTCTCGTCAATTAAACCCCGCTTTCGGGGCAACTTTATTGAGTAAAAAATCTATTCTCTATGAATAATAGACCTTTAAATTGATTAATTAATTTATGGTGGACTCGTGACCCAAAGTTGATTCCACAATGGACAGGTGCTCAAAGAAATTGTAAGTCAATATCCTTTTCTTTGGTAGATTTCGTCATAAAATATATGGAAACTTGACCATTAGAAGTGTAATTATTACAGGACGCCTTTAGCGAAGTCTTGGCAGTTTCGTTGGCATTAAATTTCCAAAAACAAAATTTCAACATAATTTAGATGAAACGCAACTTAATTAACAAAGAATTTTCAGATTAAGCAATGATGAATGAAATTGATTTTAAGGAGTCTATATATTGACCTCATCTCAAACTTCTTTTCCACCTTTTTTAAGTCCAGGTAACACGTCCTCTCTATTTTCCTTCAATGCATATATACACCTTTCCATTTAAGCCTCCACACTTCCTTCACGCAAGTCCTCTAAAAGATAAAAAAAAAAATATCTCTTCCGTTATTCTCGTTATTATCACAATTTTTTTAAAAAAAATAAGTATATTAAAATAATCTATATATAAGTCCACTAGAATCTCTATTCAATATTAATTTTACCAAAAATAAAATAAAATAAACTAATTTGGTATATACAATTAAAATCTTATAAGTGAGTACCATTGTACTGATTTCGAATGGTAAGGTATCTTGAATTGGTTATATGAACTATTTTGGAATTGAATTTCATTTATATTAGAGTTCGAGAGTATTAATTTGGTTTTTATTTCATGTATTATTCACACGCAAAAATCAAAGCAAAAGGAGTTTTACTTTTAGATTCAAATTTCACATATTGGAAATTCAACTCATTAGTGTATTCAATTCTCCTGCACAAAGGCAGAGTCTAGCAAAGATTTGCTGAATTGTATCCACTTTTCCATGCTGATCAAGAAAATTTGCTTCACATCGCAACGACCATGTGAATGATTAACATCTCAAAAGCGTAATGATGATTTGTGTGTAGAAGAACTGTAGCTAATGCAAGTTTAGTCAAGGTGTATGGAAAATTTATCTTTTGAATTTCAAATTCCAAAATTTCGGCTAAATAAACCTAATTCCGTGGTGACTCAACTATGCCAGCATGAAACGTCATGACTACATCACTAAATTAGAGGCTCGTAATTAAGTTTTTTTTTTTTCACAATTGTTAAAAGGGTGGTGATATTTCTGCCTTTGAAATTGCATAAACACAACACTTAAACAAATAGTTTAATAAAATTCACATTATTTTTAATTATAATTTAAAAAAAGAAGAAATTTGAATAAAATCAACTAATTCCTCACTAACTATTTAAACTTATGGCACAAAAGCTCATGTTTTGGACAATTTGGTCAGTTTATGTTATGAGGTAAAATAGTCAAATTAAAATTATGTTACAACAACATTAGCAATCAACAATAGTCGAGAGACTTATGTAAAAAAAATGATCTAATTGATTAATTATTTAAATGTGTTCTTCATTTTGAATTTAAAAAATACTGGCTTTTTTTAATCAAACTTATTAATATTTGTCATCACCCTTTTTAAAACTATCTCAAGAAAATTATCATATCGACTATAAAATTATTTTTTGTGCTAGTTGATCTGTCAATATATAGAGTGACTGAAAGATGATGGATAGTGTGAATATATTATTGGCCCCCAAAAAACAAATTCAATTATTGAAGAAATGTTATGGGCTTATCTGCAGGAATCATCAACAGGCGATTATTTTTTCTTTGATTGATTGAAAAGGCTCAATCTAATTTGATATTATACTGTATTACTGTATACATGTCTTCACAAATTTTGATGTTTATTAATAATTGAAGTTTGTTTATTAAACTTGACAAATTGAAAGGGATTAGAAGCTATAAAAATATATGCTGTATCTGTATGTAAGTGTACTCTATATATATATAAGAAACGTACATAATGAGAGCCGATCGATACATATTTAAAGAACTCCAACAGTGTTGAGGATACATATTTTAATTGTCAATGTCGTTGGGCTAGGAAAAGAATTATATGAAGTTTAAAATATTTCTATATATCAATTTTGTTAGAATCGCGTAAATTGTTTTACAGTTTGAACTTGCTGGTCACAGCTAAATTTCTGGCTCCGCCACTATAATGATCATGAAGGCACATTTGAGCCCCTCCCTTCAACATTATCGTAACAGTAATACTTAGAAGGGACAAATAAAAGCTTAAAGCAGCTGCAAAGGGTTATAAAGATCATTAACAGAATCTATAATTTGAAAAATCATTAGCGTTTAGAGAAAGAACTAAAAAATTCAGTTCGAGAAATATCCCACTTGGTGTAATCAACACAAAGCAAATCCAGATTAGCGAAAGTATCTGCTACTCGGTTACTCTCATGACAAGTTGCTGAATTGCATCGAACTAATAAGGTGTTGGCAGTTAATCTATCTATTGCATACCTATTGCTAAACAAATTGACTACAAGCCTAAAGCCACTCTCAAGCCAAAGATTAGAGCTCCCACGAGCTGCCCCTTGCTCAATAACCACAACCGTTCATTTGCAATCTTATTATTAGAGCTGGCAAAATTTTACACGACCCAATTATCTGACACGAACATGACACAAATAAATAAGTATGAGTTGTTAAATTTAACACGATTAATAAATAAGTTGGGTTTGGGTCAATACGATTTTTTTCTGTGTCGGGTCAGGGTTAAAGTTTTTGACCCATTTACCCGATTAATGATCCGATTATATTTTCTATTTTAAAATAATTTGTAAGTTCTTGTTATCAAAACTCAAATATTAGAGATGATTTTCTCTTTTATTTTTATTTTTTAAAAAGATGAATATAAACATAATATTTTATTTATAAAATTTTATATACATTTAGAGCTTCAATAATGTAATTATGTAAATGTGTAAAATTTTGTTAGATATGTATATTTTATAATATATATATATATATATATATATATATATATATATATATATATATGCATATAATTTATTCTAAAGGAATTATAATGTCTTTTTGGGACCTTTTTGTGTATGACATTGAAAATCGCCTTAGAACCCACGTAAATGGCATTTAAAGCCATTTTGATTTTTATATACTTATAATCCATGGACCTTGCTTACCAGAGTAGGTGAGAGGCTAGTCTCACTCTAATTATAAAAGAAGGATTTTTATTAAATAATTGAACTTCAATTAACAATAAAAAAATCTCTCTATTTATAATAGGGCAAATTTATCTCTCTAAGTTAACTTAAAAGTGAAACTAAATTACAATTATACTATAAAAAAAACTAAAACACATACTATAATTAGTTCCAATTAAAAAAATAAAAAATATCAAAAGACTTAAAATCTGAAAATAATGTCGTACATCATAAATGAACTTCTCTAAATAAATATTCTCAAGTATGAAACCCTTGGAAAAAGAATGCTTGGATGTGTAGAAACAGTGAAAAAAAAAAGAGAAAGAGAGGACTGAAGAGAAAGAGAATCATAGACTTCACGTAAAGAATCAAAGGGAAAGGTTAAAAAAATAGATCCTGAAAATCCGGTAATGATATATCTTGTCGGCAAATTTTTGTTGATTATTGATTCCTAGTTAATTAGCTTAGCACCAAAGGATCCAGTAGAGTTAAAGATAGATTGAATCGAGTTAAAAGAGTGTGCACATCCACAACTTTTAGCTCAGTGGGGTCTATTTTTGTGTTTGTCCAAAGATTAGAGGCATGCTTCACGGACACTATCGTTTGTAGTGGCTGGAGGCTTCTGCGTTTTATTTTATGAGCAAAGATGTATGTTTATATGCAACAAGAGCCTGCAGTTCATATTGGTCATGTTAATTTGTCTCCATGCAAGAGTCGTATCTTTTAAGCTGCTTGAAAGCTTGACAAAGAAATCAGATTTTTGAACGGAACAACATTTTTTTTCTTTTTCATATTAACATGTTACAATTAAATGAGTATAGATATTTACTATTAAAAATTTATTAGAATCAATTTACATTAATTTTAGAGTTAAAAGAAATATGAAATCTCAGCATAGGGAGCTGAGACTCAATTTTGTGCCTAGGAGTAGCTTCATGTATAAGTGAGAATGCAGTCACCTATAACTCCTTATCTTAGAAAGGCCTCATTTTTTTAGAATTTCCTTAATACTTCTCTAATAAATAAAAATCTTTTTTCTAAATTATATATGGCAGGAAATAGGAAGGCCTATTGGACATTTCTCTAAGTAATAATTATCGTACAATTAAGAATTGTTCCTTTATAAAATCTATATTTGGTGACGTTAGTGTTATATAGATTTAATCAATAATATCTAATCATTAATCTATTCACTATTAGTTTTTCTGAGAAAAAAATTAAATTCTTTATTTTTTAAATTTCTTAAAAAATTTAATTATTTAACGTTAGAATCTTTGACTTTAAGTATTTTAGTATTCCTTTTAGTTTCTATTAAAAGCCTTATAATCTCAACAATTGAAAAAATTTCTTGCCCTTTTCTCTACAAAGAAAATTATTACATTCATTGGTTCATTTCAAAAAACAAAAAATTAGTTTCTTGAAACAAAAAGTCTATATCTATTATTTTATCATCAATTCATCATCTTAACTTTCCATATGCTACCATTCTAAATATTCTATTTGAAAATATTATTGTTTTTATTTGTGTGTCTATTTTTGTAATAGTTTTAATGAAAGTAAAAATAGATATCTTTTGACTTTTTTTTAAGTTTTATTTTTGAAATTTTTAGGACTTTTTCATTATTGTTGGAATTGAATAATTGAAGACAGAATGAATTTTAAGCCCTTTAATGTTTCCTTGAGTATTGAAATTGCAGAATAAAAAAAAGGCCTTATAAATTTTTTTTACCTATGGTCCCAAATACTCTAAAATCTGTCCTGCTTGCACCCTCAAAATTGAGTTTGATCTGGGTTAAGAGGCTTTTAATCCACATTGTGGAAAAAGATTCTAGACAGTCATATTTTCAAAATAAAGCTAAAATACATACAATATGTATAAAAAAAAAAAAATCAGTGCATTCATTATTTAATTTTGTCGGTGACCCTCAATTGAACAAATGATCTTCGTTGATATAAAATCTACATATGTAGTTAAGGAAGGAAGAACATTTTAGATTCTTATCGCATGGTTTATAAATGTGTTAGACAACAAGCTCTTGGTGGTAGAAACCACATGTAGAGCAGTGTGGACAAATGCCCCTGCTATGTGTAATTTTTTTAAGAGAATTACTTTTGAATTGCAACCACATTTTTATTTTAATTTCCCGATTAATTTTTTTCCCCCAAAGTGTTTGAATAAAATACAAAAAATTAGGAACAAAATCACATTTTGATCACCAAAATTATTTTAAAAGGGTAGATTAGGCGCAAAATTAAATGAAAATACTAAAATAAATACCAAATTCATTTTAAAGGAAATTATATCTACTCCCACTGCTTCAAAATTCTGGCTCTGCCACTACCTGCATGACCATTCCATTAAAATAGTAGCTATTTTCTTGTTTATATATATATCAATTTGGTCCAAAAACCTATATCTTATTAAAGTCCATGAAAGTTATTACACTATCTGGTATAATATTATAATACATTATACTATTAAATTGTATAGTGTAAAAACTTTCCTAAACTTTAACAAAATTTAGGATCCTACATTGGATAATTTCTCTACATATATATGGATGCATCTAGTCTAGAATCCTAGATTTTTTTTTTTTTTAAGTTCAAGATCTTGAATTGGATAATTTCTCTACATATATACGGATGCTCATTTAGTTTAGGATCTTAAAATTTTTTTAAAGTCCGAAAAACCTATTACACCATATAGTGTAATAGTGTAATAGGGTCCTGAATTGAAAAATTAGTTTTATTTGTATAATGCTTATCTATTTCGGCATCTTAAACTTTATTAAAATATGAAAAAGTTAATAGTATAATTATTTTATACTATTACACCATATAATGTATTAATTTTTTCAGATTTTAACAAAGGTAAAATTTTGGACCGGATAATTTTTAATATGTGTGTATATGTCTGTGTGTGTGTGTATATATATATATATATGATGTGAAAGGAGTAACGCGGTATATGACGTGTGCTGACATGTCATCGAGTAGATGACACAAATTTGAATAATAAAAAAAGAGTTTATAAGTGTCATAAGGGGTGTTGGTGTGATTTCTAATCCAAACGAACAACCGCAGGAAAGATAAAGGCTAGATATTTTAACTTCCAATATACTTTTGAAAGGGAAATTAGATAAAATTAGAAAATGAAATTAATAAAGAGTAATGATATTTGGCCGAAAGAGTAACAGGGGGATAGATTTACATAATAACACTGAAGCACCAAAACGGCACCCTGTGCATGCACAGTAACGTCTCCATGAAAATTTGCTTAGATATCATTATTCATTAATGAATTGTGAGAAAATTTAAAAAGAGTACTTGATTAAAAATATCACATCCTACATTATTATTATTATTATTAGACAAGATAATAATATATTTGGATTTGCCCACCTTTTTTACCTTTTAAAAAATATGTGTTAATTGTTATGAATGAAAGATAGTTACGTGAAATTCAAAATAGACAATATCTAATAATTTTAAAAAAATATTTACAGTGAGTCGATAATTACGCATTTGCGTGGAATATATGCAAGAATATTTGATGATTTTTTACTAAACTTAGACTGGTGAATTAATGTCGACCAGTCAAAACCTGATGCAATAAAGATATTGCACTTTTCATTTTAAATCCCAATTGAAACAAATTCTTCTTCTTCAACATTATATACATATATCTCTTAGTCCAAAATTCCCTCAACTTCTCAGTTGAAATTATGTCAAAATGATGAATAAACCTACATTAATATAATAATATTTATTTAGTAATGGATCTTTCAATCCGCAGCTTAAATTGAATTTAATTTTGTACACCTCATTATGGAGCCGTAAGAATATAGGTTCACCTGTAAGCATAAGTTATTGTCTAATGGAAGTTAAACTACATTAAGCATATTTTATTATATTTAGTTAATTACATTTTTGATTATTTCCTTTTTCTCTCTTTTCTATCGTTTTCCAATTCTTTTAGGTATTGACCAAATGCTCTGTTCCCTTTTTCCCTTTCCCCTAATGTCACCCTCTCAACATGTCAAAATATTTTATTAGAATTTTGTATATTAGTACATATGGGTCAAATTTCATTAAAATTTTAAACCCAAACAAATTCTTTGAAATCTAATGATGTCTGAGTATAATAATACACATATAATAATAACACTATTCTAGGATTCTCTTCATTTGTGAGTCCCAACTTTTATGCGTGTCATTGTCTTAAACCCCACCACTAATTACTCTCTATCTCCATAGCCAAACAAATGCCGAAGGTAGAAAAGAAAGAAAGGAGGAAAAAAATTCCTAAAAGACAAAAACCAAACCACCTTTAAGAAATCAACAACCTTAAGTGTGCAAGCACATATTAAGTCTTGAATATAAACCATCTCAAGGTTGAAATTCAAGGGATTCTCTGAAGAGAGATGGGTTTAAGGAGCTACCATGTAGAAGATAACAATTTGTGCAGCTTTCAAGCTCCAACTTTCATTGAATGGCTCAAACCATCTTCATCTCCTGCTCCTCCCCCTCCTTCTTCTTCTTCTTCTTATAGTTCATATGTGACTCAACAAGCTCAGTTGACAAATCCCATGATGACCATCTTAAAATTCCCACCTGTTTATCACCAACAAAAGCAACAGCAGCAACCGGAGAATTTTGACGAGGGGGTTCGATGTTTGCCACTTCTTAGTAGGTTTAAAGAGAAGAAAGCTTTGAAGGAAGAAGAAGAAGATATGCAAGTGCAGGAGACTAATCTTGGTGTTAAACAAGAAAAGATTGAAAAAGTTACTGTGGCCTTGCACATCGGATTGCCTAACACCGGAGATTCTGATGCTGAGAGTAAGGATTTTGATACTAAGCAAGAAGAAATGATCAGTAGGAAAAGCTTTCATGGATGCTCTTTGAACAAAGATTCTAGGTTTTGGATCCCAACTCCTGCACAGATCCTCGTCGGTCCGATGCAATTTGCTTGCTCCATATGTAGTAAGACCTTCAATAGGTACAATAACATGCAGGTTAGTTAAATTATTAATTCTCTTCTTGATTTCTAGAACCCTTGATTGCTTTTCATTTACTTACCAATATTCTTTTATCTTGTGGTGCATCATAAATTTTCTTGAGATGTTATAGCCCTTCTTGTGTTTTTTGGATTTCTTTATAAATAAAATTACAATTCCGATAATTAAGGAAAATGTTCGACAAGCTAAGTTTATTTACTGTTAAATGTTAATGCATATATATTTTCTTTTCTTTTTTCTTTAATCCTGTTTCATTGCTTCTTTGATTCATATATTCACTAAGTATGAACTATTTTCCTATTGAAGGCCAAGAGGCCGTGTGAAAGCCCCATAAGAAATCTAGATTAAATTTGACTTCTAAGCAAGAGTTCAAACAAATATCAAAATGAAAGGATCCTAACATTTGAGTCTGACTTGAGTCCTAATGCTATGTATCACTTATTTATAGGATGATGAATTTCATCTGCATACAAAATTACTTAATCACTATTGAATGAATAAATGCTATATCAGTTGATAATCAAATTGAGACTTAAAATGTTGGGATAACTTACATTATTCTAATATATATATATATATATATATATCACAACGCTACAAATGGTTACCAAGCATAATTATAACAATTTCTAAGTGTATAACCTTTAACATGCCTCGAGATCATATAATAGTTTAAAGGCTTTCACGTTGAGAGTTGCATATTACAAAATTTCAAGATCATTCTAAAATATGAGGCTAGTGGTGATTATATAAATAAAATAAAACAATATATAACTTTGGCAAATGAAAGCACAGGGTTATGACACTTCGAAGCTCCTCTCTGATCTCTCTTTAGGATTTGAGCATCCTATCCTCTAATTTGTTAATATGATAACATTCCCTTTGCCTTTAGTAGTGTAAAGATTCGATAATTGGTAGTCTAAATCCCGTTTCTTTTGGCAATCGTCCTTCATTGCCTCCCTTTAGGGTGAAAAGCTAACGAGGAAAGAAAGTAATTAAATTGGGGTTGGAGGAGAATTTAAAAGATTATACAAACGATAGTGAGGGAAGTTAGTAATGATGAATGAGGCCAATATAAGGCTCAGTTGAAGTTTTATATATGACTTTGGATACTCTTTCTCCAATTAATAATTCTCAACTTTTTATTACTTTTGTCATTGCTGCTCCACATCTTAAGAAAACCAAGCTTAATTAGTAGTCAGTTTTTGAATGATACATTAAACATTCTGAATTACTTTACCTCTTTACCAAGTTATATATTCTCCGGAATATGCCCATCTTTTGTTTCATAACACTCTTCAATTATCATTTAATTTCATGAATAATATTTTATGAATTATGAGTAACCCTTTTGTCAAATTCTAACGTTTGATTAAAGTTTTATTAATTAAAGAGTAGTGCTCCTTAAATCCTAGAGTTTGAGTTAAGGATTCAAATCCTCTCTTAATCTTTTTTTTTTTTATTTTATAGAAGATTAATACGCATGACATTTAAGTCTTTTAAGGGCTAGGATTTGATTTACTTTTTATTTTCGTTTTAAATACCAAAACTAATGATTTTGTGACCAACAGAAAATCCTAATACTAGTCAATGTTAACTCTAAATCAATCATCTAACTCTCCCACTTTCTTCCTCAGACCCCCTTTTTTTTTATTCTTTCAAAGTTCTCATCTTTCTTCTTCATACAGATAAACTCTCATAATCTATCACCCATGTCATTATCATTTCTTTCTTTTTTGATTTAACTCCCGCTTCTCTTACTTTGTAGTTGATTTCGATACTAAGAATTATCACAATTAGATTAAATTCGAAAGTAATAGATATTAGCTCTACGTAAATAAAGTTGTTTGTTTAATGAAGTTATTGTTTTGATTTTCTTTTAATTTTCTCCTCTCTTTTCTTCTAGTTCTCTGAAAGTATTATTGAAGATCTTTAAAAAAAGGTCTGTACTCTATAGTTAATAACTTATAATCTAGATAAACTAGACAGCTATAATAATCCGAGAATGAGAAACGAGAGAATCAAAACCCCCAAAGATGAAAAGAATAAAAAATAAAACTAATGAAAAAAATAAAAAATAAAACTAACTGTTGATTTGTTTTTCCTTTTAATTAGGTGAAGTCTTCGTTTTGAAGTTTTGGAAAAAAATTTGCAATTCCTAAAACACCGAAAGAAGTCGTAGGTTGAAATTAGATGTAACATCCGTTAGTTTTAGAATTTTAGTTAGTCACAAAAATGTCTTTTTTGGTATTTAAAAAGGGAAATAAAAAGCAAATCAAATCTTAATCCTTTAATCAGAGGGTAGTGCTCCTTCAATCCCCTGGGTTTGAGCTAATCCCAGTTAATCACTATAGTTTTAAAATTTACCCACAACATTCCTGTTGACTACTGTATGTGAACAACTGTTAAAATATACTTAATTCTTCTTTGTTTTTCATCTATTACATATAAGATTTGTTTGAATTTTAAGTTATATTATACAAAAAGAAAAAAAAAAACTATTTTACTATAAGGACTACCGGAGTAATTCGCCCAAAACCAAAAGACTAAAAGGGATTTATAGCCAATTAGAATCTTTCCTTAACACAATGTTCATAGGAACTTGCTGACAAATATTTCTTTTTAACATAGAAATTTCAAATGTATGATTTTTTCTTATTACAGATGCATATGTGGGGGCACGGATCTGAATATAGAAAAGGACCAGATTCACTCAAAGGGACACAGCCAGCGGCAATGCTTAGGCTACCATGCTATTGTTGTGCTCAAGGCTGCAAGAACAACATCAATCATCCAAGAGCTAAGCCATTGAAAGACTTCAGGACACTTCAAACTCACTTCAAAAGAAAGCATGGTGCCAAGCCATTTATGTGCCGAAAATGCGGCAAGACATTTGCAGTGAAAGGAGATTGGAGAACCCATGAAAAGAATTGCGGCAAGTTGTGGTATTGTACTTGTGGCTCTGATTTCAAGCACAAGAGATCACTTAAGGACCATATTAGGTCATTTGGCAAAGGCCATTCTCCTCACCCATCCCTTGATGGATTTGAAGATGAGAAGGAGTGCGTCACCACTGGCTCCGAAGATGAAGTTGCTCGCAGCTGCTAGTTAATTTCTCAAGATTTCATAAGGTTTTAAAAGAGTTTTTTTTTTTTTAACGAATTTCTTTTGTGTCGGCTATTATTAATTAGTAGCCAGGTCTCATCATCTAAGCTTGTGCTCAGTAACAAAACATTCTCAACAAAGGCGAATGAGGCAGCACAGGGAGCGATTTGCTACCGAGCACTTGCTGATCAATGAGCCACATGAAAAATAATCTAGTTTGCATGCTTAGTGAAAGAAGAATAAGAAGATCACCTCAAGTTTTGAAGTAGATGAATTTTCTTCTCCTAGCCCTAGTAACACAATTGTATTGTTGATTATAAAGCTTGTCTGTGTTACTTCTTCAACGGAGAAAATTTATCCCCTTCATTACTGACTGGTAATCTTCATATGTATCAGGATTGTGTTTTTATTAAATATAATTGTTTACGTGTGTATGCTACCCTCTCTCCCTTAATATAACCCTTCTTACATTAATCAGTTGTCCATTTCTGTGTTCTATCTAATATCTTCTACTCTTATTTACTAGAATGTCGTGTTTTTAATGTTGTTAATCATAAAAAAATTATTGCTAAAGAGGTATGCTAAAGAGGTATAGTGTTGATGGAAACAAAGTAAAATTAGTGTCGTGGTAAATGGCATTGGTTTTACCTAATTTCTACCAGTACTGTACCAAAATTTATTAATCTAAAATATCATTGCTCATTCATTAATGATGATCTGTTATCAGACCATATGATATTACTCGTCATAAAGCAACGCGTTTTGCTTTTAAAACCATCTAAAAAGCCTCGTACTGTTTGATAAATAGCTCACATATGAAACCTATTAATCATTTCTCACCAGATCATGCGAGATTTTGACAACCCTCAGTGTCGCATGAAGATATTAGTGAAAAATCGTTAAAAATAATTAGAGTAAAGGCAGATTGTGGGGTTCTCTTGGTCTTTTGGGGTTTGGCTAAAATAATTAAATTACTGCACACAAGTTATGTCACAGAAAAGAAAAAGGAAAAAGCTAGATTATTTTGCTTTAATCAAATTAGAGTAGAGATCAAAGACTTTATTAAACCGATTCTGTAAAAATGCACCAACGTGTCTCTATTTTCAAAGGCATGGCAGGAAAGTTAGTGAGATTCCAACTTAGGCCAAACCAAATTGTCCAACTAATAGACTAACCTCAACTAAAGAATGATTACCTATTAATTAACCTGAAAAAAAGGAGAATTCTGTAGTCTCATACACAGAGGACTTTGATGAAAGATCATGTGAATAATCAAATCTCAGAATAAATAAAATAATAAATAAATAATCAGAATCAAGTACCTTCAAATGAATAATAACCAAGAAAAGGTTACTTTTTGCATATGTGAAAAGAGGACTTTTTATTTTTCTCTCTCTCAAGAAAAGACACAAGAGTGTATGTATTTTCATCATTCTTGCAAAAGAGACCACGAGAGAAATAGGGAAATTGTTATTGTTAATTGATTTATTGGTAGGCTTGACCAACTAAAAAGTTGTAGGGAAAATGTGTGAAAAGTTTGATATTTTTTTAAGATTTTGGGACCGCCACTATGCTTTGTCGGGAGAGAAAAACAGATAGCTAGGGCCATAGTGAAAAATAAAAACCAAATGGTTAAAAACCTGTTCAATTAGCCGCATTGTTCCTTGTTGCTAAACTGCATGCCCAATTTGTACCTCAATGATTGGGTATCAAGCACTCGAGCATTAAGCTAACTCAGACGGCCACGCAATGGCTATCTTTTGAGTAAAGGGGTTTATCAATTATCATATATGCACGTTTTCACTCTTTAGTTAAAAATTAGAGATTTAAAACAATAGTTAGAAAAGTTTTGTGCTCAAACCCGATATGTTAACAATATCATTTGCATATATTGGTTTACTTAATTATTACGATTGCAAAATGTCATGCATGCGTTCGGATCCCCATTGGACCGTTCAATCTCACACCAAGCACATCAACAAAGTGATATATCCTGATTAATAAGATTTAAATATGTGTTCATAATTTAATCCTAAAATTGGAACTTTTACATGCCAATAGGTCATGATTTTATTGGATGAATGGAATAAAAAGTCGTGATTTTTAACACAAAACGGTCACAGTTCCATTCATAGGTTTTACAAATCGAAATGCATATAATTTGTTAAGAGAAGCAAGACTTATAAACCAGTCAAGACCTCCCTCACTAACATGCTGAATTATGTGGAATGTTATCACACAATATTGCTTAGGCTATTAATTCGATAGAAAAGACTCTTTCCTTTGCTAAAAAAAATAGAGGTTGCATCAATTCAAAAAAATAATAATAATAACTTCTTCTTATAAAGCGACATTTAGCAATTTATAAAGAAAAATGATTTTTGAATATAATCAGGACAAAAATTGTGACAAAAATTTTGCCTTTATGTGAATTTTTTAAAATTTTTTAATAAAATAAATTATTAAAATATTATCTTAAAAAGTCACCCAAAAGAAAATAAAAAAAACACTTTATCCCGTTTTATCCTCCTTTTGATCAAGGTGCCAACAAGATGAAACCAAAAAGCTTGTTATCTATTCATTTTCCCCCATCATTTATGGCTCGAAGCCCAAACCTCAAAACTATTCAAAGACCAAACCCAACATAATGACAAGCTACGCCGAAGTACCGAACCCCCCATAACATTGGATTTTGGATCGTGGAGGAAACAACCCAAAATTATATATCATTTCTCATTTCTTTTATATATCTATACACACACACACACACAGAACTTATCATAATGTTTTCCATCCATCAAAACTTTTGAATCTATCAAATGAATGGTTCTTTTAACTTATATTAATTTAAAATTAATTTTTTATGAATAATTAAGAATGTTAAGAGACTAATTGTTAATTGTCAAAATAATTAAAGAATTTTAAGAGACTAATTTTGAGTCAATTTTTGCTTACATATATAATTTAACTTGGCGGTTGCCATGACAAACCCATTTCTGATTTGCCACATGTAGTGTGATTGCACACCCCAAGACACAGAATCATAACTGTGCCTCTTCAAGTTCCAGGTGTTGGCCTGGGGAAGCTATCTAGCTCCCAAGTTGCCAAACATTAGTGCATGCAAAATGTTAAGAGCAAACCAGCAGAGGGCACAGAATTAACGGTTATGTGTCACCACCTGTCAACGCTTTAGGCTGTTAAAAGCACCCATTTGGACACGTGTCATTCGAGCTCTATGCATGATAACACACGTCCAATTTTGCTGGTGGCCACAATATAGTCTTGCGTGTCAATACATTATGCTGCCTGAGTCTCTTAGCTTAAAATGTCTACGATGTAGCAGTGAAGAAACTCTCCCGTTTCATCGTTGTTAAAATTCTGTGTAGTTGTAAGTAATAGAGAGAAATTAAAGGCTGAAAGATGAAGGTTTGTCGTAATATTATTGATTCGTCTTCTTTTATGAGAAATGAGATTATCATAAAAGTAATATGAATTGCTTTGTTGATGTTAATGTTAAGGTTCATGAAACAAGGTCGCTTGCTCATGCTTCTTCTGATGAAGAGAAAGTGATGACAAGGAAGCAGAAAGCAGAGAACAAAACACAAGAAGCTACAGAAACTCCTCCGAAGAAAACCAAGCAAGAAAATAATGACAATGGCAGCCATGCTAATGGGAAACGTTCTGGTGATGTTACTGCAGAGTTTGAAGAATTTTGTAAATCAATCGCGGGCCAACTTTCTGTTGAACAAATGAGAGAAAGTCTTGATGTTAAGGAAGCTCACGTTGCAGTCAAAGGAGCAGCTCAGTTGGCACGTGTGAACAAAAAGCCAAGTCAGCAGAGTTTGTTAAGAAGCCATGCCAGCTCAGTTAGTTTGTCAAACATTCTTTGCATTCTATTTTTGTAGTTAAGCTTACTTAATTAGTTTAGCTCTCTGATTTGAGCTTAATATAAATACAGATGTAGATATGCTTTTAATTGTACCGAGTATTAAAAAAAAAAAACACCAGAATGTTCATTTCATTTTCTTAGTTCCTAAACACATTTTACAGTTGCAAGTTTTAGTTTTTTATTATGGTATCAGAGCCAAACAAAGTAAGCTCTAGTAATCAACAAATAAATTCCAGAAATATAACAGCAGCAAATGTAAGTAAGATAAACTTCTCATTCAATACTCCGATCAAGTTGGATAGATCCAACTATCTGCTCTGGCGATCACAAGTTCTATCATCGATCAGAGAAAATCGATTGGAAGGCTTCATAGATGAAACCAAATCAGTACCTGAAGAAAAATTACTACTAGCCAAAGCTGATGGATCTGCTCAAGAAATCGATAATCCAGAGTATCAAAATTGGAGATCACAGAATCAAACCTTACTTGGATGGCTGTTATTAGCAATTAATGAAGATACTTTTAGTCTCGTTATTAATTGTGTGAGCTCTTTTAATTTATAGAGAACCTTAGAGAATAAGTTTGGAGTACAATCTGAGACTAGAGTGCTTCAGCTTAGATATGAGTTGAACACAATAAAGAAGGAGGCATTAAGTGTTGAAAATTACTGTATTAAGATGAAATCTATAGCTGATAAACTTGCCAGTGCTGGTAGTCCTATAACTGAAAAAGATCTAATGTTAACAATATTAAATGGACTAGGATCAAGCTATCGTGATATAACAACTTTCATAACTGGTTCTAAAATGAAATTTGATGATGCTTATGCATTATTGTTAACACATGAAACCAGACTGGAACAAGAAGAGGATGATAAAAATATGTTTAATGCAAACTACGTCTATGCTAATACATATTATCCTAAAGCTTTCCATGGTCAAGCTAGAGGTAATTTCAGAAGAGGTGGATATATTGGTGGCAATTTTGGTAATATTGGTAGTAGAAATCATGGATTTGGAAGAGGAAATTTTGGTTCGCAAAGGATGTTTAATGGTAATTTCAGGAGTGAAAATGGCAGAGGATAGTTTCCTGGTCAAATTAATGCCCACACTTTTCCTTCACAATCACCAAGGAGTTTAACTCCATTCTCTAAAAATGGATTTGTTGGAATGAATGGACCATCAGGATCTACTAGAAACATGGAAGAAACCACTTGTCAGATCTGTTTCAAAACTGGTTATACAGCTGACATCTGTTGGCACAGATTTGTAGAAGATTATACTCATACTCCAAGAAATTTTAACAAAGGAAGAGGACTAAGATCTGTATACTTTACTAATTTTGATGGTTTTACCTCACATACCAGTTGTGAAGATTATGATTGTTTCAGTTATATGCCACCAAATAGCTATATGCCACCAAAGTTCCATCATACCTCTGGAGCTCATCTTTACTCTGGTGTTGATGCTTACAATTCTGGAGCTGTATAAATGGCAAATTTTGAAGGAGCTGCTGATGATGGCTGGTATTTGGATAGTAGAGCCACTCACTACTTAACAAATAATATGGAGAATCTGCAGCTCATAGAGGAGTATAAAGGTATTGATCAGCTCATCATTGGTAATGGTAAAGGATTATCTATCTCTTATGTTGGACATGCTTTTCTATCATTTAGAGCTTCAAATTGTCATTCTTCACATACTGTTATAACACTTAAAGACATGTTGTATGTTCCTTCAACTAAGAATTTGTTAAGCATTTCTAAACTCACCTCTGATAATTCTCTCTCTGTTGAATTCTGTGGCAATATTTATTTTGTAAAGGACATGAAGGGACAAGTTCTTCTGCAGGGCCTTGCTAAGAGAGGTCTTTACAAGCTGCTATTGAAACCTAAGCCTCTGTCTTTATCACCTGCATCTCATCTATCACAATTTCAGATAAATAAGCCAGTCTCTATGGTGTCAGTCTCAAATGTGTCTTCTGTTCATCCAAATTGTAGTGCTTTTACTACAACTTGTAATAACTCGTTTTCAAATAATTGTAATAAAAACCTGATGATCTGACCTTATTGCATAGAAGGTTTGGTCATCCAAACTCAACAATATTGATGCATTTGCTTAAATCTTGTAAGCAACTTAAAGTCTCTTCTAAAGCTCTTTCATCTTCTGCTTATTCTATATGTGATGCTTGTCAATTAGGAAAGATTCATAAACAACACTTTCCCACAACTGAAACTAAAAGTACACAAGTCTTGGAACTAATATATACTGATATTTGGGGACCTTCACCTACTGTCTCTAGGAATGCATACAAATATTATATCAATTTTGTTGATGATTACAGCAGATATACTTGGGTTTATCCTCTCAAGCTTAAGTCAGATGCTTTTGAAGTTTTTAAACTCTTTAAACTCCAATTAGAAAATCAATTCAGCACTAAAGTCAAGATGTTGCAATCTGACTAAGGGGGGAGAATATAGTGTTAACTGATTTCTTAAATCAAAATGGGATCATATTTCGACATTTATGTCCATATACTCACCACCAAAATGGTTTAGTTGAGAGGAATCATAGACATATAGTATAATTGGGATTGACATTATTAGCTCAAGCTGATCTGCCCTGTAGATTTTGGTGGGATGTTATTCACACTGCAGTATATCACATAAATAGATTGCCTACCCTTGTACTAAAGTTTATGTCTCCTTATGAAAAACTATTCAAACACAAACCATATTACAACTTCTTAAAATATTTTGGTTGTCTTTGTTATCCATATTCGAGAGACTTTAACAAGCATAAGTTTGATTTTCATACAAGAAAATGTATCTTTATTGGATACAGCCCATCTCATAAAAGTTACAAATGTTTGACAAGTTCAGGGAAGGTTCATGTACTTAGACATGTGGTTTTTGATGAAACCATATTTCCTTACTTAACCAACAGTACCTTTTCCTCTTCTGAAAACATATCTTCATCTAAGATTCTAGTGTCATCCTTTACTCAGCAACAAAATTTTCATATATTAACACTTTTTATCCTTAATGGCAGTCTTGAAGAAAATTTCTCAGCAGACTCAGCAAGAAATGAATAGGTATCTTCATCATCTTTACATATAGATATTTTACATCATAAGCTACCTAATCATTCTTTGACAGAATCATTATCACCCTGCATATCTTCTCAAAATCTACAATCAATTCAGCCACAATCTAAACCATAAATTATCATTCAACAATCACCATCTCAACATATTTCTCATGCCTCAAACACAAGCTTGACTCAAAAACCTTATCACAAAATGGTTACCAAATCAAAATCTGGTATCTTCAAACCAAAATTATATACATCAACTTTAATTAATAAAGAACCTGATACAGTTCAAGAAGCTCTTAGTGATCAGAACTGGCATCAAGCCATGAGAGATGAATATGAGGCTTTAATCAGGAATAAGACTTAGTCATTAGTTCCATATTTAATTGAGCACAAAGTTGTAGGCAACAAGTGGGTGTTTAGAGTCAAACAAAACAGTGATGGAAGCATAGCTAAGTATAAAACTCGGTTAGATGCAAAAAGTTTCCAACAAACAGAAGATGTGGATTACTTTGAAACATTCAGTCTTGTTGTAAAATCTTCGACAGTGAGATTTATATTGAGTTTAGCTGCAATGCATAAATGGACAATCAAATAAGTGGATGTGAATAATGCATTCTTAAATGGAGAGCTGACTGAAGATGTTAATATGTGTCAACCTGAGGGGTTTATTCATCTGCAGAAGCCTAGCTATGTGTGTAAGTTAAAGAAGGCTTTATAAGGTTTAAAACAAGCTCCAAGAGCTTGGTATGATAAGTTGAGAGAGTGATTGGTTACCAAGTGGTGATTCAGAAATTCAAGACCTGATACAACTTTATTCTGTAAAGGAAAGCAGAGTTCAATGATTTTTATTCTGATATATGTTGATGACATATTGATCACATGTCCTAATAGTGCTAAATTGGAACAATTTATCTATGAATTTAGTAAAATGTTTGCTCTAAAAGACTCGAGGAAACTGTCATACTTTCTTGGTATAGAAGTTTCATATGTTGAAGATGATATCTATCTATCTTAGAGAAAATATATCAGGGATTTGCTGAGTAAAGCTGATATGTTAGAATGCAAAGGATGTGACACTCCAATGGTGACAGGATCAAAGCTCCAGAAGGAAGCTAAGGGTTATTTGGGCCAATATATTGAGGATCCTACTGGTTACAGAAGCCTAGTTGAGGGATTGCAATATTTAATTCTAACAAGACCATAAATAGCTTATACAGTACACAAGCTAAGTCAGTATGTGTCAGCTCCTATACTTCAACATGTCATTGCCTGCAAAAGAGTTCTTAGGTATTTAAAGGAGACTGAAGAATATGGTTTAAAGTTTTCGACAGAAGGAGAAATGAAGCTCTCAGGTTACACTGATGTTGATTGGGCTTGTGACATTGATGATAAGAAATCAACAGGTGCTTATTGCATTTATTTGGGAAGTAACTTGATATCTTGGTCATCCAAAAAACAGTCAGTGGTTGCTAGGTCCAGTACAGAGAGTGAATATAGAGCTCTTGCATCTGCAAGTGCAGAATCTCATGAATTCAGTCATTATTTGGTGAACTTGGTATTGAATGTATTTCTATTCCCACAATTTGGTGTGATAATGTTAGTGCAATAGAACTAGCTAGGAACCCTGTCTATCATTCAAGAACAAAACAAATTGAATTAGACATGCACTTCATTAGAGATAAAGTCCTAGTTAAAGAGCTGGAAATCAAGTACATTCCCCGTGAAGAACAGATTGCAGACATCTTGACTAAGCCTCTCACTTTTATCCACTACAATTATTTTCAAGCCAAACTCAATGTGCAAACATGCCCCTTGAGTTTGAGGGGGGATGTTAAGGAAGCTCACGTTGCAGTCAAAGAAGCAGCTCAGTTGGCACGTGTGAACAAAAGCCAAGTCAGCAGAGTTTGTTAAGAAGCCATGCCAGCTCAGCTAGTTTGTTAAACATTCTTTGCATTCTGTTTTTGCAGTTACGCTTACTTAATTAGTTTATCTCTTTGATTTGAGCTTAATATAAATATAGATGTAGATATACTTTTAATTGTATCGAGTATTAAAAAAAAAAAACACTAGAATGTTCATTTTATTTTCTTAGTTCCCAAACACATTTTACAGTTGCAAGTTTTAGTTTTTTATCACTTGGACTCAATGGCCAAGATTCCTCTGGCTCAGATGTTGCTGTTGTCACTAAATGGTTAGTATATAAAGCTATTTGTGCTATAATGGTGTATGCATGAGGCCATTTTTAAGTTTATGAAGAATTTGATTCCATGTGTGAAATTCTTTTTGAATTAATTGGTACAGCCTAGACATGTTGTTTTATGGGCCGTTAGACAAATGTCCAGTATGCAATGGCAACTTGGAATTTGATGGTAAAAGGTATTCATGCAAAGGAATGTACAGTGAGTGGTCTACTAGCACATTCAGAACAAAAGATCCACCTAGGAAGCAGGAACCAACAAAATTGCCTGATTCTGTTCTTAATTCTACTATTTCAGATGTAAGTTTCTGTATAGCGTCAATTTTACTACTGATAATAATTTCTTAGTAACTCTTATTTGAGCTCTGTTGTATCTTGCCACGGTAGTTGGCAAAGAGGTATCAATACCCTAGTCACAGGACACGCAGAGATGTAGGTGCTGCTGTCAAACCCTTCACAGGAATGACTATTTCGCTTATGGGTCGTCTTTCTCGTACACATGTATGTACCAAATCAAATGTTGTTCCTCTTAATGTTTAAGGTTAATATGATTTCCCCGATACTAATTGCAAGTAATTTGACTATTGATATAGCAATACTGGGGAACAACAATTGAAAAACATGGAGGGAAGGTTGCTGCCTCACCTATTGGTAGTTTGCTCCTCCTTTTTTAGGTCTTCAAACTATTTAGAGGACTCCGTTTTCATTGCTGATCCTATTCTTACTCTTAATGTCGTGATGAACTCCATAGGCTTGATTTGCTTGGTTGCTTCACCTGCTGAGAGAGCGCGGTGGCTCATCTAAATTAGTGGAAGCAATGTGAGTTCTAAAGTTTCCGTTAAAGACCATGTTATGTACAGTTCAGTCTTTTGAACTTCAAGTGCATAAAACGTCAGAGTGATGTATTAAATTTGCTTTCATACCCGAGCTGTGTTCTATTTCAAGTTGTAAAAGTAGGAATCCATGTATGGCAAAGAACGGTTTGTTTAGATCAATACGTGTAATTGTAACACAGGATATATTATTCAGTCCTGGATTGCAAATTCTTGTAGGGAAATAGGCACACGTGTCATTAGCGAAGCTTGGTTGATTGATAGCATAGAGAAACAAGAGGCACAGCCTCTAGAAGCCTATGACTTGGTCACTGATCTTGCCCCAGACAGCAAATGAATTCCCTGGGACAAAATGGATCCCAGCAAAGAGGCAATTGAATCTATTGCAGCAGAAGTAAGTGTTATTTCCCTGGTTCTTTGCAAGGAAACCATTTCCAAGTTCTGATTGAGTACTCTTTATCGCAGCTAAAATTATATGGAAAGAGAGGAGTCTATAAGGATGCAAAATTGCAGGAGCAAGGTGGAAAGATCCTTGAGAAAGATGGGATTTTGTACAACTGTCTCTTCTCCCTATGTGATCAAGGGCGAGGGATGAATCAGTAATGTCACAAAACAGTGCATTTCTAAATTTGCTTTGTTTTTGCCTTATGCTGAGTTTTGTGTATGATTAATGCTAGCTATTGCACATGCAACTGATCACAGTACCGGATAGCAACTTGCACCTTTACTACAAGAAAGGGAAAGTTGGTGATGATCCTAATGCTGAGGAGAGGCTTGAAGAATGGACAGGTATGGATAATGCCATCAACGAGTTTGTAAGGCTCTTTGAGGAGGTAACCGGTAATGAATTTGAGCCGTGGGAAAGAGAAAAGAAATTCCAGAAAAAGCCGCTGAAGTTTTATCCAATTGACATGGTACAATCTCTTGGTCTTCTCAAACTGCCAAGAAATGAACTGTTTATTTTGCGAAGGTAAAGAACCTTTTTTAATTTTTTCAATTTGTATTTTTTTGGGTTCACCCAACAGGATGATGGAGTTCAGGTGAGACATGGAGGACTTGGTATGAGACAACTTGGAGTTGCAGCAGCACATAGCAAACTTGATCCGGTGGTTGCTAATTTTATGAAGGTTCTCTGTAGTCAGGAGGTCTATAGGTGCAGTTCCTCCATCAAGAATTCATTATTATCTATTTACGCTCGTTACGAGCGGCTCGTCCATCTTTTAGGTAGTGCATCCAAAAATCTAATTTTGGTATCCTGCACAGATATGCTCTGATGGAAATGGGACTTGATGCCCCTGACTTGCCTATAGGAATGCTTTCTAATGTGCACTTGAACAGATTTAAGAACCTTTTGAATCTACTATCCCTGCTTCTTTTACCTTATTCTCTCTAGCTTTTGATTCATCCTCCCTTTAGTATTAATATGATGTAAGCAATTCTTCAGGTGAAGAGGATCTCCAACAATTCATTGAAGCAGTGAAATCAACAAAAGAAATAGGACAAAAAGCCGAGGCTATTTGGACAGATTTTAGCAATAGATGGTTTACTCTCATGCACTCGTTAAGGCCTTTCATCTTCAGGGACAATCAAGAAATTGCAGACCATGTAATGCTATTGGCAGACAGTATATCACTTCAGTATGAAGTAGGTTGTTCTTTTCTTTATAAATTACTTGATACTACATTTTGAAACCTGCAGGCTGAATCTTCATTTGAGGCTGTTCGGGACATCACTGTGGCTTCTCATCTTATTGGAGATATGAGTGGTTCTACCCTTGATGATCCATTGTCTGAGTGCTATGAGAAACTGGCTTGCTCCATTTCTGCACTGGAGAAAGATTCTGATGATTACAAGATGATTGTAAACTACCTAGAGAAGACTTATGAACCTGTCAAACTTGGAGACATTGTATGAATATCTCTACTGTGTGCAATCTTGGCTAATCGGTGTTCCAACTAGCGAGCAATCACGACACGCTATTTTGTAATGCAGGAGTATGGAGTATCTGTTGATAACATTTTTGTCATTGAATCAAATGCTCAACCTTCTTTGGATGAAATAAAGAAGTTGCCTAACAAGGTCCTCTTGTGGTGTGGTGAGTTTGTGAAACTTGATTCAAGCTATCTCTAATTGTTATACTTCAACAGATGGAATAAGTGTTCTGTCTTTTTGTTGAACCGTATTAGGTACCAGAAGCTCCAACCTTTTTAGACACCTGCAGAAAGGGTTCCTGCCTGCATCTTGCTCTCTTCCCGTGCCCGGCTATATGGTATGGCCACACATGACTATGAATTCTCTACCTAAGTATTTAACCTTTGTATCATTCTGAGATTGCTTTCTGTTTAACAGTTTGGCAGGCTATTGTTTGTTCGGATGCAGCAGCTGAAGCTGCCAGGTATAGGTTCACAGCCATAGACAGGCCAGAAGGATTCTTAGTTTTGGCTGTCGCTTCATTGGGAGATCAAGTAACTGAGCTTAAGAAACCACCAGAGGTAGGTTAAAGAAGTTGCAGACAGTTGTTCTTGGCAATCATATAACCCTCATTAACCCATTTATTACCATGAGCCAGGATACCAAATCTTTGGAAGATAAGAAGCTTGGAGTGAAGGGATTAGGGAGAAAGAAAGCAGGTGAATCCGAGCACTTCTTCTGGAATGACGATATCAAAGTCCCTTGTGGTCGCTTGATCCCTTCCGAGCATAAAGATAGCCCTCTTGAGTACAATGAATACGCTGTTTATGATCCAAAACAGGTAATATCATTGGTCTTGATATTATTATTTATTATTTCACAGGAGCAGGTTAACAATTATCTTTCCACTGATTTGATGATCTCACGGCTTTTAACAGACAAGCATTAGGTTCTTGGTGGGAGTGAAATTTGAAGAGAGAGGATTGGAGATGGAGCCGGCGGAATGAACAAGGCGAAATGGAAGTTATGGAGGTGGTGCCAGCAAAGAGGATGTAAGGTGCTCGGAAAGGGGATGTAAATATTTCTTTTGTTTTCTTCTTTTTGGGGACTTTTTGTAAGGGATTATGTGGAAAGGGGCGGTAGCTTTTTTGGGTAAAAGCAAACTCTACAATAGAATAGTTGTAAGTAGTGTTAACAGAGTTTGAATTTTGATGTATATACGATGGAAAAACTCAACATCAATGTAATGGCTTCATATTAAATCAATGAGAGTTGCTTTAAAATGGAAGGCTTCTTAGCGACAATTCTATAGTAGAGGCCTGCCCGTGAAAGAGTCGAGAGTTTATACTTAGTGATAGTTTTGAGTCTTCTGATGTGTAGTCATCAGCTGTTTCCGAGAGCGCGTTATCAGTCAAGATCTTGACTTGGGCAATTCAAACAGACGTTCACACAACAGAAATTTTTAATAGCCGACTCAATCCACTGGGAGCAGTCAGCGGTAATTGTATGAAAGGGATCTGTCGGTGAACCTCCCTGAACGATTTGTGTACGTAAGTGCCAAGAACACATGAAACGTTAGCCAGATTTGAACTGAAAGAACCCAGGTCGTTCGTAAGCGTGCTTGAAAGCCCCACAGTTTCAATTTACAATCTTGAGCTAGTTAGAGAATCAGATACCCAAGGGATGCTGAAATTGCATCCGTAGCTTCTTTTCGCTTTTTGCATACAGGATGATCAAATAATCCTTTCTTCCTTCTTGAATTGTTAAAGTGTTTATGAAATACATCACAATTGGGAAAGAGTCCGGCGTATGACAAATATCAAAGCAAACTTGCCTCATGTTCGCGGGCTACGGGCCCTAAATGATCCTTTTTACTGCGAGGAAACCACATTTCTTGGTGCTTTTGCGTAAAATTGGTCAATGGGTATCAGTCATCGACTAAGATAATGTTGAAGCGAAGTCCGTCAATGTTAATCTCAAACAAGAACATAGATATTCCGGTCATAAAAGTGACACCCTTGAATCACCACAATAATAAAAGGAAAGAAAGCACACAAAACCACTGGAGATATACCAGTAAGTTACCTGACAAATTTGAATCATGAAATCAGATTCTTACAATGAACATGCCCGTGACACGCCAAAATCTACAGCTTAGTGCACTAATCTGCATGACAAGCATTTGAGATGATCCATGCATGTTGTTGCATTGAACGTTGAGATTTTTGACATAAACAATTTCATTTAAAATGAATGAGAACAAGTAACACTAACATGGATCTAAGTAACAAATCTGCTTTAATTTTCATTTTGTGTTACCCAAAACTACCTTCGATAGTATAGGGAAAGAATAAGAAACAGAGTTCTTTGACAATTGTCTTCCTATGTCCGACTAGTGACATTCTACCAATACAATAAATCAACTCAAAAGAAACAAATTAACAATTTCCACAAAAGCAAGATATTGAATCGGCCAAAATTCAATGATAAACTACCACAGGAGGGATCTTGAACTTGTCTGAAATGAAAGGTACTGCCCGTTGATTTTTCACTAGATCATGATAGAATGCATACTCAGCATTATAATCATGCAAGTGAAGCTCAGCCTTTTGGTTAGTATGATAATGATGCTTCGCGGCAGCAGACTTCCCGAAACCAAATATGCTAACTTTATCACAAATTCCCAAAGAAAGCATGACGGCTTGCATGCCAGAGGAGTAATGAAACAGAGAGCCCTCGTGGGCAGATCCCCATTCCTCCAATGACTTCCCCGTCTCCTCCACAAACCCTTTCAACGAGTAATACTTCACAATTCTAGAACACAGCATATCAAATCTTGGATCCGTGATGAGCAAAGGCGCTTTGTGAGAGCCATTGCATCTCGTGTAATCCAGGAAATGCATCGGCTGGCAAATATACATAATCATTGGAACATTTTCTCCGTAAGGGTGACAAAAACACCCTTCCCTCCTAGCACAAAGATGCAAAATATTACTATTTACAAACGATAAACTAGTCTTCGACCCCACGTGTTGCTCAAATCTCTCAATCCCGGCATTGTTCAATCTTATTACCATCTCATGACTATCAATCAAGTCCCCATAGTTACTATTCAACAAAATCCCACTATTCCCCACAACAGCACAGGACTCATACTTCTTGTCCGAACCAATTAACCCATTGTGCTTATCAATACTATGCTTAACTAATCTAACCAAATCATTCATCACATCAGATTGAAACTTTTTCTTTCTAGCCCAATCATTCAAATTCCTCCTAAAATCAAGCCAATACCGATAAAACATCGGTGACCGGAGTGTCATCGGAATACCTGAAGAAGAAGAAGACGACGACGATCTGGACCGGGCATCATGATGAAACCGCCGCCACGAGGCAAATGTACGGTGCCTCCCTGGGCTATCAAAGTTACCTTCCAATAGTCTCTCAATTTCCTGCTTAGATTTCTCTTCACCTAAATCAATAGCGGCAAGTTTAAGAAAAGTGGAGTTAAACACCGGGGCTTCTTCTTCAACTATTACAATCTTGTTTTCGAGTTCCAGCGAGGCGAAAAACCCGCCGCCATGGACAGCGATTCGAAAGATCAATGTAACAGCCAAGGTTGTGAGTAACAAAATGGTGAAGACGGAACGCGGGGGCCTTTTCATTTGGGAAAAAGAATCGGGAAAACGATTAATGGGTATTGCTAAAGATTGCCAAAGGATGCTTTTACCTATCTTGAAAGTGATTGTACCACTGGATCCATCTTCAGCTTCAAGAATCTTTGGCATTAAATGAAGCACAAAGTACTACAAGAAAGTAAAGTAAGAGTTGCAAATGTGAGTGATATTGGGACGTGGGGTTTGCTCAAGAGATGGGAATTTCAATTTCATGGTGGGTACTGATGGCGACTTTAATGAACACTGACACTAAACAGCCGACACCGAAATTGAAAAAACCCTAACATCTAGAAAAGGAAAAAAAAAATTGAAGATGAAGTACTGAAATTTAGAGAAGAAGAATCGGTTCATCCATTCATATATAGATTCTCACTTTGATAATGGGGACCCATGTGATTTTCTTTTTGTAATTTCCTTTCTACTTTTTTCAATCCAACCCATTTTATATCATTAATCAAGGATTGATCTGCAATATGCATGTGGAACATGACTTCATCTGGGATAGTGATTTTGAAGGGGGCGGCATCTTGCTTTTCAGATAAATTAGGAATTAGATGCTTTGTTCAAAAGTTTTATACTCCAAAATTCTTTTAAATTTAAAGTAATTTGTTGTAGATCAAGAGATAAAAATATACTCTTTTATCATTTTTTAAATTTGTTTCCACAACAAAATTCTGCCCATGTTTGGTTATTATAACAACAGTTCATATGGTTCGTATGCTCTATTGAATTTAACAATGTCACGTCTTTATTTATTTAAACTATTTTTTTAATCTACTTTTGCCACTCGTTATGGTTGATAATTTTTATTTTATATGGGACATTGATGTACATGTTCAAGAAAGTTTTGATTCGCAACATTTTATTAAAAAATAAAATTATCAATTATAATGACCACCAAATTGATTAGACAAAAATATATCGTGGGATGCCTGAACCGGGGGAGGTTACTGTAACAGCCAGCTGAAGTGAAGGCTGATGTGACGCAAATTTGTTAAATTTTTGCTCATTTGGATAAAACCTGAAACTAGTCAACTTCCAATTTCCAAATCCAGTTTGTTCCCTTGTCGTTCTATTTTTCTGAAAGTGACTATTTGGAAACGTTTTAGGATTTTCTGGTGAGTCTTCTATAGACCTGGTCCATTAATATTTAATAACTCTTGTTTGGTGATTATTACAATAAAGACCTCTAATTCAATTTAATTTTCTTCCCTTAAATAATATGTAACTTGTGGTTGGAGGATAAAGACAACACCAACCTCAATGACTTGACTCACTTGGCACTGAATTCCACATCCAAAACTACGGAGTCAACTTTGGAATTTCAAAAGGCATTTCCCACAATTATTGGTTAACATTTTCACAAGAAAGTATGAATAATTTTTTTCCTTTGGGAGCTCAACAAAAGTAAATAAAAAAATCAAACTTTCTAAAAATCTAATATCTTAACGGGTTAATTTTTTCAAGCAATAATATTACACTTTTAAATTATTTTCTAAAAATTCATGTACGTAATGTGTTTGTTGCATGACCAATTTTCAATAGATTATTCTCACATCATTTGAGAGAAAAGTGTATAACATTCCTCCGTATTGGATTTTTTTCCTCCTCCTTTCACTTTTTAGGTGTTTTTCGGAGCATATTAAATTTTATATTATTAAGACATGTTATTATTTTACCACCTAACATTTTCTGACACATCATTTTACTACAAAAAATTTTTGACAATATTTTTTTTTACACTTTTAACTCCACTAAGAAATTGCTAATGTCAAAAGTTTCAAGAATTTTAGTGTTAGCCAAAAGTATTATAATATTTTCAATTTTAATACTTTTATCAATTGATTATTTTAGATATATATATAAAAAAACCAATTGATAAAAGCATGATCTCTTTGTATAAAAATAATTTTTTATTTTTTTTAGTTTGGAAGATTAAATTTTATTTACATAGATTAGGAGTAAAAGTAAACTTTTACTATAAATTCTATTAAAATTTCTATTACTTTTAATAGTTTAGTAGTAAAATGATAAAAATTGAAACAATAGGTGAAAGAAAAAGTAATTGGCAAAAAAAAAAAATTAATAAAATAATATATCAACAAAATTTAGGTGGTAAAAAAATAATGTCCTTTATAAAAAAAAAATCATTTGGTATCTGAAAACTATTTTCTTATCTCTATAATGTCCAAGTTTCCATCATTGACATCTTAATTTCTAGCTAGCGCAATTGATGAGCGAGAAAAACAGAGTCTGCTAATCCAAATTACACCATTTATTATTTGCTAAACACATTAGACGACGTCTTTGAACTTTTTAGTTTTTATTGGTCCATACTGCCCGTGAATTATGATTTCGACAAATTCAAATCATGCAAACAGATTCTCATAATGCACACGCCGAGCCATGCCAAGATCTAACTTACAATTTTACTTTTCTCTTGTTTCATGTATTATGACTTAATTAAGTGGTTTTTAAGCAGTTTGATTTGATTTGTTAATTAAGTTTAAATCCTAAAAGAATAAAGAATTCAAAAAAGAATTATTTGAGCTCGTCAACCCTCTATCTTTTAAAATGGAATAAAAATTAAAAAAAATCACGTCATTTGAGATAGAATCTCTTAAAAATTATTTACAAATCTTTTTTATATATAAAATTGTCAAAAATAGCATTGAATTTTTATGTTTCTTTCAATTTTTTGGATTAAAGTTGAGGAGGGTAAAATTGAAATTTTAAATAACATGCGAAGGTAATTTAGTAATCTAAGTTGTCAAAGCCCAATTATATGGTTGTCAAAGGCCAACTATATGGTGTAACCAATGCTTTGATAGTTAGGCTTTAGCAGTCAGTTGTTGCACATCAGTCACAAATGATATCTAAGACATAATTTAACGGACCTTGCAACACATTTAAAGCATGATTTATTTTTTTTTTTATTAAGAATTAACTTCAATTTATCCCCTAACTATAATTTTTAATTTATCTATTAGAAGTGTGAAAATATCAATTAACCTTTAGCACTCCGTTAAGAACTCTTGCTTGGTGATCATTACAATAAAGACCTTTAATTTAATTTAATTTTTCTTAAATAATATGTAACTTGGGGTTGGAGGAGATAGACAGCATCAACCTCAATTTCTTGAGTCAACTTTGGAATCAGTAAATGTCTAATGGCATTTCCCACTTTTGGTGGTAACATTTCACAAGAAAGTATAAACAACGTGTGGCTCAGACATTAAGAAATAGGATTAAAAAAGGTAGGAATTCTTTATTTATACTTTTCCCAAAAAAATATTTTTCAAGCAATAATATTCCACTTTCAGATTATTTTCCAAAAAGTTCATGCAAGTAATGTGTTTGCTGCATGACAAATTTTCACTAACCTATGAATTATTTATTTAATTCTCATATTATTCGATAGATTATTGCCATATCATTTGTTATATTTAAAAAATACTTGAAAAGTGTAACATTCCTCAGTATTATTTTATTAAAATTTTTAAGTGTTTAAATTTTATATTATTACAGTATTTTATTATTTTACCACCAAATTTTTACTCACGTATCACTTTATCATAAAAGTTTTATGACAATATTTTTGTACACTTAATTTTTAATTTTTATTATTCTATCACTAAATCATGTGAGATCAAAAAAAAAAACACACACACACACACATTTGGTAACTATTTTCTTATCCGTATAATGTTCAAATTTCCCATCATTGACATCTTAATTTCTAGCTAGGAAAATTGATGAGCAAGAAAAACAGAGGCTGCTAATCCAAATTACTCCATTTTATTATTTGCTAAACACATTAATTATGATTTCGACAAATTTAAATCATGCAACCAGATTCTTATAATGCACGTGCCAAAGCCATGCCGAGATCTAACTTACAATTTCACTTTTCGCTTGTTTGATGTCTTAGGATTTAATTGAGTAACTTTCAAGCTATTTTATTTAGCTTGTCAACCAAATTCAAATTCTAAGAAAGTAAATAATTTTAAAAAGAAAAAATTTTGATTTGAACTTTGTCCACCCCTCTACTTTTTAAAATAAAAGTAAAATTAAAAAAATAGCAATCTATTGAAAATTATAATGAAACAAAAATTTTAAAAATCCTATCATTTGAGATAGAATCTGTTGAAAATTATTTATAAAGTGTCTTATACAAAATTGTCAAAAATAGTATTTGATTTTAATATTTCCTTCAACTTTTTTGGGTTGAAATATGAGAAGTGTAAAATTGAAATTTTAAGGGAAATTATTTTTTCACCAACTTTGTTTTGTCATAAGTACATCTAACAATTGCAAATTTTGACATATTCTTTGTACTACTATTATTTTTAAACTTGTATTAATCAACATCTTTGACACTAAAAAATAACTATTTTACCCCTAAATAAATTAAAAGATCATTTTATTCTACAAAATTTTGAGAAATAAAAATTTTAATTACAAAAATACTACTAAATTTAATAAAATAAATAAATCTCAAATCCAGTATGTGAACTTTTTATATTTATAATTTCATTTAAAAGTATCATGTTATTTTTTGTAATTATAATTATAGGGAAGTTTATAATAATTATAAGAAGTTTTTCTCTTCATGTTAATTTTTGTAAACTTCCCTATACTTAATTTAATTATAAAAATTAAATGAAATTATTATTACAAAAAATTATGATTACAAGATGTTAATTTTTTATTATTATAATTTCATTTAAAAATTATCATCTTAGATTTTGAGATTTATTTTTTTAATTGACCTTTTTTCAATTTTTAGGTATTTTTCGAAGTATATTAAATTTTATATCATTAAGGCATTTTAGTAATTTACCACCAAACTTTTTACTCACATATCACTCTATCATAAAAGTTTTATGATAATTATTTTTATATACCTAGTGTTTCAATTTTTATTATTCTACCACCATATCATATGATTTTTTTTTTTTTAAAAAAAGACATTTGGTAGCTTAGAACTACTTTCTCATCTCTATAATGTTCAAGTTTCCCATCATTGATGTCTTAATTTCTAACTAGGACAATTTAATGAGCAAGAAAAACAGAGGCTGCTAATCCAAACTACATCATTTTATTAATTGCTAAACACATTAAATGATGTCTTTGGACATTTTAACATTTATCGGTGCATATTGCATGTGAAGAATGATTTCGACAAATTTAAATCATGCAACCAGATTCATATAATGCACATGCCTGAGCCATGCCAAGGTCCAAATCACAATTTTACTTTTCTCTTATTTGACGTCTTAGGACTTAATAATAGCTTTCAAGCAAGTTTAATTTGGCTGGTCAACTAAATTTGAATTTTAAGAAAATAAACAATTCAAAAAAAAATGATTTGAGTTTTGTCCACCTCTCTACCTTTTAAAATAGAATAAAAAATTAAAAAAATCACATCATTTGAGATAGAATCTATTGAAAATTATAATGAAACAAAAATTTAAAAAGAAAAAATCCTATCATTTGAGGGTCCGCCTACCGTGCAACTGTTACATTGTATCCCACTTTTTATCTTTTATCTGTTGACTCCCCTACTTTCTTCTTTATTTGTAATTAATTATAAATTTATGATAATTTGATTTTTTTCCCTTTTCCTCTCCTATATATTTAGGTATTTTTTTTCCACCCGGATAATTATTCAATAATTAATCGGTAACTCATTTTAAACTAAAATATCATTAACTAACCAATCTAATTATTTTTCACATCACAGCTAAGAGAAAATGTAGAAATTTAATTTAAAGATTCGGATGGCAATTGTGAGGCCATGGCAATTGAATAAATTAAAATAATAAATCAAATCTATCAGCTATAAGTGATTGATATCATATTGATTTATATTTATATATCAAGTTTAAGTTTTGTCATTTTTGAATAACTAATAATTTTGAAATTAAATTGTATTGTATTTTTTTTTATTTAAAGTTAGATCTGCATATAATTTAAAGTGGTGATCAAAGTGTAAAAAAAATAAAATACATAATTTTTATAATTATTTATTTAATATTTAATTTTAGTAATGTCATGCTAGCTTTATTTTTAAAGTTAATTTATTAATTAAATTTTAATGTGAAGTCATTACATATCTCACTCCTTAAATTAAAAAAAATAGAATTAAATGGTGATATTTAGTTTTATGAGAATTTTTTACTTGAGACAACTTATCTATTTTTTAATTGTTTAAATTATTCACAAATTTGAAACAATCTGGATTTATGTGTCATAATTTTAAAACATTTGAATTTTTTATAATTTCAATATATAATAGGGAGTGTAACGTAAATTACCAAACTATTGCATCCTGCCGTTGATTCAACTCTTGGTTAAATCTAACGATGGCAGCACAAGAAGACAAAAAGTGGTCAGTATAACTGCATTGCGTGGTAGGCGGACCTTTATTTGAGATAGAATATGTTGAAAATTATCTATAAAGTGTTTTATACAAAATTATCAAAAATAGTATTGGATTTTTATATTTCTTTCGACTTTTTTGGGTTGAAATATGAGGAGCGTAAAATTGAAATTTTAAATAACATTTGAGAGTAATTTAATAAATTAATGCACAGTTTGGGGGGAAAAAAAATTGCTAAACTGCCATGCCAAAGCTTAGCTATAAAGTGTAACCAAACACTTTGAAAGTTGGATTTTGACAGGCCAGTTGCCCCATATCAATCGCAAATAGGAACGAAGACATGATTTAAAATGGGTCTTGCAACACATTCAAAGCATGATTCATTCAGTTAATAGTAAAACTTCATTTTACCCTTATCTAGGATGATAATCTTTAATTTATTTTTTAAAAAGTGTAAACACCAATTTGCTGTCATTTAGTACTAAGAAGATTAGGAAAAAAAAAACAAAAAATAAGGGTTATCAATATGCCCCGCTTACAATCATCTTCTAAATAAAAATGAGAAATTAATTAAAATTTTTATATTTTTAGGAAGTAAATTTAATATCGTCATTCTATGTAAGGGATGAATTGAAGTTTACCCAAGTCTTAAATTCTAACGATATTGTATAATGCAAAAGCATTAATTAATGAGAGAATTTTTTTGTGGGAGAAAGTTTAGATTGATGTTTATAATTGAATAAGGAAACCACGAGTAAGAATATATATGATTTTTATTAATTATAGTGCGGGTTAGATTTCTTCGATTTACATGCATAGGGACCGGCCTAAATAATTTCTATTATAATACAATTCTATCCCTGAAGGAAGATATTCTACCTCTACAATTTAATTTGGAAAGAAACTATATACATAATTGTAGACAAATTACACTGTAATGTTGGGATTGTGAGATCACAATAATTTAATTCAATGATATCTTTGTCCTTAGCGTATCTGATCGACCTCATATAAGATTCTCAAAATTAATTGTAGTGGTGGTGGCTTGAGTGGCCACACATGACAACAATTGATAAGACAAGATTATATTCGACTACAGGAAACCCAAAAAGTGATTTGCTTATAGGAGATTGTTATTTATTAGGAACTTAGGAGTCCAAACTTAATTATATGTAGGCTTGGCAATTTAGCCCGATTCTATTTTTGACCCGATTGATTCAATCCTAATTTTTAGGGTTTTGTCCCGAATTTTCAAGCTTAGGGTCGGGTTAGGGGCCAAACTTTTAAGGCCGAAACAAATTTAAGGTCAGGGTTGGGCTTAAAGCCGGCCCTACCCGACCCGACCCTATTTAAAAAAAAAAAATAACACAAGTTAACACACGCACACAACACATCCTTACAACATCACACATTGTGTGTTTTTAATTTAATTGCATTGTGTTTTTATTTGTATAAGACATGAGTTTTTTTATTTTTTATTTTTTATGTTGGGTTGTTGAATTGAATTATGTATGACTAAAATAGTTGTGGAATTACATTGTGTCTTTTTAATTTAATTGCATTGTGTTTTTATTTATACAAGACATGAGTTTTTTATTTTTTATTTTTTATGTTGGGTTGTTGAATTGAATTGTGCATGGCTAAAATGATTGTGGAATTACATTGTGTGTTTTTAATTTAATTACATTGTGTGTTTTTCATATTGGATTTTAGAATTGATTTGTGTGTGGGGTTGAAATGGTTGTGGAAAGTGAAATTGAATTGTGTTTGAAATGGTTGAGTAATTGCCGAATTGGTTGAAATGGTGGTGGGAAATGAGAATTGAATTGTGGGGTTAATTATTTCGGTAGGGTCGGTTTGGGCCCGACCGATGTTAACTCGAGCCCGACCCTAACTAAATAGTGTTAGGGCTTTTTTAGGGTCGGGCTTCAAATTTTTTTTGTTCGGGTCGGGTAGGGCTTGGCCAAACCCGAGCCCGACCCGACATTTTACCATTCCTACTTATATGGTGACAAAAAAATATATTGATAATTTGAAGATGAACAAATTCATTCATAGTTTATTTTCAATGCAGTCCTGATGTCAAACGGGATACTCTCGTCATCTAAATTTAGTTTAAAATGTAAAATTATTTCGAAAGTGAAAATACCCAATTGATATTAAACTAAAATAAAATTTAATTTAAACTAGATCAAATCAGTATTATCTATTCATAATCGGTGCTTAAAATAAAAATATGAAATAAATGTCATCCCTTATCTCTATGGGATTAAAAATTTGGAACCAACCAGATGAATAATACCAAGATATGAAATCCCATGAATTGAGTCAAGCAGTGCTGAAA
The DNA here is from genome assembly GCA_030444775.1 of Atalantia buxifolia. Taxonomy (NCBI): domain Eukaryota; kingdom Viridiplantae; phylum Streptophyta; class Magnoliopsida; order Sapindales; family Rutaceae; genus Atalantia; species Atalantia buxifolia. The sequence continues at coordinate 12,330,179 of CM059838.1, forward strand.
ATCCAATTAAATCGTAAGGCTAAGCACAGAGCAATAAACTCTCAAACCTCTCTACTATTCCTACCATAACTTTCACAAAATGAAAATGATAATCTTAAAACCTAAATTATCATTAAACTTTGATAGTTTTATGTGATCAAAAAAGGAAAATCTATTTCGCAACTAGCTGTATGCATCACGATTGCTCTTACAATTTCAGATTTGAACCCATACTCATTGCATCGTAATTCATTTGTGTGTGGTAATTTTGTTTCTGCTGGTTTAATAAAATTTCAACTTCAAAATAAAAACGTACCATAAATTGTTTCGCATATAGATATATTGCTTCATCTTACATACTTCTTGTGACCACAAATCTAAGAGATTTTGGTAACTTACAATATTAGTACCTTCTCTCTACACACGACTGGTATCAATCACCAAAGACGAGTAATATTTTTAGTCATTAAATATCATTAATTTCAAACGAATGGTGAAAGTGTGGATGGCCAAAAGATGGGAAATTTACAAAAACAACCATAAAACTTTACAATATTTTCATTTTAACCACAACAAAAAAATTCTATCAACATTAGCCAAAAGAAAAAGTTTGAGACCAAAGTATCCCTCTCCCCATCTTCTTCGTTTCGCCTCATCTCTCCCAAACCGAAGCAAAGCTCATCACCGGCGGCAACTAGCGCTCATCGGCGGCGGTTTCATCCATTAACGGCACCCGATCTAGCATCTACACTCTTCAAAACTTAGGTTAGTGATTTTATTTAAATTTTCTTCATTTAAAATGAAATTTTAGGGTTTAGGTTAACAAATTGAATATTGAGAATGTTGGTATTGGTGTTGTTTGTGGTGGTGTTTGTTATTTTGGGAGTGAATTCTTTTGGGTTGTTTTGAATGGAGCGAACGGGTGTCTTATTTGGAGCGCGCGCGCCTTCGGCAAGCGACGGGCGCGAGCTCGCGTCGCTTCGCCCAGCCTTGTACAAGAGCTTGCGCTCATCGCTGGGCGAGAGCTCGCTCGGAGCGCGAGAGCGCGAGCTTGCTGTCGCACCAAAATTGGTGCGACAGTCGCCCGTCGCACCCAAATTTGGCGTTCTCGTTTTTATTGAACAATATTTTTTACCCGTATTAAATGTTATGTTATAAATATTACGAGATATATGGCGAATAAAGAATTCCAACTAGGCAGATGTATTTTCCTTATATTGATCATTTTCCAGTGCCGAATTTCGAGCATGTGTAATTTATCTTCAGTAGTAAAAGCCATTGAGCGAAAATTGACAAACCGACAATTGAATCTGTTCAAGAAAGATATATTTGGACATTTTTGGAATGTCAAGCTTTCCATTTAGTGGTGTAATTTTACACAATATTTTACTTAGGCAATTGATTGATGAAGCGACAGGCGAGGAGAATCGATTATGGTTTTGATTGGTGGACATTTGATTCGGTTGTCAATTGTTGAATGGTGTAGATAAGCCAAAGAACCAATAGCTCAAACCATAGATTAGTGAAAATGTATTTTAATGGTTTGTATCGCAACATCACTGTTAAGCAATTTGATGCATTATTTGAGCAGTTAAATTTTGAGGCAATGGATGATATTGATGCATTAAAGATTGCACTGTTTTATTTTGCGGACAAGATTTTAAGTGCAAGAAAGGGTCATTGTCAAATCAATTTCACATGGCTTGATGAAGTCGATGATATAGAGTATTTCCGCAATCGTCCATGGGGTTTTTTGTCTTGGGAAATTATATACGAAAGTCTTGACTGTGCATTGTACGAAAAGACGAAATTTAGGAGAATGCGGTTGGAAAATCCTAATCATAAAATTGAAAAATACAATGTTTATGGGTTTACACCCGGAGTTCAGGTGCGTTATTTTTTTTAATTTATAAGTTTTATAATATTAAATATTTGATAGTTGTATTAATTATTTTTTCACTTTTGGTTGGTGTAGGTTTGGATTTACGAAATGATCGGAGGTTTACCGTCAGAATGGGTCAGTAAAACGAAGAAAAAATTCCCGCATTCTCGCAATGGAAGCCCATGGCTTCTTCAAAATCAACTTTGCTGGAGTTTATTCATTCTTAAATGACGAATCTCGTCTTGTAAGTAATAAGTTATGATTTTTTTAAACATTATTAAATTTAAATTCTATATATACTTAGTTATGAATTTGGGTTAAATTCATGGTAGGGGGATGTTTTACAAACTCTTGAGCCGAATGGAAAGGAGAAGAGTAAAAATTTTGGCGATCAGAAGGATTACATGCCACGGATTCCAGACTGGGTTCATCAGGTCGGTATTCTATAGTACTATTGTTTATTTAATCGTAATTTGATTTTTATTTATTTTACATGCTACTTTATACAGCACCAACCCTCAATCAACACGCCGCCATCTATTACAAAGCAATCAGACGAGAGCATACCGACATACGAAGCCCAACACCCGAGCAAAGATCATGAGACTTCGCAGACGAGGTGCTGCAGATGACCACCAGGGAGCGCAGACGAGGCCACTCTGATGATGCATGTGATTATGAGGTTAAAAATAATTTTTTTTTGCATACATAATTTTTTGTTATTTACTGTTATTATAAAATTTCCTTTATTTTTTTTTTTAGTCGAGAACAAAGCAGTTTAATGATTACATGCGACGACGAATGGACAAGATTGATCGCAACATCCACGAACTTAAGTCAGAATTTAAAGACTTTAAAGATACCGTTGTGGGATTTATCGATTCATTTTCTAAACGTCCCAACAAGGATTCTCCTACTGGACGCTCGTTCACTGTGAGTACATATGCTTTTGACAATTCTATTCATTTGTCTTTTAATTTGTTTATTGTTAATATGTGTATCTTACCGAATGGACAGGCCCCAGATGACGTAGAGTGTATACTGATGTGGGCAATCCAAATTTTTCTACTCCCACATCATTATATAGTTTCTACGGGATGTTAGTGGGGAGAGCGTGCAGATCTTTACTGAGGCACCTCCGGGTATTAGTAGGTTCGGCCGAGCGTACAGACCGTCGTATGTTTTTGATAGTCCTTACATGATGCCTCCATTCAGGCGAGGAAAGACTGTCCGGCGTTTACCTCCACCGCAAATCATGGACCATGCGATTGAGTTGAGTACGAGTGTGGATATTAATCTATTTCGAGGATTGGAGGATTCTAGTCTGTATGCTGAGTTCGATCGATGGTTCGCTGGTCATATGATCAGATCGGATAGTTCAACACCCGCGGTCGTTCTTCGAAGTAATTTTGGGTTTAGCATCGATGGGATGGCTAGGCGATGAGGTAATTATATTTTTAAGTTGTTTGAGTGATGTGGATTTGTGAATACTTTTTTTTAAATCGAAATATTTCTGTTCCTCGGCAGCATATTCACGAGTATTTTCGCTTGCTTAGCGAGAAACAACGGCAGTATCCGAACGCCCTAGTTCAACGTGTCACACATACTGACACATTTTTTTGGGTAACGTACTGAGATAATTTTAATTTTATCATTTCTATTTGTTCATTGTGACCTTTAAGATTTGTTAATTTATGGCACTTTCTTGGTTATCCATGTACTAGGTATTCTTGAATCAGTTATGGAACAACGGAGATTGTTCGGTTGATTCATTAGTCTTCGATGACCGCTTGAATAGCTATCTTGGTGGGCGACAACACACTATGTCCAAACCAATGACGGATGTGGATATGGTATGTATTTTATTATATTTCACTGTCGTAATTAAAATATATAAGTTCTCATTTTTTGTTGGTTATTTGTCAATTTTATTGGTTTGGACATAAGTAATTAACGTAAGTTTTAATTTGCAGTTACTCATTCCTGTTAACTTGGATGGCGTGCATTGGGTATTAGCCCGGGTTGATTTTCGTAAAAATAAAATTTAGATTTATGACTCATTGCTCACATTTCAAGGTGACAAAAGATACAAGCTTAAATTCAAGCCACTTGAAGTTATTTTTCTCCGGTGGTTGGAATATGTTGGCTTTTACAATATTCGGCCGGAGTTACGGAGTGGCGACCCTTGGAAAGTTGTTGCAATTAAGAGCGTCCCACAACAACAGTCCGGAACTGGAGATTGCGGTGTTTTTTTATTATTGTTTACGATGTATTTAATGTTTGGGCTTAAATTAGAATTTAACAGTAGTCATGTGCAGTTTTTTAGAAAGAAAATTGCAGTTGACATATTTAGTGATGATATTATATTGTAAGTCGTTGAATAGAAGGTTGGAATATGTTGTACTTTTTTTATTTATAAACTTAAGTTTAATATTCAAATTCATGTTACAATTTATTTATTTTGTTTGAAAATGATGGTGTAATGGTGGTGTTGCTTAAAATAATGTTTGGTTTATGTCAAAATTAGCGCGCCGCCAATCAATCAGTCGGTATTTAGGAGGATGTGGGAGGATGCGGAAGGCGGGGTTTGGTGCGACACGCCCGGGTGTCGCACCAAAGTTGGTGCGACAGCCCGCCTGTCGCACCAACCTTTCCGGGGGGTTTTTTTTCAAGTATTGATTAAATTTATTTAATTTTTTTTGTAAGTTTTGGTAGAAATGAATGTTTAAAATTCAATTAAATTTTCTTCAACACGATTGCAGTTGATATATTTAATTTGTTTAAATTAAAAATAATAACATAAAAAATTCATGACACATAAGTGTTGAATACATAAAAATTAATAATAATTATAAGTAAGAATACAATTAATGTTGACTCGATGCAATGGGATTCTTACATCGCTTACGATTATGTCCTAGTTCATTACACCGTCCCGCATCTAACAACATCCGTCGGATAACGTCCTCACCAGCAGAGGGTATTCTGAGCTCTTTACGACGACCAGGTTGTGGTGCCTCAACTGGTGGATTTACTTGCATCTGTTGAATTTCATCTGGAACTTCCCAATCAGCCACATCACCAACCGGCTCCACTGGTTGTGCGTAAGCCATCACCAATGATTCTGTAGTGTAAAAGTCTGAACAAAGATTTATGAAATCCACTCGGATAGTTAGACACGCCGCAATTGCATGAGCACATACAAGCTGATCAAGCTGAAATACTCTGCAGGAGCAAGTTCTCTTTTGTAGGTCAACTAAACCTTCCTTAATGCCACCACCAACAACTTGAAATCGATGCGGAGACACCGGCCGAACGATCATTCTTTCAGTTGTAATTCTTCTTTCATTGACTATTTCATCCGCCCATGTTGTTAGTCGCGTACTCATTGATTCAGCTACAATTTTCCTATCATAAAACCATTGCTGCAACGTTTTCCTAAAGTAATCAACAAGATGAGTAACAGGAAATTTTCGCGGTTCTCTCATTAAAGAATTCACACTCTCTGCGATGTTGGTGGTAAGTATGCTATACCTCCTCCCTTCAAACTGAGACCTTGCCCAATTACATGTACCGACATTATTTTCTAAGTAATCACCGCACCCGAGTGGATCATCCACAATCCTTCAAGTTGTCTTTTGAAATCTTCATGTCCATATGCTTTTGCTGCATTAATAAAAGCAGGCTCAAATTCATCCCAAAGAGCTTTTGACATCCTAAACCTTGCTTTAATATTACCTTTGACATGGTAAAAGCAAATACCATGACTTGCATTGTGAAAAATGTTCGAACGGCTCTCCTTATGGCGGTCATCGATCGAGATAATTACCAACTCAGGTCTATCACCAATCACTCCGTGTAACTTCATCATAAACCATTCCCAAGCATCATTATTTTCTGAATCCATGATCCCAATGGCTAACGGTATAATTGATTGTTACCATCCGGACATGTTGCTACAAACATACTTCCACGATATAACCCTTTTAGATGAGTACCATCAACAAAGAATGACAGCCGAATGTCTTTGCATAAAACCCTTGATGGAAGATCCAAGTGCTACAAAGTAGTACAAAAATTACCATCTCCATCCCGCCGAGGTGAGTGATCAACCCTCATTCGCTTTACTCAATACGTGAGAGTATTTCTCGAGCAAGTTGTATGACTCTGCAGGTTGCCTCGAACAATTTCAAGACCAACTTCTCTCGGCCCGATATGCTTGTTGGTATGTTAACTCGAATACCATATTGTTGTTGCATATCTGCTCTTATGTCATTCGGAGTATAAATTCTCTTGTCTTGAACATATTTATCTGCAATAATATGACCGACAACCTTGGCTCCTTACTTGATGACGGCCGTCAACCAATACCTCATTATGACAAGTGTGTATACTTTGTCAATTCTCCGCACCACCCAAGGAACATTCTGCTCATTCGAACTTCTAGTTGCTCGAATACGCCATCCACATGATTAGAACAACGGTGAGCCTCAAACGTGTCGTTGTAGACCGTACAATCTTGAAATCAAACTTATCCCTAAAGCCAACCTTACGCTTGTAATATCAACTCATTCTTCTCAAGAAATAGTTTACCCACACCGATATCATCCGAGTCACAACTGCGCTAATAAAGCTTGGACCAACCGTGTTCGAAGGTAAAATTGGAGCAAGACTTGTGAGGGGATCAATAGGAGTGGGCAAAAAAACCGTATTGTTAAAAAATCCGAACCGAACCGTCGGTTCGGTTCGGGTTCGGTTCGGTTTTAATTTTTTAAAAAAACCGAAATATATTATTAATAAAAAAACCGAAATATCGGTTCGGTATTCGGTTCATTTGAATGAACCGAAGAACCGAACCGAAGAACCGAATCATTTTCACGTGTAACTAATACCATCAGCGATTCAGCGAGAGAAAAAGAAAAAAGAAACTTAGAATTTTAGAAAAGCTCACGGAAATGGGGGGAGAGAGAGAGAGAGAGAGGAGAGCCGAAACGGGGTCAACCCGACCCGCAACCGTGACCCGATCGGTTCTCTCAATTCCGACCACCACTCCGGCCAATATTGGTACCAATCGGAAGCTCTTGAGCCACTGGTCATATCCATCCCATTCTTGCCGCTGGAAAGCATCCGAAAAGCAGCCGATTGAACCCACGAAAGTCGCGGAATCGCCGCCTCGATTGGCCACGATTTCGGCGGTTTCCGGTGACGCTACCGCTTGGCTTTTGTTCCTCACCTTGCCCTCTATCTATTCCGACCATCCACTACCGCCGGGGACATCGTTTCACCGTTGATCGGCCGTGAAGGATTCACGGTTTTGGAAGCTTGATCCGGAGCCATCGCCGCGCGTGGGACGTCACCACCGCCACCGGTTGACTCAACGTGGCCAGAACTTCAAGACCTGACCTTCCCGTCGACATCAGTTGCATTCCGGTCACCGTTGGTCAGCAATGGCATTTCGGTAATTTGGCCAGTGTCCTGAAATTAAATTGGATGATTTTTTTTTAATTGCTACCGATCCTGTCATTATGGAATATTGTATGATGATGATAACGATGATCCATGTCAATTGCTGTTTGTGATGAAGAGTTTTGGCCTGCGTAGTTGTATGCATTAGCAGTCATTGGAAGAAGTTAATTAATTAATTAACTCTCTCAATTCTGCTGATTATGTTTATAATATGGTTCCCAATTGTATGTTGGACAGTGGTTGTATTTAGATTTTATTTTGATATTATAATTGTTGTAATTTTGTAGGATGGTTGACAATGTTGGTGAAGTACAAAAGGCTAATAATGAAGTGCCAGAAATTAGCGATAAAGTGCAACAAGTCAGTAGTGAAGAAGAGGTCAGCGTGAGTAAGAAAAGAAAAATTGAGTTGAGATCATTTGTGTGGAAGCATTTTTCAAAGCTACCTGGAGGACATAGAGCTAAGTGTCATTATTGCGGCAAAAGTTATGCAGCCCATAGTAATTCTGGAACAAGTGGTTTGTCAACTCATTTGGGTAGATGTAAGGTGCGCAAAAAATTGAAGGTTGCAAATGATGCAAAACAACAGACAATAGTTCGTAAAAAGGGTAAAGGTAAAGAGGATGGTACTGCTAAGGTTATACATATAGGATTTAATAGAGAGGCTTGTAGAATGGCACTTGTGAAAATGATAATCAAAGATGAGTTGCCTTTTAGATTTGTAGAGGCTGAAGGGTTTTTGGAGTTTATGGAAACTTGTTGTCCGAAGTTTGAGGTACCCTCTCGAAGAACAATTACAAGGGATATTCTTGAATTATATCAAAATGAAAAGGGGCTGCTGAAAAGTGTTTTGAGTGCAAATAAACAGAGAGTGTGTATTACCACCGACACATGGACTTCAATTCAAATGTCAAACTTTATGGTAGTTACGGCTCACTTTATTGATGAAGAGTGGATTTTGCATAAGAGGATTCTTACTTTTACACCCATATCTAATCACAAAGGAGATGGCATTGGGAAGCTAATTGAAAATTGTTTGATTGATTGGGGGATTGAGAAATTATTCACAATTACAGTGGATAATGCAAGTGCTAATACACTTGCAATATCTTATGTGAAGAAGAAATTGGCAAATTGGAGTGGAAATTCAATGGTTTTGAATGGTTTATATATGCATGTGAGGTGTTCAGCCCATATAATCAACTTAATTGTGCAAGATGGGTTGTCAAAAGTGAATCAATCAATAGCTAGTATTCGAAATGCAGTGAAATATGTTAGATCTTCCCCAGCAAGATTACAAAAGTTTAAAACATGTGTTGATAGGGAGAAAATCTCATGTGGAGGGCTTATGGTGTTAGACGTTCCGACTCGGTGGAATTCAACATATTTAATGTTAGAAAAAGCGGTAGCATTTGAGAAAGCATTTGATAGGCTAAAGGAAGATGATGGCCATTATACAAATTGGTTTGATGAGGATGAGAGTGAAAAAAAGAGGGTAGGGCCACCGACTGATGAGGATTGGGAAAATGCAAAGAGGTTAGTCAAGTGTCTTTCAGTTTTTTATCATGTGACTTTAAAATTTAGTAGTTCTTTAACTGTCACTTCCAACAATTACTTGAATGAAATGTGGAAAGTCTACATTCATTTGAAGTCACTTGTTGATTCTAATGATTTTTTGTTAAATCAAATGGGTTACAAGATGGAGGAAAAGTTTGTCAAATATTGGGGTCACTCTTTTGAAAAGGTTAACATGTTGTTGATTGTGGCAAATGTGCTTGATCCTCGCTGCAAACTTGACTTTGTTATATGGTGTTTTAGTAGCTTGTATGATACTAGAAAGGTTGATGAATTCAGAGTTAACATTAAAGAGTTGTTGTTGAAGCTTTTTGAAAGCTATGGTGGTGAGAGTAATCTAAATAGAGGTGAGAGAAGTAGTGTTGTGCATGATGGTGCTAGTAGTAGTTATAAGTCATTTGATCCTTTTACACAATTTAGAAAGATGAAAGAAAATTCAAATGATGACATTAGTGGAAAAAATGATGTTGAAAAATACTTGTCAGAGATTTGTGAGAGTGCTAGTAATGTCCATTTTGATATTTTGAGTTGGTGGAAATTGAATGGGCCTCGGTATCCGATTTTGTCTCAAATTGCCAAAGATGTTTTAGCAATTCCATTGTCTACTGTGGCTTCTGAATCAGCATTTAGCACAGGAGGGCGCATTCTTGATCCTTTTAGGAGTTCTTTAACTCATAAAACAGTCGAGTCATTAATCTGTACTCAAAATTGGCTTCGCTCAACTCTATTAGGAGAGCATACAATACAACCAAGTCAGGAGGAAGTTGAATTCTATGAATTAGTTGAAACAGGTAATATTGTAATTTATTATGTTATTTTTTTGTGATTTCACTTATAACATTTTGTATATTAGAGTTAATGATTTTAATTAATTGTTTTAATTTCTTGAAGAATTTTTGAGGCCACTGCAATCTCAACAAGAAGTAGGTGAGAGCAAATGACATTTGATTGATGTTGCTGACCAGTAAGTTTTCTTTATTTTTTTAAAATATTAGTGTTTTATTTATATAGATTGTTTATTTAATTATTTATTGTTTTAAATTTTTTTTATAGATCTAAATATTGAGTTGGAAAATGCCTAAAGTTGATGCTGATATTGATGAAGATGGGATTCCCATATGCTGTTGTTGGCGTTTGTATTTTTTTTTTTTTGGTGAAAATGAGAGAATGTTGTTGGTGTTTGTTTTTAAATTTTCTTTTTATTTTGTGTTGTAAATTGTATCTATTGTTATTTTTATTTGTCTTTACAATATTATGTATTTATGTTTATGTAGATGGAGTATTGGAGTTTGGTTATAAATTTTAAAATCTTAATATTTTATATTTTATGAGTAGTTAGTGAGGTCTAATGGGCTAAAAATTTAGAAATTTAAAATAGGCCCAATAGGCCCAGAACCGAAAAAACCGAACCGAACCGAACCGATTTAAAAAGATCCGTTTGAGTTCGGTTTTTTTTAATTCGGTTCGTATTCGGTTCTTTTTATAAAAGAACCGATTTAATTAGGTTCTACTTAATTTCACACCGAACGCTTCTCCATCATCACTGTATTATTGAAATGACCTCTCTCATACTATTACCGGCTCGCACAATCATTATTCACCTCTGTCTCAGCATAAAAATCATCAGTGTCCCGAAAGTCGTTGTTGTGATACGGAGAATGCCGTTGCTCTAACGACGTCCCTAGTGGTAATATACCTTCTCCAACATCTTCTAATGTAATACCGTCGTTATTAATATTATCATAATTATCGTTGATTGGAGAGTAATATTGCTGCAGCGACATTGTCCTTGGCAACACCTCTTCTTCATTATCAGGGCCAGGCATATTTGCTCCAAAAGAAGTTTCTGTTTCAACATGTGGCTCAATATTTTCACTCGGTACTCGAGGTGACGTAGTAACAAATATAGGTATGCATCCATAATTGGCCACATTAGATGCCATATATAACACAACTCTCACCATTTCATCATCACATATATCCATAGGCATTGCACATATACGATATGATGTATTACTAGACTTTAAAGTTGTCTTCATTGTAATACTATATTCATTAGGATTTAATTGTAACACCTCATAAACTCTCGATAAAAACTGATCAAACAAATAATTTTTCCCCACTAAAAAAGCTCTGTTTTGACCATTCACATACTCCATACTGCCATTTTCCGCCGTCTCCCACCAACCATTATAACACAATTCTAGCACAACTGAATCCATGAGGTCTGAAAAAAAATAAATATTTATCCACTGTCAAAATTAATAAAAAATACAATCAATCTATTTTTTCGTGCGTCTCACATTTGTAAGTGCGACAGTCACTGTCGCACCAACTTACTTCCGACGGCGACTGTCGCATTTGCTTCGTGCGACAGCCGCTGTCGCGCACTTGGCCTCGCGAGCCAAGTGCGCGCAGGCCGCTGCCGCACGAAGGCAAAATGCGACAGTCGCCGCGACAAGGCAAGTGCGACAGCACTGCCGCACGAACCTGTCGCAAGTTGGTGCGACAGGCAGCCTGTCGCACCAACCTTTCGTGCGACAGGCAGTCTGTCGCACCAACCTTCGTCGACGACAGCATCGCCTTGTTGCGGCGAGAGGGTAAATTGCTCGACTGAAATTATATTTAAATATTAAAAATAACTCATATTACTCACCGACGCGTCAATTAATGTTGAATCTGGATGAATTATAATTGGATTCCTGTCGGCGTTTGCCGTTGCCTTTAAACGTCCACGCTGCTGATAATTTGTAAAGCTGCTTTTGGTTTGAGAACGGAGAAGGAAGAAAAGTTTTTTTTATTCGTAAATAAGGGTAATTTGGGAAGAACGGCGTGTGTTTGGCTAATGTTGATAGAATTTTTTTGTTGTGGTTAAAATAAAAATATTGCAAAGTTTTGTGGTTATTTTTGTAAATTTCCCCCAAAAGATGGAGCACGTTCCTCCATTTGGTAGCTCAAATCATTTGATAAGGTGATATGCCAACAAGAGTTAGGTGGTAAAAAAAAAAATACACTTATCTGCGTTTACTAAACCTAATCGGAATGGGCTATAATCGGAATGGACAGGAATGTGAATGAATTTGAATGGAATGGGAATAGGGAATGGGAATCAAATTAAGTTGTTTACTTGAATTGTAGGAATCGAAATCGGAATGAGGTTTATTGCCATTAATGTGTTTACTTTGTCTTGAATCGGAATCGGAATGAGTTAGGTTGTAACAAATTACGAAAAAGTACTTAATGGATTATTGTTATAATTATTATTATTAACTAATATATTAATTAATTGTAAAATTTTATTAATTAATTATTATAATTATATTAACAATTATTATAAAAATATATTAACTAATAATATTAATATTAATTAATTAATTATAATAATATATTAATTATTGTGATTATTCATTCAAAAATTATAATCATTAATAATTATTGTTAAAAATATATTAATATATTAATTAGTAGTAATAATTATAGTATTTAATTAATTAATAATAATATATTAATTATAAATAATTATTATTATATTAATATATTAATTAATTAATTACAATAATAATATATTAATTATTCTGATTATTTACTCGAGAACTATAATTATTGATATATTATTGTTAATAATATATTATTATATTATTTAATAATTATTATTATATTAATTAATAATAATATATTAATTATATTAATAATTATTATAATTATATTAATAATTATTATAATAATATATTATTATATTATTTAATAATTATTATTATATTAATTAATAATAATATATTAATTAATAATAATAATTATATTAATAATTATTATAATTATATTAATAATTATTATTATAATATATTAATTAATTAATTAAAATAATAATATATTAATTATTATGATTATTTACTCGAGAACTATAATTATTAATATATTATTGTTAATAATATATTATTATATTATTTAATAATTATTATTATATTAATTAATAATAATATATGAATTAATTATAATAATTATATTATTAATTATTATAATAATATATTAATTAATTAATTAATATTATTGTTAATAATATATTATTATATTATTTAATAATTATTATTATATTAATTAATAATAATATATGAATTAATTATAATAATTATATTAATAATTATTATAATAATATATGAATTAATTATAATAACTATATTAATAATTATTATAATAATAAATTAATTAATTATTATAATAATATACTAATTAATTACAATAATAAAATATTAATTATTGTGATTATTTATTCAAAAATTATAATTATTAATAATTATTGTTAATAATATATTAATTAGTAGTAATAATTATATTATTTAATTAATTATAATATATGAATTAATTATAATTATTATATTAATAATTATTATAACAGTATATTAATTAATTAATTAATTAATTAATTATAATAACAATAACAATAAATTAATTATTGTGATTGTTTATTCAAAGACTATAATTATTAATAATTATTTTTTAATATGTTAATATATTAATTAATAGTAATAATTATATTAATTAATTAATTAATAATAATATATGAATTAATTATAATAATTATATTAATAATTATTATAACAGTTAATTCATTAATTATAACAACAATAACAATAAATTAATTATTGTGATTATTTATTCAAAAATTATAATTATTTATAATTATATTTTAATATATTAATTAAAGTAATAATTATATTAATTAATTAATAATAATATATGAATTAATTATAGTAATAATATTAATAATTACTATAATAACATATTAATTAATAAACTATAATAATAATATATTAATTATTGTGATTATTTGTTCAAGAACTATAATTATTAATAATTATGTTTAATATTATATTAATATATTAATTAATCATAATAAGTAATTAATTAATTTTAATAATATATTAATTAATCATAATAATTAATTAATTATAATAATATATTAATTAAATAGAATTTAGGACAAAGTAGGCATTTTTTGTTTTGGGGGAGGGTAAAATGGGAAATCCAAGGAATGGGAGATTGATTCCCACCTCCCCCCATGGGAATCAATCTCCCATTCCTCATTCCCAAATTGTTGTGGGCCCCACCATTCGATTCCGATTCCCGCTTTTTTTGCAAGAAACGCGTCAATCATTCCGATTCCGGATTCCGATTCCCAATCCGATAAGAAACGCACCATTAAAGAAAAAACATTTGCTAGCTCGATACTGTTTTCTTATCTCTATAATGTTCAAGTTTCCCATCGGCCATCACTGACATCTTAATTTCTAGCTAGAACAATTGATGAGCAAGAAAAACAGAGGCTGCTAATCCAAATTACACCATTTTATTATTTGCTAAACCAATTAAACGACGTCTTGGAACATTTTTAGCGTTTATTGTTCCATAATGCATGTGAATTATGATTTAGGGTTCGTTTGGGATTACTTTTAAAAAGCCTAAAAGTGATTTTGAAAATTTAAAAGTTGATTTTAATATTTGGTAAAAAAAATCAAAATTACTTTTGTCAAAATCAATCCTTCCTAGGATTTTGAAAAGCTTTCAAGGAGTTTTTTAGATTCTGATTTTGAGAATCAATTTTATCCTTTAATACAATTCTATAAATATCCTTAAAATTATTACCTAAACCCAAAATTATCCTTATTCAAATTGGAAACAAAATAAATATTTTAATAAATTTTTATTATAATTCATTAATATCAATTTATTAATATCAATTTGAGAAAAAGAATTATTATTAAATTTGTTTTACTATATTATTAATTTTATTATCAATTGTTTTAAGATAAAAAAATAAAAAAGTAAAATCAATATATTATAAATTTTATTTTTAGTAAAAATTATTATAATACACAATTAAAAATATTATATGTACATAGTTTTATATGTAAGTAAATTTTATCTTATATTATGTACATTTTAGTCATTTATTTTCTCTCAATGCTTTAACAAAAATTTACCAAACGTCCATAATTGCTTTCAAAACTCATAGTACTTTTGAAAATAATATTTACCAAATACTTAACTGATTCTCTTCACAAGCATAATTATTTCTACAAAGAATAGTAAAATTTACCCTTATTTTAAAAACTACATAATCTTTAAACCGGCCTTAGACAAACTTAAATCATGCAAACAGATTCACATAATGCACACACTAACAACAAGTACACCAACATCTAACTTACAATTTAACTTTTGTCCTGTTTAATGTACTACGACTTAATCTTAATCGAGTGATTTTGAAGCAACTTAATTTATCTTATCAACTAAATTTGAATCTTAAGAAAGTAAGAATTAAAAAAGAAAAATTGATTTGACCTTTACCCACCCCTCTATCTTTTAAAATAGAATAAAAATGAAAAAAAATCACATCATTTAAGATAGAGTTTCTTAAAAATTATTTATAAGGCTATTTATATAAAATTGTCAAAAATAGTGTTGAATTTTCATATTTCTTTCATTTTTTTGGGGTTAAAGTATGATGAGGGTAAAATTAAAATTTTAAATAACATGCAAGCATAATTTAGTGATCTAAGCTGACAAAACCTAGCTACAAAATGTAACTAAACACTTTGACAATTAGTCTTTAGCAGCCCAGTAGCCGCAAATCAGTCACAAATGGTATGTAAATCATAATTTAAAATGGGCCTTGCAACACATTCAAAGCATGATTCATTCTGTTTCTATTAAGAATAAACTTTAATTTGTCCCCTAATTATAATTTTTAATGTATCACTTAAAAGTATGAAAACATTAATTTGGGTGTGGATATTTCCACCCTGCTATTTTTATAAACCGACCACACCTTCATAAAATAATTACAATAACTTCATATTATTTTATAGAATTACAAAATAATAATAAGTTTGAAAAATTAATTAATTAAATCATTCTTATAATATTTTTTTTCTTACTTTGTCTTTTAACAATCTTTAACAATTTAAGGTTGCTTTAAGATAGTTTAATTTAACTAATTTACCCTTATAATATAAAATAACCAAATTACCCTTAGAAATATATATTATTGTAACTAATTATTTAGGCATTTAGTTTTATGTCTTATAATCTAATATGTTTTATATAAAATTTAATAATTTTCAGTTCTCCAGATGTCCTAATTACATCTCATTAGTTTAGCGGAATATTAATAATCATACTAAAACAGTACTACTTATACATCATTAAAATATAAATTTTTTTGTATAAAAATTTATTAAAGTTAAAGTAATTCTTATAATTTTTTTTCTTACTTTGTCTTTTAACAATCTTTAACAATTTAAGGTTGCTTTAAGATAAGTTTAATTTAACTAATTTACCCTTATAATATAAAATAACCAAATTACCCTAAGAAATATATATTATTGTAACTAATTATTTAGGCATTTAGTTTTATGTCTTATAATCTAATATGTTTTATATAAAATTTAATAATTTTCAGTTCTCCAGATGTCCTAATTACATCTCATTAGTTTAGCGGAATATTAATAATCATACTAAAACAGTACTACTTATACATCATTAAAATATAAATTTTTTTGTATAAAAATTTATTAAAGTTAAAGTAATTCTTATAATTTTTTTTCTTACTTTGTCTTTTAACAATCTTTAACAATTTAAGGTTGCTTTAAGATAAGTTTAATTTAACTAATTTACCCTTATAATATAAAATAACCAAATTACCCTAAGAAATATATATTATTGTAACTAATTGTTTAGGCATTTAGTTTTATGTCTTATAATCTAATATGTTTTATATAAAATATATTAATTTTCAACACTCTAGATGTTGTAATTACATCTCGTTAGTTTAGCGGAATATTAATAATCATACTAAAACAGTACTACTTATACATCATTAAAATATAAAAAAAATTGTATAAAAATTTAGTAAAGTAAATTTTTAGATATTTTTTGTACTTTTACCTTATGAGGTTAGAATATTTATATTAATTTATATTAAAACAACTTTATTGATCAAATATAATAAAAAATAGCCTCATAAAAAAATAATTAATGAATATGGATTTAATTGGTTAAATTTTTAAATTTCTTCTTAATTTAAATTTTTTTAAAATAATGTGCACTTGTTGTAATAATTGTTTTTTTAAATTGGGGTGGGTTAATAAAATTTACGGGGTGAAATATCACCACCCCATCAATTTAATTCATTTACCGTTAAGAAGATAGAAATTTTTTTTTTATCAATATACCCCCTTTTGGCTTTTACAATCATCTTCTTAAAGAGAGAAAGAGAGAGAGATCAATTGAATCTTTCATATTTTTAGAAAATAAATTAAATATTGTCATTCTATTTGAAAAATAAATTAAAGTTTACCGTTTGTTAAATTCTAACCATATTGTATAATGCAAAAGCAGTAATTAATGAGAGAATTTCTCAGTGGAAGAAAGTTTATATTGATGTTCATAATTAGAAAACTAAAAGTATTAACGTATATGATTTTTATTAATTATAATGCGGGTAATATATACATAATTGGGTACCAAAACACGGTTGCAGCTTGCAAGCCAGCTGGACTGGTAATTCATTTGTTGTAGTAATTTTGTTTCTGCCGGTTGAATAAAATTTCAACTTCACAATAAAAATGTACAATAAATTGTATCTACTATAAATATATTGCTTCATCTTACATACCTCTTAATGACCACAAATCTAAGAGATTTTTTTTTTCTCTCTCTCTCTCTACACATGAATGGTATCAATCACCAAAGGCAGAGTAATATTTTTAGTCATTAAATATCATTAATTTCAAACGAACGGTGAAAGTGTGAATGGCCAAAAAATGGAGTACGTTCCTCCATTTGGTAGCTCAAATCATTCAATAAAATGATATGTCAACAAAATTTAGGTGGTTAGAAAAAAAAAAACTCTGAAAAAAATCATTTGGTAGCTCAGAACTATTTTCTCTGTAATGTTCAAGTTTCTCATCATTGACATCTTAATTCCTAGCCAGGCCAATTGATGAGCAAGAAAAACAGAGGCTGCTAAACTCATTAAACCGCGTCTTCGAACAATTTTAGCGTTTATTGGTCCATAGTGCATGTCAATTATGATTTCGACAAATTTGAATCGTGCAAACAGATTCACATAATGCACATGCCAAGCCATTCCAAGATCTACCTTACAATTTTACTTTTCTCTTGTTTGATGTACTAGGAATTAATAGAGTTTTTTTCCGAATTCGAATCCTAGAAAAGTAAAGAATTAAAAAAGAAAAATTGATTTGACTTTTGCTCACCCCTCTATCTTTTAAAATAGAATAAATATTGAAAAAAAAATCACATTATTTGAGATAGAATCTCTTGAAAATCATTTATAAAGCTTTTTGTATAAAATTGTCAAAAATAGTATTGAATTTTTATATTTCTTTCAATTTTTTTGGGTTAAAGTACGAGAAGAGTAATAGCATGCAAGGATAATTTAGCAATTTAAGCTACTAAAACCCAGTTATATGTCAGCAAACATCTTGACAATTGGGCTTCAGCAGCCCAGATGTCGCTCATCAATCACAAACGATATTTAAGGTATAATTTGAAATGGGCCTTGCAACACATTCAAAGCATGATTCATTCTGTTTCTATTAAAATAAACTTTAATTTACATCCTAATTATAATTTTTAATTTATCTCTTAAAATTGTGAAAATATCAATTAACCTTCATGTACCGTTAAGAAGATAAAAAAAAAATTTGTCTGCATACACCCATTTACTATCATCTTCTGAAAAAAAAAAAAAGGAAGATCAATTGAAATTTACATACTTTTAGAAAATAAATTGAATATTGTCATTCTATTAAGAAAATGAATTAAAGTTTACCGTTTCTTAAATTCTAACCATATTGTATAATGCAAAAGCAGTAATTAATGAGCGAATTTCTCAGTGGAAGAAAGTTTATATTGATGTTTATAATTAGAAAACTACAAGTACTAACGTCTATGATTTTTATTAATTAAAATGCGGGTTAGATATATATGATTTGCATGCGTTGGGACTTGGCCTAAATAATTTCTATATTATACAATTCTATCCCTTTTGGGAAGATATTCATTTGTATTTGGTAATTTTGTTTCTGCCGGTTGAATTTTCAACTTCACAATAAAAATCCATACAATTATAATTTTTCAATAAATAATATTGATTCATCTTAAACTCAATGACCAAAATCTAAGAGATTTTTTTCTCTCTCTTTGACTCAATCCATGGTATCAATCACAAAGGCAGATAATATTTTTAGTCATTAAATATCATTAATTTCAAACGAACGGTGAAAGTGTGAATTAAAAATTTTAGTTCTCTCCATTTGAACTAAAAATAAAAAAATCTAATATAAAAATAATTTTACTACTAATTAAATTTAAAATTGAATAAAGTTTAAAAAAATTAATTGTTTAAATAAAACTAAAATAATACATTCAAAGTTTCAAAATTCATCATTGACATTAATTATTCAAATAAAGCAAGAATAATACATTTAAAGTTTCTAAATATAAAACACGTCTTCGATTAATTTTTAACGTTTATTGGTCCAATAATACATTAATATAATTTCGACAAATTAATTGTTCAAATAAAGACATAATTAATTGAAATAACCAAGCCATTTTGAAAACCAAACACATCTACCTTACAATTTTACTTTTCTCTTGTTTGATGTACTAGGAATTAATAGAGTTTTTTTCCGATTCGAATCCTAGAAAAGTAAAGAATTAAAAAAGAAAAATTGATTTGACTTTTGCTCACCTCTATCTTTTAAAATAGAATAAATATTGAAAAAAAAATCACATTATTTGAGATAGAATCTCTTGAAAATCATTTATAAAGCTTTTTGTATAAAATTGTCAAAAATAGTATTGAATTTTTATATTTCTTTCAATTTTTTTGGGATGAGAAGAGAATATTTTGCAAGGATAATTTAGCAATTTAAGCTACTAAAACCCAGTTATATGTCAGCAAACATCTTGACAATTGGGCTTCAGCAGCCCAGATGTCGCTCATCAATCACAAACGATATTTAAGGTATAATTTGAAATGGGCCTTGCAACACATTCAAAGCATGATTCATTCTGTTTCTATTAAAATAAACTTTTTTACATCCTAATTATAATTTTTAATTTATCTCTTAAAATTGTCCCAAATATCAATTAACCTTCATGTACCGTTAAGAAGATAAAAAAAAAATTTGTCTGCATACACCCATTTACTATCATCTTCTGAAAAAAAAAAAAAGGAAGATCAATTGAAATTTACATACTTTTAGAAAATAAATTGAATATTGTTTCTATTTTGAAAATGAATTAAAGTTTATATTTGTTTCTTAAATTCTAACCATATTGTATAATGCAAAAGCAGTAATTAATGAGCGAATTTCTCAGTGGAAGAAAGTTTATATTGATGTTTATAATTAGAAAACTACAAGTACTAACGTCTATGATTTTTATTAATTAAAATGCGGGTTAGATATATATGATTTGCATGCGTTGGGACTTGGCCTAAATAATTTCTATATTATACAATTCTATCCCTTTTGGGAAGATATTCTACCCCTACAATTGTATTTGGAAAGAAAATATATACATAATTGTAGACAAATTACATCGTAATCTTGGGATTGTTAGATCACGATAATTTAATGAATGATATGTCTGTCTTTAACGTATTTGGTCGATCTCATATATTCTCAAAATTTAATGGGAGTGGTGGCCCGAGTGGCAACATGACAACAATTGATGAGACAAAACTATATTCGATTGAAGGAAACGCAAAAACAGTAATTTGTTTTAAGAAGATTGTTAAGAATCCAAAATTAATTGAATGGTTGAAAAAATTTTGATTTTTTGAAAATTAATAAATATTTTAATAAAGTCATGATATCAAACGAGACGCTTTCATCATCTAATTTTAGTTCAAAATGTCAAACTATTTCGAATGTGAAAAAATCTAATTAGTACCAAAATAAAAAATAAAATTTCGTTTAAACAAGATCAAATCAATATTACCTATTATGAATTAACGGTGTTAAAAAGTATGAATCGACGTTAACTATAACTCCTGACCTTCCAAACTAACGATGCAGGAACGATTTTCACTACCCACTCTATATGATAATTATATTAATTAGTATATCAACTTGGCGATACATTCAGTGTTTAAAAAAACAAATACGAAGTAAATTTCATCCCTTATCTCTATGGGATTAAGCATTTGGAAAACAACCGGATGAATAATACCAAGATATCAATTCCCATGAACTTTCACAAAAGGAAAATGATTATCTTAGAACTTTAAATCACCCATATAAGCAATGGATAGATCCATTATACTTCGATAGCTGCATATATCACGATTGCTCTTACGACTTCAAACTTTTAACTCATACATTACATGGTTTTGCCAGTTTTAACTTCTGTGGTAGTAACCATTGGGCCTTTGGCCCAGTGGCCAAGACCCTACACTCATAACTGTGAGGACAGCGATTCGAGCCCCCGCGACGCATGTAGGGGTTTATTTCCTTCCTTAATTATAGTATACAATTAAGTGAAAGCAGTTTTCTCCATTTCGAAATGTGAGTGGAGTAGATACCCCTCGAATATTATAGAGGGTAAAATCTGGGCAGTGCTATATAAGAATTAATGTAAATTAGTCTCAGTAATTGTCTGATTGTAAATATCAGTTGTAAATCTCATACAATATGAGTTGTAATCTAAGCATTAGTCTCATGTAATTAAAAAAAAAAACTTATATGGTAGTAGTCTTTTGAAATTGTAATTGTTTGTGGGATCTAGCTACGTTGCTCCTGGAGCAACAAACTCCCTATTTAGTACAATCTAGGCTATGAGTAAAAATGGCATCAAATGAGAATTTGATTCAAATACCGTTACCCATTCATAATCATCATCATTTTCGTTTAATGAGTGTTCAACTAATCGATATTGAAAACAAATATGAGTATCATTGAAATAATTATTCTAAGTGGATAATGGTAATTGGTCATTCAATAGCTAATGAGTGTCTATTCACAGCGTAATCAACTCTGAAATTTGATAAAAGTCAAATTAAATTTGCAAAAGGCCATGACATTATTGGAAGGTATTAAATTAGTCAAACACACTGGTCTTTTGCATCCTATTACGAAATGAGACTTTTTAAATGTAGTAAATCTTCTAGTTCAGTAGAAGTCTTGTGGAAATGAAGTGGGTTGCCTTATTTCAGAAATTAAATCTCTTCTGTGCCCAAAAAACTTATTTAAGATAGTTTATACTCCCAAAGATTGTAATTTTAATTTGTAGCGACCATCTATTTAAAATAGCAGTCGATTCCATGGAGCAGCCTCTTATTTGGATGGAGAAACCTTAATTGGACATAATTCATTTGTTGTAGTAATTTTTTTTCTGCTGATCGAATACAATTTCAACTTCAACATAAAAAATGCACTATAAATTGTTTCTAATATAGACATATTGCTTCATCGACCTTACATACTTCTAATGACAACAAATCGAATAAGAGATTTTGGTTACTTACAATATTAGTACCTTCTCTCCACACATGACTAGCACAATCACCAGAGAGGTGTAATATTTTAATATTTTTATTTGTTAACTTTCATTGATTTCAAACGAATGGTGAAAATGTGGAAGGCCAAAAAGAGTTTTTTTTTTAAGAATGTGATTCGATAACTACTTATTCTTTCCTAAAAAGTGACATCTTATCTCCTCCTTGGCAACTCCGCACTCAATGACTCAATTGTCTAACTATGTTAAAGTCTATGTGATTTCACTATTCCCATATCTACAAAGAAAGTAATGGTATTGCAGACACTTTAACCAATATCTTTTTTATTTCTCTGATTTAACAAGGTGGGTGTTGATTATAAATACTAATGCTATTGGTGTCAATGTGCAAGTGTACACAACAAGTAATAAAGTGACGAGTAATCAAGATCGTCTCCACGGGGTCAATTGTTATCAGACTTACTACAGTAATTTTAACAGTGCAGATTTTGTGTCTAAATTAAGATAAAACAATAATTGAAACTAATATACTAATTAAAATAAAAACACAATAATTAAAATGTAAACTCAAGGATAAAACCAATGGGAATATAAAGTAGTTGAGTGAATAAACTCTCTTAATGGAATATAAAGTAAATTATCACGTAAACTCAAGGCTAAAACCAATGGGAATATAAAGTAGTTGAGTGAATAAACTCTCTTAATGGATTTGACAATTTTCCTAATGTTTGGCTCGGTTCTTTGCGAAAGATTCTTTCTGAAATGGGCAGAATCCTTATGCATCCTCAGCTGTCGCATGTTGGATATCTTATATTTATATGCAACCTAACAGTGTTAAGTTATTATGCTAACATTAGATATAGTATTACACGCTTAGGTTCTATTTACCGTACAAGGTGAATCCCCATGTCTAGTTCATCACTAATCTTAAATCAAGTATAACCCTTTTAGGACTCAAGTAAAACTCAATCCGGGAAACCTAATTTAAGATCAAGTATTGCTTTGATATGTTCCACTAAGATAGGCCCTTTTGTGGCTCTTCCTTAGCTAGTATCATTAAATGAGTGATCAACCGAAATAATGAATAAAAATAAATACTGTAAAAAAAAAATGCTACAACAAACATGCAACAACTCATATTTTCAGTCAATAAACCATCAAGATTGTTTATTACTCAACTACAAATAAATTTAGTTCATGATTTGCAAAAGAAAAATCAAATTACTCAACAAAGTTTAGTTCATGATTTGCAAAAGAAAAATAAAACACATCCCATCCCCATGAATAAATATAGAACAAGAAAACAAGAAAAAAAATAAGGACTAAGCTCTCAATTGATTTATTTAAATTCTCCTTTTGTGTAGCCCTTAATCTCTTTCTTGAATCTTGCTTTTATTTTGTTTCTTTGTGATTTTTCTCCTTGGGTGACGGCCCTCTTTTTCCTTATGATGTGTGCTTCTTTTATAT
Organism: Atalantia buxifolia; assembly: GCA_030444775.1. Taxonomy (NCBI): domain Eukaryota; kingdom Viridiplantae; phylum Streptophyta; class Magnoliopsida; order Sapindales; family Rutaceae; genus Atalantia; species Atalantia buxifolia. The sequence goes on from CM059838.1 coordinate 12,354,098, forward strand.
TTAAAAATTAGGATAAACAGAAGCCTAAGTCACGCATAAGGCAGATTAAGAAAGTGCAAATCACAATTCTGCAAGTATCCCGCACAAAATTTTCTCTGTCGTTGTTCCAGGATTACTACAGCAATCGTTACTACAGCAGCGGCTACAGCAACTGCACTATTCTAGAAAAGTTTCAATTCTTTTATAGCCATGTTCTTTTCTATCTTTTGCTAGCCTATTACATTAGCATTCATTACTTGAAATTTGGGCTTCCAAATACCTATAATTATGCATATGATTTAGCACACAAATTATTTGAAATCAAACAAAATTTATTACTAATAAATTAAGACGAATGTTTATGTAAAATATAACAAAAATATAATTAAAACACATTATTTACTCTCTAAGTATTATTGATTTAAGTCGAAAAGTGTCATGATAACTCTCATTTCATAGAGTTATCAGTGGGATTTTTTCCATCAGAAATTAAAAATTCTCTGCTCGATAACTCTTGGTGAATGCTTAAATACTGATTTTCTTAATTCCATGATGGTTTGCTATTGTATAAAGTATCTATATGATTCCATTTTGTTTTGTATCTTTTAAATAAACTTTATATGTTCTTTTTCATTTATGCTGCTTTTACTTGCTGGATTCAAGAATGAAAATCCGAAATCGGAATGAAATCCATGTTTACCTAACAAAATAAGTGAAGGAATGAGATTTATTTTGGTGGGTCCCATGGTAATTTAGAAATAAGTAATGGGAATCTGATTCCCGGGGGGCTTGGGAATTAGACTCCCATTCCTCGAATTTCTCATTCCACCCCCATTAATTCTTTATTATTTCGAAAATGTCCTCACTTTAAATAAAAAATAAAAAATATAAATAGCGAAAAAAAATCCTAAAACCTAAACTCTCTCGCACCAGTCGAATCATCAACCATCTTCTTCGTCGTCGTCGATTTGTCGATTGTGGACAACAGTTGGTTGCCGGTTTCGTATCTGTTGGGCTGTCTCGATTTCATCCTCATCTCGTTTCATTTTCGTTTCGCCGCGATTTCATCTCCGATGGTCATAGTTTTGGTCCGATGATGATGAGATGCTGGCGATGATGATTTGTTGTTGTCGTGTAGTTGATGACGATGATGATTCCGATTTTAATTATTTTTGTTTTTTTATGGAAATGAATTATTTTCTTGATAACGATTATTTGGGATTTTGATTATTATTATTATTATTATTAAGGACCTTTTAGTAATATGATACCACTTAACTCATTACAATTTATTCTGATTCATATTCCTCATTCTCATTCCAGTCCATTCTCATTCCTTTCTATTTCGATTCTATCTCATTCAGATTCCCGTTTAGTAAACACAACATTAGTATATTATACCTCTCTTGAGTTTTACTCTCTCTCTCTCTCTCTCTCTATATATATATATATATATATATATATATATAAATACACTCACAATCCAGAATTTTAAAGTATGGGAAAGTCTGAGAAAACACATAAACTGTGCAGTTTAAATACTTTAAGTTTTAAACCTCTTAAACCCTATGGTTTTAAAATTTTCCTAGACTTTTCCCGCACTTTAAAATGCTAGACCAAAAAACTACTCTCTCTCTCTCTTAGGGATGGCAAAATAACCCAGGCTTGACCTGGACCCAACCTGGATAATTCAGACCAGATTCAACCCGCATGGGATACAAAAATATTCAAAATTCGGCAACAATTTAATAAACTCAGATGTATCCCAGTCCGGATCCGAATCGGTCGACCCACATATCCGATCCCTGGACCCAGATGTCTTTATTCTTAATATTATATTTTTTATTTTTTAAGTATAAATAGAAAAGCAAAAAGTCAAAAGGAAAGTGGAAACCCTAGTTTGTATTTTACAACTTTCTCTCAATACAGCCGCCAACCATTTTCTTCTTCTCTTCATCAATTCAACACAGGCCCCAACTATTGCCTTTTTCGTCATTGTCATCTTGTCGCTTTGCTGCCATTGCGGTTGTGTTGATCATTATCATCATTAGCTGCCATTCAATTGTTGATTGGTGCCTGCAGTGAATTGAATGCCCTTAAAACAAAAGCAAACAAGCCACTGCCCAAGAACTCTAGCCAAGATCAAATCAAGTTGCAGATTAAACCAATGATTGAAATCAAGACTTCAACATAGATTCCAAATTAGCTCTAGGTCAAAGATGATTATCACAGTGAATGGAAATAACTAAGAAGCACTCACAATCGCACAAGAAACAGAATTTAACGTGGTTCAATTGTGCAAGCAATGCACAATGCCAAACTAGATTCAAGTGTGGTATAAATTACCAGCCTCCAACTGTTGTTTTGAGTGGTGATCTCGCGAATGTGCAAAGGGCTATGTGCATGACAGCGAACTCAACTAGTATTGCTAAGGTATTTTCTTGCATTAACCACAAATTTGATTTGATGTAATGCCAAGTGGGCATAGAGAAAAGTGAGTTCTTTGAAGCCCGTGAGGATTTTGTAGCTTTGGAGAAGGATTATGAAGAGGTTGTTGCTAAATCTGGTGAGGGTGAAAATGGATATAAGGGAGATGATCTGTGTTTGTAATTTTTTAGGCTTGTGTTCTTGTGATTGCTTATTTGATGTAAGGTTGGATTCTAGTTGCATTGGTTCCCATTCTACTGCTTTTACTTTTTTAGTTGGCTATGCAGCTATGTATTTTTTTCCATTGTATCCATAGCCTGTTAGAGAATTGGAAAATGGGAAAAAAAAATATAGGCATCCAGGTTTGAAACTTGCAATCTGGAAACTAGGATTTTTCTTGGTTAAACTCGGTCCAGACCTAGAGATAAATAATTTGGGTTTATATCCAGATCCGGAATACCAAATTAACATCCGGGTTCAGAACCGGAACGGCCAAACCTGGACTCGGACCCAGACTCGAAATTTGCCACCCATCTCTCTACACACGCGCGCGCGCGTAATCATCCTACCATGCAATAGGTGCAGTAGGCGTGTAATTGATACATGCATAATGAAGTTTTATGAAAAGAGAATTTTTTTAACTACCTCAACAGATAATAATGTCTAATGATTTTCTTCTTCCTCCAAGATGAACGTGGTGGAATGCTTTGCTCATTTCCAAAGAAATTACCGGGATCCACCAACTTGTAGAAATTGTTCTTCAAACATTTTTTTTCTCCAAAAGCTAGCTTCTTTGACGCTTGTGTAACCTTTGTTATTTCTTCCGATTTCTAGATCCCTGACGTTAAGATATGTTGCTCTAGGATTTTTGGAAACGTATGGAGTCATGTAATTGTACAGCTTTCTGGCCAAATTAAGTTCCCTTTCCGTTTCTTCTCCACTTCTCCATTCCGTAGCACATCAAATGTTATATGTTGCCAGCTCTATGCGGAAATGGGATTGCGGATTCTGTAATCTCAGCCATTTTCCCACCATAAGGAAAGCCACTAGCTGAAGGTTCTTTCGTTCTTGTTCATGAAGGAAATCATACATCCCTTCCAAGCCTTTCACAGGAATCGGTTCCGTTACAAAGTCGGCTATCATTCTCCAAAAGCTCTTGGAATAATTCCCATTAAGCAATGTTTCCAATTTCAGTAAATCTTTACTGAAATTTTTGGAATAATTGCCAGGAATCCTCCGCCTAAGTAAACGGTTGATTCAACCCAGCTCAATTCCATGCAGTCTTCTTTCTTCAATCCGAGCTCCGGTAAGGACTCTTCCATCAATGTAACTAACCTATCAGCCCCACCAAGAAACAATGATGAAAACAACGCCTCTATACTTGAATTCTTCACTGCAAAGATAGCACTGCAAGTTAAATCTTCCGGGAGCTTATCGACAATGGACTGCCATTTCTGAAAGATCTTTATTGCATCTTGTTCCAGTGTTCTTGTGACTGAATACAGTCACATTGGACGGGACAGGTACTAGGTTTACTTTCCAAGCCACAATGATCCCAAATCTGGCTGCTCCGCCCCCATGAAGGGCCCAAAATAGATCTTCTCCCATTGATTTTCTATCAAGAATCCAGCTTTTAACGTCGATCAAGTGAGCATATCAATTACTTGGTCAGCTGAAAGGCTAAAACTCCTCCACTGAAGTGTCCCCCAACACCTACCGTAGGGCAAACTCCAACAGGAAAGCCAAGATACTTACTTTTCTCACCAAATTCTATGATATAGTTCACCAATTGTGACACCTGCTTGAACCCATGCTGTTTTTTTTTTTTTTCAGCGTTAACTTGGATCGACCAAAGGTTTTTCAGATCGATCATGACAAATGGTTCTTCACCATGATAAGAGAGACCCTCAGGATCATGACCTCCATTTCGAACTCTAATTCGTAGGCCATGTTTTTGGGCACATTTGTGGGTCGCTTGAATTTGGGATACTTAACAGGAGCTGCGCGGGTGGTTTACGTAACTTTAAAAATTCATTTTAAGATTTTTTTTTTTATGTCATTATTTTGGAATAGTAGGTGAACCCTTTGGCTGTAGCGGTGGTTAGATAATTATGCAACTATCATATAGTGTTGATGATATAGATAGGAAGTATTTTATAGCTTTTTTTTTAATTAGATGATATAAAGGCATGGGCACGTTTTATTTTTAATACAAACCAAGAGAGAGATGGGCTTTAGAAATTTAATTTATTGAAAACGAATTTTGGTATGAACCAATTATTCATAAGTTTACAAGCAATTCTCACTTTTTTATACAAAAATTTCACGTTGTTTGATCCCTTATCACTTATATATACACACACTGTGTGATAAAATTATTTATATTGTGTGAAGAGTTCTGAATTAAAAATGAGCACGCGGGTAGTTTGTGTAACTTAAAAAATTATTTTTAGATTTTCTTTTAAGTGATTATTTTGCAAGAAGGAAATGATTTTATATATAAGTCAAAATGTTTGTACTCTTCTTTAATCTTATCCAGAATATGACTTGTTTTCCGTAATATAATTTTGTATTGTTTTGTTCTATTAATTTTATTGATTTGACGTACTTTTTTTACACTATCAAAAAATAAAAATGTAAATAAAAAATTCATAATTTTTTTAATCTTATTTCTTCATGTATAAGCTACAGGCTAAGGGTTAAGAAACGATTGATTTTTTTCAAAGCAACAATATTATATTTTACAAATTATTTTTAAAAAATTCATATAAGTAATATGTTTATTGAATGATAATTTTTTATAAATTATGAATTTTTATTTAAGAAATATTTTATATTGAAGTGTTGTAATTTTTAAGCTATCATTGATATGAAAAAAAAAAGTATTTGACAAATTACTAATTATAGAATAAAAATCGATGATATCTGTAAATATTATTATCAAAATTTATCAAATAATTGTATATTTATAACATTTTTAGTCATATAATATGGCCGGCTTTCAGAGCCCAAGTAACCCATTTGACTTAACTGCCATGCAGGCAGCTAAACTTAGTCGTCCGAACTTTATTCATCGCTTACAAGGTAACTTTAAAAAATTATTTCTCTTTTGTAACTACAAAAATGTCAAAATGGGGTCGAATTTTTATATTTCTTTCAAATTTTAGGGTGTTTTTGGAGGTATATAAATTTTTATATTATTAAAAAAAATCACATCTTGAAGCTCGAAACTATTTTCTTACCTCTATAATATTTAAATTTCCCATCATTGGCGTCTTAATTTCTAGATAGGGCAGTTGATGAGCAAGAAAAATAGAGGCTGCTAATCCAAATTAGCTCAATTTAGTTATTGATAAAAACAGTAAACAACATCTTTGAACATTTCGCCTTTATTAGTGCATATTGTGAATTATTTCGACAGACGATTCTGAAAATTCTTTAGAGCATAGGGGGCCAAAAAAAAAAAATTCAGAAGCAAACTTCCTTGAAGTTTGGTTATAGTCCCATATCCTTTAAAATTTTGTGAGCGCCCTCCAAGTTCAAGGCATTATTAAAATGGGCCTTGTCCGCTAGTCTTTTAAAACCTTTTAATTTTCTACAATTTTCTCACTCCTAAAAAAGTTAAAATTGTTTTACAGTTATTATCAAAGCATCCACATAAATAATTTCTATGGGCGATATATTTCTTTATACAAATTGATGAATTAGACTAAATAATTTTAAGATTATGCGGTAAAAGTTTCAGTATGAGCATAAATCAAAAATCATATAACTTGTTGGATTGGTTTTTGGTCATAAGCAATAGATTGTATCAGTTAATGAAGAGGGGAAAAAAAAAAAAAGATACAGAGTGTCTGAGAAAGTGAGATTGATGATAGATAAAAGAAAAGAATTTAACAAAAAATCAAATAGATGTGACATATGTTGTATTAGAGTATATGTGGGGACATAATAGAGCATTGTCTTTAAATATAATTCTAATACAAGAAGGGTTTCAAGATAATATATTTTTTTAATGAGTCTAATGCTATTCTAATTTTATCAGGATTTATAGTTTATATTACTTGAGTATTATTTTAATTAGTTGTAGCCTTTATAGTCTTTTAGTTTTCAATAATAAAAATCTTTTTTTCGTTTTTCTTAGAGAAACGTCTTTGGCATATTGAGAGTTGGATCATTTGAAGTTTCAAACCGGAGTGCCGTACCCAATCTTTGTTGTGAGGTGATTGATTTACCTGTTAAATAGGGCCAACACTTACTAAATTTATATCTAGTACGACATCGTTTCAAAGAACTAAACATGATTTAACGTTAAAAAATGTGTTCATGTGTTTCAGTTAAAATTGCTTCTGTTATGTGTAATGGATTTGATACTAGTTAATGTTCCATTATTAGCAAATCGTGGGAGCAGGGTAATGGGAAAATATCATCTATTACCCTTTTATTTACTTAATAATGGACAATTCCCCGTATTATATTTGACTTATCATTTTCAATCATATCTATAAAACCTACCACCGAACTCCACGTCGCCAACCACCAATTATGGAATTAAATTTCTATACGCTGGAAATTTTTTTTTTTTTTAAGGGAAAAGTATAATTGCAGTAAAAACTTCAAATTATCATCGAATTTTACATACACCACATAATAATACTGCTAACCCCCGCCGGGCCCACCACCCTCAATGCGCCCCGACCACCACGGCGGCGTCCGACACGAAACGACGCCGTGAAATGCCAAATTACAAACCAAACACCAGAGAGAAGATTCGTCCTTTCGGTTCCGTTCATCATATCTTCTGAAGCTTCTCAGCCTTAACAACAGGGTTTGCCTTCGCAATCTGCTCTTTGCCCATCTCTTTGAAATCGAACGAACACGCGTGCTGCTCCGGGTACCTGTGGGTCCCGCAGAACACCGACCCGCACCTGCACTTGAACCCCGTGAGCCCCACGCGCCTCCTGCAACTCATGCACCTGTTCGCCGCCGTCTGCTGCACCGGCGCAGCCACCTCTGCCGCCGCCTCCACATCCGTCGCCGGTCTCTCGCGCAAAGACAAATCAACCGACGGCGGCGACGACGACGGCGACGAAATCAGGGTTTGGTTAAGGGCGTGTTTGGCCGACGAAGATTGTTGTGCTTTTAACTGAAGATCGCGAAAACATTTGGAGCAGAGATTTTGAGTTGTTGGACTGCCGAAAAATCCGCAGTTGTTCACGCACAAACGCGGTGCTTGACATCTGTGCTCTTCCGCCATCTTCAACCTTTACAACAGAATTTTCCATTCCAAATCAGTTGATTGAAATCTTGCAAACTAATATAAAAATTGATAAGACTTCAATTTTATCTTTGAAATCAAGTTGAAGGATTAACCAAAAAAAAAAAAAATAATCTTATTTATGAGAAACCAATACAAAAATTTATATCAAAGTTTATCATTACCTGGAAACAATATTTTCAGGAATAATTTGCCGAAATTGATTGATTTTTCAAAAAGGGGTGACTGGAAAGGAAATATATAAGGAGGATTAGTTTTTGTCTTCTGTTTGGTAATTGGGATTTTGGAGAGAAAGAAAGGAAGGCAAAGGAGTTTTGGCAAAGAAAGGAAAGCAGGGTTTCTCTTTTTATGAAGGAAGGCAGCTCCGCGGAAAAAGAAACTCTTCTTTTTCTTTTGAAGGAAGGATTCCCGGCCCTGACTGAAGATTCCCAACACCTTCTTTCTCTCCTTTTCAATTAAATTGTACTTTATTTCTTCTTCTTCTTCTTCTTATTATTATTTTTAATAATTCCGCCAAACAATTAAACAAACAAAACGCTCTCTCTCTTTTTCTCCTAATTACGCGTTGAATAAACGGTTTTGGTTCTGCTTTTGTTTTATGATTTTTTTTATTTGTTTTTTTTATTTTATTTTTTTTAGTGGCTTAACCCTTAAGGACCAGTATCTTCTGGAAGCCGGTCAGGTTACGTTTGAGGCCTAAGTTATTTTTTATTTTTTATTTTCAAGAAATTGTTACACCAAGTTGGACCGTTTCACATCAGACGCGGAAGGCCACACGGTGAAAATTTTAACTCAATCACCCTGATGGCTAACATCCTGGGGTCCTTTTCTGGCATCTAAACGTGGGACCCGTAATGTACATTATGGGACAATGTATTGAAAACTTTTTAGATTTGTATCCTCCTTTCTGTGAAATGCCCTTTGATATCTTTCACTTTCACTTTCATTTTTTTAATTTTTTTTTAATTACAGAAGATTAATATTTAAATTATAATTTATATTATATGAGATTTATAATTAATATTTACAATCAAATAATTATTAGAATTATTTTATATTAATTTTTATATAACACTGTTTAAATTTTTATCCTCTCTAATATTGAAGGAGTGTCTACTTTACTCACATTTCAAAAGGGAGAAGATTGTTTTCACTTAATTATATATTATAATTAGGAAGAAAATAAACCCCTACATGCGTCGCGGAAACTCGAACTGCTACGCTCAAAGTTGTAAGTGCAGGATCCTAGACAGTAGACTGAGGCCCAATGATTACTTTTTGGAGTCTTTTTACTTACATTGCTAAGGATTTTTTTTTTTAATCTATCGCAACGGGATGGTCTTAAATGGGTAAAGTTAGTGTTAATTTGATTTTTTTTTTAAGCAATGAATTCGATTTTAGATTGAATAAAATTGACGCAAAAACTAGTCCATGGTGGTGAGCCATAAAAAAAAGATTGAAAAAAAAAAGTTCTTGCCATGTCAAATGTATCTCGTTCATGAATGATAAATATCTATAACCGCATAAAAGAATAAAGCTAACGTTTGCCTGGTTTGAAATTTTATTTGTTTTTTTATTAAAATATTAAAAGGCAACAATTTTTCTTATCTTATTACATAAGAAATTTTCAAATCATTTTTAGTAAATTATTAAAAATTATTATTCTTCTTTAATTGTTCTGTATTCACTTCTTTTATCTTAACTCACACCAACGCCCATCGAATTTCAATAGTAAATATATTAGTTGTATTGTGCATCCCATTAAAAAATTAATAATACTAACCCACACCAGGGTATTTATTTTTTATCTCCACTAAGAATCAAACTTCCTCTATCTTACGCGAGTGTGAATAATAGTCTAAACACTATCACGTAGTTAAAAAGTTAATAAAAATTACAAAATCTACACAGTTTATGGGTTTTCGTAGTCAGACTCGTCTTATATACTCTATTTATCTTGAGCTGTGTAATTTTCTATGAAATGATTATTCGTATTAAAGCTTGTATCGCATTAGAATTGCCCATTTTATCAAAGATTCTTTGACTTTGTCCATGTTGGCATCCGCGTTTGACTGACGCCAAAAAAATGTCCGATGAAATGGTCATGTATGATGAAAGTGGCTATGTCGGTTGCAATTTCTCTATCGAGTAGGGAGTTGATGAGTTATTTCTTCTTTCTGGAGCTGCAAGTGGCATTGCCAGCACACGACCACGTGCTATTTTGCGGTTATTGATCTGTTCAGAGTGCGAAGCTGCTTGCAAAGACAGTTGCATTTTAGATTTTAGTGGCCAAATTGCTCCACTGGGTAGCAGGGCATTCACCGCACCATTATATCAAATTGGGTTTTAGCTCCCAACTTGGCATTTTACACGTTTATCATGATTGGCTGCTGATTGTGGTGCTGAGTGTAGCATCATCCCCACGTTTGGGCTGCGTTATTATTTGGGCTTCGGCTAGACAGCCTGCAAGTGTAATGTTGCCCGCTTTAATGTAACGAATGGTGCTTTTAACACCCCTCTAATATCTTTACAACACCCTTTTGAATTTTATTTCTTAAAATACCGCCGGTTTAATTTATAAAAAAATAAAACTATATTATTAAAATAGATCATCTTTCCATAAAATCTTTATCCTGAAAAACGTACATTTTTAATATTTTTATTTATGAAATACATACAAATCTTAAAATCTTAAAGTTTTATTTTTTCTTATTATGCAGTTTATATTTTCATAAATCTAAACTCTTATACTTTTCTTTTAAAAAAAAAAAGAAGAAAAAATTATTTATTAAAACATAAATATAAAGTACATATTAGAGTGGGTGTAAAATATTTTTTAAAAGAATAATTTATTTAAGTTTTTAATTAAATTTCCATTAAAAAATAAGAAATAAATTAAATTGTGTCTTGTTGTTTAGGTAATTTTAAATATAAGAGGGTTTCACGAGATGTTTTGAGCAGTGTCAAAAGGCCTACTCTTATCCAATGTGATCGGTCAATCCTCTGAATTATTGAAATCTTTGTAATTGATGACAACCAAGTAGGGGATCAAGCGACCGAAGCCCGGTGGATGGAAATGCAACTATAATTGTCCTAAGAGAGGTTAGTGAAATAGACATGTATGTGAATATACATCTAAAAAAAAAAAAATTCTATAAAGCTTCAGTCTTGCCTGAGATTTGTTTTGGGTTTTCCTATGCAAATGTGGAAGTTCCCATGCATATGCGGAAGGCGAAGAAGGCGAAGAGCTTTAATAATAATAGACACGGCCAGGCGGCAGCTGTCCGAATATTCAAACAAGTACTTTAATCAGGATTTTGACTATAGATAAGTCCTGGAAATACATAATTTAAGAGGAGGAGACCAGATAAATTACAGAAACTGCAAAGCTGCAAAGCCCAGCTATATATATTGAGAGACTTGAGGAAATGTGTTGTTTGTGTTGTTGCTATTATTATTATTGTCGTCGAAAAAGAAGTGCTCCTCAGGAGACCACTTCGGTTGTTGCAAGCAGCGGCCGCGACAATTTTGCCGACCATAAATTCAAGGTGATAGCAACAGTTCGATTTGAACCAAGAGGAGAGGAAACAACCGCGAGCGGCGTAGCCAGCGGCAATGACGGTGGCGGCAGCAGCAACCATAGTAGTATTTGGAAGAACATAACGAGCAAAAATTTTTTGTGCTTCTGCTGCTACTTAGCTATATAATGACTTTTTCATAATTAAGGTAAATTAAAATGGATGTTATTATCTGCAACTTCTTATATATGTTTTTCTTTTTTAATTTTTTTTGTGTGTTCAATTTAAATGACTTCTCACCCTTAGCAAACTTACTGTTTGTTTTTGTGGTTGTTCATTAATAATATCTTTATGTGAAAAGGAAAATCACCCATATATAAAATTGTTGCTAATAAGTTTAATCACTGCTGAAACGTTCCCAAAACTCATTGTTTCTACTGCTTAATTTGGTCAAACCAAAGAATGTGCAATTTTTAAATTGACTAGAAGCTCGGAAATATAGAAAATTATTTGGGCGATCAATGATCCTGGGATCAACTTTTAAGCCTGACAATTGTAGCGCAAAAGTGTTATAGTCTTTGAAGAAGAGAATACCAACGACATTGTTAACCACGTAATTGGTTGAGACCAGATAAACAAAATGAAAAGAAAATAATGGCGATTTCTATACGTTGTTGTTGGCCATTAATTTTAAGCTAATATCGAAAATATGACAAGTGAGGAGTCCATTATTATTGACATTTGCTCCGCGGCATTTCCCGAGTTACTCTTTCGTCGGTTGCGAGGCATCATTTTGACTAGCTGGGCTTAGCTTGCCAATATCCTCCCCGGCTTCCAGATGTTGATCATTGATTGGCTGTTGAATGGTGTAACCTTATGATGGCGGAGAAAGATTTCATTCTCAGCTGATTTTATGTTTGCACCAAATAACGATTAGAAGTAAAATAAGATCTCTCCATAGTAATATTATTAGGACGAAATTAATTCTCTTTTTGTTTGTTAAAACATTATTTCAAAGATTTTCATTGATTGTGTAGTTATAAAATTAATGTTTAATTAAATTTTCTTACCGCAAGTGATATAAAAATAAAGTATGCACTACATTAATAATTAATTAACAGAATATGTCAAAACTAATGTATAAAAATAGAAAAAAAAATATATAGACATAGTTTCAAACTTTCAATAATGTTATGTAAAGTCGTTTTAAAAGTCTAAATTTTTGTATTCTCTTTAATATTTTTCTTTCAATATAAATTTCACAAATGTTTGTGCATTGTGTAAATCATTGTCCTAAACAACTTTCAAAAATATATATAACCTTTAATGTAATAAAATATAATGTGGAAGATATATATATATATATATATATATATATATATATATATATATATATATATATATATATAATTATCACTATGTTTAGAAGAAGATGATAACTCTGAAGAAACAATTATCAAGAATGGCGATGGTGTCGCAAACTATCAAGAATGCGGACCCATGGGGCCACAACACCACCAAGATCCCACTGGCGCACGTCGAGAGCACGGTTTTCTCGAAGGTTATTCGAGTAATGCAAGAAGCACGTGGAGGCAATACTAGGGGATGGTGATGACGACGACGATGATCTTAAGACGTGGGACCTTGAGTTCATGAAAGTTAACTCAATACCCTCTATGACTTAGAGTGAGTTTGGGATTTAAGCTATAGCTGCTGTGGAAAAAAATTGTAGTTATAAAACAAAAGTTAGTAATATATAGTAAATATAAATTTTAAATAATAATTTTGATAAAATGATTAAAGATATAATAGATTTTCTATTATACAAGTAAAAAATTATATCAACATAGCTTCCAAATTACAACAACTAGTATTTACCAAACACTTTAATGTTGTATCCTTTACGCTACAATTGGCCAACCTCAATCTCAAACGCACCCTTAATGATGACAGCGAGCTATCTGAATACGAGAGCTTGTTGGACTTGACATTCCAAACTGTTGCCGACGTGAACAAAGTGAAGACTCTAGAGGAGATCTGCAAGATTTTAGAATGACTTCGCTCTTGATGAATAATAAGACGAGAATATTCAAAGGAAGAACCAGAATGCTCAAGGTTATCTTCGAGTTTTTAACACAAATTTGAGGTCATTAAGGGTTAGGATCCTTTCCTAATATGATCTTCTTTTAATTAAATTTTGTTAACTTGATTGTTAGTTAATAAATTAAAAAATAAAGGTAATTGAATCCTAATCATATATTAGAACTAAAATACAGGTGATATAAGATCCCTAAAAAATTAGGAGAGCTCATATCATTCAGTCTAACGATAGATTTTAAAAATTAAAAGAAGTATAAAATGATAATCATTTCTCCTCCTCTAGGGACCAGAAATCCAAAGGCATCCTTATCTCATAATATTTTGCAAGGTTATCTTCCTTCAAAATAAGCTCTGCTCAATTCAAAACATATAAAAGAATTATCTCTAAGTTCATGTTTGGTATGATTTATTTCAACATTTTTTAATTGTATTTTGAGTGGAGTTTTTAAAAATTAAACAAGTTATTTTGTTTTTTCTAGTAAAAACAAAAATTTTAGGCTTTAGGAATAGAGGTTATAGAGCTTATTTAAAGAGTTAAATTATCTAAAATACCATTCACAAATTTATTTCATTCTTTTTTTTTTCTAAAGAAAAAAATCTTACTTGTGTAAGCTGTATACATAAAAGCCCTACTTAAATAAATTTTATTTCAAAAGCTATTTGAAAAGGAGTATCAAGTAATTTAAGATTGGATTAGGACTGGATTAGGTTTAGGGTTGGCATGGGATCTATTTAAAAGTCTAGGATATCTAAAACCAATAGGGATCTTATGGTTTATTTTGTGGATAGAAACAAAGAAACTGGTCTTCCCCTTCCCATTTTATTTGATCTCAACTTGCTTAAGTAATTTCGGTATTTGGATTTAGTATTTAAAAATTAAGAAGGTATCGATAATTAAATTTTAACCGTTCATTTTTATTTATATAATATTTTTAACTGTTCGTATCAACATACTAGATCCAAATTCCTCTTATCAACATATTCAAATTTATTAGTTCACATCTTTGAATTCATTGAATTAATGTCATAAACGAAATTAGGTAATCTACTAGCTATCTGCGGGGAACTGGCATTCTCAAGGCTAATTGCTTTTATGTTTAAAAAGTCCAAGTTTTTATTTGTTAATTTATAATTTCTTTGGAAGCAAATAAGAAAATGATTTGTAATCTTGCTTGAGTTGGTTGTAAAGAATATATAACTAATTTTTTTTTAATTTCTAATTAAGTGAGATAAGCTTTAATAATAGAGAGTACAGCCAGCTGTCCCAGTATTTTCATTTGTCAAAAAATTACTTTAATCAGGATTTTGACTTTAGGTAAGTTGTGGAAACACAGAAAGACCAGAGCAGCTGAACACAAATCAAGCTAGCTTAAAAGATTTGAAGAAATGGCATGCTTGTGTTGGTGCTTCTATCGCAGAAGAAAGGATTCTGAAGGTCTTGCTTCTGAGGACACCTACGTTTTTGCAAGCAGTGACCCTGACAATTTTGCCAACCATAAATTCAAGGTGATACCACCAGTTCAATTTCAACCAACAGGAGAAGAAAAGACCGCAGACGACGTAGGGAGCGGCAATAACGGTGGCGGTAGCAGCGGCGGTAGCCACAGTAATATTTGGAAGAAGATAACGAGGAATATTTTTTTGTGCTTCTGCTACTACTTAGCTATATTGTGGCTTTTCATCATTAAGGTAAATGAAGGCGGATGCTATTGCTTACCAACTTTAATATTTATATGTTATTCTTTCTTTTCTTTTCTTTTCTTTTTTGAGTTCATTTAATAGGTGTAAATTTTATCGATCCTGACGCATATATTTATATGCCATAATATTATTCTAATTTTAAATTACTTCTCACGCACCCTTAACAAAATTACTTATTGTTTTTGTGGTCGTTCTTGAGTAATATCATTAAGAAAAGAAAAATCATCCATGTATGTTAGTATCTTCCTGATCAAACTATCTTATTCACCGAGAAATAGGCAGAAAATAAAGTTATTACCCATAAGTTTTGTTACCGTTGACGCATACTCAAAACTAATTTTGAAATTGACTAGAAGCTTGGAAATGTACAAAATTGTTTGGTCATCGATCCTAGTCTGTGAAGAAGAGAATAACAACGATATTATTTAGCAAATTAATTGAGATGAAACAAATAAAACAAATAAAGAAAACACTGCGAATACTATACGTTTGATGCTGCCATTAATTTAAACTGATATCTAAAATATCACAACCGACAAGTACATTGTGGCATTGTTATTGATCTTTGCTATTCGGCATTTCCCAAGTTACTGTTTAGTTGGTTGCAAGGCATCGATCTTTCCACTTTGAAATGGGAGTTAAAACCTTGAAGAAGTAGTAAAATGTTCCTGAAGATCTTTCCAGCTTGGGTACACGAGCATACGGAGTTGTCTCCCCATCGTCGTCAGATTCTTTTTTTAACGTAGGATGGTTGTGTATTACAAAGGGTACTTTCCTGAAGATCATCCTTGGGATTTCATTTTTCAAATTTTCAAGTGCATGTGCTTTTGGTTCTCTATGGTTGCTTTTTTCATACAGGTGATCATGTATGTGTAGTTGAATTGACAATTTTGTAAACAAATTTTTACGATATTGTAAAACTGTGAAAAGTTAGTTTATAATATTATAAATTTGTCTTTGATTTTATTTCCATTCCTAAAGCCGACTCTATGTTTTTGTAACTTTTCTTATTTGTAGTATAGTTAGTTGATCAATTTTAATGTAGATTCAGCCATTTGTGTTTGACTATTATTCTTCTGAAAAAATATTAAAGAGACACAGAGTTGCGATAATCGATAATACTTTATTGTGTTTACAATTAAGATGAATGAGTAATCGCGTTTGTATACATATGGTTTGAACACATATGAATGAGAATTTTTCAAATTTCTTGCTCCATAGTCTTAATCATATTGAATTCAATGAAGGGGAATTACGTAGTCTACTATATATACGTGAGAAGTGAGAACCATCTCAAGTTGCTTTAATTTTAAATAAGGGGCTTGAGGTGACATTATGATTTGTTAATTTCTTAATTCTTTAAAAATAAATAGTAAATTGATTCCTAATCTTGCGTGTATCACTTGTAAAAACATAATTAATGACTGATTTTGATTTAATTATTCTAATGCTAGATGGCAGGTGTCAAGTATCATCAGTTTTAATAGTTGAAAGAGCCAACTGTCCAAATATTTGTCTTTTTTATTTATTATTTAAATTGAGTGCAGAACAGATATTTTTTCTAACCTTTTAGGAATATATAATTGATCGTTGTTCAATAAGAATATACAATTAATTTTTTCTTAACTGTATATTATTATACATACACGTGCGGCAGAAGATTATAAAAGTTGAACACATGTCAACTCAATATTAAATCTAAATTTTTTTTAATTATTGATGTGTAATATACAATTAGAAATCTACTTATATTTACATGAGATATCTACTGAAACCACTTAAATTAAATTCTATTATGACATGGTCTAAATTTCTACCATCATCAGTATTTAAAAGATATTTGCTCTATCTACGAACCAGCAGGGTCCAAATAGCTGGTTTAAAACAAAACTTCAATCAAAATTTTGCCTTGACAACTTGTGGGATATACACTTAGTTAAAAGCGGGAGAAAATAAATTACAAAAGAGCTTATATATTTCACCCCCTCGAATCTAGCAATTATGGCAATATTTGGAAGAAGATGACAAGGAATTTTTTTTTGTGCTTCTGCTGCTACTTATCTAATAAAGTCTTTTCATTACACAGGTAAATGAAGATGGGTCATTATTTACCAACTTTTGTATATGCTACGTTATTATTTTTTTTGTGAATTTAATTTTAAGGTGTAAATTAAATTCTATATCTCTTATTCAAACTATCTTTTCCACAGACAGTATATTTAATCATGGTTGCCAAAAAGATATTAATACTGTTTGAAAATAGAAAATAACTCTTTTCTTGTTATCGTATTTTTAGGTCAAACATTGAAATTGGAAATTTAGAAAATTAATTGGTCACCGATGTTGGGATCAACTTTTAAGATTTAAAATTATATTTTAACACTTATATCAAGATATCAAATTAATTATTCTTTCTCCTCAACTAGGTACATATGACTGTGCAAAGTAGAGGATTAAAGACTTGTATAGGTACGATAATGCTGGAGGCAGTTCCGTTAGATCAGCATTTTAGAGTAGAGAGCTACAGCTGATTGAAGAAGAGAGCCGACAATTTTAATACTTAACACAATTACAGCTTTGATTTCATTTTCTCGAGCTTATGCTTACAATATCCAAATATAGTCGATTGCTTGCGCCAATCTATTCCAGTTAAAATATAGTATGAACATCTTTATTTTATTTTGTTCTTATTATATTTATACTTTCAGCTGGCTTTCAATTTATGCAAAAGCTCTGTTGTGTTGGTGCCTTTGTAACATATATAAACTTAATCTAGTGCATGCCATTGTGAACGTTATGGTGTGTGACGACGGCCCATGTGGTGAGTTTCTATTAGAAGAGCTCTACCTTGAGGCCTAATATCCTCTAATAAGAGCTCGCTATGCTCATGATTATTCATCGTAACGTACACATGGACACACAGTAAATCGCTTTTGGTAAGATTTATATGCACACTTTATATATCTTTTGTTTTATTAGGCCAAAGGCTTAAAAAAGCCCGTTACCTTCATAAAAAAAAATGACATTTTCATTTTGAGAAAAGGTAACTACGGGCAAAGAGAAAGAAATTGGAGAAACTTAAGGGCACCTTTGATATTGTTTTTTAACTATGTTTTTGTACTTGTTTTATAATATGAGAATGATCAATTTTTATTGAATTTGAAAATGAATTTGGTAGTTTATATTTAAAACAGTATTTTAAAATAAAAAAGTGGGAACGTATTTAATTGTTTGTTTAGAAAAATAGGGACAATGAAAGAGGGCGAGAAAAAAATATATAAATAATGGAAGAGCTTATCGGTCTCCATTAAATTTTAAAATATATTAATATATCGCAAAAAAATAATTAGTTAAATTAAATCAAGTGATATTGTTTATTTTAAATTATGATTAACTAGCTACTTCTGAAATGTATATAATTATTTTTTAAAAAATAAATGTGTATTTTATAAAATGAGATAATAGTAACTGAATATTGGTGCGACTAGTATATAAAGGCCCATAAGTTTTTCCAAAAAAAATTGTAATTAAATGGAAAAAGAGGTTCAATCAGACTAAAAGGGAATTTTTTTGTTAACATGTTAAAATGGTGTTATTATTATAATAAAAAAAATGAATAAAATATGTTTTAAAAAAGTTGCTTATTAATTAAGAATGACAACGAATAAAAATTATGTGCAATTTTTAAAAAAATAGAGTACACTCACAAAAAGTTGCATTTAATGAATGTTAGGAAGAAAAAAAAAAGTAGATATGGAACCATGCACCATGTACTATAACCATAAAACACAATTTTTAGCATTTTTTTTTATTTTCTTTGATAAAGTTAAAGAACAAGTTATACTTGCTTTTGAACAAATTAAAGAACAAGTTATGCTTGCGCCCTTTTGAACAAACCGAAAATAGTACAGCAAATATGCCTATCAAGCAAGTTTTTGTATTTTTTATTTTTTAAAAATGAAGAACGATGAGTACAAAACCATTGGTTCATCAAGAACTTGGGATATATACTGGGACATCTGGATTTGGGAAGTTACTTTAAAGTAGTTTTCAATCATAAATCACATGTTGTAAATGTATTCCTTTATCATTTATGTATTGAATGATAAAAGGAAAATATAAGTCATCTATTTCATCTACTTTGACCATTAACAAGCGTCATAATTTAGTTTTCTCCAGTATCTCAACATAAAAATTGGTAGTGTAATAATTTTTTTTTAATAATCATATAACTATCAAACAGCAGGGACTCCATCATTTGTTTTACTTATTACTCATGGCTCTTTTGAAATTCAATTAAAAAAAAATTGCAAGAAGCATATATTTAAAGGTGCATATATAAGAAATGCTCTGATTAGGGGTAGGTGATATCTTCTCTATATCTTGCATAGAAAAAGTGTGGTCACGAAGTAATACATAAGATTACCATGTCAAGATTTCATTCATGTTGTGCCAAGGCAAACCAAATAAGTCATAGGAAATAGAAAAGAAAGTATCATAATTAATCACATGAAATGAAAATTTGTTTATCGAATTTATCTGTCTGAAATATTTTGTTGAAAAATGATTACTGGATGTTTGCTGCGAATTAATTAGAAAGTTTTGAGCGATAATTAAATGCTTCGCATGAATGTAAACATGTGAAAAACTGAACTTGATTATAAACTTAAATTTTGTTTTCCCTCGATTGATATAATGTTATTTAAAGTTTTTACAAATGATTCTAATTAGGAATCATCCTCTAAATAGAATAACAATCTTCAATTTATTCTCTAAAAATATAAAAACCTCGATTTACCCAACGTTTTTTTATTCAAAAGATGATAGTAAATGGAGAGCGCTTTGATGATTTTTTTATTATTTTTTCTTTCTTTTTTTATCTTCTCAACAGTAAATAAGAATAAATTGATATTTTTACACTTTTGGAGTAAATTGAAATCTTACTCTTTTTATTATCTTTTTATGAAAATTGAAGGAGATAGAGGGTCCGGAAGCATCAAGAAGATTACCTTCAGCAAAGGCTAGCTGGTTGACATGATAATCACTTGGGCATTGTATGTGCTACATGTTGAAGGTTACTTTATTTCAAAGATAATTTTTCATATTGACGAGTGCTTTAGGCAGCGGAATTCAACTATGTGAAGCACAAGATTGAGGCAATGGACAAAGAGAACTTCATTTACAGCTACAATGAGATTGAAGGCAATGCTTTAATGAATGCACTTGAAAAGATGGAATCCATCTGCAAAACCATCAACAAGTAAAGGCTAATGCCATTAAAAGTCGAATGCTCTTCACTTGAGAGCAAAGCAAATAAAGGCTGTCT
Source organism: Atalantia buxifolia (assembly GCA_030444775.1). NCBI lineage: Eukaryota > Viridiplantae > Streptophyta > Magnoliopsida > Sapindales > Rutaceae > Atalantia > Atalantia buxifolia. The sequence continues at coordinate 12,374,427 of CM059838.1, forward strand.
ATCAAAGAAATGGCAAGGCCGTAGCCATTGAAGCCTGTCGTATGCATGGCAAATCCATCACAATATTCAATCCACTGGAAATCATGTATTGGGGTCGAGCTATTATTACTTGTAAACAATGAATGACATTTTAGGATCTATCAAAAGGCCAAAAAAAAAAAAAATGCTTCTTAAAGGCGATTAATTTTGGTTTTCATATTCTACAATCATATTTTTTAAGAAATAAAATTAAAATTTTACGTTACAATTATTATTATCAAAACACTACTTATTAATCGCTTTAGAAACTGCCAAAGTAAACAGTTGGGGTTCAAGCTGAGCTATGCTAATTGTCATTTATTAGCATCTTAAAAGAATCCAAAAATTCTAATGTTTGCATTTAAATTTTTTTTTATATTAAATCAATTGTCAAATATACGATTTCCTATCCCACATTGTCGTTGCCTGTGCATTGTGCAAAGCTGGGCAACTTTTTAATATGTGTAATTCAGATAATGAAGTTCAATAAAATAATGGGAGATTATCAATTTTTTCCCTACTATAATTAATATATATTATTTATTCTTTTACTATTTTTATAATAGTTAATAACCCCTCTAACTGTATAAGTTTACAATATTAACTTTATATTTAACTGCTCTTTTATTTATATTTATTATAAATTAAATAAATTACATGAATCGAAACTAAATAAAAAAATTAAGTATTAAAAATGAGAAATATATGTTTTGATATGAGAAAAAAAAATTTCTTTTACTTTTTTATTTTGTGAAGATTTTCTTATAATAAACATTTTATAATATTTTAAAATTAAATGTAAAAAACACAAGTAAAATATTTTATTATTTATCTTATAATGATTTTATTATTTATCATTCAAGTTTTCATATAATAATTTTTTATCATTTTATAATAATTTTCTTATATATTTATTATAAGAAAATGTTTATAAAATAAAAAAGTAGATGAAAAATATTTTATTATTAATTTTTTGTCAAAACATATATTTTTATTTTTAATACTTAATTTTTTTATTTTAATTTCCATTCACGTGATTTATTTAATCTATAATAAAAATGAATAAAAGCGTATTTGAAAATAAGGATAATATTGTAAACTTATGTTGTCGGGGGTTATTGACTATTATAAAAGTAGTAGAGGTGCAAGTGGTATATATTAATTACAGTAGAGAAGAAATTAGCAAAATATCTTGTTTTCTAATCTACACTTGGACCGCTGGGGTTATGTAAAAATTTTGATATCCAATAGTTGAGTTGTTCTTATTTTATTTTTGCTAGTATTATTATGGCTATTTAAGTAAAATGCTATAACATTATTGAATGTAAACATGTGAAAAATAAAACTTATATAAACTTAGATTACTATTTTTCTTGATTGATATACATTTATTTAATTTTTTTATTTAAAATTCATTAATCTACACAAATAATTTTGAATGTGCCTTTTTTTTTTTAAAATAGTTGATCATAATCATGTGTTGTAAATTTTATATGATGGCCACAAAATTGATGAGATTTTCTATCTTTCAAAATGTCTCGTTTTACTATTTTTACAACACAAGCAATACATGAGAGAACTAATAAAAGCTCTTTTTATTGGTATCTGTTACATATCTTTACCGTGCTCAATTTCTCTGTTTCATAATTTCTTTTTATCATCAGCGTTTTTAAGTTATAGTACTCAACTTCGCTGAAAAGTACATTTAATTTAAAATATTTAACAAAACTTATCCAATAAATATTGAAATATTGGGGGAAACTAAATGTAAGATATTAATTTAATATTAATTCCCTTACAAACTCAAATTTCTAACTCTTCTCCGTTAGTTTTCAGTTGATTTGACAGGTTGGCACAACAGAGAGTTATTCTAACTGTCGTAAGAAATTCATGTATTGAAAGTTATTCAAAGTCAAGATTCAACAAGACAATTTTGAAAAATATTTAACTTTATTCTCAAATTTAAGTTTATGAGATCATTCTTTCTTTTTTTTTCCCGAAAACAAATGTTTGAGCATGATCTTCAAATTTACCAAAGAAAAATGAACATTACTTGGCAACAGCCACAATATATGCATTCCAAGCATCTTGCTGTTGAAAACACTTGATCTCTTCATACTTTGCATCCCGCGAAACCCCTAATCCCTCTGTATTCCTCATTTCTCTGGCATCTGGCATTTCACGAAGCCAAAAATGTACAGATTGAAATCCAGCTTCTTCTAAGCAGTCCTTAATCTCAGGCAATGACCACCTTAGAAGATAAAAATACATAAAAACGTACTAAAGCATTTATATTAAACACAAATATTAACAAAATGGAGAAAATTCATGAACGTGTCACTTTAAATATTGCATATACTAAATGATAACAACACAACTTACAATCTCCAATTGTATGAAAATGCGTGGCGAAGTTTTTTCTGCTCTTTTTGAAGATGAAAGTGGAGGCTAATTCTTGTTTTACGCTCAATGATGTCAAACTCAGCCTGCTCCCATACATACTGCATATAATTATAACCAAATTTGAATTTTATCATAGAAAGCTTCTGTCGGCAGAGCAAACAGTAATCCCACACGTGATTTGACAAGTTCCATAAACACAAGAGGTGAACCAAACCTACGAGATATCTCTTGTATTTTTTTTGCAATACAAAGCATCAAAGTATAAGGCAAAACTTTCTCACTTCTTAAGTATTGGTTATTAGTGCTTTGACTATGTTTATGTACATCATGACAGACCTTTACTGGAGAAACTTCCTGTTTTTGTTTACAGGTATCAATTACCGTGATTCAAAAATTAATGACACCGAAAAGTGTACTAGTGATCAAACTAAAGCTTTGCATATTATGGTGATGGAGCAGACATGATAAAGATAAGTAAAAATGCTCTGATTGAGCCCTGTTGGACACCCTAAAGGATCCAAAAAGCCTAGCATAAATTTTTATCAGAGGTGGTGAACTCATAAAATATTTAGATACTCCTAACTTGAACATAACCAGAATCGACAATGACTTACCATGTTAAATTTTGTATATCTAGTCCTGGCATTGATACTGTAAATTGTACTAAATGTTTGGAGAGAGTATATAATACCGTAAAATTGGCAAATCTCCTCTGTAGTCTTAACTTCTGCTCTGATGACGTGCCGCCATATAAATCCATGACAAAAATACCACCTTTCTTAGACAAGGCATGAAGAACGTGCTTGAAATACAAGACCAGATCTGCACGTTTATGGAGACAACAACAACTATAGTTGAAAGCACATATAATGTCTCTTGCAGGCAGTGAAGAGCTCCTCTTAGTGCAGTTATCACCGCTAGATGCCATGAAGCTGTCTTGCACGGCAGATTCTATTGTTGAAGTCTCCAAAGTATTATCACATTCCTCTAGACTAATATTTCTTACAAGTTTTTGAGGCTCACATCTCACAAGTTTTGCCTCAAGAGGTTGCAAAACATTGCCATGAAAGAGGGATATTCTGGAATACCCATCAGCCCCAACTTTGTTTACATTATTCTCCATGCACCATTCTAAGGCCTCAAGGTCCAAATCCAATCCCACTGCAGTCCGTCTCGAGTCACTCCGAAGCCATTCTGCACTGTCAAACAAATAGACCAAGACAAATATTAAGTATTTCAGAATTGGGCACTGCAATTATGAAAAATTTTATCCAAAAACTTCTTCAAATTAACAGCACTCTTCATAAAAACAGCATCAAGAATCCTGCAACACCAACAAATCGTTCAATGTGTTCATCTTTTTATCTCCTTTCCAATATCACATCACAAACTCTGAAATATCAAACGCTTTTAAATGATGTTACACACCTAAGTAAAGCTGTGCCGCAAAAATCTTCTTGGAGGTGAAGCGGCTGCCTCCCTCCCACATACATCAAAAAGAACTTCTGCAGATAGCTAATGTCTCCTTTCGGCGACTGCCCTCAAAACAAAAATTCAATAACCACAATTAAAGTCCTATTCCTCAAAACCACAATAAATACCATTTCATTTAATCAGAACACAAATTTTCGTATCCGTCATCCAATAAACACAGTACAGACATTGTAAAACAATTATTCCAAAGTTAAAAGATTTAGTAAAGACCCTCATTTTCTCAGCAACCAAGCAAACTATAGAGGATTTTTTTCCCTTGAAAGACAAGTTTAGATATTTCAGTATGATTGAACAATTAAAGTTAATGGGTATTAATTAATGTTAATACCTGCACGGACTGCTGATACAGAAGGAACTTAGATGGAATGTCGGTTGATGGGTTGCTGTCATTTTTGTCTCGATCATCATCTTCTTTGTCAAAATCTTCTTCCGGCCCTGTTTCTTCTTCTGCTTCTTCATGATCAGAAGAAGAGGGCAGGCTTGATTGGTGACTGTAGTCAGCTTCATAGCCTCCTTCTTCTTCTTGATAGTACGAGAAGCCACCACCTCTTCGAGAACCTCTTCGCTGCTGTCTCTGCTGTTTCTTGTCTCGCTTTCCCATTGCTTTTACTTTTTCCCCTCTGCAACTGCCCGCCGCCAAACGCAATACCTATGTGAGATGTCACTTCTGACGGTGTCCTAAATGTCATTCACCGAGTTTTTTTATTTTATTTTATTTTTTTTTCCATGGTAAATACATTAAAGAGAGAGAGAGCTTCAAACTTATATATAATATAACTTACACCACTCACGTAAACAGTAATAATATGGGCACAATCACAATGATTCTTTTTGAAATTAAAGTTAAAATTTAATATATTACTTATTTTATAATTTTTGATAAAAATAGTGTTAGATAAATTTTATAAAAACAACTTATTTTATAATTTTCTTTATTTCGTTAGCAGCTTTTAAAAATAAGTAGAGAGTTATTTTTCATAAGCAGCTTATTTAATAAACTACTATGTCTTTTTAAAATATCTATTATAACCTTAGTATTTTGATAAAAAGATAATTATATCATACTTATTCACAAATCCTAATATATTAATTATTATATATTATATTACAACCATAATTTTATTACAAAAATTTATTGTGAAAAAATTTATTGTGAATGTAATACATATTACTTTTTATCATATTTTATGTAATAGATTATGAAGTTCTTCAGATTTTTTAATTGAGTTTTTTTAATTAATTTTACATATTTAAGGAAAAATATGTCTAAACAATTAATTAAATATAAAATATAAAATAATTAAAACATATGTCTATTTTGGTCATTATATAATATGACAACACTTTCGTAATAAGATTTACCAAACGCGTGTACTCTACTTTTCAAACTCACAGCAACCGCAACAATACAGTTTACCAAACACCAAACTACTTTTTTAATTAACAGCTTATTTCATCTGCACAGTATAAACAGTTTATTTCATCAGCTTCCGTAATCCAAAACTGACCATATTTATATAAGTACCCACATTATTACTATTTATATAAGTGGATATAAGTTACGATACATGTAACTTAACACTTACTTAAAGAGAGGGTCTTGTTAAGTTATATTATTTAACATTTATATCATCAATATAAAATTAATTTTTTTATGATTTAGTTATTATTTGAGAAACAAATAAAGGTCATTGAAAATTACTTTTGCTCAAGTATAAATTACATATAATATTAATTAGTAACTGTCTAAAACGAGTAAAACTTTTTATTTTTAAATAATATAATATTACAGTAAATGGGCAGTTCATATTAACATTAGTTTACTTTCAGACATTTAGAATAAATATTTCTTCATATAATATACTTTACCTGATGGTATATGAGTTTAGAATTTAACTTATGTTGGCTTTGATTGATATTTCATTTTTTTTTTAAAGAATCTCATTAGGGTTTAAATTCATATTTTAATAAAAATAAAATTATTTATAGAGATCATATAGAATATTGACGCAAGAAGCTGATATTCCTTAAATATTAAGGTACAATGTCCAATTTTGCTCCTTAATGACTAACAATTAATAGACAAAACGAAAAGCAGTAATTTAATTATTTAATAAAATTCATTTTAGAAAGTTCCAATAGACTTTTAATTATAAAATAGAGTCCAAAAAAAACGAAAAAGGATACTATTTGTGACGCAATATTAACAGCTTTCGAGTCAGAAAGTCGACCGCATGCAAATTGCAAAGGGGTGAAATTGGTTCGCTTTCCTTTCCGAGAAACAACCTTTTTTTTCTTTTTCCCAAAACAAAAACCAAATAGGAAGCCGTAGACACGGCTGCTTCACTTTGACATTTAATCAAACACAAAACAAACAGGAAACCCAAATTCGAAATCGAAATCTTTCAATTCACCCAAAAATCAAAATTAGTAATTTCACATGCGATCCGATTATAAACCCTAACCAATAAATTTATAATTTGACGATGTACAGCAACTTCAAGGAACAAGCAATCGAGTACGTGAAACAAGCCGTGCAAGAAGACAATGCTGGAAATTACGCAAAAGCCTTCCCTCTTTACATGAACGCCTTGGAGTATTTCAAGACCCACTTGAAGTACGAGAAGAATCCCAAGATTAAGGAGGCGATCACTCAGAAATTCACCGAGTATTTGCGCCGGGCCGAGGAGATCCGTGCTGTTCTGGATGACGGCGGGCCCGGCCCCGCTCACAACGGGGACGCTGCGGTGGCGACCCGGCCTAAGACGAAGCCGAAGGATGGTGATGGGGGCGGTGGGGATGGGGAGGATCCGGAGCAGTCGAAGCTGAGGGCCGGATTGAATTCGGCGATTATTAGGGAGAAGCCTAATGTTAAGTGGAATGACGTGGCGGGTTTAGAAAGCGCTAAGCAAGCTTTGCAGGAGGCTGTGATTTTGCCCGTTAAGTTTCCCCAGTTTTTCACCGGTGGGTTACTTTGAATTTTTTATTGTGATTGACATTTGGGTACTGGTTAATTAATTCTGTGATTATCTGTTGATTGTTTTGTGTATCCACACTTGTGTTCGTGCTTATGAGGTCAGTTGAATTGAATTGATGGGTTGTGCTGCAAATGTTTTTTGCTTGTTGGCTTGTATGGTAGCTTCATGTTGGTAGGCTTGTTTCCACGCTTGTGAATGAGATGCTTTTGTGGAAAAAGAAACAAGGCACAAGATATATATGAAATGGAGGCATAGTGTTGTCCATATAAAGGAGATTGGAAAATTGCTTTTCGAGAGGCATTAATCTTTTAGGTGATAGTATTGAGCTAAGTAAAATTCTCTGTTTGTAGATGATGGACTTAAGTGAAGTGCTGTATTGGGTGCTTTTGTTGTTGCAGTTCCGGTCATATCTCCTTTGATGTTTTTGCATATCTGCAACTATATTCATTATCACATAGTGTTACTGTTTAGTGATTTGTTCATTTTGTAAAAAATTTCGATGTTTATTTGTTGCTCTATTTCAGGTAAGAGACAACCGTGGAGAGCTTTTCTATTGTATGGACCACCTGGAACTGGAAAGTCATACCTGGCCAAAGCTGTTGCAACTGAAGCTGACTCTACATTTTTCAGGTGCTATATTTGTCAGCTCACCTAGTGCAATATTTCTTGCACTTTTTTATGTATGTGTGTATACGCAGAAAATAAGGGCGGACTGTTTGATGGTTTATGCCTCAGTAATGTTAATGTATACTTGGAACGTTCAAGAGTATGCGTTAATTTTTATCGTAACTTTGAATTTCCCAAAATCTTTTTAGCTCAATCCATACCATCTATTGTTTGAGCTGATCACCTTACTGATATATGATATCATGCCTGCTGCCAGATAAAATTTCCTTTTTTTTTTTTAATTTTCATTTAAAATTAAATAATGGCTTTTAATCCATGATAGTTGAGCTCGTCAATATCTTGTAAAGGCCTACCCTGTTGTGGATGGTTACACACATACTCGTCAATATCTTGTAAAGGCCTACCCTGTTGTGGACAGTGACACACATACTCTTGCACATTCCTCTGTGTTTATATATGTACGATGAAATCATTGTGGGTTTTTTAATGTTTATGGATGTAGGCCAGTAATGGGCCTTTGCTTATTGCCAGTTCATAATATGTTTTTTTTTTTCTCCCTGAGCAGTATTTCTTCATCAGACCTGGTTTCAAAGTGGATGGGTGAAAGTGAAAAGCTTGTCTCAAGCCTTTTCCAGATGGCTCGTGAAAGTGCTCCTTCCATTATTTTTATCGATGAAATAGATTCCTTATGTGGTCAGCGTGGAGAAGGCAATGAGAGCGAAGCTTCTCGGCGCATCAAAACTGAACTTCTTGTACAGATGCAGGTATTTGATTTTACTTTGAACTGGTCTAGAAGAACTTTATGTTTTTAGAGGTCTGAGGAAGAATATTGGGATTTTTAAAAAAAATTTCTTTTCTTTCTTTATTTCATTTTATTTTTGGAAAAATGTTATTATAATTTTGTAAATTGGTTCCTTTTCTTTTTAGATTATCTTTTTATTCTTATAACGTTAAGTACTTCCTAATGATATCTCCAATTATGCAGTTCTAAGATAGTCCACTTATTGTTATAAGAGCAGAATTAACTGAATAAAGGTATATGAGAATTACAGATCAGACCACCTTTGTTTTCTGTGTCATCTCACACCATGGGAAAAGGGGCTGAAAAAGGCTTTTTTGGAAGAAGCTAAGCTATTAAAATTAGATCTCTTTTGCTTAGAGATTAACACTTAGATCTTGGTGTCCAAACCATAAAAGTTTCCTATATCTTTTGAGACTCAAATTATTTGGGTAATAAGTGTATAGTACTGATATTCCCTTTGTGTGTCATTGAAGGTGGATATGCCAATTTGCCATACCATGATTGTTTTTTCTTTTACCTGAGCGATAAAACTAAAAGGTCATTTTAGATTCGAGCTTGACTGGGAAATTGTTGCATTCTCTAGCCAATACATTCAGCCTGCATTTCATTCTCCTTTAGACTTGTAATTTATTGGCAGGAGTAGTCACAAATTTTAGAAGGAAAAAAGAGTAGAAATGATGGAATCACTAACTTTGAGTTACTAATGTTTGGTGCTCTTTTATGAAATGAGAATGTTAAAATTTTGAGAAATAGATTGATTAGTTCTTTCTATATTTTCTCCCCATTTTGAACTGGACTTATCCTTTGTACTTTTTTTAAGGGTGTTGGACACAACGATCAGAAAGTTCTTGTTCTTGCTGCAACAAATACTCCCTATGCTCTAGATCAGGTAAAGCTGAATATAAGGCAACTGTTTTCTTTGATTTTATCTTATTGGACTATTACATATTTGCCTAACCAGTTGTGATTACAGGCCATCCGGCGACGTTTTGACAAGCGTATATACATCCCTCTTCCAGATTTGAAGGCAAGACAGCACATGTTCAAGGTATACAGAGTGCCTTAATATTCCTTTTCCTTCAAAATTTTAGTGGGGAATAGTTTTTTGGCTATGCAGTCATCTTGTCCATACAGCAAAATCTCATCATGCTTGTTGGCTTTTAATTTGAACAGGTCCATTTAGGAGATACGCCCCACAACTTGACTGAAAGTGATTTTGAAAGTTTAGCTCGCAAGACAGAGGGTTTTTCTGGTTCTGATATTTCCGTTTGTGTAAGTGCATAGGAGATGAGTTTCAAAAAAGAAAAAATATGTGCTCTGTTTCCTATCAATAAAAATAAATAAATAAATAAATAAAAGAATTGCATATGAGATGTCTTTTTGAGTGGGTCTTGGTAGATTATGCCTTTCTGTAAAAAAGGGTTGATTGAAATTAGCCAGCATTGCCTTTTTTTGATGTGTTCTTGACTTATTTTTTGTCCTTGATTGTCACAGGTAAAGGATGTCTTGTTCGAACCTGTGCGGAAAACTCAGGATGCCATGTTTTTCTTTAAGACCTCTAATGGTATGTGGATGCCATGTGGACCGAAGCAATCAGGTGCTGTTCAGATTTCGATGCAGGAGCTTGCAGCAAAAGGGCTTGCAGAACAGGTATGGGCCATAGGAATCTTATGAACTTCAGTGCTCTAATTTTTTAAGTGGTGCATCTTTGCTGGAAATAGGGAGCTCTTTAGATTATATAAGTTAATATGAGGATTATTTTTCTCATCTTCTTTTGGGTAAAAATTAAGTGGAGAAAAGAAGTTGTTCTGGTAATATATTGGATTTTGTCTAGTTTGAGCATGTTTAGATTGGTTAACTTTTTGTTGCTTGTCAATCTCTGTGCAGATCCTTCCACCCCCTATTTCGAAAACAGATTTTGATAAAGTTCTTGCAAGACAGAGGCCAACAGTGAGCAAAAGTGACCTTGAAGTTCATGAGAGATTCACAAAGGAGTTTGGAGAGGAAGGTTAATGGGTCTATTATGCACATAGCGCTGAATCATGCTAGTGAGTGCAAGCATATGATTTGTATGTTATTTATCACTTCTGGATCCAATCATTTCTTCTTCAAGAAGGGAAGGTGACTTGACTTCCCTTTGTCTGTATTCAGATGGAAAAACTGGGTTTTGATACTTGTTAATTATTTGTTTCAAATTGTGTAAAGAACAGTTCCCAAATTACTGCCTCACTTTCTTGAACATGATGCGAATATTGCTGATTCCATAAATTGGTCAGTTTTGTGTTTATGCTAACTAATTATCTGGTTTGATAGTGTTTTGATTTCCAGATATCTTTCAGAATTGCTGTCAAAAAAGTCAAGGATGGGATGGTTGAAGGGGGTAATAGCCAGCAAGTCCTAATTTTTTACTTTTCTTTTCTGTTTCTATTCTTACTTTCTCCCTCAAACCCTTTTTTTTCCCCTTCCTTTTTCACTTAGTGTTTTTCTTTTCTTAGGGTAGGGTAGGTGTAGTAGTGCGAATTGTTAAGATTCGCCCACTGGGACCAAGTATTTCCCAATGGATGGACTAGAAATGATTGGTAGCCCTATTACCTAAAAATATTAACTGCAGTGTGGATGATGAGAAGAGCTTTTTATAGGAAAGTTCTACATTTACAACTTTTGACATCTATTTAGAGGTGCCGTGCAGGAAGGAAATAACCTTCACCTTGCTGCTATTGCCCATGATCCTGTTTTCTAGGTAGGTGTTCGTTCCTCATTTCTTATTCCTTTTCCTCCAGATTGCTCCCCGTAAAGTAAAGAGCCTCACCAATATCTCTGCATCTCTGTCACTTCTGGAACTGTCAAAAGAGAATTTTTATTTTTCTAATTATTATTATTATTTTATTTTATTTTTGTGGGTACACTAACCTAGTTGACACTGCATAACTAGGTTAAAGTTTTTTTACTTTTTTACTTTGGGTCGGTACCATGAGACCCTGGTTGCTCTGTGAGAATGGTTGCAGCATCATCTGGTGGCGAACATGCATTTGTTTCTGCTCATTTCTTGATGCATTAGGAACATGACGTTTGTCCTGGTGTGCTTGCTTGTTGTTCGTAGTCTAGGATCATGTTTGAAAATGTCCATTCTAGATTGGGGAAAGAATTGGCAATTCTTTCACGAGGTCTCTATTTTGGCATGGTGGGTGAAGTATGTACCATATCTCATTCATGTCCCGGCTAGTTTCTTGTATATTTGATTTTGAGCAAACGCTTAAATTTTATCAAACATGTGCAATTTGCTATCAGCACATCGAAATGTGAATATACATTGATGAAACTCTTTTTAACATTGCTGGTATTGCCTGTGCCAAGTTGTGTCTCTTTTAATGGAGTTTTCTCTTTTGGAGTAGGTTTTTTCTTTGAGCAAATTTGCTGAGCAATTGAATTCGTCGAGTTGAAATAAGGTAGTTGAGTTAAAAAATTTGGTTAACTTGTATTAAATCCACTGGAGTTAATTTGCACGACACTGTCCGTCAGTTCGATTTTATTCTCAATATTTGATATAACGATGCCATTTTAACTCTTGTTATCATGTTAATTGCGAACGATGGAGACTGCCGGTCTTGTGTTGGCGTATTCATTCGAACCAGTCAGTCTCATCAACAGCACACTTCAAACAAGTAAGTCTGAAATAAAATAAACATCTCAACTGATGGGGCTGCGCCATGATATCTAGAAGACATTCTGTCTAAGAGACTAGTGTTGAGCCCTTGCCCCTAGTTCTTTTATTTGACACACTCAAGTTAGTTCATTGAATCGGATCGCTGCATTCCGACCATTAGCATATGATATGGCTTAAATACCACCACTTGTTGGAAAATTGGATTTGAGATGTTTAGGTTTCGAACACCCAAAAAAAAGAAGAAAAAAAAAAATTAACTTCTTACGTAGACCAACCTAAATATTCATGAACACAATTGATATGTTTTTACTAGCTAATAAGGGATAGAAATCAACATTAACTTTTATTTGAACGAGCAAAAATAAAAAAAAATAAAATCCATCATTTTATTAAACCATAAAAAGTTTTTAACTTAATTGAGTGCGCACAAAAAAAAAATGCTACTATTTTCTATCCTTTTTCTTGTCCCCCCTTATGAAAAGAAAATAAAGAAAAAAATTAAAACCCTTGTTACGTTTTAGAATTTCCTTAACAGAAATGCTGAAAGGGGATGCCCACATTTGGAGCAAAATCTGACATCATCATAAGCCGGCAATTATACTCGTACTCCCCCATTTGCATTAAGAAAATTTAATATAACTCTCTTCGCTCTCGATACAAAAATATATTATTTTTTTGAACGTTTCAGCTTATGCTTACAATTTACAAACATAAAAAGTCACAAGTCTCATGAAGCCCGCGTTAGAATTTCGATAACATCTGAGTTGGTAGTTATATACGAAACAAATGAAACCATCATCACTGCTATTTTCACTTCAACTACTATTCCTACACTTTGGGGATGATGAACATTGCTGGAGCTATCACTCTTCTCTTGTTCATTAAACTTGCATTGGTGCATGGATTCACCAAGGTAATGAAAACACAAGGCGAAATATTTTGTATTCAAAAGTTTTAATTTCGTTCTCATTTTTCTCTGCGTTCTTCATTTTTCAGCACTATGTTGTTTACATGGGGGAGCATTCACATCCAAGTTCAGAGTCTGTGACCAGAGCTAACCACGAACTAATTGCTTCAGTCACTGGAAGGTCCGACCGTATATAAGCTAATGTGAAGCGATTTATTAGTTGTTTAATTGTTTAACAATTGCATTGTGTGTATCGCTAAAAGTATTGTTTTGTTGGATTCTTTTCAGTATCCATGAAGCAAAAAAAGTTGCAACTCACCATTATACTAAAAGCTTCAGAGGTTTCTCTGCAATGCTTACACCAGAGCAAGCTCGACAACTCACAAGTATTTGTCCTTCAACGCTTAATATTATCCTATGAACACTGGTAAAAGTTCGGTTGGTCAGAGAAAACGTACATTTCAAGTTTAGCAATCAAATGAATTTTATAGCTGCATACATTTTCTAATAGATTTCACTTAATTTTCCAGAACATGATCCAGTTGTTTCTGTATTCGAAAGCAGAGCAAAGATTATCCACACCACACATTCGTGGGAGTTCCTGGGAGTAGACTCCATCAACCAATATAATCAGGTACCTGTGGATTTGAAATCTGATGTTATTGTTGGGAGTTGTTGACACTGGTAATGCTTTTTGTGTTTTTGCTGTCTCTGATGCTAACCTATCATCTTAGCACGATAAAATTCTCTTAATTTCATCTATTTTGCAGGAGTATGGCCTGAGTCTAAGAGCTTTAATGATAACGGATTAGGTCCTGTGGCCAAGAAATTTAAGGAGAATGTATTTTACATTGTCCAACTGCAACAACAGGTACCTGGCAATTTCTCTAGCAATGAACAATAAAGTACATTGATCAAACTTTTCTCAAGACTGCAATTTCATTTATGGTTGAAACAATCTGATTGTCTGATACATAATGAAGGCATGATTATATGAAGTTCAATGGGCACGATGAAATTTGCAGGAAAATTATAGGTGCTCGGTTTTACTCATGAGGATTTGAAGCAGCAAATGGCCCTCTTGAATCTATAAATAGCATCTCTTTCCGCTCAGCTCGAGACAGTGATGGCCATGGAACCCATACTGCCTCAACTATAGCTGGGGCAGTGGTTGAAAACGTCAGCCTATTTGGGATGGCCAGAGGCACTGCAAGGGGAGGTGCACCAAGTGCGAGACTGGCAATCTACAAGGCTTGTTGGTTTAACCTCTGTTACAATGCTGATATTCTTTCTGCCTTGGATGATGCAATTAATGCCGGTGTAGATATCCTATCTCTTTCCTTTGGCCCTAGTCCTCCCCAACCTATTTACTTTGAGGATTCAACATCAATTGGAACTTTCCATGCATTCCAGAAAGGAATTCTTGTTTCCGCTTCCGCTGGAAACTCCATTTTCCCTGGAACTGCAACCAATGTTGCTCCTTGGATAGTAACTGTTGCTGCAAGTTCTGTGGACAGGAAATTCTACTCAAACATTTATCTCGACAATTCAAAGATTTTGAAGGTAAATATTTTCGACTTTGTCCACGTTACCTGCCTTATCTATCCAATAATGAGAAACATAACAACTTCTGTACTGCAGGGCTCTTCTTTAAATCCTCTGGAAACTAAAACTTTCTATGGCTTAATAGCTGGGAGCGCTGCAGCTGCTCCTGGAGTTACAGCAACAAATGCAATGTATCTCCTATCTTCAATGGTAGAAATACTTCATTGCCTAATACAAATGGTGTCTTTATATCATTGTATAACTTATATGCTGCTATGTTTATATGGCTAGCCTTCCAGGTTCTGTGAGTGAGTAGATACTGCACATTGAGTGGATCACTGACCTTCTGTTTGGAAAATCTATCAAGACAATTTTCTTAAGGATACATAAGCCAATGACTTGAACATAAGTTAACATGGAACATTTCCCCCATATGAAAAGGAAAATAAAATAAATAAAATTCTTGGATCACCCATTGAACATCATTTAAAAGGTGTTACTTTTTAATATTATTCCTTCTATTATTCACAAAACACATATCTACTAGACCATATCTCCTCCAGAAGTGACCATTACCTAAAAACCTCATAATCCAAATTGGTTGTCTTGATCGGATATCATGATCAAAGAACCACTAATTCATATCCATACCCTTGCTGTGTGAAAAGTCAATATTTACCAAGTTGCTCTAAATCATTAGTTTTTAACAATACTCTCGATCGTACATTAATCAAAGGGAAGATTGTAGTGTGCACAATTGAGGCTTCAACTGACAACCGAAGAGAAAAAAGCATATTTGTAAGAGAAAGTGGTGGTGTTAGAATGATACTCATCGAGGAATGATACTCATCGACCCCAATGCCAAAGATATTAGCTTTCAGTTTGTAATCCCGGCCACACTAATCAGTCCAGAAGAAGCACAAGAACTTCAAGCATATATGACTGCAGGAAAGTGAGTTGTCTAGATCTCTCAACTTTAAAAAAAAAATTGCTAAATTAAAAATTACATTTTCAGAGAATTCATATGAAAATAATGGGCAGCTTATTCGATAAATACAACTGTGATTACAGAAATCCAATAGCCAGAATCTATCCAACACATACGATTCTGAAAACTGAGCCTGCTCCAGAAATGGCAGCATTTTCCTCCACGGGACCAAATATCATTACTGCAGACATCATTAAAGTAAGATGTATAATTCTTTTTCAAATTATGTATTCACATTGGAATTGAATAAACTTTGAAATTCAATATCAACTACAGAAAGGGAAACCTAAGGCAGAAAGTGTTACTGCTGTAATATTGAAAAAGTCAAATAGAAAATGAAAATAGTACCTCGTGATCCAAATTTTCTATTACAGCCAGATATTACTGCACCTGGAGTGAACTTTTTGGCAGCATGGTCTCCAGTAGCAATAGAAGCAACAGCTGAACGATCAGTTGATTACAATATAATTTCTGGAGCCACCATGTCCTGTCCACATGTTTCTGCTGTTGCAGCTATTATAAAATCTCACCTTCCTTCTTGAAGCCCAGCAGCAATAATGTCTGCAATAATGACAACAGGTTAGCAGCTTCAACAATGATAATTTGCCAGTGTATTCTTTTCATTAATTTAATTAACGTACCAAAGTTTCTAATACTTTATTTTGTTGCAACAGCTACAGTTCTAAATAACAACCGGCAGATAAGAAGATATCCAAATGGCACCCAGACCACACCATTTGACTATGGTCTGGACACATAAACCTGGTGGCGGCTATGAACCCTGGACTAATTTATGACTTTGATTCCCATGACATTATTAATTTCCTCTGCAGCACAGGTGCAACCCCTGGACAACTGGAAAATCTCACAGGAGAGATAATTCACTGCCAAAACCCTCTCCCTTCATCTTACAAATTTAACTACCCATCAATACGTGTTTCCAACATGAATGGAAGTTTATCCATTCATCGAACAGTTGCATATTATGGTGAAGGCCAAACGGTTTATGTTGTACACGTAAATAATCCAACTGGTGTCAAGGTTAGTGTTTCACCTGCTGAACTCAAGTTTACGAAGACTGGAGAGAAGATGTATTTTAGAGTTGATTTCATAGCTTTCAAGAAAAGTGGTGGAAGTTTTGTGTTTGGTGATTTGACATGGAGCAACGGGATCCATAGGGTTAGGAGTCCTACTGGTCTGAATGTGTTTTCCTTGTAGGAAATAGAGTTTAGATGCATATTTTGAGTTTAGAATATTCAATTATCAATCGGTTGTTCACATCATGGCCGTAGTATATATCAGCACAACTAATTTGATTATATCATCTTCATCCAACTCAAAAACTAAAAAGCTGATGTGGAAGACATTTTCATATAGTTTGGTCAGATGCAAGAATGCAACTTCAGTCAGCCATCTAATTACACGTTACTGAAAGTCATTTCAGATGAATATGCAATTTTTATACTGAATAAATAAATTGCATATGAAAACAAAATAAATGAATTGGCAGAAAGACTCTGAAGTTACAACAAAAGAATCAAACAAATAACCTTGACTTTGATAATCGTGATGGTCATACACCTCTTCAAGCAGCATTTGTTTGAAGCAGAGTGGACGAAACCATCCAACTTCATTGAATTAATTTGAGTTAACTGTTGAGGTCCCTCTCGCTGCATTAAGACCCACATTACCTTTTCATTAAGAAATAAATAATTGCAAAGAATCCTATTTCAAATATATACATGTACTAGGTTAGTACTAGCCACAAAAAAAACCTCACATATACAAGATTTGAGTTGTAGACCTTGCTTTGCATCTATTTCCAACTGAAACTGTATGCACCACAAAGAAGAAATGTATCTCCATCACCTGCGGATGGTGCTGTAGATCAAGTAAGCCTCCAAAAATTCAAGTTAAAGCTCCATTAGTCAATGGATAGCCGGTCACCAATAATCCCCACAAGAGCATAAACCTTCCTTAAAGTGGTGGAAGCGATTTGTATCCCGAACGACAATATCTCTTCCTTCAAGCTTTGATATTAACTTTATGACAGTATGACAGTCACCACAGACTCTAAGGTTCTTGACAATCTGTAAAGGAGCCCCGGCAGGAGTGGCAACCAATCCAAAAGCAATGGCCAGCCTTTCACTGTGTTGAGAAAGAATGGCTTCTTTGTGTTCATCATCAATGTCCTGAAGCACATAACTTGTATCAGGCTTATAGCCTGCATCCTTTAATCGGGTACTTAAGTCTTCAAGTTTAGAATAAATTTGATTTGACTGTGGATGTGAGATATCACCAGCCAAGAATGAGTAGGTCTTGTTCTTCACTTCAATCCAGCTGCAGCCAGCTTCTTTTTTCACTTTTTTATCATCCATTAGCTTCCTCACTTTAGCTCTCTCTTGCCAATGTCCTGTTGCAGCATACATATTTGATAGCAGTACATATATGGCTGAGTCATGAGGCTGAAGCGAAATGAGCTTTTCCCCTGCAAGTTTTCCCAGATCTATATTACGGTGAACACGGCAAGCAGCCAAGACAGTTCGCCACACAGTTGCGCTAGCAGCAAATGGCATTCTGTTGATGATATCCATGGCTTTTTCAAGCATTCCAGCTCGGCTAAATAAATCAACCATGCAAGAATAGTGCTCCATGGTTGGATAAATATGGTGCTCATTTACCATGATATCAAAGTATTGTTGACCTTCATCTACTAAACCAGCATGAGTGCAGGCGGTAATGACGCCAATGAATGTTATACCATCAAATTCCAAGTCTTGTCTTCGCATTTCCTTAAAGACCTCAAGAGCCTTCTTTGCGTGACCATGCTGTGCATATCCACAGATCATCGAGTTCCATGAAACCAAATCTCTTTTCCTTTGCCTCTTAAAAGCTTCACTTGCACTCTCAATATTCCCTTTCTTTGCATACATGGTAACAAGAGCGCTACTGACACATAAAGCATTATTCAATTTTGCTTTAATTGAGCATGCATGAAATTGTTTGCCCTGTTCAACTGCTGCTGATGGTGCAGTACAGGCATTTATGACACTAGAAAAAGTAAACTCATTGGGTGTAACCCCCTCACTAGTCAACTGTCTGTATATCTTGACAGCTCCTTCAGTGTCTCCTATTTGAGCATATCCAGCAAGCATCGCTGACCATGCTACAATGTCCTTCTCATCAATGAATTCAAAAACTTTAGCAGCTTCATCCAGTATTCCTTTCTTAACATAAGCATTCAAAAGTGCCGTTCCAACTGAAAATGACTTCTCATAATTAGTTTTGATGATTTGTGCATGTACTTGGAAAGGAGAAACAGAAGGCTGTGCCGTAAGAATTATGGAATAAGTAAAATCATTTGGTCTAACACCTTCCCTGGTCATTTGGCAAAAAAAATTCACTGCTAGATCTATTGCACCATTCTGCAAATGACAGCTAATAATGGCGGTCCATGATACCACATCTTTCATTTCACGCATCATAGAGAATATTTTACTGGCATCTTCCATTTCACCGCACTTACTGTAAGCAACCATGAGTCCTGTTCTAATGTTGTGATCAAAATCTATCCCATTCTTTAAAACCTGAGAATGTAGCTGACGTGCAAACTTCAGTTCTTTAGTAGTAGCACATAACTTCATAACAGAAACAAAAGTTGACCTCGTGAGCTCTGCACCTGCAAGTCCCATATTGTTAAATGTTTCAAAAGCTTCCATATGAAGCCCATTGGTAACGTAACCTGCAACCATGCTATTCCAAGTGACTGAATCCCTGTCCTCCATGCCATCAAAAATTGCCCTAGCATCCCTAACCATCTTTGATTTCAAGTACATGCTAATCAAAGCATTGCACACAGATGTCACCACCTCACCCCCATTCTTGATAACCATGGTATGAACTTGAACCGCTGTCTCAACTATTCCTTCATCAGCTAAAACTCCAAGAACGGTTGAAAATGTAAACGAATTAGGTTTAATACCCTCAACTTGCATCCTATGAAACAGATCCAACACTCTATCATTCATTTTATTACGTGCATAACCACTTAACAATGAAGTCCAAGAAACCACATTTCTCTCATTCATATCATCAAAAACTCTCCTTCCATCTTCCACATTGTTAGTCCTCATATATAAATCAACAAGAGAAGTGCTAACACTAACATCCCTAGCAAAACCAGACTTAACACACTCACAATGCACTTGTCTACCAAAAACATGATCAAACAAGCATCCACAAGTCTTCAACACTGAAGACAAAGTTGACCCAAAAACGGGTAAACCCAAGCGGCGGATACCCAAGAATAGATTAAGAGCTTCCTGGTGGAGACTATCGCGACAGTACTCAAAAAGTAGGCGATTGTATTCTACAAGGTTTCTTTGAGGACTTCTATCGAACAGGCTCTGGTCTTCCCTTGAGTCAGAGAATTCCAGCTCTCCTGCGAAGGTTTGTCCACTCAAGGCAATGGCGTGTAACTTTGAGTAAAATGGGCTTTTGAGGCTCTTGGGAGGTTGCTTAGTTTGAGGATTTATAAGGGATTTTAAAGCGGGGCTCAGATTCATGCTCTCTGTTTGTCCCAGCGTTTGATTACTTGTTCCTAAAGAAAGGGCGAAGACCTGTAAATTTGAGGGGGAAAAGGTTAAAAATAAAATAAAATAACTTGTAAGAGCCGTTAGAATTTTAATTTTTAAATAAACAACATGTCAAAAAGTTAATAATTGTAAAAAAAAGTCAATAAGTTTTGAAAAGTTTTATTTTAAACCCCAGGCTGCAGCCAGGCAACACTTAGTACTTCAATTTTTTTGAAGTTTTCCATTTATATTTATAGCAAATATAGTATTAAGTTGTTCAACAACTTTTTCTATTGTATCTAATTGAATGTCTAATTTGTTTAATCTTATATTTATTGAGTTTTTATTCATTATATTAATAATCTCTTTCTTTAATATATGCTAATCTTTAATGTTGAATTCTTTTATTAATTATTTAACTTTATAAACTCTTTACTCATTTGATCTCCTAACTTTTTAATTTGTTTTATATTTTGTTCATTGAAATTATTAGTATCTAATATTTTTTTTGCACTCTCTATTTCATTTATAAATAAATTTGGGTTTCCTAATTTCTTTAATAAATATAGTAAAATTCAATTTAATTGATTATTTTCCTAAATACTTGAATAATTGATAAAATCAACAGGATGAAATCTTCCATATGAAAGTCCTCTTTGCCTATAGCTAGAATGTGGTAATTTATTGGTTTCTATATTTTGTGAAATTATTAGAGGTTATAATAATTTATTCATTGTCCATCTTTCCAATAATCCATTAGATTCATAAGACTTTTATGACATATAATATCTCTTATAATTAAGGAAGCTAAATTTAGATGACAAAATCTATATGAAAGTATTCGATAATATGTATTATGGATAGAAAAATTAAGAGAGATAAGAAATTATAAATGCAAGTGCATGTATATATTAAGAATTCGAAGATCTTGATGAATATGATAATCATTTAAATTTTTAAAAAAATATAGTAAAAACTTTAAAAAATTTTAAAAAGTAGATGTAGAATAGATGAACAACAAAACCATTTAGTTATACAAAATTAATGAGGACTTATTTGAAAATATAAGTAAATATGTTATTAAGAATGAAACTTTCTATAATTGCCATTACACCCATATCTCCTTTTGCGTTAAAATTGTTTTCATCTATTGAATATAAGAAACATCAAAATCATTAGCCCAGATCTATTGGTTGTTTATTGCAATGTTTGTAACATAAGCACTACCCAAATTACATTCCTTATATTTTTTGTCGTGTCATTTTTGTAATACAGTTAAACATGAAAACCATATATAAAATTTAAAATTAAATTTCTTATTTATTAATTTACTTAGGTACATAACGTCATGTTGGACCTCTAATAACAAATAATAATCATGTTAGCATTTTTTATTTTCTTCTAAGTTAATTTACTTATTTAAAACATACCATAATACTAAATTTATCTTATCTTGTCCAATTCAATCCAATCCGGCGTATCAAACTTGTAATAGAAGATTTGTAACTTTTTTCCCCTAAATTAACTGCATCTTCATTCAATTGAAACCACAATCGTACAATGTAGTACAACTATATGGTAGGAGTATAATAAATACATAGAATATCTATTTACAGAAACACCATAATAGTAGATAATCAACTAAACTACCACTACAAGTTGATGAACAAGAAAATAAAACACAAGATATATCCATATTCTATTAATACATAGAGGGTGTGTTTGGAATACTGTATTATTATGTTGCATTGTATTATTTTAATGCAAATATATTGTATTAGTTATATTACATTAGCACTGTATTATAATAATGTTATACAATATTTGATATTATATTGTACTGTAATTTTTAGTTATATTATATTTGGTACAATCTTGGAGTTTGAATTTATGAAATAAAAAGACTATGAATGGTTTTTATTCATGTTGTAATATTTTATTCATGAAATAAAAAGACTATGAATGGTTTTTATTCATGTTGTAATATTATTTAAAGGTTATTTGATTCAATTATTTGCTTTGATTTTTATTTCAAAGGTTATATATTTACAAAATGCTAAAAAATAAATGTTATTTTGTCAAAAATTTAAGGTCATAAGCTTCAAGTTTTATGAAGAATTATGATATTATTTATACTAAAAATTTGTTAAATTTAAGAATTAGCATTGTATTGCATTAGTATTGTACTACTTTGGTATTGCATTGCACTATATTAATTTTTGTGATTAATTTAAATTATATATTTAAAAAATAATATTTATTAGTACCTAGAAAAACAATAAATATAAAATTCTTAAATTTAACAATTTTTTAGTATAAATAATATTATAATTCTTCATAAAAATTGAAACTTATAACTTTAAATTTTCGACAGCATAACATTTATTTATTTTTATCATTTTCTAAATATATAACCTTTGAAATAAAAATCAAAGCAAATAATTCAATCGAATAACATTTAAATAATATCACAACATAAATAAAAACCAGTCATAGTTTAATTTCACAAATTCAAACTTCAGGATTGCTTAATCTATAAAATTAAAACCTTTTTGAGCTTTGACAGCCAACTGCATTAACAAAGATTCCATGACGAGCGACTGAGTTAGAGAGATACCAAACATGAAGGGGGGGAAAAGAGAGAGAGAGAAATGATATCTCAATTTTCTTTTTCATAGTGTTCTTAATAGTAAATTGTTCTAATATTAATTTAATAAATGAAATTTTTAATTAAAAATGTGTTTGAAATAATTTTGAATTTTTTAGAATGTAAATAAGTCCGAAAATGTAATTGTCTCATGCTTCCTTTTCATTCTTTTATTTTTTGAAATTTTCTTGCAAGATCTCTTATTTAAAAAAAAAGGGTTAAAGGATCCTACTTTATTCGACTGTCCACATTTAGTCTGGACGCTTCAATATACTAAGAAAGAATACTGTAAAAAATAAAATGGATTCCAAGGGAAACTGAAAAGCCAACAACCAAGCAATATATTCAGATAAATCCCTTCAAATTCTATGAAAGAAGAAAATGAAAACTAAAGCAAATTTTTTTTTTCAATTACATAACTGTCAAAAGGTGGTGGGCTGCTCTTCTAGAAGAGCAAGAATTCTACACCACTTTTTGAAATTTGCTAACGGCGGCACCAACCATATTGAAAAAGATGGTGTCGTCCATAATTGAAAGAAAAAAAAAATTAAAATAATAGCCAAATGTTGGCTATAAAATGGGGGGGCTTCCCTCATTTGTTATCATCTAATTTTGAGAAGGGAGTCGAGAGTTGTGAGAGAAATTGAGAGAGGTTAAAATTATAAGCTCCTGTTATAGTGATTTGAGAGTTGAGTGTATTGTGGTTTTGGGAAGTGAGCTAAAATACTACAATATTTGTAACTCATTTTCACTAGTAAAATATATTTTTTTTTGCCCATACGTAGGTTAAAAGTCGAACCACGTAATTTCCGGTGTCCTTGTGTGATTCCATTGTTTTATTTTTCAAATTTACTTTAATTAAACAAAGTGGTAGAGCCATTGGTTGTATTTTTTTGGAGTCGGGTACTGTTCACGTAAGGGCATTATTCACATATACGGTACTGTTCACGTATACGGCACTGTTCATGAGAAACGGTGGGAGCGATCCAAGAATGTTGCGGTGCAAAGCAGGGAGTAGTGGTGTGAGTAAAGCAACTGTGTGATTTTGTACATGTCTAGGAAAGTTACTAAGAGCCTAAGAGTCAATTTTAAGTGGGACCGTTTGTAACCCTCCACTCTTTCTTGAGAACTTTCTGGTGTGCATTCTCACACATACTCACAACTATTCAAGGTAGTACACTAACTTGTGTGCGGTATTTATCAACAAAATAACGACAAAGTATGGAATTGAGAAGTTTAACGGAAATAGTTTTTCATTGTGGAAAATTAAGATGAAAGTCGTAGTAAGGAAAAATAATTGCTTGGCATCAATTGGAGAAAGGCATATGGAGATACACAACAAGTGGAGCGAGATAGATGGCAAAGCCATTTCGATCTACACTTGGCATTTGCGGATAGGGTGTTATTCAAAGTGTGGCGAGAAAAATACAAAGGAAATATGGGATACTCACAAAATTGTAATTGGCTAAGTCACTACACAACAAAATCTTCTTGAAAAGGAAACTCTATACTCTTCGAATGGCGGAATCTACAACGAACCGAGCACATCAACACCTTGAAGACTCTATTTTCACAACTCACAACATTGAGTCATAATATAGAAGAGAATGAACGTGCAGAGCTTCTACTTCAAAGTCTACCGATTCGTATGATCAACTCATCATCAACTCGACGAACAACAATCTAATGGACATCTAATTTTTTTTGACGATGTTGCAGCCTTTCGTATTAAATGAGGAGAACATGTGGAAAAGTAAGGAAGACAGACAAGTAAGTTCGCAACAAGCGAAGTGCTATCGATGACGAGAGGGAGATCAACAATGTGGCCCAAATAAGAGTCACACTCATGGTAGATCAAAATCCAAAAGTAAAAAGAATATTAAATGCTACAACCGTGGCAAGAAAGGGCATGTCAAAAAGAGTGTTGGAGCAATCAAGAAAAAAGGGCAAAGAACCCGAGTCATCAAATGCTTATGTGTAGCAAGTACCTCGGATGATGGCGAAATTCTCTACAACAGGCATTAATCAAGCTTTGGAAACAAACAGCTATTTGACGTTTGACTTATAAACTCATAAATGACCTCTCGGAGAGAATGGTTCCACACATAAACCTATCTCGGGAGGATATGTATACATGGGAGATTATCATGCCTTGGAGATCGCTTGGTATTGGCACTATCAAAATCAAAATGTTTGATGATGCGGTTTGCACAATTGGGGAGATACGACATGTCAAAGGCTTGAGGAAGAATCTATTGTCTTTGGGACAAATAAATGGTCATGGGTGCAAAACTCATGTTGAGAATGGAATTATGAAGATTACTAGAAAATATTGATGAAGGCGAAAAAGATCGGTGCTAGTCCTTCATGCTTAAAGGGGAAACACTACGGGGAAGGCGATGCATATATCGCGTCAAATGAAGAAAAATCGACGATGATGTGGCATCTCAAACTCGATCACATGTCAAAACAAGGTTTGAAGATTCTCTCGGAAGAAAATTACTTTCGGGGCTCAAATCGGTAAGTTTACCATTTTGCGAGCATTGTATTACAAGTTTAATTAGATTAAAGTTCAGTAGATTTTTTACATATTAGACTTGATTCATTCGATGTTTGGGAATCACCGATATGTCAATGGGAAGTGCAAAGTACATGGTGACTTTCATTGATGATTATTCCGGAGATATTAGGTGTATCTAATTAAGAAAAAGTCGATTTATTTCCACTTTGTTTAAACAAGTACAAAGCGCGAGTTGATCTTGAATCCGGAAAAAGGATCAAGTGCTTGAGGACGATTTTGGTGGAGAGTATAACGGCGGCGAGTTTCTTACTTTACGTAAGTAAGAAAGTATTCGTAATACACTCCTCAACAAAATGGGGTAGCGAGAGCGGATGAACAGAACTCTTACAAAAATGATAAGAGCTATGTTGAGAATCTGTCTACCTAATTCATTTTGGTCGAAGCACCAAAACTACCTTTATATAGTAAATCGATCGCCATCTACAAAATTTGGTCAAGACAAAGAATGGAGATATGGACTTTTACTCTCACCTACATGCATTCGGATGTCTTGTGTATGTGATATACAATGTCCAAGAAAGAACAAAGTTGGATCCAAAATCTAAAAGGTGTATCTTCTTGAGGTATGTTGATGGAGTAAAGGGGTATCGTCTGTGGGACCCCACTGCCTTTTTGTCATCGCAGAGATGTTATCTTTGTAGAAGATCAACCGCAAAGGAAAGATGTGGATGATAAGCAACAAAAAGTTAGAGACTGTATATGTGGAAAATAATCTAGAAGATTTAAATTCTTTCGAGCAGGAGGAACAAGAACCAGTCGAGTTTGAGGCTCCAGAAGTTCGTCGGTCAACTCGTGAGAGACGACCGCCAACGTGGCATTTGGAGTATGTCACAGAGATCAATGTTGTGTACTGTCTTCTAACAGAGGATGGAGAACCATCAACTTTCCATGAACTTTTAAATGTACTCGATGTTGCTTTGTGGATGACAGCAATGCAGGAAGAAATTAAGGCTCTACACAAGAACAAGACATGGGAACTTGTACCACTACCACGCGGAAGAAAAACCATTGGAAACAAATGGATCTATAAGATCAAACGTGATGGCAATTACCAAGTGGAGCGGTATCGTGCAAGATTGGTGGTGAAAGGATATGCTCAGAAAGAAGGTATTGACTTCAACGAGATATTTTCTCCAGTGATTCGACTCACTACAGTCAAAGTAGTCTTGGCGATGTGTATTACATTTGACCTACATCTAGAGCAGTTAGATGTGAAAATTGCATTTCTTCATGGAGAACTTGAAGAAGAAATTTATATGCTCCAACCAGAAGGTTTTGCAAAAACAAGAAAAGAAAACTTAGTTTGCAAATTGAATAAATCTTTATACAGTCTCAAACATGTTGGTATAAGAGATTTGATTCCTTCATCATGAGCCTTGGATACAACGGACTCGTTCAGACCATTGTACATATTACAAGAGGTTTGAAGATAATGATTTCATCATTTTGCTGTTGTACGTGGATGACATGTTGGTAGCAGGCCCCAACAAAGATCGAATCCAAGAATTGAAGGCCGCTTTGAAATGAAGGATTTAGGACCAAAACAAGATTCTAGGGATGCAAATTCACCGAGACAAAATAACAGAAGATTTGGTTTTCAAAAGAATTACTTGAAGAAAATCTTGCGGCAACATGCAAGATTGTAAGTCAATTTCTACCCCACTTCCCGTTAATTTCAAATTATCCTCAAGTATGTGTCATAGCAATAAAGCGAGAAGAAGAAGAGATGTCTCCGTCTGCAGTATGCATCGTTTTATGTTTGCTATGATATGTACTGACCGGACATTACACAAGCGTAGTCGGTCTTGGCGAATCCTGGTGGAGAGCATTAGATAGTTGTGAAGAGGATTTTGAGATACATCAAAGGAACCTCTTCTTATGTCATGGAGGATTAGAGTTTATTGTCTTGATTTTGCGGGAGACCTTGATAAAAGGAAATATACTATCAATGTGTTTTACACTTGCTCCAAACCGTGGCTCTATCTACAATAAGGTTTTACACAAGCCTTTACTATTTGGATACAAAGGTTATTGGAGGAGCTCGGTTTTCCTATGTTTTGTGACATGAGTGTCTTGCATATTGCAATGATGATGATGGAAGATGGAAGTGTCGATTTGTAAAAATTCATACCAAAAAGAACCTAGCGAGATGTTTTGACCAAGCCGATCAATCTTGATTTCCTCTTGTGGCCTGCGTAAAACGCAGAGACAACATGACTATGGCGAAACAGAAAGAATGGTGTGGAGATTGATTAATTCTCAATCAAATCTCCAAGTGGGAGAATGTCAAAAGGTGGTGGGCTACTCTTCTAGAAGAGCAAGAATTCCACACCACTTTTTGAAATTTGCTAACGGCGGCACCAACCATATTGAAAACGATGGTGCCGTCTATAATTGAAAGAAAGGAAAAATTAAAATAATAGCCAAATGTTGGCTATAAAATGGGGGGCTTCCCTCATTTGTTATCATCCAATTTTGAGAAGAGAGTCGAGAGTTGTGAGAGAAATTAAGAGAGCTTAAAATTATAAGCTCCTGTTATAGTGATTTGAGAGTTGAGTGTATTGTGGTTTTGGGAAGTGAGCTAAAATACTACAATACTTTTTTCACTTATTTTGATGATAAAAGCCAACCACGTAATTTCTGTCATGTGTGATTCCATTGTCTCATTATTTTCAATTTTAATTTAGCTGCATGTTGATGCCCACCAATTTCCTAACAATAATCGCATATCCGATTTTGGTATGTGACTGGGTGCGTTTAATTTTCAGATTGAGGAATCGAAATTATTGACGGTATTTATTTTATAAATTAATATTGGGAATCAGTCGAACGTGTAGACTCCACTCGAATTTAAGAATCATCAATGAGAGATATTTTTAAGATGTTTTCGATTAGATTTTTTTATTAATTCATATCCGATCCACGATTTTATGGATTATAAATTTTAATCCAATCCAATACGAATTGGTGAAATTCAATCCAAATTCAATCCGTATGTCTACAGATCGAATGTGGATTTGACTCAATCATATCCAATCCACCATTTTGCGGATTAATTTACAGGATAAAATTTTTTAATTTTGTCCTATCCATGAACTGATTAAATAAAAAAACTAATATAAAAATGATTTTACTATCAATAAAATTCAAAATTAAATAAGAGTTACATAAATTAATTGTTAAAAAAAGATAGAAAATACATTCAAAGTTTCAAAAATGTAACACACCAAAAAGAAAAAATCTCATTTGTTTAGATCAGTACATGAAAATTAACTCTTTAGAAAATTATATTTGTTTATTTAATTATTTTTATTTTATATTATTATCGGATAAAATGTAATATGGTGTTAATATAATTATATTTTAACTTATTTATTTTTTAGTAAGTATTAATGTCATATTTACAAGTTTAATTTTATAATTAAATAAAATATTTTTTATTTTTTACGGATTCACAGATTTTTACGAATTTACATAAATTAATCTATATCTAATCTATCAACAGTATATTTTTAAATTTTCAATTTCATCCAATCTATTAATTCATGAATTGAATTTTTACAAATTAAATTTTTGTGGATCAAACCAATTAAATGGATCAGATTGAACTCGCAAGATGGGTTGAGAATTAATCTTTCATTCCTGGAGTCCATCAAAAAATTTAAATTTCTAAAATTCCCTCCATTTAATTAAAAATATAAATAGCAAAATAAAATTAAAAAAATAGCAGCAGCAAATCCCTAACCGCTGTTGCCAAAATCGAGCTCCAGCCGACATTACAGTCAAACCTCGCTGTTACTGCTAAAATCAAGTTGTCGTCATTGATCCATCAGCTGTGGAGCAGTAGCTGTTGCTGGTTTCGTCTTCGTCTAGGTCTTCTCCTTTTGGCTTCATCGTAGTTTTCTCCGTCTCGGTTTAATTTACATTTCGTCTATGATAGCCATGGTTCTGCTCTGATGATGATGATGATGATGATGGTGTGACAGTGATGATTTTTTATTGCCTGTGTTGTTGTTATTGTTGATGATTCCGATTTTGACATTTATTTTGCAGATGATAATGATTTTTTTATTCTGATTTTCATAGTTTGTTGATGATTTTTTATTCTGATTATGTTGATAATAATGATTCTGATTTTAATTTTTTTCTTTTGTTGATGATGATCATTATTAATTAATATATTAACACTAATGTAAATAATACTAATATTATTATTACCAATAATTATTAATAACAATAATTTATGAATAAATAATTAAATACAAAATAATAATTATGATAATAATTAATTGAGGATTTTTTAATAATTTATAATAATTTAACTTATTTTGATTCTAATTTTAAAATAATATAAATACATTAATAGCAATCTTATTTATTTCAATTCTAATTCTTACAATTCAAGTAAATAATTTATTATGATTTTTACTTCAGATCCACGTTATAACATTCGAATTGATTTCAATTAACGTTTATAATAAACACACAATTAGTTTATGCGGGGTTTGACTGCATTACAAGCATTTTTTGACCATATTAAAAGACAACGGAGAGTAGTTATCAAACATGATATTTTAATACTTTAATACTATGAGGAGTGTTACTACCATATAATGAGGGTTGCTAAACATGTTCAAAAAGCATAACAAAATTAGAGATATGAATTAATTTAGAAATATAATAATATTTCTAAAAGATAACCACACATTAAAAAATAATACCAATAACAAATTCTATAACCCCGTAAATTTCACTCTAGGCAGAGGAGAATCATAAACCATATAGATTGAAGATTTAAGTGGAGCATAATTTACAAAGTGAAATATACAATAAGAACAAACAAAACTTCATCAGAGACTCTTTCCGGTGAAAAAAGAGAGAGACAATTAACTTGTTTGAACCATTAAGATTTGTAACTTTATTACTTCATTAAAATTTGAGTAATTTATACTACAAAATTGCTACAAAATTTCTATTTTAAAGTTCATGCTACACAATATAAGGTGCAAGTATTATGCTTCAAATTGTTAAGATGATGCACGAAGGCTACTAACCAATGTCACAATTAAAATCATTGTCGAGACCAACTTCAAGCAGCACAATAACAATGAATGCAATCCTAAAATAAAATTCACTCGTATCACTAAATTTTGGAAGGGAAGGGGTGGCTTTTGCTTTATCCTGCTCCATATAAACCTAAACACAAAAATTATTCTCTTAAATTCACTTTAAAAGATGAAACATTCTATCTTATTCTGTTTTATACTCTTTTTGGGCTTAATCTTCAAGAAAAGGCAACTTAACCACTATGTTCAAATCAACTAACAAAGGGGCAACACATGCTTAATTGCTTGCGCTCGTTCAAAAAGAAACAAAGCCACCCCACTAAACACAAAAACCTATCATTCAATCTAATCCAAAATACGTTCCACCTTTGTCCTTTTCGCATTAATTCTAACCTATTTTTCATTCCCAGTCAATTGCTTGCCATTTTTGCACCCACATTTTAAAAATATGATACCCAATTAGATTCTTTCTTTCTTTTTTTTAATTTTTAAATGTCATCTCTCTCTTTATTATTTTAAATCTCTATTAAAGCCTGACAATTTTTTTCTAGGGAAGGGATATTTCTTTTATATTGACCGTTATTTTTCTTAGATCTTTTTCTTCTCTTCTTTTAACTCCACACTCAGGGTTTAGCTTTATTCTTTTTTTCAAAAAAACTATATATATATTTTACTACAATCCGTACATCGTTTTTATTGCTCCCTGGCAATGGGTTATTTTGATTCTTCAATTTAGGGCTCTTCTGGTGCCATAAACCTCGTTGCATACACTAATTAGGGTTTCTTAGTTGAAAAACCTAAATTTTAGGGTTTCACTTTTTTACTGGGCTTTTGAAAGAAACAAGGTAAATATTATTTTTGTTTCTAAATTTCTCTGGCTTTTTTTTTAATTAAATTTTTTAGGGTCTAACTTTTTTATTTATTAGGTTCTAGAATTGAGTTGGGGTTACAATTGAGAGCTTACTTGTTCAAGGGAAGCTTTGAACTTGTGTACCTTATAATGGGTTTTGAAGAATCAATTTAAAGGAAGCCGTATTCAAATTTGTCTTCTTAGGATAATTACGGAGCAAAGGAGATGATTGCTGAGAAACCCAGTTGGGTTAGGCATGAGGGAATGCAGATTTTTTCCATTGATGTGCAGCCTGGTGGCCTCAGGTTTGCTACTGGTGGAGGTGACCACAAGGTATATTTCCTCTCGTTACTCCAATAAAATGCCAAAGGAGTAAATAATTCTGTACCTGGAATTGTAAATGCTGTTCAAATTTCGTTCCCTTTTGTGTATCTTCTGAGCTATATATGTTATCATGTTTCTTGGCACATTTGGATGTCTGACATGGATTTTAACTCTATAGCTATCTCTGATGATATCATCATGATTGCTCTCATTAACTTACGGGCCTTGTATAGATGCTGTATGTTTATTGACTGTTGCTTTGTTGCTCCAAAAATTTTCTCGTTTAGCTGACTGCTTTGTGGCTATTTGTGGCATTGGCATCTTGGTGTGGTATATATAATCTGTAATAATGGAGATGATATAAAAATTGTTTTTTCTCTTAGCTTTTATGTCTTGGTTCCAAATTTATATAATTTGGTATAAAAGCACATCCAAATGGGCTCTGTTGAAATGATAGGATCAGTTTGTTGCTTATGTATATTTTAGAAAGGAAGCTCATGTTCTCGATCATGGTTATGGAAAATAGTTGTGGGGTCATGCTAATGGGAGAAAAATTCATGAAGAGCGGGTAATTGGGAAAGTTGCAATATGTCCGAGGGAGGGAGTGTTGTTAATGAACTTGTGGGAATGTTCTACTTAAATTGTGTTTGTTTGGTCCCTATAATTGTGTATATTCGGCTTTTCAATAGTTAATTTTTGACATATGACTGATACTGCTTCTGATTTCTCTGTATTCCACATCTCTAGTTCTGGTTACACAATCTATTCAGTCCCTGTTGTGATTTGGAAGTTATGGATTACATTCTTCCCTAATCCCTTTTTGGTTTGAACTTGTGAGTTTTTCTGATTATCAGTTTAATCTTATGAATAGTCAGAAACCAAGCTACGCCCTCATGCATGCTTTTTGGAGGCATCTCTTGTATAATTTGTTTGGTCATATTGCTCACCTACTTGGATGTGCATATTGCACAAACTCTTTTGCAATTTATTCTAAATCATGATGGCTAATGAAAAAAAATGTCACTCGCAGGTTCGAATATGGAACATGAAATCTGTTGGCAAGAACTTTGAAAATGATGAATCAACCCAGAGGCTTCTTGCAACCCTTCGCGATCATTTTGGGTCAGTTAACTGTGTTAGGTGGGCTAAGCACGGTCGGTATATTGCATCAGGCTCTGATGATCAGGTTATTTTGATTCATGAGAAAAAGCCTGGTTCAGGAACAACAGAGTTTGGTAGCGGAGAGCCCCCAGATATAGAGAACTGGAAAGTCGCAATGACTTTAAGAGGACACACTGCCGATGTGGTAATTAAATTGTTTTATTATTTAAATGTTTTGACACCAAATGAAAGCAAAATTGTCTTTTCTGAATTGTATTTTTAATTGGGTGGATTTTTCCATTGTTGGAATATCTTTATTACGTTTTCAGGTTACCAGTTTGTGCATCTACTGTATAGGGAAACAAAACAATTGCTTGTATACAAGTAGATGAAAACTCGACAAACTTAGCTGAATAGTTTGTTGGAATGTCTTACATTCTGTGTTTAATTTCTGATATACCCTCTGGTACTGTCTAACTGGGGAATTGTTCCATGCCTAAAGTAGGTGGATCTCAATTGGTCTCCAGATGACTCAATATTGGCTAGTGGAAGTCTGGACAATACAATCCACATC
Source organism: Atalantia buxifolia (assembly GCA_030444775.1). Taxonomy (NCBI): domain Eukaryota; kingdom Viridiplantae; phylum Streptophyta; class Magnoliopsida; order Sapindales; family Rutaceae; genus Atalantia; species Atalantia buxifolia. Next base: position 12,407,570 of record CM059838.1, read on the forward strand.
TGGAACATGAGCACTGGTATTTGTACTGCTGTTCTTAGAGGCCACTCTAGCCTGGTTAAAGGAGTCGCTTGGGATCCCATTGGCTCTTTCATAGCTAGTCAATCTGATGATAAGACTGTCATTATATGGCGAACAAGTGACTGGAGTCTTGCTCACAGAACAGATGGCCACTGGGCAAAATCAGTATGTTCCTAATTGGCGACTTGTCTATTATTCTAAGTTTCAATTTCTTTTCTTTACTGAGACTGTGCCCTTTTCAGCTTGGTTCTACATTCTTCAGGCGGCTTGGATGGTCTCCCTGTGGCCATTTCATAACAACAACTCATGGTTTCCAGAAGCCTAGGCATTCTGCACCGGTTCTAGAGAGAGGTGAATGGGCGGCAACATTTGATTTCTTAGGACACAATGCCCCTATAATAGTGGTGAAGTTCAATCATTCAATGTTCAGAAGGAATTCCACCAGTTCACAGGAAGTGAAAGCTGCCCCTGTTGGATGGACAAATGGGACTTCCAAAATTGGAGGGAAAGAATCGCAGCCGTATAACGTTATTGCAATTGGAAGTCAGGATCGTACTATAACTGTATGGACGACTGCTAGTCCCCGTCCTCTTTTTGTTGCCAAGCATTTTTTCACTCAAAGTGTTGTGGATTTATCCTGGTAAGTACCTAATTCTCTGGAATGATATGACTATTTGGTAATTGATATGGGAATTTTATCTCAATTATGGCTCTAACCTTTTCCTACCAAATGATTTTTTAATTTATTTTATTTATTTTTACGTTGGGTTTCTTCTTCTCATACATTGTTCATTTTTTAAATTGGAAGCAGGAGTCCTGATGGTTATTCTCTTTTTGCCTGTTCCTTAGATGGGACAGTGGCTAATTTCCATTTTGAGGTGAAAGAGCTAGGCCATAGGCTAAGTGATGCTGAACTTGATGAGTTAAAGAGAAGTCGTTATGGTGATGTCAGAGGTCGACAGGCAAATCTAGCGGAGACTCCAGCTCAGTTATTGCTTGAAGCAGCATCAGCTAAGGAAACCACACCTAAAAAGGTGGTTTCTGATGTTCAGGCAATTCAGGCACCGGTAAAGTCTTCTGTCAATATAGTGGTCACAACAAAGAATTCTGAGCCTCAAACTGACAATGGAAAGAAGAGTGGGGGAGTTGCCGGTGATGGATTAAATAAAGTGTCGACTTCTGGCCGGATTTCTAGTCCTGTTAAACAAAGAGAATACAGAAGACCTGATGGTAGAAAGCGGATTATTCCAGAAGCAGTGGGAGTACCAGTTCAGCAGGAAGGTGTTACTGGTGGTGCTCAATCTCAGTTGCATGACTTCCCTCCTGTGTCATCCGATCACAGAAAGGATAATAATGGGATAGTTCCTGCTGATGGTGTTATGAGAGAAGTTTCTGTCAGGGGAACAGTGGGCAGAAGCTCTGATGTAAAGGAGCGTTCTGGAGTTACTGCCAGGGCTACTATTACTGAGAGCCTGGTTATTGAGAAGGTTCCAGCATCTGCAGCTGGGGATGGAAATGTCAGTGTAGAACAATCTGGGAATGTGAAGGCTTCTGGCTCAGTTACTGGTACTACTACAACTCTTTCTATTAGAGTATTTGATAAGAAAGAAGGGGAAGATAATGTTCCAGTTTGCTTGGAAGCCCGTCCTAGAGAACATGCTGTAAATGACATTGTTGGAATGGGAAGTACATGTATGATGAAAGAAACAGAAATTGCCTGCACAAGAGGATCTCAAACTCTTTGGTCTGATAGGATAACAGGGAAAGTCACTGTTTTAGCTGGCAATATAAATTTCTGGGCTGTTGGCTGTGAAGATGGATGCCTACAAGTGAGTAAAGACATTTGATCCTTCACCTATCTCTTTTGAAATTTCTTTAATTGTTATTGTAGTGCGGTTGTTGCCGTAATAGTAAAGTGCTTGTTTGATAATACAGATTGAGTCATAATCTTTGGCATTGCGCTTACAGCCCATCTACATATATGTTTTTATTTTGATTGCTGAATGACTGTCATCTTGGCATATAAATGTTTTTTTACAAATAATTCTTATTCAAATTTATAATGTCTTTGTTTATTTTTTGGATCTAGTACTATGATGAATCTGGTGCATTTATCGAATAAATAATAATGTCTGTCTTCTCAAGGATGGTTTCACCACATTTTAGAATCCTCAAGTTGGGTCCCTCGTCATCACTTAGGCCTTGGCCTGGTGGCGGGCAAATTGAAGGCACCAGTTTGAGTACCCTCAAGGCAAGACTCGTAATTAATCTCCTCCCACTAATGTGGGTGAGGGTAGATATATATATCCCCAAATATTAATTGGAGCAGATATATCTTTATAATATGGGTATAGAGGTATAGATTTCAAGGCTATGCCTGGTAGACCTTTGGTCTATATTGCAACTTTGTGTATTCAAATTCCCAATAGATGCTAGATTGTAATATCTGTGAATTCTAACCAATTCAGAAAGTGAAAAAAACAAAAAAAATGTTGGTCCAGCATCCTGATGTTGGATGAAACAACTTGCTGGAGTTGTTACAGGAATTTGTCAAAAAATCAATAGCTCTAGAAATTGTAATTTACATCATAATTATGAAGGGGCAGACAGCTTCCACCATCACCTTCCACAGTCATCGTCATGTCTTCATCTCTACAAAAATCAAAATTAACCATCAACCGTCAAAAGATTGGCCTTGCCCTAGTTTACTTTCCAACCTGCAAACCTCTTGTTTTTTCTTATGACTTTGCTGATACTTGGCTAAAAAAGACGTAGGACAGTTAGATTTGAGAACAGTGATGAATGTGTTTGATGAAATCACTGATGCTTTGATGAGATTGTTACTGGCAATAGTTCATTTAAATAGTTTCAATCAAAGTTACCTATCAACCATCGGAAGATTGGCCTTATCCTTGTGTACTTTCAACCTGCAAACTTCTTGTTCTTTTTCATGACTTTGCTGATACTTGGCCGTAGAAGACGTAGGACAGTTAGATTAGAGGACAGTGATGAACGCGGTTGATGGAAGCACTGATGCTTTGATGAGATACTTATAGGCAATAGTTCAGTTAAATAGTTTCAATCTAGATCGTGGTCTATGTTGGTGTCTTAGTTTCTTCGTGTAAACCCAGGTTTCTCTCCGAATAATCGCAAGGATGGCTATGATTTCATTGCACTTACAGAGGTGAGTTCTGCTGGAAGAGATGGAAATAGGAATGATGTTCATCTAAATTAAGGATATATATCTTTAGTAAGTAATAAGATGTAAAACAGGGTCGTTTTTGTTTAGAAAAAATCTGGAAATGTTTTATCCTCTCAACCATGTAGCATGTTGTGTGGCCCTTTACAAAAGCTTAATAAATCAAGTCTTTCGCCCGAGACAATGTAGTTAGGCTGAAGAAATCAAACTTATAAAGGTATTTTTTGGTCTGATTAGCAATTAATAGATTTCTCATGTGACTGACATGATAAGTATTTGAAGTTGACCTCTTTTCCAACAAATTGGACACCCTAGAGTGGCCAATGTTTGGTAATATCGGAGTGACTGTTCTTTTGTTTTGTGTGTGTGTGCGTGTGCGCTTGTGTGTTGGGGTGGGGGGTGGGGTTAAGGTTGTAGTGCCCAAACTGGGTTGGTATGGTTATGCATACCAACCCAGTTTGATGTTTAAGTTCTTGAATTTATTGTTAAAGATGTTGGATGATCATAATAAACATAATTTTTTTTTGGGTCTTTCATAAGTGATTCTTGGTACTGCACCTATGAGCCGATGTCTTGATTTAGGTTACCCCTTAAAAAGTCTAATTAACATATTGCCTGTCTCTGTTTTTCGTCCCTTTTGTGTGCTTTTTTGACGAATTTGCTTGTGTATATTATATGCGAGACAAAACTAAGCTAAAGATTTGATTAGTAAATTAGAAGCAATTGGAAAATTGCATTATAATTATTCTCTTCACGTTTGAGAAGGTTTATACAAAGTGTGGGAGACGAGCCATGCCAACCATGATGATGGGATCTGCTGCAACATTTATTGACTGTGATGAGAGTTGGAAATTGTTACTTGTCACAAGGAAGGGATCATTACATGTATGGGATCTCTTCAACAGGAAGTGTCTGCTTCATGACTCACTGGGGGCTCTGATTACTACTGACTTGAATTCAGCTTCTAAAGGTGCAGGTACTTTGTAAATTTGCACCAGTGTCAGGGGTATATAAGATATATTGTATCTTGTTATTGGCTGAGCCCATCATGACTATCTCCTGAAAATGGTGTTTTTTGTATGGTTTGTTTCATCATCCATTCAGGCGCAATCAAAGTCATATCTGCCAAGCTATCAAAATCAGGTTCTCCTCTTGTTGTTCTGGCTACACGACATGCATTCCTTTTTGACATGAATCTCATGTGTTGGCTGAGGGTTGCGGATGACTGCTTTCCTGCATCAAATTTTGTTAGCTCCTGGAATTTTGGTTCGATTCAGAGTGGCGAGCTGGCTATGTTGCAGGTGGATGTTAGGAAATACTTGGCGAGAAAGCCAGGCTGGAGCAGGTTTCTATTGTATTTTGACATTTTCCTTTTGAAAATTTTCGTTCTCAGATTTTGTGATTAATATGATGTTCTTTTGGTTTATGTGACCTATTTAAGATAATCTGTACTTAATGCATTAAGTTATTATGGGTTAAAGATCGTGCTTCTAGAATGACCTATGATCATTTACTGTTACAGGGTAACTGATGATGGAGTGCAGACACGTGCTCATTTGGAAGCTCAGTTGGCATCTTCGTTGGCTTTGAAATCTCCAAATGAATATCGCCAGTGCCTTCTTTCTTACATTCGCTTCTTAGCAAGGTTTCCATTCATGCTTTGTCTTTTTTCTTCTTTTGGTCTCATTTAAGAGTGGCAGTATTTTCTGTCATGATGCATGCATATGTACAATAATTTACCATGATGATGAAAATCCATTTAAATTACCATAATATCCTTTCCCCCCCTTGTTTTATGTTGTAGTACTTTGTATTTAGCAGTGCAATGTGGTGTTTACATTCTTTCGATTGCAGAGAAGCAGACGAGTCTCGTTTACGAGAAGTCTGTGAAAGTTTTCTTGGACCTCCAACTGGGATGGCTGAAGCTGCATCCTCAAATGCAAAGAACATAGCTTGGGAACCCTGTGTACTCGTAAGACTTTGTATACACTTTTTTTTCAAGTGCTTTAATTTATCCAATGGATATTGGAATTCATGTTTTCCTAACTTATTCTGCTACACACACACACACAGCTTCTCAGGTGTTGACGCTAAACTGCAGATATCGTACAAATGCAGCTAAAAGACAAGAAAAATACATATTTCAATGCGTTGTTTTTCTGTCTTGTAGTGTCTAGGACTCCCTTTTTTTGTCTTTTAGTTGCATCCACATGCAATCTGCATTTTAGCGTCCACCCCTGAGAAGCTTACTCTCTGTGCGTGTGTGTATACACAGAGAAATCTTACACGATGCAAAGTGATTCTTCTGGTGATTTTTGTTCTGTGTTTATAATAATTATTAAACCATTTAGTAGAGATGTGTAAACGTACATACACATGCACATATGGTGAAGAAAAACCTTTGGTTTTGGGCGGATATCTGCATAACAGTCACTCTCTAATTGTATGGTCATTGAATCAGTGGCTGCTTTTCGTTTCAAATAGCTAGTGGTGAATTCTTCCATGTATTTGAAATAGACTGGCTTTACTACTAACATTTGTTGTCACATTGAAAGCAACTTAATCTGTATTGCACTCTGTCCTGGGTGTACTCACCTGCATTCAATCTCAAGATTATATTTTAGGCCACCGTCCTACCAAATTGATAACGTTGTTTCCAAATTCTGTTTCAACTTTTAATTTTCTGTCCTACTTTTGACAAAATTGATCACCTTGTATCCAAGTTCTGTCAACTTTTAATTTTCTGTCCTATTTTTTATGGTTATCAAAGCATATGCATGGTACATAAAGCCCTTACGTTCTTTGACATTATGCTGTTTACTTGGCCATAAAGAACATTATGCTGTTTACTTGGCCATAAATGTCTTGGAATGCTTAACATCGCCTTCCTCATCTCTGCAGGGAATGAGAAAGCACAAACTTTTAAGAGAGGATATTCTTCCAGCAATGGCATCGAATAGGAAAGTCCAGCGGTTGCTCAATGAGTTTATGGATCTCTTGTCTGAATATGAGAGTACTGAAACCATTTTAGACCAAAAAGATCCTGCACCGCCTGCTATATCTGCTCCACCAGCAGCTGATCAGATGGACACTGACCCACCAGCAACTGATAAGATGGACACAGACCCACCAAAAACTGATCAGATGGACACTGGTCCACTAGCAACTGATCAAATGGCTGTTACCGCACTAGCGTCTGATAGAATAGACTCTGCCCCATCACAAACTGATCAACTGGACTCTGCCCCATCACAAACTGATCAATTGGACTGTGCCCCATCGGCAACTGATCAAATGGGTTCCACTACTTCTGCTGCAGATCACAACGATTCTGCCCCCTTAGAAACAGATCAAGCAAATTCTGTTTCATCAGATACAGATCAAGTACATTTGTTTCAACTACGATTGGTGACAGATCAAGTTAATGCGACCCCAGCAGTGAGAGATTTTGGCTCTTGAAGTCTTGGATAGCTGCAGCGTGATTAGCTGAGGTTATGTCCAATGTTGGAGCCTGTCTATGCACTACTGTTAAAGAGTGCAGTGGCTTCGGTTCAAAAGATATATGCTGTTAACAAGCTGCTCCAGTCAAACGGTTTTCTTGTGTCTCTTAAGCTCTTTGAAGCTGTACCATCCGATGTAACAAAGGACCTCACATTCGAGTTACTAACAGATTTTGATTATTTTCCTTTTATAGGTTTCTGTAATCAGTTTAACGGGCATTATTTTGTGTAAAATTTTAAGAATAATGTGAATGAGATGGATAAAAGTTAGGTTCTCGCAATTCAGTTGTAAGCTTGTTATCTAAATCGGCTGTCATTTGCTTTTTCTATAATTGTGTATCGTGCATAATTTTTTAAGATGCTTGCCTCATTCACAACGCAGATGATTAGTTTGGATTTTGTAGCGTACAATCTTCTCATTAATTATTATTACTCATCATTCTGTAAAGACCTGATATAAGAACAAGATAAACAGGTTTCCAGCGGCACGTTAGTCCTTAAAGAAAAATAAAAAATAAAAATCTTGCCGCCTCATACTTTATAGTTGTTTAGAAATCACATTACATATTACGTAGTCCCTTTAAGGGTTTGTCCAAGTAATTTTCAAATATTTTTATTTCGAGGACCTCTCAATCTTGAAGCTTTGAGAGAGTACAAGACTTAAAAATTGATTTAAACACCCATTAGGATTAAAAAAGAAAAAAAGAAAAAAATGGGGAATACTTCCACCCTATTATTTTTGAAAATCTACCCTACTTCTAGAAAAAATTACGAGTTTGTAATATTATTTAAAAGAAAAAATTAATAAAAGTTTCATACAGTTAATCAATTAAATTATTTTATTGATTTTTTTCTTAGGTTTCTTTCATCATAAACTTATAAGTTTTATTTTACTATTTTATTATTATGATATAAAATGACCAAATTACCCCAATAAACATAAGTTATTGTATCTAATAATTTAGGTATTTAATTATGTTACTTATAATTTAATATTTTTAAATGAAATCTAATTATTATTTTTACTACTTTACATGTAAATGACATAAATTTGACATATCAATAATTTATAAGAGTATTGTGTCATAAAAACAATTTGTTAGTTTAATTAAAGCTTAATAATCATACTAATAAAGTAGTGTTAGAAACAATTAATTTGGTATAAATTAGAAAAAAAATTGAAGTTAAAGTAAACTGCTGGTAGATTTGCCTTATAAGGGTAAAATAATCAATTGAAACTTATAATAAAGTAATCTTTATAATCAAATATAATAAAACAATCTAAGTTATGAAAATGTAAATTAATATAGATTTAATCTGTTAGTTCTCCAAAGTTCTTTTTTAGTTGAAAATATTTCAAAAATAATATGTAATTTTTATAATTATTTTTTGAAAATGGAGTGGGCTTATAAAAATTATCGGGGAGTGAAGATATCATCGCCAAAAAAAAGGGTATTATTCCATGCAACAACACTTACTATTGAGTAGGATCCAATAAGACATTTGACCTACAAACATATTTATGTTTATTTTATGGAAGCTGCTACCTTACAATTAATGTAACTATTGGCTGTGGGCCCAAGTAGAACCCACGACTCAATTTATGAGGGATGTACTTTACATTAATTGTAAAGTAGGAAAATTATTTTTTATAGGCGGCATGGGGTATGTAGGATATTAAAATCACCCTTTTTTTTAAGACATTGTCTTGTGAGGATCAGTCAACATGAAAAAGTTTTAAGAGCTCAAGTTTTGATATATAAGTAGATATTATCTATTTTGAGATTTAGAATAGGATTCTATCATGATATGAGCTTTCTTGTGTTTTTAAATATCATGAGCCATGTGCATTTTATTGATAGTGTATGAATAAGATTTAATTCTTAATTTTTTTTTTTTTTAAATAATTAATCTCAGGAGGAGTTTAGATCATGAAAGAATTAATTCTTGAAGTTGAACATACATAGGATCAATTTGGGATTATTTCTTAGTTCATAGAACTGATGAAATAAGTTGCTGATTAAAAAGGTAGTTTGGTGTTTAATGTTTTGTAAACTATCTTTCACCACTTTTCGACACCTGGGATGATTTCAATAATTCTTTTTGTGAGTTTGAAAAGTAGAGCATATGCGCTTGGTAAATTTTATTACGAAAGTGTTATTTTATTATATAATGAACAAAATATATATAAGTTTTAATTGCTCTTTATTTTTAGAGTATGTTTAATAAATTGTTTAGACATATCTTTTTTTTTCTTAAATATGTAAGATAAATTAAACTTTCAAAACCATAGTTATAAAATTAGAATATAAACTTATTATATCAAAATTAGAGAGAATGTACGTGGTTATGGTGGTAATATGATATCGGATGATTTATATATAAACGTTTATGGATAAGTAAGATACACTTGTCTTTTTATTAAAATATAGGGTTATAATAAAAATTTTAAAAAGGTGTGGTAGCTTATTCAATAAGTTACTTATGAAAAGTAACCACATACCTACTTTTAAAAGCTATTAACAAAATGAAAAAATTATTAAATAAGTTATTTTTACAAAATTTATCAAACACTGCTTTTATCAAAAAATTATAAAATAACCAGCTTATAGAATTTCGATTGCACTCTTAAATTGGCCCATACTTCATTTGAATTAGCTTTGGGTTTCATCCCACAAGCACATATAAATTAGTTAGGGTGAATTTTAGATTATCTCCTTGTGAATTGTCTATTTTCAAATCACCCATTTATTTTTGAAAATCTAAAGCTACCCCATTTGTATAAAAGACAAGGGCAAAATAGGGGAGAGTTGATAATTTTTTTTTGTTTGTTTGTCTTCTTAAGAAATATGGGATATATTGAAGTTTTCAAAATAAATGAGTGATTTGAACATAGTCAATTTATGAAGGGATAATACAAAATTATCCCTATTAGTTAAGAGACCCAAGGGTTATAATCATTTTTAAATATAGACTAAGTTATATTATCTACTAAACTTTATTTCCAAATATATTTACAAAATAAAAGAGCAAAATTATCTTATCCCATTTTTTAGCATTACCTGCTCCGATCCTTCCCATATAAAAAACCAAATGGAATAACTTGTGCTAGTGAAGGAATTATGCCGATTGCCTCAGCCGTGCAAGAAGAGCTTGGTGCCCAATTTGCCAAGTTATTGAAGCTAAAGAATTTGGACAAGCAAAGCGAAAAAATAAAAATAAAAAAAAGGAAAAAAAAAGGGAAGAAATAACAAATGGGCCAAACTAAAGTCCCTCTTCTCAAAAAGAAAAAAAAAAACTAAAGTCCCTTACCGTAAGTTTGTAATGACATGACTTGTGTCGGTAAAGAAAATGAATTGACCTTTCCAATATTATAAGATACGCCTGTTCTTAAGGATTGGTTTAGCGGTCACGTGCAAGGGGATTTTTCGTAATGTAGAAAGAAGCTAACGTGAGAGATACGGCCATTAATTTTGTGCATGAGTTTTCGTATTCTTCTTGTCGTCAACAAAATCCTAAAAGCAAAAGTAAAACATACAAGTCATCTTCGCCGATTTTATACATTTTTACTTTCACGATACACAACAAAAGTTTGCTTATATCGATTATAATTAGTAAGTTTTGACAACTTTTATCTATGGAATTAAGCTCAATACGCAAAACTAGTAAGTTTGACCAATTGAGGGGATATACTCTACAGGTATACATTATTTATTCATCATGAGTGTCCCAAGAATTTGCCCTTTTCAATGGATCTCTCTTTATATGACCTTTCGTCAAAGCAATCTCAAAACTTAAAACAAAAGTTGATTTACCAATTATCCTAAAAATTGTAATTTGTCATATTCGATAAAAAAATTTTTTATACACACAATAGACTTAGACAGTTTCACGTATATATTTCCAAAGTGATTGACTAATTAGAAACTAACACTTGCTCAAGGAATTGTTCTAGTTCTCTCCTTAGTCGCCATTTGCCAAACAAGATTTTATTTCATTCTATTCAAGTTGAACTGTTCTTAATTATTCACTTTTGCCCCAAGCGATTGACCAAACGAGATTTGCTCATGTGTTTTAATTTGTTATATGAAAAATTTCCGTCTATTCGTGCTTCGTGTCTTGTTTCCGTTTTTACTATCTTTAAATTATTTTGTATATAATTAATTAATTAATTGTGCTTATGCCACTCCGCCTGTTGGTCCATTGTACTTCCATGTCTACAATTTAAGTCTAACATAGACTTTATTTGGTATTAAAATTAAATAACTATAGTTTAAAAATTACAACATTAAAAATATTCGATAAACACTATAAGTTGATTTAATTCATTATTTAGATAGTGAGCAATATATAATATATATCTTTATTATTTTTATTAAAATTATTATTTAAAAATTATATTTTTGTTTAAAAATTATAATTTTGTTTAAAAATTATAGTATTTCAATAGCAAACAAGCCAATAAATTCATTTGAATTTTCTTCACATGCGCCTAACTCGTGCCGTACTGGCCCCCATTTGCATCTCTAATCACGTTCATTGCGTTTCTTATTCTTCCTGTGAACAAATTGATCAAATTAGGGCTAACAAATTTTGAATAGACCATGTGCAAAGAAAATAAATTCAAACCTCATTGTTTAGCCGAAAAGTTTGTGTGTCCATGTATGTATTTTTCAGGAAATTAAAGATAAATTACGGACCAATTATAATATAGGTTGTCATTATTTGTCTTCTTGGCGACCATCTCACCGAAACCCTAAATAGACTACTCACCTAATGAGCAGAGACATTACTAATTGATTAAGACATCGAGGTCCGAAGTATTAATTTCGTTCTAATTAATTCTACAAAACAGCATTAATAGTTAATTTTCATAATAATGGAGCAAGACTTGTCGTGTCAAAAACATATAAGCACGGCACTAACGTGGTGCTTTATCCAATTAGCACTGAGTGCTTAAGGTGTAATTATTGGCAAAGCATATATATTAATAAAACACATTAAATACTTTTAGCCTCCTCTCGAAAATGATTTACTCGTTACTGTCTTTTTCTTGTTTGTTTTTGTTAACTTAAATCAAATTAATGTCATCTCATCACTTTTTTAGTTTAAGTGGATTCCAATCCAATCTAAAGATCTTTTGTACATCAGCACAAGACATTCATCACTGTTCTTGAACACAACTATGATCCAAATTGAACGATCTTTATTCACACGTTGTAAATATAACTAGTCCGGTTGGGTTTAATTTTTGGAATAGAAGTAAGAGGTCACAGTTCAAGTTCAGGAGATTCCCATTAATAGAGATAATTTGTCATAATTATGTATTAAGACAGTAATGATTGGAACACAAACTATCGTTATTGCTATTAAAACTCACTGAGTGGAAAACAATTTTTTCATATGATATCTGTTATTTAATTATTTTCTACCACTAATAACAGAATGAATTTTTTTAAATAAAGTATAATTGTCTTGGATGATAACTGCTAACAGTAATTTGCCAACAATAAAAAGCCATGATATATGCCATGATACATTTATATATGGTCCCAACTGCTACCTAAAAACTAATACTACAGTCATTCCAACAATTGCATTATCAGATTTCAAAATTTAGAATCTTGTAGTAATGAGACATGCATTGACCTCCATATGGGAAACGAAGAGCTGTACCACTACCCTCGATTGAAATTAAAGCATGGATGAATATAGGCATGCATATGCAAGAACATGTGCCATACTGTTGAAACCGCCCACTTTAGAAAAGTGTTCAATAAATACACACGCTTCATTTTTATTTCTGACAAATTTTCTTATCATCATTTCACACATGAGCTTTTGTGTGAAAAAGCAAAAAATGGAGAAGTCGGTAGTATCCAGTTTGAAGAAGTCTAAGTGGCAGCCATGCTTTTAGGTATCCAATATATTGCTTTAATCTTCTTGAAATGATATGCAGAATTTGATATAGTTAGTTGTCCAATGTTTGGCACTGTAGTTGTTAGGTCGCGCGCATGCTATCGTTATATCAAAAGTCTTAAAAATCACATGATTGTAACTGCAAATTGACTGTGTCTGCAACATATATTTAAGAAGAACGTTAACATTTGCTAAACTAAATGCTTTTTGAAAAAGTACAACAAAAGCCCCGATCTTGAAGATTTACAAGGATTTTAGATCTTCAATAGTTAGTTGGAAACTGGCTGATGTCCGAAAGTCAAGATCAAATACGTTATATTAACCTGTATGTGACAAATTTTATTGCAGAACATTGCATGGTAGACATTAAATGCTGATCTTATCGGAGACTTTCTTGATTCAATCTTTATTTTAATATATTAATTTTTAAATTAATATATTTTAGAAAGATAGAGGATAAACAAACCCCAAATTAATTTTTCAATTCTCACCTATCTTAGGATTTGAACTACGGTTACTAGTTAAATCAAATTATTTGAAAACTAATGGATCGAGCCCCTAGAAAACATTTATATACAAAATAATTATAAGGTTCACAAAAATATTTGTGACTAGACCTTAAGTGTTGAGGAATCCTGGGTTCTCTTCTTGTCTCAAATTCATGTTGTCAATTTAGACGGTTGAACTTTATAAAAAAATGTATTTATAATTATTTGAATTTAGTAATAAGTGTACATATGATGAAATGTAATTAGATGATGCTCCATCCATGTGGTGGTAGTAGCACCATTTCAAGCTTATTCGTCATCAAATTTATAGACAATAAATTATATACGTCTTTAATTGCATAAAAATTTTGATCAGGAAAAAAAATCCCAAACATTTTGTAACGTTCTAAAACAAATGATCAGACTAAATATTAGCCATATTTGTTTTTTCTTAATTGAGATCATGCAAATAATACCAGGATCTACAAACCCCACACCATGGCCTTCCTCGTGGCCACAGCATGGGAATGACTATCATTTAATTTTCTAGCTAGCTAGATTCTATGAATATAAAATAAACAAATGCGAAATATGCCATGAATTAAGATATTTATAGCTAGCTAGATTCTATGCGAAATATGCCATGAATTTTCTAGCTGGCTAGATTCTATGACTATCATTTAATGTTGGGTTTAATTTTAAATTGACATTCAATGCCATGAATTGCCTTACTACAATATTTATACTAGGATTTTGGTGGAAGATAAAGACAGAACACTCTCAATTGCCAAATGTGTGGTTTTACCGTTCGGCGCATTATACTGATTTAAACAAAATTAAGATAGTGATTGGCCAAAGATCATCGATTGATTAAAATGAACAGATTTTGTTGAAGGGTATTACTCAACAATTAAGGGTTGCTACAAGTTATATTATTAGTCACTAACTATCTCAACTAATATGAGAAAATATCCTTAACATTCCTATCATATGTAAATTGATACTTTTGTTTGGTATTTGTTACGTGAAAAGGTAGTGTGGACCCATTGATTCATGAATTCAGCTCTAATACCATATAGAAACATATAAATTTAACTCATACTCAAAATTCAATAGTAGTCAAGGGTTACTTCAAAACTTATATAATTAGCCTATAACTATTCTTAACCAAATATGAGATAATTACCTCCGTATTTATGGTTTTCTTAATTTTATAAAAAGATTCCTAAGTTTAACACCTAATTTATGTAATACGACAGATGTATATGTACGTCAATTTAAGATTTGCAATGTATAGAGTACTGAAAATTTTTTCTCTTCTTACTATCTCTTAAGGTCAATCCTAGAGAAAATAAAGCATAGAGTAGGAAAAAGGATTTTCACATTTACTAAAAAGATAAAAAATCAAATGCCATGATTTGAAAATTTTTCTTTATTAATTCCCTATGGCCACGGTTTTTCTATACTTGTCTACCGTAATGATCTTAGTTTTGGCCAATTCGTACGACACACACACACACACACACACACTGTTCGAGTGTAGCAGCTTATGTGTTTACTTTCGTTCTTAAAACTAGCCCAAAAATTGATAATTCTCTCAAATGACATTATCTTACTTAGTCTAATAATTACTATTCTCAACTAATGTGAGATTATTTTCCTAACATTCCCTACAACATGCATTCTGGAATTTAACTTCTTAACTGATCATTATTACATAAAAAGGTAGCAGGAGTCTTAATTATGCATGAGAATGTATACCAAATAAATCTGGATTGCAAACTTTATTGTCCATTCATTTGTAAAGATTACAACTTGTTTTATAGACAAATTTCCTAAGACAAGTTTATGTGGTAACTGAATGATAGCCTGAATCACCGCACACACAGCCAGTATTTTCCTCAAGCAAATTGGAAACTATATGTAGGAAATCTTGTTGTATTCTGTTTGCTGTCCTGGTTTTATTGCATGCTTATCATCAAGGCCTAATATATCGCCTGAAGTTCCTTTACATTAATTAATGCCACAAAAAATCAAGGCGACCATCATACCTCACTTTGAATTTTATTTGAATAAATTGCCTGATGGATATAGATATGCAGGTGTAGTGAACAGGATACAGTAAAGAAAATTGCATCAAATTGAATAGAATATGTGGCCTCATGTGAAGGGATGAGTCTAATGATGAATATCCCATCAGTATTAATGTTTTGCTCTAACATATTTAAGGAAATGTATATGTTCTTAAAGCAATATTATCATAAGATTTTACAAGACATGCCACATGATATTTTCAATTGTATAACGTACATAAAGAAGGTTCTGTTTAACATTTATAGTGGCTGCCAACTAATTGGTTGATAAAATCTCTTGTATTGAAAGATAAGAAATTTAGAACTTAAACTCCCCTAATAGTATGCATTTTTCCCCATTCTTATTCCAACCAAGATATGTACCTTTCATTTGCTACGTACCTTTCTTTTGTCTCTGTGCTTTCATGAGCCAAGCCAAGAGAACCACACGACATCTAATATTTTCAGACTACTACTATCTGCTTTTATGGTCTTCACACCAACTTGGCTTTTAACCGCCATTTATTTTAATCGAAGAGCATGAATAAAAATAGTGCATTAACATATATGCATCAGAGTCGTTGCATGCCTAAGTTGTACATGGTTTATTAGAGCTCCATCGGGAATTGCCATTTTTTTTTCCCTCTTTTAACAATCTTTACCTAATTACAGTTAGTTTTTTTTTTATAAGTAATTACAGTTAGTCTACTGCAACAGATCGTTGCAATCTATTTATAGCTCATATTTTTCTAGATCTGAAACTCAGAAGTTTGAGATTTACATTAAAAAGATATTTAAAAAAAAAACTCATTAAAAAAATAACAAAAAATTCTACAAAACTACCACACATCATTTGATTGAATTGAAATTATTTGAAATCTATGCATATTGTACACTTGGCCGCCTAATGTTCACAAACTTTTTGTCATTTACTCAGTGCATGGTTTCTCCAGTTCAGCATTATCTTGCCATCTTAATTTTGCTGATTTTATGTCATAGTCTACTCAGGTTTATTACTTCTATATAGGGTTAATTCCGTCTTGCCCCAAATGTTTCAACATTTCCACCCCGCACCCAAATCTGTTAATTTGACTGTTTATTCTAACGATTAAAGGGAAATTTTAGAAGTTCAAGCCTTACATATTATTTGATGATGATAAATTAAAATTATTTGATAAGTTAATTGGTGAGATTATTATTTAATTACTTTTGATTAAAATTTTTTAATGTAAATATCAATTATTGAATTAGCATTTATGTTATTTAATTCTTCTCTAATTCAAGATAAGGGGCATTTTTGACATTTAATTAAATTTCAAATAATTTCATTAAAAATAACGGTCAAATTAACGTAAATAAGGGTGCAGTGGAAATTGTCAAAACATTTAGGTATGCAATGAAAAATGTTGAAACATTTAGGAGTTAGGTGGAAATAACCCTTCTATATATTATGATTCTTGTCGAACCAAAATCCTAGTTCCACCACTAAACCCTCACTTTCCATTCAAAAATCTTAAGTTCCCGATTATACTATAAATTTTTATTATATTGACCAAAACTTGTGATATATTTTTTCACAATTCATTAAAATTTTGTGGCAATAACCAAAAGCTTGGAGGTCCAAACAAGAATTTGAAATTTTTATTGAAGAGCGTACCTGACAAATGACAACCAGTGTACTGTGGAGACATGCCATATTTTTACAATAACAATAAGAAACATTTAACCTGGATCATCATATCATATGAACAAAAATATGAATACATACAATTAAATTGAAAACCATGTGCATGTCCACTTGTGTGCGGGTAAATATTGCATGTGCACTTGTGTATGTGTAATTATATATATTTAATCCTGCGTCAGAGATCAACAGTAACTACTTATGGACACACAATTTCAAAGCAAAGCAAAGCAAAAGAAAGTCAGTAATTGCACGGCAGTGCGTGTAAATATCTGCAGGGGGTTAGGTCAAGAACCCTATCCAACAGTAAGACCAGTGCTTTTCCAATTATATATATATTTTTATAATATAATTCTGTTGTCACAATGGTGACCTCTTCAATGGGCTTGTGTTTTGTAGGTGACCACCTCACTCACCCTACCCAAACGTTAAATGCAAAAAGGAAATTAAAGTGGGTCATCTGTTAAATTATAAAATAATTGCAAATCTTTGTAGTGATCGTGCTGTGCTATTTTTGTTTATTTACTCAAATACATCTATTTTAAAAAAAAAATTTTAAAATAGAATTAGAGATTCAAGAAACCTGATCTCAATCTACCAGCTGGGAAAATAATGACTAAATTTTTCTTGCGTGTACTCTACCTCTTAATTGCCCTCCGTCCCCTCACTAGCTATCTTGCTGCTTATGTTTATATGAAATGAAATGACATTCGATTCTTGCTTATTAACGAGTGGTGGCTTTAGTGCTTCTTGAGCATTGATCACTTTTTGCTTGCACTTCTCAAATCAATTCTTGATCTCTCTTTCTCTTTTGCTTTCTTTCTTTCTCTTTCAAAATTCCAATGGATCAGTTGGCGAGCGTTCTTGAGTTTCTTGAGAACAAGACCATTCTTGTCACTGGGGCAACTGGCTTTCTAGCAAAGAGTATGAATAAATCTTCTCTTTTCTTCATTAATTTATTACTCTTTCACTAGTGGACTCAAAGTTCTTAAATGATGATTATTTTCTTGTGTTTATCCAGTTTTTGTGGAGAAAATCTTGAGGGTTCAGCCAAATGTGAAGAAGCTTTATCTTCTTCTTAGAGCTGCCGATGCAAAGTCAGCAGCTGTTCGTTTCCATAATGAGGTATATTTGTGGAATCAACCACGCGTATGCAATGGATGATAAGTGATTTAAATTAATTATGGTGTTCGATGCATTTTCTTTTCTGCAAAATCATTTCATTAATTATAAATTAACATGTGATGCATATATTAATGTAAAAATTTATGCGTGTGATTACAGATTATAGTGAAGGATTTGTTTAGGGTTCTAAAGGAGAAAAATGGCACAAATCTAAATGCCCTAATCTCAGAGAAGATCACTCTAGTCCCGGGTGACATCACCCGCGAAGATTTGGGAGTGAAAGACTCTAATTTAAGAGAAGAAATGTGGAATGGATTAGACGTAGTGATCAATTTAGCTGCCACTACCAATTTCGATGAAAGGTATGTGTATATATAGTCACCAACTACAAATTTATTCATTTGTTCCGTGGAAAACTTAGAGAATATAATTCCGTTATTTTTGTTCCTTAGATATGACGTTGCGCTTGGTCTCAACACCTTTGGAGCTAAGCATGTTTTGAACTTCTCAAAGAAATGTGCTAAGCTAAATGTCCTTGTCCATGTATCCACTGGTAATTAATTAGTATAACAATTCCCTTGCAAAATTCATTTTATATATTGAAGTTATATTGTCGTTATGGTGGTTTATCATTTTTTTTTTTCACTCCAGCTTATGTGTGGGGGGAAGAATCAGGGATGTTATATGAAAGCTCATTTAAAATGGGAGACGCACTTAATGGGGCATCTGGATTAGATATTGATGTGGAGAGGAAAGTGGTGGAGCAAGAACTAAATGAACTTCAAGCTGAGGGAGCAACTGAAGAAGCTATTACACTTGCAATGAAAGATTTGGGCATCAAAAGGTTTGTGCTTGAACTTCAAATACAAAACCTTATATATTATCTTTATTTTTCTATTATTTTGAGTATCATATAATTTTGCTACTTAGCTATTTAGAGTTACAAGTTCTTGTTTATAGAAGTCTCCAATTAATTCAAATTCATTAGGTGGATATATTTTTATTGTCATGACAAATCCAATGAATTTTTCATTCGATGTGTACCTAACGAGTTAAAATTACTAGGACAAATCAATTAAACATATGTGGGGCTGGAGTCAACCGTCCTGCCACAAGTAAAGTACTGTGAATTGGCCTGAAAAAGAATTAATTCATTGATGTACCCTTCACCATTTACTCATCAAATAAAGAGAAAAAGAGAGAGAGAGAGTTGATGGCATTGAACAATTATTCTTTCTTAGTTGGTGAAAGTTGGGCATGTTTCGTTACCAGGTTAAGCCGTGGACATAGTTTATTGGCGACGCAAATATAGAATTAATTATACACGTTTATTAATTATTAAAGTTTCAGATTAAGTGTTTGGTAATTCTCAAAAAAAGACAAGAAGAAAGAAAATATGATAATTTTTAATTAATTAGTCTCGATTCACATGGGTACGATGAGAATATTTGACAGGATTTATATTAGAGGTTGTTGAAGGAAAAATAAAATAGTATGAGATTGTGTTGCTAAGATTCTACTAACAAATTTAATTATTTATTAGTTAATATTAAAACTGAGATAGAAATAACCGAGGTAAGTGAAGGAAATGAACACTTTTTAAAAGTTATGATCAAATGGTAGGCTCTACAAATGGCTTCGTTAGGTAAATTATTTTTAAGGAATAATAAACTATTTTTTAGTTATTATTTGAGAGTATAATGCAAATATTAATCAAATAGTACAATGTGTTTTGACATCCATTTATCAAATTAATGTGAAGTTGGGATATTAAACATTAAGGAAGACAATAATTAAATGAACCCTCACACGCTTAGACAGATTCAAGTTAACTCTTGATCTTAATGATGAGGCAAAATGAATTAAAATATTTACCCAACTCAATTATAATACGAAATATTTTGAATGCTAATTAATAATGGGATAAAATCAGATAATGAAAATGTGAAATGGCTATTTTATAAAGTGGTAATAATACTCCGCTTCCCAGTCCATTAAGTACAATCGTGCTATTTCTGTTACTTTGTCTACAACATTTATAAAATTAATTGACCCTCAACCAACCTAACAAAGACACCTCATCTTCCCAAATTGATCAAAGCTTTAAGTAGGTTAAACTTTAAATAGGCAGCTTTCCAAATTAAACTATGTACATGCTTTTGGTCTGATGCAAAATTTGGTTAGTGTGTAAGCACTAAAAAAGAAAAAGAAAAGAAAAATTATAATTTTTTTTTTAATTTCAAAAAGGACATGCCATCTGATGCAGAAAATCTAAGAAGAATTACAAAACTCAAAGGTCAACAAATGATTAAATGAATGCATACCTATCATTATCTTTATAACATATTAGATATTTTTTAATGTGACAAAGAAGTATTCTTAACAAAAATTAATCAATATTTAATTAATTATTATTCCAACTTTGTTAACTTGCTCGGCACTTATAAATGAAGTACGGGAAGCTCAACTGTACCCAACCTATCTTCGGATGTTAGTTGTTCCTGTTTTCTATTCTATCTTGCATCGATAAAAATTAATGTTCTATTAAAGCGATAAGGACACATCATTATTTATTATAATGTTATTCTTAAATTATCTATTTAATTAAAACTTTTTATGGGTAGGATGAATTTTCTCATAAGATTCTATCTTTCCACATATAGCCAAGATCAAGTCGAGAGCGACTAATTAATTAAGATTGTTTATTAATTGTTAATTCTTAACGATGATGACTTCAAATTAAATTAAGTAATATTAAATGAGATTTTTTTAATAGTTTTTGGCTTTATATTACAAATTCGACATTGAATTTCATAAATACAGGTTATCACTAAAGGACATTAGATATAAATGTGAGATCAATCATTCTTATTCTTTGATTATAATAGTAAAACTTTTATTGGAATAACTTTTCAGGGCAAAACTCTATGGGTGGCCGAACACATACGTATTTACAAAGGCAATGGGAGAGATGTTTATCGAACATCTGAAAGAAAATATGTCTGTGGCTATTGTACGTCCAACCATAATAACAAGTACTTATAAAGAACCATTTCCTGGTTGGGCAGAAGGTGTAAGGTAAGTCAATAATGTATGTATTTGTATATCTATAAGTACATATACATACAAATATATATACAAACACACACATACATATATGTATATTATATATATACATACATACATACATACATAAACGTGTGTGTGTGTACATATGAATTAATTTCTTTGTTGGGATTTCTCAAATTACTTATTGTTTTTTAATTTTACCGACAGAACCATTGATAGTCTAGCCGTTGGCTATGGCAAAGGAAGATTGACTTGCTTCCTTGGAGACGTGAAAGGAATTGTTGATGTGGTGAGTTAATTAAGCTATTTCCTTATTCCATTTAAATTTGTAATGCGTCTTCTAAGAGAGCCTTATTTCTTGCTATATCTATATGCGTGATTTTAATTTTTTTTTTAACTAATTGGTTGAGATATAGCCATAAATGGCTGGGGACCAATCTTCCTTATGATGCAGGGCTAGGTTCAGGTCTGGAGTGGTTTGGGCCCCCCAAGGCCGAAAACAATTTCATAGACGCGTAGAATTTCAATTGAATTGGCCCACTTAAATTTATACTTATTAATTATGTCATAACCCTGCAAACATGATGGTTCAATATTATAGCCCCTGAATCAAAATCTTGACTCTGCCAGGGATCCATATTCAGGGGCAAAACTAAGCGTAAGCTTGGGGCCTTGGCTTATGTTTTAACCTACTTAAGTTTAATTTTCTTAAATTTTCATGTTACTACCTTTTTTTTATAATTTCTGCATTATGGTCCCAATCAAACCAAAATCCTGGTTATGCCATTGCCACGGCGAAAATTTCTCTCTCCTAAGTAACATGACAAGAATTTAAAGGAAAAGTGGCAGCATTTTATAACTTCAGAACTCTTGTTTTTAGCTACGTGGAAATTTTGCACTTAAGGTTACTTAGGATTAGCGTTAATGCATAAATGCAGTTCTTTCAAATATAAGAAATTAAGATTAAATTGAAAGGGTCAACTGTTATGCAGATACCGGCTGATATGGTGGTGAATGCTATAATTGTAGCAGTGGTGGCTCATGCAAAGCAGCCTTCTGATGTTAATAACATTTATCAAGTGGGATCATCCTTGAGAAATCCTTTGAGATACGCTAATCTTCAGGATTGCGGTTACCGTTACTTCACCAAAAAGCCATGGATTAACAAAGATGGAAATCCCGTTAAAGTTGGCAAGATTACTGTGTTCCACGACATGGCTAGCTTTTACAGATACATGACAGTTCGTTACATTCTTCCTCTCAAGGTAATTCTTTTGTAGTCCTCATGGTTTGAATTAATTACTCAATTAGTTCCTATAAGTCCAACTTTTCAAGTGTACAATAGTATTTTCGTATGATCTAAAGTAGAGAATAGTTGGAAAAATTTAAGTGAAGCATCTATACAACAAGAACCTTTTGAATAATTTTTATAAATATTGGTATTAAAAGAGGATTTACCAGTAATTTTTTTTTCTTTTCTAAATCTTATCTTCTTTTTTATTATTATTATTATTATTATTATTTCACACATCCATTAAAGCTCGAACTTAAAACTTAAGTCATAAAAAAGCCGCTCCTTATCATTAAAGCTAAACCTGACTTCCTTCTAAACCTTAACTTCATTGTCGTTTAGAAAGTCTTTCTATTTTTCTCTGATTTCCATTGAATTCTGTCTCAAATACAGGGATTAGAATTGGCAAATGCAGCATTTTGTAAGTACTTCCAGAGCAAGTATAATGACCTCAACAGGAAGATCAATTTCGTGATGCGATTGGTAGAACTTTACAGACCATACTTATTCTTCGGTGGCATGTACGTATGCTTAACCATATGTCTTCCTAATATCGATTTGTTGAGCTGAATTAATTAATCATGAACATTTTTTTTTAATACAATTATTAAGCTTGTTATCTCGTACACAGCTTTGATGATAAAAATACGGAGAAGTTACGACTGGTAGCTAGAGATAACGGTGTAGAGACTGATATATTTTTCTTTGATCCCAAGTGCATCGATTGGGAGGATTACCTCCTGAATACTCACATCCCTGGAATTGTGAAATATGTTTTCAAATGAAAACCGCAAAGTGTTCCGAAGAAATATTTTCCGCTGCGGTTCTTATGATCATAATGTGTATTCCTAGCAATTTATTGGTATGATTTATTATTTAAGGCAGTGTGATTATAACCTGCTGCCTACATGTTGTTTAATTCAAGTAACGTTGTCAAAGTGTATCCAGCATAGTATTTTAATTTTCTAATTGTATTTGGATTACGGTTATATTTGTGTAGTACGTCTGAAAGCAAATATGAATTTATTCCATTCGTTGTTATTTATAATTGAGAAAATCTTGTTGAAGCACATATGCCTGCATGTACACACACACACACGTATCGGCCTAATTTGTTTTATTTCAGCTGATGCTCTTCTGATTTTTTATTAACTCACCTATCTAGCTATAGTAACTATGCCAATTACTTATATGCCTGCTTCAGTATTCTTTTGGAGATAATATTTATAGGAACTGTATGTTCTTACGGTGGGATTATTGAAATGTGGAATTAAAAATTTGGTATAGATCCGAGTACTTCTGGTAATTTGGGTTAGCAGATCATGTTTGTGTTGTGTTAAATTTAATCAAATCTAAATTTAACTCATTTATTAATCATGTCAAGAATCTCAAAATCTTAACTCAACCTATTTATTATCTTTTCAATATTCTATTTAACAAAATTTTGATCTTTTTTTTTTATAAAAATCACATTTTAAAAATATTTTATTATATTTTTAATTTATAATAAAACCACACGTCATACGCTAGTTATATTTTGTGCACATAGCATTATCGAATTATTATTTAAGAAAGAGAACACACGCACTCAGAGACTAACAGTGATTCTCATGCAAGGCCTGATACGTTCTAGGCCCATCAGTCATGCAAAGCCTTTGCTTTCAAGTTGGGTTCAGTTGGCTACGCTGGCTACAAAAAAGCTTAATTAAAGCAACCGTTTTGTTGATTTATTTTTTTGGGCCCTTTTCTGAGTGCACTCAATTTTTATCAATGCAATGAACACGAATATTAATTGCATCCCATGGTCGATGTGGTCTCCAAATGTGGGTTGGGAAAAGTTGCTGAAATTTAAATTGTAAAATTAAGTATTTGCGGCAGCCACGCAAGTTAAGCTAAAAGTATTTTCATCATTTTCCAGACGCTAAGCAATTGGCTCAAATATATCTTAGGGTCTGAAGTACCATTTATATTCTGTAAAGTTAACAAAACAGAGAGAGAGGCGTAAAACTAGAAGGATTCAAAGATATGATCATTAGTTGTTATATAATTTTTTTTAACCCTGAAAATAGAAATATAAATATTTTTAGAATCTCCCCAAAAATATAGGAGTGACTCTTTTGTTACATTTGAGTACGTATCTCACTATCTCGGCCAGCAGTGTTGAGGATGTAGTCTTCCCAGTCATTGCACTTGGGATCCATGTTAAATGCATAAATCTCTACCAGTTAGGCTACATATAGGACTCACTGTTGAAGTAAATGAAATATTTTACTTAACAATACTGGTAGAAATATTGAATGAGAATACAAAGTAATTAAAACAAAACCCGTCGATCATGTGGGATTGTCATCCAACCAATAATATTATACATTTACTATATCTGCTTGTACAAAAATTTGTACCTGTAGTATTACCATGAAGTATTTATCCACGTATGCAAGTCGCGACTTATGTGGATTACGCACGACCATCTTGCAAATTGCCAGATGTGCATAGTATAATTAAGTTTATTACTTATTCTTACAGAAAGTGAATTACTCGAAATTAATAAGTTATTGCAAAGATGATTGGCAATTTCGTTTGATTGAGATTACCTCAAACGTTCAGGGATATCAAACCTGATTTTTTGAAGCATGGATATTCACTTGTTGGACTTACCTAAAGCACCAGAAGGAATTTTGCAATATGTTTATTTTATTGGGAAATCAAACCTGATTTACAGGGAGATTTATACACCATGCTTGACTGGATATAATATACTTAGGGGGTGTTTGGGATTGCTTTCGGAAGCTTAAAAGTGATTTTGAAAAACTAAAAACTAATTTTGGTATCAGATAAATTTTTTAGAAATTATTTTTGGCAAAATCACCCCGTCCGACATCAGCTTTTTTTTTTTTTTAATACAACAGCAGCTTTTTCAAAACAAGGAAGGAATAGTTTTTGAAAATTTGATTTTGAGAATCATTTTTATACTTAATATAATTTCATATATATATCCTCATATATATTATAAAAATCTAAAATTACCCATATTTATTAGGAAATAAAATCATTAACTTTAAAGAGATTATTATTATTACCAATTATATTGAGATAACAAAATAAAAATAAAATTAATTATATAAA
The DNA here is from genome assembly GCA_030444775.1 of Atalantia buxifolia. Taxonomy (NCBI): domain Eukaryota; kingdom Viridiplantae; phylum Streptophyta; class Magnoliopsida; order Sapindales; family Rutaceae; genus Atalantia; species Atalantia buxifolia. The sequence goes on from CM059838.1 coordinate 12,433,061, forward strand.
ATAATTTTTTGTTATTAATTTTTATGTATACGCAATATATACATATTTATATATTTATAAATAAAATTTATTCAATATTATATTGAATTTAGTTATTTACATTCTTATAATAATTTAATAGTAAGATCTACCAAACACACATGATTGTTTTTAAAACTCACAATACTGTTAAAAATCAATTTTACGAAAGATGTAACTGATTCTCTTCACAGATGATTATTTCTATAGCATAATTAACAAAAATTATTTTTAAAGTTATAGCATTACCAAAATGGCCCTTAGTTACAAGCTATATAGTAAAAAGGATAAAGACTCCTACTAGTCCTATTTGAAGCATTTCCTAATTTGACTCGAGATGTTTCAATGTATTAACTACGAACTTGAAAACTCTTTCAATGGTAACTTGAGAATTCACCAAATTTCAATAGAAGTTTGGCCTTCTTTTATAATCAGGATGTCTCGAAGAAATAAGATTCGAACCTCAAACCTCTTGTTATATATAAATTATAACCAATTCAATTAATACAATGCCTTTATTTCTTGAGTACAACATAACTAAAAAGGTCAGGAATGTGAGTTTTTGTATTGTAGTTTTCTCAGTGTATACACTTTGGATCAAAATTGAATACGTCTACCTCTTCAACATTCTCTCTTATCACTATTTACAAATATCTAGAGGTAAAATAACTTGTTTAATCTTTGAAAACTCTACTAAAAAAAAAATCAAATGACAACAAAAAAAATAAAAAAAAACTTATGTAATTAAATAAGTACTTATGACTATTAAATAAGTCATATGAAACAAACACTTAGTAGCGTTTGTTTTTTTGTCTGAAATTTAAATGGGTCTGAATTTTTCTAAAGTCTGAATGGGTCTGAATACGAAAATCTAAATGATATGTTTGTTTTTTTTTTAATATCTGAATATAAGTGGTATCTTGTTTGTTTTTACAATAAAAAAAATCTTAATTAAACTTGGTTATTTGATATTTATGTCCTTGTAAATTAAAACATAAAAAGAGAATTATATTTTATAGTTTAGGAAATAAGTTATTTCACAAAGATATTTTTAGAATATAATATTTACTTGTCATTCAGACATTTTTCCATTCAGATAAAAGTCACAAAAGTTTACTTTTTTTTATTCAGATGTAAATGTCTGAAAATCAGATATAAGTTCTAAAAAACAAACAAGTAGACTTCAGACATTTAACAAACAACATCTTCATCTCACTATATCATAAAAGGAATTTAGAGTAGCAAGCAAGCTTTTCATTTTCCTTTACCACAACCGATGATGAAACCGTCGAGTGTTCTGCACGGCCGACGAAAACTTTAAAGCAAAAATTTATTGCGATAATTGTATATCATATTTCTTTTTGTGAAAGGAAATATGACTCAAAATTAATTGGAACAAATATTGTAGCTGATTGGTTGATCGTCTTGCCAACTACGAATTAATTATCATGCTCTTTCTTGGTGGTCCTGCCTTCCAGCAGGCAAAATCCTTAAAGATGCTCTTTCAAGATGCTAACCGTTTCTCGATTTACAGATATTCTTAACATTTTAAGTGTATTTATTTTATCTTTTAAAATACGCAGTTCCGCATTGGACAGGGTTTACTCAGCCAATATATAAATATAAATATAAATATAAACAATTGTAAAGATGATCAACAAATTCAATTTAATGAGGGTACCTCAATTAAACCTTCAACCCAACCAGGCAATGATTCTTTGTAAGTGCTGATTATCATTGTTGGGCGCATGATGATTAATGGGAAATTCTCTTAGAAATAGCCTAAGAGCATTCCCACCATTGCCTTTGTAAACACGTATGTATTTGGCCGTCCATATACTCTTGCCCTGTTAAAATATTTAAATGTTAAAGTCAGTTTATAAATCAACTGCCACAATCCCACAATATATAATATTTGATAGAAAATTTGGATATCCTCGATTGATGGTATTTCACGATGGGTGGTGTTAAAATGTTGGCCTATGCCTTGCATTATTACTTACCATTTTTCAAATCTTAGGATCAAATTGTTATAATCTTATAGATCAGTTACATAATTAAGGATGGGTAAATGATGCTTATTTAGTCTTTATAAATTATGTTAATTGCATATTTAGTTAGTTATTGTATTTTCGAAAATTATCTAAAAGGAACCTATTGTGTATATATTTGCATAAAATCTACTTAATTATCATTTATTTTTACAGTGTTTTGGCTCACAACTATTTTTTGGTTTTGGTTTGTTTTATGGTTTTTACTATGCCTCCCTACTAGGTGTCACTCTCTTTTTTTTTTTTTTCCATTTTTTTCCTCTGAAGGATGTTACTTTTTTCTTTTAGTGAACTTTCCTTGTTCCACAAAGATTCACCTCAACAAAAAAAATCATTTACTTTTTGATGTTGCATCTCAATTTTTTTTGAATTTAAAGTTATATCATACATAAATATTATATTCTCTTGGAATAGTTAGATTTAACAACTATGAAAATAATGAAAATGTTGTTTTGAGTATTTTTTTAAAATAGTGGTTAACTACATAATTGTCTGAAACTATAGGGAATAAAAGAACATTTTTAAAAGATAATTTAATTATTGGGGTAGACGGTTAAACAGGTCAAGTTGGATATATATATTGGAGTCAAATAATAAAACTTTCATTTTGCAGGCTAAAATTATAAATATTAAAAAATAATTAGGCCACACAGGAACCAAATAGCTTTAAAAATAATAATGGTATGTTTACTGAATTCAATACAAGCTCTTTTAATTCAGTTAAGGTTTTATTTTTTATTTTTTAGTTTTATTGCTATTAGGGTCAGTTTGATAATATTATAACTTTTAAAATAATTATTGTTAGTTATACTGTAGAAATAATTACGTATGAGAAGAATCAGTTAAACGTTTGGCAAATTTTATTTTTAAAAGTACTGTAAATTTTAAAAGCAGCCGTGTATGTTTGATATATTCTACTGTTAAACTAATGTAAAAATATAAATGACTGAGTTAGATATAATATTAAATAAAATTTATTTACAAATTTATAAACATGTATATAAATTATTTTTAATTATGTATACATAATGATTGATAAATAAAATAAATACTTTATATTATTAATTTTATTTTGTTATCTCAATAATAATGATGATGATGATGATGATCATCCCCTTAAAGTTAATGATTTTATTTCCTAATTAATAAGGATAATTTTAGATTTTTATAATAATTAAAAAGATATATATGGAATTGTATTATGTATAAAAGTGGCTCTCAAAATCAAATTTTGAAAAGTTACTTTTTCCTTACTTTTCCAAAGCTGTTGTAGAATAGAGTGATTTTGCTAAAAGTAATTTCTAAAAAATTTACTAAATGTTAAAATTAACTTTTATCTTTTTAAAATCACTTTTGAGTCTCCCAAAAGAAATACTAAATAGACCCTTAGTTGCATCACAAATTTAATATTTAAACATTTATGATTTGAGGAAAAAAAAAAAAAAAAAAAAAACCTTTTCATGCCCGAGTGATAAGTCTTTCATGGTTCAGGTAACTGCAGCTGCAGATTGAAGTTCAAGCGGATTTTTTATCAATTAATTTCTTTTCTGCAACAATATCCAATTTACGTGTCGCCCCGGGAGTTCACTATAGTAAAATTTATTCTCCGGTATGAGTCCCGACCTTTCTCCGCAAACATAAGCTGCAAAGTACAATTTAGAATTAATACAAATAATTCTCAGATCCAAAACCTTACTTCATTTTTCAAGTTGAACATTCTTATTTTTTCAAGTTCGACATGACACTTAGGTCCTTAATGTTTCTCATCTTCCCTGCTTTGATCCCTATGTTTTTAATTATCATTTACATTCTCGACCTTGTAATTAATTTTAACCCCAAAACTTTAATGCAATAAAACTTTAAGAGGAAATTTCGCAAGCCTCAGTTTGATGAAATTCATATCATACACGCTTCACTTCTTACGTACAAGCTGAAGAATATAGGCGATAAATACAAATAAAAAAGTGACCTTTTAACATATAAAACTCATTTTACCTTTTTGCAAGCACTTCATATTAGCTTACTACAATAATACAATAGTAACAGAACTCAACCTGTGCGTGTTTCAATTTTTTTTTGTTACCGTTTAATGTTTAGGATATGCAATGGGTAATTGAAAAAATAATAGGGACTGAATAATAAATTAAAAAATGTTAGATATCTAAGTGTCACTCTGTGGTTAAATTATACATATACACTAATTATAGTTTAATGACAACCCAATTGCTTCCTCACCATTGTCAGTGGAGTTTGAACCCCAAATTTCTTATTTTAACTCAAAGACTCTAGGCTGATAGTTGAGTTACTCACTTTTGATAGCAACAAATACTAGGTTTTTATTGTGAATCAAGATTGATGAGATTTTTGATGTTGTGAGAGTTGAATGTTATCTCGAGAAGAGCTTGTACTATAATCCCATAATTATATAGCAAAAGATTTTATCAGACTATGGTCCCATGATTTTTTCCGATTTCAAAAAAATATGTCCCTTGTAGTTGATTTATTGCCTTGATTGTATTGATTTAATTTTTGCTTATTTAGTTGTGGATACATCTTGTTTAAATGACACAGAGAGGAAAAGAGTTAGTTTTTGCTAGACTTGCAGTTGCTTGTATGTGTTCCTTTCCCAACAAAAAATTAATTCTTTTTTGTATCTCAACAATTACTTTTTTTTTTCAATTATTGTGACGGTGTTAAGCAAGTTTATGTCGGTGATGATTAATTTATTTGTTGGTTTTACAAATTTATAAAACTTTGTGACACCAACGAATATGTGACTAATGATGTTGATTTACTTGTTTTCTAAAATCCAATGAGCGTTATTTATAAAATAGTAATACTAATAACAATACTAATGATGATGATGATGATGATGATGATAACTGTTTGGCGGTAAATTTAGAATGATATTTTTAGATTAACAAACGATGCCATGTGGACAATTACAAAGGCAAAATGGGCACAATACTTGGAGCAATATAAAGATCCCATTTAAAAGAATTTACTCTATTGGATAGGCTTGGAAATCAATGGCCAATGTTGGGCACAATAAGATATTTAGGAGAAATAATAAACCTAGTATAAAAAAAATATTCTTGTCCTTTTTCCTTAAATATGACACATAGCCCTAAAGAGATCCTCTCTTTTTAACCTAAAGATGACATTGAGCTCTAATTTTTATACACACACTCTCTTTACCACTTGCCTCTACTATATAAATGTCTTATTTACCCATATCAGGACATGGTCTCTTATGCTATCATCTCCTTGTCTCCTCTCCTCTCCTCTTCTCTCTCTCATACACTCTCTCTTTTCATCTTTGAGATCATCACTCACTTTTCCATTTTAAGGAGGCCAACTCTATTCTCCACCTTTACCATCTTCTTCATCATATTATCACTCTCCATATCTTTATTCATAATCTTCATCTTTATCAAGACCAAACATCTCTATATAGCTATCTAGCTTATATTATTCATCTTGTATAATATAAAATCTTATATAACCTTTGATTTATATAGTGACTTGCTAATTACTTGCTTCCGTAGATGTAAGCCAAAAGGTAAACCACGTAAATATTGTGTGTTCTTTGCGTTTATGTTTACTTTGATATAAGTTCAATTTGCGGTTGAGATCGTGTTCCAATATGTGCATATCTGGGATACCCCAGTTATACTAGGTATTCTGTGAGACCATCAGAGCTATCCCTTGAGTATACCCGAGCTACTCTTAAACACACATTAGCCCCCTATATCAAATCTTATAGGGCTCCATGGAGCTCTCGCTATTTTCCTTATATGACACCTCAATTCACTTTGCATATTGCTTTATCTCCCTACCTAAAGTACCTTGGCTAAACCACCTATCCCAAACAATAGAAAAACACACCTAAATCTAAACTTAGCACAAGCTCCCCTCAAATATAAATTTAATTCTTTGAATTAGATTTGAGCTAAATCTGGTGAGTACCACCTAATTAGTTCAAATCAAATCCCAGCAAAAAGTTTGGTGAAAACAATAATGATAATAATGAAAGTAACAATAATAACAATACTAATCATGCAAATCTCCATCGAGTATAGCATTTTTTTAGAGAGATTAATTTGATAGAGTAGTTAAGGCAGTGGTTGCTTGCTAGCTAAATGAGGTTCTTTGGCTGTGGATGGGAAGCCATGAACGAGAAGAAAACAAGATGAATTTGTTTCCCTTTGTAGTATTTTGATAGTTGAGACTCTAACTAAGAAATTTAATAAAATTAACCAGGTGTTAAGAGTTATTTTTTAAGTCTGCATAACATTTTATGAGTGTGTAGAATAAATAAAAATGATTAATTTATTTTAAGTAAGTATTTTTTTAATATTTTAAAGAATGTATGAAGCAAAAGCCAATTTCTTAAATTTTATAGATGAGAGAAAAGAGTAATAGAATTTCTAGATAGTTTTTAAAGTGCAAATAGTTTTTCTCTTTCTGTAAACAGAACCCACATCAAAAAACAAAAATTACAAAAATTCACATTATTTTTTAGAAATACAAACAAACAAGAAGTTTGGACAATCAATCCATTAAATTAGTTTTATTATTATTAGAAAAAAAGATACCCTCACTCTCAAGATTTGCTTAGATGATTAGACAGATTTCTTTAGTTTCAAAAACGGTCACAAAAACTGAAATTCTAGTTTCACTACTAATCATAAGTGTTCAAACAATGACAGAAAAAATGCACTGGCGAAAGATAAAAGTTACAATATAACAGATGAGTTAATTAATTGTGATTTGTATATAGGTCTGAGGTAATCAATTTTATACAAAATTATTACATTTGTCATTCGCAATGTGTTTTTTATGTCGTTGTTACTGAGATATTGAAATTCTTGAAAAGACTAAAATGGTACGAACAAGTTTTGAAGAGGACTAAAGCGTCATTCTCCTATTATAATAAGCTTAACCCCCCTAACCTCAAAGTATTTGGGTTGAGTTGAATTTTTCAATGGGTTGGACCCCTGTTGCCCGAACCTAAAGTAAAAAGATATAATTGTCAAAAGGGTGTTTATGCGACTTATAAAGCATTTGGGGTTCATTTGGCATATAGGCCTATATAAGATTGCGTTATCTTAAATACTGCAAAACCATTTTGGCGGATTACAGTGTTGGATTATGTTACATTACAATGCATTATTATGCAATATTTGATGCATTAGGCAAACCAACGACCGCTCCAGCTAGAAATGCTGAAATCAACGAGTAGGAATCGCCGGCAATTGTCCATCGTACGTTGTTGAAGGTCGCCGCCATATTTTGATGTCATTTGAATTAAAATTTAGTACCATTAAAATGCCCGGGTCGGACCTAGGAACGGCTAGCTCAAACTATGTTATATGTTATTTTCACGGAGATTGAGGCTCCCTTTTACTTGCGTTGAGTTTTTCTGTTTCATTGGAGGGATTGAATGAAGGGGTCTACTGACTTCAAAATCTGTTAAAAGCCAAAAAAGGAAAAAGTTCTATCAGAAATATATGTGATAAACAACAGCTAACAAATCATATGGCAATCAAAACTTTATTTCATGGATTCTGCAATGACGAAATCTCCTCACGATTCCCTTTTCTACCTCCAATGATCTCCTTAATTGTATAATGCTGTACAAATTACAATCACTAGCGTGATTCTAGTTTGCGACCCATGATTTTGAATGGCGCAATAATATACATCAGGGGTTGCTCATCGCTCCACTTCAGCGTCTTTTGAATAATAATTTGAACGGTGTAATTGCTGCCGGTACATAGCTTTTGTTGACTTCTACAGTCAAAATTTTTCGAAAGTAATCGAAATGTGGTAGTTGCACCGTTCCATAGGAAAAGGTTTGTTATTCGAAATGTGAAATAATTAATTGTGTGTGGTATGTTTTGCGTGCGATTTGAGAATACAGTTATTCAGACTCTACAATTTATTGTACAATATGATGAGCGACCCATGATGTATAGTACTACGCCATTCCAAATCATTTAAAATATCAGGTCATACATATTTTGTTGGGGTTATCTTGGTTGTGGATGGAGTTAGTGGTGAATTATAAGGATAAGAAAAATCTTTATCTCTAAAGCTAGCTTTTGAGATTGAGTGAGGCATAAGATTACTTAATATTAATATTAGAGCCCGAGTTCACTAACAATCTGAGTCCAACAATCTAATAGGGAAAAAGAGTGTTTATGTTTTAAGCCCAAACCCCAATGTATGAAGGATAGATTGCTGAGGTTATCCCCATATCCCTTGTGGAAGGGATTGTTGGAGAATTGGTGTCTATGCTTTTTTTTTTTTTTTTGCTAAACTTGGTGTCTATGTTTTTGATCCAAGGTCTAAGGTTTGAGAGGGAGATTATTAAGATTATCTTACATCAGTTATAGAAGAGACTAATGATGAGTTTATAAGTGTAAGAGAAAGATTCATTCACTTGTAACTTAGAATAGTTAAATACTTAATAATGCATATTATTGCACGATGTAGACTTCTTGAAATTAATCATTAACTTTGAGCGTGAAAGATTTTTTTAACTATTCAAAATGAAGGGTTAATTTCCTTTTTTTGAATGAAAATAAAATGGAAGGTTAATTTCAACATGCCTTGAGATGGCCGACAACTAATTAAGTCCACATAGCGCAATAATACATCATTTTTGTACTTCAGTCATCCCCACTCTTTCTCACACTAAAATTGGATAGCACACTATTTTCTTCATTTGGCTTGACAAATAGCCTCAACGAATCTATATGAACTTTTAAAACTGTTGAGATGCTTAATCAACAGCAGCAGATCAGTGGCTGAGATTCACTTGACTAGGATTGCTGAGCTGGACAAATTAGTTAGTTTGTTGTAATTAGTTGTTTAGTTTTAGTTTAGCCAATAGATGTATTACAGCTTTACAAAAAGGTTGTTATTATTGTTGATCAATAGTATAAATTGGTTACAAGCTGAACGTAATTCATTGTATTGAAATCAATAAAAATTTCTCTGATTCAGTTACTTTTCTTTCTTCTTTCCATCACTTTCCTGCTAGCCAAACAAGCTATCTACTTAAGATCTGTGATTTCTAAGTAAAACAAATAAATTTTACTCTATTTATATATTTTATTAATTTGAGCCTTGGATATTCTTCAATTTTCTTACTTTTAAGCTGGCTAGTAAAATGAGTTTTCTTTTGTCATTTTAAATGAAATAAAATGTTTTTCACACCATTTTAATGAATCAATTGCAATGACAATTAATTAGTCAAATCTACATATGGCCAACAGGCCGTGCTGTGCTGGCCTAGGCCCATTAGAGGAAGCCTACGCGTGCTCGTGCTCGTGATGTGCCGTGTCGACTATGCGTTTCGTGCCGTGCCTTGCCAACCCGGCACACGTACCGTGCCCACTCGTGTCGTACCCACACGTGCTGTGCCGTAGGCCGTGCCAAGGAAAAATAGCCCACTAAGCTTTTTTCTTTTTTTTTTATTTCTTTAAGAGTGCATGCCAAGTTGTTGTTTTATTTTTTTTTCAAGCCTATATACTTTTTTTGGATCGATCTGCTTTTATTTAAATTTAATAGAATAAAAAATTCAAAACTCAAGTCCATATTCAATAATAATAAATTAATAATAATAAGAGAATGTAATATTAGTTATTAAGTTTGACTCTATGGTATTACAATTCTTTTTTAGTACTTAACAACAACAATAATAACAATTTTTTTAAGGGTTAACTTAATTGTTAACTTGGAATTATGTAGAGTCATATATTATAGTTTATAATAATATTAATACATATTTATAAAATCATGATATTTATAATTTTATTTATTATGATCATGATATCAATTATTTATTTAATAAATTATAAACATAAATCAATTATAATTTTTTTGAAACTAAGAAACAAATAAATTTAAAAAACTTGAGCCAATAAAATATATTAAAAGATTCAATTTCAAGTTATTTATAAAATCATAAAATCTTAAGTTTACCTTCATTAAAAAATGAAACGTGCTTTTTGCGTGCTTTTTCGCATACTGTGCTTCGCCCCATCTCTGATCGCGTCGTGTTTTTAAGGCCCACTACGTGCCGTGCCGCGTGCTTTACCAAAACGTGCTCGTGCCATGCCATACTGTACGAACACATGCCGTGCCTTGTGTCGTCCGACCCATTGGCCACCTCTAGTCAAATCTACTCTATCTTTTTCAAGTGTTGTTTTCCTTTTAGAGAAAAATTTATGGGTCATGTTTTTTATGCCATATTTTTTACATAATAATTTAGGCCTCCTTCAATATTGCAATGAAAATGCCAAAAATAATTTATTTAATATATTTTGACAAAAAAAAGTCAATTTTCCATTTTATTCATATGGAGTTCAATAGGGTTGGGAATGTGACGAGATGGGACAAAATTTGCCAATTCTAATCCTATCTCGTATATGCAAGTGGGATAAAATAATGTTCTATTCCCGTCCCTATTTTTTTTGGGACAAAAAATTATTTTAGTCCCGTACCGTTAAATATTCTGTCACATCCGTTATCCTGAATAGTCCCGAATGTAAACAAATAAATTTTGACATTTTTTTTCTTTTAAGGATCATCATAATTCAATAGCAAAAATCTTAAATAAATATAAAGTAGAAAAATCAAATAATAGTTTTATTTTGACCACATGCACGCATGTTCGAATACAATTTTATGCTAACATCTTTTAATTATTTGTTTACTTCCATTGCACATTGATATTAAGACTTACGCCTCAAAAGCTATAAATATGGATAGTAACCAACTTTAACCATGTTAAAATATCTAACAATTTAACAATATAATAATAAACCAACAACAAAAGAAAAATCAAAAGTTCAAGGTTATAAAACTAAAAAAAAAATCAATCTAAGTTCCAAAGTTTAAGTAAAAATAAAAAATTAACAAAAACTTCCAAAATTTGACATCAATAGAATAGTTAAAAATTGAAAATAGTTTTGAAGTTATAATTTTAATGGGATATACAGAACATGATGGGATTTTATAGTTGGTCCTCCTTCCATCCCACAAATAAAAGCAGAATTTATTTTTTATCTTTTTCTCATCCCACTTTAATTTAAGATGTAAAAATATGTTCGAATCCCATTCTAAAACAAGAATAATTATCATCCCTAAAGTTCAGCGTTCCACGCAAATGATCAAAATATCATTTCAGAAATATTTAATTTAATGCTGGTAGGCGCATTTGGAGCAAATTTTGATTTTTCTTTTGATCATCAAAGCTCGATTCTTTTTTTTTTTTTTCCTTTCCTCCACCAACATTCATATCATTCTTCATTTCGTCTATGGATCCGAATATCCCACGCCATATCGATAGAAAAAATAAAAAAGAAAAAATATCATGTCAGACGTATTCAATGGCGCTTGGTGCAATGGATTTTTTTCTTTTTCCCAACATTATTTTCTATCCAATCTTCATATTATTCTTCATTTCATATATGGATCTGAATGATTCAAGCTATATCGATAAAAATATGACAAAAATTTAAAAATGCTGGAAGGTTCAAGGCAGAAATCTTCCACATTCAAAAATAGGAGTAAATTTAATCACATATGACAAAAATATTATGTAAAGCTAGCTTTTGCTTCTTGTTTTTTATGGTGCAAATTATCTTTGATAAGTTTTCAATAATCAATTTTCGTTTATATAAAATCCATTATATTAAGTTCATAAGCAAATACATCAAGGATGTAGCCCATCTAATTTGGCCTTGCAGGTAGAGTTGACAAAATAGATTGTCTGGTCGTGTTTGTATCATGTTAAAGTTAGATTGATCTAAATATAATCTATTTAATAATTTTGTCAAAATGTTAAAATTTGAACTTGACATAAAAAATAAACGGGTGACTATATATATCCATTTCATTATTAGGTAATCATGTCACTTAATATAACACCATCTGATAACCTGCTTAATACCTATTTAACCTAATTTATATCAAACATTTCACACCTATTGGACACAAATTGCACTCCTTTATATCTAAATAATATTATCTGTTGATTTCATAAATTATACCTACTTACTAAAATATTATACATTAACTTTATTGAAGTTTTAAGTCTATCGAGAATTTTAAAAAATGAAAAACTATACAAATGTTCATCCATCATTTAAAAAAGAAGAAGAGAGAATCATTCCAATATTTGAGTTTCAGTTATAAGATTATCCAAGTTAATTTATAATTGAAAACATAGTATATTTTAATATAAATACGAATTAGTTTTGGTTAACTACGTTAGTATTCGTGTCACTAACCGGTTAAATGTGTTAAGAAATTGAACCTTAACCCAACAACAAAAAAAATCTTATTGACCCAGATCAAATCCATTTAATAATTTGTCAATTTTCACGATCCAAACCCATTTATTTGTATCATGTTCCTGTAGGGTGAATCGATTGTTTCAAATTTTGCCAGCTCTGCTAGTAAAGATAGTGATGCCTCTTTATTAATGTGACAATTTTGGAGAGGAATTATGTAGGTCACTATTATCAACTTAATATGCTGAGGTAGTAAGATCAGTGTTAGAGTGCAATTTATGCGCTAGTTTTGCATTGTTTATTTCCTTTAATATCGATGTTTTGCACTTAATAATAGTGATTTATTTGTGTTTTATTTTTGTAGGTGCAATTCTATTGATTAGTGCTAAAATTAAGCTACAAGATGATGTTTGAGGATGATTGATTTCCTGGAGAAATTAAAAGCTTCAGAAAAACTTTGCTGATAAGGCGTGAGCGCGTACTGTCAACTAAGGACCTACAGTTTTTGTTTTAACGTGTTCTATCTTTTTGGTTATTTTTGTAATTCCAAATTTAATATTTAGATAATATTTTAGATATTAGTATTTTTTTTAAAAGAGAACTCTAGAAGGAGGAAGAAAGGAAGAAGGAAAGAAAGCTTAAATCTAAATTTTTCTATTCTCTCTATGAAAAACTAAACTTATTATTCTGGTTGAAGGTTAATAAAATTTTGATTCATCATTACTGTGAGATCTTTCTTATGCTTTAATTGTTTTATTGCTTTTTGGGTATTTGTTTATTCTCTAAATTATTGTCATAATTATGTTTGTTAATTAAATAATTGGCTACTATTTAATTATCAACTTAATCTATTGTCAATTAAAAGATTCATCGTATGAAGATTTTAATGTTTGTGACAAATAACATAGCAGTGTGTTGTGTTATGAGAATAAACAAATCTAATTTAAATGAACCATCGTATGTATTTGTTGATTAAGATTTGGGTCTCTCTCGTTTCTCAGGCTGTCAATTGATTAAATTCTATGATCGTATCTAGGGTTGTCTATTGATTAGGGAAATAACCAATAGTCGTACCTTGGTTATCGACTAGTTAAGGAGAGATTGACTATTAGAAGGTCTCCGTAGCTATAACCGGTCTATTTATACATAGTAATGATTTATATTTGAATTAATGATCAATATTAGAATCAAGCTGAGTTAATTCTTTCAAGCAGAGCTTTTTCCAATTTGAATTACAATTTGAATTTGCATTCTTGTTATTTTAATTTGATTTTTATTATTGTCAACAATCTCTCTATTTTGCATTTTATATTTTAAAAGGATTTAAATAATTACCGATCTTTGTGGACACGACCTTACTCAATCACTATACACAATTAATTTAGAATAGCTTTTTATTTTTACTGGCTTCGACAACTATCCATCAGCCACTAAGGCTCTACAGAATGGCAGAGCAAGTAGGTTCCACCGTACGACCACTCACCATTTATTAATATTAAATTTTTTTGAGTCCCATGATAGGACCCACTGCTCTGGCAAGTAGTAAAACCTTGATCTCATACCTCAGTAAATTGAGGTGGTAGGACTAGCCTACATAAGTTTTTCCGCAATTTGAAATCCAATAAGCATGTAAACAAATAAATGTTTTATCATTTTGATACAAAATTTTCTAAGTTCAGAATATTTTGAATTTTATTAGGAAAAAAGGACATCAACTCCTTTATAATTTGCTCAAGTGTACACATAAACCCACAAAGTTTAAAAAATATTCTCACATATCCCATTTTAACTATTTTACCCTTTAACTCATTTCCCCAAAAAATTGATTTTAATGTTTTATAATAAATAGAAATATAATATTTTAATAACTATACATACAATTTAAATTATTTTTAACATTAATAATATGGTATACATATTATTTTAATATTATTAACATGTCAAACATTTCTTATTAGTAGTAAAATCTATTTAACCCAAATATTTAGGATTAATATAAGAAATATTTAAATTAAAACGATATACATAATTAATTACATTTTGAAAGTTAATTTAAATACTAAGAAATTATTTTAATATTATCAGTCTATATAATAGATTTGATTATTGATATTATTTATGCATTTATTAAAGAACTTCAAAGTCATTTTTTAATTACTAAATTCAAAAAGTATAATGGTCAAAAAAGAGTTTGAAACTTTTGACATGTATATTTAAGCAAACGATGAGAGCATACGTGTCATTTTTCCTACATACAAGTTAAAAAATCTTAGTAGAAACTTCCATTAAGAAGATTGTATAAGTATAATTTATAGGATTTAATGTATCAAAAAAATGATAAATATGAGATTTATTTTTAATAAATATTAATTAATAGAGTGAAAATATCTGCCAATCAATTGTTAAATCTCTAAGTGCATGAGTCACAAAAGATTTCTCACAGTAGCTCCTCACAACTTTATTTTGTAATCTGTATGAACTCATAACCTTTTTATTGCCACCATAAAATAATTGACAACATCACAATTTGTCAATTTACAATTTAGATAGATCGTTTACTTTTCTCTTACAACAGTTAAAAAATATGACTCTGTAGGGACAAAATTGTAGTTCACTTAATACTTTATTTTAATTATTCTCAACTTGAGTGATGCTAACGACACCCTCATTTTCTCTCTTAAAACCCTTCTTTGGTACTTACATTTCGGATTATAGTTGAAATTTTATTGGAAGACAACAACAATGTTGCATTTGGTATCAGTAGATTGAGACCTATGCATTTTGGGAACCTCCAATGAAATGTGTCAAATGTCGAGCAGAAGGTCCATGTATACGCTAACTTTTGTGAGGAAGAAAAATGTAATATATAAAAACATGTAAACATATACAGCAGCACAAGCCCGGAGGATTTATTTAACGAATTTGTATCAATTCGGAGTTTCAATTGAATTGTGTGAACTTTTTATAATTTTCTACGTGCGTGATTCTGCACCAATGTAAGCAGTGAAGTAGTCAGAAAATCGAAGTAACGGGGATAGAATTTTTTACGAGTGTAAAATGTAAAGAAACATTGATGTTCGTATGTCGTATCTGAGTTTTAGCTAGGAATCAAGACTTTAAAACAAAGGCAGTAAAATGCCCAGCTCACAAGAAGCTAACATACGATTTTAGTCTTTTTTTTTTAAATAATGAATTTAATGGATTCCATTCGATTGGAAAATTGTTTAATAGATTCCATGCAATTGGGCATTTATATTTAATAAATAGATAAGATATTTTTATAATAATTTGAACTTAAATTAATGAAATAATTAATCCAACAAGGACAAGTTTGTAATTTCAATTGAATAAGATAAAAAAAATATCTTTTAAAATTTTTGGGACATGTAAGGCAGCTGCCGCCAAAATATAGTGTTTGGTTTTTCGTTTAAAATTTTAATAGGTCTGAATTTAGTTAAAATCTGAATATGTTTAAATACATAATCTAAATGACATATTTATTTTTTTTTTTCAATATTTGTATATAAGCGTTAAGTTGTTTGTTTTCCAAAAAGACAACATCTAAAATACAATATTTTGACATATATAACCTCATAAATATTAACAATACTTATATTTATTGGTTAAACACATGACAAAATTATAAATAAATTATTTGATTAGTAAAAAAATATGATAATGTTTACTTTAAAAAAGCATGAAAAATAAAATATATATCAAACATACATATTTTTAAAATAAAATATGTATCAAACCCACATATTTTTTACATTGATATAAGATAATTATTGTGATATTTTTTGTATATTATATTGATATTTTTTTCTTATTAATCACATAAGTCAATCATTAATTGTCTAATCATTTGATCTAAAATTAATGTATTAAATAAAATTCAAAGGATATTATAAAAATAGTAAATATAAATACAAAGAGAGACCTATTATACAATACCCTCACCTAAAGTTCTACTATGTTTAAAATTCTCAGTCAAAAAAATAATAATAGTTGAATAAATGCGCATAAAAAAGGGGATAAACAAAAAATAATAAAAGGATAATTTTTATAATAGAAAATAAATTTATTTAATGGGGGTATTATTGAAAAAAATTAAAGTTTTATCCAGATATTTTTCCATTCGGATAAAAATTAGAATATATAACTATTCCTAAAAGTTAGAATATCCATTTAAATTTAAACATCTTATAATCAGACACAAGTGATAAAAAACAAACAAAATAAAAATTATAAATATCTAAAAATATTTAAGATTCAGACTTCAGTTAAAAAATAAACAACGCTTAAGTCTCTTGACAGTTTGGTCGCTGAATGTACAATTAACATTTAATTAAATATTATTTTATCCAATAACTACTCCTAATAAATCATTTTTATTGATTCACCGCTGCTATCAACTTAGCAAAATCTTGTGAAAAGCACAACACAAACAGCTCAGCAAACAGCACTAAATCCACATCCTCCTTTAACATAGCATTTATTAATATTTATGACAAATGATAGGAGATAAGGTAACAAAAAGAAAAAAAAAAAAGCTATAGTGGCTTCATCAGTTCAATGTTAGGATCCTAGTCTTAGCTCTATATTATTTCCTTTTTTTGTTAAGGATTAGTTACTAAGTTATTAGGAATTATTATTTTAGTAGGATTTCTTTAGCTCTATATAAGGAATTGTTGTTCGATTAATAAATAATAAGAATTGCTTCAAAAAACTCTTGTTTTTCCCCTCTGGCTACATCTCCTAGTTATTCTTCTCTTCAATTTGTTGCTTTTAAATTGCTAATCAGCGAGCAGCAGCCTATCATGCAACTACTAACAATGAATACAAATGGAGATTTCCTTTTACAACTTAAGGCTCTATTTAATATTAAGATATTATACTTTAAAAAGCATATCTGCTATAATTTTTTTTAAAAAAATGTAATTGTGAAATCAAAATTTTGCTTATAAATCATAACTACAAGTATTTATTAAATACCTTATAGCTATGACTTTAAAGCTAAGCAGGAATGACTTCAACACTAAGTAAACTAAATAGTCGCCTAAGGCCCTATATTTAGGAGGACTATAGTTTATATAATAATAATAATTATTATTCTAAGATTTTAGAATTTTTAAACTAAATTTATATAGTATGAAAATCTAATTTTTAGACATCAACAGATCATTCTTGTCATTCACAAATATCTCTATATTTGATAATCTTTACCTTAAAAGTAATTTTTTTAAAAGAAAAACATGATATTATGGTATAACAATGATTTTGACCCTTTGAAACTTTATTTTGTTAATAATTACAAGAACAAAATTCAATATTTTTCCTTTCCAAAAAATAATTACTCTATTAAAATTATTACTGTTAGATTTTAAAACTATTATTTTATTAATTCTGATTAAAATCTCAAAAATAATAGATGTTAAATCAATGATACTTATTGAAAAAAAAATTCTCACATATTTACAAAGAAAATTCTTCTAATCTTCTTTATAAAATTCATTGCCACTATCTAACCATCATATTCATCTCAACTAGCTAATTTTACATGTGCTATCATTCTAATTGTATTTTTTAAATTATTATGATTCTTATTTTTTAAATTTATTCTATTTTCTATTTTTTGAATTGATATATGGTTTGAATCAACTATGAAGTTTGTGATTTAAATAGTATAAATGTCGATGATTGAATCATATTTAACCAACATGGTGAATTTAGTTAAATAATTAATATTCTTTTGGAAATAAATAGGTATATTATTTTATTTGTATTTTGAATTCTTGTTGATAATTGTTGAGATTCAAGATATTATTAAAGAAATTTTTAATATTTCTTTAAAAATTATGTTGTTCAATGTAGAAAGACCTCCAAAAAACAGTTCACCTACAGCCTCCAAGCAGTTATAGCCAGCCCTGGCTATAAGCCTATAGCTGCCTAACAATAGTACCAAATGGACTTTGACTCGTAGGAATCAATAAACAATTCATCGCGATATTGACATGAATTATTCGTGATAAGTCTTGATAAATTAATACTCTCAGGACCAATGATTAAGCGAATATTATAGAATAATATATTAATTAACAAATAATAATTTATCAATGTATAATCTATTTTCCCAAAATATCAACTTCGCGCCATCCAAGAATAGAATATCACACGATTTACTCAATTTTGTAGCTAGCAAGTCTATAAGAAATAAAGAAAAGATTTATCTTGCCTTAAAAAGAAAGTTAATGATCCTGATATTATTAGCATGTAAACATGAACCATATTTATACTATTGTTTTAACTAATTATCGTGTCTTAAAAAAGGAAAACGTGTATTTCTCAGCAGTTTCTATCAGAAATTTCAGTCACAATATCAGCGGTCATCTTACAATTGGTGCGTTATTGACTTTTCTTTTCTTTTTTGTTTTTGGGGGGTTGGTGGAAGGTAAATTTAGACTATCTTTATGAATTTACAGTCTTATTAATAAATTATTAATTTTTGCAGGATTAAGTGGGTTCAGTATTTTCTAGTCTTGTCCCTATGACCAGTTGAGTTTTGTCTTGTCTATATGACAAGTTAAATTATTTTTTTCCAGATTTTCGTTTCCTTTACTCCATTGGTTGCATCAATGACGACCACAAACACTAGACAACAGCTGGACATGAACGAGTCTCGTTTGTGTTTATTCTTGTTCATGAATTTAGGTAAATATAGCATAAGTCTCGTTCATTGATGCTACCAATGGAGCAAAGGAATCGCAAATCTGGAAAAAATAAGGACTTAACTTGTCATATAGACAAGACAAAACTCAACTTGTCATGGAGACAAGACTAGAAAATTCTTCCATGCTTTCTACCCCATTATTTACGTAAACTCACCGCACTTTTAAAAAATATTTACAATAAATTCACATTATTTCTAATAAATACAAATAAAAAAATATTTGTATAATTAATCAATTAAATTATTATTATTGTTTCCTTATGTATTTTTTTACTGTTAAAATTACTTTAATGTAAGTTCTATTTAATTATTTTTATTGTATGACATAAAATGAATCACATGCCAAAATAATATGTGTTCTTGTATCTAATACTTTAATTAGGTACTTACTTTTGTGACTTATAATATAACTTTTTAAATGAAGTCGAATAATTTTTAATATTTTACATGTAAAATTTCATAAAAATTTAAAAAAATTTGAAATTAAATTAAAATTTTGGTCCTTTTACCTTTTGTAATTATTTTTAATTTAAAATTAGACTAAAGCAACCTTAGTGATAAAATATAATAAAAAATTTAAAATTAATTTAAAATTAAAATTAGGCTAAAGCAACCTTAGTGGATTTAAAATTAGGCTAAAGCAACCTTAGTGGTAAAATATAATAAAAATTTTAAGTCACAAAAAATAAATTACAATAGATTTAATTATTAATTTTTCAAAATTCTTCTTTATTTGAAATTTTTAAAAATAATGTGAATTTTTTGTAATTATTTTTATAAATGGGATGGATTTACTGAATTTGTGGATGGAAATGTCACTATACATTTTCAACCCATGATCTATATATCGATTTTGTGTTTATTCTTGCTCATATTTAAAGAAAGAGCATAGTTTCAATATTTTACTTGAAGTATGGCATAAATATATTTTATTCGGTTTATTTTGAAATCAACAATACAATTTTTGATCCCCCAAAAAAAATGTTTTTAAATCAGTCGACCAGTATACCATTTTTTTTTTAACTTCTTGAACAATATTTTTATTAAGAAAAAGAAAAGTATCACTCTTCCACTGCCCAAATTATATTCTAGTTTTTCTGTTTCAAGTGAGATGACGTTCGTCTAGAAAAATAATAAAATGGACTAATAAATAATTTTAGAATTAGCTATTCAATGAATAAATGTTGCTCCAATACTTTGGATGAAAATGTTAGTTAGGGTATTAATTACAAAGTTTAATATTATTGGTTATTTTTCTTTATCAACCATTACATGAATACAAACGATGTCCCTCTCCAACCTTATTGAAACCTTAATACGAGTGAGGTTCTTTAGGAAAATAAGACCTAACCTGTTACACCATTTACAAAATATTTTACTAGTTGAACTATCCAGGCAATCATCATCTGTGACATATTGTTAGGAATATGTTAAGGTGCTATGGAGATAAAAGTATAAAAATAAAGCTCCAGTCCAGCTGCTTTGCAGAACTCCCAAACAGAGTTTAAATAAAATTTAAAAGGACTAATTACAAAAAAATTATTGACTATTAGTTGACCTAATAAATAAAAAATATTGAAACCTCTTGCAGTCACTACCACCGATCAAATTATTGTCTTTAATTTTGATTATTTTAGAAGGCATAAAATAATTCACTTTTCTCGTAACTCAAGCACTCGGCCCTAACGAATCTATTAAATTCTTCAATTTTTTTAAATAAAAATAATAATAGTTCGATTTAATTAATTATAATTATTACAAAACGATAAATTCATGCAAACCAATACCCTCCCATGTTTATTTTATATTGTTCTAAAATTTTAGATTTTTTTTATTTTGGTTATTATTACATATGGAAAAATAAATATTACTCCTTATTTCTTTTGTGAAATGAACACAATAACATTGCATAAATAATCTATGTAAGGGTATCTTATCTAAACAAAGATAAAAAAACATTTCATAGCACCAAGGGGAAATTCATTTTCCTGGTGGTTGGGTCTGGGACTCTGGGGACATCTATATGTTTTGAAGATTGGGGTTATTCGTCAAGTTTCGAAAATAATTGGATTAAAATGTATATTAGCCAAATTTTACGGGGAAAAATGTAATCAGCTCTTGTATTACGATAAAAAAAATATTGTATCAACTAACATGTACCATGCATATTTAAATCTCTTCGATCTTAGATCCTATTTCGTATTGAAATGAAGTAGCTTAAAAGCTACAATTGTTGTGGAAAAAAAAAACCTTTAGTTATGAAAAAAATTGATATTATGTGATTACTATAATTTTTAAATATTAATTTCGAAAAAATATCAAATATAATTTAATTTTTTTGTTGTACAAACTTGAAATAAAACAACTTAATTTTTAAGATATAGTAATAAATGTTAACCAAATATTTAAATACTGTAAAGCTGTTCAACTATTGTACCAAACATGATTTTAGGTTGTATATATAAAGGAACGAGTAGCACTCACAAGAGCACATCTCATTCATCACCTTCTTGTCTCATTAGTTATTGCTTCACAGATTTTCTGCATCCATAAATGGAATTGGGAAGTGTAGTTGAATTTCTCGAGAACAAGACCATTCTAGTCTCCGGTGTAACTGGTTTTGTAGCAAAAGGTATTCTTAAGATGCTAAAGGGAAAATCTAGAATATCCCTATTGTTCAAATGGAGATTTTAAAAAAAATTTAGGTAATTTCAAATAATTTTATTTAGTTGGTAAAAAAAAACTGATTTAAATTTTATGAACTCTCTATTCTTTGAAAAATAATTTAAAAAGAAAAAGCAGTACATGCAAGCAATGAATTAATGAAATTATATTTTTCTTTCTTTTTTTGTTCAATCAATGAAACTAGGTATTGCATATCCATCTTTGCTTGTGTATATGCAATATGCATCTTTAGATGCTAATTAATGGTCATCATTTTCTTTTGAGGGTATAGTCTTTATCGAGAAAATTTTGAGGGTTCAACCAAATGTGAAGAAGCTTTATCTTCTTGTAAGAGCTGTCGATACTGACTCAGCCGCACTACGTTCTCAGAATGAGGTATATCATTTAAATGTATAATATTTGGCCCCATACTGCTACATAGTGCAAAGACTAGAGATCACTTAGGGAAATTTCATCTATTTTGATTTTTATTTCAATAAATTTCTTTTATAACATGGGGATTCACCCAAAAAAAAAAAAGACTACTGTTTAAATAAGTTACTAGTTAGTCCCTATATTTTTTATAAGGGAGATTGTCAATTTCCTCTACTCAAATTAATGTATACCACTCATATGTTTATGTTACAATTTATTAATAAATTATACTATATGTTGCATGTTTTATTCCTTTTAATCTTAATTTGTATCGGATAGAAATATTATTTTCTTTCTAAAAATAAGATTTAACAGCTATAACTCTATAAGCACGACAGCTACAAAGTTATCTTTGGAAATACTATTTTGCTACTTAATTTTGTAGGTGTTGGCGAAAGATGTGTTTAATGTTTTAAAGGAAAAGTGGGGCACACGTCTAAATTCGTTTATCTCAGAAAAGATTACTTTTGTCACTGGTGATATCTCTAGTGAAGATTTGGGATTGAAATACTCTAATTTAAAAGAAGAGTTATGGAATGAACTAGACATCATGGTCAATTCAGCAGCCATAACCAAATTTGATGAAAGGTATATTTTCACGAACAATTTAAATATATATCTTCTAAAATAAAAGTTATAAAAAATTAATTAATTAAATCCAATGAATTTTCGCTTGTACAGATATGATGTTGCGTTTGGCATCAACACCTTGGGAGATTGACACTCCTACAAACCCCCACACCACCACCACACCCCCCGCCGCCGAGTGGTTCCAGCATTTAACACTTACCCACTATATTCCTGATCAGAAACTGACCCTATCACATTGAATTTTGTTTTTTTTTTTGGGTAGGTCCGTACCTCAATTTTCGTAACATGCTGTTAGTTTCTTGGTGTCAAAACTTTCACAGAGGGAGTCATCTCGACCAGGAAAACGACCACATTTTTTTTATTGAAATTTTGAAGTCAGGAAACTGACACTTGTTAAGTGAAAAAATTCAAGAACCCCAGGGAGAAAAATGTCAATCTCTTATTTTTCTCTCTCTTTTTTTTCCATGACCTCCTGTTAATAAAATATTTATTATAAGGTATTACATCTTTCAGCTTATGTAGCCGGGGAAAGGACAGGGCTTATACTGGAGAATCCTCTTGATGGCGCATCTGGATTAGACTTTGATGCGGAGATGAAGGTGATAGATCAGAAACTGAATAAACTCAAAAAGAAGGGAGCTTCGCAGAAGGAAATTACACTTGTCATGAAAAATTTGGGCACCGAAAGGTATATTTATCTGCTAATGATATCTTCAATAAGGGAAATGACGTTACATTTTGGGCGGACACGTATTCCATTACACAATTTATATTTCAGAAATGCCCGCATACCCACGTGCTTTTACTTTTTCTTGTCGAGGACTCGAGGGGACCAGAACTGAACCGAACAACTCCTCTTCTATTAAATGTTTTGTAACCTTTAATATATATTTTTGTGCTGATAGTTAAAGATGATTGAATGCAGCGAGTGGATGATAGTACTTTCAAGTGTTACACAATAATGACCGATGATAGATTTCGATGGTCAACACTAAATTCAAACAAATCAACCCTGACTACAACATCCCCTTTTCTAATTATGGATAGAGATAGATGCATTTTTTTTTTATATATATCAGTGAGAGTAAATATATTTTTTTATATGAATGGATAAAGGTCTTGCCTTTTGGCAGGAGTAGATTTCTGGGTTATGTTCAATTGACCTCTAGATTATACTATAAGTGTGAGTAATTTCCAATAAACTTCAGATTATAATATACCTATAGATTGTAATAACAAATTCCGGAAAAAAATGAATGAATGAAAAAGGTTTCCTATTTTATTTTAATGTAAGCATTAGTCATATCTTTTTTAGGGCAAAAATGCACGGATGGCCAAACACATATGTATTCACCAAGACGATGGGAGAGATGCTCATGCAACAATCAAAAGAAAATCTGTCACTGGTCATTATACGTCCTACCATTGTAAGTGGTACTTACAAAGAACCATTTCCGGGTTGGGTTGAAGACCTGAAGTAAGTCATAAAAATGCTGATCTAATTTTCTTAGATGAAGAATGAAAAATTAGGTTGCGGCATCAAATTTCTTTCTGATTAAAATTTTTTAACTTTGATTTTTTTACACAGAACCATCAATACCCTTTTTGTTGGCTCTGCTCATGGAAATTTACCTTGCTTAGTCGGAGAAACTAAGACCATTATGGATGTGGTGAGTTCAGTGAATGGCACGTTATATAATTGTTTTAGACAAAATTACAAAAATTAAATTTAAAGAATCATGCAGATACCGGCTGATATGGTGGTGAATGCTATGATTGTTGCCATGGTTGCTCATGCAAAACAACCTTCTGATGCCAATATTTATCATGTTGCATCATCTTTAAGAAATCCTGTGACAATCGTGAGTCTTATGGATTACGTCTCCGTTTACTTCGCAAAAAAAACCATGGATTCATAAACAAGGAAAGCCCGTTAAGGTTAGCAAGATTATACTCTTCAGCAGCATCGCTAGCTTTCACAGATACATGCAAATTCGCTACTTGTTGCCACTCAAGGTTTGTTCTAAACATAAAATTTGAAAAAAAAAAGTCCAATCTGAATTAAAGAATCTTGATTGAGAATTTCTTTTACCATTCATCATATGTACGTATATGTATTTATAAATTATCTTTTAAGAATATTTTTAATTTAAAAAAGTGTGGATGAAGCTAAAAAACAAAAAAAAAAATGTAGATTCCGTCAATTTTCTTTTAATCGTTTAGTACACTTGAGTTTGTGTTTCGAATTTTTTTTTTTTTTAACTCTGCTGGTAAGACAAATAAGTGTGGACTTCCTATACACACAGTACACACACACTTTAGTGCCGGCGTATTTTTTTTTAATGGGGACACGTAATTAAATCATACAGTTTAATATAGTCATTTTAATTAACTACTAAATTGTATGGGTTAAAAACGTGTCCGTACCAAAGAAAAAAAAAAAAGAAATGAGGGTGATCACCCCAAAAATAATTATATATAGACATACACAAACAAACATGTGCAGAAGTTCTTATATTATAAGTTACAAACTTAGACTAAGCTCAGTTTTCTTTGTCGGCATAACTAATAATAGTTTAATTTTGTTATTTATATGATATGGATGTCCTGACTTAAATTCTCCTTTAATCGTTAGAAATGGGCCCAATTATCTAGATAGTTTGTATACATTTAAAATTATAAAAATATGCATGTCATTACTTGCATCACGATGGGTAATTAGCCAAGACTCAGAAGAGTGAAGTAGCATTTACCTATCATTCATCACATTATATTTATAATAATCTTGGTTCGAATTCAATGTGGTGTCACCTGCAGGGATTACAAGTGGCAAATACCGTATTTCACAATTTCTTTATGGGCGTGTATATTGATCTGTGTAAGAAGGTTAAGTTCGTGATGCGAGTGGTCGAAACTTACAAACCATACTTGTACTTCAATGGCATGTACGTTAGCTTTATTTCGCTGTTTATGGATCTTCTTCTTCTTTTTCTTTTTAATTTTTTTTTAATACAATGCATCTTGGAATTGAATTTATAATAATGATCTTCCTTTGGGTGAAATTTTATCAATATAATTAACTTTATTCTCTTGTATTTAATTAAGTACAGCTTTGATGATACAAACACAGAGAAATTGAGAATGGCAGCAAGAGGCAGTCGGACTGAGACTGATTTGTTTTACTTCGATCCAGATTCCATTGAATGGAGAGATTATTTCATGAATACCCATATTCCTGGTGTGGAAACCTACTACAGCAGAAAAGGACATTTCCGATAACAAAAGTTTTCAGAAGTGGGCATGTTCCCTCAGACAAAACAATTTCTGAGAGAGTAATGCCTATGACATTCATTCAAAGCAGTCGCATGGGGAATACACATTTTCCAGTTAGTCATCGAGATAAGACATATTTTCAAAGGCAACTGCTGTCTAAAATGACATTGAATGTCCTCAGAAATCAGATAGGCGCAGCACCAATTTGTCGTTGGAAACCAATGTCGGGAATATATGCGCATTAAAGCATATTTATATATTTTCGGAGAAATGGCGATGTTTAAAACTATTAAAATTTGGTGAAATAGTCATGAACATCAAAAAATAAAATTATAACAATCAAATAAGAACTTTTGTATCCACCAAATCTATGATAATAAAGGAATGTGGTGTATTTTGTAACCATCAAATAATAATTGTTGTATCTCCCAAATAAATTTTGTAATATCTTTATCTTAACCAAATAATAAAAAGCGTAATTTTACAAAAATGACTTGATGTTTTGAAACTTTTTTTTTCCTTCAATATTTTCTTTGGTGGGATATCCCTAGTTTATCAAGATAGTTTGTGGGAGATATTTCTACACTTTTTGAGTTGTTTTCCGGGTAGATTGGAATCACCTTTTCCACTGGTGCTATTGCTTTTGTAGTTGTCACCTTGTTTGAAAAGTTATATCCCTTGTAGCCGAGATTTTTCAACCTATGTGTTGTGTCTAGCTTATTGATACAGATCAGTAATTTTATGTGTTGTGTCTAGCTTATTGATACAGATCAGTAATTTAATGTAACTTTTTTTTGGCATTTAAAAAAAACGTATTGATATCTTTTTCACGGCTTCTCAAATCTTAATTACACAGAACAAGAATATGGTATTAGTGATTATTCGTAGTTGGGATTCTCTAAAAGAGTAATGAAAAGATCCTGTGACATGCAATAATCTTCAAGATGTTTCTATAATATTATTTTTTTCAATTAAAAGAAGTCACAAATGACGAGAAAAGCCGATGGAGTGCAAAGTTCTGACTTCGAGGATCTTGACTAGCTTATACGTACCTGAAAAACTACAAAAACTCTATACAGTATAGTAGATAGATTTGAGGACCTGTTCTAAGAATTAGAATGCTGATTTGTTATTTCAAATCTTCAGCTTAATTTACAATTATTGGATAATTGTTATTGCATTTCTTCTCCTTAATTTTAGAAGTACATTGGTGAAAGTGTTTCAAAGCTATTGATTTTACAAAAATTTAAGATCATAATTCTCACAAATATATTTCTAAAGTTGTTAATATTGGATTCTTAATCCAACGTTGCGCTTATATATGAATAATTTGTGTTGCGAAATGTCATATAAAATTAAACCCAGTTAATGTGATGTATTAAGATTTTCGGTATTTTGATCTTTAATGTATCTGATAGGGTTTTTAGATCATTAATTTGATCAATAAAATTTTGAAGCCAAAATGATCTTTGATCTAGCCCATGGAAACTTCTTTAGATAGTTAAGGTTTATGGTGTTAAATGTGGGAATGTGGCAAATAAAATTTGTGGTGTTAAGTATGGTTGTTAGGTTTGATGTGTGGTAGTTAGGTTAATGTATGGTAGTGATTAAGTTGTAATGAGTATAAATATCTCCTCTCTTAGTTGATTTAAGCAACAAAAAATAGTTAAGCATCTTAGCTCTAAAGCAGTTGTAATTGAGGAGTTGTATTGAGTTCATAAGAAAAAAAATAAGTGTTTTGAATGTTTGATCATCCAAATTCTCCAACAAAATAGTATCAGAGTTAGTAATCAGTGCTCCACATAACAGCATAACATATCAAATTAAAGAATTTGATGATATGAACACAAAGCAACAAAGATCAGCCTGATTTGGAGTTCAGATGCGCTCGCACTTGCTGTTGCAAGGTTCTGCGCTGATACGGAGTCGACTCATTGAGTTGAACTAAACTAGACCAAGGTGAACCGCGCTGAATCAAGCTAAACCAAGAAAAACTGGGTCAGAACTAAGTCAACCGAATCAGTTTGAATCGATCTGTTGACCATTGACCATTAGCCATTGACTGTTGACCGTTATTGTTGACCGTCGACAGTTGCAAGAAATTTAAAATTTTGATCCAAGTCCCTCTATATGTTTTCTAATATTTCGGATCCATTTGTGCAATCAAAATTTTCAAACTTTGACTCTATAAAGACTTATAGCAAGTAGTGGCATGGGGTCATTTTAAGTTCCATCACTAAAAGAAAGCAACTTTGACAATTGGAGTATTAAAATAAAAACCTCCTTAGTGCTCATGATGTTTGGGAAATCATTGAAAAAGGCTACAATGAGCCAAACGGTGAGGCTTCTTTGACTCAACAACAAAATGATAGTTTAAAAGATTCAAGAAAGAGAGACAAGAAAGCTCTCTTCCTCATTTATCAATCATTAGATGATGATGGATTTGAAAAGATTTTGATTGCAAATTCAGCCAAGGAAGCATAAGAGAAGCTTCAAACCTGTTATAAAGGAGAAGAGAAAGTGAAAAAGGTGCGTCTCCAAACTTTAAGAGGTGAGTTTGAATCGTTGAACATAAAATAAGCCGAGTCCATTTCTGATTATTTTTCAAGAGTTTTGGTTGTCTCAAATTAACTAAAAAGAAATGGTGAGAAGATAGAAGGTGTAAGAATTATCGAAAAGATACTTCACTCATTAAGCCTAAGATTTGACCACATAGTTATGACAATTGAAGAAATGAAAGACTTTAAGCCATGACAAGAAGAGCAACATCAATGTTCATTGCAAGCCTACAAAGAGAATTATAAGAAAAAACAAGGAATCAATGAGCAGCTCTTCAAGATGTAAATCAAGGATATGGAAAATGATAGAACAATAAAATGTTTTTCGTGTTTTATTCTTAAGACAAGTTTACATTTATACATAAAGAATAACGAATAAAAAGGAAACTAAATATTTACATATAATGGTCCCAAGATAATAACTATGTACAGTTATGGCTCAACGGTAACATTGAGTAATTTTTGGAGAGATTCTAGTGATTGAATATCCTTGTGTCCAAGTGATGTTGTGACCTCGATTGCCTATCATTCCCCTTCAAGTTGGCAAGTGGCAAGCGAAAAACTCCCAACTTGTTAGTAAAATAGATGAATTGAGACTTTGATAAAGCTTTTGTAAATACATTAGCAATTTGCCGAGAAGAGCGAACAAACTGTGTGATGAGATCTCCTGAGGCAACCTTTTCTTTAATAAAATGATAATCAAGTTCAATATGTTTAGAGCGCGCATGGAAGACTGGGTTAATGGACATGTGAAGAGCATTGAGGTTGTCACAAAAGAGCTGTGGTGGCGTCAAGATAGGGATACCAATATCGTGAAATAAATAAGTGATCCAAGTAAGTTCAGCAGCGGTGGAAGCCATGGATCAATATTCAACTTCAGTACTAGAATGAAAAATAATGGGCTGCTTTTTAAAGGCCCAAAAGACATAGTTAGCACCAATGTAAACACAGTAACCAATAGTACTGCGTCGATATCTGGACATCCAGCCCAATCTGCATCATAGAAAGCAAATATAGTTAGAGAGCTTTGTGCAAGAAATCTCAGTCCATAATCCGTACTCCCTTTAAGATATCGAAGAATCCCTTTGGCTGCTCGAAGATTTGCGATGGTGGGAGCTTGAAAATGTTGACAGACTTTGTTGACGACATGGACGATGTTAGGACGAGTAAAAGTAAGGTATTAGAGGGAGCCAACAATTTTTCAATATTCCGTTGGATCAGTAAGCTCAGAATCGTTAGGATGAGGTTGTGGCTTGATTGCTATTGGGGTTCTAGTTGTAGCACATTCAATCATTTTTGTCTGATGGAGGAGATCCCTAATGTACTTATTTTGTGAAATAAATATTCCCCCTGAAAAATATTGTATTTCCAACCCTAAAAAGTAATGTAAGCACCCAAGGTCTTTAATGGCAAATTCTTGACTAAGTTGTGATATGGTTTGTTCAAAGATGCATGGTCGATTCCCTGTAATCACTATATCATCAACATAAATAAACATTAAAGTTATGGAGTACGTAAAATAAATAACGAGGAGTCAATCTTACTACACACAAACCCAAGGTGTAAAAGAAATTGAGACAATCTGTCAAACCAGGCACAGGGAGCCTATTTTAGGCCATAAAGACACTTGCGAAAATGGCACACATGGTTTGGAAAATAGAGATGTGCCAACCTTGGTGGTTGCGCTATGTAAATTTTTTCCTTAAAATGGCCATGAAGAAAGGTGTTCTTGATGTCGAGTTGCCACATAGACATGTAACCGCCATCGCAAGGACTACTTGAACAGTGGTTGGTTTAATAACTGGACTAAATGTCTCCACAAAGTCAAGACATGGAATTTGTGTGCACCCTTGGGCTACAATTCGTGCTTTATATCGATCTGGACTGCCATCTTCTTTGAACTTAGTGCGAAACACCCACTTTGAGCCGACAACATTTGCACCAGCGGGTTTAAGGACAAGGCTCCATGTTTTATTGACATGTAATGCTCGAATCTTCTCTTTCATGGCTTTGTACCATTCTGGTCTTTTCATGGCAGAATGATAAGACTTTGGTTCATTGTTAACTAGTGTTAAAAAATTCATTTATTTAGATAAGAGCAGGGTTGACCTTGAGTTTTTGCCTTGTAAACATAGGATGAGTAACTGAAGCAGTTTGAGTGGGCAAAAAAGCTGTTGAAGTTAGAGTAGATTGGGATTGGATGGCAAGATCAATCTAAAGATCAATAAATAATTTTAATCTGTTTCGATCATGTGTAGTTATGTGTTGAAAATGAGAGGTTAGTGGCAGGTGATTGCTAGACACTGAATTAGGTTCCTGAGATGAGTCCCTATGGGTTTTGGAATTTGAATAAAGTTCTGCTGCTATTGAATTGTGTGAATTCAAGGAAATAATAGACGCTTGTGGCAAATTAGTAGCTTGTGGACTCTGTGCAATATTATTGTTAGTAGAATCATCATGTTGAAAAGTCCACGTACCAAAAGTCATGGGACGAAGTTATAGCTGGTTCACTAAGTGGAGGAATATTATGTGGTTAAAATTGTGAAACTTCTGAATTATCACAAACGGCACGTGAAGCTCCACGGTCCGAGGGAGTAGAATTAAAAGGTAGTTTGCATGGATGTTTAGTGAGCCAAAGATCTGTATCAAGATAAGTAGTAATAATATTGTTAGGTACTTGCACACAAAAGCTAGAAGCAAATTTATCTCGATAAGGAAACATTGTTTGATAAAAACTAACATGACGAGAAATATACTCTTTATGGGTGGGAAGATACGAACAACGATAGCCCTTATGAGAAGGACTATATCCAAGAAAAACATAGGGGTATGTCTTCATTGCAAATTTATTTTTACCATGGTCACGAAGATAAGGAAAGTACCGACATCCAAAGCTTCTAAGGCTACCATATTCTGGATTTCTTTGAAAAAGTTTAAAAAAGGTTCTTTGTTTGCTTAATGTAGATTAATGTAAACGATTTATTAAATGAATTGCAGTAAGAAACGAACCAACCTAATAAATTAGTAGCATTTTTGCATGAAATAATAGAGTTAACCCCATTTCAACAACATGTCTAGGCTTCCTCTCGGTAATGTCGTTTTGTTCTGGTGTGCCTGGACAAGAGATTTGGTGACATATGCCACATTGAGCTAAATGTTCCTTAAAAGCAGAAGAAGAAAACTCACCGCCACCATCACTTTGAAAGATTTTTATCTTTTTATCAAGCTGATTTTCAGTTAACTTATGAAACTTAACGAAGCAATCAAAGTAATCAGACTTCCTTTTTAATGGAAATAACCAAGTATATTGAGTAAAATCATCAATAAAATAACATAATATTCAGAATTTTACATGGATAAATTTGGTACTGCTCCCTATAAATTACAAAGAATTTTATCCAAAGGAAAATTGGAAATATTATTGCAAGCATTAAGGAGCAGTTTACAACTTTTCCCGAGTTGAAAATTGACACAAATGTTTGATTTATTTAGCCAACTAGAGACATTAATATCTTGTTTATTATGAAGAAGTCTAATAGATTCAAGTTGTAGATGTCCTAATCTTTGGTGCCATAGTCGAAGAGGGGCCTTGTTTGCCTTTACAACAGTGAATGCATGATGACTGTCTTCTTGTAAGGCATAAAGACCTCTCTTTTTATGTCCTTTGGCTAGTATCTTGCCTTGAGGATCCTTAAACACAAAACCATGTGAGTTGAATGCAATAGAACAAGAGTTATCTAAAGTCAATTGTGCAACTGAAAGTAAATTCTTTTTCAATTTGGGAATGACCAATATATTCTTCAAAACTAAATGGCCTTGTTTAGTATTTAACATAGAGTTGCCAACGTGAGAAACATTAAGTTTCTCATTGTTGCCAACATAAATACTACATGTCCCATTATAAAGTTTCAATTTAGATATCATACTCAGATCACTAACCATATGCACAGTGGCTCCTCAGTCAGCATGGAGATTAGGATCATATTGTTCATCAAAGTTCATTGCAGCAAGGGCATGTAGTAGCTCCTTAGGTTCATAAGCATGCTCATAACGATCATCACATTCTGCAGCAGAATGGTTAGGCTTATGACATATTTGACAAATTAGTTTACCTTCATTTGGTGTTATTACTTTATTCTACTGATTTTGTTTGTGATTGAAAGATTTTTGCTTGCCATGATTTTATTGCTTTTGACTTTGTGAGTTTTGAGAATGTCCTTGCTGATTTTGTGGATATTTTTACTAATTTCAGGGATACACTTGCCGATTTCTTCTCCCTGCAAGAGTGAAACCTCTTCTTTTAGAGTTGAAATTTTCCCCTTGCCTCTACCATGTCCTTGCTGACTAAGGAAAGCCTAAGCATAATTCAATTTGTTCTCTTCATCACGTGCAATGAGGGCTTGTTCATGATTCTCTATTGCCTTCTTAAACTCCTGAAATGTGGGATATGGAGCCATAGACAACATAGCTAGTTTGAAATCATGATAAGTTGTTCCAAGACCTCGTGCAAGATTGAAGACTTTATCTAAGTCGACAAGTGGTTTGTTGATTGTAGCAAGACTATAACAAAGGTATTTGAACTTTCAGAGATACTCTTCTTGAGAAATAATATTTTTCTTCAAAGAAAACATCCTGTGCGTGAGATGGATCTCCTTTTCCTTTGTAACAGGTAAGAGTTGGCATTCAAGCAAACTCCATAGCTGTCGTGCACTTTCGACACCGACGATGGAACACAACATCTCTTTTGTCATGAGCTCTAATAACCATGAAGTTAGAAGCCCTTTATTGCTTTCCCACACAGCCAATTCTGGATTAGTGACCATTTTTCATCAAAACCATGAATTTCTTTTGGAGGACCTGTATCATCCATAATATGATGGACTAAGCCAAGACTTTTTATCAAAGGTTAAACTTGTGAACGCCATAAAAGAAAATTCAAGGAATTTAGTTTGATAGAGATGAAACTAGAGCCTTGGTGAAAGGATTGAATAGTCAAATTTGGCTCACTTGGGTTTAAGAAAGAAGAAGATGCTTGAGCAGTGTTCATTGTTTTCTGCTCTGATACCATATAGAAAATGACAGAACAATAAAATCATTTTCATGTTTTATTCTTAAGAGAAGTTTACATTTATACACAAAGAATAAAGAATAAAAAGGAAACTAAATATTTACATATAATGGTCCCAAGATAATAACTATGTACAGTTATGGCTCAACAGTAACATTGAGTAATTTTTGGAGAGATTTTAGTGATTGAATATCCTTGTGTTAAGGCATGGCTGTGTATAAGATTTGCCAAGTGATGCTGTCATTTCGGTTGCCTATCAAAGACAACAAGCCAAAGTAACGAGATAGGATAATGGTTTCGAAGTAGAGGTAGAGGCCAAGAAAAAGATAGAGCACAGGGTCATGGATAATGCTAGAATTCTAACAACTCCAACTGTGAAAGAGGAAAAAGCTCAACTAGAGAACGAAGAAGAGACAAACCAAAATTGAGGTACGACAAATGCCAAATATAATGCTACAATTGTTAAATGTTTAGGATTATGCTTTAGAATGTAGAGCTCTAGGTACCAAAGTTGATGAGAAAGTGAATTATGTTGAAGAAAAGAATGAAGAAGATGGTACACTTTTACTTAGGGGGTGGGCATTCGAACTGAATCGAGCCAAAAATTTTTTGTTAAAAATTCAGTTCAATTTCAATGGTAAAAATAGAACAGGTCATAAATTAGGGAATTAATTAGTTTATATTCAGTTCATCCTAAAACTAAAATGAACCGAGAAATCGATTGTTCTCTCAATCAAAATTAAAATTTTTTTTATATATACATTACAAAACCTAAACCTACAATCAATTATACACACACTTATCTCTTATATAGCCGCCAATACACACCCTCACTCTTTCACAGCCAATAACACACACTCACAACCTCATTCTCTCACACTTTCATCAGCATAACCAATTTTCATTGCAGACGGCTACTCTTTTATCTCAAAGCACACATAGTCAATAGCTATTCCTCTCTCACACAATACATACAACTGGCAGCTGCTTGTCTTCTGCACCACACAGCCACTGTCAACCCTTAGCATATCCTCTCATTATTCACTGGCAGTTCGTCATAGCCTCTATAACATCTATCCTTTAACCTCATTTGCCACAAGCCCTTGGCCATCCAACAAGAATTCTTAGTTTTTTTTATTTCTCTTGGTTTTTTTTTGATTTTATTTCTACTATAGATCCATTTTTTTATTTTAAATGAAATAGAAATATTAAATTTTGATTTTTTTTCTTTTTACTTTTTTTGTATTTGTTTATTTCTTGGATTTAATGTTGCAAATCTGTTTCCTTTATTGTTTGGTCCATCGAAAGTGTATGAATTTGATTGGTTGTTGAAATTGAACTCGCTAAAAAAGGGTCATGATAAGTACTCAAGGAATGACTTGCCTTTCTCCATTACGATGGTAGTAAAATTGATTTTGAGAAATTATAAGTTTTTTTCTATTGGTATTTGTTGCGGTTGCTGACTTGCTAGTGTTGGTGAACATAGCCTTGTTTGGTGATTGAAAAAATATTGATTTTGAAGGCCTTGCTTGGTTATTAAAAATGGTGATTTTGAACCTACAAGATTTTTGTGTATAATTATTATTTTAGTAATGAAAAAATATTATGATTTTTTTGTTATTATAAATTTATAATTTGTACCGATTTCTATTTCTAATTATATATGTTCTGTGAATTTTGAGTTTTGTTTTGCTAAACTTCATCATGGTATATCAAATATTACAATTGAGTGGGTAGTTTAATCGATCGAGAAACTGTAAAATTGAAATCGATTGGAACCAAATCAACCTGAAGCAAACTAAAGTTTAGAGTTGAACCGAACTGAAATCATTTGCTTTCATTCGATTTGGTTTTAGACTCCGATTTGCATTCAGTTTCAATTTAAGAAAACCAATTAGTTTTTATTCGGTTTAATTTTTTATCTAAACCGAATAAAACAATATAGTGCCCAACCTTACTTTTACTAGCACATAATGACACCAGTGGAGGTTAAAAAAATACATGGCATCTTGACACAGGTGCTAGCAATCACATGAGTGAAAATAGAAACATGTTCATGGAATTGAATGAATCAGTGAAAGTCACGTCGCTTTTGGAGATGATTTAAATAATATCCTTTTTCGTGGAAAAGCTAGTAGCCACCAATTAATTTCAAATGTTTTATTATGTGCCCAACATGAAAGGCAACATCCTCAATTTAGATAAACTCTTAAGAAAAAGATATGATATTCACTTGAAAAATTATAGTCTTTTTCTAAGAGATGACAAAGAAAGTCTAATTAGGAAGGTGAAAAAAAAATCAAAGAATAGAATATTTCCTTTAAATATTCAGAATAATGTTGTGAAGTGTCTCAAGACTTGTCATAAAGATTCAACCTGAATTTGACATATTCGATATAGGCACCTTAACTTTGGAGGAGTAGAGTTACTATTAAAGAAAAATATGGTGAAAGGCCCTTTATGGGTGAAAGGAAACACCAAGGGCATGGAATAACAAAATTGATAAGTATTTTCAATAGAACGACTTCACCTACATCAAAGGCAAAGATGGGGATATTTTGATTGTTTACCTATATGTGGATGATCTCACCCTTATTGGAAATAACTAAGCTTATTTGAAAAGTTTAAGAGAGTGATGGCTAAAGAGTTCGAGATGGCTTATATTAGACTTATGGTGTATGATCTCGATGTTAAAGTTAAGCAAAAGAAAGTAGGCATATTTATTTCCTAAAAAAGCTATGCAAAGAAAATATTCAAGAAGTTCAAGATGCATGATTACAAGTCCAATGGAATGCGGAGTGAAGCTATCCAAATATGATGAGGATGAAGGTGCAGATCGAATATTGTTTAAGAGTTTTGTCAGAACCTTATGCTATTTGACATGTACGAGACTAGATAGCCTTTATGTTGTTAGACTTATGAGTCGATACATGGAAGATTAAAAGACCACTTATTGTAAAGCTACAAAATGAATCTTTCGCTACATTAAAGGCATAATTGATTGTAGCTTGTTATACTCATTTCTAATGACTATAAGCTCATTAGATATAGTGATAATGAATGGAGTGAGACACAAATGATTGAAAAAGCACCACTGCTTTCGTATTCTTCATAGGAGATACTACTTTTACATGAATGTTGAAGAAGTAATTGATCGTTACACTTTCTGCCTGTAAAGCTGAGTGTTTATCATGTAATTTGGCTAAGGAATTTATTAAAAGAGTCGAGTTTATCACAAGAAATTGGTAACAAGTCAGCAGTTACCTTAGTTAAGAATCTTGTCTTTTATGATCAAAGGAAGCATTTTGACGCTCGCTACCATTTCATGCGAGAGTGCATTGAGAGAAAGGATGTACAAGCAAAGTATGTTAGATCACAAGATTAAGCAGCTGATATATTTACTGAGCCATTGAAACAAGAAGACTTTATCAGATTGAGAAATTTGCTTGATGTCACAGGATCTTTGATCTAGCCCATAGAAACTTTGTTAGGTAGTTAAGATTTATGGTGTTAAATATGATAATGTGGTAAGTAGAATTTATGGAGTTGAAAATGCTTGTTAGGTTTGATGTGTGGTTATGACTTGTGTGGTAGTTAAGTTAATGTATGGTTGTGATTAAGTTGTAACAAGTATAAATACCTCTTTTTTTAATTGGTTTAACCAATAAGATAGTTGTAATTGAGGAGTTGTATTGAATTCATTATAAAAAAAAATAAGTGTTTTGAGTATATGATCATTCAAATTCTCTAACAAGGGTATGAATCTTCAATATGTAGAAACTTAAAAGTATTTTCTGTTTTTGTGAGGGGCTGAAATAGGAATACTTAATGATAATATGAAAGTTAACTATATAGATGGTTATGGCCCTTAGATCATACATAACGTTCTGTTCTCTTTTAACATCCCATCAGCAGAGAGAGTGTAGAGACAAGCTTAAGAGATTCTCTAAGATAACATACTGATCTGGAAGGTAAATTACATAACTCTAAAAAGCAATTAAGCATTACGGATACAAGTATGCTTTTGCACATATTCAATTATAGATTCTTAATGATACAATATGAATATTCATGGAATTTAGGCGGTAGTTTTCACCAAAGGATTATTTTCTAAGAGTTGAGGCAGTGATTTATTCTATCGAGTTATCAAATCATTGTATAATATTTATAGAATTTACGTTGAGAAAAAAAATTAAAGAAATTGCAAACATTTAAACTTCTAAGATAACTTACATATTCTCAACACTACATAAATATATGTAGTAGATTTTGAAACTATGTCTATCTCTTTTATCAATGTCTATATGTTGGATTTAATATTAACTATTAATATAGTGCATATTTTACCTCTATATTACTTTTACCAAGGATAATTGAATCAAAACAATATTTATGAAACTATTTATAACCCCCTCATTATAATGAAAATAGTTGATCCCAACATTATGACTATAGAAAGGTTTTATTGTAATATATTTTTATTGGAAGCTCAACTAGTTTTATATTGTAATATATTTTTATTGGAAGCTCAACTAATTGAGGAAAATATATTACTTAAAAAAATTGAAAATAATACAAGAGGAAAAAAAAGGCAAAGGGTAGCCGAAACTAAAATATAAAAGGACATAGATATAGACAAGAGCCAGAAAAAGGGTGATGAAAATCTTTAAGCAGGAAAGGCCCAACGATCCTCGAATAAAAGCTCTTGAATTTGGACTAGCGAAATGTGGAATCGTATAAAAGTTGAACAGTATAAACTTATTTTAGTTAATAAATCTGTCACTTGGTTGCCTTTAAAAAAGATTTGTGAGTACACAAAAATACATTTGGGAGAATATAAATCTGTGATTTAATCACTCATTTTTAATACACCAAGGAGTTGAAGAAGAACTATCCAAGCAAGGCTTGCACGGAGTCACTTTTGAGGTAAATATAATTCCAACCATGACTAGATTATTAGCTTGTAAATATTTTATATGATTGGCATGTAACGGCACAACTTTATTGACTTTTATTTCTTGATAAACCTATCCACATTTGATTTTTTTAAAAAAAATTACATGAGACTATTGCTCATATTATAACTCGTATTACATGAGACTAATATTGATATATTTACAGATAATTACTGCGACTAATTTTTACATTAAATTTTATACAGCACTGTCTAGATTCTGACCCTCTCAAATATTCGAGAGATGTTTATTCCACTCATATTTTAAAAAAAAATATATTCGCTCAATTATTTTTCATAATTAATGAAATAATTAAATCTCCACAATACTTTATGGGGCTCGAACGCTGCCCTCACAATTAATTCTACCGAATGGTCACATTTGAAGTTGTTTGTATTGAATAATGTTCCCTCCCTGTCAAATTGGTTAATATTATTTTGTGGCCCACTAAAAATTTCGTCAATCCACCAAGTTACTGCGGGAAAAAAATCAATTGAAAACTTCGAGAGGATAAGTCTAGAGAGTTCATTAACATGCATGGGCATGTTATATAATTTGGGAGTACTTTACAAATATGAGTGATGATAGATATTTTAAAAATTTATTTTAAATGATGTAATATGTTATGTATAATTAAACTTAGATGCACTATTATAGAATAGATAATAGATGACGAAAAATACTGGTCATAAAAGGGGTGCATGACAGACAATCTATCCGTCATCTATGTTACTATTATTAATTTATGATAGAACTTTTTCCATCATAAATTTATGATTTTTTTTTAACAGGGATATGTATATGACATTATAGTTTGGTGGAAAATTTAGAAATATTTGATTTTTTTCATTTTTGAATTTTTTTGGCGAGAAAATTTTTATTATTTCAAGTAATATTATTTTGAATTTTATTACTATTAGAATGGAATTAATTTTAATATTAGTATTATTCTTTAAATTGTATTATTTATTTTGTAAATTCCCAAATTTGTGAACTTTTTAGATTTTAATTTGTAAATAAAAATTAGTATATCAAATAACATACAAAGTACAACCGAACATCTAATAAATCAAAAGTTACATCCACCAGAATGATCAAATATCTAATAAATCAAAAATTACATCCACCAATTAATATCACAAAATCCATTTGACCATGCAAGCTACAACTCGCTCAATCGTTCAAGTATTCATACTACATCAACCTTAAATTTTGTAAAATTCTTTAATCGTTTCAGTCCTGCAGTAAATTAAGTAACCTTCAACCACAACAAGAGAATCCGTTCCTTTGAGCGGTTAATCCTTTCAATCTTTATTATAGTACCAATTAATTCATTTATTTGGAATATATTTCTGCTAAAAGAAAAATAAAAAAAATTAAAAGAGTAAGCACTATAACTATAAGGTAACTTGTACATGCATCATAATATTCAAGTGCCACACAAGCCACATCCACCCTAATTTTAACGACTATTAATCCCATAATACAACTCAAAATGCCAGCAAATGCAGCCATTGTCTCCCTTATCAAGAGACCATCAATCCACAGTTCCTAAAATAGAGGTCTCCATCATTATAGAAGCAATTTTATTATCATCATTAAAAGAAATGGTGGCATTTCTTCAATTGCTTCATAAAAATAATTTTTTAAAAAGATAACTAAAAAAATTAGGTCAAACCCGCCCAAATAAAGACATTAAAACTCTTTCATACATTCTTGATACACATAAAATATGTCATGAGTATAGCGTAAATTCTAGATAGAAAAAATTTCTATCATAAGTACGTTATGATAGACTCAAAATCTATCGCAAAGCTGTCATGTGTTCACAACATAAGTTCTTTTACTCAAAATTTTTCACAAAATATCTATCATTTATTGTCAGTTTTCTTATAGTGATGATTGTCAACTTCAATGTCTTCAGTCTTATAACTGCCACACTTTGATGCAACCATTATTTTCCTTATCAAACTATAGTTGTTTGCAAGAAATGTTAGAAAAACTATTGGTAGGATGTTCTTTTACTTTAATGTATTTTGCAGTAAGGTGTCAGAAACAGAATCTCTTGAAAAATTAGAAAAACATCATTATGTGATTGTTTGAGCAATTCTTCCAACCTTCTTTTTTTGACATAATGGTTTGTTTGACGGTGTATCTTGTTGATTAAGTCCGATTATGTGCACTTTTTAACCTTTACTGGATGTATCCATTTGCGAGAAACATGAAAATGTTAAAGGGTAACGTTCGTAACCATTGTCGCCTTAAGGATGTGTTGCTGAATCTTATATGGCAGATGAAGCACTTGAATTTTATGTTGAATATCTATCCAATCATGATTTCATTGGACTGTGGTTGCGTGGTAAATTATATAACTGAAAAGCCCTTAGGATGCGTAAAGGCTATGATGGTTGATGCTTAGTTATTGCAGCTAGCACATCTTTGTGTTTTGAAAACCACCATTGAGTTTGAAACTTATATCAAGTAAGTTTATTATAAACATTAAATACAAGAAATAGTATATCCTTTTTCATTTTGAACCTTTTTATAGAAAACTCTAAATGCATCAAAGGCATTATTCTTATTAGCTAATTACAATACCTATGTGTATCTATAATAATCATCCATAATTACAAATGCATAATGTTTGCCACTTAAACTAGCATAGCTAGATGGTCTAAATAAATCCATGTGAATTAACTGAAGTAGTTTTGAAGTAGAGACATGGTTCTTTTTTTTTAAAGAAGTTTTGATTTGTTTTCCAAATTAGCAAGCTTCACAAATTTTATCTTTTTTAAAACCAATTTTTGGAAGACTTTTAACCAAATCATTTTTCAAAATTTTTGAAATCAAATCCATGCTTGCATGACCTAGTCTTCTATGCCATAATCAACCATCGTCATGCAATACGGAGAAACATTTATCATCAGTATATGCACAATCTATATTAATGGTATAGACATTAACACATTTATTTCATACAAACAAAATCTTGCCGCCACATGCATTCTCAATAACACATTTTGATTTATCAAAGATAACTCTATAGCTTTTATCACACAATTGACTAATGCTAGGCAAGTTGTGTTTTAAGTTTTCAACCAAACACACATTTTCAATAAGAGTAGAGGATACATTACCAACATTGTCAATACCAATGATCTTTCCTTTTAAATTATTTCCGAATGATACATTTCTACCGTTCTCGATCTTGGTAAAACTTGAAAACCAAGAGTAATTCCCTGTCATGTGTCTTGAACATCCACTGTCTAAATACCACTTATTTTTCCTTTTCTTTGATCCTTTCAAAAAAAATTTCTAAGTTTTAGGTACCTAAAACCTTTTTAGGTCCTTAAGTATTAGTAATGGTTCCTTTTGGAACTCAAATATATTTGATTCCATAGTATGCATTTCTTTTAACATGGCATCTATAACTCATGTGACAATTTCCATTGCAATAATGACAAACAATCTTATGATCACTTGTGGAGGTAGCTTTAACAAAATAATAATTATAATATTTTTGTTTCAAGTTAGGTTTATAACTAAGTCCTCCTTTATCAAACAAATATTTTTGAGTGCTCAGCAT
Organism: Atalantia buxifolia; assembly: GCA_030444775.1. NCBI lineage: Eukaryota > Viridiplantae > Streptophyta > Magnoliopsida > Sapindales > Rutaceae > Atalantia > Atalantia buxifolia. Next base: position 12,475,300 of record CM059838.1, read on the forward strand.
TTTTTCTAAGTTCTTTTAACCACTTGTGAGTTTTAACATAATTTCATTGAGCTCATTACTCTTTTTCTTAAGCACTTCATTTTCTTTCATCAATTCATCAACATGTGATATTTCAATGCTCATATGATATACTTTGTTTACCTTTAAATGATGCAATTCTATCATGCAACATTTTATTATCTAACTCTAGTCCTTTAAGCTTTTCATTTAATAAATCATTGCATCTTTTTAAAGTATCATTTTTATTTGAAATTTCTAGCATTTTCTTTTTACCTATTCTTATCCAATCATCATGCAATTCTTTAAAGGTATTTTTTTTAATTTATCATATGTTGGAAGATCACTTACCTTATCAAGTTCATCACATGATTCTTCCCTATTTGTTATGAGAGTTAGATTTGTCATCTCTTGTTGCTCTTCATCATTACTTGTTTAATCATCGATGTCATCCCATGTGGCTACCATTGGCTTCTTTTTGAGCTTATTGAGAAGAGGACACTCTGATCGTATATGTTCGGGCTTCTTGCATTCATAGCAAGTAATTTGCTCATTCTTCTCTTTTTTTATTCTTATAGTTTTTGAACTTTCTCCGCTCATTAGTTTTCTTGTAGAATTTTTTGAATCTCCTAGCCAGCATAGTCATCTCCCCATCATCCAGCTCGCTTTCCTTATCACTCTCATATTTTGAGGCTTTGAGAGCAATGTTTTTCTTCTTATCTTCATTGCTTTTTTCTGCTGCCGAGTCTTCTTCATAAAAAATAAGAGAACCAATTAAATCATTAATAGGTAAGGTATTTAAATCTTTGGCTTTCTCAATAACAATCCTTTTAGGTCTCCATTCCTTTGGTAGTAACCTAATAATTTTCTTAACTTTCTCATTAGAAAAGTCTTTCATAGGGCTCCTAGAGTATTCACTATGTTCGTAAATCTAGTATACATAGAATACACACTCTCATTTTGCTCCATTTGAAACAATTCATATTGTCAAGTGTATCTACTAATTTTTTAGTCTTTCACTTAATTTGTGCCTTCATAAACAACTTCAATTTTGTTCCAAATTTCATGAGCACTTTTACAACTAGACACTCTATGAAACTCTTTCTTGTCAAGTGCACAAAAACAAGGCATCCATAGCTTTGGAATTTAGAGAAGCTTTTCTTTTTTTCAATTCATTCCATTCTCGTGAAGGTTTTAGAATATATTCCCTACTTCATTTTTAGTTATAGGCATGAATGGACCATTACACACAACTTCCCAAATTTCGTAATCTAGTGCTTGCAAATAAATTCTCATCTTAGTTTTCCAATAACAGTAGTCATTACCATCAAAGAATGGTGGCCTAGTTGTGGATTGACCTTCCTTAAAGGTATAGTCATTTTGGGTTGCCGTGAATCTTTTACTTTAGACGGTTAAGTCCTAATAAGAGAACCAAGCTCTGATACTAAATAACATGCTAGTTATGCAACCCAAGAGAGGGGGTGAATTGGATTTGGGATTTTAAAACTTAAGCAAAACAAACCACATCTTAAAAAACAGCTAATTTATAAAATGCTTGGCTTATAATTGCAAAACCTTTGGTTCATGAAAAATGATAATTTATTAAACAAAATCTTAAACTTCTCAAATGTTAAACCATGGATATATTAAATCATACTAGCTTTACAAGAATTATCGCAATAATGACACTGTTAAGCTCTAAACTTTATTCTTGATCGAGCTGTTGTCTGTTAAGTGTCTTGAACTTGATTTCACTTGATTCACTCGCATAAATATTATCCTCCAAAAACTAGTGAAAATGTGAAATACGATATTTGTCAAATCACTTAAGACACATATTTGTTATCATCAAAATTACATTATATGTAGCCCTTTAGACTAACAATAAATATTAATTACACTTATATTTATTGGTTAAACACAAGACAAGTTATAAATAAATTATTTGATTACTGAAAAAAGGTGATAATGTTTACTTTAAAAAAGCATGAAATATATAATATATATCAAACACACGTATTTTTTACATTGATACATGATCATTATAATGTTATTTTTAGTACATTATATTGATTTTTTTTCTTATTAATCACATAAGTCAATCAATAGTTGTCTAATCAGTTGATTTAAAATTAATATATTAAATAAAATTCAAAGTATATTATAAAAATAGTAAATATAAATATAAAGAGACAGGCCTATTATAAAACACACTCACCTAAAGTTCTATTATGTTTAAAATTCTCATTAAAAAAATAATAGTAGTTGAATGAATTTACTAAAAAAGGGGATAAATAAAAAAGAATAAAGGGATAATTTGTATAATAGAAAATAAATTTATTTAATCGGGGTATTAATGAAAAGAAATATTAAAGTTCCATCCAAATGTTTTTCCATTCAGGTAAAAGTCAAAATATTTAACTTTTTCCATTCAGACCTAAACATCTTATAATCAGACAAAATTATAAAAAATAAACAAAATAAAAACCATAAATATCGGAAGTGCAATTATCTACTAACCACCTATTTTTTTGTATTTTTTTAAAAATACACAATTCTTAATTTTTTTTATTGAACTACACTCGAATTTATATTATTTTGCACCTATTCACTTCCATCTTCAAATTGTTAAAAGAACTAACGGAATATTATGTAATAACTTTTTTACCCCCAAATGTAAAAGGGTAATTATCCACCAACTACCAATTTTTTCATATTTTTTGAAAAATACACAATTCTTAATTTTTTTTTTTGCTAAACTCTACTTGAAGTTATATTGTTTTGCACATGTCCACTTCTGTCTTCAAATAATGTCGTTATGAAATGATAATTTTACTCTTATGATGTCAGCAAAGTTTTAACAGTGTTATAATAGAAGCAGACCAGTGAAAAAAATGTTAACTTTAGGTGGAGCGCTACAAAAAAAAAAAAAGATTTGTGTATTTTTGAAAAGCTAGAAAAATAAGTGGTCGGTGGATAATTACCCATATTTGAAAATAATTAAGATTCAAACTTCATACAAAAAACAGATAACCCATAGGTCTCTTGACGATTTGGTCGTTGAATGTACAACTAAGATTTAATTAAATATTATTTCTTATCTAATAAGTATTCTTAATAAATCATTTTTATCATCCACCATTGCTATCAGCTTAACAAAATATTGTGAAAAACACAACACAAACTGATGGAGCGTGGCGCAGCGGAAGCAGAATTAATTGGATAGAAATATTAGATATCGTTCTAGTATTGGACTAAGCCAACGCGATTAGCTTACGCTCTAATCGAAGCGTGATTAGATCTCGTTCTAATCCAATGACTCCATGAGATTTTTAATAATGCGTAACACGAGATTAGATGATGCTTTAATCCAAACGACTCTACAAGAGAGATTTTGATAGATAATCCCAAAGGGAATTATAAAAGGGGAGTTTTATTGAATAATTGAATCTGAAGTTATCAAAATAATGATAAGACCTTTCTATTTATAATAGAGGAGACTCACTTCCCTCAGCTAACCAAAAAAAGGAAATTAAATCACAATTATAATGGAAATAAAATATACTTTCCCTAAGCTAACTTAAAAATGGAAAACTAAATCACAATTATAATGAAAATAAAAGGCCAAGATACATACCATAATTGACTCAAAATAAAATAAATAATCATAAAATAATAAATATTCCAGAATCCTAAATTACCTAAAATAACGTCCTACATCATTCTCTCCCTCTTAAAAGAAACTCGTTCTCGAGTTTAAATATAATCTGGATGATGAAACTTGTAGTGTAGGAGCAAATCATCTTGCAATTCGAACTTATTGTCTTTCTCATCAATCTTTCTCGAAACTTTAAAGAATCCATACTTCATCAACTTCCTTCACTTGTAAATTCTTTGAGGCGATAAAGACTTCCAAGATTGAACAATGATCAAATAACTCTTGCCCTTCACCAATTGTCGCTCAATGTGCTCTCCAATAAGTTTAACCTTTTCAATCACATCTTCTTCAAGCACAATCTTCTTGTCTTCAATGTGAATAAGCAGAACTATTTTAATCACTACTTAAATTAAGAGCAGGTTGTACGTCTTTTTTAAAAATATCAGATAGATCAATAACCTCATCATCTTAAATGCTTGTCTCGTTTGCCAAAGAAACATCGTGCACATTCTTGGACAACTTGTCAGATTGAAACGTTAAATCAATAATAAATTGCACCTTTTCTTATGGTATCTCATCCGAGTCTTATTCCTCAACGATAAGATAACTCATTGGTACATCTCTCGACACTTTCTTAGAGACACGTCATTCCTTGATTAAATCCCCAGCATCGTCAAGTTTTTTAATCACGATATTAAAGTTTCTTTGTCGTTGTGACTCAATTTGCAATTCATTTTGCTTGGCTAAATGAATTGTATGCTGTAAATTGTAGCTAGTGTATGTAGACATTCTGTCTTGAGTATGCAAATCAAGCCATTTCACAAATCTTATAAATGTATTTTCTTCAGGCTCATAATAATAATTACATCCATAAAGTTGTTCAAACTCATAAGCATAAGTAGAAACTGATCTCATACCTTGCTGTACCAAACAATAATCAAGAGGGATAAACTCATATCCCAAAATACACTTCATACGATTCCATGATCGAACTTTGCATTTGCCTTGGTCAAGTTGAGAAATTTACAACTTTTCCCAACATTCTGAAGCACTTATGCTAAATCTACTAACAGCAAACAATACTTGTTCTTGTTTATGAGTGTGCCAAAATAAAAACCAATACTCAACAATGTCTAACCAATCAAGAAATTTGTTTAGGCGAATGTACGCAAATAATATCGGCACATGATAAATAGGCGGGCAAGGATGGTGGTTTACCATTTAAGTTTCCATACAATGGCAAAACCGTAATTAAGGCTCAGCTCTGGGGTTTGGTATGGCTGATGACCGGTGGCCATGACTGGGACCGGAGGGTGTAGGATCTGAAAGATTTGATCGTGGTTTGGTTGGATTCACGGCGGTCTACCCAGAAAATGGACTTGAATACACGGTGGCTTATGGTGGTTAAGTTGTGATTTGTGGTGCTTATGGCGGTGTTTGATGACAAGGATGATTGAGTTTTTGTCGGCAGAGCCTAGGGATCACAATGATGGCGACGATCAACAGAAAGAGGTGGTGAATTCGCGGCGGTAGATGGTGCAGGGCTCACGGGTTTGGGTATTTTCGCGGTGGTGGCAACTGCGTTAAGAGCAAGCTGGACTGAGGTTTGGTCGTCGGATTATGGCGAGTCTAATGGTGGCAGTGGTTGGCTTAAACAATGGTGGTGAGTGGCTGTAGTGGCGATGGCTAAGGTTTTAAAATTTTGGGATTTTTGATTTTTTTGTTTTTTATAAATAGTGATGGATTTTAGTGCTGGATAGATATAGGTAGCCTTAAAAGTTATGCAATTGGCACAGAACCACTCTAATACCAATTGATAGAGCGTGACATAGCGGAAGCAGAATTAATTGGATAAAAATACTATATATCATTCTAGTACTGGACTAAACCAACGTGATTAGCTTACACTCTAATCAGAGCATGATTAGTTCTCGTTCTAATCCAACGACTCAATGAGATTTTTAATAACGCGTAATGCAAGATTAGATGACGCTCTAATCCAAACGACTCTACAAGAGAGATTTTGATAGATAATCCCAGAGAGAATTATAAAAGGGAAGTTTTATTGAAGAGTGGGACTATTGGCACCCCTCCAAAATCTCTTAAAACCCCTTTAATTATTTTAAAATTTTAACCTTTATTAAAATTACATAATAGGAAATTTTCTAATTAAGCCCCCACTTAAAAGCAAATAATTTTTTTCTTAAAACATATTAAATTTTTAGAAATTAAAAAAATTGTTTTCCCTCTAGTTTTTCAGGTGAGAAATTTACCACTAATGGCTACAATGGAGAGAATGAAAACCCATTATTTTTTATTTTAAATAAAAGAAATTTCGTTGTTGAAATGAAGTTTAATATTAAAAAATTGGGAATGAAGTTTACATAATATGTTTTAATTAAGGGTGTTTTTGCCATTGATGGAGATGTTAAAAGAATTTTAGAATTTTTAAAACTATTTTAATGGGGTTAATTAAGAAAATGGGTGTTAAGAAATATTTAGAGGTATGCTAATAGTCCCACTCTTTATTGAATAATTGAATTTGAAGTTCTCAAAATAGTGATAAGACCTCTCTATTTATAATAGAGGAATTCCATTTTCCTAAGTTAACCTAAAAAGCGAAATTAAATCACAATTATAATGGAAATAAAATATATTTTCCCTAAGCCAACTTAAAAATAGAAAACTAAATCACAATTATAATGAAAATAAAAGATTAAAATACATACCATAATTGACTTAAACTAAAATAGAAAATCCTAAAATAATAAATATTTTAAAATTCCAAATTACCTAAAATAACGTCCTACATCACAAACAGCTCAGCAATTAGCACTAAATCCAAATTGTCCTTTAACATAGCATTTATTAGTTTTGGAAGTGGAATATGTATAAATATATTTAACTATTTATGATAAATGATAGGAGATAAGGTAACCCAAAAAAAAATGATATGAGATAAGGTAACTAAAAAAACAATAAAAGATATGAAATAAGCTAACCTAAAAAAAAAAAAGCTAGAGTGGCTTGATCAATTCAACTGCTAATAATGAATACAAATGGAGATTTCCTTTTACAACATTAAAGCTCTATTTAATATTAAGTTATTATAGTTTAAGAAGCAGAACTGCTATATTTGTTTTTAAAAAAATGTAATTGTGAAATCAAAGTTTTGCTTATAAATCATAGCTACAAGTATTCATTAGATACCTTATAGCTATGACTTTTAAGCTATAAGTAGGAACAACTTCAACATAAAGCAAAATAAATAGTTGTCTAAGGCCCCATATTTAGGAGGACTATAAATTTTGGTCATCTATTTATTAATACAATAATAATAATTATTCTAAGATTCTAAAATTTTTATGTTAAAATATATATTGTATGAAAATCTAATTTTTAGACATCAACATGTCATTATTGTCATTTCACAAATATCTCTATATTTGATAATCTTTACCTTAAAAGTAATTTTTTTTAAGAAAAACATGATTTATGGTATAGCAATTATTTTAACCCTTTGAAACTTTATTTTGTTAATTATTCAATTCAATATTTTTCCTTTCCAACAAATAATTACTCTATTAAAATTATTACTGTTAGATTTTAAAACTCTATTTTATTATCTCTAATTAAAACCTAAAAAATAATAGATATTAAATCAATGATACTTAGTTAAAAAAAAATTCTCTCGTATTTACAAAAAAAAAAATTTCTAATCTTCTTTATAAAATTCATTGCCACTAGCCAATTTTGTATGTGTTATCATTCTAGTTATTTTTTAAAATTATTATGATTCTTATTTTTTAAATGTATTGTATTTTTTATTTTTTGTATTGATATATGTTTGAATCAGCTATGAAGTTTGTGTTTTAAATAGTATAAATGTTGATAATTGAATCATATTTAACAAACATGGTGAACTTAGTTAAGGTTCTATTCGAAATAGATAGATATATATCTTTCTTTTCTCAGATTTTGCATTCTTGTTGATAATTGTTGAGATTCAAGATAATATTAAAGATGAGTGGTGCTATTGGCACACCATTACTTTTCTTAAAAAACCCATTTTTCTTGCCGCACCCTAAAATTAATTGATAAATGTAGCGTAATTTTGAAACCGCAGTTTATTTCCGAAATTAACCTCATTTGTCTTCTTTAACAAATAATCTCTCTCTCTCTCTCTCTATTGTGTTTTTTTCTCCCTCACTAGCAGATACTTCAAATTGAAATTGAAATGAGGCCCACTAGTGTGTCATCAAGACACTACGATAATAAAACAAATACCCATTAAAAGGAAAAAAAAATAAAGTCTTAATATCTAAGTAATTGAAACCCTACTCTTCAACAGCCAGTTCACCTTATTTGTTATGCTTCCTTGCTTACCTCTGATCTTGTGATAGGTATAGGAAAATACATTTTTTTTGTTGATTATTTTGTAATAGTTAACGACCTCAAATTATATATATATTAAGTGGGAAGAGGAAGAGATTGGATTGAAAACCTGTAGTTGGGGATAAAATTTAAGACTAGAAGAGAAAAAGTAAATCAATTTATTTTAGATTGAATCAATAACATTAGTTTTGAGAAATGAATAGATATAAAACCTAAAAAGAGGGGAAAAAGTTTTGAGAAATGAATGGATATAAAACCTAAAAAGGGGGGGGGGGGGAAGGTAAAGAGATGAGAGTAATTTTAGAATTAAGATCAGGTTTTTGAAAAGTAATGTATATATAAAAATATTTAAGAGGTGCATTCAGTAAAGGGATTTTTTGAGGAACTTAGAGGAGTGCCAATAGCTCCAATCTTAAAGATAATTAAACTTTTAATATTTCTTCAGAAGTTATGTTGTTTAATTTAGAAAGACCTCAAAAAAACAGTTCACGTAAAGCCTCCAAACAGTTATAACCAGCTCTGGCTATAAGCCTATAACTGCCCATCAATAGTACCAAATAGACTTTGACTCGTAGGAATCAATAAACAATTTATCGCGATATTGATAGAATTATTCGTGATTAGTCTTGATAACTCTTAGGACCAATGATTAAGCGAACATTATAGAATAATATATTAATTAATAAATAATAATTTATGAATGTATAATCTATTTTCCCAAAATATCAACTTCGCGCGATGCAAGAATAGAATATCGGACGATTTACTCAATTTTGTAGCTAGCAAGTCTACAAGAAATAAAGAAAAGATTTATCTCGCCTTGAAAAGAAAGTTAATGACCCTGATATTAGCATGTAAACATTGACCATATTTATACTATTGTTTTAACTAATTAGCGTGCCTTGAGAAAGGAAAACGTGTATTTCTCAGCAGTTTCTATCAGCAATTTCAGTCACAAATCACAACATCAACGGTCATCTTGCAATTGGTACGTTATTGACTTTCTTTTCTTTTCTTTTTTTCTTTTTGGGTGGGGTTGGGGAGGTAAATATAAACTATCTTTATGAATTTAGCGTCTTATTAATAAATTATTAATTTATGCAGGAATAAGTGGGTTCAGTGTGAAATTACACGTTTTTTTAATGTATTAATTTATCGATTTAGTATGCTGGTCCTAAATTAAAAATAACAAATAATAATATTTAATCAAAATTCTCATTTTCAACAGGAAAAGCACCCGTTTCCCCCTCAAATTTGGGCAATTGCTTATTTTTCCCCTTATATTTAAGAAAATGCCTTGATACCCTATTATTTATAAATTAATAACTCCATTTAATATCCTTTTATCATTTTCCTTTGAATATTGTTGATTTAAGAAGTATTCCTAATTAGTTAGCTGTCAAACCCATGTCGTTGAGACATATATGGGCTTGCTATTATACATGTATCTATATTTTTGGAACAAAATACTGGAAAATGAGGCATTTTCTATCACTTTATTGCTAATAGTTATTTGCAATATTTTAAGTGAGAGATGAATTGCTACAATATTGCCATTCTCTTATGCGTAGTTGATGAAATACACTAATGAAATAATATTTGTTAGTTATGCTTATGTACACAATTTTTTTTTTAAAGTTCTTAGGCATATACCTCTAATAATTAAATTTCTATTTTATCAAAAAAAAATCCCAATAAGTGTCTATTTAGTATGCTTTATTTAATTGTCATAAGTGCCTATTTATTCTCGTAAGCTCTTATCGAAATTTTTGTTTTTGCCTTTTGGGGACATCTATATATATGTCTTTCGAAGATTGGGGTTATTCATCAAGTTTCGAAAATAATTGGATTAAAATGTATATTAACCAAATTTTACGAGAAAAATGTAATAAGCTCTTATATATGATAAAAAAATAGTGTATCAACTTACAGGCACAATCCATATTTAACTCTCTTTGATTTTAGATCCTATTTGGTATTGAAATGAAGTGGCTTAAAAGCTATAGTTGTTGTGAAGAAAAAAACAATTAGTTATGAAAAAATTGATATTGTGTGATAAATATGATTTTTACATATTAATTTCAAAAAAATATCAAATATAATTTAAGTTTTTTGTTGTGCAAACGTGAAATTTGTTGTGCAAACGTGAAAGAAAACAACTTAATTTTCAAGCCACAACAATAAGTATCCACAAACATTTGAATATTGTACCGCTGTTCAACTATTGTACCAAGTATGATTCTAGGTTATATATAAAGGAATAAGTAGCACTCACAAGAGCACATCTCATTCATTTCCTCCTTGTCTCATTAGTTATTGCTTCACAGATTTTCTGCTCCATAAATGGAATTGGGAAGTGTTGTTGAATTTCTCGAGAACAAGATCATTCTAGTCTCCGGTGTAACTGGTTTTGTAGCAAAAGGTATTCTTAAGATGCTAAAGGGAAAATCTAGAATATCTCTATTGTTTAAATGGATGATTTTAAAATTTTTTGTGTAATTTCAAATAATTTTATTTAATTGATAAAAAAAATTCTTATTTAATTTCATAAACTCTCCATTCTTTAAAAAATAATTAAAAAAGCAATACGTGCAAGTAATGAGTTAATGAAATTAGATTTTCTTTCTTTCTCTTTTTTTTTTTCAATAATGAAACTAGGTATTGCATATGATCAATCTTTGCTTGTGTACATGCATTATGCATCTTTAGATGCTAATTAATGATCATCATTTTCTTTTGAGGACATAGTCTTTATTGAGAAAATTTTGAGGGTTCAACCAAATGTGAAGAAGCTTTATCTTCTTATAAGAGCTGCCGATACTGAGTCAGCCGCACTACGTTTTCAGAATGAGGTATATCATTTAAATGTATAATATTTGGCCCGATGCTACTTATATAGTGCATATCCTAGAGATTACTTAGGGTATTTCATCCATTTTGATTTTTATTTCAATAAATTTCTTTCGTAACGTGGGGATTGACAAAAAAAAAAAAATTGACTAATGTTTAAATAAGTTACTAGTTAGTCCTTATATTTTTTATAAGGGAAACTGACAATTTCCCCTACTGAAATTAATGTATATTACTTATATGTTTATGTTACAATTTATTAATAAATTCTGCTATATGTTGCATGTTTAATTCCTTTTAATCTTAATTTGTATCGGATAGAAATATTATTTTCTTTCTAAAATTAAGATTCAACAGCTATCAGCAGGACAGCTTTAAAGTTCTATTTGGAAATACTATTTTGCTGCTTAATTTTGTAGGTGTTGGCGAAAGATGTGTTTAATGTTTTAAAGGAAAAGTGGGGTACACGTCTAAATTCATTTGTCTCAGAAAAGATTACTTTTGTCGCTGGTGATATCTCGAGTGAAGATTTGGGATTGAAAGACTCTAATTTAAAAGAAGAGTTATGGAATGAATTAGACGTCGTGGTCAATTCAGCAGCCATAACCAAATTTGACGAAAGGTATATTTTCACGAACAATTCAAATTTATATCTTCTAAAATAATAGTTATAAAAAATTAAATAATTAAATCCAATCAATTTTCGCTTGTACAGATATGATGTTGCGTTTGGCATCAACACCTTGGGAGCTATACATCTTGTAAACTTCGCGAAGAAATGTGTCAAGTTAAAGGTCTTTGTTCATGTATCCACTGGTTCGTATAACTCGATGCACGTACCAAACTTTCATTTATTGAGTTAAATTGTCACAAATAGTGGGAGATTGACACTTTTTTTTTCCGACTGGTTCCAGCATTTAAGACTCACCCACTATATTCCTGATCAGAAACTAACACCATCACATGACTTTTTTTTTTTTTTCAGTAGGTCTATACTTCAATTTTTGTAACATGCTGTTAGTTTCTTGGTGTCAAAACTTTCACAGAAGGACTCATCCCGACCAGGAAAACGACTACATTTTTTTTTTTTATTGAAATTTTGACGTCAGGAAATTGACACTTGTTAAGTGAAAAAATTCAGGAACTGTAGGGAGAAAAATGTCAATCTCTTATTATTATTTTTTTTTCATGACCTCCTGTTAATTAAATATTTAGTATAAGGTATTACGTCTTTCAGCTTATGTAGCCGGGGAAAGGACAGGGCTTATATTGGAGAATCCTCTTGATGGCGCATCTGGATTAGACTTTGATGCGGAGATGAAGGTGATAGATCAGAAACTGAATGAAATCAAAACGAAGGGAGCTTCGCGGAAGGAAATTACACTTGTCATGAAAAATTTGGGCACCGAAAGGTATATTTATCTGCTAATGATACCTTCAATAAGGGAAATGACATTATATATTGGCCGGACACGTATACCAGCACCCAATTTATATTTCAGAAATGCCCACATACCCACCTGCTTTTAGTGTTTCTTGTGGAGGGGTCAAGAAAAACAACTCCTCTGCTATTAAATGTTTTGTAACCTTTAATATATATTTTTGTGCAGACAGTTAAAGATGATTGAACGTTGCGAGTGGATCATAGTACTTTCAAGTGTTACACAATAATGACCGAAGATAGATTTCGATGGTCAACACTAAATTCAAATAAATGAACCCTGATTATAAAATATTTATAATTATGGATAGAGATAGATGCATTTTTTTATATATATTAGTGAGAGTGAATATATTTTTTATATGAGTAGATAAAGGTTTTGTCTTTTAGTAGGAGTAGATTTCTGGGTTATTTTCAATTGACCTCTAGATTATACTATAAGTGTGAGTAATTTCCAATAAACTTCAGATTATAATATACCTATAGATTGTAATAACAAATTCCGAAAAAAAAATGAATGAATGAAAAAGGTTTCCTATTTTATTTTTATGTAAGCATTAGTCATATCTTTTTTAGGGCAAAAATGCACGGATGGCCAAACACATATGTATTCACCAAGGCGATGGGAGAGATGCTCATGCAACAATCAAAAGAAAATCTGTCACTGGTCATTATACGCCCTACCATTGTAAGTGGTACTTACAAAGAACCATTTCCAGGTTGGGTTGAAGACCTGAAGTAAGTAATTAAAATGCTGATCTAATTTTCTTAGATGGCATCAAAATTCTTTCTGATTAAATTTTTTTAATTTTGTTTTGTTTACACAGAACCATCAACACCCTTTTTTTTGCCTCTGCTCAAGGAAATTTACCATGCTTAGTCGGAGAAACTAAGACCATTCTGGATGTGGTGAGTTCAGTGAATAGCACGTTAGACAATTGTTTTAAACAAAATTACAAAAATTAAAATTAAAGGATCATGCAGATACCGGTTGATATGCTGGTGAATGCTATGATTGTTGCCATGGTTGCTCATGCAAAACAGCCTTCTGCTGCCAATATTTATCATGTTGGATCATCTTTAAGAAATCCTGTGACACTCGTGAGTATTCTAGATTACGGCTTCGTTTACCACACAAAGAAACCATGGATTAATAAACAAGGAAAGCCCGTTAAGGTTAGCAAGATTATACTCTTCAGCAGCATCGCTAGCTTTCACGGGTACATGCAAATTCGCTACTTGTTGCCACTCAAGGTTTGTTCTAAGCATAAAAATTGGGAAAAAAAAATCCAATCTGAATTAAAGAATCTTGATTGAGAATTTCTTTTGCCATTCATCATATATAATATATGTATATTTAAATTATCTTTTAAGAATATCTTTCATTTAAAAAAGTGTGGATGAAGCTAAAAAAACAAGAAAAATGTAGATTCCGTCAATTTTCTTTTAATTTTTTAGTACACTTTAGTTTTTGTTTTGAATTTTTTTTTTAACTCTACTAGTATGATATATACAGTATATCATACTAGTGTGGGCGCCTTTATTTTTTTTATAAATGCGAACATGTAATTAAACCATGTAGGTTAATATAATTATTTTAATTAACCATTAAATCGCATCAGCTAATAGCGTGTTTGTACAAAAAAAAATGATTATATATATAAACATATACAAATAAACATATGCGGACGTTCATATCTTATAAGTTACAAACTTAAAGACTAAGATCAGTTTTCTTTGTCGGCATAACTAATAATAGTTTAATTTTGTAACTTATATGATATGAATGTCCTGAATTAAATTCTCCTTTAATAGTTAGAAATGGGCCCAATTATCTAGATAGTTTGTATATATTTAAAATTATAAAAATATGTATGTCATTACGGGCATCACAATGGGTAATTAGTCAAGACTCTGAAGAATGAAGTAGCATTTACCTATCATGCATCACATTATATTAATAATAATCTTCGTTCAAATTCAATGTGGTGTCACCTGCAGGGATTACAAATAGCAAATACCGTATTTCACAATTTCTTTAAGGGCGCGTATAATGATCTGCGTAAGAAGGTTAAGTTCGTGATGCTAGTGGTGGAAACTTACAAACCATTCTTTTACTTCAATGGCATGTAAGTTAGCTTTGTTTCGCTGTTTATGGATCTTCTTCTTCTTCTTCTTCTTTTTTATTTTATTTTTTTTAGTACAATGTATCTTCGAATTGAATTTATAATAATGATCTTCCTTTGGGAGAAATTTTACCAATATAACTAACTTTATTCTATTATATTTAATTAAGTACAGCTTTGATGATACAAACACAGAGAAATTGAGAATGACAGCAAGAGGCAGTCGGACTGAGACTGATTTGTTTTACTTCGATCCAGATTCCATTGAATGGAGAGATTATTTCATGAATACCCATATTCCTGGTGTGGAAAACCTACTACAGCAGAAAAGGTCATTTCCGATAACAAAAGCTTTCAGAAGTGGGCATGTTCCCTCCGACAAAACAATTACTGAGAGAGTAATGCCTATGACATTCATTCAAAGCAGTCGCATGGGGAATACACATTTTCCAGTTAGTCATCGAGACAAGACATATTTTCAAAGGCAACTGCTATCTAAAATGACATTGAATGTCCTCAGAAATCAGATAGGCGCAGCACCAATTTGTCGTTGGAAACCAATGTCGGGAATATATGCACCTTAAAGCATATTTATTTATTTTCGGAGAAATGGCGATGTTTAACTCTTTTAAAATTGGTGGAATAGTCACGAAAATCACAAAATAAAATTATAACAATCAAATAAGATTTTTTGTTTCCACCAAATCTATGATAATAAAGGAATTAATGGTGTATTTTGTAACCATCAAATAATAACTTTTGTATCTCCCAAATAAATTTTGTAATATCTTTATCTTAACCAAATAATGAAAAACGTAATTTTACAAAAATAACTTAATGTTTTGAAACTTTTTTTTTCCTACAATAATTTCTTTGGTGGGTTATCCCCAGTTTACTAAGGTAGTTTCTGGGATATTTCCACACTATTTAAGTTGTTTTTTGGGTAGATTGGGATCACCTTTTCCACTGGTGTTATTGTTTTCGTTGATGTCATCTTGTTTGGAAAGTTATATTCCTTGTCGCCGAAATTTTTCAATCTATGTGATGTGTCTAGCTTATTGATACAGATCAATATGGATGATACCTGCTGTTTCAAAGGTTTCACTAGATACTAGCCACTTTCTCGATTTTTCTATTTCAGGACTAAGGAGATTTCGTTTTACTTAAGGTTTTCAAAGTTCTTTGCTATTGGCGAGAAGTCTAGTCTTATGAATTTATTATTTTTCTTTTTTAGGCCTTGAGTTTATTGTAATTTTATGTGCCATCAAATATGTCTCCGGTGTACTTCTTGATAAATTTTAATGTAATTTTCTTTTGGCATTGATATGCTATACTGCATTGGAGCACTAAATAATAGCTTTGGTGCCACTTTATTTTAGAATTTGAATGATTAAACACTCAAAAACACTCTTTTTTCTTATGAACTCTATACAACTTCTCAATTACAACTCTTTTAGAACTAAGAAGCTTTACTACTCTTGTTGCTTAACCAACTAAGAGATGAGATATATATACTAAATACAACTTAATCATAACTATACATTAACCTAATTACAACACAAATCATAAGCACACATCAAATCTAACAACCATTCTCAGTGCCACAAATTCTACTTACCACAATTAACAACGCAAATATTAACTACATCAAGAAGCTTCAATGGGCTAAATCAAAGATCATTTGGATTTCAAAGTTGTAGAAATCAAGTTTATGATCCAACAATCTACTCAACTATGTTAGTGGAAAAGATGAATATTCGTATCCAAATCCAATTTTAAAATTAGAAAGAAAATAGAGCTCTAAAATGTGTTTGGACTCAGACTCGTGCCCTAAAAGGGTATCTAACCAATGGACTCATAGCTGGTTGGCCATATTTAAAGTTTTTTTGTATTGATAATGTTATTTTACAGCCCAGATAAAAAATTATCAACATACAAGGTTATGAAAAAATAAATCAATAGAAAACTTTTAGGAGTACATGAATTAGAAAGTAACGAGTGTTCTATGAAAAAGTTACAAATTAAAAAATAGGGGAAAGACAGTTGCTCCCTAAAATTTGGGGAAATAATTATATAGATCACCAAGTTTTTAATAAAGGACACTAAGATTACTTTTTTAATATAATATCCTTTGAATGCAAATATAGTATAAATAATTTATTCTGTCTAATAAACTAATAACATTAAAATATAAGTTATTATATCTGTTTTGATTATATATATGTATTTATTATAAAGATTATAGATAATGTCTTTGGCTAAATGGATTTTACAATCAAATAAAATACATAAGACATATTAATAATATTAAATTTATTTTATATAATATTCAAATTATTTAGATTTTTATATATTTATTTTTATGTTATGTTTCTATTTATTATAAAATTTTCTTTGATATTAATAAAATATGTCTAATAATTTTTATATTAAAATATTTTTTCAATATTAAAAATTATTTAAAATGTATATATTCTTACAATTAGTTTGATATTTTGAATTTTTTTATTTTTTTAATTAATAGAGAAAAAGTGCAAATAAGTTTAAAGAGGATCTTGGTATCCTTTATTAAAAATTTGAGAATTTGTGTTTTTATTTCTCTAAATTTTAGGGGTGTAACTGTGTTTTTCTCTTTAAAATAATATTTCAAGTTATTCAAATACTATATAAACCAATTGAAAAAGAAAACAATTAATTAAGATGTCCATCGTAAAGTCTCTACACCAGTTCTGCAAAGATATGAGCTTGTTATTTGTGGAAACCAATCTCATGTCTCTTTTCATTTTTCCAATATTTGATTCCAGCATGAAACATAAGGGTCCGGCTACGGTACCACGCGTGGTACCGTGCCACACCCTCTGAAAATATCAGTCAGCCCCCTTTAACTTAGTTTATTTACATTTTTCTTATAAATATTAAATTAATTTCTACTGAATCCATATGAATATTTTAGTTAGCACCCTTATAGTATCTATTATTTACAAATATTTATTTTATATTACACATGTATCAAAATACCCCCTGTCTTTATCACAAAACTCGCGAACCCGACCCGCTTTCCGTTTCCATTTCCGGCCACTTCACCGACTACGGTTGGTACCGATGGGACGCTCGTGCGATGCCGGTCATTTTCGTTCCGACCTTGTGGCAAAAAGAACCGGGTTGACCCGAACCCGCGAACCCGACCCGGATTCCGTTTCCGTTTCCGGCCACTCCACTGGCCAAGGTTGGTACCAATTGGAAGCTCGTGCGATGCTGGTCATCTCCATGCCATCCTTATCGCCGGAAAGTGTTCGGAAAGCCGCGGATCTGAACCGTGAAAAGCCGCGGAATCGCGGCTTCAATTTGCCGTGATTTCGCCGGTTTCCGGTGACCCCACCGCTCAGGATTTGTTCCCTACAATGCCCTCTATCTTTTCCGACCAGCCACAGCCACCGAGTGAGCTGATTTGCCGTTGATCGGCCGTTGAAAGATTCACGGGTTTGGGAGAAATGAACTTAATATTTATGAAGTAAAGTTTAAATAAGAATAAAAAAAGGGGTCTGAGTGATATTTTACACAGAAAAAACAAAAACCAGTTGCACGGTGCCACTGTGGCACTGCAGGCGGATCCGAAACATAATAGCTTTTTTTGTTCCTTATTTACGTGGAGCAAATACACGGAGAATCATATTGAAAGAAAGAGAAGAAAATGTTGAAAAGTCAAGCATGCAATTGACAACTAGGATGTAATTGTTGAGAGACAGCTAGCTTTGCCTACAATCTGGTGAGAAAGTTGGCACTGATTGCCAAATTTGTCAATTTGGCAAATTGAAGCCAAATTGAAAACGAATGTTAGGTGAGCAATGCTCCCTACAAATAGAGAAGCACTTTGCAATTGTTAATATCTTATTTTGTGTTGAGAGCAATTGAAAGTGAAGCGATTTACGAAATTTGAGAAAGCTTCCACTTGAGTGTTCTAGTGAGGATACAATTAGGTGTATTGGGGTTTTAGGTTTTGAAAGCTTTCCCACTTTTGTAAATTCTCATGTGTTAGTAAAATTATCTTACAGTCTTTGCCTGTGGACGTAGGCTTTACGTCGAACCGTGTAAAATTATCGTGTCCTCTTTTCTTTGCATTTGTTTACACCACATTTATATTTCTTCAAAAGTCACAGTCACTGTAATATTGGTATTTGCTCAACCTCGCGCTTCCGCAACAATTGGTATCAGAGCCGAAGGTTCGTGTTTAGGGCATACGGCATTGTTCACGTATACAGAATTGTTCATATATACGGTACTATTTACATATACGGTACTGCTCATTGATATGGTAGAGACAGCCATTTATACTTAGGAGACAGTCTATTGTAAGTAGTGTGTATTTTTGCATGACTAGAAAAATTCTGTCAATAAGGCGATAAGAGCCTAAGGAGTCTTAATTTTTAATGGGACCGTTGTGACTCTTCCATTCCCCTAGGAACTCTACTGGTACATTTATTCACACGAAATAAACATCATAGAGGTTATTTTTCAAGTGCAACTAGTTGTTGAAGACATTGATCATTTGAGTTAAAAAGGATGGCAGATGCATCATCGTCATCTTCATCAGCGAGGACTACTGTGACTAATGCAAAGTTTGAAGTGGAGAAATTTGATGGTACCAATAATTTTGGTATGTGGTAATGTGAGGTGTTGGATGTCTTATGTCAAAAAGAGTTGGACGTTGCTCTTAAAGAAAAGCCTAACATGATGGATGACAATGAGTGAATTAAAGATCAATAGACAGGCATGTGGTACTATTCGCTTATGTCTGGATAAAGATCAGAAATACTCTGTCATGAGAGAGACATCAGCAAAGAAATTGTGAGAGGGACTGAAAGAAAAGTATATGAAAAGAAGCCTTGAAAATAAGCTTTATATGAAGAAGAAACTCTATCAATTCACATATACACCTGGCATATCAATGAATGACCATGTGAACTTATTCAACAAAATATTGGCAGATTTGATAAATTTGGATAAAAAATTTGAAGATAAAGATAAGACACTGTTGTTGTTAAATTCTTTTCCTAATGAATATGATCATCTCACTACCACTTTACTTCATGGGAAGGACAGTGTCACATTTGATGCTGTATACAGTGCATTGTACAACTTTGAGACCGGAAAGAAAGACAAAAAAGATCACAGAGATACAGTTGCAGAAGCATTGACAGCGATAGGTCGTTCACAACGCCATAAATCTAGAAAAAGAAGCAAGTTTAAAGGGAGGCTTGCCAAAGATAAATGTACTTTTTGTTCCGAGAAAGAGTATTGGAAAAAGAATTATCCTAAGTAATAAAAGGGCAAGACTACTTCTGATGTATGTGTAGCAGAGCACAATGGAAAGTCAGACTTTAGTTTGGTTGGAATGACATTGACATATCACTCAGATGAGTGGATTTTGGATTCAGGTTGTACTTATCATATGTGTTCTAACAGAGGCTGATTTTCTAACTTCAAATAGTTGGACGGTGGAATTTTTTTTATGGGCAATGAAAATTCCTTTAAAACCATGAGAATAGGTATAATCCAATTAAAGAATTGTGATGGCTCAATCCAAGTCTTGACGGATGTTCGCTATGTACCAAATTTAAAGAAAAATCTTATCTCATTAGGAGTCTTAGAATCTATAGGACTTATAATCACTTTAAGAGATGGATTGTTGAAGGTAGTAGCTGGTGCACTGACAGTGATGAAAGGCACAAGAATAAATAACTTGTACTATTTCTAAGGAAATACAGTTATTGGATCAGTATCAACAAGTTCTGAAAAAGATGCAGATTCAGAAGCAACCAAGTTATGGCATATATGCATTTAGGACATGCTGGTGAAAAAGCATTGTAGAACTTTGGTGAAGCAAGGCTTATTGAAAAGTGCAAATTCTTACAATTTGAAATTTTGTAAACATTGTGTTATGGCCAAGCAGACAAGGGTAAAGTTTGGTTCAGTAATTCACGATACAAAAAGGATTTTTGACTATGTTCATAGTGATGTGTGGGGACCTACCAAAACAGCTTCTTTGGGAGGTATGCACTATTTTGTTACTTTTGTTGACGATTATTTAAGAAAAATGTAGGTGTATTTGATAAAAAAAAATGAAGTTTTAGACACATTTCTGAAATGGAAAAAGATGATTGAGACTCAAACTGGTCAAAAGGTAAAAAAACTTTGCTCAAACAATGGTGGTGAGTACAATAATGATCCATTTCTACAAGTATGCCAAGATAAAGGCATTGTGCGACATTTCACTGTTAGAAATACACCACAACAGAATGAATGGCAGAACGCATGAACCGAACTATACTGGAGAAAGTTTGATATAATTTGTCCAATGCCGGATTGGGCAAAGAGTTTTGGGCTGAGGCAGTTGTATATGCGTGCCATCTGATCAACTGTTTACCATCAACTGCAATTGAGGGCAAAATACCTATAGAGATGTGGATTGGTAATCCTGCTACTGATTATGATTCTTTACATGTTTTTAGTTCCACTGCTTATTATTATGTAAAGGAATCTAAGTTAGACCTAAGAGTAAAGAAAGTATTGTTTCTGGTGTTCAGTTACAAAGAAAATTATTTTCAGCAAAGATGTGAATTTTAATGAATCAGTCATGTTGAAACAAAAAGATTCTCAAAAGGATGATAAGACCAGTAACACATTGCAACAGGTAGAGTTTGAAAAGGTTAAAGATAATCCAACCAATATTGAGGAGACAAATACTGATTCTCCATCGACTGATGATGAAGAAGAGGTTCTGACCCAGGAACCTTCATAACAACAAAATTCAATTGCATATAAAAGGCCACGTAGAGAGATTCGCATACTTGCTTGCTTTGTTGATATGATGTCCTATACACTTCTAATTATAGATGATGATGTTCCTTCCACTTACAGAGAAGCAGTAAGTAACCCATAAAGTATACAGTGGAAGAGAGTAATGAACGAAAAAATGCAGTCTCTTCACAAAAATGAAACTTGGGAGTTAGTTACACTGCCCAAGTAAAAGAAGGCAATTGAGTGCAAATGAGTATATGTTAAAAAATGAAGGATTTCTTCGTAAAAATAAAATTCGATACAAGGCTAGATTGATAGCAAAGGGTTACGCTTAGAAGGAAATAATAGACTACAGTAAGGTATTTTCTCCAGTTGTGAAATACTCGTCTATTCAAATTTTACTAGCTATGGTTGCGCAATTCGATCTTGAACTAGTTCAGGTTGATGTAAAAAACTGCATTTTTACATGGTGATTTGGAAGAGGAAATCTACATGACTCAGCCAGATGGATTCAAAGTTGTTGGAAAAAAAAATTAGGTTTGCAAATTGACAAAGTCACTTTATAGGTTGAAACAATCTCCGAGGCAGTGGTAAAAGTGATTTGAATAGTTTATGAAAGAGTAAAGGTACACAAGAAATAAATTTGATCATTGTGTATATTTTCGCAAGCTCTAAGAGGGAGCCTTCATATATTTGCTTTTGTATGTTGATGATATGCTAATAGTATCCAAGAGCAAATATGAGATTGAAAAGTTAAAGACTCAACTCAATCAAGAATTTGAGATGAAAGATCTGGGTGAAACTAATAAGATTCTTGGCATGGGGATATGCAGAGATAGAGCTCATGGCAAAGTCAGCTTGTCTCAGAAGTAATATTTGAAAAATGTACAAAAACAGTTTGGAATGATAGAGCAGACAAAACCTGTGAGTATCCTGTTGGCTTCTCATTTCAAACTTTCTGTACAACTATCTCTTTCAATAGATACGGAACAAGAATACATATTACAAGTTCCGTATTCAAATGTTGTAGGTAGCTTGATGTATGCAATGGTGTGTACAAGGCCTGACATTTCACATGCAATTGGTATAGTGAGTAGGTACATGCATAATCCTAGAAAAGGACATTGGCAAGCTGTCAAATGGATTCTACGGTATATTCAAAAGACTGTGGATGTTGGTTTACTGTTTGAGTGAGATGTTACACTTGGTCAAGGTGTGATCGGATACGTCGATTCTGATTATACTAGTGATTTGGACAAACGATGGTCAACCACCGGATATGTATTTACTTTTGTTGAAGGGCCAATCAGTTTGAAGTCTACACTACAGTCTACAGTTGTATTGTCGACAATAGAGGCCGAGTACATGGCAATTACAGAGGCTGTTAAAGAGGTTATTTGGTTACAAGGCTTGATTGAAAACTTGGGATTGATACAGGAGCACATTAATGTGTATCGCGACAATCAAAGTGCTATTTATTTAACAAAGAACCAAGTTTATCATGCACGTACGAGGCATATTGATGTATGATTTCACTTTGTGCGGGAAATTATTGATAAGGGGAAGATTATTCTTCAGAAAATCAAGACTATAGAGAATCACGCAAATATGTTGACCAAGGTGGTAACAGTGATCAAGTTTGAGCATTGTCTAAACTTGATCAATATCCTACAACTTTGAAAGCTGTCGGAGAAAACAGAGACTAGAGGATGGTTTAGCCGGCTTAGATTTACTAAATCTTCGTCGAGGTGGAAAATTGTTGAAAAATCAAGCATATAATTGACAACTAGCATGCAATTGTTGAGAGACAGCTAGCTTTGACTACAATTTGGTGAGAAAGTTGGCATTGATTGCCAAAATTTTCAAATTGGCTTAATTTGGCAAATTGAAGCCAAATTGAAAACGTATGTTAGGTGAGCAATGCTCCCTATAAATATAAAAGCACTTTACAATTGTTGGTATCTCGTTTTGTGCTGAGAGCAATTGCAAGTGAAGGGATTTGTGAAATTTGTGAAAACGTATGTTAGGTGAGCAATGCTCCCTATAAATATAGAAGCACTTTGCAATTGTTGGTATCCCGTTTTATGCTGAGAGCAATTGCAAGTGAAGCGATTTGTGAAATTTGAGAGAGCTTCCACTTGAGTGTTCTAGTGAGGATACAATTGGGTGTATTGAGGTTCTGGGTTTTGAACGTTTTTCCTACTTTTTTCAATTCCATTGTTAGTAACATTATCTTCCAGTCTTTGCCCGTGGACGTAAGCTTTACGCCGAAGCACGTAAAATTGTTAGTATCCTATTTGTGTTGAGAGAAATTGCAAATGAAGCGATTTGTGAAATTTGAGAGAGCTTCCACTTGAGTGTTCTATTGAGGATACAATTGGGTGCATTGGGGTTTTGGGTTTTGAGAGTTTTTCCCACTTTTGTAAATTCCTATTTATTAGTAAAATTATCTTCCAGTCTTCATCCGTTAACATAGGCTTTACACCGAACCACGTAAAATTATCATGTTCTATTTTTTTTGCAATTGTTTGCACCACATTTATATTTCTCCACAAATCACAGTCACTATAATATTGGTAATTGCTTAACCTCGTACTTTCGCAACATAAAAAATATTTAATTATATGTTATGCGGTCCCTTACTTTGTGGTGGAAAATGATATTTTAATTAACGAAAAAATTGAGTTACAAAATTATGAAAGAAAGTATGAAAATGTTAAAACATCGTGACGTTTACATTTAACTTGATATTTTAGTCTTTCTATATCTTTCGTCAAAATTCTGTAAATTATTTTTTTGTCAAAATAGCATTGTAAATTTGTAAACAAATCAGTATTCTGTTTGATCCGTTGACTTTATTAGTATTTTAAAACTAAGATTTTATAAATATTATTGTGTCAAAAAAGCAGACTCTATATGCGCGCGCGTGTCTGAGTCCTTTTTCAGTGCGGGCACCCTCATTTTTTATTTTAATGCAGACATACTTTTAAGCTATATAGTTTAAGAGAGCTAGTTTTTAACGCTATTAAATCGCACGGTTTTGTAGTTCACTAAAAAATAAGTCTATTAAACCCCATGGCTTAAAAGCATGTCTGCATTGAAAACATGAGAGCACCCGCACCTAACAATGATTATATATATTTATGTATTATCATTCTTACGTGTGGACGCCTTATTTTTTTTTTTTTAAGCAAACATGCTCTTAAGCCGTGCAGTTTAAGAGAGTTATTTTTTAATGAACTATAAAGTTGTGTGGTTTAAGAAAGTTAAAATTAACTTTCTTAAACTCCATGACTTGAAAACGTGTTCACATGAAAAAAAAAAATAAGGGTGCCCCACTAAAAAAAGATTATATATGTATATCACACACATAAAAAAAAAGATTATTAATATTAAAATTAATTTGAATTATATATATTTATTATCTTTATTTAAACATTATATTTATATTTATTGTAAAACAATTAAAACGTGGCTCTCAAACCTAGGCTATGCGTGTCCACACATGTAATACAGATTTTTTTTTGGGTAAAATAGATTGTTAACAATAAAATTAGTTTTAACTATTTATATTTATTACATTTATTATTTAATCCTTGGGGTACATTTCCGCAAGTAGGACGTAGGTGTCATTTTCTTTAATTTTACTATATTAAAGCGGAAAAAAGGGCAATCCCGTGTGGGTGTGTATTATGATAGCTCGAGCAGTTTTCGCAGTGGCTTTGCCAATCATTTGGGTATACGCTTTACAGCTCTAGCCTCTTTGATGGGCTTTAAACTATTCTTCATGCTATCGAATTTTTTTTTTTAAAAAAAAAATAGTCTGTTTTTTCTTTGGGTTAAGAGTGACTTGTATCACTCTTCGGCTCAGGGATAAGGAGCTGAAGCTTCTGCTGATATAGAAAGTAAATTTAAATTGCTTTTGTTCTAATAATTAATTTTTATTTAATTATCCTAAAAGCTGTTTCTAAGCCTATATAGTTTTTAAGATACAAAGATTATCACCCCTTAGTTCTTTCTTTACTCTTTTCTTCTCTAAAAAACCAGGATTTATTATTTATGTGTTTAAAGATAGTTTCTCTTTTCTTCCTCTTATAATTACCAAATTAAGACAACTAACGACAGTTTCTTTCTCTCTTTTTTTTTTTTTTTGATACAAAAGGGCTCTAAAAGAGCTAAGGAAAGACAAAACGTGGGTAAGCTACCCCATACAAGTCATGTTGAAGATAAGAAATGATGCCAGGAGGAGGGTTTGGGAACAAATGAAGACCCAAAGGAGAAGATAATGCATGATTTGCTAAGAAGTCCACTGCAAAATTAGCCTCTCTGTAAACGTGATTAATGGTAATGCGCTAGTTGTGACTAATGAGATCTTTAATGGACTTAATCAAATGAGAGAACTCATTAGTTGTGATCATCGGATTGGTGACTAGTTGAAAAATACAGAGGCTGTCAACTTCAACTTGTAACCATCGGATCCCAGTTTGCCAAGCAACATTTAAACCTTGATAGAGGCCCCAAAGCTCAGCTACTGTAATCGAGCACGATCCAATATTCATTCCAAAGCTGACCACCCAAGTCCCATTATGATCTTTAATAAGACCGCTTGCACTTGCTTCCCCTATCTTTTTTACAACACCATCAGTGTTCAATTTACACCAAGGCCAGAATGGAGGAGACCAACATATCCACTTCTCAACCCGTCGATTAGTCACACCCATAGGCGTGGTACTAATCCGGTGAATTTCTGCAGCTTGTATCTTGACATCAGACATCATGTTAGCACAATCCCGAGTCACACCATGAAATAAAAACTGATTACGCCAAAACCAGAGACGCCATATAGCTACCCCAAAGAAAATATTCCAACTAAAA
Organism: Atalantia buxifolia; assembly: GCA_030444775.1. Lineage (NCBI taxonomy): Eukaryota > Viridiplantae > Streptophyta > Magnoliopsida > Sapindales > Rutaceae > Atalantia > Atalantia buxifolia. The sequence goes on from CM059838.1 coordinate 12,501,440, forward strand.
TATGATCCAACCTGGTCCGTGTTCGTCAATTATAGCTCATCTAATCTTTCAAATTCAGGGAGAAGAAATATTGACGTTGATGTAACGGAGGATGGCGTCCAAAATCTCCAAGCTATCATACAGTCCCGTAACACATGCAACGTATTCTCAGCACCACCACCGCAACAATCATAAATGCAATCTAATTAAACATGTCTTCTAGAAATCTCAGCTTTTGTTTTCAATCTGTTATGCAACACCAACCAAAGGAAAACGCAAATACGTTGAGGACCATTCCAGCGCCATACACAGCTCCATATTTGATCATCCTCTCCCTTAATCTCTTTAGAAAGAGCATTATACGCTGATTTTACGGTGAAATTTCCTTTTTTAGATTCAAATAAAAAAATGTTATCTTCTCCATAGCCTTCCATTGGCGGTCAAATTGAAACAATGCGAAGAAGGATATTGTTGGGGAGGAGGTGACTGAAACCCTCTCAGTTCCAATTACCCTGTGCATCAACAAACTCAGCAGCCGTCTTATTAATAATATCAGCAGGAATCAGGGCCAAAGCATGGACAATCAATGGTTGAGCTTTTGCAACCCAGCAGTCACAAAAAACGAACCTTCTTGCCATCTCCAATATTCCACCAAATCCCCATTATTGTATCATTCCATACTTTACCAATGGACTTCCAAAAGTATGAACTATTTCTCATTGGCAAGACTGATGGCAAGTTCTCATGATTCATCCCATACTTTGTAAGTAATACTTTGGTCTAAAGGCTGCTAAGGGATGAAATAAGATTCCACCCCACTTTCATCAACAAAGCTTTATTCATTACTTCCAGATTTTTGAAGCCTAAACCACCACTGTTTTTAGATTGACAGACTTTATCCCACCTCACAAGACTCATCTTCCATTGAGAATTAGCTCCACTCCAAATAAAACTTTTAGAGGCTTGATCAATTTTGGATTTGACACACACGGGAAGGCTTGTAGTTTGCATAGCATAGATGAGCACAGCTTGGATGACGGACTAAGCAAGAGTTATTCTGCCAGCTAGAGACAAATACGACGCATTCCACCCAGAAAGTCGTCTCTCTATAGTATCAACTATGCCTTGGTAAGTATTCTTAGACACCCGAGAATAGAGAAGAGGCATTCCAAGATACCTGCCAAGATCAGCTGTGACAGAGAAACCTAACATCTGACCAATTTTTTTAGTTGCACCTGTGGAAACATTTTTAGAAAAAAAATATATGAGTTTTAGCCTTATTGACCTTTTCTCCAGAGCCAGTACAAAAGACTTCCAGCACTGTATTAAGGACTTTAGCTTGATCACAAGATGCCTCCACAAGCAATAGGAGGTCATCAGTAAAGAAAAGATGAGTAAGAGGGGTTCCATGCCGAGAAAGCCAAATTGGTTTCCATTTTCTAGTATTTACTGCATGACAGATTCCATTGCTGAGTCTCCCAATGCAAAGGACAAAAATATAAGGAGATATAGGATCCCCTTGTCTTATTCCCCTTGAAGGAAAAAAAATCATCCGTAAACTCTCCCTCCCAAAGAACATTCATCCGAGCGGTGGTGATGCACTTTATTATAATATGCAAAAAATCAATGGGAAGTCCTGCTTCAAGGAGAGTGTCTTGAATGAAGTTCAAACTAAGCCTATCATAAGCCTTTTCCAAATCTACTTTAATAACCATCTGTCCCCTAATTCCAGTTTTCCTTCTCATAGAATGTATAATCTCTTGTGCCGCGACAAAATTTTTAATAATATGACGAGTCGGTACAAAACTCGTTTGGTGAGGACCAATGAGTTCTGGTAAGATAGCTTTTAAGCTGTTTGCAATAATCTTTGTAACAGTCTTATAAGCAACTGTGCATAAGCTAATAGGTCGGTACATTCTTAAAGAGGTGGGATGGTCCGTCTTTGGGATAAGAACTACTAAAGTCCTGTTGATATCTAATGGAATTTTTCCACTGTTGAAGATCTCCCTGATAAAACGACAGAAAGAAGGGCCTACAGTGTTCCATTGGGATTGGTAGAAAACGACATGGAGGCCATCGATATCAGGGGCTTTGAGGGGCTTCATGCTGAAAATCGTGTGTTTAATCTCATCACCATCCGCTGGGGCATTCAGTGAGGGTAAATATGTTATGTCAATGGTTGGATAATAAGATGTAAAAGGGTAGTGTGTGAAGGTGGCTTGATCGTTTGTATAGAGATCTAAGAAGAATTGAACAACATGGACTTTAATATCTGCTACATCATACAGCCATTGTCCAGTATCACTCTGAATTGCACGAATCCTATTTCGACGTCTTCGAGTAAGAGTTTTTTTATGAAAAAAAAGCAGTATTCCGATCCCCATGCATAATCTAGTCCTTTCTCGACTTCTGATGCCACAATAATTCTTCCTGAGTAAGAACTTGCTCCAACTCTTCTTTTAATTTTAACTCCAATCGAACCAGGCTCTGTTTAGTGCAAGTCTCAAGAACCCTCTGGGTACCTCCAATACGAGCTAAAAGTTTGCTTTTTTTAAAAAAAAAATTTCCAGAGGAGTCTATATTCCAAAGAGAAACATTGGTAGTAAATCGTTGAACCGCCTCAAGATAGGAATCATCAGTCCCCCAGCTAGAATTCACCAAACTCCTGAAGTCTTTATCAGTAAGCCACGCAGCTAAAAATCGGAAAGGTTTATTCCCTGGACATTGTTCCTTATCCTTCTCAAAACGCACCAGGACAGGTCTGTGATCAGACTCAATTTTTGGGAGGTGAAGGACAATATTGTTAGTGAACCTGGCCATCCAATCTTCATTGCAGACTGCCCTATCAAAGCGTTTAGCTAGAGTGCCCTTTGACCAAGTGAACGTAGGCCCTTCAAATTGGAGGTCGTATAATCAGTTACAGTGCAGCCAAGTTTTGAACAACCCACAAACACCACTTCTATGTGAAGAGCCCTCTCTTTTTTCTGAAGCATATATAATAGAATTAAAATCCCCCCCCCCACAAGCCATGGCCCTTGAACTGTAGTAGCAAGCCTGTCTAAGTGACTCTAGAGATCCTTTTGCATGGATTATGTTATGTAAACTGAGCTATATCAAAACTCTCTAAACAAGAATGATTAACCCACGAACTCAGAATCAACAATTACAAGAAAGAATAAAAGACAAGGAAAAAAAAAAGAAAAAAACAAAGGAATCAAGTACTGTTGCACACAAAGAAATCAACGTGGTTCAGTCCCACAAAGGAACCTTCATCCACGGCTGAAAATGCCAGCTAGGGCAGAAGCTTTATTGATCAAGAATGGCTGATTTACAGAGAAGAGAACTCAAAATACAGATTAAAACATTCTTGTGTTTTTTTATCTGTATTGCTAGAGCTATTAAGAACTACTTCATGCTTCATCAATCAGCATATATAATTCCTTCTACACGTGTCCCCCAATAATAAAAACAAGATGTTAACACTAACTGTTTTTCTCACACAGGCCCCACACATGCTAACTTACCAGCCACCTCAGCAACCTTATAACAGAATATAACTAATTCCAACTTCACAAATCTCAACCTTAGTTCTATTCTGTTCATGCTTCCCTCTACATTGAATCAATAACAATAAGCTTGGATCACAAGCTAACACTTCCAATCAAGTTCAGCAGGTTTCTGAACTTGACTAATGGCAACGGTTTGGTTAACATATCAGTTGGATTGTCCTCAGAAGGTACCTTGACCACATTCACCACTCCTTTACCAATTTCATCCCTTATGAAGTGCATTCTAACATTAATATGCTTGGTCCTTTCGTGATACTTTGGGTTTTGACTTAATTGAATGGCACTAGAACTATCACAGTTAACTGTAACTACTTATTGTTTAAACCCCAATTCTAAGACCAAACCCCTCAGTTAGATCGCCTCCTTAACAGCTTCAGTGAGTGCAATGTACTCAGGTTCTATCGTTGAGAGGGCTACTACTGATTGAAGGGAGGATTTCCAACTTATTGCACCTCCACACATGGTAAACACGAACCCTGTAATAGATCTTTTTCTATCCATATCTGCTGCATAGTCAAAATCTACAAACGCAACTACTTTAGGTGATGTTCCATCTATTTTTCCAAACATAATGGCAGTAACAACAGTCCCTCTAAAATACCTCAACACCCATTTTACTGCACTCTAATGATGCTTACCTGGATTTCCTATAAACCTACTAATAACACCAACTCTATGTGCTCAGTCAGGTCTAGTGCAGACCATGACATACATGATGCTGCCAACAACACTAGAATAGGGAATCTTTTTCATATAATTAATGTCATCATCTGTTGTAGGTTTCAGTGACTTAGATAATTTAAAGTGTGCTGACAGAGGTGTTGTAACAGGTTTTGAATCTTCCATATTAAACCTGGTTAGCATCTTCTTCACATAGTCAGCTTGAGAAATGTATAGAGTCTTTGAGTGTCTATCCTTTATAATCTGCATACCTAGGATTTTTGTAACTACACCTAAATCCTTCATTTCAAGTTCAGTGCTGAGTTCCACCTTGAGCTTCTCTATTTCTTCCTTTTGTTTACATGCAATAAACATGTCATCAACATAAAGCAGTAAGTAAATGCCACTACTACTAGATAGGAATTTGTAATACACACAACTGTCAAATTGGCTCCTGCAATATCCATGGCTTATCATGAATTCATCAAACTTCACATACCACGGCCTAGGGGATTGCTTGAGGCCATATAAGCTCTTCTTGAGCAAGCACAACCTTGTCTGCTAATCCTTTCTCAATGAACCCTTCTGGCTGTGCCATGAAGATTTCTTCATCAAGACTACCATGTAAGAAATAAGTTTTAACATCCATCTGCTCCAGTTCCAGGTCATAATATGCAGAGAGAGCCAACAACAGTCTTATAGAGCATATTTAATTACAGATGAGAACACTTTATTGAAGTCAACTCATTCTCTTTGTGTAAATCCCTTTGCCACAAGTCTAGCCTTATGCCTAGGTGGTTCTTTCTCAGAAGCTCCAGCCTTCAATTTGTAAATCCACTTACTGCCAACAAGTTTCTTATTATGAGGTTTTTCAACTAAGATCCAGGTGTTATTCTTCTTTAGTGAGGTTATTTCATCATGTATTGCAGTATACCACTTCATTTTATCACCGCAACCCGTTGCTTCTCTAAAGCTCAGGGGCTCTTCACCATTTACTTCATCAGCAATAGTTAGTGCATAGGAAATAAAGTCAACTATGCTATATTTTCTTGGCATTTTGATAGCTCTTCTCTCTATCCCTTGCAAGTTGGTAAGTTTTTAATTCTGAAGGTTTCTTCCTTCTTTTAGATTGTTCTGATGATTCTTCAGTAGTCTTATAACTATCAGAGTGCTCCACCTTCTATCCAGCACTTTCTACTTTCTCTGATTTTGTAGCCTCAATCTTAGTTTCTACCTTTGACTAAAGCATTAACTCTTCATCAAATATAACATCCCTGCTGATAAGTATTCTAGAGGGTTTGCTATCGAGAGTCCATAACTTGTATCCTTTAATGCCCTTTGGATATCCTAAAAAATATCCTTTGATTGCCCTTGGTTCAAGCTTGCTTTGTTTTACATGGGCATATGCTGGGCACCCAAAAATTCTCAAGTTACTCAAGTCTGGTGGCTTTCTTGACCAGAACTCTTATGGTGTCTTTAAGCCTAGGACTGAGGATGGACTTCTGTTGATCAAATAGGCAGTTATTACTACTACTTCAGCCCAAAAACTCTTGGATAAGTTTGCATTTAGCAGCATACATTTGACCCTTTCAATTAAAGTCCTGTTCATTCTCTTAGCAAACCTATTTTGCTGTGGAGTGTATGTGACAGTTCTATGCCTAGCAATGCCTTTTGTCTTGCAGAATTCTTCAAATTCTCTATTGCAGTACTCTAGCCCGTTATCAGTTCTTAGTCTCTTTATTTTCTTGTTAGTTTGGTTCTCCATTAGAGTTGTCAACTCCTTAAACCTTTCAAATGCCTTATTTTTGTGTTTTAACACATAAACCTATACCTTCCTTGAGAAATTATCTATAAAGGTAACAAAGTACCTAGCTCCACCTACAGATGGAGCTTGTGAAGGCCCCCATAGATCCGAGTGGACATAGTCTAAGGTCTGCTTGGTTTCTTGTTTCCCCATACTGAATTTCTGCCTTGTTGCCTTCCTAAATACACATTTTTCACAAAACTTCAAAGAGGAAATTTTATCATTACCAAACAAGCCTTGATTGTTTAACTCTTTGAGATACCTCTCACTGATATAAGTCAGCCTCATGTGCCAGAGCGTAGTTTTATCTCTGATCACATTTGCTGTGACTCCAACCATAAGTGAGGATCCAACAAGAATGTACAGCCCATTTTTTCTAACCTTTATCCTTAAAGGCAACGACAGCCTTCCCGTTTGACTTCTTTTGAAGTTCCTCAAGCTTCTTTTTCTCAAAACAATACTTGACGTAGTGGCTCTTCTTTTGGCAGAAATAACATTTTCTCTTCTTCTTCTTTTTCTCTATTTTATTGTTTTTCTTATCTGGCTTTCTTTTGGCAACTAAACTTTCTGCATTGCTTTGATCTTTCCTTTATGCTCTTTTCTTTAAATCCTTGGATTTTAGAGCATTTTTTACATCTTTCAACATGATAGATTGTCTTCTATAGAGGAGAGTGTCTACAAAGTGTTCATAAGATTTTGGAAGGGAACTAAGTAAGATAAGTACCCTGTCTTCATCTTCAAGAATTATATTGACAATCTCAAAATTAAGAATGAGTTTATTAAACTCATCCACATGGTCTTTGATTGATACTCTATCTTTCATTGAGAATGTGTAAAATCTCCTTTTCACATACAGCCTTTTTGCTAAAGATTTTTTCAGATATAATTCTTCAACCTTAGCCCATAGACCAGATGCAGATCTTTCTTTTTCCACCTCTCTCAACACTTCATCAGAAAGATGCAAGATAATCATGCTATGGGCCTTGTTGTTAATGGCTCTTTGGTCACTACCAAGACTTGAAGAACCTTCCCCTTTTTCTTCCTTGGACATAGGATCTTCTTCATCATCAAGAGCACTTTCAAGCCCTTGCTAAATCAGAATTGCACTCATTTTAAACTCCAAAATAGAAGTCGTTTTCTCCATTGAATTTTTCAAGATCAAACCTGGTGCTTGCCATTTTAAAATTCGATCTTAGCCAACACTAAGCTCTAATACTAGTTTGTTATATAAAGTGAGCTATATCAAAACTCTCTAAACAAGAATGATTAACCTACGGACTCAGAATCAACAATTACAAGAAAGAATAAAAGACAAGGAAAAAAAAGAAAAAAACAGAGGAATCAAGAACTGTTGCACACAAAGACATTAAAGTGGTTTAATCCTACAAAGGAACCTACATTCATGGCTGAAAATGCCAGCTAGGGCAGAAGCTTTATTGATCAAGAATGGCTGATTTACAGAGAATAGAACTAAAAATACAGATTAAAACCTTCTTGTGTTTTTCTATGTGTATTACTACAGCTATTAAGAACTGCTTCATGCTTCACCAATCAGCATATATAATTCCTTCTGCATATGTGTCCCCCAATAATAGAAACAAGCTGTTAATACTAACTGTTTTTCTCACATAGGCCCCACACATGTTAACTCACCAGCCACCTCAGCAACCTTATAACAGAATATAACTAATTCCAACTTCACATATTAGGACTAGTATAAATAACAATAACCTACAAAAAGAGCACATTATTTTTAGATATAGTAAAATGAATAAATTGTGTATGATTTGAAATAATTTCCATATCATAGCTATCCTGCCATAGCAACCAAATACCGTCAGAAAAACCAATGGCTTCAACTCTATGTGACTTGTTAAAACTACTCCTTCTGATAAAATCATCAGCCTTTATGCCATTAATTCTAGGTTTGACAATAGTACCATCAATGGTTTACAAGTTTTCATAAGAGTCCGAAAATTCCGATGAAAGTTTGGAGAAGTAGCTCCTTGGACATTCCAAAACATAATTGAATCACATATTTAAATCAGAAAAAATGAGGGAAATTGACCTTAAGCAAACGACTTAGCAGCCTTCTAGACCACTGTCATAACATTCTCTTCATCCAGCGACACATCGCCCTCCGACGAGACTAATTTAGAGTCTCTGTCACCGATATAATCACTGTCATCATCATCATCTTCATCCTCCAACTTTTTTGTAACAACATTAGTCACTTTATCAAGAGGGTGGCCCTCAAGATTTGTAAAGTGGCCATGAGATTCCAGAGAGTTATGACCCGTAAGGGGGTCAAGGCCAAGGGAGGTACCTCGAGTATGGTTAGGTGGAGTATCAGTGGCAAAGGACACAGCTGAGTGAAACAAAAGATTTAAGCTAGTTGTAATAGTAGCTGGGTTTGAGTGGCAAAGTTGGTTTGCATGTTGGGTACGTAGTTTACATTGAGATTGCATGGGAGTGGGCCTATTAGAGTCAGGTATGTGGCTAGGAGTGGCGTTATTGGTGGCCATGGCAGCTTGGTTTCCTTGGTCATTTAATTGGCTGTGGGCCTGCTTTTTCTTACGGTGGTTAGGTGTTTTTGGACGTTTAGAATAAACAAAGTTATAAGGGGCGGCTGGCACGTGAGTGTTCAAGGTTGAGGGTGTAGCTCCCTTAGGGTCTTTCTCTTGTATTATATTAATCTTTTTAGCCAATATACCATATCTAGATTCTTTACCAAAACTATTCCAGTTACCTTGCCCATTATCCTGGAAATTAGCACTTTCCTCGACTCCACGATTCTTGCCTTTTCTAGTCACAACCATCCATGGGCCAAACTTCAGATTGTTTCCACTAGTGCTTCCGATGCCAACCGCCGCATTGCCTTTTGAGTTTGCATCAGTGACAAGATCAGCTTCAAAGCTGTGACTATCATCATCTAAGGAGTGCTCCGGGCAAAGCTCACGGAAGTGACCATATTTTCCACACCGAAAGCATATGTGGGGAAGGTTTTCATACTCTACCTTCTGAATTTTCCCATCCAAGAAGAATTGGGACACAAAAGGTTTGTCAAGCGCCACTTCCACCGCAATTCTTGCAAAATTTCCCCTTGTAGCCGATTCAGTGTTGTAGTCAATTCTAACCACCGACCCAATTATTTGCCCCAACATACGTAGGATCCTTTTATGATAGTAATGAAGTGTCATACCAGGAAGACAGATCCACACAATGACCGAGTCTATCTCCTCCTTAGAGTAGTCAAAAGATGGAGACCATCATTGCACCACCAAATAATGCCCCAAAACTGTCCATGGTCCCTATGTCAAAACATAATCAACATCACTTGCTAATTTAAAACGCACAAGGAAGTAGTTATTCTCTAGATCAATAACCAAAAATCAATGGGTCATGCTCCACAGGGTTTCCAATCTATTACAAAGGGCTCTGTACCCAATGGAGCGTCCCAATAATTTCACAATAACTGCATGCTGCCCTGGTCTGATCAAATGAGCATTGATTTTCTCGAAAAAAGAAATAGAGGGAATATTGTCTGTGCTTGCGAGGACAATATCAGCAGGTTCAAAAGCCAAATCCTCCTCTTGTCCAAGGAATTCCTCCTCTAGACTCCTCTGTGATTCCATTGGTTTATCCCGAAAGAATAATGGTTCAGGATTATCACCATCATCCCCTTGAGCCCTAAATTTGGCTTTTTTGGTCGAGCGATCATCCAGTAGCGGCGGGGGAGAATTCTTTTTCTCTTATATTTCTATGAACTGTTAAAGAATTTATCACCATGACCAATCCATTAATTAATAAACTACATTTGCAAGCTCATATTAGATCTAAAATTAAATGGCTTTAAAATTTTAAAGATTAATGAACTAATTAATGGGTTCAATCAACATCATAGGATATATGATGAGATATTTAGATAACCTTAACTTATGACTAAGTATCACTATCAATATATAAACTAGTAAACCAGTAAAGTTGCAAGAAAGCCATTATCAGTGGTCAAACCAAGATTTTAAATTACAGTTGCCAATATATATTGTAAGTTAGCACTTCAAGTAAATTAGGGGTTGCTTTGAAAAATTTATTTGGGGTCATCTCGAAAATTTTTTTATTTTTACCACATCTTTTAAAAGCTTTAAAAAGCTTAAGGGTTGCCATAGTTCGGCCTCCCGCTATTGTGGAACTTAGACAATATCATGTGTTGAATGAAGTTTAGAATTTTGATAATTAAAAAAAAAAAAAACTGCTGCGATGCTATATGCAGGGCCGGCTTTAGAGTTTGGGGGGTTTTAGACGAAAATTTTTTATGAGGTCTTTATTTATTTTACAATTTTAATACTCAAAGACATATAAAAAGATTGAAATTATTCTATCTTTAATTCTTGAATTTTAACTATAATAAAAAAATTAAAAATTTTAAAAATAAAACCTAAAAAATAGTCAAGAAGATAGATTTTTTATTCCATTAAAACCGTTAAAAAACAAACAAATAAATAAAAACAATATTATTTTCAAATAGAATATTTAGGATGATAGAATATAAAAATAGACTTTATATTTTAAGAAACTAACTATTTTAAATGAACCAATAAATATAATAATTTTCTTTGTAGAGAAGAGAACAAGAAATTTTTTTCATTTACTAATTCTTTAGATTATAAGGTTTTTAATAGAAATTAAAAGAAATATTAAAAGTCAAAAATTCTAACGTTGAATAATTGAAAAGGAATGAACTAATGGATATTAACAAACAACAAATCTTCTCCTAGTTGACATCTTCAATTTTAAATAACAAATAGAATCAAACAAACAAATAAATTAACAAACAACAAATCTTCTCCTATAAAGTACTAATATTATATATGAAAACAAACAAACAAACAAAAGCATAAACAAATAATAAAAAACACAAATACTTGAAAAGTGAAAACGAAATAATTAGTATGAGTACACCTGGAAAAAAAGATAATGACAAATAGGTAATGGGTTTTCTTTCTCAAGTACAAAGAATGCCAAATTTGATAAATTGAAGCAAATGAAATGCCGAATTCAATCAATGGGAGCAAATAATTAGAATCCAATAATTTCGAATTTAATCACTGGAGGGAGATGAGATGATTAGATGAAGCTTGAATTATGGAATTGAGAATAAATATTCTAGACTTTCTTGCTGAGGAAGAGATAATTGAAAAGGCAAAGGATTTGGGCGTTGCTTTTAAGGTGTTTAATTGTAAAAGGGATATTGAAAGTTTTATTGGAAAGATAATTGAAATATTTAATTACATTTGTATTAAATAATTAGTTACTGTTTGGGAAGTCAAAGATAATTGTATTAAATAATTAGTTGTAAAAATTGACCTTCTTAATTTTATTAAAAATATAATTATATTAATTAATTGTGAAAATTGAGCCCTCTTATTTTTGAGCTCTAGGCGGGTGCCTATTTGGCCTAATGTTGGAGCCGGCACTGGCTATATGACTTAGTCCCTCCTATATTAAGTTCTTGGCCCCGCCACTGTCAATCACCTCGGCAGATTGATTCAAGTTGGATCTCATGTCGTGGTAAGATGGCTTCGGTGAAGTTTATTTTCTGACATGTTTTTTTGTGAGAGAAACATAGTGGCAGATAAATTAGCCAATTAGGTGTCCTAGGTTTCCCTTCAGTTTAGTGGTTTGAGTATTCCTCTGCTAAGACATATAATCTCCTTCTTCAAAATCAAATGGAATTTTCCTATTATCAATTTCGCTAGTATCTTATTTTTTCCGATTGATTTTCTTCTTTTCTAATTATCTGTGGGTTAAGGTTGTTGTGTCCCCTTGCTTGTATTGATTTGTTTTTGCTAATTTATTTGCCTCGCATTGCCAAGGTTTTTATTAAAAAAGAGGTCTTTTAAGTTCGATCAAAAGGTGCATTGAATCCTTTTCGGATCACCCCTACTGACAGTACGTGCAGATGTGCTAAAGATTATTCTGTAACCTTTTTTTTTTAAAACATAAAATATTGACATTTATTTTTAATTTTTTTCTCTTCTTTTTTTTTTTTTTAGACTTTGAATATTTTATAAGTTACGAAATAATAGTAGTGCACTCAGTCTTAAGTCCCACCAAACGTGAAGAAGATTTATCTTCTCGTAAGAACTGCTGATGCTGAGTCAGCCACACAACGTTTTCATAATGAGGTATGTTAATTTAAATATATAACATATGTGAAGCTGCATTTTTTTAATAATTAAATATTAATAGATAATGCATTAATTATTTAGTATTCTAATTTATTCGACATACTTCAGTTTATGTACGTCTAAAAAACTGTATATAAAGCTTAGTCTTTCTTGTCCATTTTAAGCAATATTTTTTTCTTTTAAGTGATCAAAGATAGCAAGCGACGCTTATGAGTAAAGTTCAAACTAAAAGACTTCTTCTTACTTAAGATATTTTACTAACTAAAGTAGCTGGTACCCTTAATCTTAAAAAATATTACTTTAGACTTGCATGCAGTTAATTAATCCTTTTTTTTTTTGTTTAAACCACCCGATTTCCGACAACCGTATTGGGTCCCGATTAATCCGGATTCGGGGTGTAGTCACAGTTAAGACTTCTTATCTTTCCCAAAGGGTGTGTTTAGTAAGAATCGAACCCAAGAACTCTTTCCACTTACCTAGCCTGCGTCGCCAACTGAGGCACAACCATTTGGTGTGTTAATTAATCTTTTTTTCATACTATTCCATCAGCTACAGAAAAAAAGTAATGACGTTCAAATTAATTACATGCATATAAAGAAATGCATGCTTATAATTGGTAGTTAAAGTGCAAATAAAAACAAAAACATAATTTCTTCTCAAAAAAAAAACCTTAATTTTTTTTAATATCAATAAAGAAGTAAATCTTGACCAAATTAAGATGAATTAAATTTATCATAATTTTTCTTCAAACCCCAGTTAAGTTCTTTTTAGAAGATAATTTCAGCTCATTAGTTTTGCTACTTTATTTGTAGCTTTTCGCAAAAGACTTTTTTAGAGTTTTAAAGCAAAAATGGGGTATACATTTAAATTCATTTATCTCAGAAGGGCTTACTTCTATCCCTGGTGATATCTCTAGTGAAGACTTAGGACTGAAAGACTCTAATTCAAAAGAAGAGTTGTGGAATGAGTTAGACATCATCGTCAATTCAGCAGCCGCAACCAAGTTTGACGAAAGGTATATATTCAAATTACTCTTTTGCAGATATGATGTTGCATTCGATATCAATACCTTCGGAGCTATACATGTTGTGAACTTCGCAAAGAAATGTGTCAAGCTAGAGGTCCTTGTTCACGTATCTACTTGTTCGTATAGCTAACATTTGCGGCTTTTATCATGTATAAACTTTCACGGAAAAACTCATTCTGATCACAAAACAAACGCTTTCGTTTTTTTCCCCCCTTGTTCAGCTTATGTCTCCGGGTTAAGGACGGGGCTCATATCGGAGAACTTGCCTGATGGCGCATCTTAATTAGATGTTGACGTGGAGATGAAGGTGATAGCGCAGAAGCTGCATGAACTGAAAACCGAGGGAGCTTCACAAAATGAAATTACACTTTCCATGAAAGCTTTGGGCATCGAAAGGTTTGTGTGTGAATTATTTTAGCACTCCAACACATGACGGTCTTTTCCCGTATCAGAAAAATCGTTGTCTATAAATTAAAGGTTATTTAAGAGAATAAAATTATAAAGGGGAGTGCTAAAAGGTCCCCTCGAAGTTATATTTTTAAATAATTTGACACTTCTAGATTTCATTCTCCTTACTCCTAATCCGGATTCATGACAAAAATGAAGATCCATTCCTAGCCCAAAGTCCTTTTTATTTTTAGAACTTTCTAATTCAAAAAGTTTTTACTTGTCACTTGCGGAGGGAACCAGAACTTTGGTTCTTATGGTATTTAATACTAAAATTAATAGGTAACAAACAACTGAACCAACTCCAAGTACTTGTCTTCTTCTAAGTTTCAAATGTCAATACTAAATTCGTTTTATTTAACATAATCATAATCATATGTTTTTCAGAGCAACGATGCACGGATGGCCAAACACGTATGTATTCAAATTCACCAAGACGATGGGAGAGATGCCCATGCAACAATCAAAAGAAAATCTGTCATTGATCACTATACGCCCTGCCATCTTAGGTGGCACTTACAAAGAGCCATTTCCCGGTTGGGTTGAATATCCCAGGTAAGTCATAAAAATCTGCTGTAATTTTCTTAGATGAAGAAGAAAAATTAGCTTATCAGTCTAAATAGATAAAATTTTAGTTTTTTGCTTAATCGGTGGACAATCGGTCATAATTTTTTTGGTCATAATTTTTTTTTTCATCTTTAATATATTTTTGAATTTCTTATCAAAAAGTTTCTTACTAGTCAAATCAATATATATCATTTACCCTTATAATGTGTTTACTTATTGGGAATGAGAATGGGAATTAAGGAATGTGAATGAATGATATCTTTATTTGTTTAAATAAGAGGTTGAATGAGAATCAAAGTGGTGGGCCTCATCTAAAATTAGGAATCATTACTGGAGTTCTCATTCTCATAGGGGAGGTAGGAAATGGGATTCCCATTCTCTAAAGTCACCATATTACCCCTACTTAAATCTTAAAATTCCCATTTTATTCTTTCTCCTCCTCCTCCTCCTGATTATTATTATTATTATTATTATTATTATTATTATTATTATTATTATTATTATTATTATTATTATTATTATTATTATTATTATTATTATTATTATTATTTGTTATGAATTTATTAAAATAAATGTGAATGTTCATAACATATATCTTTTAGTCTCCTAACTATCTCTCATTAGCAACCTTTAACTTTCCTATAACTCCCACTATCTCACAAAGAATTATGAGCAATAATTTTTTATTAATTTCATGGAGTGATTATATAACTATAAAAGGAGAGCTCATCTCTTTGTTTTGTACACATAATTGGAATGAATAAAATCACTCTATAATATATTTTCTCTTTTCATTCTTTATCTTGTGTTGCTTCTTTATTTGTGTTACTGGCTAATAGCTTTTCTAACACGTTATCAGCACGAGTCTTAAGCCACTAAGAAGTAATATCATAATATCTCTCCTTTGATCTTACTTGAGAAGGTATGAATTAAACTATCTTCATTTGTCTAAATCATATACATATGTTGCTTACATATTTCTATAATTTAAGAATAATGGATCTATGAAGTCGTTCCTTACTTCGTTTATTAATGATTACATATATTTTATTAGAATTGAATTGCAACATTTATCTAATATTCTATTCATTGGTATAGTTATTGTTTAATCGTTCTTTTTATAATATTCAATTGCTATTATATATTTTCCATTCTTGAAATTTAAAAAATTCATCCTGAAGTGCGAATACTATAATATATAATGAAAGAAAACTAAGAATGCATCCTTGAAGGATTGTACTACACATAATGAAGATTTTTTTTTGTCAAAATATGTTCCTGAAGAACTATTCCAAAATTATGATGTTATTCTCCAATATTTTGTTCATAAATGATTCACTATATAAGTGTATATTTTATATGTCCCCGAAGGACTATACAAATATTATAAGTTCATGTATATGTCATGTAATACTATATATGAATTTTCTTCTCCATATCTCCCTGAAAGAGTTACAAAATGAATATATATAAACAACGCATAATTTTTTCTTTAAAAAAAATTTAAGGAAAAATATGACAATCAAAAGTGTTTTCAACTTCTTAGACTTTTAGTGATAGATTTTGGCATGCTTATTTTATATTAGATAATTTTCAACAATAGTTTGATATGATAAAATATAGGAATGAGTTGTAAGTGGCATATATATGTACTTGAACTTTTAAATAGATCCCTATATTTTTATTGAATTCTTAATGAACATTTTTTATTATTGTCTTGAATTACTAAAGTCTAATTAATATTCACATGTTTAATACCATGAATAGTACTAAAATATTTTTGTGGAAGAAATCAATCCCTGAAGGATTTTAAAAGATTATGATTTTCTTTTATGATCATCTCCCTAAAGGAGCTAAATATTCATATATAAGCTTGACTATAATTTCAAAAGCTCAATTAATTCTCTCATCTGAAATTATGTGGAGAAAAAATTTGAAAGAAAGAAGACATGATTTAGTACCGCACATATGCTCTTGTAGTAGCAAATCAAGAGTGCCAATATAAATTAATGTATGTTTTCTTTCATTAAAAGAAAAAATATGAATTTTTGATTAAAAAGAAAATCATGACTATATATCCTATTATAGAAATCAACATGTGAATATTATACCACCAGAAGTGGTTTGAAATTGAATCAATATCGATGATGGACCAGAAGTTCAAATACAAAATCTTTACAAATTTAGTTTAATAAATTTGCTATGCAAGCTTAATAATTTTGTGAAAGTTCTCCTACAATTAAGGGGGGCAAAGTGATTTACCGTTGGTGAATAATGAAGATGTATGTTTGGTGGATAATACAACAATGCACACAATTCTACGAAATAAAAAATATTTTCACAATTTAATATTAGCTAAGGCTAATGTTAATATGACACCTGGTTCTGCTAATCTAATTGAAGGCTCCAGAAGAGCTATTATTATGTTACCAAATAGTACAAAATTACAAATCAGTGATGATTTATACTCCAGCAAATTCAATAGAAATCTGCTTAGCTTTAAAGATATTTGTCAAAACAGATGCCATATTGAAATATCTAGTGAAGGTAATAGTGAATTTCTTTGCATTACTTCAATTATTTCATGTCAAAAACATGTATTGGAAAAACTACCTTCTCTTTCTTTTGGGTTGTATGATATAATTATATAAATAATAGAAATAAACTTTACAATCAATAGGAAGTTCTCTTATCCAAAGATTTTTAAACTTTGGCATGATCAACTTGGGCATCCTGGATCAATCATGATGCGTCATATTATAAAAAATTCACATGAATGTCAATTAAAGAACCAGAAGATTCTTTTGCCAATTGACAGTCCATGTGCTGTTTATTCTCAAAGCAAATTAATAATTCAGCCATCTCCAATGAAAGTAAGTCTTGAATCTTCTAAATTTTTAAAAAGAATCCAAGGGAATATATGTGGCCCTATACATCCAAGTTGTGGACCGTTGCGTTATTTCTTGGTCTTCATAGACGCATCAACTAAATGGTCACATGTCTCTCTACTTTCTAGTCGTGGTGTAGCATTTACTAGATTTCTTGCTCAAATCATTAGATTAAAAGCACAATTTCTTAATTTTCGTATTGAAAAAAATAGACTTGATAACGCTGGTGAATTCACATCTAAATCTTTTAATGATTATTACATGTCTATTGGAATTGACGTTGAGCATTTTGTTGCACACACTCATACACAAAATGGTTTAGCTGAATCTTTGATTAAACTTTTACAATTAATTGTAAGACCATTAATTCTTAGATTAAATTTTCTTTTTTTCATGTTGGAGACATGCAATACCACATGCTACATCATTAATTCGCATTCGATCAAGTTCTCATTATACATATTCACCTTCACAAGTTGTTTTTGGCCAACAACCAGATATTTCTCATTTGAAAATTTTTAGATGTGCTATTTATGTCCCAGTTGCTTCCCCATAAAGAAATAAAATTGGTTTGCAACGAAGATTTGGAATTTATGTTGGTTTCGATTCTCTATCAATAATTAGGCATTTTGAACCTTTAATTAAAGATCGTTTTATTGCACAATTTGCAAATTACCATTTTGATGAACAAATTTGCCCGTTGCTAGGGGGAAAAAAGACAAAAGTAAATGAACGACGTGAAATTACATGGCATGCATCATCATCTTGATACTCGTACAAATCAAAGTGAACTTAAAGTTCAAAGGATCATTCATTTACAAAATATTAAAAATTAAATTCCTAATGCATTTACTGATTCAAGAAAAATAACAGAATCACATATTCCAACTAAAAAAGTCCTAGCACGTGTTGAGATCTCTGAAGGACAACACGACAAAACTAATGAAAGTAAAGCACATTTGAAATGTAGAAGACCAATTGGCTTAAAAGACAAAATTCCCCGAAAGAGAAAAACACAAAAAAGTTGCAAAATGAAATTAGCACTTCTGAAGAGTCATTACCTACTAATCAAATAATAGAGATTGATCAATCAAATATTATTCGTCTCATTGACCCAGAATAAGAAAATTTTCCAACAGTTGAGAAAGTATTAACTTCTCCTGAAGAGAAACAAAATGATGAAATTATTATTGGTTTTGTTGGTATAGAAAAACTTGGGATCGAAATAAAATAATTATTTATGATATTTTTTCATTTATTCTGGCTCTTAATATTACAAATGATTATGAGGATCCTAACCTAAAAATTATGGAAGAATGTCGACATAAAAATAATTGGCCAAAGTGGAAGATGCTATTCAAACATAGCTAAATTCACTTGCAAAGCGTTCAGTATTCGGACCAGCAGTCCTGACACCTGAAGATGTCAAACCTATTGGTTATAAGTGAGTATTCATTAAAAAACGCAATAAGAGAAATGAAATTGTGAGATATAAAGCAAGGGTAGTTGCACAAGGTTTTTCTCAAAGACCTGGCATTGATTATGAGGAGACATATTCTCCTGTTATGGATGCAATTATATTTCAATTTTTAGTTAGTCTCATATCCTCTGAAGGGCTTGATGTGCATCTTATGGATGTTATGATTGCATATCTATATGGTTCTATTGATACAGATATTTATATAAAAATTCCCAAAGGATTCAAAATGGTAAAAGCAAACAAATTAAAACCTCGTAGTTTATATTCTTTGAAACTGCAACAATCCTTGTATGAATTAAAACAATCTGGGTGTATGTGGTACAATCGCCTAAGCAACTATTTATTGAAAGAAGGATATGTAAATAATCCAATTTTTCTTTGTATTTTTATTAAAGAAATATGAAATTGGATTAGCAATAGTTGCAGTATATGTTGATGATTTAAATCTTATTGGAATTCCTAAAGAGCTTTCAAAAACAAATTCTTGTTTGAAAAATGAGTTTGAAATGAAAGATCTTGAAAAAACAAAATCTATCTTTGCTTACAAATTGAGTATTTGCCAACTAGCATACTCTTACATCACTCCACATACACTAAAAATGTTTTGAAGCATTTTTATATGGATGAAGCTGGTCTATTAAGCACTCCAATGGTTGTGCAATCACTTGATGTGAAAAAGGATCCATTTTGTCCTAAAAAAGATCTATTTTGTCCTAAAAAAGATGGCGAAGCAATTCTTGATCCTAAAGTACCATATTTAAGTGCAATTGGTGCACTCATGTATCTTGCAAATTGTACTCGGCCTAATATTTTATTTTCAGTTAATTTATTAGCAAGATATAGTTCTGCACCAACTCGTCGACATTGGAATGGTGTAAAGCAAGTATTTTGCTCTCTCCGTGGAACAATTGACATGGGTTTATTTTATCCAAATGGATCAAAGTCATCACTAATTGGATATGCAGATGCTGGACATCTCTCTTATCCATATAAAGCTCGATCTCAAATATTATTTACCTCTGGTAATAGTGCTGTATCATGGTGATCAATAAAACAAACAATGGTTGCAACATCTTCAAATCATTCAAAATTACTTGTTATTCATAAAGCAAGTAGTGAATGCATTTGGTTAAGATCAATAATACAACATAATCGAGAAATATGTGGATTGTCATCAATTAAAAATAACCTCACAATAATATATGAGGATAATGTAGCATGCATTGCCCAAATTAAAGGTGGTTATGTAAAAGGTGACAGATCCAAGCACATTTCACCCAAATTCTTTTATACACATGAACTTCAAAAGAATTGTGATATGGATATTCAGCAAATATGTTCAAGAGATAATCTTGTAGATTTATTTACAAAACCCATTCCAACGGCAACATTCAAAAAGTTGGTACACAAATTTAGGATGCGTCAGCTGAAAGATTTTTCTTCAAATCTTGAAGAATCTATGTCAAGATGAGGGGGAGTATACTTATTGGGGAAAATATTTTATTTTAGAGGAAATTTTATATGTTGTACTCTTTTTCCTCACTAGGTTTTTATCCTATAGGGTTTTTCCTACTAAGGTTTTAATGAGGCAAATCTATATCTTCAAAATTATTCAAGAGATGAATGAATAATGTACTATTTTTCCTTTACTAATTTTTTTCCCTAAGGGTTTTTTTTAGTAAAGGTTTTAAAGAGACATATTCTTTACAATGAACATCTAAGGGGGAGTGTTATGAATTTATTAAAATGAATGTGGATGTTCATAATATATATCTCTTAGTCTTCCCACTATCTCTCATTAGCAACCTTTAGCTTCCCTATAACTCCCACTATCTCATAAGGAATTATGATCCATAATTTTTCATTAATTTCATGGAGTGATTATGTAATTATAAAAAGAGAGCTCATCTTTTTGTTTTGTACACACAATTGGAATAAATAAAATCACTCTATAATATATTCTCTCTTTTTATTCTTTATCTTGTGTTGCTTATTTTTTTGTGCTGTTGACTAATAATTTTTCTAACATTATTATTAGTAGTAGTAGTAGTGGTAGTAGTAGTAGTAGCAGCAGCAACAGCAGTAGTAGTAGTGAAAATAATAAGTATTAATTATAATGATTCATAACTATAATTAACATTAATAGTAATAATTTATCATCATCATCATCATCAAAAATAAAATTTTCACAATAGTAATAATAATAAGTATTAATTATAATGATTCATAACTATAATTAACATTAATAGTAATAATTTATCATCATCATCATCATCATCAAAAATAAATTTTCACAATAATAATAATAATAAATATTATTATTATTATAGCAATTTTATTATTAATATTAATTATAATGGATATTAATTATAATATTATTGCTCTTATAATTATAATAATTACTATTATTAATGTAATAATAACAAAGTATTAATTGTAATATTAATAATAATCACAACAACAACAACAACAACAACAACAATAATAATAATAATTAGTAATTATTATTATAGTAATTTTATTATTAATAGTAATTATAATGATTAAAAATTGTAATAGTATTACTATAATAATAATAACAACAACAACAAAAATATTTATTATTATTATTATTGTAATTATAATGATTATTATTATTATTGTTGTTGTTGTTGTTGTTGTTGTTGTTGTTGTTTTTGTTGTTGTTATTATTATTATTATTATTCTTGTTGTTGTTGTTACAAATAATAATGAGTAATAATAATAATCATAACAAACTAAAGTTAGTTCAGTAACTTGTAACTATCTATTCCGATTTCAAGATAAAGTAAACACGTCAATGACAATACAGTTGATTCCAATTCTGATTCTCACAGTTAAAGTAAACAGTTTGTTTTGATTCCTATTCCTCATTCTAATTCCACTCCATTCTGATTTTATCACATTCCGATCATTGATTAGTAAACACACTTGTTTTCATAATATTCAAAAACTCCGTAGTGGAAAAGTTTAAGGGAAAAGACGGATAAGTGGGTCATTTATCTGATATTTTATCTTAGGAATATAAATAATTATTATTATAAAAACATTTTATCTAAAATTTTATCTTGAAAATGCAAATAATTATTATTATAAAAATATATAAAAAAATAACAAAAATTATAAGAAAATGTCTTATTATTAATTTTTTATTTCCTTATTTTTAGTACTTAAATATTTTTATTTTAATTTCAATTTATATGATTTATTTACTTTATAATCAATATAAATAAAGGTGTATGTGAAAATAAGAGTAATACTATAAAATTATGGTGATATGGGATTATTGGGTATTATGAAAATAATATAGAGTAAATGGTATATATTCATTTTAGTAGAAAAAAAAACTGACAATCTTTTTATTAAAAAAAATTAAACAAAATTATGCATATGGCATTACAATTCAAATTAGAAACTAGACTATGAAAATAATGAAATTATATAAATGATCGATCGGGTGTAATAATTTTATTCCAATTGTTTAGAAATTAAATTCTTCGCATAATTAATTTCTTTGACTATTCAATTTCTTGACTTGTATTTTAATTTGTTTACACAGAAACACCAACGTCCTTTTGGCTCGACCTGCTCAAGGAATAATACCTTGCTTGGTCGGAGACACTAATAGTATTATGGACGTGGTAAGTTCAAAGAATTATGGCTCGTTAGACTATTGTTTCAAACAAATTTTGAAAAAAAAATAAAATTCAAGAACTAATTATATATACAGATACCGGTTGATATGGTGGCGAATGCTATGATTGTTGCCATGGTGGCTCATGCAAAACAACCGTCTGATGTCAATATTTATCAAGTCGGATCATCTTTAAGAAATCCTCTGACACTGGGGAGTATTCTAGATTACAACTTCGATTATTTCCAGAAGAAACCATGGATTAATGAGCATGGAAAGCCCGTGAATGCTAGCAAGGTCATATTCTTAAGCAGCGTCGCCAGCTTTAACAGATACATACAAATACGCTACTTATTACCACTCAAGGTTTGTTCTGCAGAAGATTTATTGGCACAATTGTCTACTATATAGTGAGCACTTGAACGCGTGTCGTAGTTCTGAAACTCCTTATGAATGGTGTTGGAAAATAATAATATTTTTCTAATATACCTTTAAATGCAATCAAATTTGACATGCAAAGCGTGAAATGTTTAGAATGTTTAAAAATATTATTATGATAATCTTAGTTCAACTTCGACGTGGTGTCAACTGCAGGTATTAGAAGTGGCAAATAAAGTATTTCGCCAATACTTTCAGGGCTTGTACAATGATCTGAGTAGGTAGTTTAAGCCGGCGATGCCATTGGCAGAATTTTACGGAGCATACCTATGCTTCAATGCCATGTACGTTAGAAATTTACAAACATGATGAATCTTCTAATTGAATTTATAATTAATTCTCTTTTGGGCAAAATTTTACCAATATAACTAACTTTTTTCTTCCATATCTGTATACAGCTTTGATAACAAAAACACAGAGAAATTGAGGATGATGGCAGCAAGAGACAGTCAGACTGAGACTGATTTATTCTTCTTCAATCCAGATTCCATTGACTGGGGAGATTACTTCATGAATAGCCATATTCCTGGTATAGAAAAATTAATGCAGCCAAAAAGATTATCTCCGAGAACAAAAGCTTTTTAGAAATACACATATGCCCTCAGACAGAATCATCACTGGGAGAATTGTTCCTTTGACATTCGTCGAAACTAGTCGCATGGGAAATACACATTTTCCACTTAGTCGCCAGGATAAGAAATATTTTCAAGGACAACTGCCGTTGAAAATGACATTAAATGCCCTCAAGAATAAGATTGGAGCAACACCTGTTTATCTTTGGAAATCATCGTATGCTCTTTAAAGCGTATTTATATAATTCCGAGGAAAGAATAATAACACACCTAAGGTTTGGTGAAATAGTCATAGAGACCCTATTATTTTCAATAATTACTGCATAAATTTCTTTTAAGATAATTATGTCCTTTTAACTACTGTGACCCGGCTATACTTTTGTTCAAAGGAATCTATGCGATCATTTTCAAAAGTAACAGTCTCCATAACCATTTTCCTAATCTATTGGAGTGTACGAGAGTGCATACCATTATAAAAAAAGGTTATTTCCACCTAGCCCCCAAATGTTTCGACACTTTTCACCGCACATCCAACTGTTTCGACAATGCTCACTCCACACCCAATTGCATTAATTTGACCGTTATGTTTAAGAGAGCTATTTAAAATTTAATTAAATATCCGAAATACCCCTTATCTTGAATTAGAGAAGAATTAAATGAGATAAAATGCTAATTTAATAATTAATATTTACATTAAAAAAATTTTATTTAAAAATAATTAATAATAATCCCATTAATTAACTTATCAGATAAATTTAATTTATCATCATCAAATAATATTTAGCGCATGAACTTCTAAATTTGCCCTTTGACCGTTAGAATAAACGGTCAAAATAATGGATTTAGGTGTGGAGCGAGCATTGTTGAAACATTGGGGACGCCGTAAAAAATGTTGAAACATTTGGGGGTTGGACGGAATTAACCCTTATAAAAATGACTATAAGTATTTTAATAAATTCTTGAGTGCCATGATTATTTGAATAAAGTCATTTTTAATGTACCGACTCCATTGTCAGGATTGTGTGTCCTTATTTTCATTGATAGATATATTTTTCATTACATTTTCTATTGAAGTATTTTTTTTTTTTTTAAGAATATCTTAAATGCACAAGTATTTGAATAAAGCCATTTTATTGATTCCATTCATTGTTTGTCCTCCCGATAATATACATATATTTAATGCTACACTTTACAACTAGACCTAGCATCCTAGATAACAACCATCCAAACAAGTGAATTGCCATTCAACCATTGAAGTAACTAAACTTCATCATCCTCCAATTGGTGAATGCCACCTCCGTTGTTAGGATATTAGTTGAAATACTAGTTTATTGAATTATTTTTATACTCCCATTTACAATGAATTTCATGATATAAATTTTTAGATAACTACCATTATACTTGGCAATGTGCAGATAAAAAAGTGGCAGAAAACTAAGCCCAATGTGCAGAAAACGTGAATAATACTTTAAATACTACCACTATATTTGGCTGTGTAGGAATTGGGACAATGATGGATCAACTTGATATAATTTCATTACGCCACCACACACGGGAAATTATAAGCAGAAATCATGGAAAATTAGAAGACTAAGATCATTGAAACACTAACACCCGCTGAGTTGCATGAGTTCGCTAACTGTTGCCGAAGAAAGAATAGCCGTTCTCAGCAGTTCCTATATTTATTGAGCCTCATCACGAGATTCACAAACATTTGGCCTGGTAATGCAGAGCCAAGTTTGTGAAGAATTACCCTTAACTAATATGGGCACGTGCCACGATCCTTTTTCTGATTCCTGCAAAACAGAGAATGGATTTTCAGCACTCTGTTCAACAAGTACTTATGGAGTAGAAGTAAATGACAGATTCAAAATATTAAATGAATCTTAGTGGAAAGTTTGAAGGGGAAAATGAATCTAAAATACTTGAGACATCATTAAAATAGAAAGCATTTAAGCAGTTTATTTAGTCTATCAAAAACTTTTCCACTTTTAATGATTCTCCATTTAAGATGTTAAATGATTCTTAATCAACTCTCCCATCCACTAACAAAGATGCAAGAGCGGTAACTGTTATTGCAAGTTTCTATGTTTAACTCTAGGAAACGAATAGGGTTAAGTATATGATACAATGGGCATATGACAGTACAAGAGTACCATATCATCTCATTAAGTAGGTATGCGTTCTATTACAAAAGCAATTATATGCTTCAAATATGAGCAGAATATCTTACAAAATGAAGCTACGATGACAAACAACGAAATACCTGGATTACCGAAGAGTATGGGGGTGGCATCTGAAGTTTCAGATTGCCCTTCACAAAAGTATAATGAACCTGGAATGCAGAAACATCAAGTCTAAAAGTCATAAGAACAAAATAAAAATTTGAAATGAGATGCTCTAATGCATATTGTAAGACATTTAAAATAGGTGTGCAGCAACATGACTAAATAACTTGTTATTAATCAAGTAGAAGAAACTACAGGTGGCTCTTTAGCTCCTCACATTCAACAATAACAAAGAAATAAATAAATGAACAGAAAGACATTTGATCCTGCGAGAGAAAATAATCATACACTGAAACATCACTTTTTGTTCTTGTGCTGTCCTTGATAATATAATTATCATCCACTAGAACCTTAACACCACCTTCCGCTACCCCAATCCCCCCACACAGAGTAAAATAATGCTGGAGCACTGTAGCCTCAACATGCACAATAATGGGAGAGCATAAAGCAACCAAGAGAACATGCCACCCCATTAGGACCAAATCAAATGTTTAAAGAGACTTGTTGACGGAAAATTTTACAACCAAAATTCTGACATCATTCAGAATCACCAACCATGGCTTAATGTGCAAGATCAGAGACTAGGGTATTTGTTAATAGAGAAGCAAAGTATAAGATGAGTTGATAATTGCTCCATATATATTCAAAGAAATAGTGAATAATGATAAGAATTAATGAAAGCAAAAATAATGCCAAGAATTACACTAAATATATAGCAGATATGGTTTAAGGGAAATTGAACCTGATGTCTTTCTTTCCACTTTAGAAAGAAATTGCTTCCTAACAGTTCAAATATGTGATCTCGCATTTCATCATTTGTAACAAGCAAACACCTGAGTTTTACAGCAGCGTAGAGCCAATACCTGAATTGCAAGAGAACTTGTCAATATTCTTATTTAAAAAAGAAATGGGGAGAGAGAGAGAGTGTGTGTGCTTTCAGTATTTGCTCAATGTACCATTAATAGTTTATTAACAACAAGGTTAACTACAGGAAAAAGGGGCCAGTTCCTGCATCATTCAATTAATCACTAAAACAGTGAAACAATTTAGTAATTTTGAAAGGGATATGATCATATGGGTGCCAGAAATTAGGTGCAACAGTAGAAACATGAGAAATCAAGTTGATTAAGTAAGAGGAAAAATTGTGCCATGAAAGATTGCTAAAATATCAGATCAGAATAAGTATTTTAGGCAAAAAGGAAAACGGATCACTAAAAGTACATGTACCAGTCATCATTGGAACCATGTGGTGTCATGTAAAGAACACCTTTCTGATTCCACTCCTCAACCAAATTTCTGTACGAAGGATTTTCCCAAAGCAATCGAAGCCGTTTATTGTGCAAGATGACGAGTGGCCATTTATTACCACTTCTTTCATACAATTTTTTCACAACAGCATCAAGCTGCTCTATTAAAATTCCAATAAAATAAATATAATGAGTTATAAAAATTAGTAGTTAGCAAAGAGTCAAGCAAAAAAAGGTAACAAGCCACCAACTTAAGGTGTACAACCTGAGGGACACTGAATCCTCCCTCTGCGAAATTCTGCTGGTAGAGCCCAATATTTGCTCCATCAACTATAGCTTCATAATTGGCATTTTTCTCCAGCCAATCCTTTATACAAAACGGAAAAAGCGAAGACATAACAAGGGAAGGAAAGGAGTATCACTGAGCTCAAATTGAAACAAATAAACAGAGGAGAATGAAAATAAATACATAAAACTTTAAATTTACCAGAAAAATTATATTCTGCAACTTATTGGTGATTTTAAAATACTCTTAAAAATTCATCGAGCACTAATTGAGGGATGACGACTTTTGCTCTAATTTTACATACCCAATATGTTTCCCAGAACAAAGGAAAGGCTAAATAGTGTTGACTTCTCGAATACTTACGAAAGTTTAATTAGCATTTCTAGAAATTAATGACTCAAGATTCCAAAAGAAATTCATACGATACCACCTCCACGTAAAACAATTTAAAAAAGGAAAAATCAGGGAGGGAGAGTTTGTTCAAGAGCAAAAAATATGACAGCATACAAAACAATAAAAAGATCAATTAGAAGGTACTCAGCTAGCAGGATGGGAAAAGACTACTTATTATAGTTATTAACAACACATCAGGAGTCAGATATAAATCCTATCTGTTATCAAAGTAAAATTTAATCTTAATCATCAAATGACTGAGTGACAGAAGCACTAAATTAAACTAAGTCAATCAATGTCAAAGTCAAACACCAACCCTCAAACTATATTCAATTCCTCTTTTCTTCTAATTTCAATATAAGAAATTAACAATTCCAACAAAAATATCACCCATAATCAGAGATAACCACTCACTTGAAACTCACTAAAATTTGCCTTGACCTCCCGCTCCATAGCCAATGCAGCTACGGACTGCGCAAACCTCTCAGTCTCCGCATCATCAATATCAACACAAGCCAAATGATCACCGCAAGAACAACACTTTCCACTCTCATCCACGCTCCCTCTCTTCACCACCCACTTGCCCTGCCCAATCCACCCCAGCCCATGCCAGCCTCCTCCATTCTTCAAAACCGCATTTTTCACCAAACCTAAATCGCAACTCACTCCATTAACCTTCTGTCCACTGAACCAATCCTCAATAATTTTCCCCGTCTCTTCATTCACACACCTCACAGTACTCCTCAACTTCTGCAAGTACTGATAAACTTTTTCTACTCCCCCCGTCTCTGCGCTCACTTTCAGCAGAGCCGCAATCTCCTGCTCCTCTAAACTCAACCCCATCAAACCCATATGCTCCTCCACTTCATAAGCCTTCTCAGCCTCCAAATTCTCACAAAAGCAGAACAAAACCGGATCATAAGTTCTCAACCTCGGAACAACATTGAACTCATTATTCATTCTCTTAATCAACTCAAATGCATGATCACCGTCATTCTTCGACGCTGCCAGCCTAGCAACGGACGTGACCGAGGCCTCATTTGGAATGACATTATTCGACAACAATTGATCAAATACTCGAAACCCATTACGTAAAGCTGAGTCTTTCAACGATGGGTCGGTGGCAGAATTGGAACAGAGGTAAAGAAGCGCATTAAAGTGATGTAGAGAGAGGCGGAGATTCTGAGAGAGAGCGGATTCGTATAAGGAGATTGCAGTAGCAAGGTCTTTGGATTTGGTGCAAGATTGGAGATTTATAAGGAAATTGGTTTCTGGGTTTGGATTAGTTTTGCGTTTCTTGTTGGGTTTTGAAGGATTTGTAGACGTTGTGTTGCTCATGGATGTCGAGGGGTTTTGCAGAGGTTTGAAGAAGAACCCTAAACGGTAATGTGCTGTTGATTTGATTTGATTTGGTTCGGCTTCTTTTGGGGCAGGATGAAAATTTTGAGGGAGTTGTTCAGTATATGAAGTTTTGGACTGGGCCTATGTAAAGTGGAATACCACCCATTAAATTTCTAATAGACCTCCTTTTCCGTATTACGATTTTGACCTTAGCGCCTTCATTGAACAACAAAAAAAATTTATGTGATTAAGCACGAAAATTGAAGGACTAGCTGCATGGTACATATTCTTGGAGTAGACTTTCAAGTTAATGCCTGATAAATCTTTGGACGGTATTACAAAGTGTACGTATGTAGATTTTTATTAAATCTTAGATTATAATATATTTGTAGACATGGATTGATTTCAAAATTTGTTTGAAGAGAATTTTGTTTTGCCTACATAAAAAATTGTAGCCTTTTGGACTTACAATTTTTTTTTTTAAGAGTCACGCTACTGGCAATCCTCTGTTTCTGATTTCTCTTATAAGAGCCCTCTTGTTTTGCATTTATAAAAGTGTCTTTTTATTTAGATTGTATTAGAAATAAAAGTTTATATAATTAAATTCATCTACCATCCTCAGTCTCCTTTTTCGTTCCAAACTCCTTAAAACTGCAAAAATTCAATGAAAAAACAAAGCTAATCCAACCAGCAGACTGATGATCACCAAAACAAAGCTAATGTACCTGCAGCCTCCAGGTAACGCGATCAAGCTGAGCTGATTTGATTATTATTATATTTTAAAAAAAAAGGAGTGGTTAAAATTTAAATTAATTGTTTAATCCGTTATTTCTTCTAAAATTTAAATATAGATAGTTAATTAAATAGAAAATCATTTAAAAACTACTTGTCAAATCCGTAGAGTATTGAACAAATTATTATTACATGGAAAATCAGCAATAATAAAGAAATAATTTTAATTTGATGCATAATTAGAAGAATCATTTAGTGGTAACAAATTCAATAGCGAATTTTCATATATCTATCAAAGCTAGTCATTCTGCGAAGATTACAACCTTGCCAACATTATCGAGGTTTCCATTGTTGTCAATCCATGGCTTATTTGCAAAGTAATCGAAGCTATAATCCAGAATATTCATGGATATAACTGGATTTCTTAAAAATGATCCCTGTTGATAAATATTGGCGTCAGAAGATTGTTTTGCAGGAGCAACTATGGCAGGCAGCTATCATTGCATTCACCTTTCACCGCCGTATCAGCCGGGACCTGCACAATTCTTTAAATTCAATTTTTATTCTATTTAATAAGACAAGTTAAAGTTGCCGTCATAAGTTAGAGACTGTTTATATAAATTAATAATGTATTTATTAATAAATAATTATAATAAATTAAAATTAAAATAAATTAAAATGAGAATGAATTATAATCAGAATAAAAAATAAAAATAAAAAATTATTTATTTATTTTAATTGTAATAATTAAAATATAAATAAATTATATTATTATTATTATAATTATTTTATTTTAAAATTAAAATGAATTATCATAAATTATAAAAATATCCTTTAACTTATTTTTATCGTTATTTTTATCATTTATTATATGATGATTATTGTTATTATTATTAAAAAAAATTCTGATAATAATAATAATAATAGTTGCAATTTTTTCCCTCTTTTATTTTTTATTATTATTTTATCTCCTTCTGTTTCTTTTTTCTTTCCTCTCCTCCTCCTCCTCTTTTTTCGTTCTCTTTTCTGCAAATTATTCGTCACTTCATCATCAATCACGTCAATTTCATCTTCTTTATCAACATCATTATCATCAAAATTTCTTCTTTTTCCTCCTGTCGATTTCGTTTCTTCTTCTTCGTCAACATCAAAATTCAATTTCATCTTCATCATCGTCATCACAAATCCGTCATCTTCATCATCATCACAATTACATCATCAAAAAAATCATCATCATCTCTGTTGCTTGTCATCAATAATCATCATCACAATCGAATGGTTCTTCGAGGACGACGGAGAGGCTGACCATGACAGCAGCGACAAATCCGACGGATGCCAAGCAACCGAGATGGGCGGCAACTGGCGAAGGTGCCGCCGCCGATCTTTTCTTTGGTTCCAGATGATAGAGACGAGTGGGTTAGTTGGCTAGGCTAAGGATTTCATGCGTTTTTTTTGTTTTTTTTCAATTCTTATTTTTTAATTGTAAAGAGTGTATTTTGGGAAGACAGCAGTGATGTTCTTACAACATTTACCGCAACACGAGCACCAAACGGTGCTTTTGAGCTAAATATTAATTGTCCACGTATATTACACACAACACATGTTGCTCCCTCACTGCTGACACAACACGAGCTGCTCACTCGCTGCTCGCACCACACATGCTGCTCACAGAACACAGCTCAGAAATTGACTTGCAGCCTGAATCACCACAAGCTGATTCTCCCTCTCTCTCCCTTTCGTCGATTGCATCTCCCACATCAGTAAAATATACCGTAAGATATATTTTGGGTTGCAATTTTGGTTTTGGTAACAATCAGTAAAAGGTCAAGTTGTTCGTATGCAACATATCATGTGCCAGCTTAAGTGTTAATATTAAATGATTGTTTAAGGGCGAAATCCACGAAATATACAAAATCTTTATATTAACTGCTTCACTGGTACAAGAGCACTCTTCTTTTACTTCACTCAAAATCAATCTAAACGCAATTACTAATCAATTTGAACTCACTTGCCAATACAAGTAGATTATAGATGCAAAACTTGACCACAGATGCAATCACCACAAGCAACACAATTCCAGCTGAATCTTCACAAATTGAAGCTATAAATTTTCCAAATTTTTGAGGTAAGATTTATGGAGAGACCCACGCCAGCTGTGAAGAGACCCGTGGAAAGAGAGAGAAAGCCGACGGTGAGGGAGTTGTGTGGCTTTTGCTCGTTTGCTATGGGAGCTGTGTGTGTGCGAGAGATAGAGAGCCAACGGCCAGATGTGGGGACACCCATGGCGAGAGAGAGGGAGAAAGTTGACGGAGAGAGCACAGAGCAGGAGAGGAGGAAAATGAAACGGCTGAGTTTTGGTGTGGGTTCTGCTGGCTCGTTTGCTGTGTGAGTCGTGTGCGCTCCCAGTCGTGTGCGTATTAAGCTGCCACAGTAATATTTTTATAGTTACCATAAAACGTACTGTTTTGTGCTGGCTTTTGTACTAAATGCTGTAAGAGTCTATATTTAGGAAAACTGAAAATATAATAGGAATAGTTTTGTCATTCGATTCCCAAGTCGCCACTGGAATCAGAACTCTAACAATCAATCCTGATTTTGCGTAGGTCCCAGCACTTCATTTCCATTTCCAACGTCGGTTTTAACAAGTAAACAATTTAATCATTCCCTTCCCTCCGTTCCGATTCTCATTAAGGTTCTGTAATCAGGCCATAAATCTTTCTTCGCACTCAGACATACTACTGTAAATAAATTAAATAAATAGTTTTATATACACAAGAATTCAAATAATAAAAGAAATGAGAAGATAATTAATTAGTTTTGGTTGCGATTTTTTTTTTATTTGGATTTGTCAAATACGCAATTGATGATAATGATTCTCTCTCTCACATCTTAAAAAAAAATAGAGAGAGAGAGAGAGAGAGAGAGATAGGCATGGGTGCATGGCGTAGTTAGAAAATTGAATCTATGAGAACAGAATTTTTAGCTAATATAAAATGTGAAGAAACAAATGATGATGCCCGTATTAGGAATGACAAAATGTCGGGTCGGGTTCGGGCTTGGCCAAGCCCTACCTGACCCGAACAAAAAAAATTTGAAACCCGACCCTAAAAAAGCCCTAACACTGTTTAGTCAGCCCGACCCGAATCGGGCCAACATCAGGTCGGGCCCAACCCGACCCTACCGAAATAATTAACCCCATAATTCAATTTTCATTTCCCACCATCATTTCAACCAATTCGGCAATTACTCAACCATTTCAAACACAATTCAATTCCACTTTCCACAACCATTTCAACCAATTCCACAACTATTTCAACCCCACACACAAATCAATTCCAAAATCCAACATGAAAAACACTCAATGCAATTAAATTAAAAACACACAATGTAATTCCACAATCATTTTAGCCATACACAATTCAATTCAACAACCCAACATAAAAAATAAAAAATAAAAAACTCATGTCTTGTATAAATAAAAACACAATGCAATTAAATTAAAAACATGCAATGTAATTCCACAACTATTTTAGTCATACACAATTCAATTCAACAACCCAACATAAAAAATAAAAAATAAAAAACTCATGTCTTGTATAAATAAAAACACAATGCAATTAAATTAAAAACATGCAATGTAATTCCACAACTATTTTAGTCATACACAATTCAATTCAACAACCCAACATAAAAAATAAAAAATAAAAAAACTCATGTCTTATACAAATAAAAACACAGTACAATTAAATTAAAAACACACAATGTGTGATATTGTAAGGATGTGTTGTGTGCGTGTGTTAACTTGTGTTAGTTTTTTTTTTTTAAATAGGGTCGGGTCGGGTCGGGTCAACATTAAGCCCGACCCTGACCCTAAATTTTTTCAGGCCTTAAAATTTTGGCCCTAGCCCGACCCTAAAGTTAAAAATTCGGGTCAAAACCCTAAAAATTAGGGTCGGGTCAATCGGGCCAAAAATAGGGTCGGGCTAAATTGCCAAGCCTAGCCCGTATGCTGTATCTGAGTTTTTGCTAGAAATATTCAAAGCTTTACTTCAGGCTTTAAGAGAGAGGCAATACAACGTCCAAATCGTGAAAAGTTAAAATATGATTTTAAATATTTATTTTCATTTATTTTTTTAACAATGAGTTTAATAAATTCCATTCAATAATAAGGCATTTGTTTAATGAATTCAATTCAATCGGGTATTTTTTCTTCATTCAAATTTTACAACTCACTAAATATTATAAATAGATGAGATATTTTTAAAATAATTTGAATTTAAATTAATGAAATAATCAATCCAACCAGAATAAGTTTATAACTTAAACTTAACTGAACAAAATATATCTTCAGAAATTTTTAAAACATAAGGAAATATTAGTTGCTTTACCACTCACTGTACGTGAGTAAAGACCAAATTTACTTTCTTCTACGGTGCCTTTTCTCTCAAAAGGCCCTAGGAATGAAAGAGTTTTGAAGCCTAGATGGCTTCTTCATTAGTAGGGATAGCAAAATCCAGGTTCAGGTCTGGGTTTAGTCTTTCCAATTTTGGACCCATATGATATTTTTAATCACCGTACTCACATATAAACTCGGATTTTTTAACTCCAGGTCCAGTCCGGGTTGAACCTGAAAAAATTTGAGTTTCTGGATTGCGGGTTTTAAACCCAGATATATGGCTGAAATTAAAAAAAAAATCGAGCATGCCAATTTCGGCTCTTTGGTAGTTGCAGAAACAAATAGAACTCGTGGATCTTGCGAAGATAGTGGAGGATGAAGAAGATTGGAAAATTAAATAAACAAACAAAGCCACATGATTCCATAGAAAGCCACATGATTCCTTGAGCCCAAATCTCATAATAAGTCTAATTTTAACACATAAGGTAGAAATTGAAACTTGCAGAGGAGTGCGGCCACCGTGGCGATGTTGTGATGTTGGTGATTGATGGATGATGATGAACCGGGCGGCGATATTGTGTTGCTGATAATTGATAGATGATGATGAATTGGGGCGATGTTGATTTTGAATGAGGAATGAACATAAGGAAGCGGCGGCTGTAGGAAGTGACGAAATGTAGGGTTGGTTTTGTTTCTCTTTTTTTTTTGGTTTTATACTTATAAATAACAATTTAAAAAATTAATTAAATAATATTTAAAAAAATCCGGGTCCGGGTTCAGGTGAACCCGGAACTGGACCTGCATAAGGTTGGGTTTAAGAAAACCAAAACTGGATCTAGATAAAATATACATCCGGTGCGGGTTCAACCCGGTCTGGATCATCCGGGTTCGTGTGGGTCCGAGTTGGGTACGGGTTATTTTGCCATCACTATTCATTAGTCACTCACAGGTTGGGTGTTTTTTTCTCTCTTAATCTCTTCCTTTTGTCATCCTTAAATCCCTTAACCTTGATAATTACTCTCCTCTTACATTTTTAAAAAACAGCTAGTAAATGATTGGTAGGGAAGATTTATTTCTGGCGAGTGAAGCGGAATATGGATACAAAGGAATTAACAAAAAAGTATCAAGCAGTGGTCTCTAAGGAAGAAGAGGAGGATATAGTAACTTTTATGAGTAGAATGAAAATCAAAGACGAGCAAATTGCAACACACTATTTGGTGGGGAGGGTATTACTCACAAAAGGGATAAATAGGGATGGATTAAAAGCAGGTCTACAACAAGCTTGGCAAACTATAAAGGAGGTGAAGATCGAAAGTATGAGAGATAATAAATTCCTCTTTAAGTTTGCCTCTGAAAGAAGAAATTAAACAAGTCTTCATAGGGGGTTTATGGCATTTGACAGAGTTCTCATAGTGCTGGTGGAACCATCTGGTATTGGGGATATCAAGAATCAATCTTTCACACATACAACTTTTTGGGTACAAATCCACAACATACCAATAATGTATATGAAGAAAGAGGCCATCCAGAAACTGGGAGAGAAGATTAGTACGGTAAAGGAAATCGAAACTAATGAAACAAGAGAATGTATAGGCCAATTCGCCTATGTTAGAATTTCCATCGATATAACTCAACCGCTGAAAAAAGTGGTGTTTTTGCAACAAAATGAAAACAGGATTCCAATGCCGGTCATCTATGAAAGGCTACCAGACTTTTGTTTCTGTTGTGCACACATTTGCCATCAATACAGGGAATGTTTAAAATATAAAGGCTAACCAAAAGAGGAGCTGCCCTACGATGGATGGATGAGAACAACTCCACAGGTTAAAAAAGTGAAACAGAATCAAAACAAAGAGAGACCAAATTGGGATCAGAGTAAAACAAGAACAGAGATTGCAGAAGTCAACATTCCGAAAACAAAGCAGATGCAACACAACCCAAATCAACAAAATGGGTCATATCCAAACAAAACGGGTATGGGGCAAAGGGATAAAATTGAGCCATTGGTTAGAAGCTGGGAGTATTGGGCAAACAAGAAACAATTAATGTTGAGTACCACAGAGGTAGAAAACCAGGTGAATGAGGGACAAGGCATGGGTAGAAACATCAGCAAACAGCAAGAAAAGGTAGAGGGCAATGACAGCTGTCCTAGAACCAAGAGTCTACATGTGGGAAATGAAAAATAGAGGGAAAAAGAATTTTCAAAGGATTTTGAAAGTGCCAAGAAAATGGAAGTCGAGCTAAATAAATCAGATGATGAGGAGGTGGACGATGGGCCAAATAATGATAAAACGAGACTCAAAGGTAAAAGATGGAAATTGCTAGCGAGAAACCCAAAACCAGAGAAAACAAGTATAAATGGGGCAGCCAATAAAAAAAAGGCCCAGCGGTGAGGATATTTGGCCAAGTCTGAAAAACAAGAGAAAAAAGTTAGCTAGCCCAAGAAAGCAATTATTCGGCTACAATCAAGTTAGGTCACTTCAAGCAAATTTTCAGTTAAAGTTACGAGATGAATAACAAGAAGCAGAGGTAAATTCAGAGGCAATAGTGGAAGACATATCGGCGGGAGCCGGTGGCCAGCCACGCTAGCACCAATAAGGATCATTAACTATAACGTTCGAGGTCTAGGGAAGCCTCGAACGGGCCTAATCACAAAAAAAAAATTCTCCATTTGCAACAACCTCAAATTTTCTTTTGTTGTGAGACAAAAATGAAAGCTCAGCAGATCAATAATGAATATAGAAATTTTAATTTTGAAAATCGTTTTGTGGTAGATAAGAATGGCTTGGGTGAGGGTTTAGCCTGTTTTGGAGTTCTGATGTTGATATGCAGATAATGTCCTATAGCAGCCACCATATAGATGCAGTTGTCCAAACCGAGAATGGAAAAGTGTGGAGGTGCACCAATATTTATGGCCATCTAGAAAGAAATAGAAAATATCACACTTGGACACTTTTGAAGAGGTTAGCAAATCTCTCATCTCATCCTTGGTGTTGTTTTGGCGATTTCAATGAAAATTTGTATTTGCATGAAAAAATGAGGGAACGATAGAAATTGGAATGTGATAGCTGAATTCAGAAAAGTCGTCCAAGCTTGTAATTTAGTTGACATGGGGTATCAAAGGTGCCCTTGTACATGGTCAAATAGAAGGTATGGCTCTCACCATATTGAAGAACGGATGGATAGATTCTTATACAGCAAACATTGGTGTGATTCTTTTCGGGCCTCAACAGCAACAAACCTGGTGAATTGGATTTCAGACCACTGTCTTGTTGATTTTGAATTTAAAGAGAGAGGAACAGAAACTGGGGGAAAAATACCTTCATCGAGAGTATTATGAAGACATGTGGAGTCCTTATGACGAGTGTAAGAGAGTAGTCTGTGATGAATAGGCAAATTATGGATAAAAAAGTTGGAAGAATCTGGTGCAAAAATTTCAAAGGGTAGCTAAAAGCTCTTTGGCGCAACTTAAACTGTGGAGTAAAGATGAGTTTGAGGACAGACAGAGAAAATAAGAAAAGCTCATAAAATAGCTGGAGAACCTCAGACAGAACAATGATCAAAGGATGGATGGGGCAGAGATAAAAAGAATTGAGAATTAAATCAATAACATGTTGATTGATGAAGAAGTTTATTGGAAGCAAAGATCAAGGGCTGAGTGGCTTAGAGAGGGAGATAAAAATACCAAGTTTTTTCACTCGAAAGATTCTGCTCGAAAAAGGAAAAAAAAATTGAGGGTAGAGAACAATTAATGCTAATGGATAGAGGAGCAAGATGAAATGGAAAAGGAGTTTTGTAATTATTTTCAAAACTTATTCACATCCTCTAGCCCAACCTACAACCAAATTCAAGCTGCTTTAAAAGAAGTTCCAATGAAGGTTACCTTAGAGATGAATGCCTATCTGGAAGAGCCTTTCAGTTCTAAAGATATAGTTGAAGCTCTGTCCCAGATGCCCCCTACTAAAGCTCCAGGCTCAGATGGATTACCTGCTGCCTTCTTCCAAAAGCACTAGCAATCTGTTCACAGAGGTGTGGAAGATATCTGTTTGTACATCCTAAATGAGCAAGGTAATTTTGCTTCTCTAAATCACATTTTCATTGCTCTTATTCCTAAGACAAATAAGCCAAGGAAAGTAACTGCATTTAGGCCAATCAGTCTCTGCAATGTTGTGTATAGAATAGTTGTCAAGGCTATTCCAAACATATTGAAACCGATTCTATCTCAGATTATATCCCCAACTCAGAATGTCTTCATACCAAATAGGCTAATTACCGACAAGGTGATTATTAGCTATGAATGCTTGCATAAGATCAAACACAATAAAGGGAAAAGGAAGGGTTTGGTGGCTCTAAAGTTGGATATCAGTAAGGCCTATGACATGGTTGAATGACAGTTTTTGAAGCTAACAATGGCCAAGCTCGGTTTTTCTGATAAGTTGGTGAACTTGATAATGAATTGCATCACAGCAGCCACTTTTTCAGTAATAATCAATGGGAGTCCACAAGGTTTTATCCAACCCAAGAGAGGCCTAAGACAGGGTTGCCCTCTTTCCCCTTATATATTCATATTGTGTGCAGGGGTTTTTTCAAATTTATTATTTCAAGCAGAAAGAAAGCAGCTACTCAGGGGTTTGAGGTTTGCAAAGATAGTCTTGTCTTCTTAAAAGCATCATAAACATATTGTAGGCATCTAAAGAGAATTTTCGACTGTTATGCTAAAGCTTCTGGGAAGATTTTTAATTTTGAAAAGTCATCTATGGTTTTCAAGGGCAAATTTCTGAATGACCAGATCACAGCAATCAAAGATATTTTCAAGCTCAATGTGGTGTCTAAACATGAAAAATATCTCAGTCTCCCATCTATGGTAGGCAGAAAGAAAACAAGTTTTTTCAAGGATATAAAACTGAAGATCCTGAGCAAGATATCGAGCTGGCATCATAAGATGTTTTCCAGTGGTGGGAAGTAAATGTTTATCAAAGCAGTAGCCCAAGCAGTTCCAGCATATGCCATGAGCACTTTCAAGCTTCCAAAGAGCTTATGTGATGACATCCAAAAAGTCATTGTAAAGTTTTGGTAGGGATCTAAGGAGGAAAAGTGGGGCATCCACTGGGCAAAATGGAGCAGGCTCAGCCGTTCAAAGAGCAGAGGGGGAATGAGATTTAAAGACTTCATTAGCTTTAATCAAGCCTTGGTGGCCAAGTAAGGCTGGAGGTTGTTGCAGTTCCATAATTCTCTGTTCTCCAAAGTGTTGCAAGCAAATATTATAAAAACTCTACTTTTTTTAAATGCAAATACAAGGTCAAACTTGTCGTATATATGGAAGAGTATATCATGGGGAAGGAAAATAATAAATGAAGGAGTCAGATGGCGAATTAGAAATGGTAAAAAAGTTTGGGTATACAAAGACTACTAGATTCCAAGATCAAATTCATTCAAGAAGATATCTCCCCCAGCCATGCCTGTTGAGTCTGTTGTGGCCGACCTAATAAATGCAAACAACCAATGGTGTGTGGAAAATTGAACCAATATTTCATGTCAACAGATACAGAAATGATCCTGAAGATCTATTTACCAAGAAGGCAATCTGAAGATAAAGTGATGTGGCATTTTGATTAAAAAAAAGGGAATATTTAGTGAAAAGCAACTACCAATTAGCTTTAAAAGTAAACCATTCAAAAGATCCTGGCTGCTCAGAAAACCATTTAAATCAATAGAAGGTGATATGGTCTCTTGAATTGCCTGAAAAGATTAAGATCTTTTTATGGAAAGCTACAAATAACCTACTGCCAACATTTGAGAATTTGTGGAGAATGAAGATTATTCAAGAACCAATATGTAAAAGATGCAAAAGGACTATTGAGACAAAAAGCCATGCTCTCCTAGGCTATAAAGCAGTAAAGAAGATCTGGAATCATGCTCCTTTCACAGTAAATAGCCTCAACCTTCCTACTCAGGACATTCTCACCACCATTTTAGACATGAGTAGCAGAGAAAGGAAGGTTGATATTGAGCTAATGACAACTTATTTGTGGGTTACGTGGTATGTAAGAAACAAGTTTTTATTCGAAGGAAAGAATTTGGAGCCAAGAATCTTAGCAGCCAAGGCAGAATCAACAGTGGAAGCTTACCAGAGAGTAAGGAAGCCAGGGGCATCACATATTGACAATGCCATCAAAGAGAAACAGGAAAAATGGATTTTTCCTCCAAAAATTTTTTTCAAAGTCAATGTTGACGTAGCCATAAACAGCAAGGACCAGCTGGTGGGGTTAGGTGCAGTAATTAGATATTCAATGGTATTAGTAGCAGGTATTCAACAGACTGATCTAAAAGAAGAAGTCAGTTTTGTTGAAGTTAAGGCTATGAGGGGGGGTTTGCAAGTCGCAAGGAAAGTATCAATATCTTGCCTAATAGTTGAGACGGATTGTAAAGAAGTGGTTGAGTAGTTAACAACATAAAGGGCAGCAAAACTGAAATTTTCTGGATTGAATCTAATATCCAAGACCAAAGAAAGGATTTCCAGAAGACTATAGTGCAATACGTTCCTAGATGTTGTAATGCTTACGCCCACTCCTTAGCAAAATTTGGTTTAGGAAGAAATACATCTACTATCTGGTTTAATACATTACCAGAAGAAATAGTGAATGTATTTGGAAGTGTTGTTTGAGTAATGAAAAGATTTACTTTCTTTTCAAAAGAAAAGACTATTGTTTATTGTATAGCAGTTCATGTATATGTAACTAGAACTCTCTAAAGTAGTTATTTCAACTTGCCACGTGTCTCATTACTTGATTTCTATGTAATTTTAAATCAACAATATAATATTGATAACTTTTTAATTTTATTCTAATATTATTAATTAGTATTAAAAATTATTTAATTATCAAGCGATAATAATGTTATTTTGTAATTATGTTATAATTTATATTTGTGTTATACAATATATTATTAATTATTAATTATGTATTAAATATATCTAATTTTGTGTATTTTTGTGTATTTATTAGGTAAAATATTAATTTAATGTAATTCGAGGCTCCAAACATATAAACGAATATCAAATTTGGAGGTCCGAAAAACTTTAAAATGAGTCAAGATTGGCTTAAAATTGGGCTTGTATAAAAAGAGTTGACTTTTTCTGTTGACCGAGCACTAAGTGGATTATAAAATGAGCTTACAATAGATATGAGTGCATGGAATAACTGGTAATTTTTACTAAATCTCAACTGTTCATGATTCAATGGCCATGATTATGCCACGTGGCAATAGTTGGTGAAGAAAGTTGTAGGATCTAAATCTTTGTATTCGGATGGACCAAATCCACCTATTAACTCTCCAAATCTCAACCGTTTTTTGGCCAAATCAAACGAGTCAAATGATGCCATGTGTGATGTTGACTTTGTAGTTTGACCAACTGTTGGATCTTGATCTAATGATTGTGAGGAGCGCATGCATGAAGCTTTTGATGGACTACAAAACACTGGATTAAGAATTTATTTTTCTATAAATAGAGCCTCATTTTTATGTTTTTAATCATCTCTCTACATTTCTCTTCTTCTCAATTTCTTTCATCTCCCTGTAATCTTGATTTTCATATGTGTTTTTAATATTTTATATAATTATTTTTATAAATAAATTTAGTTTTATTTTCAATTTTAGTTGTTTTTATTACTTTTAATTCTAATTAATTTAATTTTAATAATTACTTTTATTTCAATTATGCTTAACTAAATAATAATGGTTAGGGTAAAGTGAAACTCTTAGAAAATAAATATGATTTAATCAAATTCTATTTTTAATTTTATAAATTAAATTATTTTCTATTTAATTTTATATATATTTTATATTTTAAAAGTTTGATTTACTGTAGACAAACAAGGTAGTTTAGCATATTAAATTCTTAATATCTTAATATAAGATACGGTAAAATGGTATTTTAACTTATTGTAGACAAATTAAATTTTGGCACAATAAATACTTAATCCATTATAAAATTAAAGGAAAAATAAAAAGAATTTATATAATTAATCTTTTAGGTAATAAATCTAAAAAAGAAAAAGAAATTTATTAAGTTTTATTTACTACTAAGAGTGGATCCACAACCCTAACTAATTCAATTTCATAGTTTTATTTAAATTAAGTTGTTTATATTTAAGTTTTATTCTTAATTTTTAGATAAAATAAAATAAACAAATTAAATATTTTCTTTGTAGATCGACCTCGGACTCACCGAAGTATAATACAACAAAACACTCTTATATTTGGTAGTTAAAAATTACTTTTAAATTGTGTCAATTATTATCTTGATACTATGAAAATTTACCTTAATTTCCTCATCCTCTCCCTCTCTCCAAGTCTTTTTCTTAGCATAAATATAATAATATTAAATAGAAATTAAAAATTATTAATATTTTTATTTTAAAAATTACACAAAAATCAAAATAATTGGAATCTTAGCAAGAGGAAAAACTACCCCTAATGGTTGACTGTCGTTCGCACTCCTCAGTTATTTAAAGTGATCAATTGGTTGAAAACACTATTACTAGTTTTCCACTCTCGACACGTATTTCATTTTATTCCATTTTTTTGTGCAATTTTAAAATAATGATAAAATATTAATAACTTTTAGTTTTGTTTTGATATTGTTGTCTTTTTTTGATAAAAAAGAGGGCTCTAAAAGAGAAGAGCTAGAGGGGCACAAAACGGGGGTGTGCCACCCCGTACATATCCGAGTATAAAATAGAACTCAACCCGACAGGGACAGAATTAAGAAAATGCACACCAACAGGCAATCGCAGAGCATGCGTAGCAAGGAAATCAGCCGCCGAATTTGCTTCGCGGTAAATATGATTAATTTGAATACTCCAATCCCTCCTCATGATTTCCTGAATCATCTCGACTATATTCGAAAAATCGTTGACGTTAGCATTACTCTCCTTCATCATCTGCACCACACTACAGTTGTCTATTCCAACTTGGATTCGACGATAGCCAAGGTCCCAAACCATTCTTAACCCATGCAAAACACCCCAAAGTTCAGCTTTTATAACCGAACACACTCTAAGATTTGCGCTGAAACCATGAATAAATCTACCATTACCATCCCGCAACAAACCACCTGCACCCGCATCTCCATTTCCTTTCCTTGCCCCATCCGTATTTAAACATAAGAAAGGCCATGGTGGAGAAGCCCAACGGATCCATTTTGGAATCCTTGCAATTCTTCGAGATACTATGCTTGAGAGGGTTGAACAAATATTCTCAGACCTTGCCTTAATATCCCTAACAATCAAATCACCATTCTAGCTCTTATTGTTAAACATCACCTGATTCCTCCAATACCAAATTCTCCAAGCAGCAACACCAAACATAACCGGCCAAAATAAACTCCCCATATCACAGGCCCTCCTCCTAAGATTCGTCATGATCCATTGCCTAAGAGGATAACTAAAGAAGTCATGTTGTCTTGGCACAGGCACGAGCTTCCTCCAAACCCCTACCGAAAAAGGACAATCTCGAATTGCATGCAAAGAACTCTCAACTTCTGCATGGCATCTCCCACATAACGGATCAATATCCAGATGCCGTCGAGCAAGCTCATGACCCGTCTTCAAACGATCATGGCATAATAACCATAAAAACATCCTTATGCTTTGAGGCCCCTTCCATTTCCACAAAAGCCGCCAGTCTTGACTGTCTTCAACAAGACATAAATTCATAAGCACATGGTAAGCTGATTGAACTGTAAAAATACCAGTATTTGAAGCACCCCAATACACCCTATCATCACCTTTCATTGCCGAAGGAGGAGCCATGGAAGCAATCCTTAAGACAGCATGATTATTTAACAAATAGCTGAATCGATTCCACAACCAATTCCCATTGTGATCAACACAATCCGCCACTGACATATTCCGCATGCTATCCGGTATTGAAGCCACCGTATAGTTGATTAACGGCTCACCATTAGTGGCCCAAATATCATCCCAAAACTTCACCCTTTGGCCATTTCCAATACTCCAACGCAAACCCTTCTGGAAGTCTTTCCAAATCTTACCCATGGACCGCCATAAATAGGAGCCATTTTTAGTTGGAACATCAGTAATAGGCATATTACTAGGCGCAACATATTTAGAGATTAAAACCTGGGCGCACAGCTTGCTAGGGTTTAATTTTAAATCCCGAGCAATTTTCATTAACAGGGCTTTGTTCATAATTTCCATGTCCTTGAAGCCGAGCCCTCCATCACTCTTGGGTCTACAAATTTTGTTCCAGCTAACCAAGCTTAACTTGCGTTGAGAACCACCCCCACTCCAAATGAATCTTCTACAAAGTTGATCAATTTTAACTCTGACACTAGACGGGAGATACGTGGTCTGCATAGCATAAATCGGAATTGCCTGAAGCACCGATTGAGCAAGAGTAACTCGCCCTGCCAAAGACAACTGCTTTGCTGCCCATCCTGATAACCG
Source organism: Atalantia buxifolia (assembly GCA_030444775.1). Classification (NCBI taxonomy): domain Eukaryota; kingdom Viridiplantae; phylum Streptophyta; class Magnoliopsida; order Sapindales; family Rutaceae; genus Atalantia; species Atalantia buxifolia. The sequence goes on from CM059838.1 coordinate 12,545,866, forward strand.
CTGATCAATTTTGTCAATGATGCTTTGATACGTTTTCTTAGAAACCCGGTCGTGCAGGAGAGGCATGCCAAGATATCTTCCCAAATTATCTGTAATCAAGAAACCTAAAGCCTGGCCAATTCCACTAGCTTAAGTGATCGGGACGTTTTTGGAAAAGTAAATTCGGGTCTTTGGTTTACTAACTTTAGCACCCGAGCTCTTACAGAAATTCTCCACCACGGCATTCAACACATCAACTTGGTCGTAATTTGCTTCTAAGAATAGAAGCAGGTCATCTGCAAAAAATAAATGACTTAGAGGGGTGCCATTTCTAGTCAGTCGAATGGGCTTCCATCAACCTTGATTAACCGCCTGAATAATACCATGGCCTAATCTTTCAATACAAAGCACAAAAATATAAGGCGAAAGAGGGTCTCCTTGTCTAATTCCTCTACCGGGCCGAAAATCTTCAGTCATTTCTCCATTCCATAAAACATTCATTTGGGCTGTGGACAAGCATTCCATAATGAGATGAATGAAACGCTCTGGTAGCCCAACTTCCTTTAGAGTTTCCTGAATAAAGCACCAACTCAACCGGTCATAAGCCTTTTCCAAGTCCACTTTAACCGCCATCATTCTTTTACCCCCCACCTTTTTCTTCATTGTATGGATTACCTCTTGAGCAATAACAATATTCTCTGTAATATGTCGACCCGGAACAAAACTGGTTTGTTGGGGGCCAATGAGATCTGGAAGAAGAGCCTGAAGCCTGTTAGCAATAATTTTTGTCACCGTCTTATATGGAACTGTGCATAGGCTGATTGGCCGAAACATCTTAAAGCTTGTTGGATGATCAACTTTAGGGATGAGGACTAGCAAGGTTCTGTTGATCTCTGCAGGGATATGATTAGAATTAAAAATATTCTTAATAAAAGAACACAACGACATACCAACGGTACTCCATTGCGCTTGGTAAAAGCCAGCAGGAAAGCCATCAACTCCGGGAGCTTTGAAGGGACTCATACTGAAAATAGTCCGTCTAACTTCCTCATCTGTGATAGCAGACACCAAGCTTAAGCAAATCCCATCAGAGATCTTAGGGAAACACCCCATGACCGTATATGGGCTATGCACCCCTTGTTCAGGAGTGTATAAATCCGAAAAGAATTCGCCTGCAAGCTGCTTAATGATCTTGACGTCGTATATCCATTGCCCAAGCTCATTCTGAATCGCAGTAATCCGATTCTGACGACGCCTGGTTAGGGTTTTTTGGTGGAAATAGGCAGTGTTGCGGTCACCATACAACGTCCAATCTCGCCTGGACTTCTAAAGCCACAATAATTCTTCCTGAGTGAGAACCTCTTCAAGCTCCTTCTGAAGTTTAATTTCAAGTCTAGTAAGGCTATGATTAGGCTTCGTTTCCAAGATACGTTGGATCCCACCTATTCTAGGCAACAATTTCCGCTTCCGAGAAATAATATTTCCAAAAATTTCCTTGTTCCAGCGCCTAGTTTGATATTGTTGTCTTTTATGCAGAGGAAATTCACCATTATACGCTTGTCTCTCACTCGCATCAGTTTTTTTTTTTTCTCTTTGTTGAAGAAAATGAAAAATCTACATGCATTTATAGTGCCATTTGGTGGTTACAAATATTGAAAACTTAGAAGAGTTGGAGTTGCATGCACACATTTGTAATTAAAAAAAAAAAAAGAAAACGGCTACTAATTTCTAATAGTTTTTAGTGTGATAATTAAATGCATTCATAGTAAATCTCTCTTACAAACACCAAGCCATTTCCTTTGGTGTATGCATCCCAAAATTCTCAATTCATTTCCTCTCTCGAGAGTGAGAAGCTGAGAGTTTGAGGAGTGAGGGAATTAAGAACTTTTAATAAATTCTTAAATAATTAATGAGTGAAAAATTAAATGTATTAAGATTGTAAGTATTGAGGTTGTAAGCAATGAGTTAAAATACTCTTAATACTTGAAATTTTTATTTCACTAATAAAGTTTTATCTTTTTGACTTTTTTTTGAACATAAATTTTAATTTCTCAATGTGATTCTGACGTCTTAATATTTCTTAATTTATTTTAATTATGTATCTAATTTAACTATTAATTTCTAACAATAATAACAGAGCCATTGATTATATTATTAAAAGTTGAGATGCTCTTTACAAATACGATATTATTCACATATGTAATATTTATGCGATGTTATTCACGTGAAATAATGGAAAGGATCCGAGGATTTTACAGTGCAATATTCAGTACTCTTGGTTGGAAAAGTGTCCACGATATTGTTTTTTAATTTTAATTCATCAAAACAGGACACGTGTCTCATCTTATCTGGCCTTGTCCCTACTTTCAATTAATGCCTTCTTTTCACTTGGCTATGCGTTAGGGTTTAGGGGGCATCCGGCCATGGTATAGGCGTTTGAAGTTACTTGATGGATCCATACATTAAAGGAGCCCAGTACGTTACGATTAACCTAACGTACGATTCACACATAATAACAGTACTCATCGTAAGATTTATTATTGTTCATACATAATAACAGTACTCGTGATAAGATTTATTATTGTTGTTGTGTGTGGATGTTCGTGATAAGATTTATTATTGTTGTTGTGTGTGGACGTACGTTACGTTAATTGTAACGTAGCGTTGGCTTACATTAAATATTATAGGTGAAATATTTATGATATTAAGAAATTATTGACTATTCGGATTAACGCATTAAGAAAGGGATTAATATAATAATAACTATATAAAATAAATTATAATTGGGATAGAGTTTAGAACTAATTGTATTAAAACATTATTCATATTTTAAATATAATCATTTAGTTTTGTTATTTAATAAATTTAAATTTGATTCTGAAACCATCCAACTTTTATTACAAAAACAATTGGAAGATGACTCTGATAAAGAATCAAATTCTAATAATAAAAATGATTTAAAATTTGGTGAAAATGATTTGCAACTTGAAAACATTGAATCAATTCCAAATGATTTTCTTTTTGTTTTAAACCAAATCACCACTAGAAAATATTTAATAAAAATTACTTTAGTATTTTCCAAAGAATTAGAAATTGACACCATTGCCTTATTTGACACTGGTGCTGATTTAAATTGTATTAAAGAAATTTTTGTTCCTGATAAGTTTAAAGAAAAAACAAAAGAAAGACTTTCTGCCGCCAATAATTCAAAACTAAACATCCATTCTAAAGTTGAAGCATCTGTTCTTAAAGATAATTTTGAATTTAAAACTACTTTCTTTCTAACAAACGACATCCATCATATTGTTATACTAGGAACACCATTTATAAATCTCATAACTCCTTATATTGTTGATTATGATGGTATATCTTTTAAAGCGGGAAAAATAAGTTTAAAATTCCCTTTTATAGAAAAACCTAAAACTAGAAATTTAAACATCATAAAAGCCAACTCTGTACACCAGAACCAAATAAATGTTTTACTAAAATCAAAACAGGCTAATCTAACCTGCTTACAAAAAGATTTAAACTTACAAAGAGTAGAAAATCAATTAAAAAATAATTTTATACAAAGAAAAATTTCTGAATTTAAAGCATTAATTGAAAAGGAAATATGTGCTGATTTACCAACTGCTTTTTGGAACAGAAAACAACATTTGGTTGATTTGCCATACGAAAATTCTTTTAATGAAAAACAAATACCCACAAAAGCCCGTCCTATTCAAATGAATATGGAATTAGAGAAACATTGCAAAGAAGAAATCAAAGAATTAGAATCTAAAGGTCTAATTACCAAATCAAGATCCCCATGGTCTTGTGCCGCTTTTTATGTCAATAAAAATTCGGAAATAGAAAGAGGTACACCAAGATTGGTAATAAATTATAAACCCCTAAATAAAGCCTTAAAATGGATTAGGTACCCTATACCTAATAAAAAAGATTTACTCCAAAACTTCACTCGCATTCATATTTTCAAAATTTGACATGAAGTCGCTTTTTGGCAAATTCAAATTCACCCTAAAGACCGTTATAAAATGTTTCACTGCTCCATTTGGTCAATACGAATGGACAACAAGAATGCCTTTGGTTTAAAGAATGCACCTTCAGAATTTCAAAGAATTATGAATGACATTTATAATCCTTTTTCTGATTTTTGTATTGTTTATATTGATGACGTATTGATTTTTTCACAATCAATAGATCAACATTTTAAACATTTAAAGACTTTTTATTTCGCAACTAGAAAAGCTGGACTAGCTATTTCTAGTAGCAAAATTTCCTTATTTCAAACTAAAATCCGATTTCTTGGCCATTATATTTCAAAAGGAACTATCACCCCTATTGAAAGATAAATTATAATAAATTTAAATTTATTAAATATTAATTTATATTTGTATCTAAATAAAAGTTTAATTTAAATAATAATATAAACAGTAATAAACTTAAATATTTAATAAATAAATGATAATTAAATTAAAAATTTTGATTATTTTACATTAAATATGAAAAACGTATTTTAACTTTGTTTAATCATTTATGAGATAATAAATAAAAATAAACTTGTAAAATTTATTTTATCATTTATTATTTTCTAAAATATTAAATTTAGAAACAAATTTAAATTAAACAATTATTTTACATTAATAAATAAAAATAAAATTTATAATTTAATATTATATTGTTTTATACTATGATATATCTTATATTTATATAATTCTATACTATTATATTTTTATGATATAATATCAAACCATACTAAAATATAATATTAAATTATACTATATTATAATATCATTATACTATATTATAGTAACTAATATATAGAAATAAATAATGTTATTCATAATATAACATAACATTGCAAAATTGTACTATTTAATAATAGTTTGTTATTGAATCATTTTCATATTATAAAAATTAATAAATAAAATAATTAATTAATACTTAATTTCAATAATTAAAATATTAATAAATTTAAATAATATTAATTTAATTTTAACATTAATATAAAATAATATTATTTATATAATACATTCCACACTACACTAAACATAATATTGTATTACAACTTCAATGCAATGCATGTTAATATAATATATCATGATACAACATAATGTGTCAAATGTAACCTTACAAAATTGACTACATATTTATGATGCAATTAATATTCTCAGTGACATTTAATCGTAAGGTTGACTAATGTCTAATCTCGGTGCTTTTTATCTTTTTTTTTTTTTTTATTCCGATATTCTTTTCACTATTGTTATAAAAGCAATTGTTGGCATATTAGGTATAGGTAAGAAAAGCTCTTCTGCTGCCTCTAATTCTTGCTCTATTTTCTTTTAAATTAATCCTTCACCCAATGGAATCATTTAGCGTTCTCCAATTTCTCAAGGACAAGACAATTTTAGTCACTGGTGCCACTGGCTTTCTAGCAAAGAGTATTAACATGCATCTCTCCATTTAACTCTTCCTCTCTTCCTTCCCCATTGATGTTTACTATATATATATTTTTTTTTTGATTTATTGCATTTGTCAATTATTGTTTCAGTTTTTGTAGAGAAGATACTGAGAATTCAACCAAATTTGAAGAAGCTCTATCTTCTCATAAGAGCAGGGGACGATAAGTCTGCTAAACAACGCATGTTTCGTGAGGTAAATACTTTCTTAAATATAGCTTTAATTTCTTTTTAAAGATCTAGAAATCTAATAAACATATATAATTTATGAATAGGTGATAGAGAAGGACTTGTTTAGGGTGCTGAGGGATACATGGGGTGACAGTTTGGACTCCTTCATATTGGAAAAGGTAGCTGCAGTGCCTGGTGATATTTTGTACGAGGACTTGGGAATCAAAGACTCTAATTTAAAGGAAGAAATGTACAGACAAATAGACTTGGTGGTAAATGTAGCTGCTATGACAAAATTTGATGAAAGGTATCGACACACTTTAGTTTATACTTTTTTCTATCTCTAATTATTTGACTATGCTCGATGCGTATATATATGACCTGAGAACTGACCTTTGAATTTTTTTATTAATTCTTTTCTCTGTAGATATGATGCTTTATTGGACACCAATACAATGGGAGCTTTTCACGTTTTGAGTTTTGCAAAAAATTGTGCAAAAATACAGATGCTTGTCCACCTGTCAAGTGGTAAATATATTATTTACTTGCTTGGCCTGAGAAACCCATTTGAAATTATTCGATTTTACAGGGAATAACAAATCGTTTTTTTTTTTTTTCTTTAAATTTGACTTTCTATTTAAGCTTAAAATTTGTTTTTACCGCTTGAGCTTATGATAATAAGCTTCTAACACCGCATTGCAGACCAGCTGGTTAATTAAAAATATCAGGGAAAGTGCTTGATTTTAAAATTTAAAGTAACAAGGGATGGTCTAACAATAGTATTTAAAATAAGTTTTGACAAAAATACTAACAGAAAAAAGACATCATTGAACAGTAAATGCGACACTCTCACATTCAAATTGATTATTGGTTTGAACCTATACAAATCAAAACTAATTAATTTATTTGTTAAAATATCATTTTTGTCCTTGCATCAGTGTATTTTTTTGTTATTATTTTAACATTAAAAATACCATTCGATTTTAAAATTTTATCAAGCCTCAATTGATGAAAACCATTTTTAAAAGGAATTAAAAATAACTGACTACGTATATTTTCTTTCTAAATGGCTAGCTTCCATTTTTTCTTCCCCTTTTAACATTGCTTGTTTAGCCAACTTCATGAGTTAATTCATTTGGACTTTTCAGCTTATGCGTGCGGCGAAAAGTCGGGACTAATTCCTGAGAATTCATTTACAATGGGTGACATGCTGAAATGGCCACGTAAATTGGATATCATGGCCGAAAAGAAACTAGTGGAGCAAAAATTAAATCAACTTCAAACAACTGGTGCGGCTGAAGACGAAGTCACATCAATCATGAAGCATCTCGGCATGGAAAGGTTTCAATATAGGCTCTACTAAGTTATATTTACTGTAACTCCCAATCGAATCAAACAAATCCATATAATTTAAGCCTTAATATATTGTTAAATCATAATAAACAAATTCATATTATTTTGGTTTAAGTGTATGGTTAATCTTTATATTTTAAAAGTACCTAAAAAGACCCTTAATATTGAATATATTGTACTCATACCCTTATTGTTTCTCTATTTTTATAGTACAATCCTTACAGCAATCTTTTTGATATATTAATTTACCTATAAAAAAAATTCTAAGTTGTTAATTAACCTTAAAAATAAAGTAAAAATAAATGTAATTTTTTTATTATTTAAATTTTAGGATGAATCTGTAAATTAGTTTTTTTATAAATAATTATTAAAACGATTATAATTGCAAGGGCACTAAACATTGCTTTAAGTTAGCAAATATTAATTTATTTTAAATAATTAGAAAACTTGTGTAAGGGTATAAAAACTAAGAGTTCATTCATACTAATAATTATTGGTTAATTTGCTAATAAATAATTATGGGTTAATTTTTAATTAATTTTTCTATAGATTAATTAATTAATATCTCCAAAATGACAATAAGGGTATTGTTGTAAAAGATTAAAAAAATAAGGACAAAAGTGTTACATATTTAATAAGAAGGGTATCTTGAGATATTTTTTAAAATATAAGGACTAAAAAGATACTTAACTTAAAATATAAAGACTTTTCAAATATTTACCCTTAAATAAAAAAAAATTATAATAAATTGAGAAAAGCACATGACATCTTGTGTTTTGCAAAATGATCTAAGAGATCTCTTTGTTTTTAAAATTCATCTCCCAAATTTCTTTTTAGATAATTAGATATAAAATACTATTGGTCATCATGGTTAGAACTTAGAAGGCATAATTATCTTAAAAAGAGTCTATTTGACCATTTTTAAAAATAACAGGGTCTCCAAGACCATTTTGCTAAAGTATAAAAATACTGTTGTCGTTTTCTCTAATAAATTTGATTTTGGTTTTATTATAGGGCAAGATGGTATGGATGGCCAAACACATATGTGTTTACAAAGGCAATGGGGGAAATGCTATTAGCCCACTATAAAGACAATCTTCCTATTATCATTATACGCCCAACCATGATAACAAGCACTTACAAAGAACCATTCTCAGGTTGGATTGAAGGTTTGAGGTAAATCTCATTTTAATTAAATTTTAATTATAATCTTTTTAATAATTAATTTCCATTAATTTTGAATAATTTATTTTCTCTTTATTCTGTCGTTTCAGAACAATTGACCTTCTGGCAAAGGGAAAATAGACTGCTTACCTGTCAATTCTCAGACCATATTTGATTTGGTGAGTTTTTAATGTTTTAATAAAGTGATCAGAACCAAGTTGAAAGAAGGGAAAATTAAAAAAAAAAGGCTCTAATACAAATATCTTCTATTATACGAAATTTATGGAAATTGATTTATGAAAATTATATGTAGATACCAGCGGACATGGTAGTGAACTCAATGATCATGGCAATGGTGGCAAATGCAAATAACTCATCATCTCAAATGATTTATCACGTTGGCTCATCTCTAAGAAACCCAATACATTTCTTCCAAATCCGCAAGTTTGTCTTTCATTATTTTACTAAAAATCCATATATTGATAAATATGGAAATCCAGTTATAGTTGGTAACGTTAAAGTACTGGATTCGCCGGCTAAATTTCACAGATACATGGCCGTCCGCTCTGTGCTGCCACTAAAGGTTTGTTGTAGCTGAATTTAATTAAATTGAATAAGGGTTTTAATTTGTTGTGAGTAAACCCTCTAGTTAATGTTCAATTATCATTAATTTTTGTACTCATATTTTACTTTTTAATCTTTTTTTCCCCCTTATTTGAAAGGTATTAGAATTGGTGAATTTATTCTTTTGCCAACATTTTGACGACTTTTGTAATGAGTCTAATCGAAGATTGAAGTTGGTCATGGTATTGGTAAATCTTTACAAACCCTACATGTTTTTTCAGGGCATGTAAGTATATATGCTTTACTTCTATACTAGCAAATTTTAACAGTTAGTTTTTATCAAGTTAATTGACAACTAATTTTTGCTTTCCAAATGGACAGCTTTGATGACACAAATTCGGAGAAGTTGCGAATGGCAATGAGAGAGAGTGGCATGGAGCTGGATTCATTTAATTTTGATCCAAAGAGCATTGACTGGGAAGATTACTTTTTAAATGTTCACGTTCCTGGCCTTTTGAGATATGCAGTCAAATAACGAGGGAAGCAAGGATTTTTATTTTTTAAACTATGTGTACGTATATATGTGTACGCACACATTTATAACAAGATGATATTTATATTTATAATAAGAAATTTACTAGAATTGCCTTAGATCATATCTATTATAATACAGCCTAATTTTATACTCTCATAAATAGAAGAATATCTACTCCATTTACATCATTAGAAGAAAAATCTACCTCTACCTAATAAATAAACTAAAAGGTTTTATATTTATAAGATAAAGTATTTTGTGGATTTGAGTAATTTGGACTAAAATAAAAAGTTTTTGCAATCTTTGAATTTAATAAGTATTATTTTGAATTCTGGAGTTGGATCTATTCGCAAACATTTGAAACGTTATGAGCCATACTATAATTTATAAAAGTTTGAGGACCGAATGTAATCCAAACATTTGAAATCCAAAATTGGACAGAGAGTGAACAGTATTACTGTAGTAAAATTTAAATTTAACAGTAACTTTACTGTACTGGAGCTGCTAGCTGGCCAAATTAAGCGGCTAACCGCTTGGGCGTGGGAATTTCCTTATAACGGCTAGTTTTCAGGCTTTAGCTATAAAAACTCAACTCCAACTTCATTTTAAAGACTCTAGCAAACATAAACAAGTGTAAACATCATACTTCGAGCTTCTAATTTGTAAGTTATCATATATTAAATCTTCATTAAGCAATCATTTGTATATCCACTCTAAAAGAGAGTTGTTTATTGTAATTTTCATTTCTCATCAAATTGTGAGTATACAAGTGTGAGAAACATTTGAGGTGAAAAGATTGGGAAGATAATCTCTTAATTGTAAAGGTCCATTGACATCTTGGAAGTCAATTGTAAAGAACTTGAAACCTTGGAAGGCTTGGAAGTGAAATCCTCAAATCAGGTGAGCTTGGAGGCGTGGACATAGGCGGGGATTGCTGCACCACGTAAAAATCCTTGTGTTTATTTTCTCTTCCCTTACTCTCTTATTATTGTGCTTTATTAAATTTATTGTTTTGTATTCCATAAGGCATTAAATTAAATTGTTGTGTGGTTTGCTTAGCTTAAATTTTAAAATCTCAATTCAACCCCCCTCTCTTGAGTTGCCTAGTTAGTATTTCAGTATATACGGGTTAGAAGTTACTGTCAATGACTTAAGAATATTTATGGATGCCTTAAATATACCGGAACCTAGGTTTCCACGTCTAAAAGAAGGTAAGAATATTGCAAGATTTTTTTAAAATATATAAAAGTTAATACCTTTAGCCTTTTTTTAAATTAAATTTTGTTTTTTTTTTATATTTTAGGATATTACTACGTTGTAAACTCTAGATACATAAATATGAAAGGATTTTTGACACTATATAGAGAAGAGAGATATCATTTACGTAATTATAGAGGATCGGGTCGAGCACTTATAGGTCCCCAAGAATTGTTTAATTATAGAAACTTATCATTGCATAATGTAATTAAGCGATACTTTGGTGTTTTAAAAGCACAATTTTTAATTTTAAGGGATATCCATAATTATAGTTTACGTAAACAATGTGTAAGTCCAATTGCATGTTGCGCTTTACATAATTTTAGTTAATGAACATGAAAGTGATAGATTGTTTGAAGACTTTGATATATAAGATATGGTTGCCAATGAAGATAGAGACACCAATAGGCTACTTACTAATACTGATTTGTCTCCATCAAGTGTTCCAAAGATTAATACTACAAGAGATAGAATTAAAACTTTTATGTGACATGATTATACACAAAATACATGCTCTTTATTATGTAATTTTTTATAATTATTTTGTTTAAATCATCTATGTTGTAATATATACATTAATTATAGTGTCAAATCAATGGCATTGTAAAAATTTTTCAATTAATGCTAATACTAAAATTTTATAGTCATGTAATTTTAATAATTATTTTGTTTAAATTATTTATGACATGCTTGTGTATATATTAGTTAAACAATTATTTTCTAACTAAAACTTAATGTTTAGTTAAAAACTACCTTTGAAAATAGTACTACAAAACATATAGTGCCACCGACTAAATGGAGAAATTTTAGGAATTTCATTGGGCCTCACCTACTGGGACGCGAAATCCAAACAATCTTTCAGTTATTCTAATTTTTTTTTAAATATCAATTAATAATGGATCGGATGCATGATCATCGAAGCCATGATTTATGCAACCAATCGGTATTAGGACCATCAGACCTCCGAATGTCTCCGAATTTTCTTTATTAGTTTGTCTTGCTCCCGGTATCTTTCCCGCCGTTCTTCTCTCTGGCGCTTTCTAGTTAACTGCTCATCTTTGGCTCTCTCCGCCTCAATTTCTTTTTTCCTATGCTGCTCCTTAAGCTTTCGCTTTTTCATCTGCATAACCCCATATAGAATGCATAAATATATATATTCTTTGTGTTAGTTGGAAACTTGCAACTGGAAATAGCAGAGCAGCACATAGATCAGAATTAAACAAATAGAAAAGCAGAACAAGATTGACATTACTAAATATGAAAAGTAAGATTGTGTTAAAAAGATTTCACTATTAATTCCAACATAGGCATCAGTGGATTCAAATTTCTTGGTCCACACAAGCATACCTTCTCATTTCTAATCAATTGAAGTTGTTGAAAAAGAACATGGACTTTTCTTTCGTGAGGCTCCATGACAACAGCTCTACTATTCTCCAGAAGTGGTCGTTTCCGGCCAGGAATATCCTTGGGCTTTGATTCAAATGGAAGAGCTGCCTGTAACGACTTAGGAATTACCAATGGGTTGAACTTCCTCGGTGTCCTCCCAATTGGCTGTCCCACAAAAAAAAAAAAGGTAAAAGTCTATGTTACTAAAATTTACCAAAAAAATTCCACAACCAACCATTTTGGACTCTGCAAGAAATTACTTTAAAAAATTACAAGTGTCACATCACAAATTACCTTGTAGAGTGAATCCTTGTTAACAGGAATAGAAAGATTATGCTCTCTCCGCAACTCAGCTACAGTTTTCATTCCTTGCCAGATTTTATCACGAGGCTGCAAGGCTGTGGTCAGTGGGTTGTAAAATCGAGGAATTTCAACATCAGCCCATCCACGCATGAAAACAATGTCGCTCATCAGAATTCTGTCCTCAAAGGTGCATCTGGCAATCCCTTCTCTAGGTTGCCCTCCCTTCCTTTTGGGTTGGTTTCCAATCTCTTCTTTAGCAGCCTGACAACATAATCAAATTAAAAGTTACTAGGATCAGCTTTCACTTGCTCAAGAAAAAATATTAATAATGAGCCAACATCAATAATCAACTCAAGGATTTTGATAATTAGCTGAGTCCCAATGATGAAATTTGATGGAAAAAAGAAATTTGGAGAAGAAAAAGTCATTGTTGTGCTACGGGCATTTACATGCAAAAGAAAAACCAGAAAAGGTGCAATAAGAAATTAAGAACAAGAACATGAATATAAACTTCATTCAACTCATACCTTTTTCACCTGCCCACGGATTCCACTTACAGTACGAACCTCTTTACCTTCACATTGAGCCACTTCTAGATCTGAAGTAAACATATCTTTGATTAGTGCAGTTTTCTTGAATATCTTGCATGGATAACCAACCAGTTTAATTTTCTTCTTTATCTTTACTTCATGGTTGAACTCGAGCACAACTGCAGTTGCCGCAATCCTAAATGAAGCCTGACAAATCAAATCAAAGGATGCTAGTTGATTCATAAAAAAAATTAATAACATGAAAAGCACAAAAATCATCCCTTCGAAATTTTAATACAGACAGGTTGTCACAACTAGAGAATGCTGACCTGATTGTTGGATAAATTTTGGACAGCAACCACCCCAGTATGAGGTGCGGCAAGGGGACCCCAGAACGTGGCAAGGCAATGCATGTGTTCCGGAGTGTACTTCAGCATGCGATGCCGTCCACTACGGTCCTCTATGGCATAAACAGGGATAGTTTGGAAACGCCTCCATCCAATAGAAACAATAATGGGATCTCTACTCTTGAGTACCTTCTTGTGCCACCATCTGTGTCGCTTTAACCTAACCTAGAAGAAGAGCCATGAAAAATATATTACCTAGCAAAATTAAAATAAAAGAATCCAATGACTTTAGCTGTGAACTTGTAGGTCATCATTTTCAATATTAAAAATAAGGATTAATTAATCTTATTCATTAGAGAACTGAGGAAAAAAATATGGTATTCAGCAGCAGTCCACTCATTACAATGACAGAAATGAAATTATAACAACTACAAAACACTAACAATGGAAGGAAAATATAAAAGGAAAATATAATCTGAAATTATGTAGTGATGAATAACAAGAAGAAATTAAAAACGAACTTTGTCCCATAATACACACATATGGTTTCGGGCATCAAACTTGACTAAATGAAAAAAAGAAAGTTTTTATGAAATAATTCATGAGCAAGTTCGCTTTTCCAGGATGACCGAGTCTGTCTTTTGACTTAAGCAGCCAGTAATTACCAATATACCTAAATATGTTATATCCAATAAACATCCATGAAGTATTGAGATATATTTGAAAATAATATGTATATCACCACCGCACATTTAAGGTTATTTGAGTATTCTTACCTGCATGTATCCAACATTTTGCTCACCAAGACCAATTCCTCCAATCAAAACAGGATGGCACGGATCAAAATATTCAACCATCTCAAAAGGAACATTATGAATCTCCATTCTAAGATATGTTCCCGTACGAAACCCCTCTAACTCTAATCGAGTGACCTCGTCAAGATCATTGAGCTCAGCTATATTCATTTGTTTGCGAAATTCAATCTCCTCCTTCATCTGGAAGAACCAAACATGAGTTAGCACTCAAAACATAACAGCAGCATACAGAACACGTTATGATGCAAACAAAGTATACCTGGTCAACCAGTCCAATTTCATTAGGCCGGCCACGATGAAACTTTGCACCATCTTTTTCATTCATTTCCTCCTCAGGTGATTCAGATCCATCATAAGTGAATCAGAGTCAAGGGCCATTAAAGCAGATTCTACAAAAACCAAAATATAGTTTCTCCAATACAACTTACGACAACCAAACTTCACTAATGTCTTTCAGCAAAACTATCAACAGATGAGGGATGATACATCCCACTACAGCCACACCAAATTTATAGACCCAAAAAATAAAAAAATTCCACCTATGGAGATGGAGAAGCAGGCAGTGGCACAAGATACATGTTTAATAAATATAGTAAACATTGTATTAGTTAGAAGAAAAGGATATTGAGCATCAAATTTTGCACGTAGTGAAAGCTTTTTCAATGCCCGCTCCTCAACTGCTGATTCATCTTCATTCTCAATTCCTTCACAGCCGGAGTTATCCTTGCGTTGCCCTTCATGCTTCTCACCTGTTTCTAAATCTTCATAATCACCGTAGACAGCATCATCACTGTCATCATCTTCAGATTTACCCTTTGAAACTTGATTTCTCTGAGCAGCTTTGGACCAATCACCCGTAACAAAACGGTCTCGGATACTTTCATATACTTCATCTTGTTTCCAGCTTTTAAGATCTCCATTACTTTTAATTTTGGAACAGTCATCGGCATTGACAATTCCACTATCCAATCCTTCCCTCAACTTCGGCAATAAATGAACATGAATCAGAGAATAAGCAAATACAAATTACATTCAGTCAACATCAAGCTTTATATCAATGCTAAAACTAACAACACATCTAAAAGTATTACTTGTTGAGCAAGACCTCAAATTAAGAAAAAAACAATCAAGGAAATAACCATACAAATAATATCAAGAAAGACCTTATTCCCTTCGACCTTCGGCTTAAAAAATTCATCTTCATCACTTTCTTCACCCTCACTACTATCCTGCACTTCTTTGGACGAAGTTTCTGATGTTGATGTTGATTTCCCATATACAAGCTGAATGAGATTGGCGCATCGTCTCAAGGAGGACTTAGTCAACTTGAATTTATTTTCCATGTCATCTTCAAATAAAGCAACGAGTAAGACATGTTCAGAATCAGACAAGAAAATTCCACCCAGAAAAATCAAAACAGAGAAAATATCCATTTAAACTCCTTAGCATTTGTGGAGAAAATTATTCAATGAAAACATCGTATTGCATTCATGATTCAAAACACCTCTCTACCCATCTCAACTTGGCTCATGTAAGCTATATATAAACTATAGTTACGACTAAAATAGGGTACTTATTCTTCTTTAAGGCCAATACTGAATGATGCATCGCAGTAATCGTAAGTATGAAAGAAATACCATTATCATCTCTTTCCTCTGTACCAGAAGATAAGTGATTATCAACATTGTGGTTGTCGTCATCTTCTTCACCCTCATCACTGTCGTCATCTTCTTCACCCTCATCACTGTTGTCGTCATCGCCCTCTTCATATGAATCCTGCAATGAAGCAAAAATGTGGAACATTATCATTGAAAATAAAAGATGCAGCTAGACACTGCATGTGAACTAATTTGCGAAAGAGACATATTTGAGTAAGTAAAAAAGGGGTAATAAAGGTGATGACAAGTAAAAGACCAATTCCTAGAGCTTGACCCACAAAAGAAAAGCTACCTAAATTATGAAGTGACATTACAACACATTGCATCAGGACCAAGGGACAATGGAAGTTTACAAAACAACAAATAAAAGATGAAAAGGTTTTATGCTGAAAGTTACATAACTTTTAGAAAATCCAGTGTAGCTACATTATCAAAACATTCAAATCTACAATAGGCATAATCGCATAATTTTGACAAGTGTGAGGTGCCGACATGGCCTCAAAGAATCCTTGCATCAATTTCAATATGTACCAAGTTTAATAAAGCAAGAAGACATATACCAGCATCTCTAAAGGAACAAAAACTGAAACATGGTTCCTTGACACTCCACCACGAATCCCCTATTAAATATTAACACATTGGTTCTCGAAAAATGGAGTTAATACCAGTCATAATTAGGTACCTTCAGATCACCAGAATCAACACCATATCCAAAGATAGCTTTCCTACAATGCTGTCCATCATTAAATTCAACATGTTCCTCAAAGCTATCTTCATCAGAATCGCTAACACTTTTTAATATTTCGCCCCTTTTAATATCTGCATCTTCATCTGAGAACTTTGAGTCATCCATTTCCACAGCGACATGTTTTTCACTGAGCCCATCAGCAGTCGCTTCCTCAGTTTGATACTGCTTGTCATGAGTATACTTTGTATCATCATCCATATCTTTTGCATTGTTGGCAGCATCTAATGAGATATTTGGCTTCTGGCTGAAAACGGAAATGAAGCTCTTTTCTAACTTCTCATCAATTGAATATTTGGTGTTTTGAAGCGATTTTACCATCATCTCACCACAATCTTGAGCCTTTCCTGGTAACAGCAAAGAAACAGTACTTAGGCCCAAAAAAAAGGGGATAATAAAGGATAGATAGAAGATGACATGATATTAGCCTATTTATCTAACTCAAAACACTATATTTAAAGAAATAGATAAATGAAATATCATCAATATTTCCATTTTATATTATTCAAAACAAGGTCCACAAAATGTGCTAATGGTAAAGATTAAAGGTTTTTATTTATTTATTTTTTTTAAAAGTAAGAAACAAAATAGTAAACCTCTGCAGTTTGATTTTCCATTTTCATCATCCATATTAGAAAATTGAACAAAGTGATCATTGATGTTTATATAGACAGCATCCTTGTCATAAAGGAGATCCCCAAGGCCAGACATTGGTGCATAAATAAGTTTTTCCCTATTACGCAGTCCCCTTTTTGTGGCAGCAGAAGGTAAGGGGCATGGATCAGCTAACCCTGTAACCCCGGCTAAACCGTAGTCACCAACACCAGCAATATGCACCTGGTTCAAAGTAAGAACATTAGGTTACAAAATGTTTAATCGATTGGATAAGGGCAAGATAAATGAACATTTAATAGAAGGCATTTGCCAAATACAAGCCAAGACATAATAGCCATATTTTTAAGCGTAAAGATTGAAAATAGAAATTTCTTCTTAAAGGTTAATAATCTTAATGCATGACCTTCAGGGCTGCCATGCTAACTAACGTGACATGTAAACTGCAACTCTGTTACAGTAAAAAGAAAATTCCCATTCGTCAGCTTTTGTCCTAATGTTTCTCAAAAGTTTCAATGTACGTCCATATCAGGCAATAGTAAGCCAAATGCACGAAGCTCCATGTTACTTAAGCATAACCAAGGGGAAAAATTTTACAAATAGCTAATTGATCACCTTCTCCAAAGCCAAATTTTACATTTTACATATAAAACCTGAATTCGTGATGCAATGAGGTTGAGATTTGCTTATTATGACATAAGACCTCTCTAGCTTATGCTTAATCAAGCTCTTTTTCATCACAACTTACATCCAATTGTCGCCAGAATGATAAACAAGTCCTTGCCTAATGGCCATATAGATGAAAAGTAGGTCCTAAAACTACCTAAACTTAAAGTAACATATGTCCAAAAAGCATTAAATTTTCAAAAACATCATATGCAACAACAACCTTATATTGAGAAATGAACCTGCGTCTCACCTTTAATTGTATACAAAGTAAAAAAATAAATAAATAAAATAAACCCTCAAGCATATTCTGAAAAGGAAAAAATTTCAATGGCAATTGTGAGGTTAAGTGGTTTACAATGCGTAACCTTAGTTCCCTTTTTTAGATTACAACCTCGCAAATAACCATAAATTGTGATGTTTCTTTCACATTTATTATTCATATGCAGTCTTTCAGGAGGAGTAACATCTTCAAAACGATCAACCACGACATAAGGATGAGAAGTTCTCCAGTGCAATGAAGGAAACTTAATAACGGAGATAAACTTTGTAAGATTGCAAATATCTGTTTTTGTGTACCTAAAGAATTAGGGCAAGAAAAAGGAAACAATTAACCACAAAAAGAATTCTATGACTTGAAACTACTAATTTAACTACAATATTGGTTGAGATGTCCATAACACAACCTACTATATATAACACTTACTGCCCATGAATGAGACCAGATAACTTAAATAGTTTTGCTCCATGGTATGTTTCTGTCCAGAAGCGATGCTTGAGATGCTGCTTCATTTTTTGTAGTTTCTTCTTATCCTTGAACTTATCAAGGTGAGTCAGAACGCCCATAAACTTTGGCAATCCATGATTTTGCATTAAATTAAGGAACTCAAAAGTTTCCTGCAAGAAACAAAACCCAGTTACCAAAACTCAAAATTGTTTTAACTAAATTATTATTAAATATTAGCTTTACTCCTTAACGATGGGAAAACAGAAAATCGTACAAAACCAATAACATAAAACTATATTATGGAGATCACAAAAAAAATATAAAGGAGAAGCTGCAGCTCCATCAACACACATGTGCAGTGAAGTCTAAACCAAATAGAACTGTTCAAAATGACATCTCACCATTTCAAAACCGTGACTTGCATCAATGAGAAGCAGTGCCAAGTCAGCAATCTTTGCACAATCAATCATGCCATTGATATCATTGGGGCACTCCACAAATTGTAGCCGCCTTTTCTTGCCTAACGCATTTCATCAAATCCCTCTCAATGAATTCCATTATATTTCAAATCTGACAAAGAAATTACATAAACTAGATCAAGTCTAACCTGATACAACAGTAACCGGTCCTCGAACCTCAGCTACTTTATGCTTAGTGTAATGCTTAATAAGACACTTTATTAACAAAGACTTTCCAACCTGCCACCACCATTTCATAAATTAAAATAACCATCTAACAATTTAAAAATTATTACTGAATTAGAGCATAATAAATCAAAATTATTTTTTTAAACAAAATTAATAATGCAAAACCTGGGGCGGTCCCTGAACTACAACTACATATGGTGGTGGTTCACCATAAGAGCGGTCTATAGTCGGAATGTGAAGCCGACGTTGCTCTTTCTCAGACGCTCGCATCTGTGATCGCTTGGCTTTCACAGATGAAGTAAAACCAAATGCCTAATAGATGATAACAACAATAATGATAATTAAAATCAGCAAAAAGAAAAGGAACAATATTATTTATTTACTTAAACTAAAGAAAAAAAAATGTGAACTGCAAATTAAGGACCTTAGGGTTTGGTTTCTTCTTGTCTTGTTTACTTCTATCGGATTTGGTTGTCTTTTTCGCCGAAGAGCCCGATTGGCGAGTTCTGTGAGCCTTGTGCTGCTGCTGTTCCATGGCTCCGCTGTTTGCTGCCGTATTCATATAAGTTAACTGCCTCGAGGCGAGTGAATGAGAGAAGTACTTGCTCGGCAGTTGCTACTTCTTGTAAGTTAAAAATTCTTTCTCCACAGGTCCGCTAAATTTATAGCCGATATCCGTGTCACCAACGGAGAGGCCAGTTAACTCAGAGGCAATGAACGTTCATCCTCGTCAGGGCTTTAAAGGGTTTTTCCCTTTTACTTTTGCTCCAAAATATAGAAAATAATAATTCCACCCCAATCTTTTTTTTCTTTTAATGACACCCCACTTATTATTTTTATTGTTGTAATTATAAATTAAACCTCAAAATAACTGTATCATTCTTAGATTTTGTTTGGGATTGAAATTAAAATGTCAAAAAATATTTATTTCAAAAATTATGATTCATAATTTTCTTTTAAAATACTTATTTTATAAGTTTTTTTATTTTAACAAACAATTTCTAACAGTAGGTCAGAAGTTGTTTTTCCATAAATAACTTATTAAATAAGTTACCGTACTTTTTTTTAAGCTTTTATTATAATCTTAACATTTTAACCAAAAAATTATTATTTCTTATTTTTCTGCAAGAAAATCTTAATAAATATATAGTAACATGAAAATATCATATTGCCAGAACTACTATAACTTATAGTCTACATGTGAATGAAAATTTAATCTAATAAGATTGTATCTTATGTATTTTACTTTTATTATTTATCATGAGAATCAATAAAACTTATTTATGATTACATAAATTTTCTTTGGACTATAAATAATTTTCATATGAAAGCTAACTATGACTTTTGATACATGTGACGGACTATGCAAAATATACAACATGGAAGTCAAACATGAAATGAGAAGGAAATTTTTCATTTTTTGGCTATATTCAAGATATGCAATAATTCAAGCCATACATGCAACATGTGATGTAAACATGCAATATATAATTTGCATGTAAAAAATAATAGATGAACGATGCAACAATTGAGGTCAAAGATATAGTAACTGAGGTTAAACATGAGTACGAAGTAAATATGCAATATATCATGTTCAACATGTAACAATTAAGATTAAACATGCAATACAGATGCCAAACATGAAACGGGTGAGAAAATCATCATTTTTTTGCTTTATTCAAGGCATGCAACAATTTGAGTAAAACGTGCAACAACTAAGATCAAACATACAATATGAAATTAACGTTTGACGTACTTCGCAACTCATCATCTCCCCAAAACTCCCACTATTTTGAAAGATGTTCCATAAAATATCTATTTCTTTTTATTGTACATTTATTTCATTGTTTATTTGTATGGTTATATGAAAAGAAGGCTTTCTATGTACATTTAAAATTTAATAAAATTTGCCTCGAGACATTGTCTCACAAATTGATGTATTATTATAAAAAAAAATTGCTTTATTAACATAAGTTATTAACGTTAGTTAAGGTTTTATTAATAGAAGTTTGATTGTTTAGTAATGAATACAAATAAATTTTCTATTCACAATGATACAAGAAAGAGGTCCTAGTTTCAATTAAAGCCCACATTTAACTAATGAGCTGGAACAGTAGTAGAGTCTTTCTAAGGAGTGAGATAACCTGAACTGCAATCGTCTAAAAGGATGGCTATGAAGAAGCAAAAGGAATGGAGTTCCCCACAATGTGGGTGGCGTAAAACTAATGTAGACGCAGCCATTGATATTAGCAATCAAACTGCAGGTTTGGTAATTGTCATCAGAGACTGATAGTTATGTTGCAGGAGCTGCTATCAGAACTATAAAGGCATCATGGAGATGTGGCTGCTGCGAGGCTGCGGCTGCAGCTGCATGCAGGGGAATGCATGTTGCTATATGGATAGGGGTGTCTCCATTAATTATGGAATATAATTCTAAGGAGGCCGTGAATCTGATAAAGAACTAGAAGAGCAGCAGAGCAGAAATTTTCGGGGTGCTATCGGAAATCCAAAGACTACATGAAGAAGTTCAAAGAGTTTAAAGCTCAACACACCCCCAGATTGTGTAATACTAGTGTTCACTCACTCCTAGCTAAGTTAGCATTCGAGAAGAATGATTCTATTATATGGTCGGAGACTCTTTAGCTAAGTTAGCATTCAAGAAGAATGAATCTATTGTATGGTCTGAGACTCTCCCACACTAGTTGATTAAATGAAAGTTGTGTTCGGCTTTCGAGAGAGAGAAAAAAAAAATGACCACATACTTCATGGGATAAGAAATGACCAGATCATCAACTTCTTGGATTTATGAAAGAAATCTCAAACATCATTAAGGCAATTTATGTAGAAAAGATCGGTAAAACAACATTAAGGCAATTTATGTAAAAATGACCAATAAAAAGAACAAAGATTAGTACAAAAACCACTTCATATGATGCCTAATGTGTGTTGAGCACATAAATGAAGTGCTGTTCAATTAGATGTAAACCTCGCGATAGACGACCTTGTAGCACGCGTTATGTGACACAAAAATACTAAATCAGAGTAGCTAAGTTACAGTCAATAATATCTACATTTGGAATGCAGGTATATGAAAATAAAGAGCAGAATCATTAATGAATAAACGGCTATAGAAAATTAAAAACCAAATCCCAAGGAAATATTTTTAACAAAGTCAAATGTACTTTTAATCTCTAATAAGCATAACGATGCTAAAAGACCAGCAAATAACAGCTAACAAAGAAATTAAGGTGGCAGTTCACAGAGACAAACATTCGAAACAAACATATCAAAATAGGTTCAACAAATTTAAACGCATGCACATGTAGTCATCAGAACTCAAGCACTGATCTAGTGTTTTTCTTCAAATTTGATCTCCGCAGCAACGTATCATTATCACCTGCCATCAAAAACATAATTAAAAAAGCATCAAAACATAAATACTAATTAATGCTACTAAACATTTTACTATCACATAGTAAATGGACATACTGACTGAGCTAGATTCAATAAAACGTACACTTGGTCCAGAATCCAGAATTCTTATCCTACTGACCTATCAAAATGTTGCATGAATTAAACATGATTCGAGTTTAAACTTGCAAGGGCCAGTGGTTGAAAGCTTATCCTATGCTGCTTTTTCAGGCTCCATCACCTTCACTTGTTAACAACCAGCTAACCTGCACATATCAGAATAAATCAAGATAAAAAAATTAAGAATTCACTTAAAAGAGACTTCATGCAACTTCTTTGAATTAAAAACTAATACCTTTTTTCAAATCTTTTTCTTCCACTTCCCTTCTCTTTTGTCTTTTTTCATCCTCATCCAAAGATAAAAAAACCTGCATATATCAGAGTAAATCCAGATAAAAATAATTAAGAATTTACTAAATTGAGACTTTACGCAACTTCTAACTTAGCCAGGCTCTTTAAACCGAAAACTTACACCTTTCGTCAAATACTTTTCTTCATCATTATGCAAATAAACATGTGTTTGTATACATATATTTTCATTTTAATGTTTTAGATTTAGTGATGAACAGAAATAATTATATTGTGTTAATTACCTCTTTTTTCTCTTCTTCGCTGCTGCTTTCTGCCTCTTCAACATCAATTTCTCTGAATGAAACAAGAGTCTCAATACAGATAGCTGAATCACGAGGACCCTTTGGCACATTGTTTATCGCTATGGGACAATGAGCTAACTTATCTATCTGGTCATACCAGTATAGGTTCCAAGCTTCATTCTCCCCATTGTAAGCGTCCACCAGAATTTTGTCTTCACACTTGGAATAAGCCAACGGTTTGACAAAGTCACAACCATCACCAAATACTCCATTCTTGCAAAAAGAAAACCTCTCCCAACTTACTGTCGCCTTTTTCTTATCATTGACAGTATCCTTCAATTGCCATATTTGACAAAAACTCCCATAGCCATCATCAACACAACTAACACATACAGATCCAGCAAATGGAAACAAAAACACAGCATATACATCTCCTGAAGTATCTATAGGAATTTTGGCACTGGAAATTTGTGCCGTTGAGAGATCAAAACTTAAAATCAGATCTTGGACATCTTCCTGGGGACCTGATGCTACCAACCAATACAACCTACCATTTGAAAAACAAGCATCAGCACAGGAGGAACCAAGATAGAACGGCTTCTCGGTCACATACTGTAGTGCATAGCCATCTTTGAAACTATAAACTCGAATTTCTGTTCTCTCAGTGTTCCCTCTTTTCTGAATCATCCTAACCAGCTTGTAGTCATCATCAACCGGACTATAACCAAATCCATCACAAACATCATCCTTGACATCGAACTCTCCAAGCCAAAAGCTTGTTATGTGATAATTTTCCTTAGTCGAAGGATTATGCACTGCAATGCTTCCACTTGAATTCCTCAATGCAATCAGCCCATTGCATGATCCAATAAATGGAGTATCTGTTCCTTGTTCCCAATCTGTGAAGGGCTGATCGATTTTCCTGAGGGGAATTTCCAGACTCAAGGTATTTGCTGTATCCAAGCTCCCGATAAACAACTGACCATACCAACTCTCTTCAGATTCTGAAACAGGACACACTGTATGAGTGAGAATTAAGTTGAGATTTGTGCTTGTTTCAACCGAGTGCTTCATGTGTGCCATTATGAACCTCTTGCTTTTGATTAATCCATAATAACTTTTAGAGACTGATTTGAAGCGTAATAACGTCTTCACTGAACATCTGGTGAGTACAGCCTCTTGAACATCCAAAGGAAAACTACAATAGAAACATTAAAATAAATAATAAAAAATAATCATATTATATAATGAAAAAAAAAACTGAAAAGGAAAATAATATCTCAAACTTTGGCTCATACCTTTGACCTTTCGCAAAATTTGGCTCATAACTTTGACCTTCAACATGCTCAGTTTTGTCATTCTTTCCCTCTAAATCGATGTCCCCTATTTCTTCCAACACCTGGTCCTTTTTAGAGTAAATAAAGAAAAAAATAAGAATTTACTTAATTGAGATTTGCAATTTCTAATTAGCCAGGTTCTTTAAACTGAAGACTTACATCTTTTATCAAATATTTTTCTTCATTATTTTGCAAATGTGTCTGTTTATTCATATATTTTCATTTTAATTTATAACATAAATAATCACATTATATCATAGAAATAACCAATTAGGCCTTGGCTAACTACAAATGAAAGGTTAGATACCTCAGCTTTAGCGGTGTTATAGTAGTCAGCAGAAGGATTCATGATCTGCAAGGACCAGGATTCCAAACTCTAAAGCATTCATGAGCGAATACAAATTCTAATTCCATTTCGAATCTATTAACAGCAATAATCAAAAATATTTCAAGCATAAATCGCATAACAGAGCACAAATCACATAACAGACTAATAGATCATAACAGAACACAAATCGCGCAAGCACAACAAAGTATAACAAAGCCTAAAGGCCCGAAACTCACAATTCACGGCGGTTGATGATGATGAACACAGCGTCACAGTTTTCAACAAGCCGCTGATGATGATGAAGGTGTGTTATCAATCGTATCACAGCTCGAAGAACGGCAGCTGATGATGAAGATGATGATGATGATGAATAGAGTTGCGACGTCCGACGCTGGCGAACCACCGTGATCAGGAGACGAGTTGAAGAGAAATGAAACGTTGTCTCTGGTTTTTGAATGTTTCTATTTATATTACCGGCAATCAAAATAATATTTAAATAAGATATCCGGGTCCGGGTTCCCGATCTGCCTGTTCAACCGAACTGCACTCGGACCGGATATATTCGGGTCAACAAAATCAATTCCGGATACCGGATTTCAATACTTTCCGGAACTGATTAAACCCAGCCCGGATTTCCGAATTAGTTCTGTCGGTTTCGAGTTGGGATTAAACTGCCATCCCTACTAGTAAGCTAAAGATTAATCAGATACAAATAAAATAATGAATATTGGTATTTATACTATTATATCATCATGTTAATAAATAATATTTAGCAGCCCACATATGTTGAAATTTTGTACGAATGTATATCTTGGGACTCTATCAAATAAAATCCGGATGTGATCGGATCATGAACAACAATAAATTAGCGCTTTTGCAATTTAATCATGTACAATTCAAATGTGGATCGGTCCATTATGCATTTAGATGATATTTTAGTTCTTTCATGAAAAGTTACGTCTACGGTCTACCTGACAACGATGGTACATTTTAACTCACAAACTGTTTTCATAGTAAGCGCATTTTTGTATTAATAAGGTAAAAGTTTGTAAATGTAACGAAAATTAAAAGAGAAAAGAAAGGTAATAAAATGTAAGATTTTACAAAAAAATAATAATTTTTTTTCTTATAGTAATGTCTAACAGAAAAATAATAAAATATAAGATTTTGTAATTCTGTAGTAGTAAAATATTAGGATGAAATACTTATTGCACCTACTTGTTATTTCATAATAATTTATGTTAAAAAAGAAAAATAACCCAAAAGATAATAGACACCAACCTACACACACACAAATATATAAAGGTATGACATATCTACTAGATGTATATAAAAATGTCTCGCCAAATTATTTTTCTGTTAGCTTCTGTTTATCATTGTTAAAAATATTTGTGCACCTTTTATCATACTCTGAACATCAAATAAACCATAATTAAAGACATTTCTACGGCCCCGGCCCCTCTAATGTTTAATTTGATTGAACGATGTTGATAGAAATATAGAAACTGATATGTTTTGGTACTTTTAGTAATTAAATGGGACCTTTGAAAACTTGTTGCAGCTAATTAAGTAATATTATGAAAAATATAAAGTACTTAAGTGATAATATTACCTGTAAATAACACAGTGAGAAGCTTGTGATTAGCAAGAAAAAAATCTTAATGTTATATTTGTGAGGAAGTAATTGAAGTTTTGGTTACATCCCCTCTTCGTTGACTTCTAAGTGAATTAAATTAAGTCATCACTTTAAAACGTTTTATTTCATACTGTGTTTACTAAACTGGAATCATAATGGGTAGGAATACGAATCGGAATGAGCTGAATTGTCATTCATTTGTTTACTTTTGTCTTAGAATCAGAATTGGAACGAATTAGATTGTAATAAATTATTAAAAATTACTTAATAGATTATTGTCATAATAATTATTAACTAATATATTAATTAATTGTAATTTTTTAAATTAATACAATTATATTAATTAGTAGTAATAATTATATTAATAATTATTATAATGATATATTAATTAATTAATTATAATAAAACATATTAATTATTGTGATTATTTATTCGAGAACTATAATTATTAATATATTATTGTTAATAATATATTATTATATTAATTAATAGTAATAATTATTATAATAATATATTAATTATTTTGATTATTTATTCAAGAACTATAATTATTAATATATTATTAATAATTATATTAATTCATTAATAATATATTAATAATTATTATAATAGTATATTAATATATTAATTAATTATAAATGAAGACACAGTGGGCATTTTCAATCTTAGGGGAGGGCAAAATAGTCAATCTTAGGAATGAGTCTCTCATTCCTAGGGATGGACAACCGTGGGCCTGGGCCGGGCTTTTTCAAGCCCAGGTCCAAGCCCACTGTTAGTTTTGTATTCGGGCCTAGGCCGGGCTTGGGCTTTTTAAATTTTATTTTAAAATTTTAAATTATTGTAAATTTGATATAAATTAATGATCAATAAGTTATCACAATCATAAATAAATTAAAGAAAATGAATATTTTAAATTAAAATAATAAATAAAATCTCATAACTTTAATTTTTTTTAATACTGAATTTTCTGATTCAAACGCTCTCTTAATTAATTAACACAAGAGAGAGAATTTAGTATCATAAGTTTAGTTTTTTTGAATCATCATTGATTTATAAGTTAAGAATTTAAGTTTTCTTTTTTATTTTTAAATAATTTTTCAATTTTAATTATATAATTTTAATTTATAAAATTATTTTTTAAAAAATTAATGGGCCTGGGCCTTGTCCGGGCTTTTTTCTTAGGCCCTTGTCCAGGCCCTCATGTGTGAGGGCTGGGCCCGGATTTTTTTGCCACCCCTACTCATTCCCACCTAATCTCTTGAGAATGAGTTTCTCATTTTTTATTTTTAAATTGTGATGGGTCCCACGATTCTAATTTTGATTCCCGACTCTATTTTGTGAAGTAAACACTATTAATAATTCTAATTCCAGATTCTGATTCCCTAATCCGAAAGTAAACATAACACCAATGTCGACGTTTCTAGATTCATCTCACTTTAAACATTATACTCTAATATATCAAGGGACGTTGTAGTAATTTGGGGAAATTATAATTTAAAATCCATTATAAAATGGGGAAGTTCAGTTTCAGGAACTCTACAAACATTAATTAAACTTAACCATAAATCAAATCATGAAGATACTATATTTAATCCAACTGAACTTAAGGAGCCTTCAACACAAAATTAAAATAAAAGTACAATAGATTAATCTTCTTCTGGATGTCATCTTCAATTCTATTTGTGTATACAATTTGATAAGTGTGAAACGCAACCACTCAATTTCAAATAAAGAATCTCTACACGAGAGTGGGTTACGTTTATTATGGCTGCATATCTAATGAAAAGCACTTATGTTTAGCCAAATGTTTGAGAAATTACAAAATATATTAAAGTTAATACAATTACTTAATGCATGTATGATATACGTATTTGAATTTTGTATAACTACCAATTGAATTCTGATTCTTCAAAATAAATGCATACATGTTATAATATCTGTCGATGCAAATTTTTGGTCAACCAGAGAATTAAATAATGGCACAATATAATAAACCAAATATAGGAAATTTACATATTTCAACAATTGGCCTACATTCGTGGGTATATAAAGGGCAATTTTCACTATTGAAAAACTTTTTTTTGTTTCACCATTTACTTTTCCCCCTCTATACATCAAGATTTCTATACTTATAATACAATTTATGGTATCCTAAGTCCTCCGCAACTACAATTTAGGGTATCCTAAGTCCTCCACAACTCCTTGTTTTGATTGGTTTTTATCACTTAATTTATAATTTTATTTGATGTCAATTTTTATCTCCTTCCGAAGTTGGATTTTACCTATATCAATATTTATCTCCATTTTAAACTAGCTTTAGGCTTTAAAAGCTTCTATATCCTTCTTCTAGGCTTAGATAATGCTCTAACTATCGGATCCTAGTTGTTGGATTCAGTGGCTGGTTCCTTCTTCTTCTTCTTTCCTCTTCTTCTTCTTCTTCTTCTTCTTCTTCTTCTTCTTCTTCTTCTTCTTATTATTATTCTTCTTCTTCTTAATAAAACTCATCTCCCACATACGTGTTCTTATGCTATCGTGCTTTCGTATAGTTGTGCCCTTCTACAATCATACTTATTTGATTTAGTAAGTGCTATCATGTATCATGCTCTGCAATTGTGCTTACTTGACTTCATGCTCTCATGTTCTAATATAGCTCTTCTTAATTGACTTATTGAACTTCCTACTAAGCTTGCATGCTCTCATTTTCATATAGTTTAGCTTAATTGGCTTATTAAGCTTTCTACTGAGCTAGCATGCTCTCGTGCTCTCATGCTTATATGCTCTCATACCCACTTGTTCCTATGTTCCCATACTCTCGTGCTCGCATGCTCTCATGTAATTGTGCTTAATCAACTTATTAAGCTTCTTATTGATCTTGCATCCTCTCATAGTCTCATGCTCACATGCTTCCATGCTCTCGTGCCTCCATCTCCACATTCTCACATGCTCTTATGTTATCATGCTCTCATGTAGCTGTACTAAATTGACTTATTAAGCTTTCTATTGAACTTGCATGCTGTCGTGGTCTCATGCTCACATGCTCTTATACTCTCATGCTCACATACTCTCATGCAGTTGTGCTTAATTGACTTATTAACCTTTCCACTGAGCATGCATGCTCTCGTGGTCTCATGCTCACACGCTTCTATGCTCACATTATTTAACTTGTCATATTTTTCTGTCAAGAAGTTAGGATTTTTCAGTTAGTTTTAAAATCTTATCAGAATAAAGTTTTAGATAATTAATTTTTTTTAATTCAAGTTTAGAAAAGTATCCTATAATTACTGGATATTTTTTAGGAGTTTGTTTTCTGTATTCTATTTAAGTGTAACTTATAGAATGAATAAAATAAGAAAAATAGTATTTCAGACTCTAAATATTCACACGGTATCAGAGCAATGAATATTTAGAGGTTTGTTTTTCAATAGTGAAAACTGCCATGACTGGAGCTACAAAGAGCTCATTGGTATCTACCACCGAAGATGATGATCATAACACCACAACTCCTCAACCACTGCTACAACAGTCTGAATATAACCAGGATAGCTCTTCTTTGCAACAACTATTCATAAATTAAATGGAAAAAATTACTTAGAGTGGGCACAATGCGTTAAGTTGGTAATTAATGGAAAGGGAAAGCTAGGGCATTTGACTGGTGAAGTAACAAAACCAGCTGCTGGAGATCCTTTTCTTCCAACTTGGAGATTAGCAAATTCGATGGTTATTGCGTGGTTACTAAAGTTAATAGAGCCTAAGATTGGTAAGCCTTATCTCTTTTTACCGACAGCCAAGGCGGTGTACGATGCAATCCGAGATACCTATTTGAGTTGAAAACTCAACCGTGGCAGTCCAAGCAAGGTAATCGGGAGGTCACAACTTACTATAATGAATTATTGATCATTTGGCAGGAATTAGATCTTTGCTATGATGAGTAGTGAGACTGTTCGAGTGATAGTGTAAGGTATAAGAAGATGTTGGAAAATGACAGAGTATATGTGTTCTTGGCTGAGCTAAACCTTGATTTAGACGAAGGGAGAGGTAGAATTCTGAGCAAGAAACCCCTTACATCTTTTTTAGAAGTGTTTTCTGCAGTAAAAAAAGAATAAGCACGGCAAAATGTCATGCTCAGTGATGTTAAAGACACCAGTGAAGTAGAGAATTCAGAAAGTTCTGCTCTTATTTCAAAGGCACCTGAACCTAATGGAGATCGAAGGAATTTAAAGAAACCTTGGTGCGACTTCTGTAAAAAGGCTTGGCATACAAGAGAAACTTACTGGAAGCTACATGGCAAGCCTCCTCATGTAAAGAAGAAACAAGGAGGTGATAGACGAGCCTTCCAAGCTACTTCAAATTAAGAGCAATCAGGTTCTTCAGAGTCATCACCTTTCACCAAGGATTAATTAAAGTACTCGTATAATCTATTTTAATCATCATCCTTCAATTCATCTACTCCCTCTTGTTCATTAGCTCAAAAAGGTAATTATCTTTCTGCTGCCCTTGTTTGTCATTATTTGAATCCTTGTTCTTGGATTATTGATTCAGGAGCAACCGATCTCATGACAGGCTCTCCATCTTTGTTTTTTTGCCAATAAGCCATATGTAGGAAATCAAAAAATCAAGATCGCTGACGGATCCCTTTCGGCTATTGCTGGAAAAAGGTCTATCATTTTTTCTTTCACTCTCACTCTTTAACACTATTTACCTAAAAACCCCTACTATTTCTTCTGTACTAGACTCACCCCGTCTAGAAAAAAGTCTCGAGGCTGCTATATCTGAACCTAATACTGTCATACATGTTCTAAACACTGTTATACCTGGTTCTACCACTCTTGATCTCATATTAGAACCTAGTGCACCTAAACTGCAAGAAAACCTCACTAAATCTGACAATATAAATGCTAATCAACCTGGACAGCCTTCTAATGTGCTATTAGAACCCGATTTGTTTGCAAGATAAGGTAATAAACAATTTGAGTTTATTGTTTAATCAAGATAAGGTACTAATTAAAGAAGAGAGAACCCTACTTTGCAGCGAGGCCATGATTCCAATCCAAGGTCAGATCAGACTTCTCCTTCCTTAGGTAATTCTGATTCTAATCCTTCTTGTGAATTAAATTCAAATTCTCAGGTTGTTAGTGATCTAGACATACCTATTGCTTTTAGGAAAGGTACTAGAAGTTATGCTAAATTCTCATTGTCTAACTTTGTTTCATATCACAACTTATCACCTTCTTTCTATGTATTTACCTCACAACTTTCTAGTGTAGAAATTACAAAGAATGTGCAGAATGCTCTAAGTGTACCTGAATGCAAGGTAGTTGTCCTTGAAGAGATGAATGCTCTTGAGAAGAATCAGACTTAGAAGGTGGTCAATTTGCCTAAAGGAAAGTCAATAGTTGGCTGCAAGTGGGTATTTCCTGTCAAATACAATTCATATGGTTCACTTGAGAGATACAAGGCTCGCCTAATGGCAAAAAGGTTTACTCAAACCCATGGGATTGACTATTTAGAGATCTTTGCACCAGTAGCAAAGTTAAATACTGTACGAGTTCCCTTGTCTATTGCTACAAACCTAAATTGGCCATTACAACAATTGGATGTGAAGAATGCATTTCTTAATGGGGATTTAAAAGAAGAAGTATACATGGTTCCTCCTCCTGGTTTCTCTGAAAATTTGGGTTAAATGTGTGCAAGTTGCAAAAGTCCTTATATGGTCTCAAACAATCGACTAGGGCTTCGTTTGAGAAATTTACTACAATTGTGAATAGAAAATGTTACAGATAAAGTCGGGCTGATCACACAATGTTCACTAGAGTTTCAGCTAAAGGTAAAATCACTATGCTTATAGGGTATGTGGATGACGTTATTCTTACTAGAGATGATTTAGTTGAAATGGACAGATTGAAGCAAAGCCTAGCTGCTGATTTTAAAATCAATGACTTAGGTGCCTTGAAATACTTTCTCGGAATGGAAGTTGCTCGTTCCAAGAAAGGTATAGTTGTCTCACAAAAGAAATACATCCTTGATTTATTGAAGGAAACTGGAATGAGTGGCTGCAAACCAATTGATACACTTATGGAGTACAATCTAAAGCTAGGTGAAAGAGAAAAAGCTTTAGTAGATGCACGACGATATCAAAATTTGGTGGGAAAACTTATTTACTTGTCTTATACTATACCAGACATCGCTTTTGCAGTCAGTATAGTAAGTTGCTTCATGCATCATCCTCGGGAAAAATATCTTGAAGTTGTTTACAAAATTCTCAAATATCTAAAAAATACTCCAGGAAAGGGACTTTTGTTTAGAAAAACAGAGTATTGAGGTATACACTGATGCTGATTGGGCAGGTTTAGTTACAGACAGAAAGTCATGTACAGGCTATTGCACTTTTGTATGGGGTAATTTAGTGACTTCGAGGAGTAAAAAACAAAATGTGGTTGCACGAAGTACTGCTAAAGCTGAATTTAGAGCTATGGCACATGAGCTTTGTGAAGAAATGTGGTTGACACAAGTTCTAAAGGACTTGAGAAGGCCTGCAGTTCTACCTATGAGGTTATACTGCGACAACAAAGCAACAATCGGCAGTGCACATAACCCAGTGCAACATGATAGGATCAAGCATGTTGAAATTGATCATCATTTCATCAAGGAGAAACTTGAGAATAAGATTATCTGCATATTGTTTATTCTAACAAAACAACAAACAGTAGATATCCTAACCAAGGGACTCCTCAAACCTAACTTTGGACATCATGTCAGCAAATTTGGAATGATTGACATCTACGCACCAACTTGAGGGGGAGTGTCAAGAAGTTAAGATTTTTCAGTTAGTTTTAAAATCTTATCAGAATTAAGTTTTAAATAATTAATTTTTTTTTAAATTCAAGTTTAGATAAGTATCGTACAATTGGGGGATAATTTTTAGGAGTTTGTTTTCTACATTGTTTTCTACATTCCTACTATTGACAATGTTTAACATATTAAAACTTTATGAAGATAGCTAATATAATATGGACGTTATAACACACATCCATCAATTATATACGCCACTCAAATAAAATTTGCAGCATGTAATCGACTTTTGGGAAAAATAAAATATTAAAGAGATTAAGAACGGATAAAATATTAATAAAAATGATGATAAATCAGTGTTAATCCACCAATATTCCTCTTGCTTTTTTTAAGATTATATCTAAAATTTTTAATTTATGCCAATAAATTCGAAATTATAAAAAATTGATTTCAAATAAATAAGAAAATTGTACTTTTATTTTTTAAGTGAAATTATTTCTACACCACATTTGTTTTGTGATATATGCATTTAACTATCATAAAATTTTGACATGTTCTTGGTACCACCTTTAATTCTAAACTTGTATTAGTCAACCACTTTGACACTAAAAATAACCATTTTATCCCTAAATGAACTAAAAGATTATTTTATTATACAAAATTTTGAAAAATAAAAAAAAATTAATTACAAGAATACCTTTAAATTCAATAAAACAAATAAATCTCGAAATATAAGATGATAAATTTTAAATGAAATTATAATTAATAAGTCGGGGTGAATAGGAGAATTCTGTTGTATGTGCTTCAAACCACCTTTCCATTTAATCTAAAATGCCCAACAAATCCATAAACTCAGATTGGATTATAGGCCGACAGCTCAAACTACAGGCTATGGACATAGATTTGAGTGGTGCTTATTAGCACCCCCTCCTACTAACCTAATGAAGCCTTTTACTTGAATTTACTGTTTTATCCATGTGCAAAATTACATGAAACCTCACATATTTCATCTTGTGCAAACTCTTTATACCCACCAATTATGTAGCCAGCTTCTGTTTATTTTAGTTTTTATCATCATCTTTATCCCAAAAAAAAAATTAAAATTACTATCGTCATCATCTCTTCTTTTCTAAAGTTAGCAGGTTTATTTATTGAATAAGGTAGGTGTCATTAGAAAATATTATTCAATTTAGTATTTTTAAAGGGTATGTTTGTTATATTGTATTATAGGGTATTAAAATATTGTTCACATTAAAATAATACTAACCCTATGTTTGAAGTAAATTTGTAAGGGATTAAAGTCGCCGCATTAGCTAAACCCAATTGTGAGTTGGGTTTAAGCTAACGCCGCATTAGCTTTGCTTTTTTTTTTTTGGCTTTTGCTTTTGCTTTTGCTTTATAATAATAATATAATTTTTTTACATTATAATTATTAATATAAATTAATAAATAAATGATTTATTATTCAATATTATTATATTTTTTATTTTTACATTATAATTTATTAATAAATTTATAATTTATTATAACTAATAATAAATATTTAAATATAAATAAATTTGAGTAATATTAATTTAAAATTAATAATAATATGAAATATTAATACAATTTAAATATACTAATATAATATAATATTTAATTTAAATTAATTACAAAAAAATCAATATAGTATAGTGTATCACCAAATATTGTACAACATTATTATAATACAGTACTAATGTAATATAATATAATATAATATATCAGCATTAAAATAATGTAATACAGCATAATATAATACATTGTGACAAACGCATCGAATGGGTATAAAATAACGGGGGTGTTGAACAGAAAATTGAGGGGTGTTATTAGCGCGTCTCCACAAATTTTATAACGGCCCATCAACAATTTTGTTGGGCTAGAAATTTTGAAAGTGCATCCGGGATCCTGGAGCTGAGCAAAATCATTTGCTTGCGCATTATTATTATTATGGGTTGCTCTATGATGCTACGATAAAAGTCCCAACATCAATAGTGGAATTTTTGTGGATTGTTGGATTTCATCCAATGGTCCATAATAATTAAACAAAATAAATAAAAGGGTTATTATCATTTTACTACTTCAGGAATTGTCAAATATTAAATGACTACAATAATTATTGTCTCCTATCATTTTACTACTATATCTTTATAAAAATATCATTTTACTACTTTTCCGTTTCAATTGTTAATTGACCGTTAGTTGACTGTTAGTTGACCGATACAATACCAATTTTACCCTTCATGATTAAAAAAATTAATAAGATAAATTTGTAATTCATATATCATAATTCTAGCAAAAAAATTATGTTGGTATTTTATATCTATTTTAATAAATATATTACAAGTTTATTTTGTAAATATGCTTTAAATATATATTTTTTTAATCATGAAGGGTGAAATTGATATTTTGTTAGTCAACTAACTGGTCAACTAACGGTCAACTAGCGGTCAACTAACGGTCAATTAACGGTTGTAACGGAAAAGTAGTAAAATAATATTTTTATAAAGATATAGTAGTAAAATGATAGGAGATAATAATTATTGTAGTCATTTGATATTTGGCAATTCCTGAAGTAGTAAAATGATAATAACCCTAAATAAAAATATTAAAGTTCACCAATTAAGTAGATCTTCACCAGTTAAACCACTTCAATTAGAGTTAAACAAGGATTAAGAAATCATATTAGGTAAAGAGGGAAGAGAAATAATAATTATAATAACAATTATTTTCTGTTGTTCAATTATCTAATAACTCAAATAATTTTTTTTCTTTCCGCCATCTAAATCTCTTTTTCTATTCCTTATACAACTTAAAAAGTATAAGGAACTAATTCAAACACAACAATTAAAGGTCATAGAATTCTGATTGCTTAATAGTTTATTCAAATAAATCTGATTATTTATATTTTTGTTTTATATAAGGTATAAAGATTATATTGTTTTGTTATCATAAATATTTTATATTTTTTTCTTATTTAATCTAATGGCACCCAACCCTACTCACCAGACATGGCGCAGGGCTGAAAGCCTGGAAGTTGCCACGCTATCTATGTTGAACTATTGCTTTGGGAAATCTTCTAGCAAGTTAATAACTAATTAGATACAAATAATGAAATAAAACAATGACTACTGTATTTATATTTTTGTTAATCTTATAAATTCTCCATATCATCACGTTAATAAAAAAATATTTAGTAGCCTACATATCTTGAAATTTTGTATCAACGTATATCTTCGAACATTATCTATCAAACAAAATCTCAGATATGATCTTGAGTACTAGGGATGGCAATGGGGAGGGGAGGGGAGGGGACCAATCTCTCCGTACCCATTCCTGATATTTTACGTATGTCCCCGTCCCCTCCCCGTCCCCATCATAATTACTTGAGAAAATCTTCATCTCCTCCCCGAATAATAACAGGGGATCCCCGAGGGTCCCCGATTCCCGAATAACTAATACATTTTTTTTAATTTTGAGTTAATCATATTAAAATAAAAAATTTAAATAAAAGTAAAGTTCAAAATATATCTTACATTAATATCCATTACAAAAGTCACATCCATTAAATTAGTCAGCAACGCAGCATGCAAGAGATACAAACTTCTTTTACAAACTATCATGAACAAATTAATAGTTTAATACAAAATTGTTACAAAAAAAATTAAATTTAGATTCAAAATTAACTTTTTCAATGGTGGCGTGGACACTTTATAAATGTGGACTATTTCCTTTGCAGCATAATAGTTAAGTCGGAGCAAATCAAGAGCAAATATTAGATTCGATTAGATTATATATTAAAATTGTGATTCGCTGTGGGTAATTTTAACATCTAAAAATAAATAAAAATAGATTTAAATTAAAAATATTTAATGAATATTAAAATTAAAAGAAAACTTTTGGACTAATAGAATTTACCCGGTCTTTTTAATGTCCTAAATAAACATTTAGGATTTTAATTAGTTAATTAGGCCTAAAAGTTTAATAATATAAATATTTTGATATTTGTTATTTTTACCAATATCTATAATTTTATAATTCAAATTTTATTATTTATTTACTAGTAATTTTAAAAAATTAAAATTAAAATGGGGAAATGAGTAGGGGATGGGGATTCCACCTCATCCCCGTCCCCTCCCTGAATAAGAAATTGGGTATGAAATTATCCTCATACCCTCCCCAAATGGGAAAAATCCCCGAGGGTACCCATCCCCGTGGGGATTTTTGCCATCCCTATTGAGTACCAAGAACAACATTAAATTATCACTTTTGCAATAATCAAATACAATTCAACTATGTATTCAGTCCATTATGCATTTAGATGATATTTTATTATTTTCATGAAAAATTACATCAACCTTATAATGATGGTACATGATAACTCACAAACTCTTTTTATAGTGAGCGCTTTTTTTTTTGGTATTAAAAGGTACAAGTTTGTAAATGTAACGAAATTAAAAGAAAAAGAAACGTAATAATATGTAAGATTTTATTAAAAAATTATATATATTTTTTGTTATAGTCAGGGCGAAATTGGTAATTTACTTGTTAATTAACAGAAAAATAATAATATACAAAATTTTGTAATTTTGTAGTAATAAAATGTTGGGGTGCAATACTTGTTGCACCTATTTGTTATTTCATTATAACTTAAGTTGAAAAAAGAAAATAACCCAAAGGTAATTGACACCAACTATTATATATATGCTATGAAGGTATCACATATCTACTAGACGCATGTACAAGCGTCTTGCAAATCTACTTTTCTGTTAGCTTCTATTTATCATTGTTAGAAAATATTTGTGCACTTTTTTATGATACTCTGAACATCAAATGATCCAGATAAACCTTTCTACGCCCCTCTAATATTTAATTTGATTAAACGACGTTGATAGAAATATATAAACTGATACGTTTTGATGCTTTTAATAATTAAAGAGAACATTTGAAAACTTGTTGTAGCTAATTAAGTAATATTATGAAAAACATAAAGTAACTGACTGATATAATAATTACCTGTAAATGACGTAGCGAGAAACTTGAGATTGGTAATGGGAAAAAAACCAAAAAAAAAATCTTACGAGAGAAAAATCTTATTATGTATTTGTGATACCCTAATTGAAATTTTGGTCACTTCCCTCTTCTATCGACTTCTAGGTGAATTGAATTAGATTATTGCTTTAAAACGTTTAATTTCAATGTCGGTGTTCTTAGATGCCTCTCACTTTAAACATTATACTATAATAATATATCAACGGACGTTGTAATCATTTGTGGAGGTTATAATTTAAAGTCAATTATAAAATGGGGAAGTTCGGTTCCAGGAACTCTCCAAAGTCCAAACATTAACTGAACTTGACGATAAGCCAAATCAGAAAGATACCATATCTAGTTTAACTGAACTTCGGGAGCCTTCTCCACGAAATTAAAAGAAAAGGACGATAAAATAATCTTCTTGTGGATGTCATCTTTGATTTTATTTGTGTATAATATTTGACAAGAATGAGACTTTGGCATTCAATTTCAAATAAAGAGTAAATGCACGAGATTAGTTTACGTTTATTATGGTTGCATGTTAAATGAAAAGCATTCAATGTCTGGCCAAAAGTCCAGCCTAATATTTATTTCTTTTAAAGACTTTTTTTTTTAACCTTTATGAAGATAGCCAATATATGATATGGACGTTGTAACACACGTCCATCAATAATAGACGACACTCAAGAATACTTTGCGGCATGTAACGGTTTTTGGGAAAAAATATATTATATAAATGTTAGATGATGATCTTTGGGCTCTATTCTCTCACACTTATAAAGTTACCATCACTCTTTTACAACAAATGTGGGCTGACCTCAACAACTGCGAAAAAAATTAAATTGTTAATAAAACCAATGATAAATCATTATTTTTTTTTAAGAGATTATTGCTCATGATATTTACAATCATACATATATTGAGATCCGTTTATATCAATTCTGATATGGCATCGTTCAGATTTTTAACCCTCTCAAATATTCGAGGGACGTCAACTCCCTTCCTGGGAGAAAGACTGTCTTCACTCAAGTTTTGGGGTTTCGAGAAAGGAAATTTAAATTAAACCCTTACAATGCGTCTGCGGGAGCTCGAATCCCTTCCCTCACATTTGTGAGGGAGAAATTCTGGCCATTTGGACTAAGCCTAAGTAGTTAATGATAAATCATTGTTAATCTACCAGTATTGCTCTTTTTTTTTCTTTCTTTTGGTTAGGATTATATCCAAATTTTTTAATTTATGCCAATGAATTCGAAATAATAAAAAATGCTTTCAAATAAATAAACATACAGAACTACTTTTGTTGCGGCTGTCAAGTGAGATAAATAAACAACGACGATCGAACATGCACTGCATGCATACAGAAGATTAGATAAGACTTAAAAATAGGGGTTTACGAAGAGACCCTTTGGGTGTCTGCGCGCTCTGCGGTCGTATGCATGCGCCCGACATGCAGACTTTTGTTGCATACCTTTACTGCAAGAAATTAAGAACACATGCACGTTGCTTTCCCGGTTGCCCAACAGTAAGCTAAAAAACAATTGCCTATTAATTTCTCTCTCTCTCTTCTTTTTTCCCTTTTTTATATATTGGTCAAAGCCCAAGAAGAACTGCCCCTATACATGCATCACAGTTAGGGATGCCAAAACTACCATGGGCGGTTTTACGGGCTCCATCCTAAATTAAGTAAATTTTAAATAATTTTTAAAAAATAAAATAAAAAATAGATAAAAAATAATTTTTAAATTATTAATGAGGTGGGATTTGATTTTGTACTTCCCACCCCCACCCCCATCCCCACCCCAACCCCAATCCCATTATATAAAAATATTTTTAATTTTTATTTATTAATTAAAATATTAATTAGTAATTTTTTTTATTTTTATCTAATATATATTAATAAATATATTATAATATAAAATTCCTAATATAAAATTCCTACTTAACCCTAAAACAATATCATTTTTTTTTCTTTTCTCTCCTAATTGCTGCTCCTCCTTTGATTCCTCATTCTTTTGAGCAAACCCAACCTCATTCTTCAACAATTTTCAGCAAAGTTCAGTAAGTTGAAAATATTTTACTGTACACTAATACTTTAACTATAGCTTGATCTTGACTTGACATACGAAAGTATATGCAATTTGTTCTTTTTTTGGTTTATTGGCTTGTTGGCTTGTATTGTCGCTTTAAACTTGCTTGATATGGTCAAAATTTCAAAACGAAGATGAAGCCAAAGAAAGAATGATTTGAAACATTTGCTATACATTTTTGTTCTTTTAGTTATTATTTATTCAAAC
The DNA here is from genome assembly GCA_030444775.1 of Atalantia buxifolia. Classification (NCBI taxonomy): domain Eukaryota; kingdom Viridiplantae; phylum Streptophyta; class Magnoliopsida; order Sapindales; family Rutaceae; genus Atalantia; species Atalantia buxifolia. Next base: position 12,586,284 of record CM059838.1, read on the forward strand.
ATTTTATAGTTTTGATATCATTTCAAGATATTGTTTCAAACTTTTGAAAAAATTTTCAATAATTTAAATAATTTATAAAATGGTGATGATTTTATTTTATTTAAGTCTCTAATTTTTTATTTATTGAAATTATGTATTCATACCTATTGTAAAATAATTAAATAAGCAAATGGAGAATGAGAAAATCATTCCCCACATGGGGATTCCCCATCCCCACCCCACTAAATTTATTGGAAAATTGGGTGGAGAATGGGGATTAAAAGTTTTTATAGAGTGGGGAATGGGGTAGGCCTCCCCACCCCCATTCCACCCCATTGTCATCCCTAATCACAGTAATTGGCTAGTAACGAGTTTTTAGTTTTGAAACTAGGGATATGGATCTTTATTTGAATTTAATCTATGTCAATGTCAATGTTATTTATGGGGCTATTACCTTTTGTCACGTGTTATTTTAGTGTTAATTTTTCTTTTTTTCTTTTTAATTATATGAGATTAATGTTCACATTACAACTAATATTATATGTGATTTACAACTGATATTTACAATTATATAATTACTGAGATTAATTTACATTAATTCTTATATAACACTGTTCAGATTTTACCCTCTCAAATATTCGAGGGGTGTCTACTCCACTTACAATTGGTATTTACAATCAAACAATTAATGGAACTACTTTACATTAATTCTTATATAGTACTGCTCAGATTTTACCCTCTCAAATATTCGAAGGATGTCTACTCCACTTACGACTGATATTTACAATTAAACAATTACTAAAACTCGTTTATATTAATTCTTATATATCGCTACTCACATTTTACCCTCTCAAATATTTATTCCACTTATATTTCTAAAACTGAATTTACTTAATTATATACTATAATTAAATAATAAAAAAAATATTACAAGCATTGTGGGAGCTCAAATCACTATTCTTATAATTATAATTATAATTATAGCGTCCTTGCCACTGAGACTTTGGCCTAGCTGGTTTGTTAATTTCCCTCTTTGTTCATAGGATTTGTGATTTTATTCGGATTCGCGCGCCGCGCATACTTATCCATGGAGTTGTAACATAGTTAGTTCGACTAATAAATATCTGTCACGTATGAAGTAGCACGTTAAGTTAAAATTTTAAAATTTGTATTAGTTAGTTAAACCTTACCGAACTTCCTATATTTTCTTTTAAATAATGATTAGCTCAGACTCTACAAACTAAAAAATATTCACCTTTTATTTTAGCCAGAATTGGATAATATCGAGGTTGTATAATTGTGGGTGTACTTTCCTCTCGAGAAACCCACTTACAATAAAAATTATAAATATTCACCTTTTATTTTATCCAGAATTGGATAATATCGAGGTTGTATAATTGTGGGTGTACTTTCCTCTCGAGAAACCCACCTACAATAAAAATTATATCCTATTCTAACGTATTCATCATATCTTCTATCTTCTGTGCTAAAGTCTTTAAGATATCCTCCACTTTTTGGATTGTTACAAAATCTATTAATTAAATTAAAATGTTGCACTGCCAACAATGCCATGTACATGCATTCTGTGTATGAGAATGGTTCAAAAACACATTGTTCCATTCAATGGATTTGCATACAGAAGTCGAGGAAATACTTCAAAAGTTTCATTCTAAGTTTCTAAATCCGAGAAGTCAATGGAAGAATTCTTGATCAATTAGCTCCCCTTTTTTTTTGGGTCATCAACTTTTGATTTGAAAAGTGGGTATGGAGATGATAAAATCTCTTGTTGAGTAAATAAAAAATCTAAGATTTGAATCTCGCCCACATAAATAACAAAAGAGATTGAGATGCGGGTAGGTTTAATAATAAAAATATTTTTTATTTTGAAAAAAATTTTTACATTGCAAATCAATAAAGAAAAAGATATGCAGCCTAAATTTTTTATGTTAAAATTTGTTTTAGAAAAACGTTGATCATTTTAAATATTATAGTCAATAAGCACAACAAAATTTAGTTCTGCCTTTTTTTAGAAGTATTACATGAGGGCAACGTAATTTTATGTCCCACCTTTGTCGGCAGGAACGAACCATATACAAATTTCATGCTCAATAGCTAAGGCTGCTGCAATGACTTCAACATAATAATTAAGTAAAATATTTAAAAAAACGTTCACGCATATCATTCTTTTATTTAAAAAATAATTATTCAAACTCTAAAATTTGATCTAAAAAGAATTGTGTGTGTCCTAAAATAAGTCTCTTTATAACCTTTTCCCTTTATTTCATTATTTTAACAAATTCTAATTATTACATTCCTATCATTGGTTGAGAAGTCTCTTATGGTGCGTTTACTTTTCGAATTGGAGAATTAAAATTCATAATCAGAATTATTGGCGACGTCTACCTCATAAAAATAAAAGCGGGAATTAAAATCACAATCGAAATCGAGGAGCCAACCTTAATTTGGGAATTGGAAATGGAAGATTGATTCTTGGGGGGGTGGGAACCAACCTCGCAATCCCGAGAGTGACGATTTTATGCTCCAACAAAATTACTAATTCCGGGGGAGGGGGGGGGGGGGCGCAATCCCGTTGACGAGCTTTGTCGTAGTTGTCAGTTATTGCCTATGGAGCAGCAACTGGTCGCTGGTCGTTGCAACATAGGCAGCAGTAGTCATGGGCAGTCGTCGCATCACAGGTAGCAGTAGCAGATGTTGAGATCTGATCTGATCTGATGTGGACGATGATGATGATGTTGGTTTCGATCTAATGATGCTGTCGACGATTATCACTATGTTGGTTCCGATCTGCTAATGCTGCCGATGACAACAATGATGATGGATATTATTGTTGTTGTTGTTGCTGCTGTTGTTATTTGTAATATTAATATTATTATATTAATGTTAATTATTATTATTATTATTAACAATATTTATTTTTAATAATTTTTTAATAATAATAATCACAATAATGAAAATATAAAATAATAATTATGACAATAGTTAATTAAGAACTTTTTAGTGATTTATAGTAATCTAACTCGTTTCAATTCAAATTTCAAGACAAAGTAAACATATTAATGGCAATCCAACTTATTTCGATTCTGATTCTTACAGTTCAAATAAAAAATTTATTTTGATTCCTATTCTTTATTATTTCCAATCAATTTCAATTTTAAATTATTTTGATTCCAACTCATTCAGATTTTTAGTCGATATACGCTAATATTTAAAAAAAAAAAAACAAAGCAAGTTGTTTTAAATTACCTGGGAAATAAAATGCATCTGCGTTCACATTTGGTTTAACTTCCTGCCAATCGAAATGATGTCACTTAGGCACTTGATTTAGAAGCCGACATCAACTTGTCATGCTAAACTAAAAGATCACATGTTCTTTTTAGTAGAGGTTGTAGATGATGACATAACGACATGACGTGTAAAACAAATTTGTATACAGAGACAATTGTTATTTTGCGCACGCGTTATTCATGCAGTATTAAGATCTTTACCATTTCAACAGCTAGAAAAGGAAAGCAAAAATAATGAAAAAAAATTAAACAAATTACAATAAAATATTTGGACTTTTTGCACTACCGTTGCATTATTTTATAAAAGCCTCCATTTCCTCCACTCAAATCCTCACCCACCCTCCACTCTCTTTCTACATAGCTGCCTTTCAACCTGCAACTTCTCCTTTCCAATTTTAATTTCTCTTCTGTACTTACATACCAATGGAGCTATTTGATTATTCTGCCTTGTGGCTGCAACCTTTCCGCAACACTTTAAGCTTCATGTTTTTCACTTTCACAATTTTGTTTTCTTTGTTTTCCTTGCTGATCTTTGTGCTGAGGCTGAAACCCTGGTGCCAATGTCCTGCCTGCCGGAGCTATCTCACATTCAGTTGGTTGAAAGATTTCAACAATCTTTGCGATTGGTACACTCATCTTCTTGCAAAATCACCGACTGGGACAATTCATCTTCACGTTCTTGGCAACACAATCACATCTAATCCTGAAAACGTTGAGTACATTCTCAAGACAAGATTCGATAATTACCCAAAAGGGAAGCCCTTCTCAGTAATCTTGGGAGACCTTTTGGGTCGAGGTATTTTCAACGTTGATGGCGATTCTTGGGAGTTTCAAAGGAAAATGGCAAGTTTTGAGCTCGGTAGTTTTAACATTAAAATGTATGCTCTCGAGCTTGTGACGGCTGAGATTCGTTCCAGGCTCATTCCTCTCTTATCATCAGCAGCTAATAAAGACAACAATATCTTAGATCTACAAGATGTGTTTCGTCGATTTTCATTTGATAGTATTTGCAGATTCTCCTTCGGTTTAGACCCCCAGTGCCTCAAGTTAAATCTGCCAATTTCAACATTTGCGACAGCATTTGATCTTGCATCGAAACTGTCAGCAGAACGAGCACTGGCGCCGTCGCCAATTGTATGGAAGATCAAGCGGCTACTGAATATAGGCTCCGAGAAGCAGCTCAAAGGAGCAATAAAGCTGGTGAATGAACTAGCTGAGACGATGATAGATCAACGGCGCCAAATGGGCTTCTCCAACAAGAACGATCTGTTATCAAGATTCATGGCCTCCATTGACGACGACAAATATCTTCGAGACATCGTTGTCAGCTTCCTAATGGCCGGTCGTGACACTGTGGCCTCAGGGCTCACAAGCTTCTTCTGGTTGCTATCTCAACATGCAGAAGTGGAATCAGCAATCAGAAACGAGTCAGATAAAATCATGAAGCCAAATCAGGATCTTGTCAGCTTTGAACAATTGCGAGAATTGCATTACTTAAACGCCGCCGTATACGAGAGCATGAGGCTCTTTCCTCCTGTGCAGTTCGACTCCAAGTTTGCTCAAGAGGATGATATATTACCGGATGGTACGTTTGTAAGACAAGGCACTAGGGTTACATATCATCCGTACGCAATGGGTCGGATGGAGCGGATTTGGGGTCCGGATTGTTTAGAATTCAAGCCTGAGAGGTGGCTTAGAAATGGAAGATTCGTGCCCGAAAACCCATTTAAGTACCCAGTTTTCCAAGCTGGTCATAGGGTTTGTTTGGGCAAGGATATTGCTCTAGTGGAGATGAAAAGTGTGGCTCTTGCAGTTGTCCGGAAGTTCAATATCCGGGTTTCGGATCCAAATCAGGCTCCGCGGTTTGCGCCCGGTCTGACTGCCACCGTGAGAGGCGGCTTACCGGTGATGGTTCAAGAAAGAGGAGACTAACTAGCTAGCTATTTGCTTGTATCAATGCTACAATCCACATTACTGTTAGATCATGCAAATTCTCACATCAGAAAATGATCATGTTCATTGTGCATAATTCTAACACAGCCAAATCGGTCAGTGTCGTTTAAGGACTTTTGTGATTTTGTCAGTGGTTGACTTATCATATTGTACGTATTTGCTAGTATATATAAAATATATCTAGTTAGACCAACGTGTGGTTTTAAGTTTGCTTTTATGTTTTTTTTTTTTAACCTTTTCTTTTGGTGTAGGGAAGAGTTTCTTGTATACTGTAAATTATTGTAAACCTAAGAACTGTAAACCTCAAGTCAATCAAATATAAAGAAAAATAAAATTAGTAAAAAATATAAAACAAACTGTAAAGAAGATAAAAACAGAAGTTAATAGCATTCATTATTCTAAGAGAGTAGATGCTGAGAATATCTATTATTATATGAGATTATTTTACAGTTTCAAAGACTTTTCACATCTTTTTCTTTGCTGGCCATTAATATATTTTCTTTTAATGCTTGTGGGTGGGAAAATTTTAAATTTTTTAAATTTTTTAAATTTTAAAATTTAAACAAGATAGACAGTTAAATAAAAGTGCTCAAAAACCATTTGACCAAAATTTATGGGCGGAGATTGATGATTTGATAACAGGAGATGAATCTTTTATGAAAAGGTGTTAAAAGATTAATAGATTAACAATGAACAATAAATCTACCAAAATGCATCAATTAATTCCAAGAAATAGTAGTAATAGTAGTATAATTTGAAATAGATACGCCTGGCGGAAATCATATTCTAATCTTAGCTATTCTAGGCGCCTTTCGTCCTTGTCATCTTATGCGAAACTGGTTTCCAATTTGTTGTGGTTATTGATGAGTTTTTTCCCCCTGTTTTTCTTATTTTGTTTTATGGTGTATTTTACCTCTAATTAAGAATTTAATCTCCAAAGTGCAGATCAACACAATTTTCAAGTTGCATAAAATCAACAACCCTCAATTCATAAGTTAACTTGTGAGTATAAGTCAATCTCATATGCCTTTATAATATATATATTTAATAGGTATTGTTTGAGCAAAGTCAATATTAATTTTTTTTTTTGCATTTATCACTAAATTGAACTAATATGTCTGTCAGAAAAAGTTTTTAAAAAACTATTTGGTCAAGCCTTTGGAAAAAATATAATTTTATAATTTACTATAACAATGTATATAAATTGATTCTATTACCTATAATGGATCTATTTGATGTACTAGTTTGTTGAATGAATTGAAATTAATCTTTCTTAAAAAAAAGAAAAAATGTCATATATAATTCGTAAAATTTATATATATTCAAGTTTTAGCAATGAAATTTATGAAAAATGAACTTTGAAATTAGATGGGAGATGAATGGATGAATGATAATTTGATTGTTTATGTAGAAAAAGATGTATTTAATAGTATTAATAATGAGTTTATTGCACAACGTTTTCAGAATATGAAATCGCGTAGAGAATAATTGTAAATGTGTTATCAAAAATTTTATATATTCAAGTTTCAGTTTTTATATTTTGCTGATATTTAATTTAGCCACCGATAAATTATTTTTCTAGATCCGTCACTGGTACGTACACGTACGGCTGTTTAAGTATTGGGGAGCACACATAATTATTATGTGGCCGTCGCTTATATGAGGTTGTTAGTAGCCGCCCGCCATTGCTAGCTCCTGTATCAGCTTCACTATCCACAAAAGACGTCTGATTTGTTATGAACGATCTTTCTTGTTTTGTATTTTGTTTGAAGAAACAACACCTGACTTGAGAGAAACCAAATACAAATCCTCTTCTTCTATTAATCCAAGATACTCAGAACTTAGTTCATGTGTTAGTGATAAATTTGTGGGGTTTATTTAGTATAATGTTTTATTCTTGTTTGAGTGAGCTCACATTATCTTTTCATAATCTGACAAAGAACGAGTAAAAAGATTAGCCTACATGTTACCAATGGTAAGAAAAATATTAATCCCACATTGGTTGGCTAAACATAATTTTGGGATAAAGCGTATAAGCTTGAGGAGCTCTCAACTTTGAGCTAAGTTTTATGTATAGTTTGGATCCATGACTTTTAAATGGTATCAAAACCAAATCATGCTCTAGTGAAGCATCCTTCTACATGTATGGGAAAATAAAATGACTAACCTATATGTAACATGAGTGATAGGGATATTATTTCTCATTTGGTGAGAATAAATTTTAAACTAGCATTTGAGTATGAGACAGGCCAATAAAGTTCAAAATAGTATCATAAACATAAATACGTGAAGCATCTATGTACTATTTTGCCTCCACCTGCATGTGATGAGGTTCATAGAGAAAAATATATGATCATGACGATCAGTCCTCACTATCTTAGTATGACGAAGATCATCAATTATTAAAAACTTTTGTTAGAATTATTTGAATTTATCTCTTAAGATTGATCACAAGTTTAAAAAGAGTTGAACCCGTTCGTTTAATTAATATGTCAACATTTCAATCAATGTACAAGGAAAAAAAAGTGAGATATAATAATATCTTTCCAGTTAAAAGATTATGACATTTGATGTTCATGATCCTTTACTTTGACTAAGTCACCAATTCGTTTAATTTCAATTTAGTCGGTGGGCCGTCTAATTGCTGGTTGTCTTAAGATACATATAGAAATAATTGAACTAATTTCGTTTTCTAATCCAATCAAGAAACTGAGGCGAGGCACCGTTAAAAGGTGCCGACCTTCTTGACAACAAACCATTTTTAACATGTTTTCCTTCTTCATAAAAGTAGTTTTATAAACTTCTTTAATTTATTCACTAAAAATATAAAAATATTTAATTTATTTTCATTTATTGTTAAAAATACATATCTTTGATTGCAAACTTATTCTCTCTTTCTACACACACACGTATATATATTCGTGACCATATTAAAGTTGGGAATAAATTAAAAGACAAATAAACACAAATTTTAATATATTAGAAGATAAAATATACTGTATTAAAATATTTATTTTTTTTCTTATATTTTAATTTATCCCTGACTTTATTATATTCTATAGAGTGTATCCTCATTTTCTTAAAAAAAATTAAAATTTTCATATTTTTAAAAAATAAATTAAAGATTGTCCTCCTATATAAGGGATAATTAAAGTTTACCTTTTCTAAAAACATAACTTCATGATAATTGAGTGGATGGCTGGCTTGGTAATTAATATAAAAGGCCTGCACTTATAGATAAGATGATAAGCTTAACATTCTTTTTTTCAGCAAAAGGACAAAATAATTGCTCACTTGAGTTACATCAAAGATGAAATTAGAAGAGTCTTATGTTAAAACATTTTTACCGTTGAAGAAGACTAATTAATTCCAATAACCGAGTTGTTTCTGTCAAATTTAAAGTTCCAAGCAAGAATTTATGGAATTAAAGAATGTCTATTGTTAAGTATTTCCATACTCAAAACCATTCTAGAATTACTTTAGTCAGCTAGCTAGCTAGTCTCCTGTTTCTTGAACCATCACCGGTAAGCCACCTCTGACGGTGGCTGTAAGACCGGGAGCAAACCGTGGAGCCTGATTTGGATCCGAAACACCGATGTTGCCTGTACGTACAAATGTACCATCTGGTTGTATATCATCTTCTTGAGCAAACTTGCAGTCGAACTGCTCAGGAAGAAATATCCTGACGCTCTCGTATACGGCTGCGTTTAAGTAATGCATTTCTCGCAATTGTTCAAAGCTTACAAGATCTTGATTTTGGCTTCAATTTAGTGGAAGATTACCTCTGCATCCCCTACTTCAATTTGACGCCGTCCAGATTATTAAGCCTGAATATACATATTGACCCGCATTTGAAGAGAAACATACTCCATAGTCTCCCTATTTGTTACAGAGATACAGGATGATTAAATGCGATAGAATAAGATGAGATAAGATAAGATAAGATAATATTTAGTGTTGTCTCGTGTTTGGTGTGTAATGCAAACGATTAAAATAAATTATAATGCATACTCTCCCTAGTTATATATATATAATTTTTTTATAGATAAATTAATTAAAAATAAATAAAAACTAACTAAATATTTAGATTTTCTATTAGATATTTATTTCACATTTAAATTTAAATTTATTATCATAATTATATAATACAATTATAAAAATGAATATTATAATTTAAATTAAGTAAAATTTTTTGAATATTTTCTTTTAATTATCAAAAAATAATTTTTTTTGTATTATTTATTATTTATATTTTTATAAACATTTTAATAAATATATCAAGCTATAAAATTATCCCAACAAATTAATGATCGCATGGGGTCAAAAAATAAATTTCTTCAGCTTTGGGGATTTTTCTGTGGGCCTAGGATAAGATTATTCCAAAGCTATTAGGATAAGATTATTCCAAAGCCATGTGTGTACCAAAACTTATAGTATGGGACAAATATTCTATGTTTCGTTGTATCAATTATAGATTTTCTTGTGAAAATTAATTGCTTGTTGAATGACAAGTGCAAACTTTATCTTCACTTCTTTCCAATAGTAGTCCCCAAAAGTCATTGTTTATAGGCAGCTCCGAGGAAAATCCGGGTCTCTGTTTTTTTTCCCTTTGTAGATTGCACATCACTATTCCAAGTCATCATCAAATCGTCAAATAGTATTAGCTAAAGACGGGCCAAAAACAGCAGTTTGCATTACACGGCAGATCCTATTCAAGCCGGATGGTATTATATACACAAATCAAAAATGCAAAATTTGGGGCAGGTGACGGTCCCGGGAACCAATGACCTATAAATGCACACAATTAACAAATTTGAAATACAGAAGCAAAATAGCAAAAAAGTACATTATGCAACCCAACAGAATGTACCTTCAGAAAATTATCATCAAACAGATCATTTTTTTTTTTTGGGGTCATAATTACATACCAAGCATAGATAATGATCTTGACGAATGAAAAACCATTTTCGTCACATCCTTTTTTGGGGACATTTCAGGCCTTTAACCCACCCCAGTCCATACACATGAATTTTGCAGCAGTTCAGTTGGGATTGTAGTTTCGGCAATTCAGTCCCACATGTTATTCATGGCATCAAATGTATGGACTGTTGAAATAGTGAATAAAGCTGAACTTGGAACAAGTCACGTGGGAATACTAGCGGGAACGTACTTGCTAACCAAGGAAGCTGCTTACACGAGTGATGAGATAAAGACCACACATATAAAGCCAGAAGATTCCAAATGGCAAAACAGTTTTACAGAGATTCCTCAATTGTTGTATGATGTAATGAGTTAGTTAGTAATTAACGGCTATGATCAAAAGTCTATAACAATAAAATGAATGAGCTGGATGTTGAGCTAAGCAGCTATAAATCCCAGCTGGATGTATCTTAGATCTATCATTCAATAAAACAGTTACAGAGCTTAGCTTCTCTCTACTCTCTCTATGTGATCTTCAAAATTCTTTCATGGTATCAGAGTTTGTGAGAAGAAATAATGGTGAACAATGAAAATCAAAACAGCAATGGAGCTTCAAGCTCAACCACAAACTTAAATCAAGTTTCAAACATCAGCACCTCTGTTCTCAGCTCATTTGTATTCAATACTCCTATTAAGCTCACTAACAACAACTATCTGCTATGGCGATCTCAAGTTGTAGCTACTATCAATACAAATGATCTGGAAGATCTGATTGACAACTCAAAGACTCCACCGAATCGAGTGGTGATCAACATTGACATATTCATATTGTGATCACTAAACCAAATCCACATTTCCAGATCTGGAGGAGGAATGATCAACTACTTATGAGCTGGCTACTCTCAACCTTGAGTGAAGAAGTCCTGAATGTTGTTGTTGGAGTAAGATCTTCACTAGACGTATGGCAGATCCTTGCTATTCAATTTGGAGCAAGATCTAGATCTAGAGTTCTGCACTGGAGGACTTGGATTTAAACCACAAGGAAGGGATCAATGACAGTTTATGAATACTATTCAAAGATAAAAACCACTCTAGATGCATTAAGAGCAGCTGGTAATAACATAAGTGATTAAGATTTTATATTTTGCTTGCTTGCTAGCTTAGAAACTGAGTATGATTCGATTGTCACTACAATCAATGCTCAGCCTAAAAGCACAATGCTCTTTGATGTGTATGGGATGCTGTTGAGTCATGAAAATATGATTGAGTATCAAAACTCTGTTAGTCACATGGATTATCAAGCTAATCTAGCTTATAACAGAGGAAATCAGAGAAGGAACTAGCAAGCAAATTTCAACTTCAAGGGAAATAATAACAATTATAGTGGAAGACAGCCTGGAAACTCAAATGAAAAACATTTTGGTGGAGGCCATTTTAATCAAAACTTAAATGCATCTGATAAGATTAAAGCCAAAAGTCAGATTGATGAAGAGGAACCTAAGGGACCTTGCCAGATCTGCTACAGGAAGAATCACACTGCTACTCACTGCTAGTACAGGTTTAAAAGGAATTATGTACCTAATCAAATGCCAAATCAGAGAAGTGCTTATGTAGCTGCAAATTGAAGGAACAAAGATGGTGTCTGGTATCTCGACAGTGGAGCAACAAACCACATTTCTAATGACTTCAATAATCTCAACATCAACTTAGAATACAAAGGAAATGATCAACTTGCTGTAGGTAATGGAGCTAAACTTAAAATAGTTTCTATTGGTCAGTCATTGCTCAGTACACTTGAACCACACACCTTATCTCATATTCAACTCAATCATATACTTTATGTTCCAGGAATAACCAAGAATTTGATTAGTGTCTCAAAAATTTTACATGACAATGATGTTTATATTGAATTCAATGAATCATTTTATGCTGTTAAGGACAATAGAAGGGGGAGTGTTCTTATGAGAGGAATGGCTAAAGATGGATTGTACAAGCTGCTAAGTTTACCTCTTAAATCCAGTTAAGTCAAGTCTGTTATATCATCATCTACTATCAATCCCAATCTACCCTTAGTAAATAAAGCTTACAAACCAAAGTCTATGTTATCAGTAAATTGTAGTGAAAAATGTATAAGTAGTAAAGTGCTTGATCTGTGGCACTTAAGGTTAGGTCATCCTAATGTCATTGCACTTAGAAAAACTTTGTCAGCATGTAACATTTCTCTTGGAAATAAAAAGTCTGATTTGTCTTTCTGCAAAGCATGTCAGTATGGAAAACAACATAGATTATCATTCAAAAGCAGTGAAACAAAGACAAAAAAAATGCTATGGAAATCATTCATAGTGACCTCTGGGGCCCTGCTCCCACAATTTCAAACAAAGGGTTTAGATATTACATAGCTTTCATTGATGATAAAAACAAGTTACACTTGGATTTATAGATTAACACACAAATCTCAAGCACTCACAATATTCATTGCTTTTAAAAACCAGATTGAGAAAAGTCTAGAACTGAAGATTAAAGCCTTACAATGTGACATGGGAGGTGAATACAAAGCATTTGAAACTTATCTCAAACATGAAATGATATCTTTAAGATATTCTTATCCATACACTCACCACCAAAATGGAAAAGCTGAAAGAAAGCATAGACACCTTATAAAAACCGGCCTAACCCTTATTTCTCAAGCAAACTTACCTCTTAAATTCTAGTGGGAAGCATTTTCAAATACAGCTTACCTCATAAACAGAACCAGTACTCCCATTCTAAATGACAAGACACATTTGAAACTCTTTACTCAAAGAAACCAAATTATTCCATTATAAAGATTTTTGGCTGTGAGTGCTATTTTTTCTTAAGACCTTACAACAATCATAAGTTTAGTTTACATACTTCCAAATGTGAAAACTTGGTTTTCAATCATACACATAAAGGTTACATGTGCCTAAACTCTAATGGAAGAATATATATTGAAGCACATATAAATTTCAATGAAATCTCTTTTCCTTTCCAAACAGATCAAAAATTCATAAATTCTAAACTGAAATAATCAATTGAATCTACAAACACTTTCAGCAAACTCATCACAATGTCTTTTCCTTCTGAGAGTCATAGTCATGAGGTAACAGCAGCTAGTGAAAATTCATCTGATAATCCAATTCTAGAAATTACTTCTTCTAATGATCTGAGTTTTGATAACAACAATGATTTTACTTGTCCAGTGTTCAATAATGCTTCAAATGCACAATCTGAAACTCAAAAACCCTTCAAACTGTTCTATCACACCTGGAAACAATAATCTCCAAACTCAAAATCCAGAGATATCTTAATCCACTCCTCAACTCAAACCCTCACATCCTATGATAACTAGAGCTAAAGTTGGAATTTTCAAACCTAAAGCCTACAATACAGAAAAAGCCCTATCATTAGACACACCCTTAAGTGTTACTGAAGTTTTAAATGATCAAAACTGGAAACTAGCCATGCAAGATGAATTCAATGCTTTAATGAAAAAATCAGACTTGGTGCTTAGTTCCCCCAAAATAAAATATGAAGCATGTGGGAAACAAGTGGATTTTCAGAGTTAAGCAAAACTCTGATGGATCAATAAACATATATAAAGCCAGATTAGTGGCAAAGGGCTTCTTGCAAACAGAAGGGGTAAATTATCAAGACACATTTAGTCCTGTAGTTAAGGCTGCAACCATAAGGATTGTTTTGAGTCTTCTTGTAGTAAATAACTGGAAACTAAGACAAATTGACATCAATAATGCCTTTCTAAATGGAGAGTTGACTGAAATAGTGTATGTGCCTCAGCCAGAAGGGTTTGTGAATACAGATTACCCAAAGCACATTTGTAAATTGAAGAAAGCTCTCTATGGCTTAAAACAAACATCTAGAGCTTCGTTTGACAAACTTAAATCAGTTCTGGAATCATGGAACTTCTGTCAAGAAAAATCAGACACATGTTTATTTTTCAAACATAATGGAAATGATATGGTTATTCTACTGGTCTATGTTGATGATATCATAGTCACTGGTAGCAATAATGTTGAGATTGAACAGATCATTCAAGACTTAGGTAGTACCTTTGCTCTTAAGGATTTTGGACAACAGGATTTCTTTCTTGGTATTGAAGTTACAAGAAATGAAAACACTCTAGTACTGTCTCAGGCTAAATATGTAAACACTACAAGAATACTGATCTGTAGCGATGAAACTTTTAGCGACGAAACTATTTTCGTCGCTGAAAGTATTTTTTTGCAACGAAAAAAAATTTTGTCGCTAAAATCATACTAAAAAAATAATATTTAATTATTACTTTTAGCGACGAACCGTTCGTCGCTAAAGAGTACATATAGCGACCAAAATTTAGTTTCGTCGTCAAAAGATTAAGCGGCTAAACATATGTTGGTGCCAATACCTTTAGCGATGAAAATTTAATATATTGTGACAAATAGTTTTTGTCACTAAAAATAGTTTTAGCGACCAAATTTTTTCGTCGCCAAAAGTAGTTTTAGCGACGAAATCTGCTATGTCGCTACAAATAGTTTTAGCTACGAATAAATTTTATAGCTAAAACTCTTTGATATGCCAAAAAAATGCTAAAAATTATTTTAGCGACGAAATATATTCATCGCTAAAACTCTTTGTATGCCAAAAGAGCTTGTTTTGGTGACAAAAATATATTTCGTCGCTAAAAATAGCTTTAGCGACGAATAAATTTCGTCGTTAAAACTCTTTGATATGTCAAAAGATAATGTTTTAGCGACGAAAATATATTTCGTCCCAAAAAATAGTTTTAGCAACGAATAGAATTTGTCGCTACAACTATTTGATATCTTAAATGGTCATGTTTTAGTGAGAAAAAAAACTTTCGTCGCTAAAACTATTTTTTGCAACGAAATATATTTTTGTCGCTAAAAATTGTGAAATTTAAAAAAAAAATTGGCGGATGATTTTGCTAAATGAGTGCTATTAGCGACGAAAAACACTTTTGGCGACCAAATATTTCGTCGCTAAACAATGTCAAAATTGAAAAATTTTCCCGGATTATTTTCCGCCAAAATTAAGTTTTAGCTACGAATTTTAAATTTCGTCGCTAAAAACTCTTGTAACCTATTTATATACTATTTACTTCATTTTTTTTTTCATTCTCTCATTCCTTTACTATTATTCTTTAATTCTCTCGTCTCTAAATGTATAATTCTCATTTTCTAATTTAATCTCTACTTCTTTTCTCTTTTATTTTAAACTTGGTGTAATTATTTTTACTAATCTTATTTATTCTAACTTCTATTATTATTAAATTTGTGTTTATTATGTTAACTAATTATTGTGTGTTTATTTACAGGGAATATTGAAGACCAATTACATCAAGATCAAGAAAACTAAGAAATTAATATTCATTTGTAACAATTTTCTTTCAAAAAAGAGATATTAAATTTTGTAATTATTTTTGTATTATTCATCAATAATAATAATTGTTTTTAAATTAATTAATTCTATTTTTATCATTATGGTGTTAATTGTCATTGTAATTTAATATTAAAAATAATAATAATTTAACAATAGTAATAATAAATAAATGAAAGAAAAAAGTACTTTTAGCGACAAAATATCAATAATAATAATTATTTTTAAATTAATTAATTCTATTTTTATCATTATGGTGTTATTGTCATTGTAATTTAATATTAAAAATAATAATATTTTAACAATAGTAATAATAAATAAATGAAAGAAAAATGATACTTTTTAGCGACGAAATAGTTTTCGTCACTAAAAGTACTTTTAGGTACGAAGACTAATATTTGTCGCCAAATCTGTACTTTTAGTGACGCAAACGTATTCGTCGCTAAAAGTAATTTTGGCAACGAAACGTGATTCGTAGCTAAAAGTACTTTTGGCGACGAAACGTGATTCGTCGCTAAAAGTACTTTTAGTTATGAAATTTTAAAATTCGACGCCAAAGACCTAATGCGATGCTCCTTTGGCGATGAAATTGTGATAAAAAATTTTTTGTCTCTATAACCTTTAGCGAGGAAAATTGCATGTTTTAGCGACGAAACGGTTCGTCGCTAAAGCCCTTTTTTGTTGTAGTGTTTAAAGGAATTACTTGCCAAGTTTGACTTGAAGAACTGCAATGGAGCAGATACTCCACTTGCAACAACTGAAAGTTGAGTAAATATATAAGGGTCAAATGCTCTGATCCAACTCAATATAGGAGAGCTATTGGGGGACTTTGGTATGTTGTGCTTACTAGGCCAGAGATTGCATATGCAGTACATAAGTAGTTTATGGCAAATCCTTTGCAGCCACATTGGATAGCCTGCAAATGAGTTCTAAGGTACCTGAAAGAAACAATTGACTATGGTTTAAGCTTCAAGAAATCAAATTCTCTTGACTTAGTAGCCTAGTCAGAGTCTGATTGGGGAAGTGATCCTGATGACAGAAGATCTACCAGTGGTTATTGTATATACTTAGGTGATAATTTGGTCAGATGGAGTTTAAAGATACAGAGTGTGGTGTCAAAATCATCAGCTGAGTCTGAATATAGAGCTATGGCATTGGCTTGTGCAGAGATAACATGGATTTGCTCAGTTCTCAAAGAAATAAATGTAAAGCTCAGTTGCACTCCATTATTATTGAGTGGCAGTACCAGTGCAGCTGCAATTGCCACAAATCCAGTTCTTCACTCCAAAACAAAACATATAGAAATCAACATTCATTTTTTCAGAGACAAAGTCGAAAAGAAAGAAGTAGAAATTGCATTTGTTTCAAGAATGATCAAACTGCTGATATATAACCAAACCACTTACTTATCCTAAGTTCCAGCTTCTTCAGAAACAAACTTAAGGTCTCTTCCAGAGATTTAAGTTTGAGAAGGAATGTTGAAATAGTGAATGAAGCTGAACTTGGATCAAGTCACGTGGGAATACCAGCGGGAACATACTTGCTGACCAAGGAAGCTGCTTACACGAATAATGAGATAAAGACCACACGTACAAAGCCAGAAGATTCCAGATGGCAAAACAGTTTTACAGAGATTCCTCAATTGTTGTGCGATGTAATGAGTTAGTTAGTAATTAACGGCTGTGATCAAAAGTCTATAACAATAAAATGAATGAGCTGGATGCTGAGCTAAGCAGTTATAAATACCAGCTGGATGTATCTTAGATCTATCATTCAATAAAACAGTTACAGAGCTTAGCTTCTCTCTACTCTCTCTATGTGATCTTCAAAATTCTTTCATGGACATGTAATATATGCTGAACAAAACTCAAGATCGTTTGAGAAACAGAAAGAATAAATGTTTAACTGCCACAACAAGAGCACACAATTACAATTAGAAGAGGCCCAATCAAATGAAATTTATCATTGAAATGATTAAATATTTACTGTGAGGCTGGAAATCCTAATATGATTCGCTTAGATCCAGCTCCTCCGATAAAACACTCGAAGCATATGAATGAACGTTGCTATTCTCGTAAACTGGACCTGCAAATTCAGGCCACAGACTTTAATGATCATCCGGTGGAGTGGATTTATTTTTCATGACAACTGGTAACGTATCCAAAATGATGACATGTGAAAGACATAAAAGAAAATAGTGTGAATCACTTATTTGACCACAATAAATAGAAGACACTGGACCACATAAATCATGCCTCAAAAGCTCAGATAATGAGCAACCTCCACATAGATCCTGAGTTAAGCAATTACGTACTTATGCTGAATGAATTTTTTTCACAAAACAGAAAACAGGCATCTTTTTCTACAGATAAATCCAATGAAACCCTACCTCCATTTGTATGATATTGCTCACACTTACCCATAAAAAAATACCCATAGTCACTCGAATGCACGAACTTAGTTTTACAGTGACTACACGGTCCCTTATAATGTAAGTTCAAACCAAATATTCTATGAACAAAACAATCTGCAAACAAACAATCGTCCTCATAGTTTACACCAGAAAGAGTTGACATGTGAATGATAAAAGATATATAGGAAAGATAAAAAAAAAAAAAAAATAAGAGAAAGAGAGAGAGGGAGAGAATCAAGAAAAAAATTGCATATCAACTCCCTATCAAGTTCTGTCGGTTTCATCACATCACAGAGAAAAGCGGTTGGCATACAAACCTTTTCAAGCATCTCTGTTTCATCAATCAAAGCATCTCTTAAATGAGCAGGATCAACAGCTTCTTGCACATTTGGAACATATTTCCATCTCTTTATTGTATTGTGCAAATGTTCGCTTTAATGCATATAAAATGCAAGTATCTGGATTGCTGTGCTTGGGACTACAATCTGATGTGCTCATTAATTTCTTTCGGATTCACTTACATGCCAAAGGGACTGCACTATCAGTTTATCACATTATCAACAAATATTTCAAGGCCAACCAAAAGAAATAGAGAAAACGAAAGTGACCAATCATTCCAATAGAAATTGACAAGAATTCACCCAGTTATAGAATGTTACCCTGAATAATTACGTTCAGCAAGCAATCCGCATCTTTATTCTTAATCCCAATTTCAAGGACATTTCTGTGTCTCTTGGTGACCTTCTTTCCGAATAGATCTTGGAGTTTTGTCGAAAAGAGGAAATGTTGTTAAAAAACTTCAAAGTGTTGAACATTTATGAAAACTGCAATAAGATTCAACTCCAAACCCGCAAGAATGATTTTAAAAAGGCTACAAACTGGTTCATTCTTCGGTATGACAGCATCTCTCCACGAGGCCACTGCATAAATAAATGCACTCTGCAAGAGCGAATATAGTGAGACCAAATGCGAACAGATATGCTTGTGCAAGTAGATTGGAACTTGTGGCAATCAATCAACATTTCTTGAATCAAACTAAAATAGAAAACAAGTTCTGCAGCTTATGCAAAAGTTCTTTGTAAACATAGAACTTGTTGGACCAAAACCAGCCAAGAACCGGTTTTGATCCCCCAAGATCCACTCAATTGATCTTCGATCTAAGAATGTCTAGTAATCAACCTGAAATTTATGATGATATTGATAGATTGTCAAGAGCTTTAGAAATCAAGTCAGTGAAAATGAATCAATCAACCACACACAGAGACACAAAAGGATTATAGTGGTTCGGCTAAAATCAAGCCTACATCCACTGTGAAAAGGAAAACGAGCTTTCACTGATTTGGCTTTACAAGATACCCAATGACAGATCACTCACCCACTCTAGCCATATGACAGATCATGAGGCTTTATATACAACGAGAATTTTGAAACAACTTGACCCGAGATTAATGATAAGCCAGCACTTGAAACAGGGAAGAAGCCCAGCTTGTCGAGGAGCCCATAAAAGGTCCAGCTCATATTTGCAAGGCACCAACATACCTCAAAGATTACATTACCTAAAGAATATTTGAGAATGAACTAAAAGAGGGGGCGAAGATCACAGCTGTGATTTTGTTATTTTGTTTGTTTATTTTTACCAATCATTACGTTGTTGGTTAGTTAGGCATGTATTGTTGAGGGGTAAAAGGTATATGTATAACGACACACGTCAGTGAGGAACTAATGAAATTAATTACAAATATTTTTTCTTTTCTCTCGGTCTCTCCTGCTTTCTCTGCTCCTCGTCTAATTTCAATTCTTTTTTGGTTTTTTCGCTGGAGTTAGAACTTACTCGAAAAGTGCAATTCGATGATATAAACTCTGAGCTGCAGAGTTGCATCAAATTTACTCTAGAAAGAACTCCCAGAGACCAGCTCATCGTTTATGGGTTTGTTTGGCAAAAACCCAGAAACTTCCCGCTCGTTTTAACAGCTTTAACAGCCATTTGAAACAGCCTCCGGACACGTGTCAAAACCTCATCCATCTTGCCCCAACAAAGGCGACTTCAGCTGCCGTTTTGAGTAAGTGACTCACGTGGCTTATCACGTGCGCAACTTATTCAACCAACTGACACAACACGTTTGTCATACAGCTCCTGATTTAAGACAATCGACATGTCGCCCATACTTAAGGTATAAACCGACATGTCGCACATGGTCATAAATCCAAATTTGTGATTCACTTCTCAACAAAGCTTAATATCAAAATGTTAAATTATTTGTATTAACCATCTAATTGGCACATCCAAATCTTCTATTAGCTTTTCTGCATCCTCTGCAATGCCAAACTTATGCAATTGCCTATTTGTGTAAATAAGTTCTATTCTCTCAATTTATAGACTGAATTAGATCTGCTTGCACCTAGGCTGTAAATTGCTTCATTCAGAACACCGAATAAAATTTCAGACCATACTACTAACAATAATGTGATTCCTTTGAAGATCATTCAGCCACTTCCTCAAGAGGTTAATATAATGAAGAGCTATCTGCCATGGAAATATATTTTGTTTCTCTCCTATTCTCAGTTTCCTCAAGGCATATCCCTTTAAGAACCTGTATTGCTTCAATCTGGCTTTTCATCTCGAATTTTTATATCACACTCCCATATTGTAGTTAAGAGCGTCCCTTGTTGCAAACATCTGATAGACTGATAAGTACATATTTTTCATATATTTCGCTATTAATTTCTCCATCTTTTTCTTGTTTTGATTTTAAATATTTTAATTATTTTACTTAATTGTTAATTTAGTAAATTATATTTTATTGTGTTAATTTTTATCTTATTTTATTTTTTTATTTTAGGTATATTCGAGATTAAAGAGGAATTAAATCAGAGCATTTAAGAAAAAATCTACTTAAAGAGATTAGAAAAGGAAATAACTGAAGGTTTTTAGAAGCCAATTAATTAATTGATCACATTTGGAAGCATATGGAATTTCATGGAGATTAATAAAGACTTTGGGAACAAGCATGCATAAAATGGAAATTTGTTTAATGTGCATGGGATTAAATTATGGAAAGTGAATTGAAGAAATTGGAAATTGGGCGGCATGTGCATGGCAATTAAAGGAAGGAAATCAATTGTCTTTAAATTGGAAAGAAAATCCAATAAGGATTCGGCATCTTGGGCATAATAAAAGCCAACTTTTGGCTTTTGATGCGGGATTGATGGGCGGCCAAGAAGGAGAGGAGGAAGTATTCGGCAGCCACACACAGAGAAGAAAAATTTGCAGCCGCAACGGAGAAAAAAAATCAGCAGCCAAGAGGAATTGAAGCGGAAGCAAAGGCAGCCGCTTGAATTAATCTTCATGATTGGTTTTATCAATTCTCTCATTACTAATTCAATTATGTCAGGCTAGATTTTCTATTTGATTGAGGGTGAATTCAAAACCCCAAACATGTAATATGATTAATTTTTAATTTCTATCATTCAATTTATTTAATTGAGATTCTTTATGTTCTTCTATAATTAATGTTTATGATTTTATTCTTATTTTATTTTAGTGGCCAATTAGATAGGACTTGAATAATATCTATTGTTAGATTAAAATTCTTGATCCGTAATTATCTTGATATTTTAATCATGAGTAGTAGGTTGGAATCAGTGATTTCAATTGGAGAATATAACCTAGGTTAAATAATCCGAGCTTGTATGTTTATTACCTAGATCAACCTAATATCTTTCTCTACTTAATGCTTCCATTATCTTAAATTTAAAGAGCTTGTTTTAAATTATTTAATGGTTAGAGATTAGATGAAGAGCTTGTTTTGGCTAACGACACACTAAGGAAAGATTGAGATTAACAGAGCTTATTGTTGTTTACGATTGATAATTTCAATATAAATTAATGATAGAATTGATATATTATGTGCATGTTTGGTGGTGGCGAATGATCCTTTAATCAAAAATTTTCTCTTTGTTATTTCTTTATCCTTTAATTAGAATTTTTATTAAATTTTTGTTTTCATAGTTTTAATTTCTTTATTTGTTGCAATCTAGTTAAAAATTCAAAAATCCCTCTTTTATTTATAGTTGGCATTTTCTTTAGTTAGATTAATTTATATTAATTATTTCTATTATTATTTTATTTTAAGCCCTGTTTTAGAGTTAATAATAAATACAACTAGCATAGTTTCTGTGGGATCGATCCTTACTCGCTGTTTACTAATTATTTATACTAGTAGTTAGGTTTTAAATTTGGTGCACCCTAACGACACTACTATAGACCCCCTCAGCTTTTTCTCTCTGAGAGTCTCTTAGACTTGCACGACTCTAAACCTTCCTCAATCATCGAGCTATCATATAACTATGACACTAAATCATTACTCTAAGGTAGTGCCATTATCTTCACTCCAAGCCAGGTCCTTGCACGTGGGTAAACACATTCATCACCAAGCAGATGCGAGAAGTCATTTCTAAAATGCACCCTTTCTTTCATGTCGGAGACTAGAGTCTCTTAATCACACACAGGTATCAGACATATTATTTAAGAAATCAAGGTCTTCCAAATGTGAAACCTCAAAAAAGCAAATGCTAGAGCGTTTCTGGGCAAAGTTGTGACCCTGGAATTGTAATTTTAAACTTGTCAATTGCACACAGTATTGACCAATGAAGATGAGTCATTGCAGGACGTGTATTTCTCAGAAGCAAGAGAAAACTTCAATGTATATAAATTCTCCAGAATCATTTTATGCTCTTTGTCAAAAAGTGACGGCCATTTTTGATCATCCATTCACATCCGGACTGACAACTCTACTGCCAACAGAATCTTTAATAATACTTCCCAGCATATCGTTACCTGCATATGAGCTCTTATCTGCACACAGTTCATTGTTCGCAAGCATCCCAAGATTCTAAATTTAACTGAATGACCGGGAACTTTTTTGCCTATCGGTATCCATAGGTTTCCACTCACCTTCCAAAATTATCTCAATACATTCTCTACTAACTTGAGATTCAATCCATGAGGCTCCCTGAAATTGTTGCTATACATGTTACAATCACCAATCTGTACATGATCTAATCACACACCCTCATTACTTCCAAGTGTTGTAATATTCATTTCAAACATACTACTTCCCTCTAGAACGCTCCAGAAAATCTCAATTTGCATGGACATATTCCTTCTCCATATAATATATCTTGACTCTTACAAAAGAAAATTGAGAGATCATATTTCTGAATTGCGTTGCATAGAAATCTGTTTAGCCCTCTCAATATACCTTTTCGAGATTTTCTTTAATTATAAATTCTTGTGGAGTTTTTCTGGGTCATATGCACAAATTGTTTACCTTTTGTAAATCTTTCTTCTTTCAATGCAATTTACTTAACTTTTATCTACGAAAAAATCTTCAAGAAAAGACA
The DNA here is from genome assembly GCA_030444775.1 of Atalantia buxifolia. Taxonomy (NCBI): domain Eukaryota; kingdom Viridiplantae; phylum Streptophyta; class Magnoliopsida; order Sapindales; family Rutaceae; genus Atalantia; species Atalantia buxifolia. The sequence goes on from CM059838.1 coordinate 12,609,672, forward strand.
TATTTTACTTGCTGAACTAGTTAAAGGAACCTTATATTAAGGACTGTAACTAGTATAAAACCGAAACATATATGCTAAAATTTTTATAAATCACAATTGAACCAAGTTACTACCGTGCATAATCAAGAATATTAGAATGTACAAGTCACGTTAAGAATATTACCGTACCATTTCAAATGAAAATTTTTCGTTTATAGCATTTTGTCTTTTCACTATATCAGAAGTATACCCACTGACGCAAGTTGGATCAACTTCAGCCAATGCATGCCATATCAAAGCAGCCTTAATGTGTAGCTAACCATAAATTTTCCATTACAACAGAAAATTATAAAAAATGTTTTTGGAGAGTTGTGTGTAAATACACAAGTTTCAGCAGCCGGCACAAGATCAATGTCAGCATAATAAAATTTGAAACGACTGGAGAGTAGAGACATTCTGTTTGCAACTTTTGGGAAACCTCCTTTCCAACAAAAACCAGAAAGCTCATTTGAGTAGGTTTTTGTTGGGGAATTTTAGTCCCACCCAAGATCTCGTAAAAAAAAATATCAAACAAATAATACATAGACAAATAGATGAAGAATAAAATCAATCACACAACATAAGAATTTACATGGAAAACTCTTATATATATTGGAGAAAAACCACGGCCACCAAGGACAACGAGAGAAAAATTCATTAAGGGAAAAATTATTACAATCACTTTAGTATTTTTCCTCACACCTGAAACCCTAATAACACATATTCTCTTACACTAGAAACTGTCTACTTGTAAAGAACTAATTGTTGTGTTATACCAATAAATAAACCCAACCTCCTTACATATAGCGATTATTTCTTGTAGGATAAATATTTCCTTTCTTGTACTAGTTGTACTTCTTCTTGAAAAAGTCAAATCCCAAAAGAAAAATTACTTATTCCTTAAATAGGAATCTACTAAATAAGAAAATGTCTTAGGAAGTCCTTATTGAAAAATAAGAGATATTTCCTAACAAGCTCCACCTTGGTGAATTTTTTAATTAGGCGACGAAACATGATCCACCGTGTATAAACACAACCATGTCATCTCCGCCTTCTTTATTTGCCCAAAACTATACTCACATAGTGCTTATAAGAATCACTCCACCATTGGTAAAATCTTGTCCTTTATCCAGCAATTATAATTCTCTCTACACCAAGAATTATCATACTCCACCTTATCCATAGTACACATATTCGAAACATGTCGATTATCTTGCTGAAAAACCCACTCTCATGTTAGGCTTTTTTGAGAGTCTTTAGCCATCTATAAATAATTCTACCACACATCTTGCATAAATGTGAAACCATGCCTTGTGTTCAAATCTTGCGGGCCTGCTAACAGTAACACATCCTCTTTCGTGGGACGCCAAAAAGGATAAATTAGTCTCTCATGGAGAAAAGAGACAAACTTCTAGCTAACATTATCAGTATCTCCATCTATTGATTTAAAGCTACTTGCCAAATTTACTCTATCCTGACAATCTTCTTTAAGGTGCCTTGATGTCTACACATCTCGAGGCATTAATAGGGTTTACATCACCTTTGCTTTTCTTGTGTAACCAGACTAAATTAATATATCATTGCCTTGAACTTGCCACAACCCAAAATTAGTTCTTCCATCAAACTTTTTAACCTCAATCCTTGCAGGATTCAAAAATTTATTTGCATGTATTTGCCTTGCAAAACAACATTTAACTCTGATACCACTTGTTGAGAAATTGTAATCCCACTCAAGATCTTATAAGAAAAAATATCAAACAAATAATAAATAGAAAAATAGATGGAGAATAAAGTCAATCACACAACACAAGAATTTACATAGAAAACTCCTATACTAGAGAAAAATCACAGCCGCCAGAACGACAAGAGAAAAACCACTATGTAAAAAATTATTACAATCATTCTAGTATTTTATCTTACATCAAAAACCTCAATAACATCAATATCTCAATAGACCTACTCTTTATGTTACACTAGAAACTGTCTACTTGTAGAGAACTGATTGTTGTGTTATACTAACAAGTGAACCTAACCTCCCTATATATAGTGATTATTTCTTACCGGAGAAGTATTCATTTTCTTATACTAGTTGTACACCTCCTTTAATAAGTCAAGTCCCAAAAGAAAATTACTTATTCCTTAAACAAGAATTCTATAAAATAAGAAAATATCTTAAGAAATTCTTATTGAAAAAAAGACATATTTCCTAATAGTTTTGTCATCTGATTAGGTACCTGCTTAAACTTCAATCGTTTAGGAACTATTAAAATTGTTAGATTCAGATTTTCTCCTAAATTGCAAATGCAGTTCTCCTGGACATTGTCCAGCACCTATAGAAAAAGAATATTTTCAAATTATAAGCTTTACAGTTTAAATCAGTTGTATATATACAATGCAATAACATGATAGCATGCATTGTACATCAAAATCCCATGCAGTGCCGTGTGTTATACTAAAGAAATATATATTTACATTTTTTACTTCCTTTACTACGAGAAAGAAATATGTTCGAAATTCCAAAAAAAAGGGTTGCAAGCAAGGGCAGACTTTACATACAAGTCAGTGTGGGCAATTGCCTCCACTCAACAAAAAATTCCTTTATTTTCATATTAAATTATGATAAATTTTTGTTTGAGTGGCGGTAAATTTATAAAGAAATTTTAATATTGGGGTCAGTTTTATAAATTATTAACTTCTATTACAGTCTTGCCCTCAGTGGATTAAATTTTCAAATCCGCCCTTGGTTTGCAAGAGAATCAAGTTGAAAATAAAAAGAAGGGAAGCAAACTCTTGAGCTAGTTTTTATATTCTTTTTAAGCAGTTTCTATAATGAGCTAGGCCATGGACTAAAATTTTATAAAGTTGGGAGACTGACTTAAACAACTCAGCAGTTATGATAGTGAAATCCTAAAAAGAGTAGCACTTATGTTCAAATATAAGCTTTTGCTCGATGGGACAACGAAGTTATTAATAAATTCTGCTGACTTCCGATGATTGTTACATCTCTAAGATACGTTACACACGTTGTAAATGAGCAACAAACAAACGCGTTAAGCTCGCTAATTTCACAAATATATGCCAGCTAAGCTGAGACTATCCAATTTGGACCAAATGAATACACTGTTCTCTCTCGGACCACCGTTTTTCTTACACTTATCTGGATGCATGCATGTGGTCCGGACGTATACGTAGCCGTTCAAGTGTTAGCCAGCACAGCATTATATTGTGTGGCGGTTCGCTCATACGAAGTCGTAATCAGCCGCCCGCCACTGCTAGCTCTTGTCAACTTCACTATCCGCCAGAGATGAGTGATTTGCTATGAATGATCTTTATTTGATTTATTTTGTTTTTTAATATTATATTTAAAGAAACAACACCTGACTTGAGAGAAGCCAAATACAAGTACTCTTCTCCAGCTGCTCTAAGAGACTCAAATTTAGCTCTAGTGTTAAGAGTTAAATTTGTGGAGTTCTACATGGCTCAATAGTCAAAATAAAAAAAGAGTGGGCGCACACACTATCTTTCCATGATTTGGCAAGGAACAAGTAAAAGGATTAGCCCACACATTACAGCTGATAAGAAAAATGTCAATTAATATTGATCAGCTGCAAATAATTTTTGGGTAAAGTGTTTATATTTGGGTAAAGTGTATAAACTAGTATTGAATTATTGGGCTAAGTTTTAAATATGTGTTAGGTTTATGCCTTTTAAATGGTATCAAAATCAAATTTTGCTCAAATGCGGCCAACATTATCCTTCCAGGTGGAAAGAAATAAAAAAAAAATGATTGACCTACATATAACGAAAGTGTTAGAAACATTATTTCACGACTGAGAATAAATCTTAAGCTAGTGTTTGAATATGAGTTGGACCAATAAAATTCTTTATACAGTACTCAAAATCATATATACACATAGATGTAGTGCCTGCACACTACATCTACATGTGACGAGATTGATATTTAAAATGTATGATAATAGAAGATTGGCCGTCACTATTGATCATCAATTATTAAAAACTTCGGTTAAAATTAAATGAATTCATTGCTTAATATTGATAAAAAAATTTAAAAAGAGTCAAACCCATTAATTTAATTAATATTTCAAATTTCAATAAAAATACAGATATTAAAAAAAAGGTGAGATATAATATCTAGGGATGGCAAAAATCCCCATGGGGACGGGGACCCTTGGGGATTTTTCCCATTCGGGGAGGGTATGGAGACGATTTTATACCCAATTTCTTATTCGGGAAAGGGACGGGGACAATTTTTTACCCAATTTCTTATTCGGGGAAGGGATGGGGATGAGGTGGAATCCCCATCCCCTACCCATTTCCCCATTTCCTTGTATTAATTTTAAATTTTGATTTTATTTTTTTAGAATTATTAATAAATGAATAATGAAATTTAAATTATAAAATATAAAATATTAGTATAAATAATAAATATCAAAATATTTATATAAATCTGTTATAAAAATTTTGAGCCTACTTAACTAATTGTAGTCCTGAATTACTATTCAACCATACCTCATTCTAAAGGACTTAACCCAAAACTATTTTAGATTATGAGTTATTTTGCTTATATTATTTTTATTATTTTAGATTTGAAACTTGATATTATCTTTCAATTTGTCACATTCCTTGAGGAAGAACAGGAGCGTATTTATGTAAGAGTAAATGCTTTTATTAAAAATATTAATTTTAGTATTTATACCAATTTTATTTATTTCATTATTGATATAAAAATAATTTTTTTATTATAGGATTATAAAGATTGACGAAGATAATTATTCTGATTATTTATATTTTGCAGTGTGATTTTTGTAATGGATTAATGTTAGTATAAAATATATTGTCAAACCTTACTTTTGTTTAAAATTTTATTTTAATATGATTAAATCAAGTTTAGAAATTAAAAATGTATCCGTTATTCGGGGATCGGAGACCCTCGGGGATCCCCTCTTATTATTTGGGGAGGGGACGGGAATCCGTTCAAGTAATTCTGACGGGGACGGAGAGGAGATGGGGGTATGTGAAAAATATCAGAGATGGGTGTGGGGATGTCGGTCCCCTCCCCTCCCCTCCCCTCTCCTCCCCCATTGCCATCCCTAATAATATCCTTCCACTTAGAAGATAATGACAATTGATGTTCATAATCCTTTACTTTGACTAAGTCACCAATTCCTTTAATTTCAATTTAGTCGGCGGGCCGGCTAATTGCTGGTTGTCTTAAGATAAATATAGAAATAATTGAACTAATTTCGCTTCCTAATCCAATAAAGAAACTAAGGCAAGGCATGGTAAGGCCACGTGTTAAAAGGTGCCGACCTTCTTGACAACAAACCGTATTTTTTTCAACTCATTGTTTTTGAAAACAAAATTTCATAATGATTGATGTGATGTATAGCTTGCTAATTAGTATTAAAGGCATGCGTAAATGGGTGTGGCTAAAATTCATTATGATATATAGATAAGATAATAATGCGTACCATTCTGTTTTATAACAAAGGACAAAATAATTACTGACTTGGGTTATATACACTTAAAGGAGACTAATTCCAAAATCCAACTGTTTCGGTCAAACTCAAAGTTCCAAGAAAGAAGTTATGGAATTAAAAGAACGTCAAAGTGTAAAATATTTTTGCATATTCAAAACTATTCATGATATCTAGCATTAATTACTGGGTACAATCTGTTCTAGTATTGCTTTAGTTAGCTAGCCAGCTAGTCTCCTCTTTCTTGAACCATAACCGGTAAGCCGCCGCTCACGGTGGCAGTCAGACCGGGCGCAAACCGTGGAGCCTGATTTGGATCCGAAACCCGAATGTTGAACTTCCTGACAACTGCAAGAGCCGCACTTTTCATCTCCACTAGCGCCATATCCTTGCCCAAACAAACCCTATGCCCAGCTTGAAAAACCGGGTACTTAAATGGGTTTTGGGGCACGAATATTCCATTTCTAAGCCATCTCTCAGGCTTGAATTCTGAACAATCTGGGCCCCAAATCCGCTCCATGCGACCCATTGCGTACGGATGATATGTAACCCTGGTGCCTCTCCCCACAAATGTACCATCCGGTAATATATCATCTTCTTGAGCAAACTTTGAGTCGAACTGCACGGGAGGAAACAGCCTCATGCTCTCGTACACGGCGGCATTTAAGTAATGCATTTCTCGCAATTGTTCAAGGCTGATAAGATCCTCATTCGGCTTCATGATTTTATCTGACTCGTTTCTGATTGCTGATTCAACTTCAGGATGTTGAGATAGCAACCAGAAGAAGCCTGTGAGCCCTGAGGCCACAGTGTCACGACCGGCCAATAGGAAGCTGACAACGATGTCTCGAAGATATTTGTCGTCGTCAATGGAGGCCATGAATCTTGATAACAGATCGTTCTTGTTGGAGAAGCCCATTTGGCGCCGTTGATGTATCATCGTCTCAGCTAGTTCATTCACCAGCTTTATTGCTCCTTTGAGCTGCTTCTCGGAGCCTATATTCAGTAGCCGCTTGATCTTCCATACAATTGGCGACGGCGCCAGTGCTCGTTCTGCTGACAGTTTCGATGCAAGATCAAATGCTGTCGCAAATGTTGAAATTGGCAGATTTAACTTGAGGCATTCGGGGTCTAAACCGAAGGAGAATATGCAAATATTATCAAACGAAAATCGGCGAAACACATCTTGTAGATCTAAGATGTTGTTGTCTTTATTAGCAGCTGATGATAAGAGAGGAGTGAGCCTGGAACGAATCTCAGACGTCACAAGCTCAAAAGCATACAATTTAATGTTAAAACTACCCAGCTCGACACTTGCTATTTTCCTTTGAAACTTCCAAGAATCGCCATCAACGTTGAAAATACCTCGACCCAAAAGATCACCCAAGATTACTGAGAAGGGCTTCCCTTTTGGGTAATTATCGAATCTTGTTTTGAGAATGTACTCAACGTTTTCAGGATTTGATGTGATGGTGTTGCCAAGAACGTGAAGATGAATTGTCCCAGTCGGTGATTTTGCAAGAAGATGAGTGTACCAATCGCAAAGATTATTGAAATCTTTTAACCAACTGAATGTGAGATAGCTCCGGCAAACATCACATTGGCACCAGGTTTTCAGCCTCAGCACAAAGATCAACAAAGAAAACATAGAAAACAAAATTGTGAAAGTGAAAAACATGAAGCTTAAAGTGTCGCCGAAAGATTGCAACCACAAGGAACAATAACCAAATAGCTCCATTGATGTGGAAGTAGAGAAGAGAAATTAAAATTAGAATGAAGAAGTTGAAGGCTGAAGGTAGCTATTTAAAAAGATAGTGGGAGAGTGAGTGAGGAATTGTATGAGTAAATGGAGGCTTTATAATATAATTTTTTTTTTTTTTTTGTAGCTTTGATAATGTAACCGTAGACCATATTGGCAAATGGTCCATTTATTTTGTTCGGATTTGTTTTTACATGTTGCTTTCCTTTTCTAGCTGTTGACATTCGATCACACTGTGTGAAGAATTCAATAAGGCATGAATAAACGCGTGCGCGAAATAAACAATATTCTCTATTCATTTGTTGTATACGTCATGTCGTCTTGTGTTCATTTGCAACCTACGAAAAGAACACTTGATCTTTCATTTTCTTACCTCATGTTATAGTTTAGCCCAAGTAACATATCATTTCGGCTGTTTATGAAACCAAATTGCGTTCGCTGCAGATAATCAATAACGTTTTCTGTAACTTTTAATATGAAATTCAGTGGCTGTTCACTTATGATAGGAATCCTATGTACTAGCTAGAAGATTGTTACATATATATAGAGAAATTATTTTAGGGACTAGCGTGAATATTTATTAACGACTATGAAAAAATTTGTAGAGTTCTAATATGAATGTTTTATCTTATTACCGTATATGAGAAATATTTTTAAAAGTAGTAAGCCTCAAAGATAATTTCCAAGGGCTACTCTTGGCCATTGTGGAGATCCATCTCTTTCTTCTGTGAGAATTTTATCCTTACTTTGTTATGATTGTTTGTGGGAGGATCCATCTTCATTTTTGAGTGTCTTGGGAGTGGATTTGAGTCACTGCATTTTTAATTGGGGTTATTGTTTTTGCCATTTGGATTTGGGCATTGTTTTTGTACCTATCTATGCTAGGTGTTTAAATCTCGGTTTGGGTAGATATCTCTTATTTAGGCATAATTCTTTATTCTATGTTACTTTTAAATTTTTGTTATAAAGTATTAGATTTTTAAGGCAACATTGAACATCCCAAAATTTTTTTTATATTTTTTTATGTTTGTTTTTCAGAAATGAAAGGAGATTAGAGAGGGGGAAAATGAATTTTATGTCAAATCATAAAATAACATAATAATAAATTCAATTAAAATATGATTAAATACCCCATATTTGACTTCTATTCATATTTCACATAAAATAATACAGCCGTTATGAGAGTGAAATTCCTAAAAGGAACAGAAGTCATATTCACATCTATACAAATGTTTTGTTTTGATGTGACGGTGAAGATACGTCCGACCACAGTTGTGTGAAAATTCTGCCGATGGACTTAATCATGATAGCTAATTCTCCAAAGACTCAAAAAAGCACAATACCCACGTTTTAAATAAGCAAGAACCACATGTAACTTTTAATTCCACATGCATCATGTTTCAAATACTGCTAACAGAACTGAAATTAACTCAGCCGAAATGACACATATAATCCACAGGTTTCATAGACCACAGGCTTTAGTTTTCCTAAAATATAATTTGTCGAGTACGTAATTGTCTGAATGCCAGAGCGAGTTGAGTTGGCGCACGCGTGCGAGTTCTTTTATAAGAATGATGTAATCGCTTGCCCGCCATTAATATCTGTCATTTGTCAACTTCAATGCTGTCCAGCGCCCACAAGAGACGTGATTTGCTTGCGAGTAATTAGGATGATGATGCTTCTTTTTCCTTTTTCTTTTTCTTTTTAATTTTATTTTGTGTTTGTTTATATTTTTTGAAAAGAAGAAAACATGAGTTAATTTTTTTAATGCTAACATGTTTATATAATAAGTTTACAATAAAATGAAATTTGTTGAGGCTGAGCTAGACTAGTTTTTATTTGAGATTTCAATTCTTTTAATATGATATATTTAGTTATAATAACACGAATATATTTATATTCTTGCGTACTCACATCCATGCCATAACAAATTATTGATTTCAATACTTTCCTTCATCAATCAACCCACCTTCTCCGGCCTTCAAGATGACAAATACAAATTTGAATAAATCTGGCCACCTCGCGGTATGAGGGATTTGATTTCTAGACCTTTGATTCGACTATTTTATAATTTAAAATAATTTTTTTTATTTTTTTAACATAGGTTTGACTTATCACATGTAACATTTAAAAGACATGCCACATGAAAAGATAATGATAATCTTCTTATTCGTATTTTAAATATTAGATACTATTTCTTATTGTATTTTTATTCATGCTCATTTGATGTATTTTAAAATTAAGATTTAGCATTTTCTTCTTGTATTTGCAATTGACAATTTTTAACCAGTTCAGTTTGTTTTGCCCCATAACCAAATCAAACCCCAATGATAAGTCTATTTTTCTTTAACTTTTCAATTCTATGGGTGTATTTTAAGTAATAATTTTACATTCACCCAAACATCATTTTAAGCATATGAATATATCATTCTGAAGCATTGATAACAGAGTATTTGAAAATCCTACAAAGTTAAAACTCTAAAGGAATTAAAACTACTAGATAGAGTTGTACTGGGAGAATGGTTTATTATGGCTGTATATGTTCTTTGTGCAAAGTTATGTTATTTATATGTGAGGCAAGATACTTCACATGGTAAGAAAGTTCTCACGCAAGAATCACTATTTAATTATACGATGATTTCGTGAGATTATTCTTCCCATATCCATAATCTTGTTAGATCTCCTTCCTGTACATGCAGATTCTTACTTTGTATCCAAGATTATTGCTTGATAGCTTTTAAACGATCATGGGGATCTGATTTGGACTCTTTTCTAACTCCTTTTACTTACAGGAAATAGATCGTCCCACTCAAAATTACGTCACAAAATAGCTACTGGCCAAGCTATTTTTCCAATAATTTGTGCGATAACAAATTCTTGATTCTAATATTTTTCTTCATTATTCAACCCACTTTTTCCAACCCCCAAGATGACAAATACAAATTCGATTAACTCTCTTCTAAGTTTCATCACTTAGTGGTGCGAGGAATTTGATTTCTAAACCTCTACCTCGACTATATTACAAATTAAAACAATATTTTTTATTTTAGTGTATTGTAGATATGAGCGTATTTTAGATGTAACATATGAGTGTTATTTTACATGAATGTATGACTTGTCACATGTAACATATAGAAGGCATGCCGCGACACATACAAAACATGTCGTTTAGAAGAAATAATGATAAGTTTCTTGTAATGACCATATTTTACATAAAATGTATTAGCTCTTATCTTACTTCTATAAATATCTGTGACAAGGTCGAACCACATAAATTTTGTATAATGTATTATTTATAATTTCATGTTAATTTTGATATATTTTTTAATAATAAAAGTAATCAGCTTACATTTTCTTCTTGTAGATTGACCATTTTCTTCTTGTAAGAAGCTCTACACTAAGCAAGCTCACTCTACAAATTCGCTAGATCATCTATTCTATCATATTGAGACCTCAACTTGGCCTTCGCAATCTCCGGATGATGACCTCTATTAGGCATTAATTAGTTTACAGAAATTGATACGAAAATTTTATTTTATTTCTTGGACGTTCATAATTAATCTTTCACTTTGACTAGATTACTTGTGCCCTTTATTTTAGTTGGGGGGCCGTCAAATTGCCGGTTGTCTTTGTTAGTTGAATATAGAGAAATATCAACGGCATTAAACTAATTTAACTTTCCAATTTAATAAAGAAACTAGCTAGGAGCCATTAGTTATATATGTTAATTAAAAATTAAAAGGAGCCGACCTCATTGGTAATGTTAAACAAAATTTAACATATTTTCCATGTATCAAAAAGTCGTTTCCTTTAGTACTGATGTTTGGTAATTATGGTTAAAAAATATTTGGTAAACACTTATGTTGAATCTTAGAAATTAAGATTATTTGAACCTACACTCGTATATGATGAAAAACCTACAATATTTTTACTAATTATTTCTAAAAATTATTATTTAAATGTCATATTTACTATATATTATTAACTTTTATTTTATAATTACAACTTTTTTTTTCTCATGACACTTTAGTATTAAATAGGAATGAAATTTCACAAGCCTTCATCTCAAATTTTTAAAAACAAATTGAACTTCATGCTGCTGATGCATATGGAAGTCTCTTTAACTAGGGAAAAAAAAAACAAAGTAATAACTCAATTGAGGCCAATTTGTTTACACAAAGTCGTCTATAAATGGACATGGTCTGTAAATATAATTGAAAGAGCTGCAGAGAGAAAAAGAGAGAGAGGGATTATAGAATAAATTAAATTAATTCTTATAGTCGTATTGGGTAAAACTAACTTGTAGGTTATTGGGTCAGATTACTTTACAAATTATCATTTATACTTGTCACATTTTGCATATTTCAAGTTATAATATAAGTTTGTAAATAAATATAAGGAAAATTTTAAAATGAATAAAAAAAATTAAGAAGAACAAAAAATTTAATGGAAGCCGCTGCGTCTGATATATATTATCCTTTCAATTTTTGGTTCTAAATTTTAGAAAGCATGTGTTTTGACACATTGATGTTTATAATCTTCTAATTACCATGATTACTTCATTATTGTTGGTGGGCCGTCTATTGTGTGGTTAGTTTATAGAGAAAGAAAAGAAAACACAGTAATTCTATGTTTTCTTCAGTATAAAAAGATCCCCTCATTGAAATGACAACATACGTTTTCCATGTTTCACAAAATGTGCTTTTAGCCTTTCATCTCATTTTTGCTACTTAAAATCAATAAAGCTACTTCAACGTTTTTTGAAAGCCAAAATTGAAGATGTTGATGGTTAATCTATGTAGAATATAGTAATTCCATTATTTTGTTTTAAAAAGGAACAAAATGATTACTAAATTGATGAAAACATGAAATATTTATTTTCAAAATATTTCATGGTTGTCAATTAGGAGAGTTGAGCCATGTTTAATATTAAGGTTGAAACATTGTAACTTAAAACCTATAATACTAAAGTATTTAGTAAATATTAGTTCTTGTGATTTGAAAGTTAATTTAATTTAATTTATTATTTGTGTGATGAAAAGCCTAATATATATTTATTATTTTTATCAAAATTATTATTTAAAAATCATATTTACTATAAACTATTGATTTTTGTTTCATAATTATAGACTTTTCTATAACTATGACACCTGAGGACCAAATAAGGTCGTAGTGAGAGTTCTGATGGAATTTTATTTCAATATACTTTCGGATAAAGCCTAAAGATTTCAAGAAAGAAAAAGAAATATATTTTCAACGTTTGTATATAACATTGAGAAAAATAAGTATCTAGTTAAGCTTTGATTATATATTATTTTATAATAGCAAAATTTTTGGCGCAATAAAATTAAAAGTCAAACACAATTAATGGCAAAACAATATTAGTCAATATTAATCATTAATTCACAAAACCGCATGCTCTAGTGACTTTCCTTATATTATTACGTTTTGGACACAAAATTAATCACTGATTGACAATCCCAAATTTGATATATAGTTTTTATAAATTGTACAAAAACTCCACTACATAAAATAAAATAATTTAATCAGATTTCTTTTACAGTTTTTCTACTCCTCCCTGTATTGCTAAATAATCCAATCTGACTCAGATTTTAAATTATAATTTCTAATTCATTAAGGGTGGGTTTGGCATAATATATTGTATTATATTGCGGTAGCTGTTTTGCATATATTATACTAAGGTGCATTACACTAAATTGTAATGCAATACTAATACTATGTTTAGTGTAGTATGAACTATGTTATATAAAATAATATTATTTTATGTTAAAATTAAATTAATGATATTTAAATTAATTAGGGATTTATTATTAGTTTTCATAAAATAAAAAAATTTTAATAGTAAATTATTATTAAATAATAAAACATTATAATATTATGTTATATTGTTATAATATTATTTATTCTAACATCATTTATTTCTACATATTAGTTATTATAATATAGTATAACTTAATACTTATGTTATAAAAAAATAATTTATTAATTACATTATCTAACAATATAATATTGAATTATAAATTTATTTTCATCTATTAATGTCTAATATAATTTTTTATTAAATTTTTTATTAAATTTAGTATTTTAGTAAATAATAAATGATTAAATAAAATCAAAATACTTTTTACATATTTAAAGTAAAATAATTAAAATGATTTTATGTAATGAAAGTAAAATAATGTATTACCATTTATTTATTAAATATTTAGGTTTATTAATATTTATTTATTATTATGTATATTAAATATTTATTTGAATATAAATATAAATTAATATTTAAGAAATTTGAGTTTATTATAATTATTGAATAATAAATTTTAAATGATTATATTTAAAACATGAATAATATTTTAATACAATACAACTTAAACACCCTATGAATTTATTTTATGCACCCTTTGTTGCATTAGCAAAATTTTTAATGCATTATAATGTAACTAGAAATTAGTGTCAAACATGAGTTAGTATGAGGAAAATGTTTTAATGCAAGCTGTGGAACACACGCCGAGTTTAAAATAGTGCTTTGTATACCTGTATCATGCATTAAAAATGCCGTATATAATTAATTAATTGGTGGATGATGTCGTGCGTGATTAACATGAATTATAATGCAAGCCATAATCTGATTTAATAAATGAAGACACTAACATGTGAACGTTTAATATTCATGACGGTGGGCTAAAATCTGGCCGTCCCACATCATACTTCATAATTACTACTCTAATTAATCTGCTAAAATCCACTACATAAAATGAGTTTTTTTTTTCTTTTCTTTTTAGGCATGAGTTTGGCAATTTCGATTTGGACTATCATGCATCCCCTTGATCAAAAGTCAAAATTCCAGGGATCAAATTAATGTTTAATGAGTTGAAATGAAATTAAAACGGGGAAAAAAAGAAAGAAAAGACTTGCATGAGGTTCGATAAATGGGCCGAATACCATATAGCCGTGACCAGCCTAATTAGCCCAAGAGCATACCTACAAGCCTGCAATATAGGTGGGGCATTTAGAACCCCATCACAACTATGAGTAATGCTTTTGACACCCCTTTAAAATCCATATAAAACCGCTTTTGTTGTCTTGTAAAATCATACTTCCATTGCTAGAAGAAATTTCATAAAACGACAGTTATGAGTTTAATAAAATTAAAATCTGTTTACACCTATAAATTATGAACCATCCCATCTTTAAATCTTGATTTATAATATAATTATTTTTTAAAAAAACTCAAAATAATTTTGAGACAATGAAGTAATAAATTACCAATTTTATTATCAAAAAATATGTTTAAAATTTTAATAACTCTATCATAACGTTGTCCTTTTTCGCAATATTAATAAAAGTAAGGCTATTAAAATAATAAGTGGAGTTTCATTAAGGTTTTAACGGATGTTAAAAGTTCAACTCTAAAATTATTAAGAAACACCCCTTTTTCATTTTTTTTATCTCTCTTTCTTTTACGGAAATTACAGAAAAGACCATAAAATTGCAATAATATTTTAATTAATTTTTACTATCATTTAGATAAATTAATTAAATTCTAAATATACTTTTTCAGAATAAAATTATTATTGTTAGGTAATTTATTTCTTCATTGTTTTAATTTTTTTTTGATTTTATCAACAAAATTAATTACATAATATATTATGATTTGTAAACACTTATAAAGTCGTTTTAGTTTAATTAAATTATTATTTGTCCTTTTTGTAATTTTCAGTGACAATAACACAAGGATTACGAAAGAGAAGGTGTTATAAATATCTTAGAATGCGTTTGGGCGGGTTAGATAATCAACTTTTAAAGTTTCTAAAGAATAAAGTGTTTGGTAAATAATTTCTCCTATAACTTGAAAGGTATGTTAATATAATTTTTTACTTATATAATAAAAAATTTATTAAATATTTAATAATTTTATTAAAATTATTATTTAAAATATATATTTATTACATATTATTAATTTTTATTTCATAATTATAGTCTTTTTTCTACAACAACTATAATTTAAAAGATACGAACCTCAATTTAAAAAAGAACCTTATAGAATATGCAAAGCATTACTCCTACGAGATACAGAAGCACATTGCCCGAGTCCAAGCTGTTCTAACAATAATCTTTGTTATTTCTTCAACTTATAAGAACCAAAATGATAACTGCAGCAACAGTGGCATATCAGTTATATTTTCCAAACCATAAGGTCAAACTCGGGAACAAACGAGCTAAAACTAAAAATGCCACCTCAGTCTTTTATCATAACTTGGCCGTTACTCCTCCCTTGTTCTGCCAAGTAGCAAACCCAAAACCGCTCCATTTAAATTCTCACACTCACTGTCTCCATGAACTCAGACTCTCTCACTCTAAAACCTCCTCCATTAAATTCTCATACTCACTGTCTCCATGAACTCAGACTCTCCCACTCTAAAACCTCCATCAAAAAAGAAAACCCCCTCTTTCTCTCTCTAAGCCACCACCCCCAACGCCCCCCCAAAAAAAAAAAAAGAAAACTCTTCTCCTCATGGGGTTGCCGATGCAGCGAAGCCTACTCCGCAGCTTCGTTCAGTCAATGCACGAGGAGGTATCGCTTCAATTCCTCTTCGTTTCGTTTATTTTATTCTTTTTTTAGTTAAAATGGAATTATTGGCTTTTTTTTTTTTTCAATTTCAGTACTGTTTGATATGTAAATAAAAGTTATCCTCGATCTTGTTCATGCTTTCATTGTTTTTTGTTGTTGTCTCGAAGTTTCGCGAAACAAATTAACGCGAAGTGTTCTGATTTAATAAACAAAGAATGCACCGTTTTGAGATTTTGAAACTTGCATAAAGATCGTGGGAAACCCTAGCATTTATACAAAGGCTCACATGCTTTTTTCTGTTTTTAATTGATTTTCGTTTTCAGTTATTTATCTTTCTTTAATTTCTTTCTTAAAATCAATGTAAGTATCTAAAAGTCTGTGTTATCTTATTAATTGAAATGAATTAAAAGGAATATTAATTAACACGAATTGCTCAATTCTTGATTACATTGTATATATGATAAACGTTCAAGATTTATTGTAGTGTATATTTGGGACTTATTGGTGAACAACTGCGTGGAATGAAAACTGCTAATTTAGTATATTTGGTGATGCGTTTGGGTTTTAAATTTTTCAGGGAATTGTTAATGATGACTTTTATCAACTGCTAGCCATGAAGGAAACTGTGAGACAAGATTATGTTGTGCGCGCCGTCACTAGTTACTGCCTATCAGCCCAAAACTTATTTTCTCATTTGACCTATCACATGTAGATCAAACTTCTTAACTGTTCTAAATTTTGTAAGTCAGCGTGATTTTGAATTCTTACCCAGTTTTTCTTTGCATCTGCAGCTGCCAACCAGAAGTTGATTATCATCAGGTTAATACTGCTGCTTGTGAGTTCTATGCTAGAACCACCAGGTAAGCTTTGCAGTTTATCAATGATAAAGACATTTATATGAAATCTCGACTTTTATGTTTTGTGCCTATTTGATGAGTAATACTGGGCTACTGCATGGTAGGCATTTCTTTGTATTGTTTTGTTCTGTTCCAAATACCCATAATTTGTGGGTATTTGAAATATGCCCACATTTACAGATCAGTTGGACTCCCACTAGATTCACAATAATTTGACTATGTTTTGCATGCTATTGAAAAACTTATAAACGAGTTTATTTCATTGCATATCCAGGATATCATATGATTATGTCATTTTAAGTTTTCCGCTTCATTTTCTTGAGATGGGTTCATTCCGAGAAATGCATCTGTTGATGTTGGAGATCACATTGAAGTGGTTGTTAAGACCTGTGATAGCATACGTGTCTTATAGTTATTACCTGAATAAAACTGTTATCTTTCTTTCTAATATTGAACTTCCTTGAATGCCTGATGATAATATTTGTCATGAACATTTTAAATTAATCGTCACAACTTTATGGTCAAATTAGTAGCTATTGTCGTGATTACCCTTATTTTTCAAGGAAATAATTGTTAGTTTAGAAGTTTGTTAGAACTTTGCTTTACTATATCTTGACGTAGTGATAAAGTTCTTAATAGAAAATAAATAGTCAAATAGAGAAAAACTATGATAGCAGAACAGGGAATTTTTTCTTAGCTGTTACTAGGCATATTTTCAGTTTGAAGAACTATATTTGGAAAGACTTCTGTTCAAGTGGATCAGGAATTTGTTTCTATTTCTTGTATTAGATTACTATTGATGAAGGCGATGGTAAACTATTTTGCTATACAATAAGTTAAGTTGAAATCTGTCTTCCTTTCATTATTGCTGTATTATTTTCTTTTTGGTTTCAGTCATGTCTTGATCATGCATAACATGTTTCCGGCTTGGTACAGTATTGGTGCAGAGCATGTTAAACTTTCCTGTGCTGAACTTATTCAGGCTTGTCAGGAGAATGACAAGGAGTAGTAAGCTTAAGTTTTTCTTATGCATCCAGTCATTAATTATGTTGTCAGCTTGCATAATGAAGTTATATTTTTTTATCCAGGATTATTGTAAAGAAATTTAATATACACGCCCCCGGTCATAATGAAATAAATGAGAAGTTAATTTAATATATTGATAAGCATAATAACTGTAACATCCATTGTCAATTGAAATCCACTGATTCTGTGATATGCATTAGGTTGAATGATATATTAGAATTGAGTTGAAGTATTATATGATACATCTTTTTGTTGGATATTACGATGATGCAGCCATCAAAATGAGAATAGAAGTTTTAACTAAGTTACCTTTTTGGTGTCAATGTACAACAACATGTTACTGATTTTGTCTTTCTTTCTAATTTACTGTTAATAATAACAGTGAACTCAATTATGTTTTCTATAAAAGAAAGTATATGTATAATGTGAACTAGGTCCATATTTGATATGAACAGAATGTCGTTAATGTTCATTTTCATCAATCATATTTCTGTTAATGTAGTGAATTCTCAAAGCTTACACTTTTTGTTTAAAATGTCAATTTTCAGTTGCTCCCGAGCACTGTATTGGACTAAGAATGAATATTCCAAGTTGAGAAGAAAATTTGAGACACTTGTGCAGGTACTATTATGGAGTCAATATAGGTGGGCTGTGTTTGGTATTTCCTCAGTCCTTCATAAACGTAATTTCTTTTGTTTTAAAAGATGGTGGGAAAAAAAAAAAAAACTAAATTGTGTTCCTTGAAAAGCACAGACTGCTATGGATGCCAAAACCATGTCCCATCTAGCTGAAATTTTTATATGATATTCAATTGCTTCAATTGCTTCTTTTATTTGTATGCTGAGGATTATCTTTTGCTGGTGACTAAATAAATTCACATTAATCATAAGATAAACTGTTAAGGCCATAATAACTAAATCTAAATTGGGTTGGTATGGGGGTGGCTATAAACTATCTAATTTTCACTTTTTCTCTAATTGGTCCTTTATGTTTATCATTTTTACATTTTATCACCCTTGTTTATTTTTTTCGTTAAAATAGGTTTTGATTTGTTAGAATCTCTGAAATATGTGTGTTTTCTTACAATTTACTTATATGAGCCATTTTGAAAATGTAGATGGAGAGGAAGATTATTGACCTCGAAAATGGGCATTGAAAAGAAGTGGAAGTTGTCAAATTGTGTAATACCTGATATACTCAGTTAATGTTCATCTGATTATAAATCCGATATCATTTACTGATATCTGTTTCTGCTTAGCTGCTGTAGTGTCAATTTTGGGAAGAAGAGAACGTGCTATTTTAGCTCTGTTAATATTTCTGTATTATGCATATGTATGTTGACTTGCTTGTTTAGAATGTCTGTTATTATATGTGTGATGTTAGTCAAGCAGACCGACTTGTACATCTTTATGGGTATCCTTTTGCTTTACTGCTAAATTGAGTAGAAATGTTATTGAGCTTAACACAGAGTAGTAATGAATGTTCATGCTCTAACATGTACATGTTTTGACCAAGCTATAATATCAGTTGTAAGGCAGTCGTTAAATTTGTAAATATGAGTAAGGCAGTATGATATTAGATTTTATTTCAGAAGTTTGAGCTCTCACGATAAATAATTTGGAGGGTAACTCACTGCATTAGACCGAATTGATGGTCTGTATACCAACTTTTCCTGGTATATTCTCGAGTGAATTACTGGTGGGCAGACGGGAAATGTTCACTAGTTCTTGGAGGGGTTAAGAACTAATTTACAACCTAATAATATGTCCTACAGTTATTGCAGAAGACGTTAAATCAAGTTTAAGCTGTCTGTAGCTGATTTAATTTTAATAGCTAAGTGGAACTGAACTAAAAGCTTTTGCACACAATCTGACAAAGAAGATCTCGTTAATGTGAGATTTTGTGATTCTTTTTCAATTTAACCTATATTTGGTTGGATATGATATTGAGTTGTGGTAACTTTTGCTGCCATCCATGGGTTGAGTTGAATTTCTAAATACGACACTTTATACCGTGATCTGCATGGTACAAAATTTGGATCAGTTAAGTTCATCCAATTAACAGCATGGTGGATAATTTTCCAATTACCACCTATTAGAAAAGTAGAGATACAAAAATTTGATATTTAGGTACTCATTTTGCGTAGGGATGGGTAAAGATATAGTGTGCGTTTCCGAGAGTGTTACTAATAACTACGAATTATCAAGAGAGAGTCACCAATAGTCAAGGAAATTGTTAGTGTCATTTCTTATGCACATTGTTTGTGCCATTGTGTTATTTTCTACTCACAATGTCAGAAGTAAATATCTCAATTAAATGTTTTCTGAACTTTTCATTTTTTATGCTTGTTTTCTGGTTCTTTTTTTTTTTTTTCATTTCCCGGTTTGTGAGTAAGAGTGGAGGGAAGCTCTTAATAATCCATTGCAACAGCAGGCTTATAATTCTGTTCCTATACATTTTTCTTATTTATCTGCCTTTGAATATTTCCATTAAAATTGGAATGTCAAGGAGGGAATTTTTGTCATCGCGGTAAATATATTGCGACATCTGATATGCTATATAGGAATAAGCCTTATATGGTAAGCTCTTATGGATAAGATCTGGTTTGTAGATATGAATTCTTTTGGGAATAACTTATTTTTACCAAATAAAGAAGGATAAGAAAGTTTCCTCCTGGTGAAAATCTTTGTAGAAATGGTAACCTCTTAAATCAAAATTTTTGTAACATCTAATTTGCTTATTGAGAAAGTTGAAGATAATAACGTGCATTGGTTGTTAGACGTTCCTCAATTTAAAGTAAGTACTTAACCTTGGATGTGATTTTGTATGTGCAAATGGCATTAACTTTAGTTCGTAACTGTTTTGACATTGGGTTTTTGGCTGCTTCAACCATTTATGATCTTATTTTCTATTGCGATTTTGGAACCCTTTTATATCTAGGTTTTGGTTTCTGCAGTCAAATTGGTCAGTCATACTGTATGTGACAACTCATATTAAATATATGTTGGCTGTTGAAAATATCAACTTTTCTTAAACTAATTTCTATGTTTTATTGCTGGTTTTCTCCTTGAGAATCACGTATCTGCTGTGCTTATTGTGCAAGTTGAGGCATTAAACAGCATACATTGAGCTTAGGGGCCATGGCCATAGTTTCTCAAAGTCCTGTAACATGGTATATAGAGGAATTAAAAGTGGTAGTGAATTACATTTGGTACAAGCGTAATATCAATTTTGTCCTTATCCAAAAGGAAAAAAGAAAGAATGTTTTTAAGTTAATTTGTTTTTATTAGCAGAAACATATGGTATACATGTTGGCTTATCTCTTACGTGTTGCTTGGCCAATTACCTTTTATGGAGGCATGGCTCAACCCGTCCTGCTTCTTAATAGATTCCAGATTTTAGGACTTTATGGCTGCTAATGCTTCCTCTTTTGCAATTGCTAACCTGTACTTTCCTCATAACTGATTCTCTTTATATATTCTGATGTATATGAAGCCTTTGTTTTTTCCAGGTACGATGAGATCTGCTCAACTATTCTCAACCGTCGGAAGCAAAAAACCATCATTTGCTATATGGTATTGAAATGGTATTTTCTACTAGTAGTCAATAAGATAATAAGTTAAGTCCGTTAATTGCTTTGTAATCAAATCTAAAAAGTAGTAAATGTTCATTGTTTGGAAGATAGTCTGGTATTTGTGATGCCACAGTAAGTTATGAAAAAGAGAACTTGTTGAAATAAAATTAATTAACTATAAGAATAATTTTTGAAATGTCAAAGGAGGTCAGATTGATTGATGATTGCAAACTTATTGTTAACTTAAAATCTTTTTTTAGATTTTACAGAATTGCATGTTTACACAATCTAACTGTTGAAATAAAATTAATTAACTATAAGAATAATTTTTGAAATGCCAGAGGTCATATTGATGATTGCAAACTTATTGTTTACTTAAAATCTTTTTTTAACGATTTTACAGAATTGCATGTTTACACAATCTAACTGTTGCAATAATCAAGAAAGATCTATGTGTTCATTGACAGACACTTAAAGCGTTTTATTTGAATTTTGCAGGTACAATTAAAGATACATTCTTTGGTAGGAAGGTAGCTGACTGATCTGGAAGACATGGTAATTTTGACATGCAGTATGGGTTTTTTAAATTCATAGAAGGAAGGAAGCAAAAAACTTATTGGAACAAGCTTTATTTCGTCAGCTCAAATCCTTTGTCAAATCATTAATTATTTAGAGATGAAGATCAAATGATAGAGCTGAGCTTCGCCGGTCTGATAGCAACATTAAGAAAGCAAGTGAAGAAAATTGGTTGTTTAGAAGTAGCAAATAATTGAATTTTTATACTGATAATAGACCAACCTTCTTGAAAGAGAATGTGATAATTTAATCAGAGGCAGTGGAGAATCTGCTTTTTAACCTATCTGAGTCTTTTTGTAGCATCACAATAAATGAGAGTGGTTTGTGCATACATGTTAATTATGCATATCATGCCTAAGTTTCTGTCCTTGTAAAGCAAGAGAAAAAGATGAAAGGGGGGCATTTGACAACCTTAATAACACTATTTCTGATGTCGGTCAATGTCTGCAGTCTTGATATGCACATCAATATCGATGAAGGGTATAGGTTCAATAACAATATTGATTGCTCGGTTTGTTCAAATACAAAGCCTCTTTCTTGTTATGAGCTTAAACCAGATACCTTGACTGCTATATATGGAAGGACGTGGTCTCTAGACATAGATGGTATAATAAGTGGCTGCATCAATAATCCCATTCTTTCTCTCTCTCTCTCTTCGTATATTCTTTTTCTCCTTTTTCTTCAAAAAAAAAAAATTGAGAATAAAATTCAAGCCTAGTCTCAAATCACAAGAATTTGCCTAGTATAATGGTTTACTTATACATTTAACGACATGTGAACCCAAATTCTTACCCCTAGTTTTTCATATTTATGTGTGCATTGGTTGTTCATGGAATAATGACAAGGAGTTTTTTTTCTTTCAGAACTGAATGGGGGTCAATCAACTTCTGTGCAACTCCTTAGGAACCTTTTGACCCCTACCTTTTATTACCCCATTTTTGTATATATATTTACTGGGGTACAAAATATCAATATCTGTGTTCTAGTTCTATGCCCTGTAGTAGTGCAAGTCTGGCATTTGGTGACATCAATCTCATAGTCATGAGTATATTAAGTGTACATAATCTGAATATATTTTACCAAGTGATATAATTTGCTACCCTATCTAAAAGATGAAGGAAGAAATTTCTGTGTTTTCTTCTAATTAATATGTTATGAATTCACATGCTGCAAACAGTCAGGGTATCATCATTCCAAATAGTTGAACTTTCTCTATCTCAAGTAGGTAAGCAGCTCATTTCTTTGGCATATAGGTGAAAGCTTACTTGACAATAAAAGATAAGGAAGGCTATCAAAGATTTGGTAACACTTCAGACCTTATTACCAGTTATGATCATGAGTCTGTCTATGACTATTTGATGGATGCGAGACCAGTCCCAGTCACCTTATTCTTTGGACTGCATGCAGTAAGACACTGAAGCCCCCAAATACAAAATGAGTGTAGGTCAGTTCACTTATTTTTCTCCTTCATTTACTTTGCTGAGCCTTGTTAACCCATTGCTTGCCTTCCTGCACTTCAACACTAAGTCCTTGTTTGATAGATGTTAGTTATGCATGCATTTTGTTGTTGGAATGAGCTTGGCTTCTTGCCGAGGTAGATAATTTGATACGGAACTGCTATAGTTTCAGTTGATTAGATGCTAAACATGACTAACCTCAATTTATTAAATATTTCTTAAATATTACTTGATTTGGTTACTTAATATAACTAACATTTATAATGCTCCTACAGCATTGAAATATACTGTAATTACTTTTTCAACCTTAGCAATGATCTACTTGACAGGTTGCACAGTTCTTAGAATGTGGGCTGGCCACGTATCATAGGAATTGCTAAATCATTTTGTGACCAACTCTGGAACAATGGGGCCCACATTGCCTGTTATGATGTACAGCAGGAGAGAAATGGCCCACTTAAAGTATTTAGAACAATTTAGTGGCACTACCTACCAAAAATTTAATCACTTTCATTCAACTTCAAAATCTAATAATGAGTTTATTCATATACCCAC
Source organism: Atalantia buxifolia (assembly GCA_030444775.1). Taxonomy (NCBI): domain Eukaryota; kingdom Viridiplantae; phylum Streptophyta; class Magnoliopsida; order Sapindales; family Rutaceae; genus Atalantia; species Atalantia buxifolia. The sequence continues at coordinate 12,633,582 of CM059838.1, forward strand.
ATTGCCTCTTACTCATATACTCATTATTTATCTCACTAATTTACTCTTATCTTCATCATTTATATCATTAATTTGAGAGCACTAAATTCCTAAAATTTGTGATGCTCTAGTTTGCAATTCTATCTTATAAATTTGTTTATGTTCTGGTTTGTGAATTGTTACTTCCTGGATCCTTTTAGTTTTCCTTAAGATGAAGAAAAAGTTATTTATCTGTGCTCTGAACCAGTTTGTTTGCAAGAAGGAAACCATAACCATACAAAAGTCCTCCAAAAGTGATTTATACTGAATGCCTCTTATGATGTACAGCAGGAGAGAAATGGCCCACTTAAAGTATTTAGAACAATTTAGTGGCACTACCTACCAAAAATTTAATCTCTTTCATTCAACTTCAAAATCTAATAATAAGTTTATTCATATACCCACATTGCCTCTTACTCATTTACTCATTATTTATCTCACTAATTTACTCTTATCTTCATCATTTATATCATTAATTTGAGAGCACTAAATTCCTAAAATTTGTGATGCTCTAGTTTGCAATTCTATCTTATAAATTTGTTTATGTTCTAGTTTGTGAATTGTTACTTCCTGGAATCCTTTTAGTTTTCCTTAAGATGAAGAAAAAGTTATTTATCTGTGCTCTGAACCAGTTTGTTTGCAAGAAGGAAACCATAACCATACAAAAGTCCTCCAAAAGTGATTTATACTGAATGCCCGACCACCTCTAAACATAGCTAAACCAGTCTATGCGTTATCCTGAAACCGCTATACTCCCTACTATCTAATTATGGTACTTTGCTTCGAGTTGGAAGGGCTTGAGCTTGGGTCCTGCTATTTTCTGTTTTCCTTTTCTTGTTCTTGTTCTTTTTCTTTTGTCTTTTTGTTTTTAGTTATGAATCCAGTCAAACAGTCTTACATCAGCATAGCTATAGGCAGTTTGCTTTTCTGGGTTTCTCTCACAAAAAGAGAGGATATACTATTGCACATTATGCATGAGGGTACTTTATTGTTCCGTGAACTAATGTGGCTTTCTTTATATATATATATATATAAAAGATATGATTCTTGGTACTATTCAGCAATCTACATAAGCTGTTTAATGAAATGATGGGCACTTTGTCTTCATCATGCATTGGACCAATTGAATATAGGATGTTACTCATGTTTAAATAGAAAGGAGAGAGAATTTATTTTGGCATTTGTGATTGGCAGTGGCAATTATGTGATACTGCAAACTATAGGTGTTAAATATATAAAGCATCATGCTCAACTTGTGGTATCTATTGTTTGTTTGCTAAACATATTTCCAGGAAAAGTTTTACTGAAAGGGGTGCATCACATGCAAAAATGGTTTCTCTTCACCATAGCTTTAAGCTTGCTTCCACTCTGGTGGCTTGGTGTTTTTTTCTATTTTATATCAGAAATGGCTTTGTCTATTGTTAAAGGACTGCTTGAACAGTACATTCAGTCGTTGTTTGATGAGGTGACAAATTATCAATTTGAATTTTATTTTTCTCAGCTATTTTTTTTTCAAATGGTACAGTTAATAAGATCATTTTCAAGAAGTGTGTCATTTGAATTTAACTGAGGAAACTTGTTCTAATAAGTGTAGTTTAGACCATGTTCAAGAAGTGTGTCATTTGAATTTAACTAAGGAAACTTGTTCTAATAAGTTCACGAATTGTATTCGATCTTTGAAATCTATTTGTGTTTTAGTGGAGTTTGGATGTAACTTCTGCAATGCAGAATTCTTTCTGCTCAAGCATGTTTTGCACCTTTAGTTGTTTGCAGAGTTCTATAGGGTCACATGCAGCACATTTTCTTGTTTGGAAGAAAATGCTCTGGTGTGTTTGAATTTTGATGAGGTTTTTGCATCTCATTCCTTGCAGGGTATCCTAAGTGATCAGAATTCTCATATTCAGACTTTGACAATGGTGGAGGAACCTTATTATGCTGAGCAGTTGATCAATACCTACTGCACCAGTGTGGAAGCAATCTTATTGCAACTGACAAGCTGCATGTACTCTTAACTCTCTGGATTTATCTAATTTATTATGTTCTCTGTATTATTTTAACTTGTGTTGTGTGTCTGCAGTGAACTTCGTGATGTTGATTTCTCTCAGCTGGCTGCGTTGGCCCAACAAATAGAGGAAAAAAGTTCACGGTAAAATTGGTTTTCGATCTCCTTGTAGGGTATGCATCAAGTGAGAGAAGATTTATTGGAAGGTTGCTTGTTTCTAAAAATTGGCAGAGAATTCAGGTGTAAGCAGGTGTCTGTAAGATATTAGTATTATGAACTGTGCATGGTGATGTTGGATGTTCTCTCTTTAAAGTCCATAACTAAGTACATGAGTCCGAAAATATGGGCTGACGTGTTCCCGACTTGGTGAGCGGGCATCTTCTTTTACATTATTCATATATTCTGTTTGGTGGGACCTTAAATAGCATTAACGGTTACCTTTAAATCTATGTTGTCGACTAGTGTACAACATGTATTTCATTTTCAATAAAGATAGTAACCAAATAAAAAAAAAGAGCATGTGTTATTACTATTAGTATCTTCCGTGATTTTATGTCAACATTTATTTCTCTGACTCTAAAAGCATATAATTCTATATTCACGGAAAGTCATAGAAATTTTCTTGCTGCACATTTTTATTTTCCCTGCAATAGTTATTTGTTGTTTGTCGTCATCCCTGAAAGTATCCTCTGGATGTTGTACTCTTGCATTGATCCGCCTGTACATTTGGCACGTGATATGCCACGTTTCGTGAATTATGAAAGTTACCGACATGAACTAATTTGAGATTTCTCAACATTTTCTGCTTTTTTGCCTACTTCTCATTTTCGTACTTAGTGCAACTACTTTGCTTGGTTTCATTGGTTATATGCTTTATTACTCAAAAGAGTAAAACTGGAAAAGAAGCAAAGTGAGTTTCTATATCCCTTGCTTTCTGTTTTGGCTAATTGCTTTGATTGATCTAAATGTCATTTAAGATACTTTATGTTCTCCATAAACAATAAGGGTAATTTCTAAGCTCTCCTTAGAGAGTCAATGATTTGGAATGTTTGACATGATGTGAAGTATGGTTATGCATCTGCTTTTGGACACTTGCTCATTTTTTGCATTGATCTGGGTTGCCTTTCATATCTTTACATTTTTATCCTTGGAGATTGATGTATAAAATTGAATACCTGCAAATCTTAATTGTGCACTCACTGCGTTGAATCCAGGGTTTAGGTTCGTGCTCCCTCTGGCATGTGATACTGTATCAGCTATTAATTATATATCACAGTTTTCTTTGACATAGAAACTACCATCAGTGGAATTGAATATAGAAATTTTGCATTGATAAATTGTTTCATTTTACAGGTTTTGAGTAATTTGATGTTGCATCCTGTGCTATTTTTAAACCTAACTGGCCCGTAATGGGAATTAACTAAATTAGTAAACTTTAAGACACAGCAACTTCCCTGTGTTTTTGAACTCATTATTGTAATTTATGATATGAGTAAAAATTGCACGAGATTTCGTCCCTTCCACCAGAAAAGTTTTAGTCGTTTTGAATGGATACACCCATTTGTTATGTGTTTCCTCTCTCTCTTTCCCAATATTTCATGAATATTTGCATTTTCAACTGTTGTTTGGCAATTACAAATTGGATCTTCTATATTTGGCAGTTTTGGTGCCGAGCATGTGAGACGTGCTTGTGCTGATCTTATTCGGGCTTGTGATCAGATGCACAAGAGAGGGTAATAATTCTTTATCCGATGCTCCTGCCATTTAATATCTCATATTTTGATTTCATCTCATTCTTCCTTTGTTAGTCTCATCACTCTTTTAGTGCAAACAAGACATGAACTAACCTCTTTCTCGTTTCTCCAATGCGAACACACATTTGATATATATGTATATATATTTATAAGAATATTAAATATACCAAAAATTAATTAAAATGTTGAGCATGCATGCTATATTAATGTGAGTTTTTTTGGCAGTTGAATATTGTACTAGAATATTTGAAATCTAAGCCACTTCTTTGTTCAGTTTTCAAGAAATAAATCCTCCTCATAGTCACATCCACTCCCACACCCACATAAATCATTCCAAAATGCTAAAATGTTATTGAGATTCAGTTCCAAATCTTGAAATGTGAAAGTCAAAATACAGAAACCACTGGATGGTTCCGCACGGTTTGCTGCTGTTTCTCTGTTACCACGTTAATCATTCCTAAATGCTAAAATGTTATTGAGATTCAGCTCCAAATCCTGAAATGCGAATGTCAAAATACACAAACTACTGGATGCTTCCATGTGGCTTGCTGCTCTGTTACCAAATGTTGTGCAACTACATGAGTAGGTTTGCTTGTGCAGGGCTTCTCACTACAGCAGTATGCAGGATGCCTCTAAACAGTGCTGATATGAGAGTAAACTTCAGATTTGAATGTTCTATATTTGGGTCACGAAAATATTTGGATCCTTACATTAGGCTCTAAAGAATTACGGAGTGTAAAATAAGAATATTTGATAGTATGCATCTATTGTGTGAGAATAAGATATATATAACTTATGTGTTGTTATTGCTTTATGTGTTGTCATTGATAACTTAGTTTTCAAGAGTTCCAGTGTTTGCTTTCCAGAATCTTAGGATTTCTGGATTTTTTTTTCTTTCTTCAACAACCACTTCCCCTCTTTCTCTTATATATTGTTTTTGTTGCTATTTTCTTTGATATCTGAAGTTATTATTGTCTTTTAAGTGAATTATTAACCCTCTGTCTCCCCTGTCATGTTGGAATAATCACCATTTCAGTGTCAGTCGGGCTTTGGCTTGGCTAAAGAGTGAATATACTCTTACTAAGAACAAATTGCAGGCTGTTGCTCAGGTACTGCCAAACTTAATTGTCATCTTCTGGACTTTACATTATACTCTTTATTCCTCAAGCTGTGTTGTGCCCTTGACATTTTGAGGAGCTTTTCAGGGAAAATATGGTGTAAGGGAATATTCACATGAGTTGCTCTAGGGGCTCAAGTCATTTATTGCATTTTTTCATGGAAATTTGAAAAGTCGTTCAACTGAACCAGGATTCCTGGATTGTCTCCCATCTGTTAGTAAACTTATTAAATCTCATGGTTTATATTTTACACAAAACAATGTAAACACTTGGTAGAGGGCACCAAGAGGGATGGATTTTATTGCCTTGAGGTTTCTTCCAACACTTCCTCCACTGTCTTAAATGTTGATTGCTTTCCCATTTGTTGCTGTTGCGGGTATTTCATACATACGTGAAGTTTTACAGTGATTATTTACCTTAAACAACTACATTCTCTTCCACTATACTATAGTTGTATGTTACATTCGTCTCAGTTAGCTTTCATTGACTTTTTCTCTTGTTGCCTTAGTTGTTCATAGGATCATTCAAAGGACTATCTGGTTTGCAGCATTGTGAAACCTCTTTTAAGCTTTAGGACATGTCCAGTTGAATTAATTGATGGTACACATGCAATTGCAAAGCTACTCTATTTGCTACTAATTACATATTCTTGTTCTAACCCTTTTTTGGGAAATTGACAAGTAGATGGAGCAGAAGATAATGAGACTATTGCTCAAACAGGAAGAGCGACAGCAACAGCCCTAAAACCTTAAATGGCTGTCCGGCTGTAATGAAGTTGTATGAAAAATTCCTCTATAATCTTTTGTTTTCCTTCTTGAAGCAATGTAAGATGCGCAGACTAAACGAACGTATAGTCAGTTTCTATTTTAAGCTGTTGTTGTTTAATGTACCTTGGATGACCTTTCTGCTCTCGTAACCCTTCCTACAGATGCAGCTTTGTCTATTTCTCAGGTCTTTACATGTTTGTTATAACTATTGAATGAGTAAGATCAATCTAATGTGCTAAATTATATTTGTTGCTTTTTATGCTAGCATTTCGATATACTTCGATTCCATAAAAGTTTAAACTTTATGGCACCTTGGGAGAAATATGCACACTTGGAGATACATAGCCTGTAAGTTGTTTCAGAAATAACTGACGTTACCTTCGCTCAGAACTTTGTGGATGCAACTGATACAGTTCATTTTGGTAGTCTTTTAAAGTTGTTTGATCAATGAGGTCAATTTTCCAATTTAATGACAGGGTGCGAGTGAAATTTTTTTTTCAAAAAAAAAAAAATTGTTGACTGTATTTTTCTTTTTAAAAGTTTTAATATACTATAATGAATGATCCTTTCCGCTATTTAAAAAGTGCAGCCATTCATAATTTTGTAAAGAAATGTTGTTAAATATTCACCAGAATTTTTCTTACCTAGTAATTTATTATCAAGATTTTTTGACAACTACATTAATTTAATCAATAAATTATATTTGAATTCAATATAATGCGTTTATCATTGTAGTATCTTGGCGTTCATAATTTTGTAAAATGCAAATTTAAATAATTATGAACTCTAAGGTATTCCAATGATAAACACACTATATTGAAGTTTATTTATTTATTTTGTCATTCATAACTGATTATTACTAATTAATTTAAATTTACGTTTTAAAAAATGCAAACCTCGTGAGCTAAGAATTTCTTAACAAGTGAATAACGACGGCTATGCATGTATGGGTCATGTGACTGGCCGACCGCCTTTTACGGCTATTATTGTTACAGCTTTATTGTAATTCAGCCAAAGGTTAGGTAGCATAGAGAAATTTCCGATCATGATCGAGGGTGCAAGTGTCATTTCACTAGTTGCAATTTTATTTCAAAAAGCTCATCCACGTTTCTTCCACTACTCTCTATCGTCCAAACCCAAGCAATGGCAGTGACCATACACAATGCCTTACCCAGTCTCAACGCCTTCAAATCAAAATCCATAATCAGAAATCGCCGCGAATCACGCCGAGTCAGTGCCAATTCAGTCAGGTGCTGCCAAGTGGCGACGTCCGATAAACGGTCAATTACAGTGAGCAACGGTAACGATTCGCTCGAGATATGCAGAATATTGAACGGCATGTGGCAGACGAGTGGCGGGTGGGGCCGTATCGACCGGGACGACGCCGTCGAGGCCATGCTTCGTTACGCCGATGCCGGTCTCACCACCTTCGACATGGCCGATCACTGTATGTCGGGAAAACCCTAGCTTCTTTCTTTTTCTGGGCTTTGTGAGATGACGTGTCATGTAGTTTTCACTTATGGGGTAATATTGCCATTTCACAATAGTAGCAGTCTTATTTTTCTTAAGACACGTGTCTCGTTCCTTTTTGTCCACGTTGGTTTTATGTGTGACCACATAATAAATACTTGTCCGCTCTTGCTTGAGGTCCCTCATCTTTCGCATATTTTCAAATGTGCTCTAATTTTTCTATTTTCTTTCAGCTTAAAAAAAGAGCGTACTTTGGTCCACCTGATTTTCTTATTGATTGTTATAAAAGCGATGTTAGTGAATGGTAGTTGATGACAGAGAGCAGATAAGGCTACATTGACAAAAACTAGATTTTCATTTTTAGGTGAATTAGGAAAATACCCTTTAAAGTTTGCTCTGTCTATTCATTCATATTTAGCATCTTTTTTTTCAAAATGGCTCAGCTTTTGCACCCCTCCTTTAGCAATTTCACATGCAATTCAGTAAAATTGAAATCGATAACAGGCTTCAGAACCCAGAAAACCAACTCGAAATCATTTTGTTGTGTGCTTACTGAAGATAACCGAACAAGTGTGGTTAAGAATGGGAATGATATGTTGGATATATGTAGGGTTGTGAATGGGATGTGGCAGACAAGTGGTGGATGGGGTAAAATTGATATAAACAAAGCAGTCGATGCTATGCTTCATTATGCTGATGCTGGACTTACTACTTTTGACATGGCTGATATATGTAAATGCCTTGCATTTTACATCTTTTTATTTGCGTACTTGTTAGCGTGCTACTCTTTTTTCTTTTCTTTTTTTTTCCATATAGTTACCTTTGTTCTGGTGTATTTGAGAAATAATGAAATGTCTGATGCATGGTTGCTTGGCATTTACTGTTCAGAGTCAATAGCTATATTGTTGTGATGACGGCATTTTGGAACAGAAGTAGGACGTAGATTTAAAGATTTCCCACTTAAGATTGTCTTCGTTACTTGAGATGGTTAACAAGTGATCTTCGTTCACACTATTTGGGTTGTCCTTTCTATTTATTTATTTATTTTTGGGTGATAAGAAACATGTAATTCATATTGTCTTGTATTACATCAACCAACTAGCTCTTAAATCCATCCAAAAAAAAAAAAATTAGCTCGTAAATGAGGTTATTTATCATTTTTTAGCTCCTTTGATTTCGTAGATGGGCCTGCTGAAGATCTCTATGGCATCTTCATCAATCGAGTTCGTCGAGAGAGGCCACCAGAGTTCTTGGATAAGGTCAGAGGGTGAGTTATGCCCACGTTTTTGTGTTGAAATTTTGTTTCTTAACCTGTATAAGGAGCAAGAGTGTGCTTGTTAGTGTAAGATAGTGTATGTTGAATTATATGATACAGAAAGGAGATTTACAGGTTTGCTTACCATTAAATTATATGATACAGTCTCACTAAATGGGTACCTCCACCAGTCAAGATGACGAGTAGCATCGTTAGAGAGAGCATCGATGTATCAAGGAGGCGGATGGATGTACCTTGCTTGGACATGCTTCAGTTTCATTGGTACAAATCTATTAATTCACTTTGTATAAGCTCAGTGTCATATTCTCCATAACTTCTTATTTATTCTTTCCTGAAGCCAATTAGCATTTAAAATGGAGATTGAAGTTATCATCTCTTAACCCTTCACCCCCTTCATTTAGCTTGCCGTGTCAAACTTAAATTACAAATTTTGTAGTTATTAATTTTATTTTACTAATCACTTGTTTCTGTGTCTTTGCTTAAAATTAGGTGGGATTACTCTAATCGTGGTTACCTTGATGCACTAAAGCACCTTGCAGATCTGAAAGAAGAAGGTTAGTATCTACTTCTATCTCATTTTAAGTTTACTCATGAGCCTACTTTTCGTGATTTGAACGGATTGCTTCAGCAATTGGTGTGCAGGTAAAATTAAGACTGTTGCTTTGACAAATTTTGACACGGAAAGACTGCGAATAATACTGGAGAATGGTATCCCTGTTGTTAGTAATCAGGTACAATTGCGAATTGGTAAATTTATTCCTTTTTTAAACCCTCTTTAATTTTTTTTAAAGGAAAAAAATGGGGCAAATCATTCCAGATTTTCTTTAAATTAATCTAAGTTTGATATTCTGTTAAAATCTAATTGTTGTTACATTAGGTGCAACATTCAGTTGTTGACATGCGTCCCCAGCAGAAAATGGCAGAGCTTTGTCAGCTTACAGGAGTCAAACTAATAACGTCTCTCCCTTTCTGTCTTAGTGAATAACTAATTTATTGGTTGTATTGTTTGTTCATTTAACCTTGGTAGGAAATCAACATTCCTGTGCCATCTTACTGAAACTGCTGGAATTTTAACTGCAGGTATGGCACAGTAATGGGTGGTTTGTTATCTGAAAAGTTCCTTGACACCAACTTGTCGATTCCTTTTGCTGGCCCCCCATTGAACACTCCCTCCCTTCAGAAGTACAAAAGGGTACAAAGTCCTTCGGTCTATTATTGTCTAATTAGTTATTTTGTAACTGTGAAAGATTTGCTAATAGATTGAAACTTCGGATTAATCTCTAAGCTTCTAAAAAGTTGGGATTTTGGTTTAAAGATTAAACTTTTGATCGGAACTGTGCATAGTATGTGGAAAAGTAAATTTGAAACCCACTTCAATTAATTGAGGGTGAGCTTTGATACGTTTTAGAAAATATTAGGAAATTTTCTGGAAGAATGCTGTAGGTATAGTATGGAAGCAGAAGTATAACACTCATGTAAGTCCTTTTTTTTATTAGTACTTTGCTGTGTTCATGAGAAATTTCACTAAGTTCATCAAGTATGCGTGTAAAGGTTTCCAGGCTTATGTCAAGAAAGGCCATATGGATTCAGAAATTTCTTGTAATTTTATAATTCAAGTATTACAGATGGTTGATGCCTGGGGAGGGTGGAGTCAGTTCCAAGTTTTGCTTCAGACACTGAAAAGAATAGCTTCCAAACATGGGGTATCAATTCCAGTTGTTGCTGTAAGATACATACTAGACCAGGTGAAATCATTAAACCAGAGTGACACTACTTCCTCTGCTACTCTTTTATTCTAATTCTTGGTTGATTGAATGGTACTCATATTTGTTCTGTTCGGGGATTTTCAGCCAGCAGTTGCAGGATCAATGATAGGGGTGAGACTCGGTTTAGCAGAACATATACAGGACACCAATGCCATCTTCATGCTCTCTCTTGATGAAGATGATGTTAACAGCGTACAAGAAGTTACCAAAAAGGGGAAGGATTTGCTTGGAGTGATTGGTGATTGTGGAGACGAGTATAGGCGTTGATTTTGACCTCTTTTTCCAAACTTCATGACTTACCCGTTACCAATGAAAGCCCTTGGTGCCTTATTTTTGGGTACCGGTAGCCAAAAAAAATTGTGCCCATTAGTACGTTAATTTTATCTTAATTTTAATATTGTATATATATTTAAGGAATAAAATGAAAATTAGCGGAAGATAAAGAAGGATTTTTTAAAAAAAAAAGTGGAACTATTTGGAATGTATTATTGGAGAAATATAATTAATAAAAAATAATAATATGTGCTGGTCAGGTGGTAGCCGACGCTTTTAACTATCACCTCTAGAAAAAAAGAAAAAAAGTGACGGTATAACGTGTCGGTTGATATTTAATTATTATTTAATTATTTTTTATTAATTATATTTTTTAATAATATGTTTTGTACGTTTTTTTCTCTTTTATCAATGCAATTCATTTTCTTGTCTCTTGATTTTGTTCTGAATTTCTGATTTCCTTTTTATTCGTAAAATATATCTATAATATAAAATTAAGATAAAGTGAGGGTATTATAATTTAATTGAACATAGAATTATATTAAGGGTGATAATTTATAAGTTAGGAGTGCATTAATCAACTAATCAACATTACAAGTAAAAAGAAAAATAAATGTACATTTATTAGTGTTAGTTATCCATCTTGTGACTGTAATGAATATTGTAGATCTCTGAATAAGCTTTTCTTGAACCTTTAAGCAAATTTTCAATTAAAAATGTCGGCTCTTTGTATTATATATGATAAATTAATGTATTAAAAAATATATTTTTTGTTACGTTATTAACAAATCATATTGACTACAATATTCGCACCCTCGGTTATGTACAGAGTGACGATTTTTTAGATGCATTCTAATAGTTTTGTTGCATTATATTTTGATTTTAAAATTTATAGTAAGTTGTTTTTGTTTTTTTTTATTTGAATTAGTCAAATTTGTGAACTCTCCAATTGGTTATTACGTCATTTAATTGTTTACTCATTTAATGTGTATTATTGAATTATTCTTCACACACACATACTATAGTGGGTTGTAAGTTAAAATTTTTACACCATTTAATTGTTTTGATTTATTAGGGATAATATATAAAGTAGTAGAAAGCATATATTGCAAAAAAAAAAAGTGAAGAAAAAAATGAATGTGTTTAATTTTGCTACATCTAGAATCCGAGTAATTAAGTCCGTAAGGGTGTTTCAACACCTAGTGTCCTAAGGCCAACAGATCTAGGAGTGACTAGCATAAAGCTCGTTATATGGGTAATAGATATATTGTTTGCTTATTAAGTCTGTAAAGATGTTTCAACACCTAGTGCTCTAAGACCAACTGGTTTGAGAGTCACTGGCTTAAAACTCGCTATATGGGTTAAAAATATGATATTTTGAGATCTGTGTGGATAATCGACTGACTAAAGATAAAATTTCAAATAAATTTTGGAACAAAAAAGTTATTTTTCTTTTAATGAAACCCCATAAATATTGTATTAATGACTTGAGCACAAAAAAATATTTGATGATATTCTGGATAATGAGTGAATGACAAAGAGGTAAAGAAATCTGGGAGAGTTTATTTATTTAGTAGTTTAAAAGATAGATGAACAACTATTAACTTGCATGTAACTTGCATGTGAATTTTGTAAGTCTTAATTTAATATAACGCTTTAATTGCTAAGGGCTAGCAATATAGCTGGTTGAGGGGTGTAATTAGTATTAAAAACAGTTTAATTTTCAAGTGATAATAATGTTATTTTGTACTTATGTTATAATTTATATTTATGTTTATGTAATATATTAGGAATTATTAATTATGTATTAAATTTATCTAATTTTGTGTATTTTTATGTGTTTATTAGGTAAAATATTAATTTTACATAATTCGAGGCTTCAAATAGATAAACGGATATCAAATTTGGATTTCGGAGATCCGAAAACTATAAGATGAGTCAGGATTGGCTTAAAATTTGGTTTGTGTAAAAAAAAATTGACTTTTTCTATTAACCGAGCACTGATTGGATGATGAAATGAGCTTATAATAGATATAACTGCACGGGATAGTTGGTAATTTTGACTAAATCTCAACCGTTCATGATTCAACGACCATGATTGTGCCACGTGGAAATGGTTGGTGAAGCAAGTTGTAGGATCCGAATCTTTGTATAAAGGTTGACCCGATCCAATCATTAACCTGTTAAATCTCAATCGTTCTTTAACCAAATAGAACGCTTCACAAGATGTCACATGTAATATTGACTTTTAAAGTTTGACCAGCTGTTGGATCTTGATCTAATGGTTGTGAGGAGCACATGCATAAAGTTTATTATAGACCGCACAACACTGGATTATGAATTTATTTTTCTATAAATAAAGCCTCATTTTTTTAGTTTTTGATCATCTTTTTACATCTCTCTTCTTCTCAATTTCTCTCAATCTCTCCATAATCTTGTTTTTCAGGTGTGCTTTTAATATTTTGCTTAATTATTTTTATAAATAAATTTAGTTTTATTCTCAATTTTAGTTGTTTTTATTCATTTTAATTATGAGTAATTTAATTTTAATAATCACTTTTATTTCAATTATGCTTAACTAAATAATAATAGTTAAGGTAAGGTGAAACTCTTAGTAAATAAATATAATTTAATCAAATATAATTTTTAATTTTATAAATTAAATTACTTTTTATTTAATTTTATATAAATTTTACATATTGAAATTTTGATTTATTGTGGACAAATAAGGGAGTTTGGCACAATAAATTATTAATATCTTAATATAAGGTATGGTAAAATGGTATTTTGACTTATTGTAAACAAATTAAATTTTGGCACAATAAATACTTAATTCATAATAAAATTAAAGAAAAAATAATAATAATTTATATAATTAATCTTTTGGGCAATAAATCTAAGAAAAAATAGTAAAAAGAATTTATTAAATTTTATTTACTACTAAAAATGGATCCATAACCCTAACTAATTCAATTTTTATAGTTTCATTTAAATTAAGTTATTTCTATTTAAGTTTTTTTTTATTTTTAGATAAAATAAATAAACAAATTAAATTCTTCCCATGTGGATCGACCTCGGACTTACCGAGTTATAATATAATAAAACACTTTTATATTTGAAAGTTAGAAATTGCTTTTAAGTTGTGTCAAGTTTTTGACACCGTTGCTGGAGAAAAGTTTTTATTTTACTTTATTTTTCTATTTTTATTTTTTTTGTGTAAAGTTTCAGTTATACCCCTTTTTTTTCCAAAATTGTGTTCTGACCTCGAAACCTTTCATACTCATCACTTTCATCCCACATGGATCAATTCTAAACTTCTAGAAATTACGGTGTGGCCATAAAATTATAAAGAATTTGTAATAAGATCCTCGGACAAAATTTCTCACAATAATCAGACTTGGACTAACATCTTGGACTTATTTGGACTCAATTTGAACTTAATGTGAACCAACCAAACTAACTATTGACTCTTAATATCTTTTAATTTTAGTTATTTAATTTTCGTATTTATTTTATTTTACGGCTGGTTTGACCGTCTATTGTTATATTTAATTTTCAATTATTTTATTATTTTACATTTATTTTTTGCTTTAGTTTATTTTGTTAATTTCTATGGTGGGTTCAACCACCAAAATTGTTATTTAATTTTAATTTTAATTTTTTTGTACACTTATATTATTTGAATATTTAATTTTCTTTTTTTTTGTGCAATTTTCATTTAGTTCTTTTGTTACTAATTTATTTGAATATTACCTTTGTGATACAATTATTGCACGAGACGTTGGTTTCAAACTTCAAGTGGCAGGTTAATTCGTAGATCTCAATCACCACCACTAACCATAGACGAGATCTAAGATGAAAATTTTTTAAGCGAACCTAATCCTCAAATTGATCAAGGAGACAGTTATTGTCAACATGGATGTGATCAGAATCAACCAATAACCTTGAGAGATTACATAAATCCAACCAGAACCGGAGCACCGTCATGCATAGTATTTCCTCCAGAAACATCTCAATTCAACCTCAAACAAGGTATTATCCAACTTTTACCAACATTTCATGGTTTAGAATACGAAAATCCATACTTACATCTGAGAGATTTTGAAGAAGTTTGTAATATATACACAGACCAAAATTGTAGCATGAATACAATTAGATTAAAGCTTTTTCCTTTTTCATTAAAAGATAAAGCTAAAACTTGGTTACAAAACCTTAGATTTGGATCAATAAGGACTTGGAATAACATGCAAGAACAAGTTTTGAAAAATTCTTTCCACATCATAGAACCAATTCCTTTAAAAGGCAAATCATTTTTTTCACTCAAAAAAGAATTGCCTTTAAAAATATCTCCATTTTTTTTAGTGAAAGAAGTGATTTACCTTTTAAAAGAATTAGTTCTATGAGGTAGAAAGAATTTTTTCAAAAACTATTCTTACATGTTTTCCTAAATTCTTATTGATCCAGAACTAAGGTTTTGTAGCTAAGTTTTAACTTTATCTTTTAATGAAAAAGAAAAAAAATTAATCTAATTATGTTCATGCTATAATTTTAGTCTATGTATGTATTACAAACTTCCTCAAAATCTCTTAGATCTAAGTATGGATTCTCATATTCTAAACCATGAAATATTAGTAAAAGTTGGATAATACCTGGTTTGAAGTTAAATCGAGATGCTTTCGGAGAAAATACTATACACGACGATGCTCCAGTTCTGGTTGGATTCATGTAGTCTCTCAAAGTTCTTGGTTGATTATGATCATATCCATGTTGAGAATGATTGTCTCCCTGGTCAATCTGAAAATTAGGTTCGCTCAAAAAGTTTTCACCTTGGATCTCGTCTATGGTTAGTGGTGGTGATTGAGATCTACGAATTAACCTGCCATTTGAAGTTCGAGACTAATGTCTCATGTAATAATTATATCACAAAGTAATATTCAAACAAATTAGTAACAAAAGAACTAAATGAAAATTGCACAAAAAAATGAAAATTAAATATGCAAATAATATAAGTGTACAAAAAATTAAAAAATTAAAATTAAATAACAATTTTGGTGGTTGAACCAACCATATAAATTAACAAAATAAAATAATGCAAAAAAATAAATGCGAAATAATAAAATAACTGAAAATTAAACCAGCCGTAAAATAAAATAAATTAAAATAAATACAAAAATTAAATAACTAAAATTAAAAAAAATTAAGAGTCAATAGTTAGTTTGCTTTGTCCAAATTAAGTGCAAATTGAGTCCAAATAAGTCTAAGATGTAAGTCCAAGTGTGATTATTGTGAGAAATTTCGTCCAGAGATCTTATTACAAATTCTTTATAATTTTGTGGCCACACCGTAATTGTTAAAAGTTTAGAATTCAGAAATGCGGGATGAAAGTGAAGATTCTGAAAGGTTTCAGGATTAGAACAGAATTTAGGAAAAGGAAAAGGGGTATAACTGAAACTTTACACAAAGAGAACATAAAATCAGAAAAATAAAGCAAAATAAAAACTTGATACAACTTAAAAGAAATTTCTAACTCCTAAATATAAGAGTGTCTTGTTATATTATAACTTGATAAGTCTGAGATCGATCCATAAGAAAAAGATTTAATTTGTTTATTTATTTTATCTATAAAAATTTGAATATAAACAACTTAATTTAAATGAAACTATCAAATTGAATTAGTTAGGGTTATGGATCCATTCTTAGTAGTAAATAAAATTTAATAAATTCTTCTTACCATTTTTTCTTAGATTTATTACCCAAAAGATTAATTATATAAATTATTATTACTCCATTAATTTTATTATGGATTAAATATTTATTGTGCCAAAATTTAATTTGTCTACAATAAGTCACAATACCATTTTACCATACCTCATATTAAGATATTGAGAATTTATTGTGCCAAACTTCGTTGTTTGCCTACAATAAATTAAAATTTCAAAATATAAAATATGTATAAAATTAAATAGAAAATAATTTAATTTATAAAATTAAAAATAGAATTTGATTAAATCATATTTATTTTCTTAGAGTTCCACCGTATCCTAACTATTATTATTTAGTTAAGCATAATTGAAATAAAAGTGATTATTAAAATTAAATTACTCATAATTAAAATGAATAAAAACAACTAAAATTGAAAATAAAATCAAATTTATTTATAAAAGTAAGTAACCAAAATATTAAAAACACACATGAAAAACATGATTATAAGGAGATTAAGAGAAATTGAGAAGAAGAGAGATGTAAATAGATGATTAAAAATATAAAAATGAGGTTCTATTTATAAAAAAAAATAAATTTATAATCCAATGTTTTGCAGTCTATCATAATCTTCATGCATGCGCTCTTCACAACCATTAGATCAAGATCCAACAGCTGGTCAAACTTTAAAAGTCAACATTACATGTGGCATCCTGTAAAGCGTCCGATTTGGTTAAAGAACGATTAAGATTTGATTGATTAATGGTTGGATTGAGTCAACTCGAATACAAAGATTCTGATGAACGATTGAGATTTAATCAAAATTGCCAACTATCTCATACACTAATATATATTATAAGCTCATTTTATCATTCAATCAGTGTTCGGTCAACAGAAAAAGTCAACTTTTTTTACACAAGCCCAATTTTAAGTCGTACTTGATTTATCTTAAGGTTTTCAGACCTCTAGAATCTAAATTTAACATCCATTTATCTATTTAGAGCTTCGAATTACGTGAAATTAATATTTTACCTAATAAACACATAAAAATACACAAAATTAGATATATTTAATATATAATTAATAATTTCTAATATATTGTATAAACACAAATATAAATTATAATATAAGCACAAAATAACATTATTATTACTTGATAATGAAATAATTTTTAATACTAATTAGTACACAAATACCCTTATCAATAAATATGTTAAAAAAATAAAAGAAAACTTGAGTTAGGAAGAAGTACTCGCGAGTTTTAGAAGTTAGACAGCATGTGAATCGAGTTCTTTCACCGTCAACCACTATTTGCGTCGGTCGTTCATGTGTGTCTCGCCGGAATAGACAAAATCAAGTATCACAACAACAAAAATTGAAGGTTAGTTAACCACAGAACTGTGTATACATTAGTTTTGACAATCTACGGTTTATTACTTTTGAATTTAACATAGATGTAGAGCTTTTAGAATTCGAAGTTGAGCATGCTATTTTAGGATAATAAAAATAGTATCTTGTTTTGGATAACTTATATTATGTTGCTAGTTGCCATTAGAATTATTTGAATCCTGTAAAATAGAATGCCCGACTTCTTGATTTGTTTGGTTTAGAAGTTGAGAATTTATAGAATTGATTGGGCTTTTACAAAGTGCTATATTATTTTGATAACAAAATGTATATTTCTTTTTAGGATGGCACCTATATTGAAAACAAAAATAAGCGAAGCCGATCATTTCAAGGCCAAAGTGTCAACACTCTCCCAAATAAAAGCAATTAAGAATATCTAAGGGCGTCTTAGCAACAATCAAAATCAGATGGATATGTTTAAGGCATCCTGTTTGGGACATCTTATTAATATTCAATATTTACAATTTTCTGGTACCATTACAAATAGCCTTTTGCTTAGAGAGGTGTATTCCAATGATTTCTCTGTGGTTTAAGGTGGGGAACAAAATATATAGATTCTTTATAGAGGAGTTTGCACTAGTTACTAGGTTGAATTGTAAACCTCTTTATAAACCCAATGCAGACAATATGGATAGTAATTGCTATGTTAGATTGTATGAAGAGTTAATGGATGGTCTTGAAAGATTTACCACCTCTAAGTTAGAGCAATTGTTCATGAATTCCACATCAACCGACGATAGAAAAATTGTAAAGCTTGTTATGTTGTACTTTTTAGAAGTTGTTCTCCTTGGGAAAGATTCGAAAACTAAAGTTCAAGCTGAACATGTTCGACATATGGACAATTTTAAGGACTTTAATAGTTATCCTTGGGGTCGTGCTTGTTTTATGAAGACTTTACAAAGTTTGAAAAAAGCTTTAGTAGATCGTGTGAGAATACATAAGAAGAAGATTACAGAAGACCCCAAACACAAGAACAAGGCATACACCCTTGCTGGATTTCTGATGGCGTTACAGGTAATCAACTAATTTTAAACTTTATCATTTAATTAAATAGCAAATCATTATTTTCCTGACAATTTATTATTATGTTAACTATATAGATATGGGCTTATGAGGCAATGCTTGATATTCGTGGAGAGTTTGTTGTGCATAATAAGAATATGATTCCTTAAATTCTTAATTGGACTTCATCGTGCAAAGTTCAATATAATGACCTCCTGATGTACATTTTCAATAATGAAAACGTGTGTATTGTAAGAGTGAAATATTAATACATATACATTGTTTTGAAATTATTTTATTATACTAATTTTATCATTTTTTTTACATAGGTTACTATATTTGAAGAATTGCATGCTAGGCACCTAGTAAGGAACAAGATTATATGAGCTGATTTTACAACAGTGATTGGCATGAAGAGGTTGGTGAATTCAAAATTGAAAATGGTGACGAATCAAGCAATGATTCTAGTGACATCCAGTCAAAGTCTAGTAATAATAAAGCAATGGATAATTTTAGATCGAGCTCGGCCTCTCTTAGAAGTACAGATAAACAAAATATGAGAACCAAAGTGGACAACAAAAATAGTAAAATGGTAAGAATGTTGCCTCTTAATGTCAATACAACTTTAATAAGTTTTTTTTCTGAATATATCAATTTCCTTGTAGGATAGTGTGTTTTCTGCAAGTCTAGGCAAACATAATTTTGACATACGTTATAACAATCGCCTGGATAAGTTAAAAGTAGATGTGCAGAAAATGCAAGTTGTGGTTTCCCGTATTGAAGACAAGATTGATAGTTTTGAATGCAAGTTTAATAAAATAATTAAGCTACTTGAAGAGTTAAAATTGACATAGTCCAAAAACTTTTACGGTGAGGTATGAAACTACAGAATATCAATACATATAACAAAGGAAAATAATTTAACAAATCTTTATACATTTTCATTGCAAGCAACTTACATCTTCAATGACAATTTTGATGTTACTCCTGCAAGACCCACCATGGAAATGACACTAATCTATGCTCCAGACAAAGGGTAATGATCTGATCATTATACCATCTACATAAACTCCAAGTGTACAGCAAGTAACGAACCCAACTCTTAAAGTTTATGTTAGAAAGAAGAAAGTTAGGAAAGAATCCATTTACTTGCGTTCTCCATATACTAATCCATTAAAGAAACCTCGGATGTTATTTGTCTTTGAAGTTAAACCGCCACTAATACTTTTATTTCAAATTTAGCTTATAGTCAATACCTCATTTGTCAAACACACATTTTTGTGAATTAAGTAAGTTATCCAACATCTTTTGCCCATTTTTAAATTTTAAGACAATCTCATTTAACTCATTACTCTTCTTCTTAAGCACTTCATTTTCATCAACATGTGATTTCTCATGCTCATATGAAGTACTTTGTTTACATGTAAATGATGTAATCCTATCATGTAACATTTCATTATCTAGTTCTAATTCTTTGATCTTTTCATTTAATGAAATATTGCATTTTTGCATGGTATCTTTTTTATTTTTCAAGTCATCTACATGTGATTCTAGATGTTTATGTGAAGTACTAGGTTTCTCATTTGATATTGCAACTCTATCATGCAATGTTTTATTCTCTAATTCTAGGCATTTTATCTTTGCACTTAGAGATTCATTTTCATTTATGAGCTCTAACATTTTCTTTTTAAGACATGCATTCTTTTTACCAATTTTCATCCATTCATCATGTAATTCTTTAAAAGTATCATGTAATTCATCATATGTAGGAAGATCACTTACCTCATCAAATTCATCTTCAATTGCCACCTCGTTTGTAGTCTCCTTATACACAACTTCAAGTTTTCTCCAATTTTCATAAGCATTATAACAATTTGAAACTTTATGAAATTTCTTTTTATAAGGTACAAAATAAAGCATTCATAACCTTGGAATTTAAAGACATATTTTTTCTATTCGACTCACTTAAAGCATTCTTCTTAGGAATGAATAAACTATCACAAATAATTTTCCATATTTCATAGTCTAAGGCTTGTAAAAAGACTCTCATCCTAGTTTTCTAATAAGGATAGTCATTACCATTAAAAAATGGAGGTCTAGTGGTAGATTGGCCTTCATGAAGGTTGGGCTAATTTGGGTTGCTATGGATCTTTAACTCTAGACAGTTAAGTCTACACAAGAGCACCTCGCTCTGATACCAAATAAAATACTATCTAAGCAACCCAAGAGGGGGTGAATTGGAATTTTAAAACTTAAGCTAAACAAAACACACAACAATTCAATATATTCCATTAATGAAATCAAAAACAATAAATTGAATAAAACACTATCCAAACATTAATTTTTACGTTGTTCGGCAATCCCCGCCTACGTCCAAGTCTCCAAGCTCATCCGGCTTGAGGATTTCACTATCCAAACCTCCCAAGGCTTCAAGAACACTTACAATTGATTTTACATGTATCAATCAACCTTTACACCAAGAGATTATTTTCAATCTCTTGATCCAAGTGTATCCTAACACTTATAATCACTCAAAATAAAGATTACAAATGTGTTTTTCTCTCACACAAAATATATGATTACAAATCTATGCTCAATGTGTGAATAAATGAATCAAGAACGAATTTAAAGTTCAATAAATGTTGTATTCTCAATTACAAGCTCAATGAAAATGTTGTGATCCACCCTTATTTAAATTTGATTTAGTTTATTTATAGTTGGAGCTGAAAACTAGCCGTTATTGAATTTGTGCTCACAGTCGGATCGTCGTTAACTCAAATTTGGATCGCCATTTTTACTGGCCCAAGTTACCGTTGGGCAGAATTTCAAATTGTCGAATCGTCGTTTTTTAAGATGTCGGATCGCAGTTAGTTTCCAGAAACTAAGCTCCAATTCTATTCGATGTCGGCTAGCCGTTATCAAGATGTCGGTTAGCCGTTTGCTACAATGACTGCTGCATTGAACTGTTCTCTGTAATTTTAGTTTTGCCCCAAAACTTTCTATAATTATACTAGGGCCTAAATCATCATAAAACTTTATAAATAAGTCCATTTCCTGAGTTTCAAAACTTTTTTTTTAATTTAAACCATTAATTGAAAATAACCAATTTCATAAAATCATTTTTTCATTAAGTATAAAACCTTTATATTATGAAAATAATGATTTATTTAAAATAATTTGAGTTTTTAAAAGCTTAATCATTCTTAATCTTGTTTGTTATCATTAAAATCAACATTATAAATACATATATACTATTGTGTTTAGGGCTGATCTCACCTTCTCTATTAGTATCTATAGCTTCATTGGAATATGTTGATGGCATAAATGTTGGATAGACCTGACTTTCCTCTCATGAATTGTTCAAATGTTGGTTATCCTCTTCACTCAGATTTACTTGCAATATTGGAGTAGTTAATCTACGTTGATATGTGACGCAAAGAGGTGTTCTGTATGCAATACCACTAAGATTCTCGTGCAAAAAGAATTGTACATCATCATCTGAGATAATTTCCACATGTGGCACCGGATCTGTTTAATTGCATTTGTACTTCATAATAATTTCAGATTCTGAAATGCCAATTCCAATAGTTGGGCAACCTTTTCAAGCAATTGCGAACGTGTAGAGGAAGAATGCACCATTATTCCTTTTGTGGCTAAGGCATTGAACTTGTATTCATTGCTTTGATTAATCCATTCACCATTATACAAGCAATAACACGTACCATATCCATTTACATAAAAATCAAGTGATGACAGAGTAGGAATATTAACAAAAATAAGCTATTAAAAGTTCTTCTAGATTTTGTGCTTCAGTTCTAGACTTCTAGATTTATAGACTTACCTACAGATCCATAAGGCTAGAAGTAAAGAAGTCACTAAAACGATAACCATGATAAATGAACTCAACTGTCATAGATCAAACGCCACAAATGTGTTTGAGAGAATGATAAATAACATGTATATTTAAGTATAATCGATCACATTTTACCAAAGAAAGGCTAAATAACAACAATCAATACTTTTAATTTTAAGGAAACATCAAAACTAACCCTTATGATAAATATTCAAGGCAATGTATTTCTTTCAAGAGCATACAGCTTCCTACAACAGCAAATTTGATATGTAAAGATTGTGTTGAAGAATTTTTTGGAGTTGTTTGAATTTGTTGAGGGAAGGTGATGATTTTAGTAAATGTTTGATAACAACTTAGGGTGTTGGGTGCATTCTAGTACTGGGTGCATGCTTTTGTTGGAGATGATAAAGACATTTTATGAAATACAAGTGTGCAACCCAAGAGGGGGGGTGAATTGGTATTTTAAAATTTATCCTAGCAAAACACACAACAATCCAATCTAATGCCTTAATAAATTCGAAAACAATAAATTCAATAAAGGCACAATAATAAAGAGTAAGGGAGGAGAAAGCAAACTCAAGGATTTTTACGTGGTTCGGCTATCCCCGCCTACGTCCACGCCTCCAAGCAACCCAAGCTTGAGGATTTCACTATCCAAGCCTTTCCAAGGCTTTAAATGCTTACAATTGACTTCAAGGTGTCAATGAACCTTTACAACAAAGAGATTATCTCTCAATCTCTTCACTCAAGTGTCTCACACACTTAAACACTCACAAATTTATGAGGAAATGAAGATTACAATCAAATACTCTCTTAAAGAGTAGATTTACAAAATGAAGAATAAAGATGATTCAATAAATGATGATTTACGAAATTGAAGCTCAATGTATGTTGTATGCCTTTTGTTTGTGCGTGCTAAGATTACCAAAAATGATTTGGATTTGAGTTTATATAGTTGGAACTCAAAAACTAGCCGTTATGCACTTTTTGCTCATAACTGGATTACCGTTTATGGTATCCTAATTAATTCACATGTTATCAGTTAAGGCAAAAATTTGAATTTTTGAGTATCCTAAATGCCGCTTGTGGTATCCGGATTGCCGCTTATGCTCCGAAGCTTTCTCAGAATCGAATTCCGTTTAGCACAACCGGATTGCCGTTTATGCTCCAGAACTTTTTTCGCCAGAATCCTAGAATTCCGTTTAGCATATCCGGATTGCCGCTTTCCGTTCGGATGAATTCTGCCCCGTAACCGGATTGCCGTTTAGCATAACCGGAATGCCGCTTGCTACAGTAACGGTATAGTGCACTGTTTTCCAAAATTACAGTTTGACCCTAAAACTTTATAAAACTGTAGTATGGCCCAAAACGTTATAAAAGTGTGCAATTAAATCCAATTTCAGAATTTCTTAATAATACTTTGTGAATCCCAAAACTTTCTGAAATTATGATATGGCCCAAAATGCTATAAAATGTTTCAAATAAATCCTTCTCCAAAATTTCAAGCAATACTTGTTGATTTCAAAGTTTTCAAAATTCTTTCAATTAAACTATAAACTTGAAAAACAACCAATTTCATAAAATCATTTTTCCATTAAATATAAAACCTTTATAAAGTGAAAATAATGATTTATTTAAAATGTATGAAAAAATTATTTGAGCTTTTAAAAACTTAATCATTCTTAATTTTGTTTGTTATCATCAAAATCAACATTATGTTAACATAAATGTTAACAATCTCCCCCTTTTTGATGATGACAAACTTTTCATGTATTTAAAGAATGATTCCATAAATTGCTCCCCTTAAATGTAAGCTCCCCGTACAATTTGAGCTTAAAAGATTAATCATTCTTAATCTTGTTTGTTATCATCAAAATCATTATGAAAACATATATGTTAACATTTTAGAGTAAGGATCACCAAAATATCATACAAATTTAATTGAGT
The DNA here is from genome assembly GCA_030444775.1 of Atalantia buxifolia. NCBI lineage: Eukaryota > Viridiplantae > Streptophyta > Magnoliopsida > Sapindales > Rutaceae > Atalantia > Atalantia buxifolia. The sequence goes on from CM059838.1 coordinate 12,657,935, forward strand.
AAAAGTTGTCATATTTATATAAATTGTACATGATTTTCTCATATATAAATAATAAAAAAAAAACCCTTCATTTGGCTGAGTGGGAACTAGGGCTATTTTAGAAATACATTACCGCCATAAACATTGTCAAATGTAGAGTTGGCAGCCATACCCGGTTCGGGGCCCCGATTAATTTGGGGTGGGTATAGGGCCCCAGAAAAATATGAAAATGAATTCGGATCAGTTTCGGGTATGGGTCTAAGCCCCAAAAAAATTTCGGTTTTGGATTTAAGGATTTTTTTCGGGTCCCCTAACCCGACCCGAAAATAAAAAAAAATACTATTACTTAAATATGAATATGCTTTGTAAAATTTGATAGATTAAAAAAGAAAAGGAGAAAAAGTAGGATTTTTCAATACACTTTTGCCATAATTTTATTATTACTATTACTATTATTGTTATTATTTTGTTGAGAGACGATTTTTCAAATATGAAGAAGGCTTAAGAACTTGATAAAAATTGACTTACAGGTTGAAGACATGATCTCCTTAGTTCCTTCGTTGTCTTCGTTATTAGGGATTTTTTTTTTATAAGCATTATTAGAGAGTTGAGTGGCTCTTACAGAGACGAAGGAAGCGGTAAAGAAACGGCGGCATCAAGGAGAAAGAGGGGATAAGATCAAAGCTGCGGTTTTTTAAATTTATTATTTATATTTCTTTGAAAACTTACGGCGCAGGTGGCGGGTTTGGCTTTGTGACTTTTTTATTTTTTTTGAAAATTTCAAAATCTCTCTTCCTAAGATAAAAACTAAAATAGTATTTATAAATTAAATTTTTCATTAAAAGCTACATTTTGAATTATCATATAATAGTGAGTCAATTACATTATTACATTATTACATTATTTAAGTAATAGTGTATTGTTATACATACCATTCTCTAAGGTTGCTGTGTCTTTAACTCATTATTGATTTGCTACTTTTTTTTTAAAATATGAATATGCTAGTTTTAAGTTATGTATTTTTTGCAAATTGAACATGAACATTAGTTCCATTAGTTGTTGAATTTTTTTTAACATAATTTAACCATGTCTATGATAATTACGCTAGTTTTATATATGTTGAAGACTTAAAATTATTTTGATTTGTCATATAAAATTTGATCATTTGTAATTATGTTGATGGGTTAGAATTATTATGTTTTTATTTATGGAGGTCATTAAAATTTGATCACTTGTAATTTTTATTTCCAATATGGAATTTGATCATTTGTAATTTTATTTCTAAATATGGAGGTTGTTAGAATTATTAATTTTTTTTAAAAAAAAAGAACCAAAAATTTAAAAATTATTATTTAAAAAAATAGGGATTGAGTCCCCGTCTTAATCCCTGCTCAATTCGGAGATTTTCGGGGACATACCCAAAATATCCCTCATTACAATTTTTTGGATACGGGGCGGGTTCAGAGAATAGCTTCCAAATCGGGTTCGGGTTTGGGAATCATGATCCCCGCCCCGAATCCGCCCCATTGACATCACTAGTCAAATGATTATAAAGTCAAAAAAAAAAAAACAAAATTGACGAAAGACATGCATAAAAAAGCAGGAGAAGAAAAAGAAAAAGCAACTATAGTTAAAAGTGTTAACTAAATAATTTTATTTTCTATTTTAAAATTGTTAACTGACTTAATTGGAATTATAATATATAGTGGGAGAGCTCTATCTACTGTGTCCCACCGATCATTCACTTGCACAAACTCCCCTGCACTTGGTAACCTCTCTTCAATCAATTTAGCAATTAAAATTTGGTTTTATCTCTCATTCGCAGCTTATAATGCCATTCTTTTGCTTTATCTAAATTATGAACGATTAAAAAAAAAAAAAAGGAACACTTTGTGGGGTGGAATGACTGTAGCAATTTTAACAATGTCTATAGCCTGTTCGATGAAATGCCTCAAAAAAAAGCGTCTTTCTTTTTGGTCAATCAAAACGCATTGCAGTTACTTGCTTCTCGTTTTTGTAGTGATGCTTGTTTTGAATTGACGTCATGAACTTGGATGATTCCAGCTCATTCGTACTTATTCTACTACTTTCTTTGTTGCAGATTAAAGCTTTTGACTCAGTCACCGGTAAAGAGTTTTATTAAGCAGAAGCAGTCATGGATGGTATGTGGAAACTGCTACATTTCTTTTATAGTTATCAATGAAAAATTTGTAATTTTCTTGTTCAATGAATTTGGCTTCAATTATAGTTTTCAAGATCTTATGTTATAATCTGTGATATGCACCAAAGTTTATATTTGAGTTTATGCCTTGAAGTTTATGCCTCGGTCTGTATTCCCTTATGTTCATCCTTATGTACATTGCATGTGAAAGCAACGTTTTGAGTCTATACTTTAATTTGATTCATGATTTTGTTGTTGCCTTTTGTGAACTTCAGTTGATTCACAGCCAACTATGGAAGAAACTATACTGGTGGGTGATGATCTAATGATGGGGCCACCGTCTCCTCTCATCCCATCAGAAATTGCTTCTCATGTGCTTGAAGGTGTTGATTTATGTGATGGGATTTTGAGAAACCTATTCTTGTGTAAGTCCCTCGTTTCTTTTTTTTTTTCGTTGTTTCTGTAGATTTTACTCTTATCAAATTTAGCTTTCAAATTGTATTGTGTTTTTTAATGTTGGGAGAGAGTCATTCTTGTAGTGGTTCGAGCCATACTACTTCTTACAAAATTCAAATTGGAAAAAAACAAGTTCCTTATCTATTAGGCCCCAAAAAAACTGTATCAATAATTACCAGATTCTTGAAAGTTTTATGCAGAAGGTGAACAATTTACATGAGTTTGAGTTTTCAGTGACTGCAAACTAATATGCCTGATTTGGGTGTGTGTTATAATGGAATCTAGTTAAAGATTGAACAATCAGTCATATAGCCATTGAATGCTCTGAAGTGTATGAGATATACAGCTAACACCTCAGGGGTTCAACATTCAGGTTCCATATAAATTAATTTAAAATACACTTTTGAAAGTGAGACATTGTTGCAGGCTTGCAAGTCAATGATATTGAGCCATTCTGTCAGGAAGAGATTGCTTTGTATCGAGAATGTTCCGAAAAGAGGGTTAGATATTTAGATTTTTTGTGTTTCTTTCCTTCAATTGCTTAAAATTCAATTGAACTTTATTTGACGTGTATGTCAGTATTTGCTATTGAAGTATATCTTCTGCTCAAATGAGTTGCAGGATAAGGAACTGCGGCAACGGCTTCAAGATAGTGAGCGCAAGTTGGGATTATCAATGCCTTTAGATCAAGCAAAGGAAAGAGCTACTCAACTTGAATCAGAAGTCACATCATTGGAGAGGTCATTTCTTGACTCATTTAAGTGTCCTTAATGGTGGTCTAATTACGGTTCACCTCTGGAAATGACTCCTATAATTTCCTCTAATCACTTGTAGGCGTTTGATTCTTGCTAGTGGAGTTGAAGGAATTGAAGGATTTCGTCAGAGATGGAGTTTACATGGTCGTCTTACTGATATAAAGTAATGTTTATATAAATCATAGCTGCTATTTCTTTTCGATGGCTCTTCTAATTGTTGAATAATTGATAATGCTTATGTTGTGCCAATTCATAGACTAACCTACTCGACCATGTACGAATTGCCTTTTTTTTTCTTTTACACAGGCAAAGGCTGGAATCCTTAAAGGACGGAATTGACAAAAGAACAAAAGATGAACCAGTAAAAGCTTCTTCAACTACAAAAAAGTGGTTCTTTTGGTGAATATAGTTACTGCATTATATGGCATCATTTTTGGTTGAAATTAAAAATAACTCCAGCAGCTGCCTGCAGCAAGATGATCTACCAAGCATTCAATATTGCTGGATATAGCCAGTTGGAATTGACGCCTCTGTTTTGCATGTAGTTTCAAACTTTTGTTCTTAAACTGTAACAATATCCCTGGCATTTTACCATGTAGTTGGTATCCATAGCAAAAGTACACTTAGAAATTTTCATAAATGCTTAGTAGGTTATGTAGGCAATTGTACTTTCTGAATTCGATTACAAAGACCAATTGGGAGGGTACAGCGGGCTAAGATTTTTGTGTTGTCAAAGCTTAGGTGCATGATGCAAATGGGGTGTATTTAAGGTATTTATACACAACAATGATGGAGTTTAATTAAAAATTATTGATCCTGAAAAAAAAAATGAGTGCTATATACACAGTATACAATAATATATTGTGCTACTACTGGATTTTTTGAACCAAAAATGTGATTGTTGAAATAGCATAAAATCCCAGGCAGTAGGCTATTCTTATCTTCTACAGCCACTGAAGGTGAAAGGGTGTAATGGGACCTAATAATCTTGATCTATCACCAAATTCCCCTGGGTAACATTCAACTGTAATTTTTTCTTTAACCACCTCCCTGAATTTGCCCCCTTCTCTGAATGCTTGTCACCGTTCTCCATCTAAATCTGTTTGGTGTTACGTTCTTATTGTTATGTACAGTGCTGGAGCTCAGGACAGCAGGGTTGAAATAAGTAGTCAGGAAAGTGTAACATTGTCAGATTTATGAATGTGAAGAGCCACAGGTCAACAGCTACTGAACTTCTAAAACCCATGAGGTACATTCCTGGAGGAGTTGAAACCCCTGTCGATTAGCTATGTTTAAGAAAATCTGCATTTTGCTGCGGAAATCAGACACGTCTTCCTTGCACCTAAATGAACCAGCACACGCACATTGTTCAGCTAAATGAGCAGCTTTCACCTGGTTGCACCTAATGCATACCAGATCCTGTAGATGGTAGAGCCGTTCTCTCTGACGAACAATTTGAAGAAGAGCATTTTCCATCACCTCACGGTCATAAGGCTGGCCACACTGTGGCATGGCACAATGCCAATCCTGAGCCAGTAAAGCCATGTCACGGCACAAGTCCAAGTCTCGACAGTCATTGCAGTAGCTGCCAAAAAAAAAAACTGGGAATCAACATAAGTTTGCCAAAGACAGCTAAACCTAATATTTGGATCAAAGAACTCAAATTCAAGTTAAGAAAATATTAGTTTCACTAGCTTGTATTGTAAATGATGGTAAGAATACCTAGGAATCAGCATTCCATAATAGGTAAAAGAATCAGCCTTGGTAAGACATCCTGTAATTGTTTCTCAAGGTAGTCTATATCCAACTAGTATCTCCGTTACTAAGAAGCTTCAAGATTCTTCCTCTCCATACATCTAAATTTGGGGGGCGTTTTGGGTCAACCAAGTGAAATTTTCAGTTGACTTTTACTAGTTTTCAAATGATAGTCCCATAGACGCAACACTTTCACGTAGGATAGCTGATCAGTACACAATTCTGTAGATCTTTTTTCTGATCTTCTAGGGCATCTTTTAAGTGGACTTTTTATTTACCTTTTTGTATATCTTTTCTCTTTAGCATAAATTTCTTTATTTCATGTCCAAAAATGAATATTTAAACCATTGGATCTAACAAATACCTATTCCACCTGAACAATTGCTATTAACCAACAAGATTCCTCTCAAAGCCTATACTCGTGCAATTGCCACTAGCCATAGTGTTGGTCTATTTAAGAAATACAAGTTCTAATAAGAATTATTGTAACTATCAAATACTTATGCTCTGTCAAAATATAGGATATCGGTTGCCAAAACCTGCAAATGACGTTCGGTAAGATAAAAGAAGGGCAGGGATCACGAAACTCAGCTTCTGGAGCAAACTCCCTTACACGAACATATTTCAAGAGGTTCTTTCTCATCACCTGTAACCCAGTAAAAACAGCTATAAGGTTGTGAAGCTCACAAATAAAAGATAATTTACGGTATAGACTAGATATCTGAAACAAAGGAAAACAAAATGCTTTTAGTCAAATTAATTAACAAATGCACATGCGTCTTGCAACAAAAATCATGGAAGTCCAGAATATCATCAAATACAGATTCAAGATGGCAGAAGAGAATCCAGTCAGTACACATTTGTTAGTAGAGTTAAAGGAGTCAAGTAACAAGACAAGGCTATGTGACATTTCCAGTCACCATAAGTTGAGCACATTCGTAGAAAACAAATTTTACAGATGATAGGAATCCACAAAAGTACTCATGGATTGAAAGAAGATAAAGATTTCAAAGGGAAAAATAATTCTAAGAAAAGAGCCAGACAACAGGTAAAATTTCCTTTAGAGGAGAATAAAACACAAAAAGGAGTTAGACAGAGATATAAAAGAGCTGATAGGATTGGAAGGGAAAAAAAAAGGAAAAACAAATAGAAACTGTAACACACAAAATACTGGATAATAGACCTATCCATAGAATTTCTCTGCTTATGTGAACTTAGTTATTGTGCAATGACTAGGAGGTAGTATCTATGTGTAAATGATGTGCAAGTACTACCAGAACATCGTGCTGAACATTTTGGTCGAGAGCAAAAGCAGCACAAACGTGCTTAATGAACTCCAATGGAGCATCAACTTTGTGGATGTTTGCAGCAGTTTGCATAACCCCAGGTGAGTTATGCTGATCATTGTTCATTTTCTTCATATGATGAATAGCATCACGAACGATACTTAGAAGTTTTCCAGTGAAATAAGAGCTGATCTGTAAAAAATATTCAAAGTTCAGATCAATAAAATTTAGAACGTGGGATTTAGGAACCAACCAAAAAGTCATGCAACGTTTAGTAACTGGATCCCTTATTTATACCTCCCCTTTAACATATTGCACTATGTGTGACTCAAAGTGCTCTGCAGCTGCAACAGTGATTGAAGGAGTGCATGAGCTGCCCTCTTGCAAAGATGCTCTACTTGCTGCTAGCTTTTGTGCATGCTTCCAAGGAATATACATAAACTCAGAGACAACTAAAACAAAATGATCCTGCAAAAAGCCCGAAGGATTGTTGAAAAGAGAAAAAAATTCACACATAGTGCAATATGTTAACAGTAACATTGAAGAAGATGAATATCCACAAAAATTCATGCAGTAACATTGGAAAATAATTGATGACACAACAATAGTAACGAAACTCAGCATGTCTATCGTCCAAGACAAACTGTGAAAGGGCAACTCACTTGAATTTCCTTGGGCAAGTACTCAGCAATATTCCAACTCGAAACAATATCCACTTGTGAATCATCATCTAAACTTTCGTCAGCTCGAGCAGGGATTCCACCATAGTTATACTATCATGGGAAAAGCAAATAATCATTAATTGAAAGTTCAAAAAACATATGTCGAACTAACCACCAGCAAAAGAAACAACAGGTTAGCAAGAAAAAATAAATGATTACAACTACCCCGCACGGCAGAGAATAATTATATAGGAGGAACTAGTGATCAAACCTGATCCATAAAAAGCAAGGAATGCCAGAAGTGCACTGGCTCAAGTTCAATCCACTCGAACAGTTCTCTGCAAAGAGGTAAAAATGAAATTACAGAAAAGAAAAAAAAATTGAAACGATCTAACAAATTCTGGTACAAGATCTACCTAGTTTGCAGAGCTTTCAGCAAGCTATCACAATAAGCTTTAGCGGCAGACAGATCGAATTTTCCTGTGTCTATAATTACCTTCGAGAAATTTGCAAATATTATTGTGGCACCTAATTTGCGAAACTCAGCCAACAACATTGCAAACACCTTTTGCATGACCTATGATGGTTAATAAAAGAATTCAAAAGGGAAAACAGAAAGTGATATTTTAAGTTATGAAATCATGTGGCAATATAATAATAACATAATTTTAATGAACTATTTTTGAGTAAAGAACTTTATTTATTACGATAAGTTGCTCAACCAACCAAAAAAAAAAAAAGAATCACGCAAGGATTAAAATAGTTTAAACAAGAAATTAAACAAAGAACCCATTTCAGAAACAGTGCATTTCTTTAAATTATTGAACATTTTTCATGACCGTAGACTTCAGGCACCCATACAACATTTACCTTGTGAAGTATGCGGTGAAGTACTGGATCATGAAGTTTTGAATGGGGGCTGCAAAGTAGAAGGGAAACCTCGTATTACACATGCAAATGAAGAACAAGGGTCCCATACAACACTTTAAGAAACCCTAACCTGCAAAGCCAACGATATAGATGTTGCAGTATGGCATCAGCAAATATGTTTCCAGAAGTAACTGCATCCGTTAGACACCTCTGGATGAGTTGTTTCAGGACACGAAATGCGGGTGCAGATGAGGTAGTCTCATCAAAGCCACAGAGTTCGTTATTGTAAGGTCCAGAATTCATATCCTGGTCAAATCCAAACAAACCACCTCCTTCCATTTCATTCACTTGGTTGCTTTTGAGAAGCGCATTGACAGAGAGATGATGAATCTGTCAAAACAAAAGAGACATATTAACCAATGCTTCTGTTCAACAGCTCAATTAAACAAACCACATTACCAGTATAAAACCACTACCACGGACCCAGAAGAACAAAAGAAAAAGGGAAGGAAAAGAAGGAAAAAAAATATTTTTCAACCTTCAGCTCCACAGAAACTTTTCTATATGCTCCAGGATATGTAAGAACAGGTTGATGGACCTATTTCAAAGCAAATACTAATTAGTTCACCAAGTAAAGTTCCAGGAGGACAAAAGTTTTCAATTTAAAAATGAAACAGAGTGACAGCCCAGAACAAAGAAATTTTATTCCTGGGGACGGCACAATCTAATATGAGGACTTTATAAAAGTTCAACCACCAAGTACATCCAAAAACAAATATACACAGACATTTGTTTAAAACAACCTCATCAGCAAAACATTCATCTTCTTCACTAGTCCCTCCTAAATCTGGAACGCCATCATCAGATATCCAAAGAATCTGGGACAATCGAATTTCATGTTCTTAGGAAGGAATTATGGGAATAATAGCAAAAAAAATCCTTAAAAGAACTTGGAGAAGAGAAAATAGAAGGCTTTGAGGAAAAAAAAAATTCAAATAGTAGTCTCAAACAGTAAGCAAATAGAAAAAAAGGTAAACATTCAAAGATCTTTAAAGCCACATTTGTACCAATAATTTCAAACTGTAGATATTAGATTAAATCATACGAAACATTCTCAAAGAAAAACCTGTTGCTGATCGCGTAATGCTCTAGAAAAGAACACATCTGCTGTAAACATAAGCCAGTCAGGTTCAAAATTTCCCAATGGTACCTGAACCAACAAATTTAATAAGCTTATATTCATATTAACAAAACACTCTCTTGTACAGTCATTGTCCCAGGGAATATAAAGATTATTACATGAGCATATCTCGCTAGGGAAATTCTCTCATTGAACCACTGTGATGATGCAGCACAACGTTGCATTCCAATTTTCGCAGCATTTTGCTGCCACCCAAGTACCTGCATAGAGAATAAAATTTAATTTCCAGATGCATGGATAAAGACACTATTCATAATCAGCATATGCATGCAAAGTAAAGTTTAGTCCCCAATTTTTCTACCTGATATTGACTATCACGAGCATTGGGAGGGATGGTTACACATGGAAAATCATTGAGAACACGTAGACCTAACCTCAATGAATGAGAGTTTGGGCATTCAATAACAGCAACTGTAGGCCCATAATGTTCATGTCTGTCATCCAATATAATATTTTAAGCAAATTCAGTAGCTCTTGTGAAAATAAATAAGATTGAAATATAACCAGAAGATGAGTACAGAAAATGTTTTCTAACTTCTCAATTAATAAGAAAATTGAAAAGGGCACAAGTTGGAAGGCTCAAAATAGCACTTGAAGTCAAGGATACATGAATACGTTACAACTTCCTAGCAGTTCAAGAATCCCAAACAAATGACATAATCCATCCTGAAAACTACTGGTCAACAGCGAACCATGCTAATATAACAGCATAATGAAAAAATGAAAACTGAACACAGAATCATAACCACTAGATCATATCCTAAGTCTCCAAAAACAAGCACATAATAAAGACATTAACTGGCTTCTTTCTTTGGGTGTAGCACGACAATGTTGGACACCCTCACAAATTCTCTCCAAGAATGAAGGCACAAATATTATATACTACATACATTTATTGTACCTGTATACTTCTGAAATTATAATTTGGAACCTTTGAAACTAAACTCTTAAAAGCGATTGAATAAAATAAAATTACACCTTAAAAACCTAATTTTCCGTAAAGAAGTGATCCGATCTAAAACCTGTGTTCGCTTATAGCTCTTTGTAGAATCTTTTCAGCATCCTTGACATATCCTACGTACTCCACCTGAAATTATCCATTTTTAAAAAAGATCAAAGATAGGAAACCCAAGTAGAAAAGAAAATGGTAAGCCTATATCCAGTTAAAATTAAAAAATGACCTTGAAAGTAATGCGAACGGCCGGAGGAAGTTCAGTGGACAAAGTCCGACAAGCTTCTCGAAATTGTTTTTCAAGGATAGAAGGTGATAATTCCCTATGCTGATGAGGACTAACCACCACAACAGTTACTGTTCTTGATGTAGGAAAATATCCAATGTATATTGCACGTACATCAGAAATGCTGAAGAAACAAAAAAAGAAAAAAAAAAAGTATTGAAGTTGTTTGTAATGAAGACAAGAAAGCTAATAAACAGAAGAGAAAGAGAACTTATGAATGTATGTACAGAGTCAAATAACTCCATCTCTTTCATAAAGCAGCATTAACAGCTGCTTTTTCTCTATGTTTTAATGATAGTATATCACAAAGATGTATAATAGTAATCTAAGAATGCTAAAACATCACAAAGCTGGTAATTATTGTTACCTATTTGAATCATCTCACAATTATGGATTGTTCCTACTTACTATCGTTAGACTTTTACCTATAACCTTAAACTATTGGGTGAAGGGTAACGTAAACTGGAATCAAAGCCAATTTTAACCAAGTGGTTTTGCGTTCCAATCACCCAATTTTTCCAATTGAACCCTATTATAAGTTGTTTCTGCTATGTTTGGAGTTGTGTATCCATGTACACTGCATGTGAAAAGGTGTATTAGAGATTAAAAACTATTGTTGGGTCCTTTCCACTAACTTAAAAAGATGTAACCTGAGTTGCTTCCTTTTATATTTCAAATCTTCATGGAAAATATTTGATGGAAAAGGTCAAAAGGTTACCATAGTGCTATAACCGTAAAGGTAACATTTGAAAAGTCAAACAGATCCAATATGCAAAGTGTTTTATGAAAGCTGTGGTTCTGAACAACCGAAGCAAACCCTATGAATCATGAAGTGATATCCTCACATGGTATGATGATTACCTATGATAAAGGTAAAAGAAAGAGACTGATTGCTCTAGATAAGGACACTCCGCTGTAGTCTTCATATGCAGCTCACTCAGGTTCCAGCCATCCTGAGTATTTCGTTTCTTAGTTGATTTATCCACTTTACAGACGCAACCAATCTGAAGGATGGCGTTAAACTCTGGCGGCACCTTCGTTTCATATATCCCCTGATCAAAAAGTAGCATTCTGATCAATCAGATATCAAAATAAACTAACCGCTTGGATATCAAACAATAAAGCTGGTATTTGTATTTATTCTGTAACTATAGCAAAGTCTGACACCACGCAGCCATACAAGCCCATTGCATTGTATTGGTAAGTTCATGGAGCAAATAACAACTGGTCATGTTACAAATCAGCATAAGTCAACAATAGAATAAAAATATATATTCCAGTATTCTGACCTCCACTTCAGGGTCTGCGAGGAGAGCAGCGAGTTTCTTGCTTTCTTTCCTAAATTGATCTTCATCAATCATAACCTAATCAAAATTCAGTACAAAAGGATAAGTGAAATCTCAAAAAGAACTTTCCCATGAGCAAAGGTGTAAAGGGACACACAACTATAACTTAAAGAGAAAAATCACTAGATTTACCTCAATTAAGTTAAAGCTATGCCTCCCATGGGGAAGGGTCTTGTTGACACGCCTACCAGGAAACTTTTCTACTATAGGATCTTTAGAGTTGAGGTAAAACAATCGTGGAACAGTTATAGGAATCCTAACCATGATTCCTTCAACAACTACCCAGGCAAGAAATACACCACTCTGTGAACTTGGAAGTAGCTGTATTACCTGAACCATAAAAAGATAATATTAAGTGGTCACAAACTAATCAGTCAAGCTAGATATACAGAAAGAAAGGAAGCTTCAATACCTGCCAATGGCAGCGGGTCATGGCTATTTCTTGTCTTCTAAAATATGAACTGACACCAGTTCTTCTCTGAGCTTCCTTATGGTTTATCATGCCACCCAGTGACTCAGAAACACCATTAGCTTGGTGTGAAACCCTCAGACTGCCCAACCTGCAAGAGTGAATAATATCTTTTCCTAAGTACGGTACTCTTTAACACCAAAAAGTGATATTCATTGTGGGTTAAGGAGAAAATGTACTTTTGCTTCTTCCTTCTATCAAGATTATCTTTCCATTTTCGTTTCTTTAACTCAAGCCAACCTTTATAATCTACAATTCTGTCAATATTTTCAGTATCAATAGCATTTTGTGATGAAGGTTGCTGATCCGAAACTTCACTAGGTTCAAGTTGTTGTCGCAAAGAATCTACTTGATCCGTCGTCTTGACTGTCTTTTGCCCATTATTGACTTCAAAACAACGAACAATTGGTCTAGGTCCATTTACAGAATTTCTTCTCTTTTTTGGAAAGTCTTCCAAATCTTCAACATTCTCATCCATCAAATTGGTCTCAGCATTACAAGTCTTGTTTAAAAAATCATCCTTCTTCAAAGAACTGAATATATCAACTAATTTCCTTTGACGAAATTTGTCTTCCTTCTCACGAACCTTTTTATACAGCCAATCAGGATGAACTACCCTAGGAACAGGATTTGAAACCTGAAAAATCCAAATCAATTTCAGATGGCTGAAAATGGCTGAAAAGGGGATAGATTAGCAGAAAACATCATTGAAGAAGCATAAGAACCTTTTGCATAGCAGCAGGAATAGTAATAATTTTTTGAATTGCTGAGCTAAGGCGTTGTTTATAATAGGACCAGTCAACAATGGATCGGATACCAACATCTGACGAAGTCTTGCACCACTTACGTACATAAAACTTCATTATCTCTGCAAAATTAAATATAGTATCTCCTCAGTATAACAGGAGCACAATAAGCAATCCAAATAATCAATAACAAAATTTACCAGCATCAGTTTCAAATATTGCAACAGGAACAGCACGCTCACTCACAGGTGTTCCCTGATCACATTGAAATTGAAACAACCTTGTTACTACAACAACCATGAGAGAAACAGAATATTTTTTAAAATTATGCATAAGATACCAAGTGCGTTATGACAACAACAGAAAGACAGTGAAAGGTCCTATAGAACATCACCTCTCTTTGTTAATTGACAAGTAAAACCAATAACAGTAAGGCATTACATCTGAAAACCAGCTGATCCTTAACTGGAAAAACAAAAAGTAAAAAATAAAAATAAAAAGAATAATGAGAAGGGAGTCTCTTAACTCTAAAAACACAGTTTTGGGGAACTTGGAACATATACTAGCAGTTAGCCCCAAATGAAAGAAAATCAAGCAAAATGACATTTGAAACAAAGGCATGGCAACTTTCTGGTTCAACTAGGAAGGTGGTGGATTTGGTAATGATGAAACGTCAACAATTTTAAAGGACATCATCAACTATTGTAACAAGCATACAAAGCAATTTCACTACTACATGGCCCATACTTATGATATAAGGCATAAGAATTGGCATGTGTTTTGCCTTTTTTTTTTTCCCCCGATTAAATTTGTATTCCTTCCTCATTGGAAATAAAAACAAAATCTATGTAAAAATTCCCTAGAAAAATATTTTGGGAAAATTATTTCTTGATTTTTATTTTTTTTGAATGGTGGGAAAAATTGATTCTGAAAGCACCTATTTGCTTTGATCATTGATAAACAGAAGAGCTTCCTCAATCAACTGGTTGACCTTGACAGGATAAAGGCAAGGTGGCTAAGAATATGATAGAAAAATGAGAGCAGGTGGGGTGGCAACAGACAACTTAGTTTTAACTTGGAAAGTAGATCAATACACTAACTGTTATGGTAGTAAATGAATTGACGATAAAATCTAATACCATCAGAAAGGGAATTGGTTGCATTTTAATCATGTTTCTGATGAAACAAGGGCAGCAATTCTTGACAAAGTGGCCAACAGTGCCTGAAGTTCATGAGGATCAGAGTAAGGAAATAGAAGTCGCTACACTTATTCAGAAGTTATTCATATTTGACCACCAAATAATTCACAAAGATACACCAATTTAACATTGCCAACTGCATCATCACCAGGTAGCTCCACTGCATGGCTCATAAAACAAAACCTACAGTCTGTGCAAGTACTATGACTATGGACATAGCAACTACGGACAATCTCCCTTCCCTTATGCAGTACTACTGGTGATCTTGTTTCAAGAATTGTCAAGGAACATAATCAATATCTAAAATACTTTAAACCAAAATTAAGATTGTGACCAGTTCAGCAAAAAAAAATTTGGAAGTTGACATTTTTCAACTCAAAAGACTAATTTATGCACCATAGTCTTTTATTTCTTCAATATCATTTTGTATAAAATTTATTCTATTTGCTTCCTTTCATATTATTAACTCGATCTCACATCAACTATGACTTGAAAGACTGGTACGCATTCCAAGTATGAAGATGTTCATGGTTCATGAATTCCCTGAGCAAAAAGGGAGGACATACCTGTGGTTCGCATGCAACTATATATTGACAACGCAGTCCTTTATCTTTAACCATTGTATCACCAAGAAAATCAGAGAGACGCCTTGCAGTTGTCACTGCACACGACTTCTGTTCACCATAGTCTGCCAAGGATTTGCTCATTGTGCTCGACTCTGATATGTAATCAATCAACTCACTATCTGCAATATCCTTTCCCTGATTCTGAAAGTTTGAAAAAACAACAAAAAATAGTTTCATCATCCCCATTTTTAATTCTTCAATCAACCATGCAACCATCAACATTACCAACTAAAAAGGAAAGTATGGAAACAGTAAAAATAAGAAAAATCCTGAAGGAACATCAATGCAATACTTCAAAGAAAGAGATTCTGATGATGAAATGCAATTATATGCTTCACATACATCAAGAAGATCAAGCCAACGATTTGCCACAGCAGCAACAGCTGAGTAGCACTCCTCTATGGTTGAGCCATGGAGAAACTTATCAAAAAGTTCAGCCTGCAGTCATATGAAATATTTCATGTACCACATAACAACTCAAACAATCAAGAAAACATCTACGTATTACCAGACATGAAATGTTACACTGAAATAGATACCTGGAAAACTTTAATGAGCTTCAGCTCACCTCTGCGCTTAATTTCAAAACCTTTTAGTTCAGCAAGGGTTCCATCATCATTGAAAACAGCATATCGCTTCTTAATCAAAATTCCCTCTTCCTTAGAAGCAGGAAGGATCATTGCCTGCATGACATAATAACCAATGAATCTGAATAGCACGAAAAACAAACCAGAAGTTCCAATCAACAACTTATTGTACCTTGTACGGTCCATCCACTTCAAATTCAATTGAGCATTCACTATGAGTTTCATAAGTTTTACCGACAGGATCTACAAGTGTCTGTTCAAAATTAATGGGTTAAAACTCAGCACTGCAGTAGTTGCATAGCCAAACAAAGTCTTCTCAGAATTTTAAAATTTCAGCATCAAAATGGTTCAAAATAAATCCAGAAATAAATAAATTATATATAGAGATATAAGAGAAGGTCCAAGCTTACCTGATATTGATCATTTGTGTTGTTTCTTGCAACATCAACATTAAGCATTACACATGGATATGAAATAGTCAGCTTTTTCTTCAAGTCTCTGATACAGATAGTCACAAATAATGGTCGATGTATTCAGATATTGTAAGAAAAGTACGCCATAACCAGAACAGAATATCTTGGAAGTAATGCCCATAAATATATCATATAATAATACAAATGACTGCATTAACATACACAATTCAGTACTGACCATAATCAATATGTACAGAGCAAATAGCAAAAGCTTACTTTGTTTTGAAGGTAAAGTTCTCTGGAAAGGATCCAGGGAGCACGCACCAGATCCCATCTGTATCTAGCTCAAGAGGTTTTCCAATCTTTTCAATGAGCAAACGAGCATTTTGAATGATTTTTGCGCCAGTATATGTAACTACACCAGCCATTTCCATAGAGTACCATCTAGCACCCCTGGTTAAAGAACATGTAAAAAGACCAGTTTGAACATACTACTAACTGCTAAGCAAACAACAGAACCATCATAATTTAAGATTTAAGAACCAAATGAGGGTCGCTAACTCACTTGCGCATAACATATCCATAGAAGGAATTAAGGATACACTTGTGGGCAAGTTGTAAGGAATCATATAGCACTACCATATCCTGCACGTTTCAGAGGCAAAACCAAAAAGATATAGAAAAATAATTCTGAAATACTTGCATGTATTCAAAAGAAAAAAAAGTGCTGTCATACTTGTGCTTCCTGGATCTTAATGGAATTTCCGCTTGCCTTTGCTTCTGATAACTTCCCCTTCCAAACCTTATTTAGTCCTTTGTATTCATACCTTCTATCGCGGAAGCTTGAACCAAGCAAAAAGAAAGATTATTCATTTAGAATAGAAAAGAAACTAAAAATAAAATAATCAAAATTCCCCCGTCAATTCTCATTAAATTAATATCCAGGTTGGCATTTTAAACAAGCATACATTGTCTGCAATTAAGATCAGAAAACATCATTATAAAACCAATCATTTTAAAATGGAATAAATGCTTAACTATTCTTTTTTCCCCCTGCTAAACTGGGAGATTGACAAAAAGTGAACGACCCATCCACAAGAACAGCTTTATTAAAAACTGGGGGAGAGGAAGAGGCTGGGCAGATCCTTAAACTCAATGCCAAGACTAATAGTATATTCTGACCTGACAAATTTCCCCCAAAAAAAGCAGCATCTTTAAAAGCTTAGCTGGGTAAGGTGTTAGCTGTTTATGGGGTAGACTTCATTTGCTAGCTTTACTTTGGGCTTAGGGAAAAAAGAAAATTTAGCTTGTAAAATATACTATTACCTAAATTTAAACTTCTAACCTGCGAACAGTGTCCACATAAAATGAGTTTTCACGCATGCAGATTCCTGCTTCTCGAAGTTCAGTTACCGGCTTGTCAAGCACTCGCTTATATGCCTACAGAAGGAAAACTTTAGTATTAAAAGTATCAATTAGGCAAAGATTCAATAGCAGATATAACATACCTTCTGACAGTATTTCTTTAGCCGATCTTTTAGTCTTGATTGTTGCTCCATCTTAGGCAGATCAAGGAAGGATTTTGACAAATGACCATTGGTGCCATCAACAAACTCAGATTCAATTTGCTTCTTCAGATGATAATAATCACTGAGATTTTGCAATAGATTTGAATGCACTATTCTTAATTAGATTTTTGCTTCAATAAAAGCGAACCAGAGAGAGTTTCTTAAGGAAATAAACGAACCTTCGTTTTCCCATAAATATCTCTCCGCGCCAAACCCATTCAAGCTTTCTAAGACAAGTTTTGCCTGGACGGTTAAAATCACATGCAGTGCAGACCTCATCTGTAACTATTGATGGTGGCTGGAATTGAGCAAGAAATGTCAGTAAATATAAATTGAAAAATTACTTCATGAAAAGGAAAGAAATTGATTATTGCTTTAGAAACTGTGAGCTACACTTGAATGAAGAAACAAGTTATCATGGTAAAAGTGAATTGCAACCATAAATCATAGAGAAACTAATAGATCTCTGGAAAAGTAGAAATTATGATTTTCAGTGCACCAAAAGCACTAAGAGAAAGTGAAGAAACAGCATACCTGGAGCCGGTTCGTCAAAATAATGTTTGGGTACATTGCAGCCACATCCAGATGATAAATGAGGGGGCATTCTTCACGTATAGGTTCTTCTTGCAACCTCAGAAGCTGCACACATATTATTTTTTATTACAAAAAGAACTATTATTTCCAACAAATGTCACAGAATGTTCATACTTCAGTATTAAAATCAAGGTAAATAAATAATTAAATAGCATATCAAAAATACCAAGCAACTAATGCAAGCTCTGAAGAATATTTGGAAACCATCAAACAGAAGTATTTGCAGAATGTCTGGAAACATAAAAGTACAAAAATTTGCCCGACAGATAACGAAGATCCTGGTGGAAAACACCCAATGGCTTAAATCACCCATAAATACAAGACCACAAAAACAGAATCATAGTTAAAATCTGTTTCTTCACCTTCACAATGCAAACAATCAAGAAAATTAACATTTAATATACAGAAACAAGTCATATAATGGATGCATATATATATTTGGGAGAACTTCCTTGAGACTGGTCAAGGCATTAGAATGGTAACAATTTATTGACTTGAACTGAATACCAGCACCTTTTCCATGATAGCATTCTTCACTTCTTCGTAGTTGGAGACTGATTCCAGGTCCATCTTACCCTCTACTTTTATAGCATATTGCAAATCTCGATCAAGGTTGTTGATTAATTGCTGGAAATTAAAAGTACTCAAAAGTCGGTCAAATACATTTGACAAAATTAAAAAGTAGACATGAAATGATTCATATTTCAGTAACAATGCAATAGATCCAAAACTGGACATAACACACCTGAATAACAGTAAAATTAATGTAAGATGTAGGTAGGCATCACTGACAAATATGAGAAACTAACATCAAAATCTATCTCAAGATCTTTCCACCTACAAGAGATGGAAAGTTACCTTTTGAAACAAATGATAAAGTTATTGCGGTTGCTTCGCAAATGATGAATCACATTACAAATTTTAAGTTTCTTCATGAATTTTGACCTTTCATTTCTAAAACTTCATGTGACTAAATGCTAACAGAAATACAGTTGGTAAAAATGTGGTCGGTATTCATTATGTCCCATTCATTTGGTCTTAAGTGTTACATGCCCGCCAATAGTTGGGCAATAACTTTAAACACAATCTGATGCTTTCAGTTTTGACCTTAGAAATCTCTAAAATCACAATTTGATCTCATAAATCTGAACTTGTATTTCTATCAGAAAGTGATATTAAATGAATAGCTTTCAGACGGTAAAATTAATTTTCTAAGGAAGACAACTCTTTTCCAGAATTAAGATTTATCCCTATTGTCAAATGTATTTGTAAACTGTCAATCTTGATAGACTTGATGATGAAAAAAAAATCTGCTAGCTTTACATGATCTAGCAGAATCACTTGAGACTAATCTTTAGCTGAAACAAGTCAATTATGCCATACGAAGAGAATTGATGAAATTTCCACACTGCACGCATAATGTTCTCTTTGACAGTGACAAAGCATTCCCTTGAACTTAATGAATAGGCAAGGTCCACACAGGCTAATACTTTGTGATACATCCCTGTGTTACTTTTGATACAAATGAAAGATATTTTAAGATACTTGAAGATATGGGGTAATCAACCTAAGTAACTCAAATCAATAGAAGAGCTCATAAATTGAGCCTATTGAGCTATCATTCCAGCAATCTGTTTTGCCTGTACTAAATTTAGTTCAGAATACTCTAGAATCTGACCAAGTTATATGGAATATTGAGGTTGTAATGAAAGAAGCCCTCACCTGGTTTCCAATCTAACATTAGAGTTTATGAAAGAAAATTAAGTATTTTGATCAATGAATAATTAATCTTAGTAAAAGAAAGAAACTTTTACTTTCCATCACTTGACATTTTATCTGATGGACAGGTTCATCACATTATAAAGAACAAATTCTCAGGAAAATGACCAATTTTGCTTCTTATATGTTGGTTGATGTCAAGATAAACTGATTGAAACAGAATAAATCTTCTGGACACACTGTTTGACCCATTAAATTCCATAACAAAAAGAGAAAATTTCAACTTTTAATAGGTCAATTCATCCAATACATAATATCAGGCCACATTAACTATTGCACCAACTGCCCAGCTCTGAGAATGGTTCATAAGACAGATGGAATGAAATATTTAGATAAAGTAGTAAGAAATAAGACCGATGGAGATGACTTGCCTCATAGGCAGATGGATCAAGCTTAAAGCTAGTCGGAAGATCTGATCTAAAAACACCACTTTCAAGGCATTCCACATGACCACCTATATATGTTTCACTTTCAAGAAGGTGATTCCTGTAGAACTTCTCTGGATCAGATTGATGTTTGTTAGGGCAGATGACATTTGCCTTGTATGCCTGTAGCAAATGCAAAATTGAAGTACCCACAAATGGAAGCAAGCTTCCCAAAAGCTTCAGTGTAATTGAGCACAATAACACACCTGGACCATAAGAAGCATTTCACAAAGGGTCCCACTACCTTTGCGCAAAACCTCATCTGGAGACATGGGAATTATAGTTGCAAGAGAGAAAATGAAGGGATGAACATAGGTCATATACAAGTAATAAGTTGCTACAGCATCAGAAACAGAATAGGAGGCCATCATCTGTCAACAAAATAAAAACAGCATCAGAAATGTTTTCACATACAGAATACAACAATAGACAATTGTAAAAAAAAAAAAAACTAATATTTAATCTAATGGTGATGCTTCATATTGACAGGAATAAATTATCAATTTTTCATGGTTAGAATTCAAATAGTAATATTATGTCCTTCCCATAAGATTAAAATTATGAATATAGTGGTGCTTCAACATATTATGATAGCAAGATGAGCAAAAGAACTTGAATTGGAATCCTTCAGTCAATTCATTAAGATGTGGCACAGAGTTATTGATATGTTGTGGATCCATTTGTGACATTGTGTCTTCAGGTGCATGTGAAATGTCAATTAGTTTAAATTCTTCAACCTGAAGGGGCTCATTAGAGTTTAAATAATATTATATTCTAAACTTTTATGTAAGCTTAGAATTTTGGCATTCATGATTCCTCAATGCTTTTTATAGCCTAAAGAGTAAGCACATACAAATGTCTCCAGGAACAGCCTCCCTAAGATAGCAATATTGAACATTAGAAATAACCAAAAACAATAAATTACTGAGAACCTTTTTGCTTGACAAAAGTGCAGACAGGAAATACAACCACCACCATCACAAAATACTCCCCCCGACCCCCAACCAAAAACAAAAAAATGAAAAACAAAAAAATGAAAAACAAAATGGAGGAGGGTGGTGGCAACTCCCAAGAGAAAAGGAAAATATACATGAATTTAGCACTGCAAGTTTATAATTAGAACTTTATAAGATCCTGTAATATTAAAGAACCCAGCATTAATACTACACCTTTTTCCGGCTACTACAAACAAATAGTGGCAATTAATACAAGCAAAACATCCTTTATCCTGCCCTACCATATTCAGATCATGTTAAAGACATTCTCTAAAATCTACACTTGTGTCTGCTAGTTATGACAAGTAGAAAGAAATAGGTAAACATCAAGTAGGTCATTTTAGATGCCATGTACCTGAGGTTTTTCCTTTGCAAAGCGAACCATATCCTCCGGATTCACCTCCAAGGGATCATAACCCAACTTTGCCTTTGTAACAGCCTGACGTATAATCCAAAGAAAGTATAATGTCAACTTTTCCATCAAAAAAAGAAAAAAATTAATTAAAAAAAAGGCTCAAGTTACTTGCATTCATAATAAAACAAGCGTGGCCTTAAAAAATGAGTGTTTATATCAATTACTATTAAATCCTTCAAAAGCCTCAACCCTCAGAAAATGAAAAGTAAAAGATTCCAAGACAAGGGGAAAAATGAAAACCAATACTCAAAGGTAAAAATGTAAAACAGTTGCAAGCTCACTCATGGAAAACCAAAGAATTTATAACAGTGATTTCCAATAAACACAAACTCAACCAATAACTAAAAATGAACCCAAATTGATGGTTATTACCTTGAGGCCTTGGCTCCCCTGAGGAAGATAACTATCACGTTTGACCCATGCAAAACAGTCCAGATGACAAGCAAATTTTGCACGACATTCACCCTGGTTTTTGTCACATTGAAAACCTAGTTCCTGAAAGAACAAAATGAAGGAGGAAAGAATATTTGAGCAACAAAAGTTAAATATGTAAAATCAACTAAAAAATGAATAAATTGTTAACTGGCACCAAAATGAGAATGCTTCCAATATCAAGAAGCCAAGATTAATATCCAAACACCTTCAGTACTAGTAAAATTAAAAAAGTGAATCTCAAAATCAAGATTGTCAACTGCAGAAATTCATCCAGGGTTGTAAGGAGCTAGATTTTTCTTTTTCTTAATAAGCTATAAACATAGATGAAAACGAACACCATAGCCCAGAAGTTGGAAGTTTATTACCTGTGTGTCCAGCAACCAAACAAACAAGAAAGAAGTTCATAAAGCTTTAGTTGGAAGACCAGGACTTTCTCAAACTTTGAACTATTCACCATCAATGTGGCATATTATATTACATCATGTATCATAAGTAACTAGTTATTGAGAACAATTTAATCCATAAAATGGATAATAACCAGTTCATCAAATACCAAACAGGGTTGATCAACTGGGGGTAAAATCATAACAATCATGGGCATTTCAAGCTTGTTCTATGTTAACTCAGGCGAAATTCTGTGTAACCTGGTTGTAGACCTATTTAATTAAAAAGCATAAAATGAGATACTTTGTCAAGTAAGAAAGCCATAAACTGAGACAAAGAACAAACGCATGCAGACATATAAACTGCTTCCAGTTTCAATAATGAAAATAAGCAAATAGTCAATGTCATTACATTGTTCAAGTAAAGGCGAATAATAAGGATAGGATACATACTTCACTCATTTTAAACCCATGATGTGCTGCTCTAGTTTCCAGGAATGGCCAGTCAAAGTAATCACCATTATAAGTAACATAAATACCGGGCTTCACCTCTTGCATGTGGGCAAACCACAGTCTAAGAAGTTCTATCTGCAAGAAACACCAGATCATATGATGTGAGAAAGCATGTGCCTTAGCATCCTGAAAATACTACATGCAACGAAATTGAAGAATCTTAAATTACCTCATTGTTCACATTTGTCACTTTGAAATACCCTTCAAATTCAGGTTTCGGAGTATACTCTAAATCCTCTATATCCTCCCCCACACACTGAAGATAATTGAATTAGAGATAAGTCAGCGACAACTTAAGTTAATGGGTAAATAAATCTATCAATACACAAATTGCAGTTACAAATAAGAGTAATGCATGAACACAAAATGCCATAGGAGAGAATGAAGTCTGCTAACACCATCTTGTCACAGTACTTAATTCCGAGACTTGCGGATTTGCCAAACAAAAACATTAATCACAAATTACTGCTTCAGAAAGATGGGAAAAAGTGTGACTCAAAAGTACTGCCTTCCATCGATTATTATGAACCAATTTCTTTCCTTAAAAAAATGAAGGAATTTTGCGAAGAAAAAGAGCAATCTAAAACTTTGGTTAGAAGTCTTTTCTGTACAAACCATTCTACCGTCAGGTCCAGTTCTTTCACCATAAAGATTGCCTTCTAGCTAGTTGGCTCTCCCCTTGTTCTCACTAAGACCAGATAATTTTAGTTTACTAATTGGCAATTCTAAAGCAACTAAATCACATATATCTCCAACAAGCAGAACTTGTAACTGGAAACTATCAACAAAAGAAATCCATGAAACATAACAAATACATAGATCTTTTTCACTTGTTGGAAGTGCTCAACCAACACAATGCAACGACAGGATAAAGCAGGCCCAAAAAAGTACTAAGAACAGAGAAAACCAGAGTGCTATTCTTGAAAAAGGTAAACTACATGTACCTCTCTGTTAATGATCAAATAACCTTGTCCATCAAGCATGTACGATATCATCATTATTATATCATAATCTGCATCCGGAAATTTCAAAGGAAGCTTTGTGGTCTCAATATCAAAAGCACAAACATGAACTTCAGCACGTTGCAGAAGATCAACCCTCTTCTCAAGCCAAGGACCAGTACTAGATATACTAACATCATACCATTGCCCGCAGCGCACATCTAAAATGCATAAATTCTTTGCGTCAAAAAAGAATGCAAGTTTATGCTTGACTTCAACAGTAACAACATTATAACAACAAAACCCACAGAAAAATTGAGAAGTTACCATTGTCAATGGCAAAGCGGATATGGTAAGGAACGTCATACTCCCGGAGATCAACAATGCAATCTAAAAAGTCTTGAGGTCTTTGTTCTCTGTAATTAAAAACATCAAAAATAGACTCAGAACTGCAGAAGTGATTACCATTTGAAATGATATGCCAACAGTCAATGCTATGCCAAATAACTTGGGGGCGGCGGGGGGGGAATGTTTTCCAGATGACATACTGCTCATGCAAACCATACACAAAACTGGACTACAAAGCTTTACCGTTTTCCTGTCAAAATGGACTCATATGCTTCTGCAGCATCAAACTTTGCCTGGTTTCTTTCAACAACGTGCAATAGATCTTTCTTGACATCCATTAATTGTTGAACAGTATCAAAAGATATTTTTAGGTAGGATTTGTGCAAACCAGATAAATGATTTTTCTGTCCATGAACAAGCAAAACAATCAGACACATTCATTCAAAGCAGCTCATGTATAAAGCACGAGAAAACATATTATTCCAGTGAATGCAATGACACTTGATTAAACAATCTAGACAAACCCAAAACGAAAAGGACAATTGGAAAGGACTATTTTAGAACAAACATTATAGTCTATTCAGTCTTTTCCTAAAAGAAAAGAGCAAAAAGAACAATATGTTCACTAAGGTCAATGCTGAAGTTAGAAAAGAAAAATACAGAATTCACGACTAGAATGCCTCAGAAAGTTTGAAAACCTAGCTGTGGCATATTGAAGCTTCACAACTAATACCGAGATGCCAAAGACCCCCTCTCCTTCCCACCCAACCCCAAAGTACAAACATTCTAAAACCAAGATGCACCATGCTGAGACTTCAAACAATGAAAGAGGGATAAAGCTTGTCAAGTTGAACCGTTCAACATAAAGTCACTCACCAGATCAAGGTCCTCTTTCTCCAAGATTTCAATATCAGCAATCTGGCTTTCATATCGTCTCCTCAAATATGCCTCAACATCCATTTCCATTTTTTCCTGTAATGATTAGATCATTCATGAACTTATCAGTACCATTTTTGAAACTGGAGCCAATCAAAATAAACCCATATAAATACATGACTAGACCTTTGTGGCTGCATAAAAATAAGGACGGAACTTGTACTTTGACTTGAAAGTTGAACCATCCTGCAATAATTAAATAATTTATTTAAATGATTCCATATCTATTAAAGACTGAATAGAAAATTTCAAAAAGTTTCATCAAACAATTGTTGCTTTCCAGTGTAACAATAAGAGTTCACCTGAGAAACAAAATAAAGATCAATGCAACTATACACTTTGCCAGTGTCTTCATCCTCCAAAGAAGACTACAAAACATAATCCAAAATTAACAATTGGAAATAATGGCACTTGAACTTCATTCGTAAGCAAATAATATTTTGACATATTATATAAAACATACCATGAAGTTCAGATTTCCAATCCCTTACCATTTCTACATCTAACAGATCATAATTGACACCCCAATGAATAATTAAATGAGCTCGATCGAAAACCAAAATGAAATTGAGTGAAATGAGGAGCTAAGAGCCCAACCGAACGCATTTATTGAGATCTACGATACGTTATACCATATATTTACAAAAATAAAAAATAAAAATCAAACCCAAATTATTAAGGAAAATGAGAAATTGAGTTACCGAAGCGAAAGTGAGAAGCCAGCCAAGCCGTTTATCGCCTTCGGAGAATAGATCATAGCCAAGCTTCGCCTCTAGCTCCTCTTCGGCGCTGCGTATTAGCTTCTGCTTCTTCGTGCGTCTCCCGTCTTTACGATCCCATCTTCGCCTGTCCATTTTTGCAATTTTGGGGCTTGGTTTCTGATTTCAGAAAATGGGTTTTCAGAAAACCCTTTTGTGATCTGATGATCCTCAAGACTGTTGCCGCCTTACTGGGTGGAGAGATAGGGCATTTTCCCGCGCTTTTTCTTTCTTTATGTTTTTAGATTAAATGACATAATTACCCCTTTCACTTTTCTGGAGAAACGGGCCATGGGCTTGTCAATACTGACTTTGGCCCAATTTTAAGTTCCGCCGACTGGAGCTTTAAACAGCCATGTGAATGTTATTTCTTAAGGTACCCTCAATCAATTGGTAACATACAAATTCATATATTAAATTGACTTGTACTATCAGCACTCATCCATAATTCTTTTAAAATCCCTCTTTTATTATAATTACATTTTAAAATAAATACTCTAATATATCACATATCTATTTTAACTCACTTCAAATTTTTATATTTTCTGTCTTAAAAAAAATTTTTATATTTTCTCTACTATCACACTCACACATGTAATTTTTTTCCTCAAATTCTCTAAAAAAATTTCTTCAATTAATAAGACAATATATTGATAATAAGCAAAACATATTCTGATAAATTTATTTGACTTTTTTTAGGCTCATACTAAAACTTTTTACATCATAATCTCAAAGATAATTTATTTGATTCATTGATTTTTATCAAGAAATTTATTACCGATAAAAATTATTTATGATGAGTGAGAAAAAAAATAGAAATTTCACAAATTCACAAATTAAATGTGTTTATTTATAAACAAGGGTAATTTTGGTACTAGGTTTAGTATAATTGAAAAAGGGATTTTAAAAGAATTTTGGACAAGTGCCGATAGTCCAACTCTATTAAATTAGAAATGGCAAAATGCGCATTTCAGCCGCTTTTAAGTCCAGACCTAAACACATTCTAAAGAAAGCATAAAGGTTAGCCTCGTTATGGGTTTAAACACATTCTAAAGAAAGCATAAAGGTTAGCCTCGTTATGGGTTTGGTCTGGACGGTGGCTTTCACTATTTTTTTAAGTATTATAAACTTAAAATGAGTTAATAATTAATAAGTTGTTATAATTAACAATAAAATAAATAAAATAAATATTTCAAAATAGAATAATAAATAAAGAAAATAAAGTTACAATTTAAGCTTACAGATTTTTTTTTTAAATACTGAAATCTCTAATTTAAGCAACATCTTAGTTAATTAACGCTTAACAGAGAGTTTAATATTATAATATTAATTTTTTTTAATTTTTATTGATCTACGAAGTAGGAATCTAAGTTTTTTTTATTACTTTTTAAAATTTTAATTTATTATTCTAACTTATAAATTTTTTTTTAAGTTAGAGAGTCAGACCTGGTCCCATTTTTTTTCTTAAGCCCTTGTCAAACCCTAATGTGGAGGGATGGGCCAAAAGCTCAATGAGTTGGCCAGTCCTATTAAATTAACCATCTCCCTATAAATTTTATCCCAATTTTTTTTTTAATTTCATACACATTCTAAAATATTAGATTTATCTTAAATTTTTTTCTTCTTATTATATAATTTTTGTATTCATATCTATAAACTCTTGTAATTTTCTCAAATTAAAAATATTTTACAATTAAATTTTAAAATATAAATATAAATAATGAAATGAGGTTGATGCAAAAAGTTTGTTAAAAGAATAATTTATCTAAGTGTTTAATTGAATTTCCATTGAAACAATAAATGAATTTATTTATGTCAGGTTGTTTAAGTAATTTCAATTAGAAAAAGGATTTTAAAAAGAATTTTGAGGGGTGTCAAAAGGCCTACTAAAAGAAAATGTCAAAATAATATATATATATATATATATATATATATATATATATATATATATATCTTGGGATGTAATTTGCATGTAATTAATATAATCATATTAAATAATAATCATCATAATTATCAATATTTTATCGGCTAAGTCAGTTAAACATTCTTTTTGCTTCATCTTTGAGGTTAATAGTCTAAGTCTCTCTGTGAATGTTAGGAGCCTATTTATTTATTAATTTATTTGATTTCATATATTTATGGACTATCAACTTAGATGCATAAAGGTATACAAATTTATATCAATAATTTAAGTTAAAATGGTTACGCTATTATTTATAAGCTTATATAATTTTAAATTACATGTAAAAATTAAATTATAATTAACAGCTCACACAAGTTGTACTCTAAAACATGTATGAAATATCATCTGTGTGTTGAAAGTACAAACAACATATTCTCCGTATGATGAATTTATAAAAGAAAATTGTCAAATAAGTCTTACTTCAAAATAAAACATGTACTAAATGTCATCCATATGCTGAAATTATAAATGACACGCCCTACTATCCTATAATTTTACACAACATTTTGTTGCACCAAATTAGAGATGGCAATAGGCATTGCTCGCTGCAAGTTGCCAATACCAAACCTGCACCTGTACAAAATTTGAATTACTAAATCCACCCACAATCTGTTGTGACTTTTAATTTTTTTTAAGAAAACCAGCCTGCTGGGGGGTTTTGATGATTATTAAACATGCAATGGTACCCGACAAATATTTTGCAGTTCTCATATTTAAAGCCACAATATTCAATATGTAAATTTATAACAATAACCTAAAATTCCACATAAAATAATTGATTCTAAATTTAATTAATGTAAATAGAAAATTAAAATTTTAACATCAATCCAAAATGGTCAAGTTCTGTCTCGACATCAGTATGGCAACCAGCAAACTTGGGAACCCCCCCCCCCCTGGGAAGGTACAAAGTGAATGTAGATACTGCAATTCAAACGTCTAAGCAAAAAGCGGGTCTTGGAGCAGTAGTAAGAAATTCTTGTGGGGAGATTGTGGCTGCAGCTATAAAGAGAGTAGCTTTCAAAGGAAATGTGGCAAACATGGAGGCAGAAGTAGTGTTGCTCGATACCCAAGTAGCTTAGGAAGCTAATTGTGCCCACTTCATTGTCGAATTAGACTCAAAGGAAGTTGTGGAGCTCACGTTAAACAAGAAGGAGAGTTTAGCTGAAATTTGCTGGAACATTGAAGAAATTCAAACAAGGCTGGAAAACCAGGGCTCGGCAGCAATTCTTTTTATTTCAAGAAAGTGTAATGTAATAGGCCATAAATTAGCTAATGTAGCTCTAGATTTTGAGGATGTTGCCACCTGGATAGGTGACTTCCCTGTCCAAGTTTGGATGTTGTTCTCTTCTCCTTAATCAATTGAAAGCTTTACTTTCCCATTAAAAAAAAAAAAATCAATCCAACATTAACTTCCAAAATTAAGTATGAAATACACAAGTCCGTCAAAACTCAAAAGTGATTTCAATTAAAAAAAAAAGAAAAAAAATCACAAACTAGTATCCAAAGGCATCAACATAATTATGCAAAAGTAGCACTGCTGCACCAGCAACAATATCATCTCATATTCTCATTCAACGCAAGCTCAAAGAGTTAAGTTCCGCTTGATAGAACTTTTTAAGTACAACTTTTATAAATAGAGCCTTTCCCCAATAAATATCGTTTGGTTGTCAATGAAAACTTTTATAAAAAAATTATAAAATTTTTTTAATAAGTTTTTTTAAAGTTATGTTAAAAAAATAAAATAAAACTGTCAAATAAGTAGAAGATATTTTAAATATTTTAACATTAAAAAAAAAAGCTTTTCAACTTCTATTCCCAAAAGTCAAAATTTTGAAATTTTGCTAGTAGAGACAAAATAACTTACTTAATCTTTAAAATCTCTATAAAAAAATAATAAAAATTATGATAAAAAATTTTAGAATTAAATAAACACTTATAATCATTAAATAAGACATACAAAATAGGCAATTAGATCTTCATTTCATCCGCCACTATTAGCACTCACCCGACATGATTCCTACAATAATAATTAAGATTAATATTTATATCTAAACACTAATTCGAAGAACAAAATTATAATAATACGTGCATTAAGTTGAAGAAACTTAATGCATACAAAATTATAATAATCCATGCATTAAATTAAAGAATACTAATCTACATGTTTAAATTTATTCACTTTATATATTTTTAGGTTTACATTCTTAAATTAAAATTTTAAAAAATATTTTTAAAAAATACAGATTGACAAATACTCATACAAATATCTATCAAATATTTAGTATATACTAAACTCACTCAGAACCTAATGTAAATTTTAATTTGTTGTTTCAAACTTGCCTGCAACTACAGAATTACCCGAGCAAATTTTAACGGATAAGTTTAGGCGAATTTGAGAGTACCATTAATATCCCTGCACCAAACGCCCCTTGTACTAATGCAACTGCGAAGGATTCTCTACACAAATCAGCATTCATAAATACCCGTGCAACCAAACACCAAAACAACTTAGCAGAGGGAGAAAATAGTAAAATACTAACCAACGGCCAGGATTAATTCAGTTCCGCCCCACTCTCACAAACCAAAAACCCTAGCTATTTATAATCCTTTTGGCATCGCCAAAAGCTCTTTAAGCAAACCCTAGGAGGAACTCTCACACACTGTTATTGTTCAAAAAGTCGATCTTTATCGTCTCACCTCTCTGCTATAAGCAAGTAAATTGCCCTTCTCTGCTTCTCTCTTCCTATCAATTTCATTCATTAACACTGATTTGACGTGATTGTTTTGTTTTGTGTCGTTTTAGCAGAAATGAAGGTGATCGCTGCTTATTTGCTCGCCGTTTTGGGTGGCAACGCCAACCCATCGGCCGATGACTTGAAGAACATTCTTGGATCAGGTATTCTCTCCTCGTCCGTACAACCTGGATCGTTAATTAATATTTTTCAAAAAGATTACTCTTTTTTAATTTAATCAGGCATTGATAATTTTATGTTCTGAAGCATGAGATTAATGTGTTTGTAGTCTTAATTAGCATTAGTGAATTTGTTGCTAACGGAAGTTTCAATAATAAGTTGTAAGCACGTTATTGGATAGAGATAGTTTAAATGTTGTAAGCACGTTATTGGATAGAGATAGTTAAAATGTTGTATTCTTTGTGGTTCATGATTTTACTGACAAAACGATGTTGACATATTTGTAAATCGTGAAGGGAAAAAGAGGCAATTTTAAATTTTTTACTCTTTGAGTTTTTTATTTTGTTTATGAGAACACTAAGCTGTAAAACTTATTATGTTGAGGCTTGAGTCATTGAAAACAAAATTGGAGTTTGGTTTATTTGTGGAGGGGGTAGTGAGGGAGGCTTGACGTGGTATTAAATGTTGTCTTGGGTGTTTGGTTTTGCAGTTGGAGCTGAAGCTGATGATGAGAGAATAGAGTTTCTCTTGTCCGAAGTCAAGGGCAAGGATATTACCGAGCTAATTGCATCCGGAAGGGAGAAGTTGGCATCAGTGCCATCAGGTGGTGGCGTTGCTGTTGCTGCAGCAGCACCTGCTGGTGGTGCTGCTGCTCCTGCCGCTGAGGCTAAGAAAGAGGAGAAGGTTGAGGAGAAGGAAGAATCTGATGATGTAAGTTTTGTGTTGTGAAGTTATATCCAAATGTATGCTATCGTTTTGTTTTGTGTATTTTGGCTGACTTGTACTTTAATTTTTCTGCAGGACATGGGTTTCAGCCTTTTCGACTAAGCTCTCGATGTTGCTGTTTCTGTATGAAGGATTATTATATTTGGTCATTAGTGTTTTTATTTGAATGTCACAAGTTTTTGGTTTGTAGTTGGATATGGTTTTCCCATTTTAGAGATTGTTTGAACTCTTGGAAGTTTTGTTTAGTTAATGAGGTGAAATCAACATTTCTGTTAAAATTCATTTTTATTTTCCAAAAATCTTAATGATCTATACTATGTTGGAATCATTTTGGTAGTCAATCTATTTAAGAAATTATGTAGTTTTATTGCTTAATTTTCTTTTGATTATCCATATATTTGTGAATGGTTTCTTGGGGTTTGATTCAACTACCGCTGAAGTTAGGTCTGTGTATCTGTTTTCCTGAGACCTATATTGGTGTACTGTAATGATTACAGCTATAGTTTAAATTTTGAAATCTTCCTGAAGAGTTCTCTTGACTGAGGTGTAAATGGTAGGAGTGTTGGAATTTGACCACACAAAGTGCTAATTTGGTATTTATTCTACGTACATTTAGGGGCAAATATTGCTTAGATTATGCAAGCAGTCATACTATGAAGGAGACAGTTGATTTCATTCAGGCCACAAGGAGATTTTTACCATTTTGTTTTGTTTTTGTTTCTTCATTTGCCCGGAGCTCTACTATGCATCCTATCTCTCAGAAAGTTTTCTTCCTTTTTAGGTCGGTCACTATAAATTTTAAAAGTAAAAGTTTACCCTAAATACTGCAAATGTGGATGGAGGATTGATGCGAAGCGGAATGCATCATAAATGTGGATGGTAAATGTCTAGATTATATTTGCTTGCGGTTAAGCTATGCATTGTTCACGATAATACTAAACGGAAGCCTTGGCCGCCAGGCACCTGCTGCCAGTCGTGTGATATTGTTCTGCGATTGCTCGATCTCATGCTTATAAAAACTCTAAATGGTCGATGAATTCTGTGTACTGTTTATAAGCGAAATCTTATTGTTCTTTAATTACGTGTGAATCAAGACTGGCTCCTCAAGCAAGTGGATCAAGCATCATTGATGCTGCAAAGCCGAAACAAATCACATAACCAGCAAGTGATGCCTTGGAGCTATGACAAGTCTTTTACAGTGAGTCATCCAAGCCACAGAGCTAAGCAATGAGCTAAGCCAGTCTTCACTTACAAAGGAAGAGGCTCTTGCATAAATTGAGCTTAACGTTGATGCCCATGTTATTAGTGACACCTTTTATGTCACAGCATATGGACTTACTACCCAGACTGATACCAATGAAGAACTAACTCTGTTCGCGCTTGACCAATGGCAACTTATCATTCAGGCCATTCAGTAATAATATAACTGAAAACTGGTTTGATCTAATCTAACCTGAAGGAATTTTAGCAATTTTGCATGCATATATAAAATATTGTATTACTTAACTCACTGAGCTAGGTGTTATGGCACAAATGCTACCTTGCATTATGATGAATGCATAATGCAAGATAAGGCACATTACAAAGGAATGACATCCAATTCTACAAAATCCCAGGCTCTAATACGGCAAGCAACCATAGAACAAACAACAGTTATTCATTAAGTTCAAAAACAGCAAATAAGAAGCGACACTGGTGTTCAAACACAACATAAAACAGGTTATTAGGTTCAAAAAAAAAAAAAAACAAGAAAGCAACACGGATGTTCAAACACAACATTAAACAGGATGTTCAAACACAACATAAAACAGGACACCGTTCAAACACAACATAAAACAGGACACCAACTCGAAACGGTTCCAAACGAGCACCAAGTTTAGTTTCTTGTGAACTTTATTTAACACAAGCTATATGATAAGCAGCCATTTAGATGTTCGGCTGAGGAACCACCAGCAGCAAAGACACCAAGCCAGCTCTCTATGCTTGGTGTTGTCTCCTCTGAAGTGCCAGGATTTGCCTCCCAAGCTGAGTTCAAATACGACAAAATGAAATTGTAAGACTATGTATATGGTTACTTCAATGATAAGGGTGAAATCAAGTAGCAAAATGGGAAGAGAGAGAGAGAGAGAGAGAGAGAGAGAATAAGTATTACATTGAGAATGTGTGCAAGATTCACATGCAAAGTTTGGTACTCCTCCACAATCCTTTGGAAAATTTCATTACACCTGGAAGAATACACATCCAGTAGAAAACGATTGTGAGAAAAATTCTGTGAGCTATGGAAAGAGTACTTGACACGCAAAAGGTACTCAACGGTTTGTGAAAAAAAATAATGGAAAAAAGAGCAAGTTTGAAGAGAAACGGGAAGACAGAGGAAAATAGATTAATACAGCTAAATTCAAGACTAATGCCATTGTTAATCTCTCAAAAGATGTCATTAATAGGGCTAAAGGAAGAAAGAAATACATGAGGCAATCATTCTGGAATTAAGATATTTAGTTACAGAAAATATTTTTGATTATATCTGCTTACCGGAGAACAGAAGTGGCCCTCATACGCATATGCCAATTTGCATATCCAGATTAAATGAAACAAGTGATATATCATGCATAAATACATAAACAATAAAATACACGTATACATGCATCAATGTGTGTGTACATATTATGTGTAAGAGGCAAAGCTTTAGATTAAGACAATGCAGTAGAATACTCCATGTACCAAGAAACCTGAAGATGCACATACCAATACTTCATGACCTTCCTAGAGACCTAAGGGTTTTGCCAAGAACAAAGCAGCCGCCCATCTGGATTTTAATAAATTTGGTACCAAGGAAATATAGCCAGGGACCAATCAAGATAATGGTAACCTTATTGAGAATCACAAAACGACATTTTGGTTACACTTCCACTCCTTGCAAACTATGAAACTAATTTTGATTTTTCCTCTCTTTTCTTATTGCTAGGATTTCGTACATTATACCCGAGAGTTTATACCTCTCTTCTTGAATGTTCTACAAAGATTAAGAAATAAATAGATCCATCTCGTCCACAAAAATATCACTGTTCACTGCACATGTTTTGCTCCTTCCATGTTTGTGAGTTTCTATCAACTTGTGCATAGAGTTTAGTCTCTTTTCATCATTTTGTGATGCACTCTTATTCCATAAAGTATTTATGGTTTGATGTGCAATTATTTTTCTTTATTCATTCTACTGAACATTGGATTTTCAACTACGTATTCGTAGAAGAAATTCAGGAATGGTTTCCAAATTTGAGCAAAAAATTCTAAACCACAACAGACTGTTAAATCTGGATATGACACACTATGAAGATTGACAGGACTCAGATACTAAATAAGGTCAGTCTTTTTGTTTTGACAATAAATTAGCAAAAATTGTAAAAAATTTAATGTGTAAAACATGACTAACACTTGGCCTAGCACAGTTAAAGGTATTAACAAGGCACGTCTTCGCACGTATATAGTATCATTACTTATGTAACTGACATTACATGGCAATTCATTTATTGCAAGGACAGATCCTTTGTGAGTACTGATTCCACTGATTTAAATGAAACTTAATAAAGATGGTTTTTGTCCAAGGAAATGAAACTTTGAACAGTTTAGGTTCCAAGAAAAACAATACACAATATATATTAGTAACACTTTGAACTCTAAGAGAATAAAAAGAGAGACAAAATCAAAAGTTCACACACCAAAGTGAAAGTCACAAAACATACATTCATACACAAAGAGAGACAGTGTATTATGAAAGCACATGCTAATGTAACTTATTTTCTTGGCGATGAGAGAAGGGCACTTCCTACCTTTCCTTGTCCTTGTCATCAATGGCAGAGCGAAGTTCACGGCAAGCAAGGGCAACGCGACAACCACCAATGCTGTAGTTTCAAATGCAGCAATCATTTAGGAGGTTCAATTTATTCTTGTTTAAGATAATGGGACTAAACAGAAAAGCATCCTTGAGATGAGCAAAAATTGAGTGGCAAAATGGCAGAAGAATATATATAATCATATCCAGTGCATCAGAATGATACGATAATCAGTAATTATTCTTTATGGATGAGACATGACCTATCAATTTGACGTTTCTATAAAGAGAATCTGTTTGAAGAGTCTGCTCTACTTTTAAAGCTAGACCAAGTTTCCTTCTTGCCAAAGATCTTATCATTTCAGTTTTTATTGTAACCTGTATTCATGAATCTTTATGCTGAGCACTTTCAGGAAATAATATTTCTTTTAATCACAGTTATTAAATGGCATCCTTATTTGCAATCAACCAATGTTGAGCCAAAATATCCAAACAATAATTTTGCTTATGAGGAATGAAGTAATAAAACTTGTTCAAGACATAACAATAACAAATGAAACACCAGAAAACCATTAATTGCTTACTGAGAGATGATTATATCTTTAGCTAACTCAATTCATCAAAGAATTCCAGATAGAGCCAAAGAACAAAAGACTATTTACAAGTGATGTCAAGTAAACTAACTTCAGAAGATCAAGTTAAAGTGAAAAGATCTGAAACTAATTGACTATCAAGAGGACTAGTTATAAGTAATTGCTCCGGACAGTTGTGAATTTACACCACATGCCACATGCACGCCCACAAATCAGTATTAAAGAACACTGTCTAGAGGCAGACAAACAAAGATTTAGTGAAGCTGATCAATATTAATTAAAGCCAGAGGATCATTAAAGCAAAAAGATCATCTAATTATAAATAATTACTTCAAATAAGTGAATGCATACCACGCGCCACAAGAACGCGCGTCAATCAATAATAAATATCTTGACAAAATGCTGATGCTGTCGTAATGAATGTTCCAGGTAATAATTAGTTCCATGCATATATGTACAAATACAAACTTTTAGCTCAGCCAACGGTTGCTTCCAAGTGTTCCGGATGCATTAGCACATACCATGTGTGGAAAATCATGATCACTTCCTACTTTTCCGGTTTTATATCAAATGCCAAGCGCGTATAGCTAGAGTGTAAATTTCTTAAGTAATTGCAAGCAAACTTGGTATGGACACATATTAGATCCTTATGGCAAACAGAAAATCTTACCTTGAGCTGGCTCCCCTGAGTTGATGGACCGCAGCTATCAACTTGTCATAGTCCACTGAAGGTTCTTGCCTGATGATGATACATCAAACACACAAATTATTGAGAAACTCTATGGAAATATTTTCTAAATTTGATTAAGATTCTGACTGAAGTAGAATGAGGTCTGAAAAATACAGGGAATCACGAGCTTGTGTTATGGCATTTTCAGCATCCCTCGTGAACAAATTGATCACTTCTGTAACAAACGGAGGACTCTGATCATTTTGAACTCTGCTCAAGGTATCGAAATTATGGTCCAGTATACCCTACAAGTAACAAGCATTAATGAGAACGATGATTCTTTGACAGTGTATAGGATTGATTTATGCTTTACAAACCATAATATGCCTGTAGTTAACCAGTACTTAACTTTTTACTACTGAAAGAAAGTAATTAATCCAAAAGATTTCTTATATCCAAGTTTCAAATGCAAGAAATATCACTTACAAAATCATAGTTAGTTTTATTAGTTTTCCTCTTCAGATGAACTACATAAACCATGACTTATACAAATTATCATCACCCAAACAGATGATCAGAATCAAGAGAAACTATATAGCTTGTACTTGATAAGCATCAGAAGTCCAATTACAAACTTAATGACCGCATAAAAAGGACATGCAATATGATCATCAAGGTTTCAACAGATACATTAATAATATAAAAAAGATAATCAAATTTGTCATACATCTTCCTCACAGATATATGCATGTTATAATTAACACCATAAAATCACTATAAAAAAAGACCTCAAAATGACACTAAAACACCTACGCAACAATATTTATAAAAAAAATACCCGTTAAAGTACACAGGTTAAGAAAGACTCTTTTCAACAAAAATTTTAAAAATTATATGAAAAATCTAGTTAATATAAATCGTACATGACCAAAATCAAAATAAGAACAAATATTATTTTTGTCATGCTCTTTTTTTTTTTTGCCCCTTTTTCTTGGGTCGAGAGTCTTGTTGCTTAACGTGTATCCTAAGATACACAATCAAGTATCTTAATCAACAAGTAACAACCCAACATGCACATCCAAGAACAAGAGCAAGAGTTTTCACCTGCTTACGCAGGGAGCGAACAAAGTTGTTCAACTCTTGCTGAAGGCTGGTACCCACCATTTTCTTTTTCTTGTTTCAAAGAGAAATTATCGGTGATGAGGAAATGGAAATCACAGGGAGAGCTTATTATAAAGAAGAAAGGAAAGGCTCAGGAGTTTAACTCATGCATGCATACGCAACATCTGGCAACTGAATGATGTGTCTGTGAGACTGAGGTGGCAAAGAATAATAAGCGCTTTGGAAAATATTTTGTCAGCAAGTAAAAGAGTGAGCGTTAAAGTTGCAAGTTTTTATTTTGTTTTGTATTATTGGATAATCAAATCGCCTCTGGCACCCTCTTCTCAGTTTGGCATGAGAGTTGCATTTTGCCTTATACGTGGAAAGGTTTTAAAACGGCAGTTACATTTTACAGGTAGTGCACAAGCAAATTCCACGCGCAGTGTGATGCGTGCTTACTACACGCGCTCTTGCACCAAAAGGCTTTGCCACTTGATGATTTGGATGGATGGTCACTAATCCTAAGTTTAACAAAAATGATTACCTTATTAACTAACTATTTAGGTTGAAAGAAATAAAAAGGAAAAGAAACTTCAATAATATTTGTTATTACCATATTTTCTTTAAAGTTTAATTAAAAGGAAAATCCAAATTGATGTGGTTTCCATAATATGGCAATGGAAGATAAAATGATGAATGATAACTAATACATAAATCACCAACCGCTCAATAAAAGATGCCACATTACAATACTTTATTGTTTAATTAAAATTAAAGAAAAATTTCATGATACCAAGATTAAAATTATGGTATCAATGCTATGATAAATATAAATTTTGTAAATTATATACAAAATAAGTAAATAAAAAGTAAAACAAGCAAATTAATATAAGAGTAGTAAATTAGTGTTTTAAAATTACAAACAAAACAAACAATCATAAAAATAACATAAAACATCTATATTAATATTAAATTTAGTTTAAAAAATACTTTATTTATTTAATCTATTTGAGCAAAGAAAAAAATTACTCATCAATTAAAAACAAAAAAATTTACAACGAAAACAAATGGAATAAGTTTTATTGAATTGATTTAACCATAAATTTTATATTCATGCCAGAGATTTATAAACTTCTTTTTTGTCCATTTTCTATCATAGTATTTATTTACTATATAGGTCAATTAAGCAGAATTATTATTATTATTGTTGTTATTATTTTTTTTTGTGCATATGATTTTAAAAAATACGAAGAAAAAAGTTTTTCAAAATTTAATTTTGAGAATAAGTTTATCCTCAATAAAATTTCACATACTTTATCATATGTATTACATAAATCTAAAAAAATTATCATTATTCAATTTAGAAATAAAAACAATAAATATATAATGCAATCATTATTATAATGATTTTTACTTTATGTTTCTAAGTTTTTAGTTTTTTCAATAATTTTTATAATATTTACTTATTTTACATTCTATTTATAAGTTTTCTGTTTCATTAATATAATTTATTTTTTATTCTACACTTAATGTTAATTTACAAGTTTTATGTGACATCTATAAGTTTTTATTTTGCTTAGTAATAATATATCATTTTACTACTCCTGTGTTAATTTACTTATTTTACCTTATATTTACAAATCTTTTATTTTATTTACCTAATTTATATTTTATTTTACATTTAATATTGATTTATAAGTTTTATATTACATTGATAAGTTTTTGTTTTATTTAACACTTCTATATTAATTTACTTATTTTATCTTTTATTTACAAGTCTTATATTCAATTTATATCATTTATATTTTATTTTATACTCAACGTTGATTAACTTATTTTACTTTTCATTTATTCCATTTACACAATTTATGTTTTATTTTATACATATTATTAATCTACAAGTTTTATATTACATCTATAAGTTTTTATTTTGTTCATTAAAATACATCAATTTATTACTCTTATATAATTTTCTCATTTTATTTTCTATTTACAAGTTTTATATTCAATTAAAAAATTTCATGTTTTGTGTAATGCTTGATTTATAAATTTCATATTATATTTATATGTCGTATGTTTTATTTACACAATTTATATTTAATTACAATATTAAAATCATAACATAACAACATTATAAAATAACCCTACAATTGAAACATGTATAGCACTACTGTGAAAAGCTAAAGGTGAAAACTAAAGGATTGAAACGTGCAATTGGAATACATAAGTTATACTTCAAATTATATTTTGTCACAAATAATTTGACTTGAATTTTTCTGCTCTTCGACCTTAACTTTCTGCTAATTAATCCAGTGACCAACTGTCATAAGTAAGAGTCGAAATTAAGGTTACGTTTATTTTTTTATTTAAAATCTAAGTAAACCTAAATTTAACCAAAATCTAAATAGATCCAAATGAAAATTTTTAAATGATATGTTTTTTTTTTCAACATCTGAAAAGAAAAATTTAAAAGTCAATAGTTTGACACAAATATCTTTTTAAGTGATGCATACATTTGTTTTTCACAATTTATAATTTTTACAGGTTAATTAATTTGATAACATTAAAAAAAATATTATCATTGTTGATCTTAATTTAAGTTTTTAATGAAAGATGTAGTTATAACATTAGATTTTATTATAAAGTCAATACTTTTAATTTATTTTTTATTCATCACAATTAACATAATTTGATTTGTTCAAGATTTCAATTTAGTTAATTTTATCATGTGAATGAAAATTTAAAGCAATTAAAAAAAACTTCAAGAATGATACAAAAATATAAAATTTGTACATAATATTAAAAATATATGAATTGTTAAAGGTATTTAAGAGTTGAAATTAAATTTTTCTATTTAGACTTCAAACTTCGATAAAAGTAAATTTTTTCTATTCAAATAAAATCGTCTGACAATAAATAATAAGTTAAAAACACAAACAACCTAAAATAAACAAAGGTCTGAAAAAAATTAAATTCAAATTTCAAACTGAAAAACAAACAACACCAAAGTTGTGGTCTGGGGGGGCCAAGACGAAAAAATTCGGAGAAAATAACCGTCCTGATTAAATTTGGCTATCTTTCAAACACTTTGCCCTCTTAGTTTATAGATATCCGATAATGTCCTCCTTAACCTCATGTCCTCCTTAAGTTCACAGCCTTTTCATTCTATCCCTCGATGAATCCCGATCTTGGTTCCACCCCAGGCCTTTCCTGGAAGTGCGTTAGCTAATGCCCATGTTTTCCCATCTTCTCAGGCAAGGAATTGCAAAATTATAAACACAACTAACTCAAAAAATCTATTTTGACGAAAACAACATATTGCTCCAGCAATAGAATGTGATATAAGGTGTCACCAACTACAGAAGGCAGAAAGTTAAATTGCAGTGGCTATGGTACATATACCTAATAAGAGCAGAGTTTTAGAAAATGTCTTGAGAACTCACTTTTGAACTGTTATCGCTCCTGAATGGTGTCTACACTTCACACCGCAAATGCTGCTGTTTTCTCTTTCTTCCTTCTAGCTGTTAAGAGAGAATTTGTTCCATTTCTCTTTCACCCCAATTAATTTCTAGGAGGATAACGTTGAAGTCTTGTGAAAACAAACAAAAAGACTTGCCTGAAAAATGATTTTGCCATCAATACATATTAATGAGGAATTCCAATCAATTTCTGAACCATTTGTACACCTCTGGGAGTGTCTAAGACTTGGGGACAGTCACATTTAGAATCTTTACGTCTTGATATGGCTTGTCATTCTTGTCCGTCTTCACTTTCTCAATAGCCTGTCAGCAATGTCAAAAGATAAAAATGAATAAATAAATAAATGTTGGCACCTGTATGGTACATATAAATATCATGTAAAAGCATTGTCTGCAATTGCGCTAGATTTGCAGGATCAAAACCCAAAGAATTGTTGGACATTAGCCAAATCCAACTACAAGGACTTATACAGAAGGTTGTTGCCCAATACTAATGTCCGAGTCAGTAAAGCCAATGCCTTGCAGCATATAAAAGCCCCTCAAGAAAGTACACAAAAAATACCTGGACAACATCCATTCCTTTTATAACTCTACCAAAAACTGTGTGCTTATTGTCCAGCCACGGAGTTGCAACAGTGGTGATAAAGAACTGAGACCCATTTGTATTTGGGCCAGCATTTGCCATTGAAACTGTGAAAGGCCTGTCATGTCTTAAACTGCAGATACAGAAGTTTACAATTTAAAGTGAGTCATGTACATTAATAGCCAACCAGCCAATCACAAGCAGCAGTTTGTCAAGCAAGATATAATAGCAAGTGAAACATGCCAAATTGTAGTTTAGCAGTAGTCTTAGAAGCAAAGAACATATTAAAATTGTCAAGCAAAGAACATGTTTCTCCACTTGTCTCGCAGCAAATTCATGACTGCCTCTAAAACTTTTGAATATATTCTTATTAGTTACAGAAAGAAGCTTTTTCAAAGTATTGACAGAAGTACCAATAATGCCATGCTTCAGCATTTTAATAAACAAAAATTATTACCTTTTGTGAAACTCATCCTCAAATTCCCTTCCCCAGATAGATTGTCCACCAGTGCCATCTCCCAAAGGATCTCCAGTCTGAATCATGAAGCCTTTAATGACCCGGTGAAAAATGAGATTATTGTAATACTCATTACGGCAGTGTGTTGTAAAGTTCTCCACAGTTTTTGGACATTCTTCTGGATAAAGTTTCATATGAATGTCACCCATTGTCGTATGCAAAATCTGGTAAAACAGATGAATAATCACAAAAAGTATGAGTAAACGTGTTGCAAGCCAAGGAGACCCGTACAAGAAAGGAAATAAGAAACACATATGGTCTGCCACAGCCTAAAAAGAACAGTGATGTAG
This sequence comes from Atalantia buxifolia, assembly GCA_030444775.1. Classification (NCBI taxonomy): domain Eukaryota; kingdom Viridiplantae; phylum Streptophyta; class Magnoliopsida; order Sapindales; family Rutaceae; genus Atalantia; species Atalantia buxifolia. The sequence goes on from CM059838.1 coordinate 12,700,437, forward strand.
AATACACTTAACAGCAGTAGATATTCTATCCGTATAACAAATGATTTTGAGGACCAGATCCATAAAACAAACAACAAATCAAAAGATCGAAGAAAGAAATGGTTATATATGAAAACTGACAATCAAATTATTACAATAGGCATGCAAGAGCAAGTATTTCAGAATGCAATGGCATACAAGGGGATCTAGCCTATTCAGCAAAACGAGATAAAAAGATCCTGAACCAGAAAGAAACGATGGAACCCAGAATTAGCTTGAGTGGCAGCTTGGGTTCAAATACCTTGGGAAGCATCAGACCAAGCTTAAATTCCAACATTATGCCCTGAGGTGACACCCAAAATCATTTATCCCATAGATAATAGATTTTATCCCAACTTTTTAAGCATGGAACTGCAGTCAAGGATGGAGAACTAAATGTTTGTGCTAGTGACATGACAAATTGTTCATGATGGCCTTACAAAAATAGATGTATAATTTACATATATGTACATCATCTATTTATATACATATATAGAGTTGGATTCCATTATCCCAACTGAAGTAACATCTGCACACGGTGGCCGTACCATGGGCAGATTTTAAAATAAAGAAACACCAGGCCATTGATTCATATCGAATGGCTCAAATTGTGATCCCGCACGTCCCTTCATGGAACTTAACTTTACAAATATCTATCAATATGCACCTCTCTCCCTCTCACTATAAGCATATGTATAGAATGCTCTTCTGTTGCGGGATCCTGCAAGAATCTGACAGCCCATGTTTTTATTATAATTACTTATTTCTGCAGATAATGGGGCACACTTTTAGAAAACAAACAAAAATGCGGGATCCCACAACTATATACTTATGAATCAGGTTCCACTCCGAGAATCTTGGCCTTTATTTAAATGCGGAATGAGTTTACAACGTTATAAACTGCCTTTTTCACTGTTTTACAATGTTCTAAACACATTATGGGCTTCAATACAGATTCCAATACACTACGGGATCAAAAATTCACTGCATTAGAGTGTATTTTTCTTGTCTCTTAGTTTATCCCTTATTGGAAAATTATATATAAAAACACACATTTACATACACAAACACACAGACACATTCATAAAAATATACTTATTGTATTGTAATTCGAAACAAAAGCTAATCAAAGAATAAGATGAATAAATTTTGTGGCAGAATTCCTTGAGTAGAAACAAGAGGTTTGGGGCATAAACTCCACTTAGATGGGAGGGAATTGAGTTGCCATTAGGCTAGGGAACACACACACACACACACACACACACACACACAGAGACACAGAGAGCCATTTAAATATTTAATATTTAAATATTAAATATCTTTTTACTAATTACTTAATCTTGCACGAAATCTAGCTTCTATTGCATAAATGTTGTAAAATTCAGAAGCAGCTTCAATTGTTTGAAATGGGCTTTGAAGTTGCCCACTTACAGGTTTGTGCTCTTCTACAACTTTTGGAATGTATGTTTGCCTTGAATATTCTTCAATGCTAATTCTATAATTTACGAATAAAATACAATTTCAAATCGAATGTTAATGGTATTAAAACACATTTGAAGCAAAATTTATAAATCAAAATACAAAAGTTACTCTATAAAATGATAATGAAGATTGAAGAGTATTAATAGCACATAATTTTTTTTTTAAAACAACTGAAATTTTGTTTTTACTTATATTTTTCAACGACAAAGCACCAAAAATAAAAAGTTTTTTGAATCAACTTACAGAAATTTTTGCTCAGTCCACTTTGAGAAGTATGATTTGTTACCTGCCTTTAGCTGTCGTGAGTAAGAAAAAAAATTATTTTTTTTCTTTGATTTTGTGAAGGCTTGAAAAGTGAAAATTAGTGAATAAATTTGTTGCTTAGGTTCCAAAGGTAAAAAGTAGGTGTAAGCGGCTAAGGATATTTAATGTTTAATGAATTTGGTAGTTGAAAATAAAGTGAGGATAGAAGTTAGGCAAAATGAGAGAGAATTCTTAATTTAAAACAAAATCTACTGGTGCTAGTGCCAGGTAGGATGTCACTCTGAACAGACAGCTACATATGCTTATTGTTCAAGATTAACCATCAAAATCATTTAAAGATGGTTAAATTTCCCACGACATACCCAATAATTTTGGTTCATGCACAAAATTACTTGTTACCCGAAATACAAGATTCATTAATTTGAAAAGCAAGAAACTGTTACAACCTATTGTTTCCAAGAGTATACAAATAAATAAAGCAGGAAAAGAAAACTCACCACATTGTCAGGAAGAGATGTTGTCACTGAATTTCCTATATCCGACACAGCCAAAAGTTCATCAGGAGGTGGCTTTTCATTGAAGACATCCCTTCCCTTCGTAGCATCTTCAGGCTCCTCCGGTTCTCTCCGACTATAGGGAGCATACATAGTTAGTCAAATGCAACACATTTCGAATAATCCTTCAGAATTTCTCTTTTAATTCCTAAAATTCTTAATAATCTCTCTTTCAATTCCCGGCTAACAAACCCTAGTTAATCATGGAAAATCATGCAGTTGAAAGGCAATATTAAAGGCCATCACTAATATACACACGCAAGAAAAAGAAATATTAATTATAATAATTAAAACAACAAAGAAATTAATAGTAAAGTTCAGTAGACGATTTTGTTACCTGAATAAATAGATCCTATGCCTCTTGAAAGCACAACAAAGTAGAGTAGGATCTGAAAATGGCTCTTTGCTCTCATTGGCATTTGCTGCAGCTGCTGGAATTTTTCTAACCTTTTTACTGCTTCGATCACCTTGATACAAAGCGATTCTCAAAAATCTATCATTGTTTTCCACTTTCCCAAGGATTCGAGACACTTTATTCGTGTGCAAATTTACAATCTATAAGAAGTAAAATAAAAGGACAGGAAAAAAGTAAGAATATCACAGAAAACAAAATGAAAAGGGGAAAACAAAAAAAAAATGCTTAAAGATGATAAGACAATGAATTTTCAAACAGAAAGAATCTTATAATTGAAAAATAACAACGTGATATATTTATTACCTTTATCCCTAGGAGAGTTGCATATATAAGGAAATTAGAGCTTTCGTCAAAACTTGCATTTGATGCTGGGGCAGTTTCTGTTTTCTCAATTTCCTTCTCAACAGCCATTCTTCGCCCAAAATCAATAGCTTCCAGCCGGTATAAGGGTGCATCACTTCTTTGAAGATCTTGGGCCACCTACTCAGAACAAGCTATTAGTTCATCACTTTCATGGAGTTCAAAAGATAAAATGTTAAAAATAAGATTTCATAGAAACCTGATTTTACCTCAAGTGATTCGTCATAAACTCGTCTTAGTTTACCAGTTCTGAACCAAAATACACGTATTCTACGATCAGGTGATGTAATGGAAAACTGCTTACCATCTGGGCTCACCTGAAAAACATACAGCAATTTTCAGTATTAAACCTTTAACAACCACAAAACCCTCAAACTCACAAAAATCATTGAGCATAGCACATTAACACGAGGATAATATTCATTAGCGTCCAGACAAATTAGTCATAGAATTAACAGCTAACATAATCTTCTCAGAGATATATAGTACCTCAATAGCAGAAACAGTAGTTTTAGATTTGAGAATTTCGAAGAGATTAGTATCACTTTTTAATCTGAAGCTCACCCTGCATGTACCAGAAAACCATAGGAATTAAAAACTTAAGCAAAATAAAGTGCATCCAACATTGAAACAGTCAACGTAACAATGCCAAAACTAATTCCAAAGTGATGTACAGGATCTTTAGCCATGTTACATAACAAACACACATGAGAAAACAATAGTATAAGGCATCAAATGGCTACAAAATATTTGATAAAAATGGTTGCTTTCCGAACCAAAAAAAAAACGTAATAAATTTAGTGTAGGTGAACATGCACTGACCAGGAAACTAAATCAATGGATGCCAATGAAAAAAAATTAAATACTTATGAAAATTCTATAGATCTCTGGTAAATTATCATAGTAATGATTACTTGGCATGTCTGCTATCACATACTCGCTTTCAGGGAATTGCAGGGTATGAGGGCTCCAATACTCGATGATGCCCTTGTCATCAGCAGATATCACAGTGTCAAAAACAGGGTTGTACCTCATAACTTTTAGGGGCCCCATGTGTACCTGGAAAACACAAGGTAACAACGGAAAAAACATTAATAAGATTAAAAGAGAGAGAGACAGAACAACGTATTAGCCGGTGAATAACAAAAAAAGAACATAAAAATCTGGAAAAACTTTCATAAGCATGCAACTTCCAAAGTGGCCAAGGTACCTTCTTGGAGATGAGAGGTTCATTCGAGTCGGCTCTAGCATCATAAATGTGGACAAATGAGGAGTTCCTATCACTAATGGCAAGCCCAGCTTTGACATCCCCTTGTTTGTAGACCCATTCAGCAGCACCAGGAATAAATGGCAGTCGAATCATAAGCATCATGTCATAGTTAACGACATCATATATCTTCACAGACGTATCATTTGAAATTGTACAGCAAAGCAAACCATCAACACTAACCTGCATTACTGAACCCAAGTCATGGTTGATGACGGCAATAACAAGTTGGAAAAAAAGAAAAGGTAGCAATACAGAATAGCATAAAATACCATGAAAACTCAACAAACTAATGCAAAAGCTGCCTTAACTACGTAATACACAAAAACTGCTGAAGCAGATGCCCAACCACAAATTTGGTAAAGGCTATGTCAATGGTAGGAAAGGTGGAAAACATAGAGCAAAGAGAACAATAATGGCGTCATTGCAAATGATTGCACTATGAAGGACATGAAGAGGCTTAGAAATTATAGAAGAACAAATACAGCTAGCAGTCTCAGGCAGCATTGCAATACTGCCTAGAGCAGAGTGCCAGTTAAGGTTCCGGCAACTTGATAGCATCACAGAAACATGTAGGATAAAGCGATGCTGACCGTGCTGGCAATGAGTATTCTAAGTAAACAATTCACGGCAGCAATGATGACAATAGCAGTACCAACAATTGCAATCCCACCCTTCATGAATGTAAAGTAATTGCAGTACACAGAGTGGTGGCAGTAATACTGATGGCAACGGCTTTCATGTATTCTAATAGTGATGGACACATCATTAGTAGATAACACAATTGGTATAAACTAAGTGGAAAACAATAATATGAATAAACCATTTCTGCAACTGCCTGAAGAAAGAACCTTACAATGCAGATGCATTTCTTTGATAGGACACAGTTTCTAACTTAGTTTTCTTTTTTTTCATTTGGTATAAACTATTTCTGCAACTTCCTGAAGAAAGAACCTTACAATGCAGATGCATTTCTTTGATAGGACACAGTTTCTAAAAGTAAATCCTTAGTTTCTTTCTCTATTCATTTTTTTAGGAAAAAAACGCTGCAGAAGAGAGCACCATCACCCACGCTCTAGATGTTGGAGAATGTGCACATACTTGGAAAATCAAAACTGGTATATATTGTTGTATTTCCAATTTTCTATAAGACTTCACTTTTATCGGTGATGCCCAAGTGGCAAAATTAGGTTTCACACTTCTAATCTAGGGGGGACATTGGGCAACGTTGCATGAATTCCAACTAAACTACCACAAATTTGTTCTTAACTTCTATCAAGTAGCAAAACCCAAAGAGACCAACAAGCCCACAACAATAGAACATTAATTCAGTAATATACAAAGTCTAACACAGTCATTATATACCAATGCCAATAACAATTAAATTAAGGACCAACTCGAAAAATATAAAATGGTATGCATGTATGCATATAAGGTTGAAAAGCTCACCGCTAGGCCTTCAATAGGACCAACGTGGGCTTTAAAATGCTTTGCAAACTCAATGCCAATCGCCTTTTTTTTCCAAAATTTCAAATGCCCTGGTTTAAACAAGAATAGACAAGAAACAAAAAGTAATTAAGTGAACCTAAATATGATGATTAATTTAATCATCTATCCAATCTAATCGAGAGAACACAATAGACAGGTTTCAGCGACAAAATTTTTGATCATTTGCAAGCATCAACATCATGCTAAAGAAATGGAAACTTATCACTATTTGGCATCACAGAAAATTAGCAACTGATAGTGTCACAATTTACAGTTCCTGGACGACTAGCTTTGACAGTCGATCTCTATAACACCAGATTGAACAATTCCTTCAAATTCGAGTATCTTACAACATCCAGTTAAGTGAAGCTCAACAATATACGGATATAACATTAGTTATCCCAATCTCATATTCCTAACTTGTTGAAGTAGCCTTAGATCACCCTTACATGCAAAAGAAGAAAACAACAAAGCCATAATAGCAAGAAAAAAAGAGAAACAACATGTAAAAGTTTTACCATCAACACTTCCAGTAATAAAAAATTCAGCAGCGGAGACAGCAACATGTGTGACTACATCACGATGCATATAACTTTTCTCGTACCTGTAAAACAATATATCATGAACAATAAATGTTTCATCACATAGAAACCCTAAACCCCAAAACACATGACACCAAAGGAATTATTATTATTATTATGAAGCCGTATGAGCATACATGTTAGCGGAGGGGAGCGCGTCGAGATAGGCTTTCTCGAACTGGAGCGGACGCTTGGCCCGTGACCGAGGGGCGGGCGTGGGCCCGACTATAGGCTCTACGTCGTCGTCCGCTGCTTCTGCAATGGCCTTTGCGTTGCCGTTTTGAGGCTGCTCCTCCATTACGGTCGTCAAAGTCTAGGGTTTCCGATAAGAAAGTGGAGATTTGGAGGGCGAAATTTGGAGCTTGAAGCTTTGTAAACTTGAAAGTCCTTCACTCACCGCACGGCGTCCTGGTTTTGAAAGTCTGCCCTTTTCGCGACCGCAGCGAGGAAGAGCGTATGACGAACCCATTTTCAGGCCCAATTTAAAGGTTTGGGCTCTTATGTGTTTAAATGGTATTTTTACCCCTAAATTTATCCCATCAACCCCTAAATTCTTTTATATGTCCGACTATGTCCATAACCAAGTTACTTTCTAGCTCGTTTCTGAAGTTAATTTTTATAAGTGAAATGTCCCTAAAGCAAATTACAACTACGCACAACAAAATATAACTGAATAAAATGGATTTACAATCTGAAACCATGTCAGCAAGTTATTCGACATCAATTTTCAAAGCATATGTTGCTACGTATATCATAAGTTGTACATGTTGCAGATCATAATTCTTCAAGAATAAAACAGATGCTAGTTTATAACATATTGGCGGCAATATCATTATTATTTTTTTAATTCTATTTTAGAAGGTAGAAAGGTGGGTAAAATTCAAATTAATTTTTTAGCCTCTACTTTCTTAAGAAAACCACTCGATTAATCATCTAGGGCATGGCAATACCGTTATTCGTGTGGAGAGAATGAGGATTAGTACACATTTTGGTAAATGATCACAAGAGTACAAGATAACAATTGCAACCACTAACTATATCATGTGACATTCTCAACGAAAGGAAAAAAGGGACAGACGAACAACTAAAAAAACCTCATTGCCAGCCCCACATTTTCCCTACATGCTAAACAATTCACATGGTGGGGGTTGCAAGCTATCCACCTTCTCAAGCCAACACAAAAATAGAAGCCAGGCCAGAAACAAACAACAGCAGTCACCACCGGCTTACCCGACACTGGCATCGAGCTTCATATTATTTTGATTATTAAGTTTTAACATTATGATCTTGCTATCACATTTTGAGAGATGGTTTTACTACTTGAAACGAGAATTGTAACATTTTCATCACAAGAATTTAAAAATGTTTGCAATATACGGAGAGTGTTCTTGCTATTTCAAAGCACTTGAATGAGGTATAGATAATTTTGTAGGGAAAACAAACTTTATGATCTTCAAAAATATCTTGGTGGAACTTCTTTACTAACAACCATTTTTTCGTTCTTTTTACTTCATTAATAATATTCGACTGGGGTCTCAGGACAGCTTTCATCTGATACAAGTTCTCTATTGAATGGAGGGGGAACAAATGGTGGGGTCGTGCATCTCAACAATGCCCAATTGACCCCTTGAAAAAATGGATGGTGCTTGATTGCCGACGCACCCTTTGTGGACCCTAATCGCCTTTCTGGATCCTTGGCCAATAATTGTGAGATCAGGTCCTTAGCCGTGGCTGGCACGGCCGGTTCCTTTGGGAACTCGAGGGCTCGAGCAACGATGTTAGCTAAAGTTAGCTCGTGGTCCAAACCCCTAAAGGGTGTTACCCCATAAAATAGTTCAAATATAAATATCCCTAGCGTCCACCAATCCACAGGACTTCCATGACCCTCACCGGACACAATCTCCGGCGCCAAATACTCGTGGGTCCCAACAAACGACATGGACCGGACATCAACAGGTTCGGCTACAAATTCAGGCCCACTGTGCTGGCCCATCTTCTTTTTCCGCTTGCGCTTTGGTCGAAAACATGACACAGCAGGGACAATGCAATTAGGAATAATGCATGATGCGGATGTGAATGGAGGATGATCAACTAGATACTCATTTTGTAGAACTGCAATTGGTGGGTTCTGATCAGAAATAATCTGAGCATTTGATGCAGAATCATCACATTTTAACGACAGATCAAAGTCTGTTAGCATAATGTGTCCGTCTGATCGAACAAGCACATTTTCTGGCTTCAGATCACGGTAGACAATTCCCAACATGTGAAGGTATTCTAGTGCTACCACCACCTCCGATGCGTAGAATCTAGAAACAAGAGATGAACACTTCTATTATATACCCATAAATGAACAAGTGACCCATCCATTATAAAACTGATTAGTTAAATTCAGTGTCTAGCAGAAAATATTATGATATCACAATGAGTGAGCCTATATTATGTGGACCTACTAAGATTATCAATTATTGAAAGAGCTAAATTTATAATTTTTCATATCCTTAAAAGATGCTTAAGACAATAAATTATTTTGCTTCTAGTTCCTAAAACATAATGCACGCAGCCAGCGGACCTACGTGTCTCAACTTGCCTCACTTCTGCTAAGATGTCTTACTCCCTTAGTATCTGCGTATGCGATAATAAACAATATAGAAAAGAAAAGAAATATTCTAGACTACAGAAGTAAACGAATTAAACTTTGGTCCCCTGTGTCCTTACATTGGAGCATATTTCCATTGCTTAATCTCTTGTCTACCTATTATTCCAGATACCCCACAATTAGGTCCAAATAGAGAAACATTTATACTTAAATGGAGCACTTGTGAACTCAAGAATAGCCTAGACTCGGCCACGTAATATTGTTACCACTATCAAAATAACCAATACATTCAATGTGAGAAGGTACCACAACAAGATACGGGATATATAAATATATAACAGTGTAAGACACAGTGCCAATCATGTCTAGACTGATATCAGTTAATTATTTTTTTCATCTGTTACTTAACAAAGCTAAAGGTTCTCTTGTCAACTCTGTTACATATGATTATGTTATAATTCCCCCCGAAGTCTCGTTCACAGATGGGATTCACATGATCAAGGTTTCCTTCCTCTTTTATTGTTTTCTTTTTAATTGTTGTGCATGTATGTGCTGGGTATGTTGACACGTGTGGTAACCATGGAACTTTCCATGTATCTCTAATTTAAAATTTGTTTGGGAAGAAAAAATGTGACATAAAATAACTTTGGGGGTAAAGGATCAGAGTTTGTGTCCCCAAGGATTAAATGTTTTTTATGGTATATAGGTGGGTTAGACTTTAAGATATGGAAAAGTGGGCCAACAAATGAAAATAGGGGCCACCATTGAGAGGCAAATTGACCTTAAATCCACCCATAATTCCAGCAAAAGATAACAGAACCAAAAATATTTGACTTTAGATATTTGGACCATATGGAGTGGCATCAAAAACACCAACTAGATCTACCACCTAATTAATCAAGATCATTTTTTTTTTAGTTCTGCTAATTTGCTTATAGTTAAACTTAAGAAGGTGAAGCTAAAGAATCCTACATCACACATGATATAAAAATATACTCTAGTGATGTTATGGTAATAAAAGTGATGTGAGAAATATTAGAATCATACAAAGGTATTAAACTACTCCAGGATTCGTATTTGTTATAATATTTATAACATTAATATACTTACATCAGATCATAATTGTCAAGTCTCATGGTTCTTTGCAATCAACAACCCAACAATTTAAAGCAAGAAGCCAAAGACAAAGTAGGGCCTGTTCTCTTTAAAAACTTAAAAACATTAGTTGAAAAAGAAAAGCTACTTCTGCAGTTCACGAATAATCTTTGTTCAAATTAATGTATTCATACTAGATACCACTCACTAATGATGATCCTCTACATAATAACTAAAACTAGTATCAATCATTTTTCTTAATCATGGACAATAGCATCCCCCAATTTAAAATCAGAACCAACTTTTTTTATGGCGCCATATGAACGATTTCATCTATCCATGGGTCCGCCTAATCAACAACAATTATTGATATATTTCCTACACTTCCAACCACATCACCCATTAACAATACACTATCTAGGACTAAAATCACATGATATTAATTCATTTCCATTAATATATCAGCAACATATTAAACAGGCTTTTTTCGTACATCATCCATTACGCAATGTACGATCTAGTGAGCTGGCACTCCTTAACAGATTTTCCTACATTATGAATTGCCAATACATAGTTTGGGCTGGATTTAGCACATCCAGCCAATTGTTCATTTTGAAAGTAGTTGGCTTTTCCTAGATCTGTATTAAGCATTCGCACAATGGCAAAAATGTCATTTTACACTGTCCACCTTTTTTTTGGGGGGTGGGAGGGGGAGGGGAGACGAACACTCCTCCTCAGTTCTTTCTAAACAAAAAAAAAAAAAAAGTCAAAAACAATACTAAGTGTAGGAGTTTTGACTTAAAACCTAAACGAGCTAAAAAGAAGGGCTCACTCGCAGCTGACCATGTCCCTAACCATACATAGGTTCAGCACAACACCCGAAATGGCGAAATCTACCGAAGCGAAATGATCCGATGTACTTGAAAGTTAAAACACAAGGAACACACGTTCAAACCAAGTTAGTGGGCCCCGCATCTGACACTGGCCAAGTGCTTGTGGGCCCCCCACCCGATCCATCACCGTCGTCACTTAATAGTAAATCAATTACTTATTACTGTTTCCTATTTACTGTTATTATTTATTTATTTTGAATTGTACTATAATGCAAATCAAACAAATAAAGAAAGAAAGAAGAAAATTAATTAATTAATATCGAACATGCGGACGACGCACCTGACGGCGGCTTCATCGAACCGTTTATTAGGCTGGCGTTGACGGAGGACGTGGAGGTCACCGCCGGGGCAGAACTCCGTTAACAAACAGAGCCACTTCTGCGAGTCTATACTGGCGTAAAGCGTGGGCAAAAATGGATGGTCCAACAGTTCCAGAATTTCCCGCTCAGTCCTCGCTCTGCCTTCTTTGCTTCTCGAAGCGAGTTCTTTTTTGTCCATCACTTTAGCGGCGAAGAGAGAGTTGTTGTTAATGCTTTTGCTGTCGTGGTTTTTGAGCTCGGTTAAGTAGACGGAGCCGATGTCGCCGGAGCCGATGCGGAGGGAGAAGCGGAGGTCGGAGAAGGAGAGAGAGTGAGTTGTTTTAGTGGTGGATTTGGATTTGGAGGAGAAGGAGCTGTGAGCGGAGGGAGCCGGGGTGAGTGAGGCGGTGGCATCGAAGGAGCCCGAGCTTGTGCTGCGGTTGATCGTTGTGGCGGTCGTGTTCGTGGACGTGAAACTCACGCTCTGTAAATCGTCGGCTAAGTCGTCCAGCCATGGCTCCATTGAACCGCAGAGAGAGAGAGAAAGTGAAGAGCCAGAGAGAGTTACGTGAAGGTAAAGAGCGAGCGAGAGTGTTTTGGTTTTTGAAGGGGACGTGATGGGCCGGGTACGGGTCAGAAGAAAGGTTGGACCAGGGAATTTTGATGAGACGGTGGGCCGTTTTACGTTGATAGGTAAACATGGCCATTTGTTTCTTATTCACACACGGATCCATAATGTTTTTAGTTTTTACATTTATTTCAAATAAGGACATAATTTGTCTGTTTGTATCAAATTGTCTCTATCATGAATTGAAACGGTTGGGTTACCGATAAATTTTATTGCATGGTACATTTAATGTTACACTTTTTTAGTAGGAAGGCGGGATTCTTTTCATATTGCACGAATCGTAGTGATAGAGTTTATCCTATTGAAATTTTATACCAAAAAAATTAATCAAGTTGACATTAAATTGTTTATTTCTCTTTATTATTTACTTTTCGGGTCAGCTCTCGGATGAAAATCTTTGGCATGCTAACTTTCCATCATTATATTTATGACTGGTAAAATATTTATCTTGTTTATAAAGAATAAACTAACTATTTCTTATTTTTATTCTTAAATTGTATACCAACTTTATTTATATCAAGTAATGTGGTAATATTGATTTATTAAATAAAAAAAAATTAGTAAGCAGTATCGCCTTAAACTAGAATAGTAATTATGAAGTGAATATAACCCTTAACTTGTAGTATCTTTTATTTTAGTACAAGCAAAATATAACAAGAGTAATTTGGGGATTTGAGTTGGAGTCAGGGACTTATTTGAAACGAGCAGAGAAATCATATCCTACGTTGAAAAAAAAAATATATATGGGGATTCTGATGTTATTGTAACTTCTCCCACTTGATAACAATATTCGTGCTAACAATATAGGAGAATGAGTGATACCATTTTATCTTTTATTTTAGAAAATCAACACAATAATTGTGAGATTCTAACAACTGCTATTATTATGTTATCATCACTCAACACTCTCTTTTTTTTTTTTTTTTGGGGGGGGGGGGGGGGGGAATAATAATTAATCTATTTATAAGACTACTAAATGATAAATAAATAAGAATTTTCATCACATTTTACGGACAAAGGAAGAATAAAGTTGATTGAGATTCTAGAAGATTTTTTTTTTCGTGAAATTAAATGGCAAATATTTGTCTTGGAGGATTTGGAACGATACGAATGAAGGGATATGCTTGTTGCCTGATGCTTGCTGATTGACGCGTTAAAACGGGACCATTTTTTAAGCAAAGTTGCAAACACAACGCGTTTAAGAGGCCTATCTTATGTTAATCCCATTCTTTGAGATAATCAACGAAAGCACTTTACTTGCCAATCAAGATCAAGAATTATGTAGCAATATTATTAGACTGGGTAAGAGCACAGACTTTTGCATCCCAGTTTTGCATATATAACATTTCTTCTTCTTCTTTTTTTTTTTTAATAAAAACAGAAATAGAAGAGAGAACCACTCATTAATTGGGGTTATCGATAGATGGGAGGTGGCATTTTGTCCGAATTGGTTCGATTTGATTTAAAATTTTATAGATTGATCGGTTTCAATTTCGATCTTACAAAGTACAAAAGAAACTTAAAACTGAAAATAAAATCGATTTTGTTCCATTCTACAGCTTCGAATCAGTTTTTAAGCACGTGTGAATCAAACTCAAAAATGTACATCCTCCATTATCGTCTTCACGGTTGAAGTCTTTCTAATAGTGTGGGAGGAAATAATCTTATAATTTTAAAAGCAAACCCTGATCAGTACACCGGTAAAAAAGCCTTCACTTCAATTCAAACAGTGATTATTTATTTATGAAAAAAAGTCATTTTCATTCCTAGAGTTTAATGCAATAACCCGTTTCATTCTTGTTTTTTAAACAATATCCTAAAATATCCTTCCGTTAACTCACCGTTAGTGTAAAACCGTTAAATAGTAATTTATTGAGGGCAAAATATGATTTTAATTAAAGTGATACATATTATATTAATTTTTTTACACAATTAAATAATATTACAAAGTATGCAAAATTCATTAATTTTTTTTTAAAATGAAATCAACGATGATATAGTTTGATATAGCTATTGAATAATTGTCATAAGGAACAGATTGTAATAAACATAATATCTTTAAATTATTAGAATAAAAACTCAAAAATGCCACCAATTTTTATATGCTTGCATATACTGAATATCTTATTTATCTTAACTCAATTCAAGTCATTTTACAGTGTAATTAGATGTATACTTATATGAATAAAAAAATTGTAATGTTTTTGGTACTTAGATCTAGAGTTTATAGGGCTTTCTTGCCGCCAAACTAGAAATAAGTGAAAAAAAATACTTGAAATATAAAATTTTCATCTTTTTTGGTATTTTTTATTTAGTGGGATTAGATAAAATTATTTTTAATTATATGTTAACTTTTATTTATTTTTCTAATTTTTTCTTTAATTAAAAATTTTTTTTTACCCTTAATGAATTACTAATAAACAACATTCAACTAACAATGAGTTAATAGTAAAATATTTTTTACTATTATTTAAAAAATAAGAATAAAATGAATTGTTATATGAAACCCTTTAAGGATGAGAATGATATTTTCCCTTTATTTATTTATAACCGTTCCTAAAAATGTGTTGGGGGGATGTTGCTAACAAGATAAAACAACCGCAAGCACCACCGCCACTACTATGTCGAACCAGCCACCATGATCGACACCACCAGTAGCACCGCCACTCCAATCAAACAACATCGTGTCGCGCATGGGTTCACATCAATTTCGTGGATTAGACAATAAAAACAACGATGCAAAACATACACAAAGAGACCAAAAATCTAATTGTGGATTGGTCCGATTGGAGAACGGGACGAGTCCATGTCAAATAAACAAATGGATCTCATCCCATTTTATTTGGTCACTTTGGACTGGGCTCGTTTTACGATCATTTTGTGCATCAATTTGTCTACGCTAATTGAACACACAAGCTAAGAGACAAAAACCCATTTGTCTGGCCGCTTTTTTTATTTTCTTTTCACATTGACTTCATATTTCATTTATGCATCACATATGTCAATGAAAATGACACATAATTGTGCATTCAAGTTTGTAGTAAATTTGATCATGTGAATCACTTTCGGGTGGTTAATGGTTATTACAACAAAGACACAAAAATTGTCACGTAGCCATAATAGATTTGCTGTCAGCCATGCACTCAGGCCTCAGCTTCCGTACATGTACTGCTTTATAGCCTCAGAGAAAATACTTTTAGCCGCGACATGCATTCATGGCATTCATGACGTGTTTACATTTTCCGAAGGTCTATCAAGGGCAAAAAGAATATGACTTTTGTTTTCAAAAAATCTTCAATTATGTGTAGTTTTATAATACTGTGTGAACGAAACAAAACTATGTTAGAAAATTATACGTGGGTGAAAACTTTTCTAGGAACATTCATATTATATTATTAAGAAATAATAATTAAATAAAAAAAATTATACCTAAATTTATAATATTTAATTACTTTTTAAAATCGTATGGTTTATCGTTCTGATCAACACGTTATATTAAATAATCTTTTAACTTTTCTTATATATTTTCCCTAGTAATGAGATGTCAAAAGATAACAAAATTTTACGTGTGACTTAGGATCATAAACATTTATATAAAAAACTTTTATATTATTATTTGGTATTCTTATTTTAGTCTATCATAAAAATAAAAATTATCATTTAATTATGTTTACACTAAAAATCCACATCCTATAAGATATATTAACCGGAAACCTTAATATATCAATTTTAATTGAGTTTAACATTATATTATAGTTTGTAATACATTATTATTCATAATTATTCATGTATAAACCTAATATTTAATTAAGAATCTAACAAACTAAACATTTCTTCTCATTTCATGTGAGTGAGTTATGGACTCTAGACTTCGTCTACTGTTTCAAGAGATTTTATCAGTTGAATCGAGTAGCAGTATAGAATATGTCAAATAATTTTTTTCTTGTGCAGAACAAATAATTAATTAAGAAAAAAGACAGTTGAATATTAAGTAGATAGTTCAATGTGATGTAACCTTTGTTGCTGAACTTCTGTAAATTTCAAACACACTTGTTAGCATTTGGGTGAAACAAAAAAAAAACAAAAAAAAAAAAGTCAAATGGTATGTTCATAATCCAAATTCTCAAGCCCATCTACTTACTCTCAAAATGCCCATCAGTAGTGAACCAAAAGTTGAAATGTTTCTTAGGACCCGTTTGGGGCAAATTGCACTTCTTTGCAAGAACATTTCAACTAACTTGAGCCAATTCTAGGGAATATTCCCCTGAGTTGGCTTGGGGCTTAACATGTGATGCTGAGCGCAATGCCTAAACTTTAACCTTAATTACTTGGATTTATATATAATAACTAATCTTTCTAGAAAATTAACCAGGAACACTTTTAAATTAAAGTAATTAAGCATGCTCTATCAGCAAGACTGCAACAGTTAAAATAATTATTTTGTTTATGTTAGCTAGTCTAACTTTTCATTCGGCCAGCTAGATATTGTGATTGTGAAATGAAATAAAAGCAGCAATTATAATATTAGTTACCTTAAATGATATTTAAAAAAAAAAATACACTTCGTACAAAAACAGATCCATCACAAAGTTGTAGCACTAGCTACTAGAATCGATAATAGGGACTTTTATTGACTTAAAAATTGGACCCAAAATGATGTTAGATATAATTATTGCCCTTCACGTAGTGTCGTGTTCACATAGACATTAATTTATATTTGGCTCATAAAAAGCTCTAGTAATTCAATTTGTTGATTTCTATTTTAGGTATCATGAGTTTCATTTTATCAGTTCAATTTGTTTCTGCAGATTCTAGCTATAATAGTTTATTTGCAAGGAAAAAAAAAAGGAAAAAAAAAGAAAAGAAAATGAAGCATCAAAATCAGTCTATATACTTTTGCAACTAGTATGGTTAAGAATACATAGGAGCAGATTCAATATCATTTTGAAAAGTGTGGGTGGCTATTTGTAACATAAAATTTGTTATGAACACAAATATTTTACTAACACTTTATCATATTAAAACACACCACTATGTAATTAATTAACCATTGAAGACATCAATGAATAAATAAGTTGTGCTTCAACTACTTATTGAACCACATCAATTATTTTTTACACCAGCCTGGCACATTAATTAACCAACCATATATCTATTGAATCACTTAAAAAATAAGTTGTGCTTCAATTACTTGAAGGTATGGGTGTGAGCCAATTTGCTGAACCATATAAATAATTTATCGTACTTATTTTCTTTCTATCCTTCACCTTCTTTTTTTTTTGTTCCAAATATGTTTCTTATTATAATTGTCGGCGTTGTTATTAAAACTTTTTAAAACCTCAATTCACCTTTCTTCTTGAGTTGTTACATTGTTTGATTAGAATTTTAATGCTAAAACTCTTATATGTGATTTACAAAATTGTTTTCAATGGTAATTTTATAAACTCCAAACTTTTTTCTTTGTTCGTTTACTTAATAAATTAATTTCTTTTATTGTTCCCTTCCTTTACACTGTAGGATCATCACAAGATTGATGGTTGTAATTAGCCACCATCCAAAAGAACAAAAAGTGATTACGATTTTTCATTAAAAAATTTGCCGCTGGCTCCTCGTTCAAACCCTAAAATTAATCGTCAAAGAACTAATCATGATGATGGTTAAAACAACAAGACTCCCCACCTAACAAAGTAAAAGTAACAAAATTTTGCACATTCAACATTCTAATTTTAACCCATAAAGCACACATCTCTCCCCCTTTATTGGTAGTATTTTCTTGTTTGTTATCATTGTTACAAGTAAAATCAAAGTCTCTTTCTTGTTGAGGTATCATGACTTAAATTTCAATTTATTTGTTTAGCAACAAGTGGAAGGTGGGTTAAGGACATTATGCCAATTTCTTTTGTACTTTAAAATTTATTTTATTTTATTTTATTTTATTTTATTTTATTTTTACCAAACATTCTAAGCTTTTTTATTCACATGCCTTTAACTTTTGTTTGTCAACTTCGTAATTTTATAATCAGGGATGAACTTTTAGTGGAAAGCGAAACTTATTTCTAATTTTAAGATAAATTATAAGTGATCATATCTTGTAAATAAGACATAAATTTTCAATTAGTACTGGGCATATTTTTTGATTATTTAACCAGAAATTTAACGGAAACAAAAAAAAAAAATCATTGTTTTTAATAAGAATTGAGAAAAACGATACTCAAAATCCCATGGATTATCATAATATTCTGATAGAACTTTTATATTTTAGGAATGGGCATAAACTCTTTTCCATTGTTTTTTTTTTATTTTTATTGCGGTATTAAATGAAAAAAAAAAATTAAGGACCTAAAAGGTAATATTTAGAAAAAATAGAAGCCCAAGATCGGCAAAATCCTAAATTACTAGCTAGTGATGATTTAATTTAATTTAATTTGTTTGGCCCAAACAATATCTTAACAAACAGTCATAAATTTGTGCTTATAAAGGCAATTAATTTAGGTTTGATGTAACTCCATTTGAAATAATGGCCTACCTAGGAAGAAGATTGGGCAATCAACATGGTCTTTTTTTTTTTTTTTTTTTTGGGCAAATGACATGTACTTTCTTTGCTTTGCTAGAGGCAGGACGTGATATGTTGTTCCGCAAACAACCAACCTTTCTTAGTACATCAATTAATAAATCCAACGCGTAGGACATGAAACACAAGATTTTTGTTCTAATATCATGTCAATTAATGATTTATTTCACTCAGATTATTTATATGAGATGAAATCAGGGTTGGAGCAGAAGTTACATAATTAGTCAGTTTGGTCTATTTTATCTTGTAGTATCCAATTTAAATTCTTGAGAATCAATTAATTTATTCGAGAGTTAAACCGAACGAAATGGATCTCACTTTTTATCCCCTTAAAATAAGTGTTTTTTTTTGGGTGTTGTTGTAAAACTATTTGTTGTCTCATGATAAATATATAATGAAATGCACTTTAAAACCCTCTAAATTTTTTTATTTATTTAAAATCAACATAACATGTAATGCAGCCCCAATTGACTAGAAAAAGGGTAATCAAGTTGGCCCCCTAGTCTTCTTTTACATCAATGGAAGAAGCTACAGATTTGGTGGGTGTTTTTGACGGGAAGATTATAATTCCTTCATAGATATTCTCAGTAGGCCCCAGCTCGGTAGACCAAATTTTGCATGAACAAATAATTAAAAAAACATACAAGGAAAAGGTATCCAAGTTTGGGTCGGAAGCAAAATAACTTAAAATTTTTGAGGTGAGATTAATCCCAAAGAAATAAAGTGTTCATGTGATCTTTCAACAAACCACTTTATTTCTTTTTCACTTTTTTGTTGGTATGGCGTACGGGGAGTGGGTTAATGAACAATGTGATTTGAAAGATTGATTATCCTCCTCATCTACTAAAACTGTCGTTTAATACATTTAAGTCAATACAAAACAAGAATTATTGGGACAAATAACTGTTAATTCCGTCCACTGAGCCAATATCAAATTCAAAGCGATCTCAATCAAATTAGATCATTGAGTCTATAGTCTCACTTAATTAAGTTACGCCAAAAAAAGCTTGTTTGTGTATGTTCCACATTTTACAAATTAAACCTAAAATGTGTTTAGATTGAAGTTAATTTGTAAGCTTCAAGAGTTATAAAAAATAGAATTTCTCCTTATTTAAAAGCACACGTTTTATATTTTAAAATAAATTGTCAACATCAAATGAGATGTATGAAAATAAGTTTTGGCAGATTTTTGATATGACTATAAGTGTTTTATTTATAAAATATTAATGATATAATAAAAAATTTGTGTGAAATGATGGAAATCAATTTTGGAACATAACGACGTAATCGAAGTATCTAAAACAAAAAATTCGAATGATCAATAACTTGTTAAGAGATTTTGATTTTTGAAAAGATGGTTTGTTAATAATAATAATTTTCCTCAATATTACATTAGAGAGCTTAACATAAATATCAATAATATAATTCAATATATCTCCCATGACCTAAAGCCTAATCCTCCATTCGTCGAAACTTAATTGGACATATTAAAATTCAATTCAAATATTTAAAATTATAGAACATATGTAAATAAATAAATTTTTACATTTATGAAATCATTTAATTTTTTTCTCAACCTTAAAATGAAACGAGGAGACGTTTATTTTACCAATTTAATTAATGGTAAATATATTTTAGAAGAAAAATAAAGAGAATATGCATTCTAAAAATTGAGAGGCACAATTTTTAAGTTCTATTACAAACAAAAAAGATAGTGTCAAGACTTTAGTTTTCTTATTAGTAAGTGTTGATAGTACTCTAATTTCCCCTGGGTGGAGAGGAGAATTGGAAAAAAAAAAGGAATTTTGAAAGAAAAAGGAAGGAGTTATAAAATAAAAAACCCGGTTTGATACTTAGAACACAAGAATCAAACTGTACTGTACTGTTTGTACATTAATTGCAAAGCGATCTCTTTTTCATAATTTTTCCGCCATTTCAGTGAAAGCTTAAAAATAAATAAATAAATAAATAAATAAACTTAGAAATTTTGCTTTTGCTTTGCTTTACTTGCATTTGCATACAACTACAGAACTACTAGTATTAACACTTAAGCAGTGGGTTGAATACCTCATACTTCTCGTGATTTTTCATCTCAGTTTAGTTTGCTTTGCGCTCTCTCTCTTTCTTCATTCACTCTTCAACCTCTCCTCTCTAGTGGCCTAACCCTAAAACCTAATATTATAAATTTTTTATTTTTTGTTTCTGAAAAAAATTCTCTCTTTCTTTCTTCACGAACAGTGATTTCTTAATTGGCTTTCTGGGTATTTGATGATCGTCTTTGGTTCAGCTTTATCCAACGGCTCTCAGTTGATCCTGTTGCTGCAGGTACCCTTTGTTCGCTTTAAAGAGTTGAGCCTTTCGTTTTATGTTCTGTAATTTGTTTAGATGATTTACGTAACCCCAAAAAAAAAAGTTATTTTTTTGGTGCAAGTTACAAGCTTTTATGATTTTGCTCAACTTTAGTATTTGTGGTCTTAATTCTCTATTCTTTATGTTTTTAATCGTAGGAAAAGGAATTTCTTGCCTTTTCGTTTGTGTAAGCAATTGGTCATTTGAATGAAATTTAAATTATCCT
The DNA here is from genome assembly GCA_030444775.1 of Atalantia buxifolia. Taxonomy (NCBI): domain Eukaryota; kingdom Viridiplantae; phylum Streptophyta; class Magnoliopsida; order Sapindales; family Rutaceae; genus Atalantia; species Atalantia buxifolia. Next base: position 12,721,526 of record CM059838.1, read on the forward strand.
GCTAAAAATATTATAGTTTTGAAATTAGCTATAAAAGTAATAATTCTTCAAACCATTGTGGAGTAAAGTTGCCCCGATGGATCATGTATTTTAGCTGATTTAAGATAGGATGGTTGCTTTTTTTCTATTTAAATAAATAATTTTTGAAAAAAAATTTCTTTCCATTTGAGCATTTGTTTGATTGTTTAGATAGATCTGGATGGTTCCGGGATATATATTGTATAGAAAGACCAGGTGGCGGGAGGAAATTTTGTATGTTTATGTTTTTAAATTTAGTATATTGCTTATTAAACTTAACAAAAAATGTTTGTGAAATTTGCGACTTTGAAGAACATAAGAAAATTTAAATTTTGGAGGAAATTTTAAGATGAGTTTAAAAAGAAAAAGGCGTAATTCAGTTGTTTCTTGGGACTGTATATTTAATTAATCAATATGAAGTAAGCGGTTGAGTTCTAATTAATGCTCGTTATGGTTTCTATCTGGTAATTAATCAAATATTTTCAAACTTTTTATTCCGTGTTTGAATCTAATTAGTAAAAGCTATGTTTAACCTCAATATTTGTAGAAAGATTTTGGAGATGAGTGAATGATTTGTATAATTCTCTTTACAGCATTATTGAGTTAGTATCTGCGTTACTATAGATGAGTTTGTTTCGTTGCTTACAATTACTTATCTGAAATTACAGCAACCATGCCGGGGTTGGGATGCTTGAGTTTGAAATTGGTAAAGCAATATTCACGGGCCATTCAGATTTTGGAATTTGTATGATTAAAGAGAAATTTACTGGACATATAGCTTTCCCTCTCTATTCTGTGCTCCTCTATCTTGAATTGCTTCTTCAGAGATGGGTTAGTCCGAGTTTACCCAGCCACATTTCTCTTTTGTAGTGTTTGATTGAATTTATTGAAGATGGATGGACCTTCCAGTACTTGTGAAATTGTCGAATCAATTGAAGAATTAGAATTTGCATCGAAAAGAAATGAGAAAGCTAAAAAGCATTCTTTGCCAAAATCAGGGAATAAGTATTCTATAGAGGATGATATTAATCGTCTTTTTGAGGCAATTGATGTTAAAACCTCAGCTAAGAATTTGGATGCTTTGCGAAAGAGTGCTTTGAAAAGACCAATTAGAGTCAGTTCATCTCAAGCTTTAGGGATTGGAATCTCAGAACCTGTTAATTTGAAGCAGGCATTGAGAGGATTATGCATATCTCAGGCAGCAGAGATGGCTGCTATGAAGCGGTTATCAAAGCCATCAGGTTCTTCAAGGTCCTCAGAAGCGGGAACTATCAAACGTCTGTACAGGGCTGTGGTAGTTGAGGCCAGTGAATCTGGCATTCCCCTAAATGAAGGTAAAGGGAATTTAGTTGAAATATCTCTTGTACCAGAAAATATAACATCGAATTCTTCTGAGAAGGTGCATGAGTCCCAGCAAGTGCCGAGGGCAGAGTCTTCAAAGCATGCTGCTCACCATTCTACCCCCTTGGATATTGTGAAAAAACCAAAGGCAATACCAAGCAAATTACCGTCATTGGATCAGGTTGTTCCTTTGGTTACAGAGTTTGAGGAGAAACCAAAGGCAGAACATCGGAATCTTAATTCTCCTGAGTCTTCATCAGTTCCCTTTACTCGTGAGGTCGAGGAGGTGGAAATAATAGCTCCTTCATCCGTGGAGGTTCTTGTCAATTCTCCCGTGTCAGATAAGGGGCAAAAAAGCAAGTTGCACCCTGGTTCTTCTTTGTCTAATTCCAGCAATGGTAGCAGACTGAGCAAATGTGGCAGCAATAGTCAGCGTCTAGTCAAACCAGTTTTTCGAAGCAAGGGCTTTGTCAGGAGAAAGGTAAAGCAGGATTCAACTTCTGCCTCCAGCAGTTGTACTCCATGTGATGTAAGTGCTAGTAATGATCCAGGTCCTAGTACAAGCTATTTGGATGTCCATATGCACAACTGTACTGGGAACAATGAAAGGAAAGAAAATGTGAAAACTTCTCTGGCTTCCAGCAGTACAAATATGAGCACTGATGTTAATTCTACTGTTGGAGACTCAAGTTCAAGCAAACCAGGTTTTAGTTTGAATTGTGGTAACAGAAATAAAGCTATAGTTACAAAAGTTGATGAGAGATCAAGATCAAGAGAAAAGGGTGAATTCTCCCAAAGCTCAAAAAGTAGCATCGGTGAGTATAGTAGCAGCACAAGCATTAGTGAGGATAGCATTCTTAGTGGGTCTAGTCGTGGTGGCAGTAGGCCTCACATGTCTAATGACTTGAGGTGGGATGCCATTCGCTGTGTTCAGAAGCAGCATGGATGCATGGGTATGAGGCATTTTAAACTCCACAAGAAGCTCGGCTGTGGGGACATTGGGACAGTTTATCTTGCTGAGCTAATTGGTACGAGCTGCTTATTTGCTTTGAAAGTGATGGACAATGACTTTTTGGTGGGCAGAAAGAAAATGCCCAGGGCCCAAACTGAAAGAGAGATAATGCAAATGTTGGATCATCCCTTTCTTCCTACACTATTTGCTCATTTCACAACAGAGAAATTCTCGTGCCTGGTTATGGAGTATTGTCCAGGTGGAGATTTACATGTGCTAAGGCAGAAGCAACCCAGCAGATTTTTCTCTGAACAAGCAGCCAGGCATGTATATATTTTTTAGGCTTGCTTTCCGGAAATTTTATACAACATTCTTGACAAATAGATGCATCCATACCATTTTCCTATAATATATCTTATTTCAGGTTATTTTATAAGTTAGCTATAACCAGTCTTCTTCTGTCTTCGTAACTAGTACTTCTGTTTTTGGTCCCAAAGTAACCTATTCATTTGCATATTTTTCTGTCCTACTCTTGAGGTACATGTAATGTCAGCTCTCAATCTATGGCTCTGTTATGAGGCTTAACAGCCATAACTTATGGTGGACATTGCATAGTTTATTTAGGAAGTGATCCTTCGATTCTTTGTCCCTGAGCCTGAGATGTTGAGACCTGTATAAATGAACCAACCAAGCTATTGCATCTGATTATAACAACTTGGAGGATCCGCTCTTGATTGATCCTCCCAAATTTTCATTGCATTGTCATCCATTAATGATCTTCTTGGTTCTAATTTGGTGTTCTATATCTGCAGGTTTTATGTTGCTGAAGTCCTCCTAGCATTGGAATACTTACACATGCTTGGAGTAGTATATCGAGATCTAAAACCAGAAAATATCCTTGTTCGGGAAGATGGTCACATCATGCTTTCAGATTTTGACTTGTCACTCCGATGTGCCGTTAATCCTATGGTTGTGAAATCATCTTCACCTGTTGAGGAGCCAGCACCAAAAAAGGCTTCTAGTCCATGCTCAGAAGCTAGCTGCATTGAGCCATTTTGCCTCCATCCGTCATGGCAAGTCTCATGCTTTACTCCTAGGCTACTTTCAGTTGCTGCAAAATCTCGGAAGATTAAATCAGATCTAGCTGCTCAGGTTAGCCCAATGCCGCAGCTTGTGGTGGAACCAACTGGTGCCCGGTCGAATTCTTTTGTTGGAACGCATGAGTACCTGGCTCCAGAAATCATCAAGGGTGAAGGTCATGGGAGTTCTGTTGATTGGTGGACATTTGGTATCTTTCTGTTTGAGCTATTATATGGTAGGACCCCTTTCAAGGGTTCTGGAAACGATGAAACACTATCCAATGTGGTATCACAGAGCCTTAGATTTCCAGGTTACCCAGTAGTTAGTTTTCATGCAAGAGATTTGATCAGAGGGCTGTTAGTAAAGGAGCCTGACAATCGACTTGGAGCTGTGAAGGGAGCTGCTGAGATCAAACAACACCCTTTCTTTGAAGGCCTTAACTGGGCTCTCATACGTTGTGCAGTACCGCCAGAACTGCCTAGGTCCTGTGATGCTGTAATTGGTTCACAGAAAAAAGAGAGCACCAAATGTGAGGAGTCGAAAGGTGCAGCAGATGAGCATGTGGAGTTTGAGATGTTTTAGCTGAAACTCGCATGATATATGGTAAAAGGCAGAAGTTTGCTTTTCTTTTTCAGATAGTGAGATTTGTCATTGTTGTTGTAACTGATGATACATAGCATATAGTGTAAATGTAAGAGAATTCACGGCAAGTTAAGAGTATCATATATATACTAGATTAGTCCCAAAATCTGGTGTTCATCCTGTTTTGTCTTGCTGCTATTCACTGTCCTTGTGGAGTTTTAAAGCTTTTGCCTTTTACCAGATGTGTACCAGTGTGCGCATAGTATTGATGGGCTTTAATGATAATATTTGAAATTTTGATGGTAGATTAATATTTTTTAGAAAATGAGGGGGAAGTTTGAAGTTTAAGCCAAATATATTAAACTACAAACCCAAAAACGTTCACACATTTTGGTCCAATGCCCAAAACTGCCTCCACGCATACCGAAGGATGAGGGCGTCACTGCACGCTACGAGCGCCGCACTGCCATCTCTCGCAAAATTACGAATTTGTCATTACTCGCATAGCCTAAACTGCCCATCTCTGCGGAACACAGAATTTCTCACAGACCTTCAACAAATTTACAGGCCCATTAGCGTTTCTTCGTCTGGGTGTTTGATAAAAGCATCGATGGCTTCTTCTGCAGCGACCACCAAACCCTTCTCTGTTTTGTTTGTGTGCTTAGGTAACATCTGTAGAAGCCCAGCTGCCGAGGGCGTGTTTAGAGATATTGTCAAAAAGAGAGGGATTGATTCCAAGTTCAATATTGACTCTGCTGGCACCATTGATTATCATGAGGTATCTCTATGTTTTATAGTTCTTTTCTGGAAAACTTAAAATCTTTTTATTAGTGTACGGTGATCAAGAGGTCGTATGTTTAAGAGCCTATGTTAAAGTTTGAACTTTTCGGATAAATAGTTTCAAGATAATGACGGGAATGCTTGGGATTGAAGTGTCGTGGCCTTTGATTTCAGTGGCTGTTGAATTATAAATGAGTATACAGTGTTAGTCGGTATCTTGGCTTAGCGTTAGCTGCTAAGCAAACGTGGATGCTTACTGAATATTTTAGCTGCAGTGCTCTTAAAATATTGAGTAGAAGCACAACAGTTACAAACAAAACGAATCTTTCTCCATGATTTATTGTTTCTGTTGTTATTGAAGGGAAATCCGGCAGACTCAAGAATGAGGGCAGCCTCTAAGAGGCGTGGGATTGAGATTACATCTATTTCGAGACCAATCCGGCCTTCTGATTTTAAAGATTTTGATCTTATACTTGCAATGGACAAGCAAAACACACGTATAACAGTATTGAGATTTTATTAATGCATTATGTTTCTCAGTTGTATTTTCTTTTTGAACATTTTTGGCTTATTTGATTTGGATGGTTCTCTGTTTATTTACGCTGTGTAGAGGATATATTGGAGGCTTTTAATAGGTGGAAATTTAGAGAGCGGCTCCCGGAAGATGCACAAAAAAAGGTTTCTTAATATACTTGCGGGGTTTGGTAGACTATGGTTTGTGTTATCAAATCTTTAATCTTACGTGTCTGTATGAGTAATGCAGGTCAGATTAATGTGCTCTTATTGTAAGAAACATGATGGAACCGAAGTCCCAGATCCTTACTATGGTGGACCTCAAGGTTTTGAGAAGGTGATATAAGTGCATTTTGATAGTGAAAACATGAAAAGTGAGAATATACATACAGTTTCTTTGTGTTCCTTTTTGTCCATATTTAGGAGCAGAAGAACTTACATATCACCATAAGATTGATTATGATGATATGTTTCATAATTGTGATGCAATCAATTAGTGATTGTAGGACAATTACTTGTTTCTTCTAATTGCTTAACTAAATTTACTTTTTAAAGATGCTTGAAGCTTTTTTCTGAAGACATTTTCAGGACATGTTTGGTTCACCAGCGTTGGCACGGGAATTCACGATATGATTTATTTATTGCTAATGAGAGATGCATTTATCCTCCATAATGATTTTCTTTGGGTCTGCTCAACATTTTCTGTGATTTAACCAGCATAAAAGCATATGTGAGATGCAGTATCCATTATTGACACCATCTCTTTCTGTGACAGGTTTTAGATTTACTTGAAGATGCCTGTGAGTCATTGTTGGACAGCATCTTAGCGGAGGACAATGACATTGTTAATTCTTAACTCCTGGTTAAGAGATGGCGTCTATTCCCGGGGTTGGGGGCAAGACATTTTGTCTTATTCTATGTAAAGTGTATCATGTACGATATATCCACCTTTTATCATCATCTTAACTCTCAATAGCCTTCATAGCTTTGCTGTGAAATTCATGCTTCATCATTTTTGGACATCATTTTGCTTCTCATGAATTTGGAATATAGATGTCATTTTGTGTCTTAAATTATTGGAGTGTGCGAGCATTTTGCATCTTATGAATTTGTAATATATATGTGCTTTTATTTGTTAAAATGAAGAATGTAAAGGATCCTCGTTATGAATGTTTTGTCGTTAATAAGGTCCATACAACAATTTACAGGAGGAAATATACAAAAACAAGTTTTATATCCAAAAGGAAAATTATAAGTTGGTGAAGCCATGCTACTTTCAGGTAACACACGGTAACTATTTTACAGAAATAATATTCGCCAAAAGATAACTATTTTACAACCAACCATATGGACATATACTGCCGTGGACTTTGTTTACCAAAAGGACATATACGGCCGCAGACTCTCCCAAAGTAAGACAGGCCTACTCTCCCAATTCCAAAATGCAGCAAGAACAAAATTCTCAACCGGACCCATCATAGCTTCACAGACTAAACTCATACAATGAAGGTCTGCTTTTTCCGACCACGTTTCCTCCTCCGTGGACTGGCACTGATCATGCAAGAGAAGGCGTTTACAAGCTCTGAATCTTCCTCATTTACAAGGACCTTTGCTGCAGCAGGGTTGTTCAGCAGGAGCTTTGCCACAAGATACCCTGCAATTGACCAAGTCTGATATAACCGCGACTGTTTCCCAATGAATCTTCCTCGCTTGGTATCGTAATATTCAGGCCACTTGTCTCCAGATATATGTCTCTCAGCAAGTTTGACAGCTTTTTCAGCAATCTCTACCCTATTCATCTTTATGCAAGCCACAGTGAGCTAAGGACAACACCACAATTTCGATGTTAATTTAGTAAAACAATTTTGAAATTCCAAAGGAAGCTTAATGACTTTTTTTTTTTTTTTAGTGAAACTCATAAATACCATAGCAACTAACCTGCCAGAGCAATGTTGGCCAAGAACCTCCATTGTGATAAGACCAGGGACTGCAACAAAATATGAAGTCAGGATTAGGTGGCAGGATCAGGTAATTAGAAAATTCAGAAGTCAAAAAAATAAAAATAACATCATGACAATTAAAATAGTGACAGTACGTGTTCTTGGGATCACTGCCTGTAATAATTCTCCATTCCTGGCCTTCAAGAGCAGGATAACATATTTTGAGGGGCATATCTGCTACTAACTCTGCCCATTTTGCTTCAATAAGATCCAATATGGCATGTGACTGATCCACCGTTGCAAGACTGCTTACGACAGACCACAGGTTTCCCAGAGAAAAGAAACGAAAATCCATGTGGGCTGGCTGCAGATTCCCAATCAAATAGCCTCCTTTATGTGGCATAAATTCCACCAGCCATGGAGGAATTTGATCTGGATAGATATTGAACTTATTAACTGCATCGTATGAGTATTCCTCCGTCTTGTACCGGTAGATTTCATTAAGTTTTTTCATATCAATCCAATAATATTCCCTGATATGGAATGACAAAGCAACTAGACGGTTGTTCAGAGCTCTAATAAGGTCAGCTGATCCATCCTCTGGAGTAAGCATCTCACGTGCAGAAAGTAATGCTGAATAAAAAAGTGCCTACAAGATATCACGGAATTAGTGGCATAACTTTTCATAAAATGAAGGAAGAAGGTTGCCACTATCCATGCACCACAAACTTGTAGCAGAAAGGAACTAAGGAATGAGAAAGCAAAATGAAACGAGCCACGAAACAGTTCAAAGCATAAAGAAGTTTAACCTGAATCTCCAAAGGATGGCCATGAATTCCCATGCGACGATCTATCATGCATGAACCATCCGTTACCAATAAAGTTGGAAACATATCAAAACCATCGGCAAGGCAAAGCTTCAAAATCATTTTAATCCCAGTTTGTACATCAACTCTCTCTTGTACTGAAAGATCCCCAGAGCATTTTCCATATGCTCGCAACAATATAATCCACCACAGTCCTGGAAGTAAAATCAGAAGTTGTACAGAAACTACTTGGTGCAACAGCAATTCCAATAAAAACAGTTGTAAATTCATATACTGTTAAAAATTCCTAACCAGAATCGACAGGTGCAACACGGCCAATTGCAGCTTCACCAAAATCCGGATCTAAAACTTCTTCAGTTGCAGGATCATCACCATCAAGTGGAACAGTGCGCACCTTGAAACTCGCAGGCATCAGTCCTTGACCAGGACTGTGGCAATCCATGGTTTTCTCCCAGCTCTATCATTGCAATACATGTTATTTAATTACATGGAAGAATAAGAGCCAAGGTAGTATGAATGCAACAAAGTGATACAAGAAATGACATTCTTGCTTCCAACAGAAATCTCAGGTAGTAAGATCCGTGGAAGCATAAACATGAATTTGAATTCGAGGACAGGATGCACCAGCATTTGTACCAATCAATGTAAGCAGATAAGTCAGGTGAAATCCTAAACCAAATCCCTTAAACACCAATGTAGATAATAACTACTTGAGACAAATCAACGTATCTATTTTATAATATCAATTTGGGACAAACGTCCACATAAAAGGTTTCATAAATATATCTCAAATGACGCTTTAAGAATGGGCTCAAAACCTAATATATCAAAAGATCAATTCTATCAGTACAAATATTTCTAGAACACGGCATATAGGCATTTTCTAGTATAACACAGTAACTGATTAGGATGAGCGGTTGTCATTACGAGAAAGAAATTCCAGTCCTAAACCTGAATTTATGGAAAAAAAAGGCAAAGAGGAAAAATATAATCATTGCAAGAATCATACATATCTAAATGTATCAGGCAACTGGTTGAAATGGTAATTTGACATCTAAGCTGTATATTACCTGCAACTGGAGGGTGTGAAGGATGAAATTCCGTACAATATCATATTCTCCCTTCAAAAGGAAAGCTATCCCAGAAGGTATGAAATCACGGATAAAGACTTGATCATAATTTAGAATGCTAGAATCGTTTGGGTCATTGGCAGCAATTGTTCCAACAGGATTTCCACAATAGTACACAATAGACTCTCTAAGTAAATCCCATGCTTCGTCCTCAACTGACTTTGCCCAAACCTTGTGGACTGTTTTTGTTACTGACCCCGAAGCATTCAACTTATCATTCGATGAAATACCTGCTTTTCCATTTTTCAGTTGCCGATCCAACTTGAAATCTTGAACATTCAGCTCATTAGATTCACTTTTATTAGGAAATGATGGTTGTCTTCCATTATCAACAGTTAAACCATCAATACTTTCAATTCGTCGGCATTTGCAACAGCCAGACTTCAACCTGCTACAACCCGTCTTTCCATGTGAATCACGATCTACACCATGAAACGCACAGACCCTCCAGTGGCTTTTTAAACCATTATGCAACTCTGTGTAGCCAGTCCCTTTATTCTTTGCATACTTTACATTAAACTTAAACGAAACACCTGAACTCGAAATGTTGAGACACCGATCAAATGAATTAACACATGGTGAAGCCCCCGAAAAAACCTGAAGAACTGCTTCCCCAGCAGCCGCCATTCGTCTTATTTAAATTAAATTTCAGTGAAAAAAAAAATCTTCAACTTGCACCTCCAAAGATGATAACCTCCCAACCTAGTAAAGCACAAACACAAACACAAAAATAAATTGCTTGACAGTAATCAATCAATTGCAAAACATCCAGAACCCATCGAAACAATTTCACTCAATCACACCAAACAAACCCAGATGCTGTTAATGAAACTGTTTTGAGTAAATTAAACAAACAATCTATTTTTTTTTTCTTCAAAAGAAATTAGATGAAAGTCACACTAGATGAAAGTCAAACTACTAAGCTATAGAAAATATGCTAGAAGATGTTGAATAGCTATAGTACTCACCTTTTTTCAATTAGTTAATGATTTGGAGGTTTCGTTTATCTTTTCCTCTCGCAGAAAATTTTCTGGAGGGCTTTGTAGTATAAAAACATTTCTCGGGATCCAAACAAGCGAAGATTCACGATTGGGCAAAACACAATGGATATTGCAATTGGGGCCACAAACTGAAGGCCCAATCTTATGGGTTATTAGATGTAGGGTTAATAACATTTGGCCCCATGCATTTAACTAATTTACATTTAAAGATATAATTGATTCTCCTATTTTTTGTAGGTCCAAAATTGAGGCACAGGTGAAGTGTCTACCTGATCAGCGTCCCTTATTAAAAGATTGGTCTCTCAAAAAGAAATGGGCAGATATAAGAGTTGCAATTTGGTTGACATTTCTGTCACTTTGTTGCTCACAAGTTACAAACACTGGTTTATACTTACTGAAGATATCAACTCTAGACATGGTGTAAAGATGTTGCAGTTTTGATGTAGTACTACAAAAGCAAATGTTAAACAATGTCAATTCTGCAACAAATTAAATATGTTTGCAGATGGACTAAGAGGAAGCGACGAAATTCAAAAGATATTCTTTATGTTGAATTTAAGTCTCCAACAATATGCTTATGTTACTTCATGGATTCTCTAAAAGCAATCTTGATTAAACTAGATATGCTGTCATTTTCAAGCTGTTACTATTAGTCCTAAGTTGCAATGTACTGTAAGTGTTCTCATAGTTGTATTCAAAGTGTTTGATCTTGCTACAGAGCATAGTCACTTCAATCACTTCATCATTCTAATTGTGTAACTTGGTTGTTTCCTTGTTGATTTTTCACCCCCTCCTTTTTGTTTTACTCTTCGGTAGGACAATTAATGGCTGCCATGGTACAGCAAGTACAACATTGATTGGTCATAAGACAAAAGTGCTTAGTTAATGTAATTGCAAGTGATTCCCTAGAAACAACTACAACAATGAAGTGTCTGCAGGCCTCAACTGTTAATATATGTGTGTGTATTTTGCGCGAGAGTCCTGCTTTTCCAGCATGATAAGTTATAGGAAATGGGAAAATTTTGCTGTGATGAAAAGGATGGGAAGTTCAGTTTCGGTAACCAGAAATGAAGCTCATGACGGCCATTTTGTAGTGTACAGGGCTGATCAAAAGCGCTTCTTGATTCCTTTAGAGTATCTTAAAAAAGTGATTTTCAGACAACTATAGCAGTTAGTCTGAAGAGGAGTTTGGGTTACAGGTTGATGGGCCCATCACACTGCCTTGTGATGCATCGTTTATGGAGACTGGAGTACATAATCATGTTTGATTGAACAGCTAGCCTCTAAAGATCTGGAACAAGCCTTGCTCGTCATGTCCGTTGATACCAGTTGCAGCACATCTTTATCACTTTTACACGGAGAGCAAACAAATCAGCGGAGGCTACTACTTGTTTGCCACTGTTGAAGAGAAAATATAACACTTTCCTTATAATTTCTTAAGAAAGTTCATCATCAAGTAATATGACACTCGTTTATTAAATGACGAGATGGTTAAATAAGTAATTTTACTAATTCATGATAGTGACTCCATATGTGGGCTATTGAATAAGGACATGTCAATCATCCACCCACGGTACGGCACAATGCCCTCCCGCTCCATTGAAAATCCCAGCTACACTTCTGAAAGTTTGATCAGATTGTAAAGTATAAACATGCACTTTGTATGGCAATACTTGTAATAGATAACTGTTGTAAAACAGAATCAGGAACTAATAAATAAAAGCAAGTAGATGCTTATAATTCCTCAAAAAAAAAAAAAAAAAAGTAGACGCTTTAATGCTTATAAAGCATTTGCTTTTACATGGGTGTACAGAAGTTGAAAAAGACAAATAAAGTTTTGCATGTCAATAATCACAGAATAACTACTAAATTGTTGTGCTTTCGAAAATAGATATTGCACGGAAACACAAGAAGCCATGAGGATAATTGAATTCAATGGCTGCAGATTCCTAGTAGAAAATTTAACCAATTCTTTTCAATATCAAGATGGCAATGCTCAATTTTGTTGAACTCGTGTCGTTATCCTGCCTAAAACAATGAGTAGAATACAAAATACTTCTACAATTCAATCAAAAACAAAAGATTTTAAGGTGAAACAATATGAACAGATGCATCATAGATAACTTTTTCCTAAATATCCAGGTGCTAGCCATTAATTCAAATTTAATTACAACACTTAACTTGAATCAGCCCTCCTAAGGGGAAAAAAATTGCTCCATTGCGTTACACAACGTCCATGTGATCATTGTCATTGTCTCCTTCGTAGAATTCATCATCACGCTGGATTTGCTTGTCTTGAGTGTGCTCTGAAATGACAATTACTTTAGTTAGGAAAAGAAAGAATCACATGATGAAAATGAAATTTTAAAGATCATATGAGAAAGAGTTGGTGTGTAGGCAACAGGAACAACAGAGAAAAATTCAGGGATTCAACTTACGATCCATTCGTTCATCAGGGTTCTGCTCATCTTCATCAAATTCAGGAATATAGAAGTCGGGTGGAACCTGAAACTCATAAATTACTGCTATCAGCAGCCAGAGAATGATAAACTGAAAACCACATAATTAGCAGACATGTAATAACCTCTAAGTTGCCATCCAAATCAAGAGGAGTTCAAAGTTTTAGGCCATCCTGATCAAACATAGATGTTTCATTATTCTAGACATCTCATATAATTTAACATGAGTAATCCATAATAACAACTAGATCTTAAGGATATAAAATTGCTGTTAATTGAAAACAACTTTACCCTATCATAAACTTTGTGAAGAATGGATCATCATTTCAGATGCAACAAAAGATGGAAAGTAATCCATAACCAGGAAAACTGATTGCTGGGTCACAGCTAATCAGAAGACAGCCAACAAATTGATGAATGATGAGTAAAAAGCAACTGAATGTCATGAGTGATGTGAAATGCCAGATGGTTAGCAAGAATGTAACACAAAAATTCAATGATGAGTAAAAAGCAATTGAATGACTCATGAGTGTTGTGAATGCCAGATGGTTAGCAAGGATGTAACACAAAAATTCTGTAATTTGTACAAGAGGAAAGGAACTTCGCAAGATGTGTAGAAAAACCAAGCAAAAATAACAATATATAAATAATCAGTCAGCTATTACAAACATTATTAGGCTCATTGAATACTGGATTTGTTTGACAACTATGTCATATTACCAACCTCTTGCATCTGAACACTTGGAGCATGTTGTATGGAACGAAGATTTTCTAGTACTTGCATTTTAATCGTGCTAAGATATGATTTGCTATTCAAATTCTCCTGCTCAATCAAAGAAAATGGAAGTACATCATCAGGAAGGTTGCAGAGCATCCGCAGGAAGATTGTAGGGTCAATATTACTAAAGCAGAAACAAAACAATATCATAAAGACTAATTTCACATGATTGCCCATGTTGATTAGCTCTTGCTAGGCTCAACTTGAATGTATCTAACCTAGCTGATTATATGTAAAAATTAAAATAAAGAATTTGTTTATTGAAGAGAAATAAATTTATCAATTTCTTTGAAATTACTTACTATGTGTCCATTTGGAATTCTCAATGAACACTCGGGGGCAAAATACTTGATATATTCATTTTCTGGAATTTCTGCAAGAAACATCAAATTAACGTAAAAGTTAGAAAATGTAATTCAGAATAAATGAAACTGAAATATTCAATTGAGGCAAAAGATTAAATTGGCATACCATTGGGAAGCTCTGTATCTAAAAGAACTCCTGTTTCAACAGTCCAACACCGAGCAACATTCTCTTTAGTGTATCCCCCACCTCCAGTGACCTGCAGGGAAATGTTCCTCTCTACATTAAATTTATGACACTAATGAACTGCATGTACAACTTGAACAAATAAAAACATACCAGTAACGGAAGATTGAATTTCTTGACAAATCGAACACATTCAGCATGACCTGCGAAAGCCTCGCAAAATCATAAGAAAGGAAACACTAATATCAACAATTTAACATCAATGATTGACACATAGCCAATAACTCAAGATCAAGCAGATATCTTCAAAAGTCTTCAACAAAAGAACAACAAACAAGCTCCAAAAAATACATTAAATTAAGGGGGAGAACAAAAGTCTCAATTACAAAGATTATGCACCATCAATGGAGAGATTGAAGCAGCCCAAGCGATCCCCAGCAAGAGAATCTGCCCCGCATTGAAGAACTATGGCACCTGGTGCATATGTTTCAACAACCTTGGAAATAATCTACAAAACAGATATTTCCAAGGAAAAAGTTTACACTTAGACACCATTAAGCGAGAAAAGAAAGTTATCCAGCCATTAGATGCTTGGGACCAGAACTTACTGTCTTGAAAAGTCGAGTGAAGCTAGTGTCATCAATTCCATCCTTGAGCGGGACATTTATAGCGTAAAACTTGCCTTCTCTTTCTCCTATTTCCTTCAATGAGAAATTGAGAATGATTCTTATTTATTAATCCAATTTCAACTTTGGCAAGAAAATGGCAATAACTTATAAAGATGTTCCCAAACAACAAAGAAAATAAATGTAGACATATTCATGTTACTGAAAAAACCCTGAGCAATAGAAATTTAAAGTAAAAGACATAAACAATGTGACAAAACATTGAATACTGCAAAGCAGTAACAGACAAAAGAAGTATTTACACATTCAGCAGTTCACTGAAAATTGACATAAAAAACAAAATAATTACCAATGCACCTGGACTGAGGTCAGTGGTATTGGCATCTAAAAGATACAAATACAGAAAACAAAGGAAGACATTAATAAGTACCTTAACATCACCAGTTCCAGGAAAGAACAGATCCCCGAACTTGTGAAAACTAACAGTCATCACCCTGCATTTTGAAATTCACCACATTAATTTGAGTTGAATAGAACAACAACCATACTGAGTAGCATAATCTATGCATTTCTACGACCATTTTCAGAATGTTAGTTGTGTTTCTTTAACCTATTTGGTCAGCACTGTGTAATTATCAGTCCATTTAATCGAATTACCACAGCCAGCCTTCTAGAGACCTAAAAAATTTAGAAATATATTAGAGGTTCTTTCAAAAGCAACAGCAAAATACAATCAAATAAAACAATATTGTGCCACGGGGAAAACCTACTCAACCGAGAAAGAAGATAGGCTTTTAAAAGTACTTCATGGTTTGAAAAATCTGGCTTGATTTGTTAATTAGCATGTTTGAATAATGAATTTCAAAAATAGCAAAAACTTGACTCATGTATCCAGGACATTTTTTGTTTGAAGCTATAGTCGGAACATTCCAACAGCTGATCATAAGCTGCAAATACCAACTTAAATTAAACTTACAGAAACTATTTACATTATCATTCGAACTCCACATACATTTAATTTATATTAACTCCATAACATGTTCAGTTATCTATCATGAGAAACATACTTTGCATCTGGGTATGTCAACAGAATCAAATATTTTGTCAGGTTGTATCTGCGAGTTTGAAGTAGCCTAATGCAACCAGAAGTGAGCTGCAGATAGTCTTTATCTTGATTGCTTTAAATAATTGGAGATCTCTTCACTTTACATCCCATTGTAGTTATAATTCATTAAACAATAAAAAAATTCTACTACCTGTCAGTGAAATAAAAGGCTTCTTCAACTCCATCACCATGATGCACGTCGATATCAACATACAACACACGAGCATGATATTTCAAGAGCTCCAGGATCCCCAAAACCAAGTCATTAATGTAACAAAAACCGGATGCTTCACACTTCTTAGCATGGTGTAAGCCACCAGCCCAATTTATAGCAATATCACAGAGCTGATTGTTTAATCTACGTGCAGCATCTGTATGCAAAGGAAAACCAGTAGTTAAGAATGGAGAATGACGACGAAAAGCCAAAATTAATGGAGAATGGAGACGAAAAGCCAAACTCAACAGCAGCTCTATGAACCTTTTAAATTACCTATTGTTCCACCAGCATAAATTTGACAAAATTCAAACAAGTTTTCAAAGACTGGGCAATCTTCTCCAAGATTATCTGAGGAAAGTAGAAATAGATGAGTTAAAGTTGCAACCAAAAGAACTCAAGCATCACTCAGTTAAAGTTACAACCAAAAGAACCCAAAACATAAGTTGGAAAACAAAGCTCAAGACTAAATAAGTTCAGCTATAAAAGCAAAGCAATAAACCAAACAGATCATAGACTGATGTCATATCAAATTTATTTCTTATTTTAACCAATTCAATTAATTGTACTAAAAAGAGGGAGCTACAAGGAAAAGTTAATGATTGTGAACTAGATTGAAAAGCAAATCACACACCATCAAATTAACTTCAGTAACAGACCATGGCAAAGCTATGATAACTATCAAACAATAAGCATATGATCAAGTAACTATCTTCCTTTCATTCTGCTCACACCACCTTAAACAAGTAAATATTGGCTCCAAAGTAAATGGGCAGCCAATTTCTAAAGAACGGAGCAAATTTTTTCAAGATTTTCCATCTAATAGAATACTTGATTTTACATTGAGAGTAGGTTATTCCCTTCAAAAGGAAAATATTCATTACACTATTAGAAGTAGCAATAAATGATTAAAAAGAATGAAAAAGAAAATAGAGTAAGATTTGGCTAAATAGGCCATACATTTAGTTAATTCTTGTCGGAATAAATGTTGAGTGTCCGGTGTAATCCGATGTAAAAATTCAACATAATCAGCCGAATGGAACTGTGCAAGCTCCACTGGGTATGCCTTATGTGGCCGCTGCATTATACAACAAAGCCCAAAAAATTTTTTTTTATGTCTTGCATAATTACAAGTTATACTAATGAAACAAAACTAAACAACTAACTAACATATATTTCCATCTTCTTGTGAAGATCATAGGAGAGAACCAGATGGTGTGTCATACAGAGCCGATGCGGTTTCATTGGATGGTTAGGCCCAAAGTACACACTGCCCACATCTCCTGCAACATCCACACTTAAATTTAAGCAAGAATCTATTAAAATTCAACCAAAAAAGAAAAAAAAAAACAATAAGGAACTAATTGCCATACTCAACATCCATAAACAAGAAAAATTGGTATGTCTTATCCAGAACATCTTCCTTAGCACCTTGTTCTTAATAGAAGACTACTAAATGGTGACTCATATTAAATTGGATGGTGCTAACGTGTGCCCAGGAGCGGAGCACACATTAACAAAGAACACTAATCTCTAGATTTGCAAAAAATACTCGACATGATTAAATCTAATGTTTTTAAAAGATATTAGATTATTTACTTGAATAATTATTTAGTGCATGCTCTAAAGGCACACATCAATGCAACCCAATTTTTTTTTTTGGTTCTTTTTTCTTTTTACATGCCAGTTACCACGCTCTACATTCAAATTATCCAATTAACGTAAAGAAAAAGAAAACTAAATTAAACAACTTTATTAACTAGTATTTGGTTAGAGAAAGTGCCGCGGGGGGGGGGGGGCCCGCAAAGGACCTGAATAGTTAAAAAAGCTAAACTTGAACTAAGCTAAGCCTTTACTTTCAGTAGTGAGATGAACCGAATTTTGGTTCAGTGATTAATTGCGCTAAATAGAATATAGCAGCGGTTGTAATTCTATCAAAAAAAAAAACGGAAATTAAATTAATTACTACACACGAAAAAGATTAACAGAATGGTACCGTCGTAAAAGTAGGAGATTTTTTCCTTGGAGCGCATTCTAGAGATCGGCTAATAGAGGATAAGTGGATAATATGGCTACGACGTTGAAAATTGCGCCATTGTTGAACACTTGAATTTGCAGAGGAGAGAGGGATGGAGAGGTCAGAGACTCAGAGGTGTGCATATGCTCGTCCGTACTGAATCACTTCTTTTATTTACGATGTCGTTCGAAGATGGACTGGGCCGGTGTGTTTAGCCACAGCCCATGGACCGAACAAAATATTCTCTGACCGCGCCACGTGGCAAGTAATTAACGTTCACCGTAGTGAACTGTAAACCTAGAAACCGTAGAGAAACAAAATCCCTAGAGAAATTTCGAGTCTCCTCCACTCTTCATTTCCACATTCTAGTAGTTTCTTCTCGCTGATAGACTCAGCTACCGATATCTCGTTCGTGCATTTTGTCGCCCGAAATCTTCCATTTTTTCATGTAAGTCCTTATTCTCCCCCGTTTAAGTATCTTAGATCTAGTTGAATCGATTATATTTTTTTTAATTATATTTGTTGAAACGATTTAAATCTTTTTTTTTTTCTTTTTGATTCGATCTTGATAAGGTGATTGCTGAGTTTTCAGCTTAAGATAAAAGCTTTTTTCGAAATTCATCAAAATTATGGTGTGGTAAACTGGTAATCCTTTGATTACTATTCTTTTCATTTTGTTCAACCGTTGAATCATAAAATTAGGGTTTATAGCCCTCACGTTAATATATTTTTGAATGTAGAAAAATTAGGGCTAGACTAGTTGTGAGAAGTTCTTGTGATTTAGGCTATTCAGTAAAAATTGACTTGTTGCAAGCCTGGGATGTAGATGACAGATGGAGAGTTTTTTTTATTGTTTTTCAATGGGATCACTATTTTTTTTTGGATTGGAAATCGTACTTAGTGGATCATTTTGGAGTACAGTATCATTTTGTTGAAACTTCAATGTACACGCACGGAATTGAGATAAGAATTCTGTAGTTTTTATTAAATTGTATCCTTGATATTGAGGCTTGCATGAAAGGGGCGTCTCTTTCTTAGACTTGGACAGATAGTAGTTCTTTACCATTTTTCTTGATATATCTTATTGGGTTATATGTACTTTTGTTTTTTAGTTTGTAATCTGTTTTTTTTTTTGGGATGCTGTTCTATGTGCACCCACAACCCCCCACCCAAAAAAAAAAAAGAAGATCACATGCTTGCCTTTTCAGTTGGAAAGAGCATGATTAATTGGTTTGTATTGGAGGGTGGGGTGGGGATTGGGGGGCCGGGACAGGTTGTGGTTGTTAGAGAGCTTCAGGAATTTGCTTTGGCTAGACAATATTTATTGGTATCTTACTCTTTATTGTAGAATGTCGGAGACTGAGGCACCCTTTAGGCCACGGGAGAAGCTCTTGGAGAAGCAGAAGCATTTTCAAAGCATCCATAAACACACCTACTTGAAAGGGCCAATGGACAAGATCACCTCTGTCGCCATTCCAATTGCTTTGGCTGCCAGTGCATTGTATCTAGTTGTGAGTGTGCTTCTTGGCGCTATAATATATCAAGAAAATGTGAATGGAATTGCTTTCTCTCTATCTGTGGTGATGTAACTGAATTTACATATTTGGTTATTCAGGGACGAGGGATCTATAACATGTCGCACGGGATTGGGAAGAAAGAATGAGGAAGCTCGCTCTTTTTTTTTTTTCTGTTAATTGGATTTTGGTATTTCTTGCTCATATTTCAAAGAATTCAACGTCCTTATACTTTGGTCAATTGTCTTGTGAAGTTGATCTCTTCTATGTTTTAATAATTGCAACGAAATGGAAGTTGAAACCTTATGATTGGTGCATTGTTTTTCAGACTGGTTTCTGATACTGGGAAAAGAAGTCTTGGTTTGAGATAGCTCTCTTTAGTTCACTTAATTTGCTTTCTTCCTAATTTTTGATTATGCTTGCTTGAAGTCTTTTAAATGACCATAAGGGTCTACTTTATGTCACTAGCCTCATGGGGCTGTCTCCCGGAAACTGTAAAAGTTTTGGAGAAATCCTAATTTGAAGAAAATAATGTTCATAGAAGTATGATTCTGTAGTTTATGTTTGATCATTTGATGGCCATTCAATTGAATAATCATTGACAATATGTAGCGTGATAGGCACATCTGTTGACCTTCCCCTTGAAGTATCATAGTCAATGGAATTGTTATAAATCAAGATTTGGTAATAAAATTAAACGACTTGCGGAAGGTCATTGAAAGATTCCTAGGAAGCATTCAACTCTATAGAATGTGTGAAACTTGTGGGTGAAAATTAAAATTAATATGAAACGAACGTCCTTATGAACCCATGTAGTCTGAAGCTGTCTTGGTTGTAAGCACCAATGACGTAATTCATAGCGTAAATAAGTAATTTTCAAAATCAAATTACGACCATGCTCAATTTCCTCCCATGGGTTTGTGTACTTTCTTTGGTTTTAAAGGAAAAGGGGTTAGACTACTTGGGGCTTAAAATTTCAGCCAGTGGTCAAACCCTCCTCACAAATGTGAGGAAGGGGTTGGCCTCCAGAATGCATTGCAGGGGTTTAATTTAAAATTCCTTCCTGTTCTTTGAGCTTGAGTGAAGACAGTCTTTCTCCCAGGAGGGGAGTTGACGTCCCTCGAATATTTGAGAGGGTTAAAAATCTGAGCGGTACCATATCAGAATTGATGTAAACGGGTCTCAATATTTGAGAGGGTTAAAAATCGGCGATGCACTACATATCAAATTGATGTAACGGCCTCAATATTTGAGAGGGTTAAAAATCGGCGATGCATGACTATATCAGAATTGATGTAAACAAGTCTCAATATATGTATGATTGTAAATATCATGAGCAATAATCTCTTAAAAAAAAAAAAAAAGGAAAAGGGGTTAGTACGGTTCTACTAAATATTTTATTAAAAACTTTAGAGTTAAAAAAAAAAAGACCAGAGTTGAACCCGAAAGCTGTACCCATGACGGCAAAAGCAAAAGCAAAAACAAAATGTGTACGTTGGACTGTTGTAGCTTAATTAAATTAAAGGGGCACCACGTGTAAGTTGCAGCTCATTCTTCACATCGACGTTCTAGCAAGAAGCAAAAGGGCAAATCGAGCAACAAACTGGTATGCATTATGCTTCTCCCTCTCAGCTTTTTTCTTTCTTTTCTTTTTTTTTTTGAAGTTTTGAAGTTGTAATAAACTATTTTATGGATGCTGTTAAATTCATACGACCACTAGACCCAACTATCAACTAGGTTCGTTCAATGAAGAGATTTTTCTTTTGCCTTCAATTTAAGTTAGGTTTGTCTTATAACTGCAGAACGGAAGGATATGGCGGAGCAGTCAGCTAAGGGAAGATTTATAATGACATTAATCAATTCTGTGCCCTAGTTAGTTTCAACTGTTTTGTAATGAACTATGTCACATTAGTTTGTAGATTCAATCTTTACAACAACAAGGTGCTGTACATTTGAACAAGTGATGGTGAAGTCACCTATTCTTTTGATACCTACTTTGACTAATGGCTTTAAATGCATTTATTTGGAAAATCTTTTTATGGAAGTTCCATAGAAAAATCCGTAAAAGCAAATAACATTCACATATTTAGTGAAATGAAGTCCTTGTCTGCCAAATTGTCTGGCCAAAACTATGTTGTTTGTTTTTCTTTAGCTACCCATGTGCCCGCATTGGTGAGAATGAATGTTCTTGTCGAACCAGATTGATGTAACACTTGCATTTCCATTGCTGAGTTGTGTGCAGATCTATTTATAAGTTAGGTCACTTGGATGTGTAAGTTGGAGGAGGCTCTTGACACTCTGTGCCTTTTAGCCTGTAGATTCAGTCGGTTGATTTGATCAAGCTACAGGTTGCAAAATGCCTAAAGTGAGGACAAACCGTACTAAGTATCCAGATGGGTGGGAGTTGATTGAGCCTACGCTTCATGAGATGGAGGCTAAGATGAGAGAAGGTTGGGTACTGATTCTGATGAAATGTCCTCTTTCTTTTATTAAACTCTCTTATAATACTTTCTTCTGGCTATGTTTTTAAAAGAGTAAATGTAAATAATCTAAACATATTACATATGAGTTTGGTTCTTAATTAATCTAACTGCTGTTTTTGTCTTTAAATTTTTGTTTACAAGAGGCCTTCCAACTGTGCTAATCTTTATCTAAATATTATGTTGATTCCCATCCAGAAGAGAAGTTTCATAAACTAAGCTATTTTTTTTTTTTTGTGGGTCGGTTTCAACTGGAAGTGAAATTCATGTGTTGTTTGTTTCTCCTTTTCCATTGACTTTGTTCTTTGACCACCATTGCTCTTGAAAAGAAAGATTTCTCTCTGTACTCTAATTTTAATAACCCTTCCAATCTATGGCTGGCTGGACCTCTCAATTCATCTGTAACATAAGTTAATTTTTATGTTTTGTTAGTTCAGAGAAGCAGAAACTAACACTGCAGTGACCCTTACTCATTTTTTTATCTCACTTTGAAAAAAAAAATTGAGAATTTTCTGATTTCTGCTTGTCAGCTGAAAATGATCAACATGATGGCAAGAGAAAGTGTGAAACACTGTGGCCCATCTTCAAAATTGCGCATCAGAGGAGCCAGTACATATTTGACCTTTATTACAAAAGGAATGAGATTTCCAAGGAATTGTACGAGTTCTGCTTGGATCAAGGATATGGTGACAACAACTTAATTGCTAAGTGGAAAAAGGTTCATACTTGCAGTTTTATGAATAAATTATGCAAAGGAGTATTTACTTAATTCACTGTTTAGTGATTTTGTTTCTTCTTTGGTTCAGAATTTCAAGCTTATCCATGATTGAGACATTGTTGAAATCCAAAATTAAACGGTCCTGATATCTGACTTGTTCATCTGCGCAACTCACTCTGCTAGTGCCCTTTTTAGCTTTTTTGGGACATGGGTTTTAACAAATATATGATTCAGTTCTTGACAAATATATTGCTGAACTTTAGACCTCAATGATTTGTGAATATACTAATTAGATACCATCGAATAGAATTACCTTTAGTGAAGCCTCTTTAATCTATTTCAAATAGAAATATATTTCTCCCTGATATACTTCATTTGAAATGCAGCCGGGATATGAACGACTCTGCTGCTTGCGATGCATACAGCCAAGGGATCACAACTTTGGCACAACTTGTGTGTGCAGAGTTCCTAAGCACCTGAGGGAGGAGAAACATGTCGAGTGTGTGCATTGTGGCTGTAAGGGTTGCGCAAGTGGGGATTGATTTGAGTACTTTGTCTAGCTTTCTTTTTGGCATTCAATGTAGCTTAACTCTTGGAGTTAGAGGATGGATAGTATGGACAATTAGTTGAGCATGCATGACTTTCTAGCTTGCAAACATCATTAAATTTGCAGCTTAGATGATAGTATAATCTTGTTATTTATAATCTTAGTTGCATTTATTGCTCGCACTTAAGGTCGCTGTCCTTAACTCAGTTGCCAACTAAAGTTGGGACGTTTTGAAAAAGATATCCACCACTAATAATGCTTCAAATTCTAATTCTTGTAAATTTGCGGTTACTTTTTCTTTCCCTCTTATCAAACAGCTTGTTCATCCTTGAAGAATACTGACACTTGAATCGATCTGGAATCATTTTGCAGGCCATCTACATAATCAAATACTTTGATTGTCATTTAGGCTTCTCCAGGGTGTCATGTCATTCTTATTTGCAAGAAGGGAAATGCTCATTTGTTCATACAAAAATTAGAATAAACATTTAGAAGTATTTGCCAACATTCCAAAAGATGAGCAAGTCTACCATTTCATTCGCTCACAAAAGAGGCGTTTACAAAATGTGAAGTTCGGCCTCTGGGATTTGGACTGAAAAGTCTGGGAAATTAGCTTTTGGGCCATTTTATTAATATTCCTAGTATGAACAGGTCCTACTCTCAAAATTCACCATCTAAAGGGCATTTGCAATGGCGTCAATCTCCTTCTTGCTCTTTACATAACATCGACCCTTAGCCTCAAAATCAAGTTTATCCAGGTCCTCTGCAATTCCTAAGTAGCCATACAGAACACCTTGAAACTTATCTGCTGGCCATGATTTGTAAATACTATAGTTGCTTTGGGAAGTGATTTTCTGGATCTCAGCTCTCCCATGCTTGTTCTTGGCATAAAGCTTGTGGAGATTCTCTGCTTCTTGTAACCCAGAAAAGGTTCCATGGAAGTTCACCACCATAATACTTTGATTTGCAGCTTTCCCATGGCACACCTTGGTGATTGTTTGACCAAATCCCATACCTAAAATGAGAATTGGACCGGTTAAATGGGAAAAAAAAAAGAACAAAGGACATAGAAAGCAGATCGTGTATTGCGAGAACATCTTGCAGAAGACAACGAAAAAAGGTATCAAAGAAGGAGCTTTGTCAGGTCAGATATAAGTGCGTCAAGTCATTCTGAAACAACAGATTTTTGAGAAACCTGCCAAACGAGAAGTCCACTCCCTTTAGAAAGGAACCCTGGATACATGTCCTTCGAAGTTCTAAAAAGTTAAAAGAGTTTCAAAATCTCTTGATGCCAGAAATGTTGAAAACATGTGAAATCATTTAACTCAGCATAAGAATACTCATTAAAGACTAAAATTTTGATGAGACAACATGTTTAAATGATGAAACAGAATCAGAGTGCTTCATAAATTATTAGAACACACTGGAAATGATCACTAGTGTAAAGGATAACTTACCTCTGATGATAGCCATGAGCTCTTCAATGCTTACAATCTTTCGCTTATCTGGATTAGGATTCCCTATGGAACTGTTATGGATGAAAACGACTGGCGGCCATATAATGAGATCCTGCTTCAGTGCCCAGGCTTCAGAATCAGGCAATATCTGTTGATTCCATCCACCTTTGGGGTTTGCTGTGTAATTCCATCCCATTAGAACACAAAGTGCTCTGTGAAAACCCAAGTGCTCTGCTCTGAGGTCTGCTGTCTTAGTCATGAAGGCATGGTTTGCCAAACTCCATGTGTCCACAAACTCTTTGGAGAAGCTGATTCAATATGTAAAAGAACCAGTTATTAAACAATTACACCAAATCAGGGAAAGCTGCCATAGCATCAATTCAACTAATTTGCAATGAGAATGAGACAATGACCTGCTCCATATTCCATTGGTTATTTAGAAACTAGAAACATATCTCTGAACCAATAATCACTACCGACCTCTACAGAGACTTATCCGGCATATCAGTTACTGAGGAGTCTTTCTAATCCTATATTTAATGAGAAAAAAATCAAAACATACGTAGAAAGGTTTCTAGAGTGTGAGCAGACAAATGGAAGACTAGTGCCGAGACTCGGCAGAAGAAAGCATCTTGTAGTGGATGGATTTATTCCTAATAGTGTTACGCAGGAACAGATACAATAATAAGCTGGTGAACACTACAAGTGACAAATACTATTCTTCACTCCTAAATTACAAGATGAACCCATGTATTCTCTTGTCCACTTCCATATGCTTCTCATTCTCTATCTCTTCTAAAATATGCATGGTAGGGTTTTAGTTGCATTTTACCCTATGATCATAGCTTCATCTTGACTGATTAAAATTCCAACCAAAAGTAAATTGCCCATCAAGCTACAGCATAATCTATGTATTGATTGCAGAAGAAAGTTACTAAGTTGGAATTGGAAAACAGGGATAGATTTAGCTATCCCTCTTTGAAACATAAAGGTATATCACAGACCTGCCACAAACGCTGCACTTTAAAGTACTTGTTCCTCGCTCTGTGAATTTCTTTTTTTGAGCTTGGTTCTCATTCAATTCTTTAACAGACTTCATAAATGCCTTATGGACAAGTTGTTCAAACTGCTCATGCGAGTGTGCGAGTGGCTCATTCTTATAACTTTTCATCTTAACTTCAAATGAATCACCTCCATGCAAATCATCCAAATAACTTCTATGGAGCTTGTTTTCTTTTTGACCTTTAACCTGAGGCATCAACATATGACTGTTCTGAGCAGTTATCAAAAGCTTCTCAGTCATTTGACAAGAAGGTTTGGTTAACAAGCTTGAATGCCCCAAACGCTTCTTTACACTTCGGACAGGACCTAATCTCTCTTTTATGTTTAGAGGAGGCCCTAAACGCTTCTTAATATCAATTTTAGAAGATCTTACAGGTTCTTCACTTAAATGCTCTAGCGTAAATCCTGCCAAGAACGCAGATGGCAACAGATCTTGACTTGCAGTCTCATCAACTGTTTTCCTGAATCCCAAACGTTTTGTATCCCCCAATTTTCCAGCATCTTCAGAAGTCCATTGTTCATCTACATTTCTGGAATTATGAACCTTATCAGAGGAAATCCAACCGAATGATATTTTTTGTTCTGCTCTTTGAGTAATCATTGACAAATCGACAACACGTCCTTTTTGAAATATACTTTTTGATGGCTCCCCAGTGGCTACCAACATTGGTTGAAATCTATCTTCATTCTCATACAAAATGTTTTGATGCCCTGGATTATGAGTAATCATGGACAAATCCACAATACGTCCTCTTTCAAGCAAATTTCTTGATGACTCCTCAATGCTTGAAACCTCTTCTATCAACATCTGCTTTGATCTATCTACATTCTCATGAACGACATTATCATGATTTGACATTTCCAACCTAAGGCAACCATCTCTTCCAAAACTGTGATCTTTTTCCACTTGCAAACCTCCACAATACAAATTCACTTCTGATCCACATTCAACATGCAAGCCTCTAGACCCTGAGCATTCTCCATCTTGCTCCATTGCTTGTGACCCTCTGCTAACATACGAACTCCTAGAATCAGAACATTCCCTATATTGCTCCATTACCCGCAATTTATTACCAGCATCAAGTTTCTGATTATCTAAACCACCATAATGGTCCAATACCTTGTTTGAACTATAACTACCTTCAATTTTCTCCACAATTGGATCTGAAATGCTAGCTTTAAAAATGTTTTGAGGCATATAACAATCTTGATCACTGGCATTATTTCTACAAAAACTATCATACTGATCATCTAAACCACCATCATGGTCCAATACCTTGTGAGAACTATAACTCCCTTCAAGTTTCTCCACAATAGAATCTACAATGCTAGCTCTAAAATTCTTTTGAAGCCTATAATTATCTTGATTACTAGCAACATTGCCACAAACAATATCATACACACCATGATAATAAGCCCGCCTAGAGTTACAGTTCATCATTGCAGAGGATTTCGAAACTGAGTATCCGTCATTGTACATCGCATTATGATCATTCTTTAAACTGACCAGAGGCTCAGTTGTTGTAACACAAGCCTTTGATTTGAAAGCAAACTTCTCTTCTTCTTGTTTATATAATCCTTTTGCTGATGTTACAGCGCCATTAGGCCCAGCGGGGCACATTGAATATGGATTTTTGCCAAAACCCACGTTGTAATTTTCACTACTGATTCTACAGCGGTCTTTATCGGGAGTAAAACCGAAACCCGATATATCGGGTCTATCGGGCAACAGATTGGCCCACTCGAACTTCATGGAAGCTGACTCTTTTCTCGCGCAAGTCTCATTCAACCGTGACAGTTTCCCGACGTACCGAAATTTACCGTCGTCATAATACGGGGTCGTATTAGCCGGTCTATGTCGTTCCGGTTCGTTCCGAACCGGACGGAAATCGCGTTGTGTCCCATTTTCTTCAGTTTCTCGGTCCCGATTTCTCGGCCTTTGCTCTCTCATAACCACGGTTGTGGTAGTGTTTTCTCAGTTATCGAAAATTCAAAAAGCAGTTCCAAATAAAATAAAAAAAAGTGCTTGAGGAAGTTAAAATTTATATCTCGGAGTTTCGAATGTTTGTGCAAGAAAATGGAAACGGCTTTCTTTTGTTCTTGTAGGGTTTTAGCCTTTAGGGCTTGGGCTTCGCTTCTTCTGTACGCTTTAGGACGTTTAGAGATTGTGTATAGTTAAATGGAGCGGGGCCTCGAATTCCTTGAAACGTGGCATCTCGTATGTGGGTGAATGCATAGATTTTGTTTTTATTAAAAATGACATATCGACACGTCATTGGATTTTGACTGAGACAGAGAATTTTCATCCGAGTAATTTTATACGAGTAACTTGTCCTCCTGACGATGTATCCGTTACCCCGTAAGCGCGAAGGTAGGGCAAAAAGGTTCGTTTGTCGCTTTTAAAATTATTTTTGAAAGGGAAATGTTATCCGAATTTAAAGGATAATTACGTATAAATTATGTGCTTGAAAAGGAAAATTGAAAATTTTTTATATTTTTATTTTCCAGAAAAATAATTAATTTTGAAATAATGAACAGATTAAAAATAAAATAAAAATGGAATATAATATTCCATGATATCACATTATCGATTCTCTTATTAATTAGCAATTACATTAATTAAGAAGCAAATTAAATCTCTAAACGAGTCAAATTTGCCTTCTTTAAAACAACCATGAACCAATCATTATATCGTATAATTATTCTTTTGAAGCTAAAATCAAAATAATATCCTTGTTATGTATCTTCATCAATCTTATTTGTATCATAAACTCACTTTATATGTAGAGACTTCTACTCTTGTGAAGATTTGCACGTTATTATCTAACTTCTTCTCTTGTAAAGATTTTGCACGTAATTGTCTAAATATAATGCTAAAATGTGTGAAATGAGTTTATCCAATTTAGTTAAATAGTAAAATTATATCATTCTAAGAGTAGAGAAGGAGCAAGAAGTAACTGTGTCTGTATGCAAGTGTGTTGCAGCTGTTAAAATGAGTGCAATGTAGATTAAGATCCATCATTGTAGTGTTGATAAAAGAAATTAAAAGTAGGTGGTCGCTACTGGCCATCTTTTTAGTTTTAATTAAGGATAGAGTAAGAGAGACTAATATTACTTTATGAGATAGAATTTTGGAATTTACTTTCATGAGTATTATTTGAAAATGACTGATATGATATTTTTGATATATTCTAAAATTTTTCTTATTATAGAATGCAGATGATGATATAAATCTACTAGCTCATACTTAATAAAGTTGTTAAGACTTCGAGTAACTTTAATAATTCACTTGCCAAGTGTCATAGTGTGTTATTTGAGAAGGGCAAATGTGGGCAACATACATCTATATATATATATATATATATATATATATATATATATATATAAAATTGTTCAGGGGCATAGACAGAAAGTAAAATGGAATCTGCTCCTATAGCTTATCAAGGAGAGAAAAAGAAATAAAAGGGGTCCAATTTAAACGCAAATTTAGGCTGCTGGCTTGACCGCATTCCACCTTAGAACAGCATCATCAACAGGATGGTCTCTATTTTTTATTTATACTTTACAAAACTTAATTATACAAAGAGTTATTAAAATAAAATAAAGTTGGTTATGGAACTCGAGGAAGACGTAACGAGTCTTGCTCATTATAAATTTTATTCTACTACAAATTAAGGATTCACCATCATTAATCTTTCTAGATACTTAGTGCAATTGAAGCACTCATGAAGAGCTTGCTGGCTTGAACTGTCCAGATTCCATGACATCCCAGCCAAACAAAAGCTAACAATCAAAATTTTCTACATGCATCTATATAATTGGCAACCCTTTTGCCCGTTCATATTTAAAAGCTTATTGCAATTTGTATTCTGATCATACTCTGTTGAGTTTTATTTAAGGAATTGCATGTCACTATGAGAATTGCAAGTTTGGCTAGCTTTTAAAAAGATTTTGTGAATACAGAATCAATGTGGGGGCTAGTGACAAATCCGTCATATGGTCCACAAGCATTTGAATTAAGAGACAAAAGGATTGGATTAATCATAAAAGTTCTTATTATTATATCTCAAATATAATTATAGGATTTAAATATCAGAAGTATATATAGTACTTTGTATAGGAACATCAAAACAAAGATCTTGTTTCCAATTCATGAAACAAGTATAAGATATAATTATACCTTGGACAAATATTCAGAATTCAGAAAAGGAAAAAAAATCAAAACAATAAAAGATAGAAACCCAATAATATGAGAAAAAAAAAACAATTGTAGATAGGGTATTTTATGACCAAACAAACAAGCAAGTGGGTTATCACAGAATAGAAGCAATAATTGACCACTAAAACAAGATATTGGAAAACAAAAAAAAAGGATAAAACAACTCGAAAGATTAAAAGTGAAGATTCTTTGTTACAAGGCCAAGCTGGAAGAGCAATGATATTATAAATGTAATAGAGCCACCGAGTCTCCAATTCTATCTTGCCCACTAAGGCTCTCATTAATTCATGTCATGTGTAGTGTAGGTGAGCCCTTACCATCCACTCCACATAAACAAAACTTCTGCCCCAAGCACCACTCTCTTAATAGAAAAAGAAAAGTTACCAATACTATTCAGAACTCTGCTACCAATAACCCAAATCAAATTGTACTGCAACCCACGATAAAAGAAATTATATAAATATATGCAAACACACAACTCTTTACAAGTACACTAAAGTTTATTTATTGAGTGATGTATAATGTTATGTTATATTTTATACCATATGCGAGTAATTTTGTATCACAAGGAAATAATACCCAAGTAAAGTGAGTTGCATATTGCAGTGGTTAGAAGAATTTGTCAATATACCAACTTAAGAAAATATCAACCTCACCAAAAGATCAATAAACTATACTAAAAAGTAAAGGAGATCCTACATAGAAGAATTAGTGATAATCAACTTCTACGTACTGCTAACTAAGCAGAACTAAACTTAAATTTCACTACAAAAAAGTATAATGGTGTCAATTAAAGTAAAAGTTGGCCCCAAAAAAAAAAAAAGATCATTAGGATTCCTGGCAATAAGTCTAATTCATTCAGTAAAGGAGAAATCATCTCCTAACTTTCATGATGATAAAGTGACAAGGGCACTTTAGTAGTTTCAACAATTCGCTTTATTTTAATTATAATTAGCATTTGTTGGGTTGTAAACAGTAAGGAAGTTGGCTTTCATACCTTTAAAGCCAGTTTTGGTTTTTATAAATTCCACCTACCATATTGGAGAAAGAGAGCCATCATTCTATTTCTAAAAGAAAAAGTTGCAAACTCAAGAAAGGGATCTAGCTAGATTGATAATCTATAAACACAAAAGAGAATTAATCAAAGGGCTTCTTTAATTTTGTTTGAAGCATTGAGCTAGCTAGGGCAGCAATGGCTACACAGCAACAATTACAAGTGCAAAAAGTGAAGAACCCGGGGCTTGTTAGCTGCAATGGGAGTCCAACTAAGGATGAAAAAGAAGAAGACATGTCAAGATCAGCATTGGCTTTGTTTCGAGCTAAGGAAGAGGAGATTGAGAGGAAGAAGATTGAAGTTAGAGACAAAGTTTTTTCTCAGCTTGGCCGCGTCGAAGAAGCTACCAGGCGCCTGTCTGAGATTAGAGAAGTAATTTGATTGATTTGTTTCTTCGTTGATCTATTATTCATGTATATGTGTTTTTGTTTCTTGAAATATAATTAAGAAAATATTTTGATTTTCATCAGGAGCTTGAAACTTTGGCTGATCCATTGAGAAAGGATGTTTCAGTTGTAAGAAAGAAGATTGATACACTTAATAAAGAGTTAAAGCCACTGGGGCTCAGCTGCCAAAGAAAGGTGAAAATTTTACAGCTTATTTTTCTTTATATAACATTGTTTGCATCACGACAATTATTATTAATTGAACAATTCCATTAATTGTGATTCAAGATTCAAGTATACCATAACAAATTTAGAATATGCTGTTAATTTGTTTTTGTTTTTGTTTATGGATGGAATTTTATGCTATCTATCTCATTAAAGGCCTCTTAAAATCAGAAAATTCACAGTTTCCTTGTATAATTTTACTATCATAACTTGTCTCTTCTCCAATATTTAACCAAGCAAAACATTGTCTATATATACTATAGTTAATTATTTAATAGCTAAAATTCAAATTTTACAATGTATAGATGTCCGCACTTGAGAGTGTTTATGTAAATGTGTTAGTGTAGTTATATTTTTATTCTTTGATTAGCTGTTGACCCAATTTTTTTTTTCTCTTATACTTGTATATAGGAGAGGGAATACAAAGAAGCTCTTGAAGCTTTTAATGAGAAGAATAAGGAAAAGGCTCAATTGGTCAGCAAATTAATGGAGGTAATTAATCACTTAATCGTATATCAACACTATAGTTTCTTATTTCTGATAAAAGTCCTTTTATGATTATTTTGTTTCGCCTTTTTTGCTCTTTCAATGAACAGCTGGTGAGTGAAAGTGAGAAAATGAGGATGAAGAAGCTGGAGGAACTCAGCAAAAATGTCGAACTCCTACACTAAATTGTGCTAATATGATGATTTACTTGTGTGATGTAATTAGAATTTTGTTGTATGTTTTGATACATGTTGTGATTTTCTTTCTTTATGTACTTTTGTTGGTCTTTAATTTTGATATATGCAGAGTTTGTTGATTTAGGATTAAACAAAATACTCATAAATTAGTATGTCATCGTCACCAGGTTTGTTCAATATATTCAGATTATGAAAGTTCAGTACTTGCTTAATTGATGAAATGTATTTCATTTTCTTAATATCATCACAAAAAAAGAAAAAACGGAAGCATAAGAATTGAATTTGCGTGCGTCAATGAAATCCACCGCACATAAATACACGTCTGTCAATGTAGGTTGTTGAACTAGAAGCCCGATTGCAATAGTTTCTATTTTCGTTAAAGAAGAAAGATAATCCAAGCACATTAGAGGTGAAAGATTAGACTAAAGACGTGGCCAACTTATGACAATTCCAAATTGAATTGGGCATCTTGTAGTTGTAGATAGAGCCTCATAAAGATTCATTAATAATTTTACAACATCGTGTCACATTGTTTTCATTTTTCAATGTGCTATGTTGAGTGGTACTTGTTTATTAACATTGCGTTGGGAAATAATTTTCTTTTGTTCCCTAAAATTTGGGTATTTATCCAATCAATCCTTATATTTTTATGAACACTTTTAAAGGGATTCAAAGGCCAACATTGCCTCCGGTGCAGTCCTACCTTATAACCCCTTGTAATGTGCTTGTGCCTATCCACGGAACTAGGAATGAATGATGGTCTGGAGACTGTGCGGGGTGCAATGAACCAAAAGATTTAGGCAAACTCTAACTTACATTTACACCACTTACATGAACAATGAGTGAACTCCACACCACTCACCCCACACCACTCATTGTTCATATGAGTAGTTGTAACTTACATTTCTTACATGAAATGTAAGTTAGAGGAATCCAAAGATTTATACTAAATACCTCATCATAATCATTAAGATGTGCCTTCCCACTGGAACAAATCAATAATAATAGATTTGGTTCGTAGAATGTTCCAAGAAAAGTTAAGTGATAGATATGAGATCTTGACACAATAAATTAACAAGGGCGAAAGCTGGTGTAGCCCACATAACATCTCTCTTTTCACCATTAATCTAAGATCAAATGAGATATATCATGTGAATGAGATATATCACGTGATATTTCATACAATAGTCCAATTTTTAGCATTTGTATATAGTTTTACAAGCTAGTAAGACAACAAAATATATCATGAGAAATTGAAGGCTATTATTCATATTTTACCATGGAGAATTATATATCTTCCGATACTCTTCTATGACCATACATTACAACAAAGCAATCTCACAGTCGAGACTATATTTGATCGCATGCTTTCAAAATAGATTTTGAAATTCGTTTGATTACATGATAATCGAATTATCTTATAACATTAAGGATATGATTTAAGTACTATTTTAATAATTTTGAGCTTCACATTGAGTCTTTAAATTAATTAGATATTGAAATTGTTTCCTATTTAGTAGGGGTGTTCAGAATCCAATCCGATCCGCTCAATCCGTCTGATCCGTGAAAATCCGATCCGTATAAATCCGATCCGTGGATCCGTGGATTGGATATGGATTGAAAATTTAAAAATCCGTAGTCGATGGATTGGATATGGATTTACTTCTGTAAATCCGTAAAAATCCGTGAATCCGTAAAAAAAAAAAAAAATATATATATATATATAGTTAAAAAATTATTATAAATGTGATATTACATAGTTACATAAGTACTATAATATATCTTACCCATTACCCAATAATAATATAAAATAAAAAATAATTAAATAATTAAATCATCAAATATACAAATATAACTTGTAAAAATTGTAAAACAAAATAAAAACAAAGTCACACACACTAGCAAAATCAAAGTAACATAACACCAAGTTACCAACAATTTGCAAAGTCACCCAAAAGTAAAGTAACATAACGACAAGTCACCAACAATTTACCAACAAAAAACTCTAAGCTTCCCGGCTGTCACACGCACTAACAACTGGGGTTGGCAATGAGACGGGATGGGATGGGATGGGATTTATCAATCCTAATCCGGCCCCGTATATGTAAGTGGGATGAAAAAACATCCCACTCCCGTCCCTTTATTTTTTTTGGGACAAAAATATGTCCCGATCTCGTCCCAAAAGAGATGGGATCCCGCATCCAATTGGAATTTTTTTTTTCTTAGTCGGCAATGAGATAGGATGGGACGGAATTTGCCAATCCCACTCCCGTTTTGTATATGCAAATGGGATAAAAAAATGTCTCACTCCAGTCCCTAAATTTTTTTATGAGACAAAAATATGTCTCGATCCCATCCCATCGAGAAAAATTGTAATCCCTACTAGCAACACCCAATACTGGTTCGATACACTCTCGACACCGATTTGAAGGACGTCGACTGCGCGATTCCAGCGAGAGCAAGCCTTCTTCTTCCTCGAGTCCATTGAGCCACTTCACAATCACTAGTTCAAGCCAAACAATTGCACTATCACAACCTTCAAGATCGCCACCCGTACTTTTCTTGGTTCCTATCGTTGACGGCTCCGTAATCACCACTTTTCGACAAGTGCAACAGCCTTGGTGAAGG
This sequence comes from Atalantia buxifolia, assembly GCA_030444775.1. Lineage (NCBI taxonomy): Eukaryota > Viridiplantae > Streptophyta > Magnoliopsida > Sapindales > Rutaceae > Atalantia > Atalantia buxifolia. Next base: position 12,756,351 of record CM059838.1, read on the forward strand.
ATCAGACTGTGTTTGGTTTCAAAAACTTCGTCATTTCAATTAATTGTGGCTTTATTTGAACAATTAATTTCGATATTATATTAATGTATTATTGTAACTTTAGTTGAACAATTAATCTTAGTATGTTATATTTAGAAACTTTAAATGTATTATTGTAGCTTTATTTGAATAATTAATCTCAATGTGCTATATTTTGAAACTTTGAATGTATTATTTTAGTTTTATTTAAATAATTAATTTGTTTAAACTTTATTCAATTTTAAATTTAATTAGTAGTAAAATTATTTTTATATTAGATTTTTTTTATTTTATTAGTTCATGGATTGGGGAGAACTAAAAATTTTTAATTCAGAAACTGATGTGCAAAATAGTAGATTGGATATGGATTAAGTTAAATCCGCATTCGATCCGCAGAAGTATGGATTGGATATGGATTGAGTCAAATCCGTATCCGATCCGCAGATATATGGATTGGATTTGGATTGAGTTTATCAATCCGTGGATTGGATTGGATTGAAAAATTATAATCCGTAAAATTATGGATCGGATATGGATTGATGTCCAATCCGTAAAATCCGATCCGCGAACACCCCTACTATTTAGCTTGAAATCTATGTTTTATTTATTTATTTTTCTTTATGACATAAAATGACCCACTTGCCCGAAAAAATATGTGCTCTTGTATCTACTACTTTAGGCACTTAATTTTACGACTTATAATCCAACTTCTTAAATGAAGTCTAATAATTTTCAATATTTTACATGTAAATGACATAAATTTAATAGCCTAATAATTTAATGAGTATTTTCTCATAAAAAAATAATGTTAGTTTAATTAAAAATTAATAATCATACTAATAAGTAGAACTAACTATTTAGAAACAATGAATTTTGTATAAAATTAAAAAATTATTGAAGTTAAATTAAATTTTCAGTATTTTTACCCTTTAAGGGTAAAATAGTTATTTTAAATTTAGGTTAAAGCAATCTTCTTATTAAATATAATAAAAAATCTAAGTCACAACAAAATAAATATAGATAGATTTAATTGATTAATTCTTTTGAATTCTTCTTTATTTGATATTTTTAAAAATAATGAGAAATTTTTGTAATTATTTTCTAAAAATGGGGTGGATTTGTAGAATTTGTGGGGTGGAAATATCACCATCTTAAAATTAATGGGGTAAATATTCTTTACATCCTTATAGTATGGTCTAATAGTTTGTTACATCAGGTTGTAAAATGACTCAACACATACCTCTCTACCAAATTTTCACTTAATTTAACAAGTTTTATCCCTGAAAAGTTTTTAAAATTCATATAAATGACATAATCGTTGGGAATTATTTAAATTAGGAACGACTAATAATTAAATAATTATTTTTCAATACTATTCAAATTTAAAATCCAATTATTAGAATTATAAAATGTATTTTCTATAAGAGAAAATATTTTAATAATAATGGAAAATAAAATTTCGATTAGGAATACTATAGAAAACCATTATAAATACTTTTCAGAATTTAGGATTGATTAATATATAAACATACAAAAAATTAATTTGAAAAAACATGATAAGTTAACAATTATTTATATACTAATAATTAAAATTTGCAATATGAGAATAATTATTAAAATTTTTATTCCCCTGCAAATTAAATTTGAAAAAGAGCACACACACACACACATACATGCATATACATATACATATACATATACATATACATATCATAATGTGTTTTGTTTAAAAACAAGTCTTTTTTTATTTATTTATTTGAATTATTCAAATTTATCATGGGTGAAACTGTCAAATTGAGTGAAAATTTGAGGGAGTGGAATGTGTTGAGGTACTTTACAACTACTAGGATGTAATGAGCTGTTAAAGCAAAACATAAGGATGTAAAGAGCATTTACCCAAATTAATGTTACCAAATTTCGCCAATATTCATGCAAATTGAGCGAGTGGCTGAGTACATGCAAACATGAAAATATCATCAAGAGAAAGATTTTTCTCAAATTTAAATTTTGCTTTGTTGCTTCGTATCAACAACACATTATTACAACAAGGTCAAATCTTGAGAACATAGATATATAAATGAATCATCAATTAAGGTGCGATTCAAATTCAACTACTTGTGTGGAATCCTATATTTTAACTAAAATATGGGATCTTAAATTAGAAAATACCTAGATGTCCGTATATGCATATGGGTATATAATATATAATATATAATATTTAAATTTTATTTTTAGGATTTAATTTGATAAGTAAATTTTTCTTAAAGTTTTTGCAAGTTTAGATCTCATTAGAATGGAGATTTGGAGAAAGAGATAGGGGGTTTGGATAAATATTGTGTTTCTACGAGAACGTTTATGATCATGATTTGGATTTGAGATATCTGGAGTAGCCTAAAATGGATCCATTATCAATGTATATTTACTGAACGTGTTTGTGATAAAAAAGTCTCTTGATGGATAATTTTTATCATTTTGTCACCAGAATCTAGATTTGTATAGACGTCTGGCTCCAAATGTTAAACCAATTGTTTTTTTATTAATTTTTTTTGGAATTAGTCATTTTTCCATCAAATTTTTTTGTTACATGCTGCAATTGTGTGTTGTTGCAGCAAAAAGTGAAAAAGAATAATGATTATTGCCATGCACGCAGTACATGTAATGGAGCAACGCAAGTCCAAGCGAGCACCCAAACCCAACAGCAAGTATGAGGAATATGCATGGGCACATGCAAGCAACCATGCAAGCCATGCATAAGGTGGGCACCACATGGAAGCATGTCCTGACTCCTTCAAGGACCCTTCAAGGACCCTTCAAGGATGCAACGGGAAGGCTTTACTACGTCAAGCCATTATTGATAGAGAGTTCATATTTAAACATGTTTCCTTTAAGATTGTTATTTGCTTTGAATTTTTAGCTAAGTAGTTTATTTGATATTAACTACTTTATCTCATTAACTTTGTTCTATAAATAAACTCTAATATTTCAATAAAAGAGATCAGACTTTTATTAAATGCTATTAGCAATTGCGGTGGTTCTCACCCTAAGAAGAACAAATTATTTACTTGTTGTTTTTCGCTAATTTTGACCGGGACCTATCATTGGTATCAGAGCCAGGCAAGGATGACAACCAACGAGGAACGCATCGAACGAATAGAAACAGAGCTTAGGGAGATGCAAGATAAGATGCAGCGCATGGAATTAAGAGTTAACGACAAGTTGGCGCATATTGAAGAAACCTTGAGCAAACTTGCAGAGTCTTTCCACACATCAAAAGATGCACCAAGCATCAACAACAACATAGCAACATCGCGACCAAACCGAGAAGACAAGGATGGCAGATGGCAACAATTCCAATCAAGAGTGGCAAAACTGGAGTTTCCACACTATGCCGGCGACGACCCCACCGAGTGGTTCAACCGTGTCGATCAGTTCTTCGAATACCAAGGGCCAACAGAAGACCAGAAAGTTGTCTTGGCTTCATTCCGCTTGGAAGGAAAAGGTAAGCAATAGTGGCAGTGGCTTAGGAAATTTTATCAAGAGGAAGGACGGGACGTGACTTGGGAAATCTTCATGGAGGAGCTATAGGTAAGGTTTGGACCAACAGATTGCGAGGACTTCGACGAGGCACTATCTAGGGTCAAGCAAACCGACACTCTTCGAGATTACCAGAAAGAATTTGAGAGGCTTGACAAATGGGTTCAAAGGTGGACTTAAAAGGCTCTTGTCGGGACATTTATAAGAAGACTGAAACCTGAGATATTTGAGGAAATACGGCTGTTCAGACTGAGAACTCTTAAGGAAGCAATCAGTTTGGCAAGAATGAGAGATGAACAATTACAATGACAGAAGAGGCTGATGAGATCACTGATTTTCAGCTGTTCACCACCCCCACCACAAATCTTCAACAATTGCGCTTCACTAGCAGTACCAATTAAAAAGCTTTCTTATGAGGAGATGCAAAGGCGAAGGGCTCAAGGCTTATGCTTCAATTGTAATGATAAATTCACTACAGGTCATAAGTGCACAAAAGCACAGTTGTTAATCTTTGAAGCCGAAGGCACAGAAAACATACCTGAAGAATCTGCAGCAACGACAAAGCTTGAGAGTGAAACAGGGGAACACGTGAAACCTAAAATCACGTTCTATGCCTTGACGGGTTGGGCTGCTCTACAGACCATGAGGGTAAGGGCTAATATCGGTCTGCACAAAATTGTTGTGTTGATAGACAGTGGCTCAACACTCAATTTCATCAACGCACATTTGGCTAGTGTGCTTCAACTTCCCATACACCCAACACCAGCTTTTTCAGCAAGAGTGGCCAATGGGAAAAAGTGATATGCCAAGGAAAACATGAGAAGGTATACGTCTTGATCCAAGATGTTCCATTTGAATTTACATTATATTCATTGCCAATTACAGGCCTAAACATGGTGCTCGGCATTCAATGGTTGGAAAACTTAGGATCGGTAGTTTGCAATTGGAAGGCATTGACAATTGATTTTGATTGAAATAATAAAAAACGACGATTGTAAGGCTTGAGACCTCAAATGATTCAAGCCTCCTCCCTGACTGAAGTCACAAAAGAAATAAGGCAAAGGCAATCAGTTTTTGAGATATGTCTTCAAATCAATATAGAAGACTCATATGTCATGGCACCGGCTAGCATGCGAGAATTATTGGAGGAATATTCCAAGCTGTTTCAGAAACCTAAACACCTGCCACTAGTAAGGGAAATTGATCACCGAATTACACTCAAAGAAGGAGCTGAGCAGATTAATGTAAGACCTTACCGTTATGCTTACTTTTAAAAAGCAGAGATTGAAAAACAAGTGCACGAGATGCTGACTTCAGGGCTCATTCAGCCAAGCACGAGCCCCTTCTCATCATTGGTACTCTTAGTTAAAAAAAAAAAATATGGCAACTGGAGGTTTTGCACCAATTACAAAGCGCTTAATGAAGTGACAGTTAAGGACCGATTTTCAATCCCAACTACGGAGGACATGCTCGATGAGCTACATGGCGCAACATACTTCACCAAGCTTGACCTTCAAGCTGGTTACCATTAGGTACGGGTGCACCCATCAGATATTCATAAGATGACCTTTCGCACATCCAACGGCCATTATGAATACATGGTAATGCCGTTCGGCCTATGCAACGCCCTTTCTACTTTTCAAGCTATTATGAATGCTATCTTCCGGCTTTACCTCCAAAAATTTATATTAGTCTTCTTTGACGATATCCTAATTTATAGCACGATATGGGACTGTCATCTTAACCATGTTCGACAGGCATTGGAAATCCTTAAACAGTAGTGATTTTTTGTCAAAGCCAGCAAATATAATTTCGGCCAGCAAGAACTTGAATACTTGGGGCATATAGTGACTTGTTACGGCGTGAAAGTAGATGAACGAAATATTTCAGTAATGGTATCTTGGCCACAGCCCAAAATGTCTCAGAGTTGAGGGGATTTTTAGGCCTAACCGAATACTACTGTAAATTCATGCGCGGATATGGGTTGTTAGCTCGACCTCTAACAAATCTACTGAAGAAAGGCCAATTCTATTGGAGTAAAGAGGCAAAAACAATGTTCAAAGCACTCAAACTTGCTAAGACACAAACTCTCATTCTTGTTATGCCTAATTTTAACGATGTGTTCATAATTGAAACTGATGCATCACGTGGCGACATCGAAGCCGTGCTTCAAAAAAATGGTAGATCTATAGCATTCATGAGCCAGGCATTGGGATTAGTAAAGAAGGCTTGGTCGACTTATGCAAAAGGGATATTAGCAATGGTAGAAGCCGTGAGAACGTGGAGGCCTTATCTATTGGGGAAATGATTTGTGATACAAACGGATCAGCGGAGTCTTAAGTATCTCTTGGAATAAAAGATAGCCACGCCCGATCAGCAACAATGGACGGCAAGCTAATGGTATATGATTATGAGATACAGTATCGACCTGGCAAAGAGAATGCTGCCGCCGATGCACTCTTAAGACGAACGGATAGCCCTACACTTAGCCATCTTTTTGTTCCACAGATATCACTATGAGGAGAAATCAAAAAAGTTGTGCTAGAAGATGAGTATTTGAAACAAATCATGCAACAAGTTGAAAATCAACCCAACGGCCCTTATACAACAAAGAATGGGTTAATATTTTTTAAAGGCAGAGTTGTTATTCCACAGAAATTGCATGGGTCACTATTATGTGAGGCCCACAACACCAAAATAGGGGGACACTCGGGCGTTCTATGAACTTATAAACGTTTAGCGCATCAATTTTATTGGCCTTTGATGTTTTAATATGTGCAAGATTATATTAGCAAGTGTGACACTTGTCAAAAGATTAAAAGTGAAACGCTGCAACCGGTGGGACTTCTTCAGCCACTACCCATCCCTTGCCAAGTATGGGAGGATATTTCACTTGATTTTATGGAAGGGTTGCCAAACTCTCAGGGCCGTGACACAATATTCATAATAGTTGACAGACTTAGCAAGTATACTCACTTGATGTCGCATTCTCATCCGTTTACTGTAAAATCAGTTGCTGAAACATTCGTTGAAGGCGTTGTCAAGCTACACGGCATGCCAAAAACAAATTGTAAGTGATCCGGACCCCATATTTATTAGCAAATTTTGGCATGAATTTTTCAACATGTCCGGCACACAATTAAAAATGAGCTCAGCTTATCATCCACAAACGGATGGCCAAACGAAAGTTGTCAACCGATGTTTGGAACAACATTTACGTAGCTTTGTTCATCAATGGTCGTGCAAATGGAATCCGTTTTTACCATGGGCTGAATTTTAGTACAATACCATCTTTCATGTTTCCACTGGAATGACTCCCTTCCAAGCCTTGTATGGGCGGCCACCACCTACTATTCCGATATATCCACTTGGGTGCTCACCAGTTCATAAAGTTGATTAAGCATTAAGAACACGTGATGAATTATTGGTGTAATTAAAGACAAATCTTACTGCAACAGCCAATAAGATGAAACAAACAGTAGATAAGAAAATAAGGGAGGTTGAGTTTCAAAAAGGTGATATGGTGTATTTAAAGCTGCATCCATATAGGCAATCCTACGTCTTTAAGCGTGCACACCAGAAGCTGGCCAGCTGATTCTTTAAGCCGTATCAAGTCATCTAATATTAGCCCTGTCGTCTACAAACTTTATCTACCAGAAGGGGCTCGGATTCATCCCTTTTTTTTTATGTATCTTTACTCAAAAAAGTTGTGGGTGACTTGCCAAAGAGTAGCACCAATTTGCCTCCAATTGATGATGGAGGTATGATAGAGTTAGAACCTGATTCGGTTGTGGACACTCGTTAGTTTAAATGTGGGGGTTCCATCATCGAACAAAGTTTAATCTATTGGAAGAAGCTTATGCTGGAGAAAGCTACTTGGGAAGATGCAACAATGATCCATCAGCGGTTTCCTACACTAACCCTCGGGGACAAGGGTTCTCTTCGAGGGGGTGATGATAGGGAGTTTCTCAAGTTCAAGCGAGCACCCAAACCCAACAACAAGTATGAGGAATATACATGGGCACATGCAAGCAACCATGTAAGCCATGTATGAGGTGGGGATCACGTGGAAGTATGTCCTGACTCCTTCAAGGACTCTTCAAGGATGCAACGGGAAGGCTTTACTACGTCAAGCCGTTATTGATAGAGAGTTCATATTTAAACATGTTTCCTTTAAGATTGTTATTCGCTTCGAATTCATAGCTAAGTAGTTTATTTGATATTAACTACTTTATCTCATTAACTTTGTTCTATAAATAAGCTCTAATATTTCAATCAAAGAGATCAGACTTTTGTTAGCAATTGCGGTAGTTCTCACTCTAAGAAGAACAAATTATTTACTTGTTGTTTTTTGCAAATTCTGACCGGGACCTATCAACATGCGAATTAATGAGGTAGAGAGCAAGAGATAGAGTGCGAGTTTGAGTTTTTCTATCACAAGTTCACAACCATTAAATTAAACTAATATTTTAGTGGTAAGGCTGGGAGGTGATCGCTTGAGTAGCAATAGATAACAAAGATCAAAGTTGATGTGGAAATTAAAGAGACTAAAAGCATCCAAAATGTTTAAAATTGATTTGCTTGCTAGGGAAGTAACCCACAGTTTGTAAGAGGCTATTGTACGTAAGAGAATGACATTAATAGTTGATACATACTGTGAAAAAAAATGCAGGAATTCTTCTGTGAGATGATTTTATTATATGCTACTCATTTGCCAAAATCATTGGTGCAAATTTGAGAGAGTTGGGATGTCTTAAGGTATTTTACAAACTACATGGATGTAATATGCTATTAAACCAAAAAAAAAAAAAAGGATGTAAAGGCATTTAGCCAAATTATTGTTACCAAATTTAGGCAATATTTCCCCAAAGTGAGCGAGTGGCTAAGTACATACAAACACGAAAATATCATAAAAAGCAAGATTATTCTCAAACTTAATTTTTCTTTGTTGCTTTATATCAACAACACATTATTACAAAAAGGTCAAATTTGGAGAACATAGATGTATATGAATCATTAACGAAGACATAATCTCATAATTGGATTCAAATTCAACTGCCCGTGTGAAATCTCATGTTTTAACTGAAATGTGGGAACTCAAATTAGAAAATACCAAGATTTATGTATATGTATATGTGGAGATAATATATAACATTTTTATTTTATTTTTAGGATTTAATTTTGATAAGTAAACTTTTTTTTAAAAGTTTTTGCAAGTTTAGATTTCAATAGAGTAGAGATTTGGAGAAGGAGATAGGGGTTTGGATTAATCAAAATTTTAATTTGATTTCGAGAAGTAATTCTTTTGTTTTTTGTTTTCTGCAATTATTGGGTTAAATTGTAATAGTCTCAGACCTCGGCTATGATCGCATTCGTGTCCAGGTCTAGCTGAAATAACAATTTACATGTTTATCTACTCAATTAAAATCTACTTCCAATGCATGGCCATTGCTGAATTCAGATTTGCTCCTTATTGCTATAAGAGATATATCTTCGATAATTATTACTCAGTCAATAATCAGTACTTGGGACTATTAATTGCGCTATGTTTCAATGCTGTAACTGGAAACAAATGGGTCAAAATGTGTGCTGTTGTGAATAAACCAAAAAGTAATGCGGGCTTTGTCAAAATTTTTGTGAACCAGCTCTTGTTTAATAATATTTGACAGACTAAAGTTGGTGGTTTATAATCAGACAAAATATTTACCTAGCAGAATGTTTGTGATGATGATTAAGATTTGAGATATATGGATTAGCCTAAAATAGATCAATCATCAATATACGTTTGGTGAGAGTGTTTGCATGGGATAAAAAGTCGAAGAGAGAGAGAGAGAGAGAGAGAAAGGCTTTTATGAACACTTTTTGTCATTTTGTCACTAGAATCCATATCGATCGTTGTATAGACGGCTGGCTCCGAATGCCAGACTAATCCATTTTTTTTCCAATCAATTTCTTGTTTTTATTTATTTGGAATTAGTTTTCTCCCATAATTACATTTACATACTGCAACTGTGTGTTTCCGTAGCAAAAAGTAAAAAGGAATAATATTGTCGTATATGCGAATTAATGAGGTCGAGCTGAGAGAGCAAGAGATAAAGTTCGACTGTGAGTTTTTGCTAATGTTGGAAATTAAAGAGACTAAAGCATCCAAAATGTTTAAAATTGATTTGCTTGCTAAGGAAGTAAACAAAGAATGCGTTGGGGATTGAGGTTGGGGAGCTGTAACTTTTAAGCTACAGCACTAAAGTATTTGGTAAATACTAACTGCTGTACTTTAGAAGACATGTTAATATGATTTTCACTTGTATAGTAGAAAATCTATTATATCTTTAATAATTTTATCAAAATTATTACTTAAAATTTATATTTACTATATATTATTAATTTTTATTTCATAGTTACAGTTATTTTCCACAACAAATGTACTTTTAAAGGTACAGCACCTCAATACCAAATAGAACCAAAGACGGGGGGCTTTTGTACGAAGAGAACGACATTAACACTTGATACGTATTATGAAAAAAATTAAAATTGCAATTAGTTATTTTTCCATCATTTGTTGCATGCTGCAATTGTGTTGTTGCAGCGAAAAGTAAAAAGAATAAGAGCAGTGCTAACAATCGACTGTTGCATTCGCTGCCTTTGTAATTGTTTACTGCAATAGCACACAATAGCAATATTCTCATTTTACAAAATCGTTGGTTATTTTAAAATCAAGTCTTCTCCCATGCTTTCACAAAGCATTACGTTCACTCTGATGAAAAAATCCACTCAGTCTCTCCAATGTTTTCTTCTCCCTCATTCACTCTAGCCATCAAAATAGCCTCCAAGATTTTTCCAAACCTTCAACGATTTCTATGACGACAAAGTGAAAAAAAAAACTTATTGCTTGTTCTTCCACTCACTGTCTACCTTGTTTTCTTCTCAGTCACTCACTCCACCCATAAAAATGGCCTCTAGGATCTTTACTAAAGCTCTGAATTGCCGTAACCATGCTCGCTCTTACTTTACTTAAGTGTTTTGTTCTACAGCAACAATCAAATTTGGATATACTCCACAAGAATAGCTAAGGCCATTGCTCTCAAATTCACACCTCCTGTTCGTATTGACGACTAGCTTTTGATGGGCCTACACAGCTACGATTTCAAGCACATCCTCATTTGTGCAAGACTACAGTTCTCATACTTGAAGATGAATTTAGAGCAGCGATTTTTCTCTCAAAAAACAGCATCAAAATGTAATTGAAGCTAAGGTGTGTGGGTTGCTCTCTAAATTTACCATGTGGCAGGGGAAGGAAAGCATTGATGAAGGAAGATTCATTACAAAATGTACAAAGAAAGCAATGATGCATATCAAACAAAGGCACAATCCTTTTGGAATTGTGCTAAGGTATGAGATGGGAGACCATCCCACGAAACAATTTCTATTCGCATTGGATGTATCTATAAACTTTAAAGGCATTCCAATTTGTTTCGTACACGATTTTGGAACATTGAATTCCTACTCTTCGTTTGATAAAAAATCAGGTATAAGTCTTACTCCTTCCTCTTCAAGAATTTTGGACTTTTTTATACCATTAATTACAATACAATTGTGTTCTTATACTGCTTAGAATTTTTTATTTCAGTCAATGTTTATACTTCACTGGTTGCCCTTGCTGGATTGTTTTCATCTAGGCCTATTGCCGAACCTCCTTTAGATACTAATCAATTGAATATCAAACTCCAGCCTTTGATGAGGTTACACTGTTTTAAATTGGACAATATTCTCCTGTGTTTTAGTTGAAAAGCTTTTATTTCTCATTATTAAGCAATATTAGAGAGATGACATCATTGCCAATGAACAGTAGTGAGACATGTGAAGCACGCAATTCTTTAGTTCAACCTCACTCAATTCACAAGATATCCTTGGGTTTTGTGATGTGATATTGATAAAATGATTATGAGTTTCAATTCCTACTTTGCAGAGATTCCGCTTCATTCTGATGAGGATTTTAGTTCTAGAGGAAATGTTATAGTTGATAAATACTTTTTATCTGAGCCTATAGGTACCAGGGGGCATGATCTTAGCCCCAACTTTGGTGTTGTTGACCTTCGTGTCTTTGGTTCAAAAAAGTACTTCAAATTAGTTATTAGATGCAATTATCACAAGTGATACTTTAGGCATCAACTTATCTTTATATGGTTTCTTTTATTAGGCTTAGCATTGGGGTGTTCTTTTGTTTATTCTTTGTTTCTTTTATTTGCTTGCTATTTTTTTCTTATTGGCTATTTATTTCTTTAGCTGAGAGGTTTTGGTCTATATCTCCCTCTAAATACTTTGATTTCCATTTTTACTTTAATATGTAGATAAGAGGGTCTAGTCTAACTCTATGGTGCTTTATAATTAAAAAAAAATAACTCAATTTTAGGGCAACACAAATTTCAAAAAGTCTAGCTCTTGTAAAAAAAAAAGAAAATGAAAGAAATTATTTATCTTCTATCAATATCTTGAAAACTACGAGAACGGTAGAAGCTGCCAGCATACTTGTCCTAAAGCTAACTAGTGCAATCACATTGTTTGAAGAGCTTATAGCATAGCGATAAGCTAATGGCCTCAAAATCTTTAAGATATCAAATCTCAACTTAAGCTTAGTCACAAGATCCTTCACAAAAGCATCAATAAACTTGTTGGTTGTTATAATGTGAACATATTTAGCAAAGATGAGGTAAGTCCATTCATCCAAACTTTTTTGTTTTTCCTTCAAATTGTGTTTCTTCTCTAGTTGAGCCATTGATAATTTCATATCCATAATATCAAATGCAATAATGATACATCCAATCATTACGCTTTCAATAGTCTAAAATGGTCATCATTGATTAAATCTTTGTTAAAGAACATGATGCTCTAATGCCAACTCCAGTAAACATATCACCGACATCCAGTGCAAGTCATGTTCTTGTTTGTAACAAAAAATATTTCTTCCAAGCTTAATTTCAAGAACAACAATACTCTTATAAAGAAAAGGAGAATATTGTCATATTTAAAGTGGTGTAAGCCAATCAGAGGCTAGAGTTTGATATCAAGTTGATTGGTATCCAATAAAGGTCTGGCATTGCTCACCGATAGAAACACTCCAGCAAGGACAACCAATGAAGAATATGAATTAACTGAAATAAAAAAATTTAGTAACCATAATTGAAGTACACTTAAATTGACTATATTATGAATATTTCAGTAACCATCACTGAAGTTTACTTTAATAACTGTATTATGAATTTCCAATAATCATGATTCAAGTTTACTTTAATAACTGTATTATGAATCTTTTAATAACTTCAATGAGTATCAAGTACACTATCAATATTATTCTTATTTTTTATTTTCTTTAAATTAGTACTTTTTGTATAACCAAACCCTAAAACCCTAAAATTCACAAACCCTAAACCTTGAAATTCACAGTACAATTAATTGAAATATACTTCAATTGAGGAAATATTAATAAAAATACTAATTTGAAAGAAATAAAAAATAAAAATAATACTAATGGTCATAAAAATTACTAAAAGATTTATAATACAATCATTGAAGTATACTTCAACGACGGTCACTGAAAATTCATGATATAGTCATTGAAGTACACTTTAATGATGGTTACTGAAATATTCACAATACTATCACTGAAGTATAAAAATTCACAATATAGTCAATTGAATTGTACTTCAATTATAGTTACTGATTTTTTTTTTAGTTAATTCATATTCTTCACTGGTTGTCCTTGTTGGATTGTTTTCATCGGTGAGCAATGTCAAACCTCTATTGGATAAAATCAACTGGATATCAAACTCCAGCCTTTAATGAGGTTACACTGCTTTAAATGGGACAATATTCAACTTTTCTCTATAAGAGTATTGTGGTTCTCGAAATTGAGCTTAGAAGAAAGATTTTTTGTTACAAACAAGTACGTGACTTACACTGGATGTCGCTAAGATGTTTATTGGAGTTGGCATCAAGGCATCGAAACTGATTCTACATTCTTCAAGGAAGACAAGAAGAGATACCTAAAATCAAAGAAAAATATGAACCTATTGGATTTGTAGTCGGATATGCGGTTGGAGGTCCTGAAGAAGATACCCCAAAACATTTCAGTCAATCTTATGTAAAAGGATTCCTTTATAAATTAGATACATTTCTTAATTTTAAAGGAATGCCTATATGTCTGGTTAATGAATATAGTACATCAAAGAACCTTGTAAAGAGAGTAAAGAAATTTATAGAGAAACATGCACAAAATCAGAGTGGGCTAGGATCTCACCTATAAACCAGCAGTTTCCATTCTAACAAGCTGTATGCAAAGAAATAGTTGAGAAGTTTTATCTTCTAGTTGATAGCTTTTATCGCCCACCAAAAGGATCCCAAAACTACAAGGCACCTACCAAAAAGTTCATTGGATGTTTTCAGCTGCAGGGTTGACATGAAGTTTCATTACAAATAGGAAGAATTTCTTTTCCTTTTACTACCATGATTTGCATGTGTTTATTGCAATCACTGGTTGTGCAAATTTGGAGTACTTGGATTTTGTTAAACAAATTCATCATTGTATTGTTAAGATGGGATTTATGGATCACTTGTTTTAGAAGGTTAGTCTAAAAGACTTTTATGCAAAATGAGGGGATGTAGAGGGATTGAGATATGTATTTGATGGGATGTTATAGAGAGATTTAGTTTCTTATGCTCATAACATGTTTTACTTTGACACTCTTGAGGCTTTCAAATTATTAGTAGAGGAAGTGTTTTCACTGTAATGACTTCATTGTAGCTTGTATCCTTAAGACAACCACTTGTTTACTCAATATGGATTTTGGGATAGAGGTTCATAGATATATAATTAGAGTTGGTTTGAAATTAAATGAAAAAACCAATATGTTCTCATGGGTCCTTAGCTCTTACTCATTTAACTTGATTATCTCCTTATTCTACAAAAAAATTATTTATCTAACTCATTCTTCTTCATTCCTATTTGTTTTCAATTTTATCGTCATTACTTATACCATAACTTTATATTTTAAATCTTTTAGTAACTATAATTAAAGTACACTTCAATTGACTGTGTTGTGAATTTTTCAGTAATCATAATTGAAGTATACTTCAATGGCTGTATTGTGAATATTTCAGTAATCATCATTGAAGTGTACTTTAATGACTGTATTATGAATTTTATTAACCATCATTGAAGTATAACCCAATAACTATATAATGAATCTTTTAGTAACTTCTATGACTATCAAGTTGATTATCAATATTATTTTTATTTTTTATTTTCTTCAAATTAATATTTTTTTTATAACCAAATCCTAAATCCTAAAACCTAAATTCATACACCCTAAACCTTAAAATTTACAATATAGTCAATTGAAATATACTTCAACTGAAGAAATACTAATAAAAAAATTAATTTTAAGAAAATAAGAAATAAAAATAATATTGATAGTCAACTTGATAGTCATAGAAGTTATTAAAAGATTCATAATACTATCATTAAAGAATACTTCAACAGTTGTTACTAAGAATTTATGATATCGTCATTAGTGTACAATTCAATAATGGTTACTAAAATATCCACAATATAGTCCTCGAAGTATACTTTAATGATGGTTACTGAAAAATTCACAATATAGGCAATTGAAGTGTACTTCAATTATGGTTACTAAAAAATTCAAGAATTTTACAGAATTGAAAAGTTTATCAAGACATAAAGCCAAAAGTAATTATACATAAAAGAAACTGTAGATGTGAAAACATTGAAAAAGTAAAAAAATCGTACTTTATGGAGTAAAAGGTGCGGATTAGTATGTATTGATGGAGGAAAAAGTAAGCCAATTTACTTAATTTTTTTTAATATTGTAATATTTTAATATAATGTAAAGTAATAATTATCTCATGAAATCGAGAGTTAATTATTGAATGGACTGAGTTTTCCATGTGGAGTAAAACTGAATTGTGGTCTTAATGGACTGAGTTTTCCATGTGGAGTAAAACTGAATTGTGGTTCAACTTCCTTGGGATTGGGTTTCAATTGGCAAGAGCACACAATGACTTTGTTATTCTCTCTACACAAGGTAATTTTTCTCCTCTCAAATGTGATACTACATAAACGAAACTCAAGTGTAGGTTAGATTTGGTGGTATGCTATTTTTTCTTTAATAAAACAAGTAACGAATTTTGACAGTAAGCCATGCCACAATGGATTTTTTTTTTTTAATGGCACACACATTTTTTGTTTTTCTATGATCTTCTTCTTTTAATTTGATTTTAGTTTACTAGTTAAGATAAGGCTTTTTTCAATTAGGATAAAGCTTTTTTTTTTTTTTAACATGATCAAGCTTTTGATTTCAAGGCAAATCTAATATAAAAGTTTAGTCCAATTAAATTTTAGTGGTCTAATCTATGTTTTTAATCAAATTAAATTTATATGTTTTTAGTTTAAAGGGAAAAGGAGGTCCATTAAATTCAGCCCATTCTTGTCTTGTTCCATCCCGCTTTTAAGTCAAATTTCTAAGATCAAACGAAAGTTAATTTTGTCTAATTGATATGCATATAGTTAGTCTTATCTAGATTTTAATATAGTCAATCTTATCTAGATTTTAAGATTAAAGTAATTTATACTTTTTTAAAATAAGGTAGTTTTCATTTATTGTAATTTATTCTTTAGCTTATTTATTTATTTAATTAGTCATATGAATAGTTGAGTGTATACAAAATTAATTTGATATATCATAGTCTTATAACTATATTATTTGCTCACTCTTAATTAAGTATAATAATATCTTCAAACTTTAAATGGTAAACTTTATGGGTAGACAATTAATGTAACTCCTTCAATATTAGCAAAAGTTCCTAATCGTGTAATTACAAGATAGAGCATAGTTTTGTTAGATATAACATAGCTAATAATATTATATAAATCATGTGACAACCTTCATTGTATCTTTCCTCTTTGAAGCAAAGTTCATATATCAATATATATGTTATTACAGTAATAAATCCAAATAAGAATACTCTATATAGGAATAACTCTTCATGGTAATAAAAAATTATGGTCCCAACTTGGGACCAGTTATTATTAGGAATAAACTTCCCATTGTAATAAGTTATATTTTTTGTAGATCCTGTCTTAAATAAACTTATCTCTACATAGTAATAATATTTCAAAAATATATGCCAAATTACATTAAATAATCAAGATGGAATAAAATATCTTTCTAAAATTGCTTGTGACAATGATTTGTTCTTTAACCACATAATTTTTCTTGATGGAATTGTAAATGCAGTGGTTGAATTTGACTCACTTACTAATTAATTTATTAATGTCTATACATTGAACTTGACTCATTTATTAATTTATTAATGCATGACATAATTTACCTCTATATCACTTACATTAGGGATAATTAAACAAAGACAATAATTTTGTACCATACCTCTATTGACTTATAACCTCTTTATAAGAATAAATTTCTCCAATCTTAACAATATAACTATATAGAGGTTTTACTATATATGTTCAATATCTACTATGAAATAATGAACATGAATGCTAAGAATATGAAACAAAATTACAAATTTCACGTTAACATTTCTTATTAATCAAACTCATTTGCATTGAGACTATATACTAAAATCCAATTCTTATGTATATGTATATATATAACTCAAATCTATAATACTGTACATTAGCATATATCTAATGGCCCGAGATCACGGTCCGGACATTTCTTATACTCTCATTCTTAACATTAAGCTCAAATTTTTATTCTAATATGTATTTTATATTTAAAAGTAAATTGGACAAATTAAACATTATATAAAAGCTATTTGACTAATAAAAACAATATAAATAAAATAATAATATTAATTTATATCAAATATGTCTTAGTGGGCATTTAAGTATACTATGATCATGAAAATTTTATTGGTAATTAAGTTAATTACTTTAAAATATACAAGGTCAATTTATAGAAAAAATAACGAAGATCTATTTAATGTAATTGGTTAATTTTAAAAAAAAATTATAGATGTGGGAGATCACATATAGCACATACATATAGCACATATAAAAATATATACTTTAAATTTTTATTATTATTACATTATCTAATGATAGCCTAATTGGTTAGTATTTGGCAATGAAAGCAATTGATCAAGAGTTCATGTCTAATAAAATATATTTGCATTTTTTTTTCATATTTAGTACTAATAAACAATAGTATTATCCCAATATTTTCCCTTTAAACTAATCTCATTAATGTCATACTATTTCGATCAATTATTTGGCATAGCTATAAATATTAATGTATTTTTTATAATGGTTAAAAGTCTTCGAAATTAAACTTCTATTATCAATTGTGAAACAATGTAGTTATAAATAATCATATATTTCTAATAAATTTAATAAACCTATTGAAAATATTGTTTTTCATTTTCAACCGTAACTTCCTATCATTGAAAATGGTATTGGCACCAATGATTTCCCAGAAAAAAAACATATTAGCAATTAAATATTAAATTATGCTTACCCCTTTTTTCCCATTGAAAATATAGAACATTACTTTATTCTTTTAGCAATGAACTAATTTTTACAATCGAAAATAATCATATTTTTAATAAATTGTTTATATAATTAGTAATGTTTGTAAAAAAAACACACTATTTTTCTTATAATGGCGGGCCAATATGTATTCACACCAGTATACTAAACCCACCATCATTTTGTTGATTAGAACGACATGGAATTTATTTTACTCTCGTAATTTTTTTTCAAAAGATATTTCAAAATTTTGTTAAAAATTTTTAATATGTAGTGAATTCACACTTATTTTATCACTTTAATCCAGGGATTCACCTCTCTTGACCTTAATATATTCTGGGTGCGTTTGAGATTGAGGTTAGACAGCTGTAGCTTTTAAGTCACAGCAGTAAAGTGTTTGGTAAACACTAACTGTTACAACTTAAAAGTTATATTGATATGATTTTTCACTTGTATAATAGAAAATCTATTATATCTTTAATAATTTTATCAAAATTATTATTTAAAATTTATATTTACTATACATTATTAACTTTTATTTCATAATTATAGTTTTTTTTTTCAAAGCAGTTGTAGGTTAAAAGTTACAGTACCTCAATTCCAAACGTACCCTCTATCTTCATGTTTTTCCTCTTTACCTTGTCCTCTCTTCTAGTTTTTGAATAACCAATAACCTATATCGAATACGGTAACCTGCTTGTAAGATAGCGTAATCCCGTGTCATTTAATCAAGTAATGTTAATTCGGTGGAACTTGAATTTCTTAAATCTTAAGGTGCATAGTTATTGCGATGGCTTGTTTTGTAGTCCTTTTAATTAAGGATGAAGTGATTTGTGGGATTAATACACATGCATCAATATCTGGAACATGTAATCTTTATCTACAAGGAGGGCCCGCCTAAATTATAAATAATGTAACTTACAGTTGCCCCGTAAAATTTCTTTTAGCCCCGTATACTTTATATTATTTTTAATTTGTTCATAAGTATTATAAAATTTTCTAGATTGTAAAATTTCATTTGGCTTCATGTACTCTGTTTTATTTTGATTGAAATTCTTAAAGTACCAATTCGGCCCCTATAATTTTAAATTCCAAAAAAAAACTTTCATTTAATTAAAAATATAATAATTATTAAATGAATTATAATTATAATTATAAGAATTATTTTATTATAATTATAATTATAATTTTTAAATAGATTATTATTATTATTATTAACAAGAATAAAAAGTATTATAATTAATTAATCTATTAACAATAATTAATAATAATTTTCTATTAAATTGTTAATGATATTAATTAACGATAATTATTATTATTAATTAATTTTTGAATAATAATAACAATAATTAAAATACAAAATAATAATTTTCGAAATTAGTTCGAAACATAATGAGTTAGAATCAGAATAGCTAGAATCAAAATGAGGAATTAGAATTATAATAATTTATTTACTTGAATTGAGGGAATTATAATTAAAATGAACTGCAGGAATCGTAATTATAATAATTATATTTATAATTATAATAAATTAATTATTATAATTATAATTCATTTAATAATTATTATATTTTTTAATTAAATGGAGGTTGTTTTGGAAATTTAAAATATTAGGGGGAGAATTGGTACTTTGGGAGTTTTAATGAAATAAAACAGAGTGCATGGGGCTAAATGAAATTTTACAATCTAAAAAATTTTATAATACTTATGAAAAAATTATAAATAATACAAAGTATAGGGGGCTGAACGAAATTTTACAAGACAACTGTAAGAACCAGTTTGGGAATGCTGTACCTTTTTAAATAATTTCTGATAGCTATGCTGTAAAAATAATCCGATGTGAAAAAATTCAGTTAAATGTTTAGTAAATTTTATTTTCATAAGTACTGTAAGTTTTGAAAGCAGTTATGTACGTTTGGTAAATTTTACTATTAAACTGATAAGAAAAAATAAATGACTAAAATGTACATAATATAAGATAAATTAGATAAATTTTAGCTATATAAAAAAATGTACATATAATATTTTTAATTGTGTATTATAATAAGTTTTACTAAAAATAAGATTTATAATATATTGATTTTACTTTTTTTGTTTTTTATCTTAAAACAATTGATAATTAAATTAATAGCATAGTAAACAAATTTAATAATATTCGACCAACAAATTGATATTAATAAATTTATATTGATGAATTATAATAAAAATTATTAAAATATTTATTTTGTTTCCAATTTGAATAAGGATAATTTTGGGTTTATGTAATAATTTTTAGGATATTTATGGAATTGTATTAAAGGATAAAATTGATTTTTAAAATCAAAATCTAAAATTACTCCTTCCTTCCTGTTCAAAATGAGGGGCTGATTTTAATAAAGTAATTTTGATTTTTTTTTACCAAACACTAAAATTAACTTTTAAATCTTTAAAATTACTTTTAGGTCTCCTGAAAACAATCCTAAACGGCCTTAAGTTACATTGAAACAAGAGAGTTTAACTTAGGCGGACCCTTGAAACAAGTAAGCCGAGAACATTATTGGAACTTAACATGCTAGTATTGCTTTAAAAACTAGGAATTTCAAGAGAGTTTCATTCAACTATTGGTAACGTGATTCAGTTCGATTTCTGTTTTGATGAAACTCGCATGAAAAATTGAAACAAAAAATTTTGAAAAAAGAAATAAAATGTAAAGTGCAAAGAGAATTGAAGAGAGAAAATATTTGTAATATTTTGGAGAGATGAATCCGTAGATTAAACAAATAATTATAGGTTGGGTCTACTATTTATTAAATTTTTCTTTAACACAAACTAAAACTCCATATATGTTTTATCTTAACCGTTGAAAGAGTATTATTTTCTCAACAACAAAATCTCCCTTCAAGATCGAAAGGATTTTTCTTCTTTCCCTTCGTACTTTCTTCATTTTATAAATTCATGCACCCGTTGAAATTCAAATCTAAGTACTGTATATATATAGTTCCTTCGTCACTTGGGAGCGGGACTGTGGCTTCTTTTTCTTCGTATGCTTGGATGTCATTTTGTTCATTGTAATGTTGTGTTTGAGTTTTTGACTAAAGGGGCTCTGTAAATTTTTTTTTTTCTTCTGATTTTGTAAAGTAGTGGCACATCATCTTCTGAAACAGTAAGGACACGTTATGCCAAATCCCAATTCTCAGGGTTTTATATTAATGTCGGGTGCAACTTTCATCTGCGATCCGAATGAAATTAAAGCATTTGTTTTCCACTTTCTTCTACATACATAATTATATACTATATTTTCTTAGGATTGCAACTTACAAACACAAATCTAGAAACATCATGGAAACCAAACACCAAAACAAGAAGCCAAGTATTCTGATGTTACCATGGCTAGCTCATGGCCACATAACTCAATATCTTGCGCTTGCCAAGAAGCTCTCGCAACAAAACTTTCACATATATTTCTGCTCTACTCCCATCAATCTACAATCCATGAGCCAAAATCTTCAAGAAAAATTTTCAACTTCAATACAACTTATAGACCTCCAACTTCCTTGTACGTTTCCTGAACTTCATGATCCATATAATCACACCACCAAAAACATTCCCCGCCATCTGATCCCCACTCTCATAGCAGCACTTGATGCTGCAAAACCTGCATTTTGCAATGTTCTGGAGACCCTCAAACCAACCCTAGTAATAAATGATTTATTCCAACCATGGGCAGCTGAGGCGGCTAATCAGCATGACATTGCTGCTGTTGCGTTCTTAACCACTGCTGCAGCAAGCTTTTCTTTTTTCCTTCATAATTCCAGCTTGAAATTCCCTTTGCCAGAATTTGACCTGCCTGATTCAGAAATCAAGAAATGACCCAGTTCAAGCATCGTATTGTGAACGGCACCGAAAATAAGGACAGGTTCTTAAAAGCTATTGATCTGTCTTGCAAGCTAGTCTTGATCAAAACCTCAAGAGAGATCGAATCCAAGTATCTGGATTACTTTTCTTATATAACAAAAAAAGAAACTATCCCGGTTGGGCCTCTAGTTCAAGAACCTGTATACACAGACAATAATGATGATACAAAGATCATGGACTGGCTGAGCAGAAAGGAGCCTTCTTCAGTTGTGTCTGAATCATTTGGCAGTGAGTACTTTCTTTCCCAGGAAGAAATGAATGAGATAGCTAGTGGGTTATTGCTCAGTGAGGTTAGTTTTATATGGGTTGTGAGATTTCATTCTGAAGGAAAATTTACCATCGAGGAGGCACTGCCTCAAAGCTTTTCTAAGGAGATTCAAGGAAATAATAAGGGGATGATAGTGCAAGGTTGGGCTCCACAGGCTAAAATTTTAGGGCATGGAAGCATAGGGGGATTTGTGAGTCACTGTGGTTGGGGTTCTACTGTTGAGGGAATAATGTACGGGGTACCAATCATAGCGGTGCCGATGGTGCTTGATTAGCTATTTAATGCCAAAGTGGTTGCTGATATGGGTGTGGGCTTGGAGGTACCGAGAGAGGAGATCAATCAACGAGTTAGAAAAAAGGAACTCGCAAGGGTTATTAAACAAGTTGTGGAGCAAGAAGAAGGGCAGCAAATAAAAAGAAAAGCTAAAGAATTGAGTGAGAGCATAAAGAAGAAAGGAGATGATGAAGAGATCAATGTAGTGGAGAAGCTGCTGCAGCTTGTCAAGGTACCTAGTTAGAGCTTAGCTCATAAATTGATTTGCAAAAGCAAAGTTTCCAAACAACAATATTGCCTATATGATTTCAAATTTTCAACATGTTCGTGTCTTCGTGGTGTTTCTCTAGTGTGGATGGACAACTATCGTCTTGTAATTTAGGAAAACTTTTTTTTTCCCACTCTTTATTGTGCGTACGGTTTAATCAATTATAATAATATATATAATCATATGGTAACTAGTGAATGGATGGTCAATTGTCTTGATGGATAATTGGACCAATCAACTGGAGAGAACTTAGTGTTTTAGAGGCAGAAATTTAATTATTATCTTTTTATGAATAAAAGTTTCGGATTATGATTTTCTCATTATCTGATCTCCTCCTTAACAAAAATACATATGAATGATTGATAGTTGATAAATAAATAAAAAATTAAATCCTACTCATACACTATCATTTAAAGACACATGGCACAATATTTTTAAAAGTTCATGATAATTCAGATTATGAGAGGATCTTTATTCGTTTCAATCATTGTTAAATTTGCACCCAATAACTCTAAGGGAAAAGAATACCTACATCCCCAAGGTTTGAGAGATAGTCCTGTAGATCCTAAGTTTTCAATAAAAAATATCAAGGCCCCCTTTTAACTATAATACCCTTTGATTCGATTAATTCAAAAAATTTGACTCAATGTTTTATAAAAAATATGCATAATATTAAAATAAGTGTAACAATATATACATTTTAAAATAATTTCAATATTTAGAAAAATATTTTAACACTTTAAAATCTTATATTATATTAAGTTAAATACTTAAATTAAATTTTATAATAAATAGAAACATAACATTAAAATAAATACTAAAAAATTTAAATTATTTTCATTATTATAGAAAATAATTTTAATATCACCAATACATTAGATATATTTTATTAATTGTGAAATCTATTTAGCCCAAAGATTTATTTAAAATTTTTATAATAAATAAAAATATGTTATTAACATAAATATAATAATTTACATTTTAAGAATTTATTTTATATATTAAAAAATATTCTAATATTATTAGTTTACAAGACAAATTTAACTATTTAAATGATATTTATATTTATTAAAAATTTTAAAATTAATTTTTTTATTTAATGTATTATAATTAGAAGAAAATATTTTATTTTTTATTAAAAATTTAAAGATTTACATGATTATTTCTCAAACCTTTAAGATGTAAGTCTCTTTTTTTTCTAACTCAAGTGTCTTAGCATTTACACAGATGGAGTTTGGTGATTGTCCACGGGCAGCTGATGTCAATTGTTGATAGTGATTGACATTTAACATTCGTATTTTTATCAATAATTAATTATGAAATAATATGAAAATTTTCTTTTATAATGTAAAGTGATAATGAACATTAGTAACTTTATAATCTCTAATTTTTTTTTATAATGTAAAGTGATAGCTGCATAAATTTGACTTCTTGGCGCGCGGGCCATAGAGGTAGTAATTTAATGTGAAGTGATAATGAATATTAGTAATTTTATAATCTTCAGTATGTTTCTTTTTCTTTTTTTAATATAAAGTGATAGCTACACATATATTTGTCTTCCTGGAGCAGGGCGGTAGAAATTTAGATCTGAATCGGTACATCGTTTGATTTAAAATAAACGGATTTGGGTATAAAAACATTGATTCGATTAATCTCTACTCTAAATGACGCATAAAAAAAAAAAAAATGAGTCTCATTTAATAAAATAAATGAGTCTCGTTTAATAAATAAATTATTCGAGTTCAATGGTTTGTTTAACAAATTACTTAGGTAACTTTATAATTTCCAAAAATTAGAATTATTTTTGTTAAAAAATAAAAAATATTATATAATATTCAAGTGATATTATATATTGCTTTAAGTTAAATTGAAAATAAAATTTAAGTTAAACAAATTGATTCGTTTGTTTATTTATTAAATGGGTTGATTATGAATCTTCATACTATGATTATTTCAAGAAAAAAAGTCGAATCTAAATTTATCAAATTTTAACTCAATTTATTTAGAGTGGTGCTATTGACACCTCTCCTTAATCTTTACAAAATATTTTCAAAATCACCATATGTTGATTCACAGTCCCCTAAAAAAGATGGAATACTAATGCAACAATAGTTTCTTAATTTTAACTTCTCTTTCTCCTTTCAAATTTCTCTTTTCACCTGAATAATCCTCAAGTTTGTTATTAATATCTTCCTTTCGTTGTTAAATCCTTATTCCAATATTTTATTTATTTATTTATTTATTTTTCAATGTTCGATATTGATCTGAATATTAGAAGTGAAAGCTTTAAAATGTTTTAACATCTAAAACAGCCAATAGCCAACAACTGTCTTCACAATACGAATAAAAATGGTAAGCATACAAGAGGGAAGGGTGTAATTCAATTTAGGGTTAAATTTGTAAATACAAATAAAAGTATTCTATTAGGGGTTTGAAGGGGCGCCAATAGCTCTGCTCTTTATTTAAATTAGACGTAAGTTCCTCTCACCCACCCAAATTACCATCCAGTAGGTCCAATTTAGAAAGTTTAAGTTGAACACTAATTATTATTATTATTATTATTATTACTTTTTCGTTTTTTTAATTGAATTGCCCAGTCCATTGAAAAAATAAAGATGTGAACTATTGCGAAAGTGCTGTGTAATATTAGTATGAGAAAATAAAATAAAATAAACATAACATGCTATATGCACTTAGATTTCTCTCTCTCCCGCCGGCCTATTCACCTTAAATTGCGACGATGAAAAATTTGATTAACAGTGAATTAGAAGATAGAATTCTCCACTATATAATAAGTCAGGGTTTGTTTGACATATAACAGCAAATACGTAAATAGAAATGTGCAAAATGAAAGAAAAAATCAAGACAACTCCAATTATGAAATGCTAACGTCAAGTGGCTTTGTAAAATCAATTAGAGAGCCATTATGTATGAATTTTTTACACAACAAAATACCATAGAATTTAAAATTTGACGTATCAATCGATAATGCGAAACAACAAAATGTTCGACTCAATTTTGGATTCACCAGGAAATTACTTTTTTTTTTTTAAATTGTTTCCTTATATTTTTAATGAATTTCTCCTGGTTTCATCATATATATCGATGACGGCCACCAACACTACGACTTTACTAAACCTCCCTTTAATCTAAAATAGAAGCTCCTTTAAACTAAAACAGCAAAGCGTAATACTACAAAATTCTTAAATGACGAGGCACAAAACTTGGTTGAACTGATCTTGTTGCACCCTTTTCATAAGACTCGTTGGTATATTGTATTTTTATTTAATACTAAAATTTATTAGATTGTAATGTTTAAAAAAGAAAAAAATTTACTGGATTGCAATATTTGGAATCTCCATTTGATTATATAGTTAAAGAGAAAGTGTGATGGCTAAACTAATAGAAATTGAAATGTTGTGCCAGCGGTCATTTCGTAATTTTACCATCCCTATTCCCTATACTATTGATTCATATCACAGAGGATATTGGGGTAAACTGCAATTTACCCTGACACCTTTTTTTGTTTTTATTTTTATTTTTTTTTGTGTTAACTGAACGATAAAGTGGTTCGTATCAGCCATATGCATCCTACCGAAAGATACACAGCACATTCATTACAAGCTTCAAGCTAGTCGGCTGAAATCAATATACAAAGTTGAAACCTATGCAAAAAAGATACGCTGCACATTCATTGCAAGCTCTAAGCTAGTTAGCTGGAACCAAACGTACAAAGTTCAAAAATATGCAAAATATTGCTCCTCTACCGGTATCTTGACAGTTACCAAAATAACAGAAGCTGCCAGCATACTTGACCTAAAGCCAATCAGTACAATCACATTCTTTGAAGTGGATATAACATAGTGATAAGCTAATGCTTTCAGAATCTTTGAGGTATCAATACTCAGCTTAAGTTCAGTCACAAGATCCTCCACAAAAGCATCAATAAACTTTTCAATTGGTATAATGTGAACAAATTTAGCAGAGATATATGAGGCAAGCCCATTCATCGAAACTTCTTGTTTTTTCTCCAAATTGTTGAGCCATTGGTAATTCCAGATCAATAATATCAAATCCAGTAATGATACATCCAATCATTATGCTGTCAACATTCTCAAAATAGCCATGATTCATTAAATCTTTATTGCAGGTCATAAATCAGTCGATGATATTCATGGTTATATGTTCAAGATACTAAGGATGAGGTAAATCTCTAACAGATTTTATACATGAGATACTACAAACCTAACCATTGAACCGATACAAAAATAACTCATTAAACTTAAAATAATGACCAACGAACAAAGTCGTCGGCGTGGCCGCGTGAGAGAGACCCTGAAAACTTACCATTAACTTATGCATCACAAATAGAATACTTAACACTTTACAAACGCTACAGATATTGTTGTCCCACACTATTTTAATTTCCTTCAATATACATACATACATACATAGATGTACATACTTGAAAAACATCAAAGTCTAAATCTGGGTAAAGAGACATGGTCAGTTGTTTAGTGGTTTTCCAAACAATTATGAAGAAGAAAAGAAAATGAAATTAAAAAATAATCTCATCCCGCCCAAAACTATGGTAATACGTCACCTACTATATGTATAACCAGATATCATATCTCACAGACACAGTATTCATGATAATTGCACTAGTAGGTTGGTTGACCTTGTCAAATCCACAAACATGAATGCTAAAGGAACGTAAATATTATTATTATTTTTTGTTGACAATAATTATTTTTAGACAAAGTAAAAAAAGGTAAGAAAGAAAAAAGTATATAAACTCAATGGAACATATTCAAAAAGGTGGGGGTATTTAAACCTTACAAATTATGTAAATCTATCCATTTACTAAAATTATTCATAAAAAATTAACATTATTTTTTAAAATTTAGAGGGAAAAATATTTAAACAATTAATCAATTTGATCCTTCTCTTCCTTTAGGCAACTTAGGCCATTGCCTAGACCCTATTATTTATTAAGGCTCCCAAATTTACATTAAACATGCTATTTTATATTTTGAAACATGTAAATTCCTATAATATAGCTAAATCAATCATGTTTATATATTTATTTTTAATTTGTCATTACTTTATAATTATCTTTTCCTAAAAAATACCAAAACCCCAATAAAGTCTCTATTTAAAATTATAATTAATGAATTAAATTCAGTGCTGAACTAATCTTTTTACTAAATTTTTAAAAAGATATAATTGATAGTTATTAGATAAGAATGTAAAAAAAATAAAATCTTAATTGTATATTGCTATATATGCACATGTAACATAAAATTATAAAGAGTTGAACACAGGATAGCTCAGCCTTGAATCCAAGACCTTAATTAATATTATCATTCCATATAAAATCTATATTTTATGTTAGAATTAACTAATTATTTTTCTTTTGAATCTATGTAAAAAGCTTATATTTGTTAACTTATCCATTACCTTTTGTGGCTTCTAAGAAAAAATATATATATATTTTTTTTACTTTATGTAGTCATGGTCGCTCGTCAAAGCCTTAAACCATTAAAATTAACAATGGCGGCTTTATCACTGATGAACTAGGCAGTTGCCTAGGACCCCATATTTAGAAAGACACAATTTTTCGGTATCTAGTTATTAATTAGTATAATTAATATTTTTTTAAGATTCAAAAAATTTAATTTACGTATATATTTTTTCTATAATAAAAAAGCTTAATTTTTAGGCTTTACCCTATTACTCGCATTCATAATTATCTCTCTTGTTTGATAATCATTACCTTAAATATAAGATATATTTTTGTGGTATAATAATTATTTTGAACGTTGCTTATTTTTTTTTCCCCCAAAAAGAAAATCAATGCTTTCCCTTTCCAAAAAAAAAAAACTCTTATTAAAATTAGTAACGTTAGATTTTAAAAGCTAAATTTTAGCATTCTATTAAAATATATTTAAAAACTCATTATCTGTAGACCGATACATACTAAATCAAGGATACTTTCAACTAGGGGTGGGCAAATCAAATTTCAGAAGAGAAGAAGACTAGAAGAATAATAAGAAGAAGTTGTTCAGCAGCGACAAAAGGAAAGAAGACAGAAGAAAAAGAGAAGAAGAAAAAGAAAAAGAGAAGAAGAAGAAAGAAAGAAAGAAAAGAAGAAGATGATATTTGGTAGTGGCGGAAGAAAAAGAGAAGGAAAAGAAAGAGGAAAAGAGGAAAAAAGAAAAAGAAGAAGAAAAGGAGGAATGTGGTGGCTGAGAAGTGTGTGTTTGGGAATTCGAAGCTGTGATGTGTTAGGGTTAGAAATATGTTTTTAAGTTATTATTTTTTTAATTTTGTTGGTTAACCCATTCAGGTTGACTATTTAGTTCAGGTTGATTACAACTTGATCGGGTTTGAATTTTCAACCCAAACGGGTTGTAAACTTCAACCCAAACTAAACCGAACCCTAAATTTAAATCAACACGATTTGAACGCTCACCCCTACTTTTAGCAAAATGTTTTTGTGCTCTCTTCTCTTTCTCTACGAAATTCATTGGTATCATTATACTAATCTCAACTAGTCAATTGACTCAACTCGAGGTGTTATTATTCTATTTTTTTTATTTTTAATTATCACTGTTCTTATCCTTTTTAAATTTAATTTATTTTTTATTTTTTATATTGATTAATCTTGAAAGTTTAAAAATTTATTGTATTAATCTTAAAAATGTCTTGAAATATGATATGTTTTCTGATATTGGTGGATTAGATTTGTTTTCTGAGTTAAAATTCTTAAAATATGTTTTACATATTGAAAGAAATACTCCACTTGATATACTTAATTAAATTTAAAAAATAGATTATTTTCCAAATTCATTTGTTGCTTATAGAATATTATTGACAATACCTATAACTGTTGCTTCCATTGAGTGAAGTTTTTCTAAATTAAAGTTAATAAAATCTTATTTAAGAACTACAATGTCACAAGAAAGATTAGATGGATTAGGTATATTGGCTATTGAAAAAGATTTGTTATCTAAATCAGAATATAAGATTTTAATTAACAATTTTGCATCCCAAAAACTAAGAAGAATAAAATTTATTTGATTAGTAATTTGCATTAGTGATGGCTTACAATAAGGATCATAACATGTAAGGACAATGATTTACAGTTCCCAGGAAGATTACGTCTGTGGCTAATGAAGGTTTAAAGTACCTTAAGGAGGTGGAATTAGTGGAACACAAAACCAGTTAATATTCCCGTGGAAATAAATAGATATTTTTCTTCTCTTTTTTTTTTTTATGGGGGGATCTTGTTAGTAATTGTTGTAAATCAAGATATTATTGAAAATAGTTAAATTTTGAGCTACTTAATATTCTTGTGAGAGTTGATATTTTAACATCACAAGAGCTAATAAAATTTTGCCTAAGACCCCCATTTGATTAAAGTAGACCCTTAAAGTTATTATGTGAGTTCATTTCAAATTTTCAATTTTTATCTTTATATTATCCCCTTAATTAATTGTGTTATTTAGTTGTCTCAGTTAATTTTTTTCTTATAATATTCTTATGTTCATAGCTTGTTTTTATGAAAATTGTGTGCATATTCACTCTATTTTACAAAAAAAAAAAGTTAGCTTTTAGAAAAGTTAGTTTATAGATTTTTTCTGAATAATTGTGTGCAATTTTAAAAAAAAAGAAGTCTTAATAAATTTGGCATAAGCAGTAAAAGATGTAAACTTCAATGAAGACATTATTAATGGCCCAAGTTTTAATTGAATTAAGAGTGAGACTATTGGTACCTTTCTAAATATCTCTTAACACCTTTTTTTTTATTAACTCTATTAAAGTATTTTAAAATATTATAAAATTTTTTTAACACTCTTTTAATAACAAAAATATCTTTAATTTAAATTTATTAATATAAACTCCGTTGGTTGTGAATTTTGAAACAATTAATCATCTATTGAAAAAAAAGAAGAGAGAAGGAAAAAAAGAAAGGAAGGAAAGGGAACTTGCTCCACAAAACTTCAACTTTAATGTGGCAAATCATTGAAACACCACATGGCTACCACTTTACTCTAATGCATGACGATAATGACACCTCGCAAACACTTGGCTACCATGCGCGTAATTCTAAGGCCAATTGCTAATTTGGTTTACTGATGAAGATGTTGGGCACAAGCTTCTGAAAATGCAAAATCACGGATTCTTCAAATGGTTGCGTGCCTTTGTGGAGAAAGACAACTGGGGTACTGGAAAACATGTCGGTGGGAAAATAATTACGATGATCGTTCAGCTCATCCTTTGCTCTATAATTACCATTTTCTTTCTTAATTTTTCTCATGGATCTCGATTTCTTCTCGAAAGCTTGTTGATGATGAGTTGCTGATGCCGATAATTCTTCACCAGAAAATAAGATTAAAAAATAACTTTTTTAATTTTTAAAATGCTGAATTTCAATTTCAGTTACTATTCAGTTTGTCTCTTAATCAAGTTATTTTTCATTTTTTTCTGATATTTTAATATTTACAGTCACTTGTAGCATTACTTAAATTTATAGTATGTAGATCATAATTCATAAATTAGTTTGCAGTTGGATTAAACTCGGAAGTGTTGAAAAATAAAAAGAATAGAAATAAAATTATTTGATTTTGAGTGGAGGTTTAATTAGAAATTATCTTATTATGTAATTTTAATAAAAATTAAAATTGTAAAATAATTAAAGAAGGTGTTAAGAAATATTTAGAGGAGTGTCAATAATAGTCCCACTGTTGAATTAAAAGATGATCATAAAATTCACCAAGGTACTATAAATGATTGAGCCGCCCTGGTCATTCTCACCATCAATAAATTTCATAGACAAATATCATATATTTATGGTCATTAAATTTCGTGAGTTATCACGAATATATAAATTTTTAATTTAATAGAAGTTCAGTATATCATATTAACTGGAATTTAATTAGTTGATTGCTCAAATTTAATCCTAATTTAATATTACTAAAGTGTGTGAATTTTTTATAATTAATTATTCAAAGTGGGTGCAAATTATTTTAATTAGTGTTTATTTTATTTAAATTATCAATTATTTATTTAGGATTTAGAGTTGTTGAAATAACAAAATTACCCCGTGTCAGCAGATTATTTGATTTGATTCAAAAAACAAAATCTAGTTGCTAAAGCCATTGTTACAATTAAAACGCCCTTCATCTGTGCTGCGGGGGAGAAGGAGAAACAAAATTAAGATGGAAATTGGGGGAAGCAAACAGAGAGCCCCAAATAAGCCAATCTAGTAATAACAATGGGTCCCAGAGGTTCTGGCAAATCGAGGCTTGCCATTGATATGGCGTCCCACTTCCTAGTCGACATCATCAACGCTGATTTTAGGAACTCCATCAAAGCCCTGATGTTCTCACCAACAAAGACTTCCTTCAAGACCAAATGGGTTTTTCTCCTTTCTCTTTCTGTTTTTGTGTTCGTCAGTGTTCTCTTCGTACACTTGGATGCCATTTGTAAATTATAATGTTGCGTTGAGTTTTTTACAAAATGGGTTCTGGAATTTTTTATTTTTTTTTTATTTTGTAAAGTAGAGCCACATCCTCTTATGTAACAGTAAGTCCGCGTTACGCCAAATCTCAATTATCAGGATTTGAAATTAATGTCGGGGACCTCTCTCATCCTTCGCCCTATGAAATTAAAACATTTGTTTTCCACTTTCTTCTACATACATAATTATATACTATATTTTCTGAGGATTGCAACTCACAAACACAAATCTAGAAACATCATGGAAACCAAACACCAAAACAAGAAGCCAAGTATTCTGATGTTACCATGGCTAGCTCATGGCCACATAACTCCATATCTTGCGCTTGCCAAGAAGCTCTCGCAACAAAACTTTCACATATATTTCTGTTCTACTTCCATCAATCTACAATCCATAAGCCAAAATCTTCGAGAAAATTTTTCAGCTTCAATACAACTTACAGACCTCCAACTTCCTTGTACATTTCCTGGACTTCATGATCCATATAATCACACCACCAAAAACATTCCCCGCCGTCTTATCCCCACTCTCATAGCAGCATTTGATGCTGCAAAACCTGCATTTTGCAATGTTCTGGAGACCCTTAAACCAACCATAATAATTTATGATTTATTCCAACCATGGGCCGCTGAAGCAGCTTACCAGCATGACATTGATGCTGTTGCGTTCTTAACCACTGCTGCAGCAACCTCTTCTTTTTTTCTTCATAATTCCAGCTTGAAATTCCCTTTCCCAGAATTTGATCTGCCTGAGTCAGAAATCCAGAAAATGACCGAGTTCAAGCATCGTATCGTGAACGGCACTGAAAATAAGGACAGGTTCTTAAAAGCTGTTGATCTGTCTTGCAAGCTAGTCTTGATCAAAACCTCAAGAGAGATAGAATCCAAGTATTTGGATTACCTTTCTTATTTAACCAAAAAAGAAACTATCCCGGTTGGGCCTCTAGTTCAAGAACCTAGATACACAGACAATAATAATGATACAAAGATCATGGACTGGCTGAGCAGAAAGGAGCCTTCTTCAGTTGTGTACGTATCATTTGGCAGTGAGTACTTTCTTTCCAAGGAAGAAATGAATGAGATAGCCAATGGGTTATTGCTCAGTGAGGTTAGTTTTATATGGGTTGTGAGATTTCATTCTGAAGAAAAATTCTCTATAGAGGAGGCACTGCCTCAAGGCTTTGCTGAGGAGATTCAAGGGAATAATAAGGGGATGATAGTGCAAGGTTGGGCTCCACAGGCTAAAATTTTAGGGCATGGAAGCGTGGGAGGGTTTGTGAGTCACTGTGGTTGGGGTTCTACTGTTGAGGGAATAATGTACGGGGTACCAATCATAGCTGTGCCGATGGTGCTTGATCAGCTATTAAATGCCAAAGAGGTTGCAGATATAGGTGTGGGCATGGAGGTGCCAAGAGATGAAATCAATCAAAGGGTTAGAAAAGAGGAGCTGGCAAGGGTTATTAAAAAAGTTGTGGTGCAAGAAGAAGGACAGCAAATAAGAGGAAAAGCTAAAGAGCTGAGTGAGAGCATAAAGAAGAAAGGAGATGATGAAGAGATCATTGTGGTAGAGAAGTTGCTGCGGCTTGTCAAGGTACGTAGTTAGAGCTTAGCTCATAATTTGATTTGCAAAAACAAAAGTCTCCAAACAACAATATTGTCTATATGATTTCAACATGTTCGTGTCTTCGTGGTGTGTATAGCCAGCCATTCTCTAGTGTGGATCATCGAGCTTACCGTCTTGTAATTTAGGAAAAGTTTTGGGTACTCTTTAGAATGCTTCCTTTTTTATTTTTTTTTTTTATTCACTCTTTGTCAACCAATTATAACGATATCCATGATTATATAATAAATAGTGAACGGATGGTCAATTGTCCTGAAGGGTAATTGGGCCAATCAATTGGAGAAAACTTAGCGTTTTATTGAGGCAGAAACTTCAATTATTATTTTTTTGGAATAAAAGTCTCGACCATTGTTGTATTTGTACCCAATAACGCTAAGAAAAAGACACATATGCTCTCAAACTTTGAAAAACTGGTCATGTATACCCAAATTTTTAATAAAGAATACTAAGATATTCTTTTGACTAGAATATTCTTTGGTTCTAACAACTCAAAAAAAAAATGGTTACAAAATTTTATAATAAATAGAAATATAATATTAAAATAAATTTAACTATATATATATATATATATTCAATATCTAGAAAAAAAACTATCTTAACACTTTCCAATCTTATATTCTATTTAACTAAATTTTATAATAAATAGAAACATAATATTAAAACAAATACATAAAAATTTAAATTATTTTCAATATTATATAAAATAATTTAATAAATAATTTAAATTTAATTAATACATGATATGTATTTTAAGTAAAATGTATTTAACACAAAGATTTATTTAAAATTTTTATAATAATTACAAATATATTATTAAAATAAATATAATAATTTACATTTAAAAATTATTTATATACTAAAAATATTATATTATTATTAGTCTACTAGATAAATTGAACTATTTAAATTATATTTATATTTATTAAAAAATTTTAAAATCAATTTTTTAATTATTGCCTGTTAAAGATATTATAATTTAAAAAATATTAATATTTTTTATTAAAAATTTAAGGAACTACATAATTATTTTTCTAAAAACTTTTAAAAATGTGAGTATCTTTTTCCCTAACTCCAAATGTCTTAGCGATTATTTAGAAGTAATTGTCACAGCGAAAGGGTCTATGATGGTCGTCAGTTTCCGGTAGTGACTGACATTTAGCATTCGTATTTTAATTGACAATATGTAAAGTGATAATGAACTTTAGTAATTTTATAATCTCCAATATTTTTTTTATGATGTAAAGTGACCGCTGCACGAACCCAGCTTCTTGGGCGCGGGCCCTATAGGTAGTAATTTTAAAGTGATAACGAACATTAGCAATTTTATGTTCTCACTTCTACCGTATGATCCTATTTTAATAATAGATATTAGAAAGTGATAGCTACATAGATTTGACCTCTTCGGGCGCGGGCCTTAGTAATAGTAATTTTTGTCTGAATTGGTACATGATTTTATTAAAAATAAATGGATTTGGGTATGAAAATATAGATTGAATTAATAAATGAGTCCCACTCAATAAATGGATTATTTGAGTTCATAGATTCATTTAAGAAATTACTTATTTATTTTTATAATTTCAAAATTAAAATTATTTTTATTAACCTCTAAAGGTAATTTTGTAATTGATTGATAAGAAATACAAAAAGAAAAGTAATAATAAATATTATATAGAGATATTATCATCTTACTACTAAAGTTATTCTGATATTTCATGTCAATACCATAGTTTGCAAAAAGTACATTTTACTACCAAACGTTTGCGCTGTTATTAATTCACTATTATTCCGTTAAGAACATGTTAATATTTAACAGAAATTGAGTTAAAAGTCGATTTTACCCTCAAGAGTTTAAAAGACAATTTTACCCGTTGTAATTTAAGCATTATATGTCTGAATAACTTTGGTAGTAAAATGATAATTTTCCTAAAAATTTGGTAGTAAAATAATAATTTATCTATTAAATTAACAGAAAATTTTACTCTTACAACTAGAAATGTCCTTGATCCTTTATAACATCAGCAAGACATCAGCAAAATTTTAACGTTCTTAACGGAATAGTAGTGAATTGATAACAGCACAAATGTTTGATAGTAAAATACAATTTTCGGCAAACCATGATACTGATATGAAATGTTAGAATAACTTTGGTAATAAAATGATAATATCTCTATTATATAATATTCAAGTGATATTATATATGGTTTTAAGTTAAATTAAAAATAAATTTTAAGTTAAACAAGTTGATTTGTTTTTTTGTTTATTAAATGGGTTGATTATTATGATTTGTTTAATAAAAAGTCGAAGCTAAATTTATCAAATTTTGGCTCAAATTATTTAGAGAAGAGCTATTGGTACCCTTCTATAATCCTTACAAAACCTTTTTATTAAATACACCAATAAAAATAACTGAAAATATCCATCACTTCAAAAATGGCACTTTCATTCCACTATTAACCCTTCTCATGAACAAAATATTTTTACAATCATCACAAGTTGGATTAATAGTCTCCTAAAAAAGAATGAATAGAATGCAATCATGGTTTCTTAATTTTAACTTCTCTTTCTCCTTTCAAACATCTCTTTCATTTTGAATAATCCTCAACTTTATTAATATTGTCTCCATTTGTTGTTCAATTCTCATTCTAATGTTTTATTTATTTATTTATTTATTTTTCAATGTTTGATATTTATTTGAGTATTGAAAGTGAAAGCCTTAAAATTATATTTTAATATCTACAATAGCCAATAGCCAACAACTATGTTTTCATTATACGAATGAAAATTGCAAAAGATACAAGAGGATGGGATGTAATTTAATTTAGGGTTAAATTTGTAGATACAAATAAAAGGTGTATTTGGAAGGGTACCAGTGGCTCTGCTATTTATTTATTTATTTATTTTTGTAGAACCTCAGCAAAAGCTAAGGTTTAATAACACGAGAGAATGCAGTTCCTAATCCATCATTTCGAAGCCAAGTCTTGATGCCTAGGGGAGGGGTAGCAAAATAGTGAAGGCCAAGAGGGAGAGTGAGGGCATGACTAGCCATGAAATCTCCCGCGAAATTAGCTTCGCGATAAACATGGTGGACAGACACCAGCCAATCACGGGAGAGAAGACCAAGAATATCATTGACACAGGGCAAGGTAGCATTAAGGCTTTTCCTGTTTAGTGAGTAACACAAAGGCTATCAATCTCCACTACCAACAATCTTATACCCATTTATCAAGCCAAGATCAGTCCCTGGTACAAACCCCAAATCTCTGCAATTGTTACAGAGCAAATACCAATATTCATGCAGAAACCACCATGCCATCTACCAGTAGCATCTCTAATCAACCCCCCTGCACCCGCTAAACCGAATCCCTTCCTGGCACCATCAGAGTTTAACTTATAATACAGCCATCGAGGAGGCAACCAACCAAACATGTTTTGAACTCTCAACTCGCGATCACTTTGAAAAGCATAAAAAATATGAAGTATCTCCTCAGCTCGCACCCTGATATCCCGAACCATGTTTTCCTCATTCACACCTTTACCTTCAAAAAACAACTGATTCCTTCCCACCCATAAACACCAGATGGCTACCCCGAATATGCAACTCCATTCTCAATTGCTACCATGAAGACCCCTACCTTGAATATTGGCAAAAATCCAATCACAGATTGGCAACGTGAAGAAATAAACATTCTCACGACTTGCTAACAATATATTCTAGATTCTCTTAGATGTGACACAATCACGAAGTGCACGAGCCGTATCTTGTATAGCACAACCACACCGCATGCATATCATATCCACCCCAATATGTCTTCTATAAAGCTTAGCTTTGCATTTAATTCTTTCCTTAGCAGCAAGCCAAAGGAACATCCGGATTCTGTGAGGTCATTGCCATTTTCAGGTACTCTTCCATCTCACCTTCTCATCCTGAACAATGTTTCCAAGAATCAAGTTATAAGTTGTTCTTGCCATGAACATTCTCGAATTTGATGAATCCCAATAAAATTGATCAGCATTACTATTCGGGGTAAGAGGCTTAATAGCTATAATCATTAACACCACATTCTGAGGGAAAAGAAACCCAAATCGGCTCTAATTCCATGAACCATCAGAACTAATGGCATCAGCCACCCAATCATGTAAAATAGCTTCAGGAATAGGTGCCATCGCAAGATTAACGAGTGGCCCAACATTCGCAACCCAAGCATCCTGCCATAAACGAATACGCTTACCGTTCCCCACATTCCATCGCAGCCCATGCAGCACCTTTGGCCAAATCCGACCAATAGCCTTCCACAAATATGAGCCATATTTTGTAGGCAACAAAGTTGTATTAGCAGTAAGATCAAAGCCATACTTCGAGCAAAGAACCTGTGCCTAGTTACTATTGACCAGCAAGCCCCAACTAAGTTTCATTAAGGGAAATTATCAGTCATATACTCTTAAATGACACTGGTATCAAACGTGTGTGAACACTGTTCAAGTGTATCACTCGTATACCCTAAGTTGACAAAACACTTCTGCCGTCCATCATTTAACTTCCATAAGAAAGTTAACAGAATTGTGGCAAATTGACTATTTCGTCCTTGAAACTCAAAATAAGGTAAAAAGATAAATTTACCGTAAAAATTAATGTAAATTTTCAATACACAATTTTTTTATTTTGTTATTAACAATAAATTTTTTTATTAAAAAAATATAAATCATTAATGGTACATATTATTAACAATTATCCATAAAAAAATATCCATATTATACCATAAAAATTATTAACAACATATTATTTATAATTATACATATTATACCATAAAAATGTCAGTTGGAGTTTGGAGGAGTAGATTTTTAAAAATTTAGGTTAAATTTTGGAGTGGTAGATTCGGTTGTAAAGTATCTTTTTTTTAGCAATTATTAACAATTATCCAATCAATGGGATGACATGTCATTTTTATCTATATATATCATATGAAATGTCATTTTTTACTAGGTAAATGGGATGACATGTCTTTTTTAAAAAAGACTAGATTACTCTTATGATGTCAGCACTTGGAAACGGCAATTAACAGAATGGTTAACGACATAAGTGTTTTGTTAACTTAGGGTATACGAGTGATACACTTGAAAAGTGTTCACACATGTTTGATAACGGTGTCATTTAAAGGTACATGACTGATAATTTCCCTTTCATTAATAAAGTTTCATTCATAAGCGTTAAATTCTTCAACCCCAAACCTCCTGACAGTTTCGAACGACACACATCAGCCCAATTAACCAAATAAAGCTTTTTGACCTTAGAGTTACCAACCCAAATAAATCTGCAGCATTGTTGCTCAAGTTTAGTTATAATAACTGTAGGCAGTCTCGTTGTTTACATTGAATAAATCGGCAACGCCTGCATTACAGTCTGTATGAAAGTGACTCTACCAGCAA
Organism: Atalantia buxifolia; assembly: GCA_030444775.1. Taxonomy (NCBI): domain Eukaryota; kingdom Viridiplantae; phylum Streptophyta; class Magnoliopsida; order Sapindales; family Rutaceae; genus Atalantia; species Atalantia buxifolia. The sequence goes on from CM059838.1 coordinate 12,795,742, forward strand.
AAGATAAATGTTTAGCACTCCAACCATTTAGTTTACACTCTACCTTCTCTAATATTCCATTATACGTTGCTTTACTAACTCTCGAGTGCAATAGCGGCATATCCAAATAATTGCCCAAATCTGTAGTCACATAGAATCCAAGAGCGGTGCCAATATTACTCATATTGCACGGTTTAACATTCTTAAAAAAGAAAACTTGAGATTTTTGTTTATTAACCTTCTCTCCCAAGCTCACGCAAATCATTAATCATAGCAGCTTGAGTGTAAAAATCCAAGAGCCGTGCCAATATTACTCACATTGCACGGTTTAACATACTTAGAAAAGAAAACTTGAGATTTTTGTTTATTAACCTTCTCTCCCAAGCTCGCTCAAATCATTAATCATAACAGCTTGAGTGCAAGAAGCTTTAGCAAAAAGTAATAAATCGTCACCAAAAAATACATGAGTGATAGGGGTAACTCGCTAAGAAAGTCGAATTGGGTTCTAAGTGCTATTATTAACGGCACAATGAATTCCATGGCTCAGTCTCTTAATACAAAAGACAAAAATATACAGAGAAATAGGGTCTCCTTGTCTAATCCTCCGGGAGGGAACGAACTCCTCAGTATATTCCCTATTTCACAAAATCTACATAGATGTTGAAGTGATACAATTCATTGTGACACGAATAAGGTCTAAAGGAATCCCCGCTTCACAGAGAGTTTCATAGATGAAAGCCCAGCTCAGCCTATCGTAAGCTTTCTCCAGATACAAATTAGATGTTGAAGTGATATAGTTCATTGTGACACGAATAAGGTCTAAAGGAATCCCCGCTTCACAGAGAGTTTCATAGATGAAAGCCCAGCTCAGCCTATCGTAAGCTTTCTCCAGATACAAATTAGCATCTGACCAATCTTTCCTGACTTCCAACGTATGGTATGAATAACTTCCTGAGCAATAATAATATTCTCCGTTTTGTGCCTTCCAGGAACAAAACTAGTCTACATTGGCCCTATCAAGTCCAGAAGAATGCCCTTTAATCTATTCGCCACAATCTTAGTAATTGCTTTATAAATTACAGGACAGAGACTTATAGGTCGATATAATCAGAGGCTATCCAAATGTTCAACCTTCAGAATAAGCACAATTAGATTTTTATTAATCTCACTAGGTATTCGATGTCCATTGAAAACCCCCTGCACCAAAGTACATACCGAACTTCCCACAGTAACCCATTGCGTCTGATAAAATACAACATGCAGACCGTCAATCCCCGGAGCCTTAAAATGATGCATACTAAAAATTGCCTCCTTAATTTCGTCCTTACACACTTCCGCATTAAGCTTGCCAAGATTAAGCTCATCAACTCCAGGAAATATACTCATCAGAGGATAAGGGATATGCTCCCTAGGCTCTTTTGTATAAAGATTCTTAAAAAATGTTATAGCATGAGCTTTAATAATATCCTCATCCTCAATCCAATGACCATGATCATCTTTAAGCATCACTATTTGGTTCTGTCTTCTCATCTGGATTGTCTGGCGATGAAAATAATTAGTATTTCATCACCAAACTTAATCCAATCACACTAAGATTTTTGGTAACACAAAATCTCCTCCTGATTCAAAATACTCTTCAATTCCCTCTTCAGGGTCATCTCTAGATCTACCAGGTGTCGAGATCTGCGCCACCCTAAAACGTGTTAAATTCCGGTCAATCTTGCTAAATGTTATTCTTTCGTTTGTGTATGTATCCAAAGACCTCCTTGTTCCATTTCCGCACCTCCATAATAAAATGGCTAGCCGAGTTCACATAATCTCCACTTCTTCGCCACGTCTCAGAAACAAAGGTTTTAAACCTGCTGTCAGTGAGCCAAGACGCCAAGAAGCGGAACGGCTTAGCACCACTAGCTTTTCGACTTACCCTCTCAAATTTAACTAGAATAGGGCGATAGTCCGAGTTGAGTTTAGGTAAGTGCATGACTTGGGAGTTAGCAAATTTCTGAACCCACTCATCATCACAAAAACTTTTATCTAGACGTTTCAGCAAATTTCCTCTCTCCCAAGTGAATTTCGGCCCACTAAATTCAAGATCACAAAACTAATTCCGATGAAACCAATCACTAAACCGATGACAAACATCATCTGAATGATTCGAACCACCTCTCCTCTCATTGAGATGTAAAACTATATTAAGATCACCTCCAAGGAGCCAAGGTCCCGACACAGTACGAGCCACTGCTTCAAGGTCATTCCATAGAAGCTTCCTAATATGTTTATTGGGACTTGCATAAACTACAGTAACCCAAGAGATAAAACCCATATCATTAGCTATACTAAAATGAATGAACTGCTTGTGGTTTATAATCACCTCCACTTTAAAACAATCTTTCCACATTAACCAAATACCTGCGAAGAAACCTTCGACCTCAATTCTATGCGACCTCTCCAATCTATTTCGAATAATAAAATCATTAGCCTTTCTTCCACTTATCCTTGGTTCAAATAACGCAATCATGGAAGGATTATACTTTTGAATTAGAGCTTTGAAAGTCTTTCGAAAATCAGGGGCAAGTGCACTTTGATAGTTCCAAAACGCAATCGAAAAAATCATTAAAAAATTATTAGAGAAAAGAACCAAGACCCTTACTGACGAAGGTTTTGAGCTTAAAGTTCCAACTCCATATTCATTTCTCCCTCTAGAGCCCTCCAGATTTTGAATCATCTCAGAACTCGTCAACACCACCTCGAGCCATATAATTTCTTCGGTCCGAGTCATCATCATCACCAGTCCCATTCCATCTCCCATTATCAGGTGGCTCACCCAAAGGATTGTTCCTATTATCCTTCGTCATATTGGCAAAAAGAGGGTTCACTCTAACAAACTGAGTCATCATGTCAGCATCATTAGGGGGATTAGCAAAGGAGTACACCGAATGTTTAAGAGGATCAAAGGAAATACTGGCGAGGTCGGGTTGGTTGTCTCTGGTAGTGGCTAACTGATTTTGTATTATAGTAAGGGCTAGGTTAATATTTTGCATGGCTAGTGATAAGAGCTTGTTTTGGTCTGCATGGTTTGCATGGGGAGGGTGGGTACGTAACTGAACCAGGCTAGGGCTGTGAGGATGAGTAACGTTACCACGATTTGACTTTTGACTATGTTTACGTAAAGAATATCTATGGTTAGGTTGTATGGGCTGATTACTATTTTGGTTTTCATCTTGCAAGTCCAGGCTAATCTCAAGTCCATGATTGCGAGGAATCCTTTTTTGCGCTCATTATCCATATTATCTTCAGAATTGACGAGCGAAAAACGGGATCCAGATTGAACATTACCATTCTGGGCTCGATTATAATTTCCTTGAATCATACCTTCTTTCGCCTTCAATGGCCTTCCTTTTTTAGTAACAATCATCCAAGGACCAAAAAGCGAATTATTCATATTATCAACAGTTGCAGGATCCACCGTCACTCCTGTCGCTTCACTCTACGGTTAAGGCACCCGTATTCTTGCCCTCTCGGCACCTCCCGATTGCTTTGACAGGTATCAACTGTGTGCTCATACTTGCCACACTCAAAACATATAGTAAGGAGTCCCTTATATTCAATCTTTTGAATCTTGCCATTCAACTGAAATTATGAGACTAAGGGCTTATTCAAATAAATTTCAACGGCCACTCAAGCAAATTTTCCACATTTTGCAGCCTCAGTATTGTAATCTATCCTTATAACACGACCAACCACTTCCCCCAGGATTCGAAAAACCCTTTTATGATAGTAATGCAACGGCATACGAGGAAGTCTGATCCACGCCACTATGATTTCAATTTTATTCGATAAGCAATCAAAAGTTGGAGACCACTTTTGAACAGTTAAGTAATGCCCAAAAATAGTCCAAAGGCCTTGCGTGAGAATAAATTCCACATCCTCTTCTGCTCCGAAGCGTACAAGATAGTAATAATTTTCTAAGTCAATTACTGTAAACCCTCGTTCCGCTCTCCACAAGGATTCCAGTTTAGTACATAATGATCTATAGCCAATGGATCGGCCTAACAGTTTCACAATCACTGTGTTTTTCCATGGCCGAATCAGCTGTTCCTGCATCTTCTATAAAAACACAACTGAAGGAATACATCCATCTGTTTCAATGATTACATCCCCATCCACAATATCTAGGTCATCCATACCTTTATTCATCTCAGTTACAACCCCTGACTGATCTTTCATTAAAACTATCCTCAAAAGACATAACCGGCGGATTATCTTCATCGGATCCTTGTTCCTGAAGCGTGCCTTCTTAGTCGTGCGGTCTTCGTCCAGTAGGGGAGGGGCCGCTTTCATTAAATTAGGGTCCAGTTCCATCAGAGAAAAACTTTGTTTATCTAAATAATATTGAAAATAGCTCTGCTCTTTATTTAAAGACACAAGTTCTACTCTTCTACCTAAATTACCACCTAGTGAGTCTAATTTAGAAAGGTTAATTTGAACTCTAGTTATTGTTGTTGTTGTTGTTGTTGTTGTTGTTGTTGTTGTTGTTGTTCTTATTATTATTATTATTATTATTATTATTATTATTATTATTATTATTATTATTATTATTATTATTATTATTATTATTATTATTATTATTACTATTACTATTACTATTACTATTACTATTATTATTAGTATTATTATTATTATTATTATTATTATTATTATTATTATTGACTTGCCCATTGCATTGAAAAAAATAAAGATTTAAAAAAAAAGAAGTGAACTATTGAGAAAGTGTTGTGTAATATTATTAAGAAAAAAGAAAAATAAAATAAAGCGTAACATGTTACATGCACTTAGATTTCTTTCTCTCCCGCTGTTCTTCAATCGTGATGAAAATTTTGATTAATAGTGAATTAGAACTAAACTAACGTAAGATATTTTGATAGAGAACTGGATTCTCCTCTACATAATAAGCCAGGGTTTGATGACATATAACAGCAAGCAGGTAAATCAAAAAATGTGCAAATGAAATAAAAACTCAAGACACCTCTCTAAAGTGGCTTAATGCACAACAACGAAACGCTCGACTCAATTTTGGGTTCCCCATGAAAATACATTTTTTTCCCACTTTGTTTCCTTCTATTTTGAATGAATTTCTCTTGGTTTCATTGTATATTTCGATAACGGCCACCACAACTACCATTTCACTAAACATCCCTTTAATCTAAAATAGAACCTCCCTTTAAACTAAAATAGCTGAGAGTAATGTACGATACAACAAAATTTTTAAATGACGAGGCACAAAACTTGGTTGGACTTATCTTGTTACAACCCTCTCATATGTTTTGCTGGCACGTTGTATTCTTCTCTAATAATAAAAATTATTAGATTGTAATGTTTGAAATAAAAATTATTGGTTTGTTAATATTTGGAATCTCCATTTGATTATGTAGTTAAAGAGAAAGTGTGATGGCTAAACTAATATAAATTGAAATGTTGTGTGAGAGATCATTTCTTAACTTTACCATCCTCACATTATTGAATCATATGACGGAGTGATATTAGGTTAAACTGCAATCTACCCTGACATTTTTTTTAAATGTTAACTAAACAGTAGAGTCATTAGTATCAGCAATATGCATCCCATATAAAGATAAGCATCATATTCATTACAAGCTCCAAGCTAGTTACCTGGAATCAACGTCCAAAGTTGAAACTTATGCAGATACAAGTTTTAATATCATTCAATAGAGTATAAATTAGTTGAAAAGCTTTTATTTCTCATAATTAAGCAATATCAGAGAGATGACATCACTGCCGATAAATAGTAGTGAGACATGTGAAGTACGCAACTCTTTGGTTCAACCTCGCTCAATTCACAGGGTATCCACGGGTTATACGGTGTGATATTGGTAAAATGGTTATGAGTTTCAATTCCTACTCTGAGGAGATTCCTTCTCATTCTGATGAGAATTTTAGTTATAGAGGGAATGCTATAGTTGATAAATATTTTTTATTTGAGCCTGTGGGTACGCTTGCTGGGGGGTGATGATCTTAGCCTTGACTTTGGTGTTGCTGACCCGCGTGCCTTTGGTTCAAAGTAGGACTTCAAATTAGTTCTTAGACGCAAGTATCACAAGCAACACTTCAAGCATTACCTTATCTTCATAGGGTTTCTTTTATTAGGCTTTGCCTTCGGGTGTTATTTTGTTTATTCTTTATTTCTTTTATTTGCTTGCTATTTTTCTCTTATTGGCTATTTCTCTCTTCACCTTGGAGGTTTTGGCCTATATCTTCCTCCAAATATTTTGATTTCCATTTTTACTTTAATATGTAGACAAGGGGTCTCGTCCAACTCTATGGTGGTTTATATTTTAAAAAAAAAAAGCTCAATTCTAGGGTGCCATAAATTTTAAAAATTCTAATCCTAATATAATATGAATTCCTACTCTACATTAGATATCAATACGGATGGCACAACTATCCGGATCCGAAAGATTCAGATTCGAAATCAGAAAAATCTATTCCAAATCCTTAAAACTAGGATTCGTGCGTATCTAAATCTAGATTCGGATGCAAATGCATTCGGAAAACCCAATATCTGAATCTGCATTATTTTTTAATTAAATTATTTATTAAATTAAAATTAAATAAAAATATATAAGTAAAATGAAAAAACATAATAGGACTAATTAAAAAATATAGAAGTTAAATTAAATTAAAAATATATTGGGATCTGCATTATTTTTTAATTTAATAATTATTAAATTAAAAATAAATGAAAAAATATATAAGTTAAATAAAAAATAATAGGATTAATTAAAAATATAAAAGTTAAATTAAATTAAGAAATTATTGGGATCTCCTTTATTTTTAATTAAATTATTGATTAAATTAAAATTAAATAAAATATATTTAAGTTAAATGAAAAAACATAATAGGTTAATTAAAAAAATATAAAAGTTAAATTAAATTAAAAAAATATATTGGGATCCACGCTATGTTATGTGGATTTGTAGTCTTTTTATTATTTTATTTGTGGATTTGTGGTTATGCTAAACTTAAATTTATGTTATTATTGATGTTTGATTTATATTGTGTTAATTTTTATTTGTGACTTTATAGTGTTGTATGTTATTTTAGGTATTAAATTATTAATTGTTGAATTATGATTGGATTTTATTTAATATTATTAGATAAATTATTAAATTGTTAAATTATATTTTAAATTATTGAATTTTAATTTTTACGGATCGAATATCTACCGACAATCCATACGAATTTTACCCGCATCCGGATTCATTTTTTTTTTTTTAATCTGAATGCAAGAATATTAATTCAGATATAGATTTTACCATCCCTAGATATCAACACTCAGCTAAAGTTCAGTCACAAGATCTTTCACAAAAGCATCAATAAACTTGTCGGCTGGTATAATGTGAACAAATTTAGCAAAGATGAGGCCAGCTCACTCATTCAAACTTTCTTGTTTTTCCCCAGAATCGTGTTTTCGCTAGTTGAGCCATTGGTAATTACAATCCATAATATCAAATGCAAAAATGATGCGTCCAATCATTACGCTATCAACAGTCTCAAAATAGCCGTCATTCATTGATTCATTATTACTCAAAAACACAAACATAAATGTTAAAGAAAACGTAAATATTATTATTATTTTTGTTGTCAATGATTATTTTTACGTAGCAAGACAAAGGAGAAAAAATAGAAAGAAAAAAGCATATAAACTCAACATATTATATTCACAAAGGGTGGGAATATTGTGACCTCACAAATTGTGTGAATCCACCCTTTTCTAAAAATTATTATTTACAAAAAATTAATATTATTTTATAAAATTTAAAAAAGAAAAATTTTAAACAATTAATCAATTTGATCTTTCTCAGGATTAGCTCTTCGCTTACGCAACTTTGCCAAGACCTCATTATTTATTAAGGGCCTCAAATTTATGTTAAACATGTTGTCTTATCTTTTAAAATATTTAAATGCCTATAATATAGCTATCTCTATTGAACATTATAATTAATGGATTTGGATTTAGTATTCAGCCAATTTTTTCACTAACTTCTTAAAAAGATACAATTAGTAATTATTGTGTAAGAATACATATAATTAAATAAATCTTAGTTGTATATTGCTATACGTACATGTTTGACAAAAAAATAAAAAGAGTTGAATACTAATCAGCTAATTATTGAATCCAAATCCTTAATTAATAATATCATTCCATATAAAATCTATATTTTATGTTAGAATTAACTAATTATTTTTCTTTTAAATCTCTATAAAAAGCCTATTTTTATTGACTGATCCACTATTTTTTGGCTCTTCAGAAAAAAATTTAACCTTTTTCTTTTGTTTTAACTTGTCACCACTCAAAGCCTAAAACCATTAAAGTTAATATGTGCGTTCATTTAAAATTTTTAGGTTTTTTCTTTCTATTCTTCCGTTAATTAATTGTGTTATTTAGTTGTCTCAATTAATTTTAAAAAAATATTCTTATGTTCATAGCTTGCTTCTACGAAAAATTGTCTGTTTACTCTATTTGATAAAAAACAAAAAAGTGTTAGTTTTTAGAAAAATTACTTTGCAGTTTCCTTGAATAATTGTGCGCAATTTCAAAAAGAAACTCTTAATAAATTTGGCACAAGCAGTAAAACGTCCTAACTAAATTAAAATATGATACAATTTACCTCTAAAGTTTTATAAACGGTTAACCCGCTCTTGATCCTTCTCACAATCAATAAATTTCATGAGATAAATATTGTATTCTCATGTAAATTAAATTTTTTTAGTCATCATGCCACAAATATATATTTTTTATTTTATAGAAGTTCAATAGTCATATTAATGGAAATTTAATTAGTTAATTATTCAAATTCATCTTAATTTGATATTGTTAAAGTAACGTGAATTTTTTATAATTAATCTTTTAAAAATAGATGCAAATATCACCACCCAAAATTCATAAATATTATGTGTATACACATATATTAAAACCTAAAAATTAATTTTAGTTAAAATTGGTGAAAAGAGAAGTAGTCCGGTTAAGCAATAATACCGAAGCTCTTGTTAACGTTCATGTTAAAAGATTATTTTATCCCTACAACTGTTTCAATTGTTGGCTTTTGCTCTCTCTTTACATATTGATTACATTCAAAAGAGAATAGAGAAACAAATCAAAATCAAGGACAATGGACAGGGAAATCAATTTAGGATTTTAATTAGAGTTTATTTTATTTAAATTATCAATTATTTATTTAGGGTTTAGAGTTGTCGAAATAACAAAACTACCCTTCTGTCAGCTGGTTTTTTTTTTTTTTTGGTTGAAATTACCACTGAATATTGATTATTTAATTTTGATTTAAAACACAAAATTTAGATGCTGGAGCCATTATTACAATTAAAACGCCGGTCACCTGTGACTGCGAGGGAGAAGGTGGAAGAAAATTAAGATGGAAAATGGCGGACGCAACCACAGAGCCCTAAATAAGCCAAATCTAGTAATAATAATGGGTCCCACGGGTTCGGGCAAATCGAAGCTAGCCATTGACTTGGCGTCCCACTTCCCAGTCGAAATCATCAACGCTGATTCTATGCAAGTCTATCAAGGCCTTGATGTTCTCACCAACAAAGTCTCCCTTCAAGACCAAAAGGGTTTCTCCTTTTCCTTTCTCTCTTTATGTTCTTCAATGTTCATTTTTGCGAATTGTAATGTTCAGCTGGGTTTTTGGTTTAAATGGGTTGTGTTTGTCATGTGATTTGTAGGAGTGCTACACCATCTTCTAGGGACCGTGAGCCCCAACGTGGAATTTACTGCTAAAGAGTTTCGAGATTCTGCTGTTCGTGTGAGTTTATTTCATCATACTCTTCTATTACCGCAATTGTTCTTAAGCAATTTTAATTCGCGTGATGTTGATGTATTACTCGGAGTGTAGAATTTGGTTATGGTGTGTCTTGTTGTGTGTTTCTATGATTATTTCTCTGGCTTGTGTGGCTAGATGTAGTTCATTTCACATAAATGAGCATTACACTTGGTTTGTATGATTTCTGTGACTGTTTTATTTAGTAGAGGTGCTTGGAATATAGTGCTTGGATGGCCTACATCCCTCACACTTTTATTCCTGGTGATCTCCAAATCTTAGTTTCTAAATAATTGAATACTTTATTTTCAGCTTATCAGTGAGATACTGTCACGTGATCACATGCCATTCATTGTTGGGGGTACAAACTACTATATTCAGGTATGGAGATTTTTTTATTCTTCCAACTTGATAGAGTTTACCGATTTTACATTCTATCCCGCTGTTTTATGCATAGCAAATTTATTTTCAGAGGAGCATGTTGGTAGTTAAATAGAATCTTCTGTTGTTAGGGTGAAAAATTTTGTTATTGCTTTGTTGATGTTCTTCTCTGCTTTCAGGCTCTTGTGAGTCCATTTCTTCTAGATGATTCAGCAGAAGATACGGATGAAAGCTGCTTTGGCAGCCTTTCTGGTATAAAGCAACTCTTTTACTTTACCTCTATATACTTTGAATGCACTTTTATATCGTTTATTTTTCACAGGGGATGAGCCAGTTGGTCCTGAGTCTGACTTAGCAAGAGATAGTTCTAGCAATAGTTATGACCTCCTCAAAGACCTTGACCCAGTTGCAGCAAACAGAATTCATCCAAATAACCATAGAAAAGTAGGGGCTTCATTAAGTGAGCTCTTTAGTTTTAGATGTGGTAGTTTTTTCTGTTGCCAGATTGAATCCTATATTCTTCTCCTTCTGACGGCTTTAGATTCTTTTGCATGTTTTTGCAGATCAACCAATACCTTAGCTTGTATGCACGCACTGGAGTTCTCCCTAGCAAATTTTATCAAGGAAAGGCTGCTGAGGTTGGTTTTCCTTTCTGATACTAATTGGTTGTCTCCACAAATTTGTGCATTCCTCTATTTTCTAGACCTTAATCTTTGAAGCTGTTATGAATAGGATATGAATTGTATCGAGGATGATTTAATTTATTGTTTTTTCAATTACCTTTGCCCTAGCACTTAGTTTTGGGGCTGCAGCCCATGTTGTTTTCAATTACCTTTGCCCTCTTATGAAATAGGAGATATGAATTGTATCATGGATGATTTAATTTATCGTTTCTTCAATTACCTTTGCCCTAGAACTTAGTTTTGGGGCTGCAGGCCATGTCGATGATGTTACGGCTTATCAAGTAATTTTTCTACCGAATCAGATTGGTCTAGTGTAGCATTTTTGCAGAGTTTTTTCTAGTTCTCTTGTTTATCCTCTCTCATTTGGCTTTTGTCCTTTCTATTCTTTTGTTTTGCATTTTCTTTCTTTGATGGTACCCTGATGGTCTTTTGCAACCTAATGATTTTTGAATCATAAGTTATTTTAACTTGAAGGTGCTTCGGAATTTCCTCAATCCTCCAAGTTATGTTTCTAAATGGAGTTAATAATGCCTGACTTTCCATTTGATTCCGAAATTTGGAGTAGAACTAGTGAGCACTGAAATCAAGCTGACTATTATCTGGGAATTATAGTTGAATCTGATTTGATGGACATGCTTTTAAATATGTTGCATGTGGCAGGACAGAACTGGGGCCGAGCAGACAATTTTAGATTCAATTGCTGCTTTATATGTGTTGATGCTGCAAATCCTGTGCTGGACCGATATGTGGATCGAAGAGTTGACTGCATGATAGATGCTGGATTGCTTGATGAGGTGTATGACATTTACAATGTGAATGCTGATTATACCAGAGGTCTGCGGCAGGCCATAGGTGTTCGGGAGTTTGAGGATTTTCTGAGCATTTACCTTTCTGCGGACAGAGATAACAAGACAAGTGGACCTACTAATGCAACTCTGAATTCTAGAAACAAGGATGACAAGACATTGAAAGACTATATGAGGTCAATACTTAAGTCATCTGCTGATGATCAACTGAAAGTGCTTTTAGAAGAAGCCATTGATCGAGTAAAATTTAACACCAGAAGACTTGTTCGATGTCAAGTAAGCACATACAATCTGATATCCATCTCCGCTTTTTCAACAGATTTTTTTCCCATACAAATTTATTTCACAATTGGATCATTATCTTCTTTTTCTTTTTTCTTTTTTTTTTCCTTATATTGAAATGGATCATATCTTCTTTGAAATTACTTATTGGTCATGTATGTGAAGATATTGCGACTTTACCTTTATGTTTTTGGTTTTTTCTTTTTCTTTTTTCTGGCACTCTTTTACAAATTTTTGGTGAAGTATTCACCAAGTGAATATTAAAGGAAATTTTATTTTTAAATTTTATTTTTAAATAAGTCCATATTCAAGGACAGGAAACTGTTTGCTCTGGACCAATTGTCACATAACAGATTCATTTTTTGTGATCTGCAATCAAATTTTTTGTGGCGTTCATTTATCTCTAGTGTGAAGCAGTATGTCAATGTGAAAGCACTAGTAATAAACTGTCTTTTGCAGAAGAGGAGGCTCAATCGACTTCAAAATTTGTTTGGATGGGACATTCATTATGTTGATTCAACAGAATCCATTTCATGTATGCCTTCTGGATTCTTCTATGTTTCTTTAAAAAATTTCTTGTTTTGCATGTAAAGGTACTAACTAGTCTGTATAACGATAATTATTATATATTCTAGGCAAATCAGATGAAGTGTGGACTGCACAAGTGGTTGGACCTGCTGTGAAAATTATTAGAGCTTTCCTTAGTGAAGATGAAAGATTGATGCCTAATTTGGAGGATACGATTGGCGCATTGGTGAATTCAACTGAAAGAGACTTGTGGACTCAATATGTATGCAAGGTATGCAATTCTATACCTGGAAAATGCATCTGTTTCTTTGGTGTTGGGGGGTTTGTTGGGTGGTGGTGTGTTTCTTACCTTATATCAGTGAGGGCATGGTCATCAGATGAAAACCTGTTGACAATAATTCATATTGTTGTGCTTACGACATGTCGGTTGATAGGCTTGTGGAGACAAGGTTCTTAGAGGTGCATACGAGTGGGAGCAGCACAAACAGGGTCGCCGGCATCGAAAGCGAATTTATAATCTTAGGAAGTCTCAGAGATTCCGCTTAGCAGGTCAGCAGCATCAACAGCAAAGTCCTTCTGTAGCTAAAGAGCAATCTTCAATGTCATGCCAGGTTCAGATATAGAACTTGAATATTGTCTTTCTCGTCTGACTCTCTCAGTCCTATAAATATATTCTTCATTCTCATTGTTTCACTCTCTCAATCCTGTAAGTATATTCATTTTTGTTTGTTACGATCAATAGTTTGGCAGTTGGGTCATTACATTTAGCAAAAACATTAAATCAACCAAACTAGGTACTATAAAAAATTTAATTTATAAAAGAAAGCAATTAGACTTAAATTAATCTTCAAAAAACTAATGGCAATATTTTATTACTACTCCTTTTTCATTTCAATTTATTTGATACATATCTATATTGTCTTTTCACGAATTACATATATAACATGATGCTTAGTATATAAACATATACTGCTTCAACCAGAGATTTCAATGGCCTTGAGTTCAGGTTTTGTCACTTCTTCCTTAGGAACTGTAACAGTAAGAACCCCATCCTCAATAGAAGCCCTAACCTGATCAATCTTCCCATTCTCCGGCAACCTGAACCTCCTCAAAAATTTGCCACTGCTACGCTCCACACGATGCCATGTCTCATTCTTGTCTTCCCTCTCAACATTCCTCTCTGCCGTTATTTGAAGCACCCTGTTGTCTTCAATCTCGAGCTTCACATCCTCTTTTGTGAGACCTGGAAGATCCACCTTGAATACGTGAGCTTCTGGGTTTTCCTTCCAGTCCATGCAAGTGTTAACAATAGCTGAGGTTTCTCGAGGGAATCCAGAGGAAAGTGAGGGCAAAGCAAAGTCCTTGAACGGGTCCCAAACATCGAAAGAGAAGGGATCCAAAATGCTGTTGCGCTGGTTACTGAAGAAGCTTGGAATCATCGCCATTTTTTTCTTGATAAATGCTTACAGAATGTGAGTTTTTGATACTAAGATTGGTTGCTGTGTATTGTGTATTGCTGCTTGTTATTGATTGTATGCAAGTGCCGGGTATTTATAATAAGCATTGGAGGTTTTCTGGTACTTTCGCGCCCAACTATTAAATCTGTTCATAGCTACATAAATGACGCTTCTTGTAAAATCTCGAATGATAAAGAACGTGGGCTCTCTAGGATTTTCTGGACTTGCTTTGAAATGGGTCAGGCCCAACTATGAATCAGCCCAATAATTTTAATTTTTAAATGAAAAATAAAAGCACTGAGAAGGCTTATCTAGGACATCAGTATGGTTGACCAACGACGTGCAAATGCAGCTAATCTAACCTTCCAAATCCGTATCACGATAATAAAAAAACTTCCAAGTCAACTTCATTTTCAGCAACTCCTAGTATTAGTAAGAAAGAACACTTTGTCTAAGGCAGCCTGGCAGGGCAATTTAGGCCTCTTTTGTCGAAGGCTTTATGCAAATACTGCTTAAAAGGTCATTGCTGATTTTGGTTTTAAAACAAATTTACGAGGACATGATAGAAGCAATTCGAAGCCTATTGCTTTACTAGCATTGATATTTGGACAGAAAAATTAAAACTGTAACTCTATAGTCTATATGGGGTGACCTCCACAGGATCATTATTCATTTTGTCGCCATCTATGGCTGATCATTGCTTTAAACATTGTTAAATAACACGTGTTGATATTCTTTGAATCGGTCTTCCAATACAAATAAACCAATAATATTTTTTGGAGAGTGGTGGTAGGCATCTAGAAAGACGAGAGAAACCCAAAAGAATCTGCTTTCTTTATTGATATTTTAATTTTTTTGAAGAGTGCTGGTGGGCATCTAATTTTTTTGGACCCCACAATAATTTAGACACTAATCAAAGTGGAGCCAGTTGGCCTCTGAATCTTGAACATGAGAATTGACTTTACTTTAAAATACCTCATCGCAAGCCAGTCAATAGAATCACAAATGGAAAGGGGACTGAGTAGCCTCCGCAATCAACAGAGACGTGAAAATAGAGGAAACTCTCATCATGTCATCAGAGTCATGGAGGAAGAGAGGGATTGGTTGGCTTCAATGGAATCGAAAATCAACACGAGTCCTAAGTTTCTGAACAAATCAGCCGGCAAGGAGACTTGTTGTATCTTCAGAGTTCCCGAAAGCCTGGTCGAAATCAACGAGAAAGCCTACCAACCTCACATAGTCTCCATGGGACCTTACCACCATGGCAAAGATCATCTCAAGGTGATACAAGAGCACAAATGGCGATATCTCAGATCCCTCCTTTCTCGAACAAAGCCCTGCGGCGTTGATTTCAAGGACTTGTTTGCAGCCATAGCGTCAATGGAGGATAAGATCAGGGAGTGTTACTCGGAGACTATTGAGTTCAGCGGCCGCGAACTCGTTGAGATGATGGTTCTCGACGGATGCTTTGTCATTGAGCTATTCTGCATTGTTGGGAGATTAGTACCCGGCGATCTTGATGATCCGATCTTCAGTATGGCGTGGGTTTTCCCGTTTCTTACCCGCGATCTTCTCAGGCTAGAGAACCAAATCCCTTACTTTGTTCTTCAGACTTTGTTTGAGCTTACGGTATTGTCTTCAAGAAGAGAACAAAATCCTCCCATTTTAGCCAAATTGGCCCTGGAATTTTTCAACTACATGGTCCAAAGAGATGTTAAGGTCCTGGAAGGATACTACAATCTTCAAGGGAAGCATTTGCTCGATTTGTTTCGATTGAGCTTCATCCCTTGTTCTCAAGAGAAGACAAGAGAGGCCAATCAATTTCTTCATTTGATCCCCTCCGCTAAGAAGCTTCATCTAGCCGGAATCAACTTCAAGCCAAGGAAAGCCACCAGTTTCTTGGACGTCAAGTTCCGAAATGGAGTCCTCGAAATCCCCACATTCACGATAGACGATTTCACAAGCTCTCTGTTCCTCAACTTTGTTGCATACGAACAATGCTACCGCCATTGCTCGAAGCATATCACGACTTATGCTACCCTAATGGGTTGCCTGATCAACACCCCAGCTGATGCAGGGTTCTTGAGTGACCACAAAGTCATCGAGAATTACTTCGGGACAGATGAGGAAGTTGCAAGATTCTTTAACGTTGTGGGGAAGGACGTTGCGTTTGATATACACAATAATTATTTGTCGGAGTTGTTTGAGGGTGTGAATGGGTATTACAGAAATGATTGGCACGTTCAATGGGCAGGTTTCAAATACACTTATTTTGACTCTCCATGGTCGTTCTTGTCAGCAATGGCCGCTCTTATTCTTCTCTTTCTCACCATGATACAGGCATTTTTTGCTGTCTATGGCTATATCCGTCCTTCCAAGTAATTGATTGATGTATAATGCGATTAATTAGAATGAAATTTTGAGAAACTTTTTAGATATGTAATAACAGAGTTCCGGCTTACTATTTCTAACTTTTTTCGTTTTTAATAAGTTTAAAAAGTGAAAAGTTTAATTCGGGCATTATTATTATAGATGCCAAAAAGGAGAAGGGCTCAAAGTGCAGAGCAGCATGAGCTCGGCTGTGATGTGTCTAAGAACACCCAAGGGAAGGATATTGGGGTAGAGTCAAAAAACGAATTAGTGGTGGGCCCCATTTCACAGGCCCACCAAGAGCAATGAGTTGCTTAAGTTGGAATTGCCGTGGGCTGGGCCACCAACGGACAGTTCATGTACTGATAGACTTGATCAGAAGTAAAAAGCCTGATTTTATCTTTTTAATGGAGACTTTATGTAGTAGAGAAAAATTAAAAAATTTGAAGTTTAAATTGGATTTCGATAGTTTATTTATAGTGTAGTGGTGGGCTTGCCCTTTACTGGAAATCAACCCATAAAGTTAATTTAATTAAATTTGAGCGTAATTTCATTGATGTCCAAATTGAAAATATAGAATTTGGAATGTGGTGCTGTATAGGTTTCTATGGCTTCCCTTAGATGAGTAGAAGGCGTGATTCTTGGGCTTTACTTAGCTCACTGTCCTTGCTTTCCTTTTTACCTTGGGTTTGCATCAGTGATTTTAACGACCTCCTGCATATCAGTGAAAAACGTGGTAGATGTGAGCATCTAAATTGGAAGCTTAATGGTTTTCGGGCGGCTATTTCAGACTTTTGATTGGTCGATTTAGGCATGGAAGGTTATCAATACACATGGGAGCGATCTCGGGGCACTGTTGACTAGGTGGAGGAGAGATTAGATAGAGCATTGGCTTCTAGCACTTGGATTTCTCTCTTTCCGAAAGCTAGGGTTTCGAGCTTGGAGGCTATGTGTTCAAATCACCTACTAATTTTTCTAGACCCATTCCTGCAAATTCAATATCCTAGGATTAAGAGATTCAGGTTTGAGAATGTTTGGCTTCGTGAGTTGGATTGTGTGGAGGTTGTTAAGAAGAGTTGGGAGTTATGTACTGGTCTTTCAATTCAATCTAAACTTTCTTCCTGTAGGTCTGATCTCATGCGTTGGGGAGGTCACTTTACTTGTGATTTTATTAATCGGCTGACATCTTGTAACCAAAAAATGGGGTCTCTTCGGGGTTGTCGAGATTAAACTAGTTCGACTAAATTTGTGGAAACAAGGAAGTGTTACAATGCGTTGTTGCATAGCCATGAGGTGTTTTGGAAACAAAGGTCGAAGTCGTTGTGGTTGAAGGAAGGAGACATGAACTCTCGGTATTTCCATTCTATGGCTTCTACGAGGAAACGACAGAATACGATTGGGAGATTACGAAATAATTCTAGTCAGTGGTGCTCTAATTCGAATGGCATAAAGGTTGTTCTTAGTTCGGTTATTTTAGAAAATTAGAGTGCTTTTGTGCCTGGGAGAGCCATTACTGATAACATCCTAATCTCAGCCGAGATCATGCATTATTTAAAGCGGAAGAGGCAAGGGAAGACAGAGACTTCGGCTTTAAAAATTGACATGTCCAAGGCGAACGAAAAGATTGAATGGGTTTTCTTGAAGGCTATAATGTTGAAACTGGGGTTTTTTGTGAGATGGGTTGAGTTAATCTTATTGTGTGTTTCTATTGTCACTTGTAAGGTTATCCGAGGTAATTAGGAAGTGGGTCCTATTAGAGGACTGAGGCAAGGAGATCCTTTGTCTCTATATTTCACTACAAGAAAATAGGCAATAGATGACAAACAGTTCATGACAGATTAGAGATAAAATGACTTATATCATAATAATATGACATACTCATGATAGAATTTTCAATTTATCATATATTAATGATGGTTTTATGATAGAAATATTTTCTATCACGAATTTATGATGGTTTTGTGATAAAATTATTGTAATTGTATATCACGAAGTTACGATAGAATTGTGATAAAAATTTGATCTATCAAAAAATTATGATAGTAAAATGATTTTGACCATGTTTGACCCAAATTTGATTTTTTTTAAAAAAAACGAAATGTAAGTTTTAAGAATTGAAAAAATAGAAAAGAAAATGCTAGCAAAACGCTACTGTTTTGTTTACCTTTAACATTCTTTTTCTTTTTCTAAGTGCTAAACACTAGGGGTGGGCAAAATACCCGACCCGACCCGAAAATTTTCGGGTTCGGGTCAGATCGGGTTGTGATTCAAGCCCGATCGGGTGAGAATTTACCAACCTGATCGGGTTGTGACCCGACCCGATCCGAATACCCGATCGGGTTGGCAAAAAAAAAAAAAAAGAAACACATGTTACACACGCACACACCAAACACGGTCAACAACTCAATTACTCAACACTCAAAAGTTTCAAAGTTCAAACACGCACACTGCACACACGCAGTCACGCACACACACAAAATACAAAACAACGCTGTCACGCACACACACAAAACACAAAACAAACTCAAGCAGTAAGCACACGGCACACACAAAGCAGTGAAAGCACGAACTCACGCACACTGCACACAGAACACAGAACACACAGTCACGCAGCCACACAACCCTCATGAACCCTCTTCAATCAATCCTCGTGAGAAACTAAAACCCAACAGCCAGCCATCTGCTGCTGCGATCTGCTGCTCCATCTGCTGCCGACTACCGCGATCTGCTGCTCCATCTGCTGCCGCGAGCTGCTGCCACGATCTGCTGCTCCATCTGCTGCCGCGATCTGCTCCATCTGCTGCCGCGATCTGTTGCTCCATCTACTGCCGACCATGATTTGCTGCCGATTGCCATGATCTGCTGGTCCGATTCCGCGACCTCCAAGTCTCCAACCCAACCCCCGAGTGTTTGCTCTTTGTCGTGGCCCGTGATTTGCTGTTCACTTGCTCAGCCTGCTCCACAGCTCCGGTGCTCCTCCTTTGTGACTTTGAAGTTTAACTTTGAATTTATGGTATAATTGCAATTTGCAAGGCTTCTTGGGTATTTTTTGCATGATATTTTTTTAGATCGCACTTGTGCAGTTTAAGTGTGTAACTCGAAGTCTCGAACTATTTTTTAACAGGACAGCAGCTCTATTTTTTAACAGGACAGCAGCTGGGAAAAATTGTTTCTTGTTTCCGTGGTATAAAAAGAAATGTAAAATAATATATGGTTTATTAAGTTTAAATTTTAAACTAAAATGTCATTTATTTTGAAAAGAATGTTAATTGGTGGAGTTGTTACTTACTAAAAGAAATAAATCTGACTTTTTGTTGATCGATTTTTGATCATTTGCATTTGCAGCCAGTATATAGTATACTATATAATTATATTATATATGTTTAATTGGTTATTTATTATGTAATTAGATATTAATTATGTAATTGATTATTATTTGACTGTTTTAATTATTTGTTTTTAAATGTTAGTAATAAAATAAAAAAAATTGATGTATTTATGATTTTGTTATGAATAAATTTTATTAATTGTTAATAAATAACATACATTTTGTTAATTATTAATAATTGAAATAATGTTAATTGATAATTGTTAATAATTGTTAATAACAATTAATAGTTGATTTTTTTATGAATAAATTAGGACATTATGAATTTATGAAGATTACATAAATACATATATTTTAGAATTATAATGTGTTATGTGATTATGTGCACTTGTGTAGTAGTTTTAACTTTTAAGCATTCAATCTTAAAGAAATTAACTAATTCAATTAATATTTTATTGTTGTTAATAATATTTCTGTGTGTTTGATTTTTGAATTAATGATTATTAATTATTATTTTGTATATTTAGATGCTTGGACACTCAAGATCGAATTCGATGAGTGACGATGAAGAACAAAGTGTACAAATGGAAGGAACCCAAAGAGGAAAGGAAAGGCGAAGCGGAAAAGGCCGCCAATGAAGAAAAGATCGCAAATATGGAATCATTTCACTTTACTCGAAGATAATCCAAACAAATGCATGTGCAACTATTGTGGTAAACAATATCAATGTCATTCAAGGCTAGATGGGATTACAAATATGAAGAGGCATATACAGACATGTCAATCATACAAGACATTTCGGGAACAACAAAGTGGAAGTCAACAAAATTTGACATCTGAGGGCGGCGAAGAAAATGCAAGTAATTTGGTTTTGGGTAAAGGATGGAGTCAGGACGCTTGCCAAAGGGCAGTAACTAAAATGATTATTATGGGTGAGTTGCCGCTCAGTTTTGTAGACAACAAAGGATTTAGGCATTTCTGCAGTGTAGCTATCCCACAGTTTGTTATGCCATCTCGGAGAATCGTTGGTAGAGATGTTATGGAGTTATTTTTGGAGGAAAAGGCAATGTTGAAGAGTTTGATTTGCAACAACAAGCAGCGGGTGTCTCTTACAACTGATTTATGGACTTCTGTTCAAAACATGAATTATATGGTGATTACAACTCATTTTATTGATAGTGATTGGTGTTTGAATAGGAAGATTATTAGTTTTAGCACAATCGAAGATCATAGAGGGAAGTCGATTGGCAAACGGATTGTGGCTTGCTTACAGGACTGGGGGATTGAGAGATTGTTTGTAATAACTGTTGATAATGCCACTACAAATGACATTGATGTTGGTTATGTCACTATGCAGTTGCTTGCTTGGAGGAATGATGATGCACTTGTGTTGGCGGGACAATATATGCATGTGCGTTGTTGTGCACATATATTGAATTTGATTGTTGTTTCAGGGTTGGGTGAGTTGCATGCTAGTGTTGCCGCTATTCGAAATGCTGTGAAGTACGTGAGATCTTCCACCACGAGGCTGCGGACATTTAAACAATGTGCTGAGCAGGTGAATTGTCCAAAGGGAATTGTTGTTTTGGATTGTCCTACCAGGTGGAATTCCACTTATTTGATATTGATGACTGCGCTGAAATTTCAAGCGGCATTTGATAGAATGGCTGAAGTGGATAAACCGTATGAGGCATACTTTGCTGAGAAAGAGAATAATGTTAAAAGGGTGGGCCCACCTGGATCGGATGACTGGGAGAGTGCTGAACGAATTGTGAAGTTTTTGAAGGTATTTTATAATGCCACATTGTTGTTTTCTATCTCTTTGAGTGTGACTTCTAATCTTTGTTATGATACTATTGGCTTAATTGAGAGTTCTTTGACTGCACTACAAGAAAGCACATATCCTTGGGTGTCCTCTATGGCTTTTAGTATGAGGAAAAAATTTGATAAGTATTGGGAGTCCACAGGAAAGATAAACAAAATGTTGATTGTTGCCTCTATTCTTGATCCACGAGCGAAAATGGATTTTGCTAAACACAGTTTTGAGATTATTTTTGGCAATGATCATATAATGGTTGAACAAATGACCAAAGCAGTGAAGAACTTGTTGAATGAGTTTTATGCTGCATATAGTGCATTCTCCGCTAGTTCCACACCATCGATGTATAATGAGAGTGGTCTTAGTGGCAGCTATGGAGGTACAAGTTCTTCTCAACGTTTTACAACTGAGGCTAATTTGATGGATGTTGCTGGTGGTGAAGGCGATGACGCTTTTCGAGTTGCTCGCCCTTTCCTTGGATATGCTAGGAAGGTTTCTGTTCAGAATGAGAGCAGAAGAGTAATATCTGAGGTGGAAAGGTACTTGAAGGACCCAGTTGAAGATCCCAGCAATCTTAAACTTAATGTTTTTCTTTGGTGGAAGGTGAATGGATCGAGGTATCCAATTCTGGAGAAAATTGTAAGGGATGTCCTCGCTGTTCCTATTTCCACAGTGGCATCTGAGTCTGCCTTTAGCACTGGGCGTCGTATTATTGATGAGTATATGAGTTCTTTAACCCCGGCTATGGTTGAGGCATTGATATGCACTGAAAATTGGCTACAATCTAAACTTTTTGCCAATCCCATCTACAACCTCCAAGAAGACATTAAGGAACAAATGTTTCATATGGAATTACAAGAAGGTGATGTTTTTAATTTTTTATCATATATTATTTACACAATATATTTAAAATGCATAATAACTTTATATAGAATATTTGCATGTGGTCATGTACTTGAGTTACTTACTAATTTCTTTTTTTTTTTTTTATAGAGCTTATAAGATCGCAAGCTTCAACAGTGGAAGCGGTGAGCGCCGACATTGATGTTATAGATGTTTGAAAGGTAACTTTTAATATATATTATTATTCCTAATTTGATATTATAGTGTTATTAGGTTATCATTTAAATTGTAATTATAGTTGTTATAGGTTTAAATTTTTAAGTCTAATTGTAGTTTGTGAAATTATAAATTTGTAATTGTTTTCATTAGACAAGTTGAAGTTGATAGAATAGTATTATTGTTTAGTATTATTATTAACTTGATTTGGTGATGATTGCCATAAAATAAGCATGATTGACTTAATTTTTTTTTATAATGAAGTGTGTATGTGTGTAATGAAAAATTTGCTAAACATATTAATATATTATATTTATTTGTAATTATAAATTTTTAATGATATAATAGAAATTAGAAAGATTGTAACACCGCTTTAGCTCAATTAAAGATATTGGATTTATTTATTTATTTGTGTTATGTTTGATGTGTAACCTTGTGAATTTGATTTATTTGCTCAATTTTTTTTATGTGAATTGAGTTTATTCATTTGTAACATGACTTAAAGAAAATAGTTATTGTACATTTCTTTAATCCTTCTCTAGGCAATCGGTACTTGAACATGGAGTTCAAGAATTTGAATTTAGAACTTCTCAAAGTGCTTGTGTGGAGCTGTGGAGGAACCAAGGTGGAGGAGCCAAAGAATCTTATTTTGTTTTCATGTTTGAACTTTGTGATTTGTGTTTCCAAACAATTTAATTATATTTAAATTTTGTGACTTTGTGAGTTTGTGTCTCAAACTTTCAAATACTAGTATTTGGAATTTGTGCTTTGAATGGAGACTAATAGGCAATAGCCTATTATCTTTGGACTTTTTAAGTTTATATTAATTTTAACTTTTATTAAGTTTAGACTTTGTTAGTTGAGCAAATAATAATCTTAATCTTACCCTTGAAGGTAATACGCAAATAATCTAATTCTAACATTTTAACTTTATTCATTTGATTTCATAATATTTTCTTTTATTTTTTTAGTTGAAAATTAGTGAAATTGACTACAATTAAGAAATATGTCTTAAAATCACTGTAAAAACTCTAAAAATAGGGAAAAAATAGCTCAAATTTACATTAAACCGAACTGACCCGAACTGACCCGACCTAACCCGAACTTATCCGAACTGACCCGAATTGACCCGAGCTAACCCGAACTGACCCGAACTCAATCCGACCCATTTCAAATCCGAACCCGATCCTACCCGAATTCAACCCGAATTAATGACCCGACCCGAACATATTCGGGTCGGATCATTAATTCGGGTTCATTCGGGTTGATTTTTATTAAATCCGACCAACCCGCAACCCGCTCGGGTTGACCCGAACCCGCATTTGCCCACCCCTACTAAACACACACACACACGGAAAGAAATTAAAATCCCTAAATGCTACTTCTATCGTTGTTGCCGTTGACATACACTCTGTCTGAAACCTCATTCTTACAGCTCTTCTACTATTCACAAACTACCATTGCCTATTAAGCCTTCAACATCTTGAGTTTTATTTTGTCCTCTGTTACTTTCTGTATCTTTTGCTTCCTTTCAAAATTTCCCAATTAAATCCTAATTAACTGTCATCAAGCACATATTCGAGGATGATTGC
Organism: Atalantia buxifolia; assembly: GCA_030444775.1. Lineage (NCBI taxonomy): Eukaryota > Viridiplantae > Streptophyta > Magnoliopsida > Sapindales > Rutaceae > Atalantia > Atalantia buxifolia. The sequence continues at coordinate 12,819,886 of CM059838.1, forward strand.
GCCGATGACGATATCATTTTACCCAACGTCACAAGTAAGATCCTCTAAGGCCATCGAAAAAAGCATGACGGGGTATCAAAGTCCGATGACCTCGCCACTATTGGCATCAATGATGATCTTCAAGGCTTAGGATGCCGATTTCGTCAAAGTCGATTAGGTCACTCTCTTTAATCTCATACTTGTTAGTTTGGCCTCTTTCTCTTTTATTAATTATCAATTGTTTCATTTTAATTTGTATTTAGGGATCTTGGTTTTGTATCTAGGGTTTCCTTGATTAATTTAGTGGATTTTTCTTTTAAATTGACTGTTGATTTATTGATAAAATCAAATATGTGATCCTTTTTAAAGATTGTTGATGGGAAATTTGCATTCCACATTGGACTCAAAGTTGATCTTTGGTCAAATATGGATTATTAATAAGAATTTTGAGTTTTTTCTTTTAATTAGAAATCTAGTGAAGTATGGGTTAGGAATGATTATTTTTTTGTAATGATTTTGCACTTTGGTATTATTTTTTTATAATGATTTTACACTTTGGTAAATACTTATTTAAAAGCATATTTGCATGTTAACTTTTTTTTCCCAATAAATTTGCTCTGTGTGAGTAGTAGCTCCATAGCCAAAAAAGAGTGGCCAAAGTTCATGAGTTTCAAGAGGTGGCGAGGCACAATAATAGAGATGATTGTTGGCTTGTAATTTAAAGGAAGGTTAGTTCATCTAACTCAACGGTTGTTTGATTTACTTGTTATTTTTTTCTCGATCTCATGGATTTTATCTATTTTGTTTTCTCTTTACTTCATAGCCTAAAGAACTTCTCTCTTTTTATTTATTTATCTAATATTTGTTAGTTTTATCTAAGAATCATTTTGGTTCAATATAGAGACTTCTTAAGGATAAAGATCTAGAAGTAAATATTTTAGGACCCAAATAAAGTGAGAACAAAAGATAAGTATGCTATTGAAAAACTGAAAGTTTATATGATTCATTTAATATTTTTTCCATTCCCAGGGTATTATTAGTAGAAGTTTATTGTAGTAGGTATAGTTTGGTGAGAGAATTAGAAAATAGTAACATGTCGTTGAAAGCCTGTACAATTCTTAATATTTGTGAATTTTCGTTGCTAAATCAAAACTTACTAAATGACAGGATTTTCTCCTACCAAGAGTTCTTAATCCCTAAGTTCGCTAGTTAATGATTTCTTTATTGCTTTAACTTTTGTTTTAGAAAACTTGTTTGCTGTGAATGGCCTTGGTCCTGTTGGCATAAAGAATTAAGTCTACAGAGCTTGTAAGTCATATATCTTTCATAGAGTTTTTTTTAAAAAAAAAAATTGCTTGAACTAGAAAGAACTGGATTGTTTTGTGTATGTTTGAGTTTTGTTAATGTTAATTTTCCAGTAGGCAGTTGGTCAGCACTAAAACTGAAATGTTGAATGGGTTATTGGTAAATATTGTTGAGAATTTAGAATCTTATGTTGTGTGGTTTTTTATGATGTTTGATCAAAGTGGGGTAAATGCCCTTGCTACACATTTGGTCCACCAATTATGAAGTGCTTCATTTTACATAGTGCAGTGCCATTAATGATTTTGTTCAAGGCAGTCAAATTTGATTACTTTATAAATTCATAATTAGGTATTTGAATAAATGTTTAAATATGTTTTTATGGGTTTCATTAAGTTATATTCTTTCCAATACTTTTATTTTCTTTTATTTCAGAACTAGTTTTGAGATGGATACCCCTATTGCAACTAACAGAATTTGACAATTGTTATAGCTACTGTATTTATGAAAATGGTTTTCTAATTTTTATATGTTAGCTTGCAATAAAATTGCTGATGTTAAAATAATTTTTATATGTTAGCTTGCAATAAAATTGCTGATGTTAAAATATAGCGGAGATAGATTTCTCAAGAAAATGTGAATTGTTGATTACATTTATTGGCATATAGTAACATGAACTTTTTTCTCCTTCTATTAAATTAGGCAATCGAATTGTCAATTTTGCTTTCTTTAGCTTCTCTGTTCTCTTTTTCTTTGGGGGCACGATAGATATTTTCATTTGGATAGTAAGTAACATGAACTTTAAGGTGTGCATGTTTGTTCATAGTCACATTGGTTATTGTTCTCCTCCTTTTCTTGAACAGGAATAAGATGTGGAGTTACAGGACTAGTTTCTTCATGCCAATAATTGAGGGCGTGGTGAAAGAATAGAGAGGTTATTTAATTAGGATATTCAGTTAAATTTTGAATTGTTGTAGCTTGAATACTTCAATGATATGGATTGTATGGTTAAATGGATATCTGGGTTTTATTAATTGGATTTTTTAATTTTTGTATCGTATTTTATATTTATTTTAGATATATAAATTTATTCTATAAACAAATTTATAGAATTTGAGGATAATAATAATAATAATTATTATTATTATTATTATTATTATTATTATTATTATTGTTATTATTATTTCAGCACAAATAGTACTAATAACATAATTCAAACTAATGATACTTTTAAATAATATTAATATTAAAATAATACCAATTTCCCGCCAAAAAATTTAAAAAATACCATAATTTTAAATAATTTTAATTTTCCACTAAAATGTTGTGTGACATATATATGATTATTAAATTCTATTATAAATTCATGACGAAAAGAATTCTGTCATAAATTAATGACAGTGACATAGATGACAGATAGATTATCTGTCATGCACCTCCTTTTATGACAGGTATTTTCCGTCGTCTATTGTATGTTTACTTGTAGTGTTTGTTCATTATTTGTGTGGAGGGATTGAATTTATTACTTCAAAAGCAAAAGAAGGCAGGTTTGATGCATGGAGTCCGTGTGGCTAGGGGAGCTCTGATAGTGACTCATCTCTTTTTTGTAGATGATTGTTTCCTTTCTTTAATGCAAATGAGCAAGAGGCTCGGATTATAAAACAGAAATTGGCTATCTATAGGGCAGTGTCGGGTCAAGTGGTGAATTATAATAAATCATTGATCTCTTGTAGTGCTAATGTTGGCGGTGTTTCGGCTCATCAAGTGTGTGACATTCTGGAGGTTGCAGTTACCAGCAATCATGGCTCCTATCTTAGCCTACCATCTTTTATTGGCTGAAACAAGAATGAGGCTTTTCGATTTATCCAAGACAAGGTTTGGCGACGCCTCCAGGGCTGGAATTAAAAGATGTTATCTAGAGCGGGGAAGGAAATTTTATTGAAAACTGTTGCACGGGCAATGCCTAATTATGCAATGAACTTATATCTTTTTCCTTTAGATTTTTGTCGAGCTAGAGCGCATGATGAATTCATTTTGGTGGGGTCATAATCGATGAGGCAACGGAGGTATAAACTGGATGCGGTGGGAGAGTTTATGGAAGCCCAAAGCTCATGGTGGAATTGGCTTTAAGCAACTGCACTATTTTAACATTGCGATGCTTGGAAAGTAAGTTAAGAGGCTTTTACTTAATCTTAGCAGTTTGGTGGCGCGCATTCTTAAAGCTAGATACTACCCGCTGTCTTCTGTTGTTGAAGCTATTGTGGGAAGCAATCCCAGGTACACTTGGCGGTCTATCATGGCAGCACATGAAGTGATTATCCAGGGTAATTGTATTCAAATCATTAATGGACTTCAGAACACGATTAACTACTCTCCTTGGCTTCTAGATCTTGATGCCTGATGTTCTAGCCAATGCTCCAGTAAGCAGTCTCATGTTACCAGGGCAACACAAATGGGATTTGGACATGCTAACATATATTTTTTATGATAAAGATTGAGCCCTTATTGTCCAAATTCCTCTAAGCAGCAAAAGAGACAATGATGCCTGGTATTGGTCTGCCGACTCTAGAGGTATTTTTATTATTCACAGCTATTATAAAACTTTAGATTATCTCTCTGAGTCTCCTTCTAACAATGTTTGGCAAAAAATCTGAAAACTTAAAGTTCCCGCTAAAGTTAAACATTTTATTTGGCATGCGGTGGTTAATGTGCTGGCCACTGCAGATAATCTATGACGTCGTCGAGTTGACTTACCATCTGTTTGTCCCATTTATAACGCATATAATGAATCTGTTCATCTTCTCATGGTGCGATGTGTTGGCAAAGGCCTTACATGGGTTGGTTTAAGTGCAATGTTGATGCGGCAACCTTTCCTTCTAGTGGCACAATTAGTTATGGGGTTGTAATTCAAACTCTAAGGGTGAATCCATAGCTGCAAGGAGTGATTGTCTTGTTGGTAGTTTTGTTGCTCGGGAAGCTGAAGCTATTAGCATGCGAGAGGTTCTCAGTTGACTCAAGGAATTACGCTTCCTTCCTCTTATTGTTGAAATGGACAGCTTACAAGTTTTCAATGCTTTGTCTGTTGATAGTTTTAGTCTTAATGGCTTCAGCCTTATTATTGATGATTGCAGAGCATTAGCTCAATCCTTAGGAGATGTTATTTTCTCTTTTGTTAAGAGATCTATGAACTTCGCTGCCCATTCTATTGCTAGGGAGAGCAGTTCTTTATCAGATCTGAGAGAGTGGAGGCGTGTTCCACCTTCTTGGTTGATTTCTCAATTATTTGTTCAATGAAGTTTCATGTTTCCGTTAAAAAAAAAAAAGTTTAAAGGATTAAACTGACACTAGAGTGTGACATAGCCCTTGCAGATTGCAAAGTTTTTATTTTTTTTTTGGAGCTCCTGCTACAAAAATTATTGCTTTGGATATTGAAGTTACAACGATGTATGATAAAATAGGTATAAATCTGCTCATGTATTCATCATCCATAACTTTTAGGATAACGCTTTGTTGTATTACATGTAATATACATCAATGCAAGTGTTTGATCCAATAAGTTCTAAGTATTATTTGATTGTAAAATTATTTTGTGTTGTTGGGTGTAACTTTTGCATGTAAAGTATAATCCAACTTTTTTTTTATTTACGTAAAAATGTCATTTTGTAATTCTTACCAACGTTAATCTAGAAGTGAAAATACGTGACATACATTTTATTGAATATAAAACAGAAAACAATTTGCTTGAGGAAGTTTTCTCCCAATCTTCCCTGAATGTCTACAATTGTGGTGGTCTCTATTTATTTTTATTTTTATTTTTGGTTTTTTGATTGCCGCTTTGCTTTAAGGTTTGAAATTTATATGAGTAGGGGCTATTTAAGAGTAGAAAATTGGGATTTAATGGTAAATTTAATTTGGAAGGCATAAATAAAAGATATGTTACTACATATAAAGTTAGTAAATGGTTTGAACAAAACAATTAATTTACAGTAAAATCTCTATAAAATAATATTGTTGGGACTTGAAAAAATATTATTTTAGCAAGGTTATTTATTTATCGATAAATGAATAATTTAGTAATTTATTGATAAATAAACATTTATTAATTTATAAAGAGTTTTCTTGGTACATATATAAAAGAAGTGTGTAAAAAGAAACAAAAATAATAATTATTCATGTGATCATAGAATATGCTTTGTATAAATGGCATAAAGGAAGAAATCATGGAGTAATGAGCCTAATGAAGAAGGGATATGCTTGACAAATAATCATTAAAATTTGGCTTTAATAGCTACAAGATTTGTGTGATATCGTAGTTATTTTACACATGGTAAATAGAACATTGAACACAAACTCTATAAATACATAATCTATTATTTTTAATTTTGGAATCAAATCATTGGAATCATGGATTCTAAAAAAATCTACATTGATTGATCATATGAGGAAAGCACTATGCAAATATAAAAATGAGCATACCCCTCAAGTTAAAAAGATTTGCAACAATGGGTTCAATAAAAATTTCACCTCTCCATAAGCTAGTCAATAATATCAAACACTTTTAAAAGATCAATTGAATATTTGTTAAATGAGATGGAGAATAAGAATGTGAAGAGGCACAAACTAGTAAAATATCCCGAGTTGAAAAAAGTTTTGTATGAGTGGTTTCTCCAATATCAAGAGAAAGTGAATATGATTGTAGAAATAATCTAAAGCAAAGCAAAAGAGTTTTTATAGAAAATGTATGGCAACTCTAATCCAGAATTTAACTTCTCAAGTGGTTGGCTCGAGCGATTTAAGGCGACACATGAAATTAAATCTTATTGAAGGTTTGGTGAAAGTAATTCAGTAGTTGCGGAGAATTAAAGCTGCTTTACCAAGTATAAAAGCTAAATTAGACCAATTTCAATGGAAGGATATCTACAATATGGATGAAACGGGTTTATTCTGTCGTTTTGAAGCAGATAATCCGCTTGCTACAAAGCAATTAGAAGGACGGAAGAAGGACAATGAGAGAATTACTATTGCTGTTTATTGCAATGGTAATGGTTCTGACAAAGTATCACTTTGGATTATTGGTAAGTATGCTAATCCTAGATGCTTTAAAAATGTAAACATTAGTGATCTTAATTGTCATTGTCGAGTTAACAATGAAGCATGAATGACTGGATTACTTTTTGAAGAATTTGTTTATTGGTTTGATGAGAGAATGAATGACAAAAAAGTTTTACTTTAGGTAGACAATTGTCCAGCCCATCCAAAGGTTACTGAAGGCTTGAGTAATGTTGAACTATTTTTCTTGCTTCCAAATACAACCTCAAAGATTCAACCATGTGATGCTGAGATTATTAGTAAATCCATTATCAACGTTATTTTTTTTCTAGTGTCTTGAAAGGCTACGAGATAGGAGCAACAAATCCAGAAAAAATTAACATATTGAATGCTATGAATTTTATTAATGCGACTTGGAACATTGGTGTGAAGACAACAACCAATGCAAATTTTTTTCAACATTGTAAGATTCGATTAGACGAAGGTGTGGCTACCGAACAACAAGTTGGTGAAGATGAAGGCATCCACGGATTACAAGGAGTTATTTTTGTCCTAAACTATAGAAATAACACGGATATTAAGCATCTTTTGAATTATTCTTGTGAAAATGATGCAGTGATGGAATCTCCTATTGATGAAGAGATTATTCAAGGGGTAATGAGTACATCCGTTGATGATGATTATGATCTAGATGATAATTATAGTTTACCAAATGTTTCCACAAAAGAGACTTTTCTGGCAATAGTAACCTTAAATACCTACTTTCCACAGCAAGAAAAAAATATATCGCATGTAGTACATGCTTTGCAAAAAATTAAGGATGAGGTTGAGTTTAATTTTGGGAATTATGAAAAAACAAACAACTTTATATGCATATTTTGGAAAAGAGTTGAATTGAGAAATGTAAGTTATCAAGAAAAAAATTCTTAATAATATGAATTTTATATGTTGTTTATTGTTAATATATTTTTATATTTAATCAATTATTAATTTATATTTTCATTGGCCTTTAAACGATTTGAAAAAAAATATATTAGCTTATGCATTTAGCGGAATAGTTATTTTAGTACATTAGCCTAAGTCGGGTCTGGAAGAATTTATTATTTAAGCTAGGTTATTAATTTATTGAACATTCGTATTGAGAACTGAGTCTAGAGTAGATAGTTTTTTTTTTTTTAAGTTTAAAATATGAATAAATCTAAATTACTTTGAATGTTGGCCCCCGGTGAAAGCACCACCGCACGAAGTTAGCCCTTGTTGAATTTTAAACTTTATCCAGATGAAGGCCAAATTAACCCAATTTGTGCTACAAGTGTTAGATACAATTTGTGGTGGTAAGTTTAGTAACGCAAAATTTGTTACGTTCACAGATGGGTAAATTTGGGTAGTTAAAATGTATGGTGATTGTATGGGTGTAATTAGTTTGCTTCATCTATAAATACCCCCTCTCCCGTTTGGTTTAAGCAACAAGCAATAGAAACAAAAGCTTCTCTAGTGTAATAAGCAAAAGCGTGTAATAAGTGTTGAGTTATATGAATAAAATAGTTTCTTAATTATCAAAATTAGGATTTGCAAAACTCTCCAAATTCCAACCGATATTCAAATCTCTGCTTGTTCAGTATGGGATTCAAGATAAAATTTTATTCTAATTTACTATTCGAGTCGGGATTTAGGATGTTTGAAAATCCAAAATAGGATCTTGAGTGTTTCAAAATCTAGATTTCTAGAAATATATAACAAGTCAATTTAAAGAATTATATAAGTATGACATGTTAGTCAATATCTATGACAAGTCATTTCTATTCATAATATTAATATGACATGTTGGTCTCAGGCATATGATATGTTGGTTGTTGTATGACCTGTCGTTTGAGACATAATTTGCAGTATATGATAAAGAAAACTCATGTCATCTGAGACAATTAGAGACCTCGATTAAGATTTGGATCCCAATCGGGATGATATTGGGAAACATTGTCGCCGCCTGCATTAAGAATCGCCTCATTTCACAAAAATTACAACCTTTGTTATATCATTCTCAAAATTTCATAATAAAAGTACTATTTTTAGTATTCGTTCTTTGGTCATGGGAATTGAATAGCCTATTGAATTTATTTTTTTTCCAAGTAGAAGTTAAAAATGCATAATTCCTTCAAAATGTTTTCAAGAAAAGACAAAGCTAATCAGTGTGATAAGTAAATGATTATTTTATCCCCATGACATCTGTACACACTAACAGAGATTAAAGAAAAAATGGCTGATAGTTTCCTGAATTTATGCAATTTACACATTAGCTGTCTATCGAGACTTTAATAGATGAAAAACCAACAAAAACTTGGGAATTAACGAATAGTAATGTTGAGTGGAAAAGACAAGTAATTAAGTCCAACTAAAGTGATCAAATTCTCCGTCCTAATATCAATGCTCCACAGATTGACATTTCAGGAAGCTAGCTTGGATGCATTTCGACAAGTTTGCTGCAATCTGCTATAAAATTTGAGCGCATTTGAGATATTAGCACAAAAGGAGATCGAAGGTAGACCAAATTAGAATGTCTGGCTACCAAAACCAGGATGCATCAGCTATGAAGAAGCAAGCGGCTGCAGTGACAGCATTTCGCACTTTGAGTCACTGTGATTTTGCATCTTGCTCTTTAGCTCGGAAAAACTTGTTTCAAACAGCTTTAAGGACGTTCAAGAAAGTACCAAGTTGTGATCATCACCAGCAACAACATCTGAGAAGAGACATAATTCATGCTAATTATAGAACTCAAAATGAAAGAATCAAGAAAAACAATATTCTGGAGGCTTTCCTAATAAGAAGTTTCGGTAAGTGTTTCAAGACGCTTTCATAATGTGAAATAGAAATTAAAACAATAAAAGTTCTGAAAATGAAAAATCCGTTGTGTTTGATTAATTTATATGTATATCTATAACTACTCTCCTTGTACATGTGTATCAGGAAAGTCTTACGACACAATCCTAAAGAATCAGTTGTTCAAGATCAAGACTTTAGATTTAAGAGGAGGAGCTGAAGGAGGCGGCCGACAAGGCGGCGGCGGAGGAGGATTAAATGGACAAGGCGAAAAGGGTACATCAAAATGATATTAAAGGATATCAATTGATGGTGTTAATGTTGACAGATTTTGACGCCTCCTCATTCCTCATCACCAGCTCTAACGCTTGCTTTATGCATATCGTTGCTGTATATTTTGTTTCCTCAGATAAAATGGTTCTTAAGCGTATATAAAAGTACATTTATTGTACAATATTTTTCATCGGAGTGATTTACAAACTTTCTTTTACTTTCAAATCCATTAAAAATAACAAAGTTAAAAAAAAAAAAAAAGAATTGAAACAGCGGGAGCTTACATTGATATATACTTAATTACAATTAAAAGAAAAACTCCAACAGACTTTATGCCATGGAACTTAATCAAATACCAAAGAGCTGCCTCAAAGGCTACAACAAATCTATAATTATATATCAGTTTACACTCCGGCCGTATCAATTATTTCAAATGGCATCATATTTATCAATTTGGTTGTGATATAATACAATTAATTCATTTAGGTCTTATAAAAAAATTACAAATCATTCAATAAATGATACATTATTTGAATAAAATTTAAAATAAAAAATTTGAGATATCAATATTAAGTGGTTGAAGAAAGAGGGTGAAGAATCGGGTTGAACTTTGAAACTTGAGCCCTTCAAAATGAAAACCATTGATTTGAGGGGAGGAGCACGATACAAGACGAGAATTGATTTAAAAAAAAAAAAAATTATGATTCGTATACCCTATAGATGTTTTATTATAAAAAATACTACAACACTTTGAGGGTGAATCAATGGTCCACCTTAAGTTGACAAAATGTATCTGTCATCCACCAAACCGTCACTTGCCGTTTAAATAGGATAACGTAGGAGAGGTAATTTGGTCTTTTTATAAATGCAAGTGATAATTTATGGGTATACAATTGATAATAAAATAATTTAAGGGTATACAAGTGATAATTTTCAAGGGTAAAATCATCAATTTGTTATAATTCTGTTTAACTTTCAAACGACAACTAATGGTTTGATAATCGGCAGATAACTTTTGTCAATTTAGGGTGGATGATTGATACACTCTCAAAGTGTTGTAGTATTTTTTATAACAGAACATCTATAGGATATACGAATAATAATATCCCAAAAAAAAAATGTTAATGGTAACAGCAGCAATAATGGCTAAGGCTCAATTATATCGGCTGACGCATCAAGAACACTCTTTCTAATTTTGTAACGCATTCATGAATCTTTTAGTTTTAATTCTTTTTTTCAAATTACCAGATGGATTTATGGTCCGTTCATAAGTATAAGGGAAAATCTCATCCAATGAGTTAACTTTTGCTATTAATTGATTGATCTAGTTAGTATAATGTATTATAATTTTCAATTCATTAGAATTCTATTCATATTAGAATTAGAAATTTATAGAAATCACTGTACACTAATTTAAAATTTGTAAGTTTATCGTTATTCATATATTTTTAATAATAATAGTGGGAATTGAGTCACCCAACCAGTAGGTAGTTCTCTATAATTTAATATGATTGAATTGTGCCCTTTTATTTTTTTTAATTTCATGCGATTGAATTTTACCATTTTAACACACATCGAAATCATGGCAATATTTAACTGCATTTTTTTTTTCAACTAACAAATCTTGCTTCACCAGCACTATAGCTGAGCCTAACTAACTGAGACAAAGCCGGCTTCAAAATATTCCGGATGACAGAAGGCATATCACTCAGAAAATCGTATTTAGTAAGTCTAAATAATCTATCGCTAGAAGAGAAATTAAAATTAATCATGTTGGTGACAATTTGCTGTGTCACATGTGCCGGGGGAGATACGTCCAAATTCCAGCCAGTGTATTCTTGTTATATTCCCTGGTTTGTGACTGTGGCCTCAATATAAACGCAAATAATCTACAAGTAATTGTTTTACTAATAAAATATGTAATATTTTAATCTACTGTGTTTCCTTATATCTAGAATAATGGGGGATAAAAACTTAGTACCGAACTTTGTTTTTACTTAGTATTGAATCAATGGTTATTAATTGTGTGTTTCAAACAACTTCCAAAAGCCTTAAAAGTGACCATAGTTTATCTTGAATAAAGTCTCTAACATCCCTCCGCCTTGAGCTTGTGACTGTCACCAGATGGGGTCTTAACTTGAGTGTTTCATGATTAGTATTAAAAATTATTTAATTATCAAGTAATAATAATGTTATTTTGTGCTTATGTTATAATTTATATTTGTGTTTATGCAATATATTAGAAATTATTAATTATGTATTAAATATATCTAATTTTGTGAATTTTTATGTGTTTATTAGGTAAAATATTAATTTTACGTTATTCGAGACTCCAAACAGATAAACGGATGTCAAATTTAGATTCCGAATGTCTAAAAAACCTTAAGATGAGTTAAGATCGGCTTAAAATTGGGCTTGTATAAAAAGAGTTGACTTTTCTTATTGACCGGACACTGATTAGATGATAAAATGATCTTACAATACATATGAGTGCATAGGATAGCTGGCAATTTTGACTAAATATCAACCGTTCATGATTCAATTGCCATAATTGTGCCACGTGGCAATGGTTGGTGAACTAAGTTGTAGGATTCAAATCTTTGTATTCGAGTCGACCCGATCCACCCATTAACTTGTCAAATCTCAACCGTTCTTTGGTCAAATCAAACGAGTCAAACGATGCCACGTGTAATGTTGACTTTTGAAGTTTGATCAGCCGTTAGATCTTGATCTAATGATTGTGAGGAGCGCATGCATGAAGTTTATGATGGACCGCAAAACATTGATTATGCATTTATTTTTCTAGAAGTAGAGCTTCATTTTTATGTTTTTAATCATTTCTCTACATCTCTTTTCTTCTCAAATTCTCTCAATCTCCCTGTAATCTTGTTTTCCAGGTGTGTTTTTAATGTTTTGTATAATTATTTTTATAAATAAATTTAGTTTTATTTTCAATTTTAGTTGTTTTTATTACTTTTAATTATAAGTAATTTAATTTTAATAATTCTTTTTATTTCAATTATGCTTAACTAAAGAATAATAGTTAGGGTAAGATGAAACTCTTAGGAAATAAATATGATTTAATCAAATTTTATTTTTAATTTTATAAACTAAATTATTTTTTATTTAATTTTATACATATTTTATATTTTGAGACTTGATTTAATGTAAATAAACAAAGAAGTTTGGTACAATAAATTCTTAATACCTTAATATAAGGTATGTAAAATGGTATTTTGACTTATTGTAGATAAATTAAATTTTGACACAATAAATACTTAATCCATCATAAAATTAAAGGAAAAATATTAATAATTTATATAATTAATCTTTTGGGCAATAAATCTAAAAAAATGACAAAAAGAATTTATTAAGTTTTATTTACTACTAAGAGTGGATCTACAAGTTTAACTAATTTAATTTCAAAGTTTTATTTAAATTAAATTGTTTATATTTAAGTTTTTATTTAATTTTTAGATAAAATAAAATAAACAAATTAAATCTTTTCTTTGTGTATCGACCTCGGACTCATCGAGTTATAATATAACAAGACACTCTTATACGTGAGAGTTAAAAATTATTTTTAAATTGTGTCAAGTTTTTGGCGCCGTTGTTAAGAAAAAATTCTTATATTGCTTTATTTTTTCATTTTTGATTTTTTCTCTTTGTGTAAAGTTTCCGTTATACCCCTTTTCCTTTACCTAAATATTGTTCTGATCCCAAAATCTTCATAATCTTCACTTTCATCCCACATGGTTTAATTCTAAACTTTTAAAAGTTACCGTGTGGCTATAAAATTATAAAGAATTTGTGATAAGATCCCTAGACGAAATTTCTCACAATAATAATCTTGGACTTATTTGGATTCAATTTGGACTTAATTAAGACCAAGCAAACTAACTACTAACTTTTAATTTTTTTAATTTTCAGTTATTTTTTATTTTCAGTTACTAACTACTAACTTTTATTTTATTTCGCATTTATTTATTTTTTTCTTTATTTTATTTTGTTAATTTATTTGGTGGGTTCAACCACCAAAATTGTTATTTAATTTCAGTTTTTTTTTTATTACTTTGCGTTCATTTAATGGTTTATTTTATATTGTTAATTTAAATGGTGGGTTCAACCACCAAAATTTTTATTTAATTTTAATTTTAATTTTTTATTTTTGTACACTTGTATTATTTGCATATTTAATTTTTTTGTGCAATTTTCATTTAGTTATTTTATTACTAATTTGTTTGAATATTATCTTTGTGACATAACCATTGAATCAGATGTTGGTCTCAAACTTCAAGTGGCAAGTTAATTTGCATATCTTAATCTCCCTGTAATCTTATTTTTTAGGTGTCTTTTTAATATTTTGTATAATTATTTTTATAAATAAATTTAGTTTTATTTTTAATTTTAGTTGTTTTTATTACTTTTAATTATAAGTCATTTAATTTTAATAATTCTTTTTATTTGAATTATGCTTAACTAAAGAATAATAGTTAGGGTAAGGTGAAACTCTTAGAAAATAGATATGATTCAATCAAATTCTATTTTTAATTTTATAAATTAAATTATTTTCTATTTAATTTTATACATACCTTATATTAAGATATTAAGAATTTATTGTGCCAAACTCCCTTATTTGTCTACAATAAATCAAAATCTCAAAATATAAAATATGTATAAAATTAAATAGAAAATAATTTAATTTATAAAATTAAAAATAGAATTTGATTAAATCATATTTATTTCCCAAGAGTTTCACCTTACCCTAACTATTATTCTTTAGTTAAGCATAATTGAAATAAAAAGAATTATTAAAATTAAATTACTTATAATTAAAAGTAACAAACCAACTAAAATTGAAAATAAAAATAAATTTATTTATAAAAAGTAATTATACAAAATATTAAAAACACACATGGAAAACAAGATTATAGGGAGATTGAGATCTATGAATTAACCTGCCACTTGAAGTTCAAGACCAACATCTGATGCAATGGTTATGTCACAAAGATAATATTCAAATAAATTAGTAACAAAATAACTAAATAAAAATTGCACACACAAAAAAATCAAATATGCAAATAATATAAGTGTACAAAAATAAAAAAAAATTACAAATTAAAATTAAATAACAATTTTGGTGGTTGAACCCACCACATAAATTAGCAAAATAAAATAAAGCAAAAAAAATAAATAAATGCGAAATAAAATAAAAGTTAGTAGTTAGTAACATAAAATTAAAAAAAATTAAAAGTTAGTAGTTAGTTTGCTTGGTCCAAATTAAGTCCAAATTGAGTCCAAATAAGTCCAAGATGATTATTGTGAGAAATTTCGTCTAAGGATCTTATGGTAAATTCTTTATAATTTTATGGCTACACCGTAATTTTTAAAAGTTTAGAATTAAGCATGAAAGTGAAGATTCTAAAGATTTTGGGGTCAAAACAATATTTAGGTTAAGCAAAAGGGGTATAGCTGAAACTTTACACAAAGAGAAAAATCGAAAACTGAAAAATAAAGCAAAATAAAAACTTTTCCCCGACAACGGCGCCAAAGACTTGATAAAATTTAAAAGTAATTTTTAACTTCCAAGTATAAAAGTGTCTTGTTATATTATAAATCGGTGAGCTCAAGGTCGATCCACAGTGAAAAGATTTAATTTGTTTATTTTATTTTATCTAAAAATTAAATAAAAACTTAAATATAAACAACTTAATTTAAATAAAACTTTGAAATTGAATTAGTTAGGGTTGTGGATCCACTCTTAGTAGTAAATAAAACTTAATAAATTCTTTTTGTTATTTTTTTTAGATTTATTGCCCAAACGATTAGTTATATAAATTATTAATATTTTCCCCTTAATTTTATGATGGATTAAGTATTTATTGTGCTAAAATTTAATTTGTCTACAATAAGTCAAAATACTATTTTACATACCTTATATTAAGATATTAAGAATTTATTATGTCAAACTCCCTTGTTTGTCTACAATAAATTAAAATCTCAAAATATTAAATATGTATAAAATTAAATAGAAAATAATTTAATTTATAAAACTAAAAATAGAATTTGATTCAATCATATTTATTTTCTAAGAGTTTTACCTTACCCTAACTATTATTCTTTAGTTAAGCATAATTGAAATAAAAAGAATTATTAAAATTAAATTACTTATAATTAAAAGTAATAAAAATAACTAAACTGGAAAATAAAACTAAATTTATTTATAAAAATAATTATACAAAATATAAAAAACACACTTGGAAAACAAGATTATAGGGAGATTGAGAGAATTTGAGAAGAAAAAAGATGTAGAGAGATGATTAAAAACATAAAAGTAAAACTCTACTTATAGAAAAATAAATGCATAATCCAATGTTTTACGGTCCATCATAAGTTTCATGCATGCGCTCCTCACAACCATTAGATCAAGATCCAACGGCTGGTCAAACTTCAAACGTCAACATCACACGTGACATCATTTGACTCGTCTGATTTGACCAAAGAATAGTTGAGGATTGGCAAGTTAATGGGTGGATTGGGTCAACCTGAATACAAAGATTCGGATTCTACAACTTGCTTCACCAACCATTGTCACGTGACACAATCATGGCCATTGAATCATGAACAATTGATATTTAGTCAAAATTGCTAATTATCCCATGCACTCATATCTATTGTAAGCTCATTTTATCATCCAATCAGTACTCGGTCAACAGAAAAAGTCAACTCTTTTCATACAAGCCCAATTTTAAGCCGATCTTAACTCATCTTAAGGTTTTTTGGACCTTCGGAATCTAAATTTGACATCCGTTTATCTGTTTGGAGTCTCGAATTACGTAAAATTAATATTTTATCTAATAAACACACAAAATTAGATATTTTTAATGCATAATTAATCATTTCTGATATATTGCATAAACACAAATATAAATTATAACATAAGCACAAAATAACATTATTATCGCTTGATAATTAAACAATTTTTAATATTAATCATAAAACACTCAAGTTAAGACTCCATCTGGTGAAAATCACAAGCTCAAGGCATAGGGATGTTAGAGACTTTATTCAAGATAAACTATGGTCACTTTTAAGGCTTTTGGGAGTTGTTTGAAACACCCAATTACGAATTACGGGCTCCATAACTCTGATTGTAGTTTGTTAGGCAAAGCAAACGGTTGACAGGTCATCTAAAGGTTAAAGACAGGAATGACATGTCGCTCAACCGTAAAATATAAATAAGTAGTCATCCATATGATGCACCAGCGCGTACACCTTACACTTGAAAATTATAATAGATGAAATTTCGTACTCTTATAAAAAAAAAATTGAATGAAAATGAATGACTTATCATCTTAAAATAACAAGATAAACACACTTCACGCATGCTGTGGAACTTCATGCAATCAATTTGTTTGGTAGGTAGATGTCTCGTCGTTTACTAAAAGAATGATAAACGACACACCCCACGTCATACCATTTGTGTTTGTCGGTTTCAATGAATTTAAGTATAATTTACAATAATTAATTTATAAATTATTTACCAACTCGGAATTAATTAGTTGGGGTTCAATTTGATTTTTGAATACTAAATAATTAAATATATATATATATATATAATTGATTTTTTTAATTTTACCTTATAACCAATATTGAAAACGTAATACTGAAATATTGAAAGACGAAATTTTTAAGTGTAATTTTCTCTTACATTTGGCAATTGCTACATGCAAAATAAGGCAGAAAAAATATCAAATCTGTAGGAAAAAATAGCATGTTATTAAGCTATTTTAAGGGCACATTTTGAGTGGGTCCCACTTATCGAAAGTGAAAAATTTTAAGATGTACGGATTATACTCTGTAAATACTTAAAGAATATATATTTGTTTACTCAAAATGGTGCATGGGTGAATGAGAAATTGTCTCACAAAGTGCACCCATGATGTTGAAAATTTAAAGGGAATGAGCTTATCACACATGGGAAAAATAAGCCTACGAGTTTGTGTTTATATGTAAACACTCAACCATGCATGAGCAAGAATATTAAGGATAAAGGCTCTCTCCACACGCGCGTGCGCGGGGGGGGGTGCGAATCCAAGACAGATTCGGTTGAACTCGTGCGCGTCCTGCGTACGCGAATGTCAGCCCAAAATCGTCCAAGCTTGCATGGCACGTTTTTAATTCCTCTTTAAATTTTTTTTTAACAGCTTCATCAATTGAATTGGCTGCTGTTATTTCATTTAAATTTTGAAATCAAAACAGCAATTAAATTGGTTGTCTTTATTCATAAAGAATTAAATTGGTCAGCGTTATTCACAAGAATTAAATTGGTTCTTTATTCTAAAGAATTAAATTGGTCTTTATTCTGATTGAATTCGGATATTGAATTCCGAAATTCAATTCATGCAGGTTGCTGTTACACATCCTTCCCCTATAAAAAAGCAGTTCCTCTTCTGTTTTCAACACACTGAAATCACAAGCAAACATCACAATTTCTTCCTTCCTTCTACTTCTTCCTCTTTCTGGTTTTTTCTGGTCGAGTTTTGAACTGTTGTGGTTCGCCGGAACAAACTGTTCGTGCTTAACAGATTTGTTCGTACCCGTTGTATCCTGGGAAACAGAAACCAACAAACCTAAAGCATACCAGTAGGTGGTTAATCTGTTTTAAGGACACTGGTTTGACAGGCCTCGGGTTTGCTTGCTGTTGCTGCTGTTGTTGCTGTTTCTTCTTGCTGTTTTTGCTTGCGGTTGCTGCTGTTGTTGCTGTTTCTGCTTGCTGTTTTTGCTTGCTGTTTCTGCTGTTGCTGCTTGCTGTTGCTACAGTTTCTGGTTGCCGCTGTTGCTGTTTAGCATCATTTCAGTTTTTGTTTCAGTTTCAATTTCAATTTATTTGTGTTTTCTGGTTTTGTTGCTAATAGACAACTAACCAAGTTTATTCATATTTTGTATAACAAAATCAACAAGGCAGCTGCAGCAACAGCAACGACAATAGTGATCCTAATCTCGATGCTTGTGTCAAAACCCAGCCAGTATTTACACCTGGCAAGAGGCAGCTGCTCAATGCATCCGACAAAGCATCCGCCTATCGCCACCATCAAAGGCAAGAATGCAAAGCATTCCTCTTTCAAAAGCTGGCCACTAAGCATCAAGAAAAGCGGGAAAGAACTCGGTGACGAGGTTACAGAAAGCATCTCGTTCGAGAAACTTCCTAGCGAGGCCGCGGAGTAAGATTACAGACTAAAATATTTCTTCAAGTTGCTTGGGGAAATTTCCTTCAAGGGGAAACTGTGTCGAAATTATTTTGGTTTACTACATAAAGCAGCTTCAGGTCCTGTCTTAAAGGTTAATCCTTTATATTATATAGATATATAGATATATATAAAAGCTGATGATGATGATGAAGAGTAATCATCAGTCCCGAAGCTGGAGCTGTTCAAGTTGAAAACCCTAGATTTGTTGAAGGGGTTGCGAAAGATGGGGATGATGGCAGTGTTTGAGTTTCAATTATTATACATACATGTTCATATGAGCAGCTTTGTTGATTGGGCAAGGTGTGTACATGTAATATGATTATGTATCGTTGGACTTAATACGGAGAAAAATAAGCCGTAATTAAAATAAAATCAGAGTCCAATTAATGTTTTCCAGTGAGAGGAATTTGAACTCTTACTATTGACTGAAAGAACCCAAGCAACTTATTTATCCCCTTGAAATAAATGATAGTAAAAAATTTCTACTTTTTCCTCATTGAGTCAATTAAGTGGACAAATCGAAGAAAATTGCTTCGAACAAATCTGTCATCAAAACCTTTTTATGTTAATATGCCAAAAGAAAAAAAAAACTAAGATATATATAAAAGAAAATCCCTTTAATTTATGCGCTTTGGCAATTTACAGTTATATCATTATTTTTTTCCCTCTTACTCATAACATTTTCAAAAAAATTAGGGATAATAAAAAGGAAAAAGGACATTGAACCCTTAACGTTTGGGAAAAGTGATATAAAACTCCTTAACGTTTCAAAAAAAGACATATAACCTCCATTTTTATTATGAAATTTCATTTTTTAATAGTAAATTTATTTTTAATTTATAATTGCTATTATTATAAATAAATCAATATATTGACTTAAGACATATCATGGGTATAATGAAATCAACAATTTTTTATTTAAAACTTAAAATTAATATGTAATTACCTTTTACCTAAATTATTCACTTTAATTACTAACATACCCTTCCCAATGATAAATTTGATTTTAATTTTACCTATTATTCATCATTTTTTATCATCCTATCATTGGGAATGGTATATTCATAATTTAGAATAATTTGGACAAAAAGTAATTACAACTCAATTTTTAGTTTTAAATAAATGGTATATTCATATCAAGAGTTGTTGATTTCATTATAATAACATGTCTTAAGTCAATATATTGAATTATTTATTATAGGGACATAATAATAATTGTAAATGAAAATAAATTTACTATTAAAATAAATGAAATTTAATAATAAAAATGAGGGTTATATGTCTTTTTTAAAAAATTAAGGGTTTTATATTTTTTTTTCCAAACATTAGGGGCTCACTATCCTTTTCCCTAATAAAAATTAGAGATAATTTCAATGTAAACAACATACTATGATTTTCATCACTGTTTAGTGGTGGACTAGACTAAACCAACCAGAACAAGCAAATATATTCTTCCTATTTTTAAGGATTTAATTGAATGACTTTCATTTATTAGGGTGGCTATTCGAATTCAAATCTTAAGATAGGTAAAAGAAAAATAAAAAATGGATTTAAATCAGAACCAACCAATATCTTGCGAGTTGGCCGGGCCTTGGATAATTTGGCCCAATTCAACGAGTAATCCAAACTATTAAATCCTATTATTTTAAAAAGGGTATGTTAATAACAGTGCCATCAGGTTGAATCTAAGTCAAAAGTAGGAGTGTGTATAGCAGAGAGTGAATTGATGGAGCCTGCAGGCTTTGAATATTTGACTCTGCCAGTAGCCATAGCCAAACAAGCTATGTGATTTTGTTGTTGAATGTTTAGCGGTTTGGTGTTTAGCACTCAGACCATTATTACTACTGGACGAGTAGACGTGCACTCAAATATTATTCCTCGCACAAGGCGGTTGCCCAATTGCCCGTCCTGTCGGCAACCTTGTAAAAAATTAAAAAGAAAAATCATAAAAAAATTTAACAACTAATATGAGTAGAGTTGGCAATGAGACGAGATGGGATGGGATTTATCAATTCCAGTCTCGTCCTGTATATGTAAATGGGATGAAAAAACGTCTAATTCTCGTCTTTATATTTTTTTGGAATAAAAATATATCTCGATCTCGTCCCAAAAGAGATGGGATCCTGCGGGATCCCATCCCAATTAGAAAATTTTTTATTTTTAATCGGTAATGAGACGGGAAAAGACGGAATTTACCAATCCTACTCTCATCCTGTATATGCAAATAGGATAAAAAAAAAATCTCACTCTTATTTCTCAATTTTCTTATGGGACAAAAATATATCTTTATTCCGTCCCAAATGCGGGATCCCATCCCATCGGAAAAAATTGTCATCCCTAAATATGAGAGTGAATATACATGTATAAGAATTATCGGTCGAAAACAATTATGATTTTTCTTCCCTAATTTACCTAACTGGTTAATTATTGGAAAATCTTTAAAGTAAAATTACGTTGATGTTTTCCGTTTGTACGGTTCATTTGTTTCGTTTGCAAGGGGAAATCTTAGCAAATCTTTAGAGTAGACCATATCAAAGATCTGCTAAAAGCTATACGACAAAACTCAAACGAAATTCCAGTCATAAAAGTTGGCAGATTGATCAATAATCATGCACTATAATGTACAAGGGAACCAGGCCGATTAATTAATCTTATATCACAATTTTAATTGATTTAACATGTAACCTAACTACTTGTCTTCAAATTTTTCATCTTCCTCTAAAAACAATCAAGAAAAGGAAAAGAGGTCGTTGTAATTGATTTAACGTATAACATTGGAGCACCCTGGAGGACATGGACCGACAAGAGGGAAAAAAGTTCAGCAATAATTAAATAACTTTTTAATTTTCTGAATTTCATGGGGGGAAAAATAATAAAGTAATCTATTACTGTAAAAAAAAAAAGTATATTCATTTCCTTCTCCTCGCGAAAGGAGAAAGAAAAAAAAAATTCTTAAAAACTAAAATCTCGAAAGAAATATCACTAACTGCTACTACTAGGCTTTCAGCCAAATGATAGAACTGGTGTTATCAACAGTTTCGGATTATTTTCTCTCATTAGAAAATACGGAACGCGAGTAAATTTATGCTCCAGCTGCATTATACTCAATCAATCTCTGAATTAAACGCACATGTGTACCCAAATAGGAAACTTTTTATAATTTCAATATATCGTAAAGAATGGTAACAAGTCAAAAAAGTGAAAATAATATCACTATGGACCACAATCTTGTGGTAAAGTAGAGATATATAGGACAATGATGCTAGACAATTTCACTGTGCGGCCCATGCAACAGCACTGTGCATTTTCCATAATAGTGTGCTGCAGGTGCTGTCCAATAAAGGAGAGACTGTAAGTCTTTCCTGATGATTACTATTTCACATGAGGAGGGGGGTGAATTGGGTCATGACTACTCGTGTGTGACAGTAGACACGAGAGAGATAGGATACTGTGGAAGTTGACACACAAATAATTTAACGCAGTTCTGTGTGTATAAATACAAGGCAAACGTGAGTCTTTCATTTTAGGGTTTCAAAGAATCATCAAGAGCATATATGGGTGAAGAGGCAGCAATGGGAGAGTTCAAGCACTTGGTGATTGTTAAGTTCAAGGAAGGTGTGGTTGTGGAGGATATTGTCAAAGGGATGGAGAAGCTAGTTTCAGAGATTGATGCTGTCAAATCTTTTGAATGGTGAGTCCTTGTTTCGTACTTTTAATATAAGCTTCTTTTATCTCGGAGTCGTACTAACCATTTAACGTTTTAATAATCATAAGATATTCTTTAGTGTTAGACAATGAGGAAATAGTTTTTTTGCCCGTAAGAAGAGATTATATCTTTCGAGATGGCAGAAAAGGTCTCGGAGTTGAATCCTGCTCGCGTCAGAATTTGAGAGAGATGTTATTTATATTCATGAAAAATGAATCCGATCCATTATAAGATGCTTGAATTTTACTAGGTTTATTTTTTGTAAGTAAACATAAGCAATACCCTAATATCTCCTTTTGCTTATGCTTACTACAAGCTGTTACAATTTTTTTTTTATTCATGAAAAATGAATCTGATCAATAATCAAATGCTTGAATTTTACTAGTTTTATTTCTTGTAGGTAAACATAACCAATATCTTAATCCCCTTTTTGCTTACAAGAAAGCGTGTTATATTTTTTCGAGATAGTACAAGAGGTCTGAGAATCGAATCATGCTCGCATCAGAGTTCAAAAGAGATTTGATTTTTTTTTTTTCCTCCAAAAAGAAAAATCCATAACCTTAAATTTTTTTTTTTTTTTTAATGTGACAGGGGACAAGATGTGGAAGGGCAGGAGATGCTTAGGCAAGGCTTCACACATGCATTCTTGATGACATTCAACAAGAAGGAAGACTACACAACCTTCGCAAGCCATCCCAGCCACGTCGAATTCTCGGCTACATTTTCAGCTGCTATTGAGAAGATTGTCCTGCTTGATTTCCCTACTGTGCTTGGCAAAGCAGCAGCAGCATGACCCTCCAAAATTCTAGGCGATAATAATTAAGATTTGTATTAATCTGCTATATGCATGTGTATGTTTGGTTTGCTTATCTCTATGAGTTAATAGTATTATTTGCCAGTATCATTAACTATTTGGTTTGTCACTATATATAGCCTTATTATAAGTTCTGTATTTGCCAGTATCATTAACTCTTTACCAGCTGTATTATGGACACATATGTTGTATGCATGTAGCTTGATTGTGGAATTTGGTAAATGCTAGAGCCTAGAAATCATTTTTTTTTCCCCTCCCTTCAATGGAAAGGACTCTTTGACTTTGTTTCTTTACCTTATCTACTGTAATTTATGTGATAGCAACTCTGTCTGCCACAAACATCATTCACTCCAATCAGACACCAAGAGATCTAAATTCAAGGTACAAGTATAATTAAGCATTTTTTGCTTTATGCTTGCTAATGTGAACTAGAAATAACACTTGCGAAAATTCAAAAACAGACACAATGATAGGTTTCATGTGAAGTGATGAGTTTTCAGCAATCTCAAGAAATTTAAAAAAAAAAAAGTGGGGGAACAGGCAGAATCTAAAACAAAAGGATGTGGAAAAAGCAAAGATTCTAATGTAAAAGGGCACTTGCAAAAGGTGAAATAAAATTCCTTTCTTGCACATCCCAAGTTATCACCAATAATAAAAAGATGAGGATAAATGAGAATATGAGAGTAGCCAGTTCAAAAGACGGAGCCCGAGCAGAAAGTAACATTAACTCATTATTTAAGGGATAAAAAGTAAATTCCCTTATACTTTCGATCTTTTCAATATAAACGATCAATATCTTCGTATTCATTGTTTGAAATTCAAAACCATCAAAGAGAGAAAATATGGAGAACATTTTTTGTCAGCTGCTTCTCATATTCAGTCTCCTAATAATCAACATCTCTATAGCACAATCGGTTCCCGCAAGCTTTTGTGGGAAAATTGAAAATAGAGAACCTTTCTTAAACCAAAACACAACTACAACACTAACCATCCCTCACTACAAGAGGGCGTACAGAAGATTTTTGGGTGATGATCATGTCGAATCCAAAGAAGAAGTTGGGTTGAGGACAAGAATTTCATTTGACACAATTCCTGACCATCTGCCAGATGTTTGTAAAGAGTGTGAGAAGCCTAATGGCAACTGTGGGGTTGGCTTGAAGTGCATTTGCCATCCAAAAGAATGCAGTAAGTGTGTGAGCGCGTTTGTGTATTTTAAGGATGGCAAATTAGTCCATCCAAATCGGATATCCATACATCCAATCCAATTGAATTGGATAATATCCATCCAAAATCTTCTTGGATATGGATATGGATATTTTTAAAAATATCCAATTAGATATTGGATGGATATGGATATTTGATGGATATCCAAAATCTAATTAATTTATCCATTTAAAATTAAAAAAATATATTATTAAACTAAAATAAAAATTAAACTAAACTTTAATTTTTCTTATATTAAAAATTAAAATTTCTAAAATTATCCTTTAATTTTTTAATTTATTTAATGTTATTATTAATTATTATTTTATTTTATTAATTAATATTATAAATGAACCACCGCCGGAAGGTCGCCGGACCACCGCCGGAAGGTCGCCGGACCACCGCCGGACCTCCGCCGGACCTCCGCCGGACCTCCGCCGGACCTCCGCCGGAGTCCGCTTTGTCGGAAATTCGGACCTCCGCCGGACCTCGCCGAAAGTCACCGAACTTTTATTATATATATATTTTATTATATATATATATATATATATATATATATATATATTACTAATATAAATAGGTTAATAGTTAAATTTGATATTATAATTTTAACTATTTTCTATTATTATTTTTATATAATAAAAATAAAATATCCATGAATATCCATGGATATCCATATCTATATGGATAAAATCCATATCCATGTCCAATATTAAATATTGGATATGGATATGGATATATCCATTATGGATAATTATGGATTTATATTTGGATGGACAATATCCATCCATAATTGGATATTTGCCATCCCTAGTGTATTTTTGTTACTTATTATTTCTATCAAGTTTGTAAATTTTGGTTTTGATGTTACATATAATTAGTTTGCATGCTGTTTCTTAATTTGCAGAAGATAAGGTCATTTCTAATTTGAGTGGAACCTTGAATCCTGCTGGTAATATTCTCCTTCCAGTGCTTTCTTTCACGGTGTCTATGATCTTTTGGAACCATCGTTAACGCAAGGAGAGCAGTTAAGATTAAGCACCTTGATTATTTATGTACATACGTATGCATGTATGTTCATATAATCATATCTAGAAAGCTCAGACAATTAATGAAATAGATTAAGTTGTGTTTGGATTGATTTAAAGTTTTGTTTAATATTGTAGTGTTGTTAGTACCCGAACCCGCTAAGTATAATTTTTTTTAATGGAAAAAATAATTGTAAATTTCAACCATATTTTACATTTACTCCGAGGCCTTTAATAAATGAAAAATATTTAAATTAAGACCGAAAATTAATTTATCCCTACCCTTTCACAAGGGAAAAAAAAACTCTTTTCATCCCTGAGGTTTTATGTAATAACTCATTTTATTTATATTTTTTAAGCAATAACCGAAAATATCATTTCGCTAACTCACAGTTGGTTTTTTGCCATTAACTAGCAGTTCATTGAGGGTAAAATATGATTTTTTTTATTAAATTGATACAAACTATATTAAAATAATTTTTTTACACAATTAAATAACACTATAAAATATGAAAAATTTATTAATTTTTTTAAATGAAATCAACAATAAAATAGTTTGATATAACCAGTGAATAATCATCAGAAGCAATATTTAACTGTAATTAACACAATATCTTTAAATTATTTGAAGAAAAACTTAAAAATATAATAAATTTTTATGTGTTTGCATGTGCTGAATATCTTTTTAATCTTCAACCAATTTTTATTTTGAACTTTATCACCACTCTTCTTTGACAATTAGTCTCCCCAAGTCCTTATTACTATGTGCCTAAGTACGCTAATAGTGCAATTAGAGAATATACTTATACAAATATGAAAATTGTGATTATTTTTTGTACTTAGATCTAGGGATTATAGGGCTTTCATGCTGACAAAATATAAAGGAGTGCAAAACAATTGGTTGAAATAGAAATTTTTCATTTTTTCGGTATTTCTTTTTAAGTGGGATTAGATAAAAATTATTTTTAGTTATATGTCAATTTTTATTTATTTTTTTAATTTTATCTTTAATGAGAAATTCTTTTTTTAACCCCAATAAATTACTAACAAACGGTATTTAACTAATAATCAGTTAACAAAAGGATATTTTTAGGTTATTATTTAAAAAGTATAGATGAAATTGGCTATTACATGAAATTTTTCCTTTTCACAAGTTTGACTCCGCCATTCAATGTTACGACTTAAAAATTATCGCTATCTTATGAAATGAAGAATGATAATATTTAGTAAATATGATTATTAAAATTAATAATTTGGATAAAATTTAAAAAAACATAATTAATCAGATATGGCTAAGATAACAATGGGAAATGACATGACCGTTCCACAAGTTGCCAGCAGGATGCGGGCGGAAAATTTATGATAGTAGAATCCACAATTAGTTAAAAAGAGTGAAGCATATAACTCGGGTGACTAAAAGCCAAATTTAGGAAACGGCCATGAAAAATGAAAATGATGGGAAGATTTGAGATGTCTCCCATTCGACTCTAATTAGACCCCCCCAAAAAAAAAGTTAATAATAAATAAAAATAAAACCTCCACGATTCTAAATTCTTTGATGGAGAAATTGACTTCAATCGAATTGACTTCACTCGAATTGACTTCACTACAAGATTTTTTATTAATTCTTCTTTTTTTTAATTTTTTATTTTTGTCTAAAATAATGATCAGAAAACAAAATATAAATATAATAAAGCTGAACTGCAACAGTCCTTGAGCAAATCAATAATTGAAGCATATTCTGTAAATTTTCAGTCTATACACAAATAATTGCAGGCATAAAGAGTGTTGAATTGAAAGGCTCCAATGTAATAATAATAATTCAATTAAAAAGCTGAGCACGGCTCGCAGCGCACCTGTGTATCATTATTTTATGACTTCACATGTACAATATTTGCCTTCTTTTTCTTCAGCTGCCTAACAAGCGGCAGCAACTTGTGGACCTAAAAACGTTTACCTTGGATTTTTTGTTTTTCAAGGTTGTGACCATGGTTTTTTTGGGTTTCGTGTCCTCTAATTTAGGCACTATCAAGTGATTATATTTTATTAATTTTTGTTAATTTTTTTTTTAAATTAACTAACGGTGTTCAAAATGTGAGGTACCTTAGTCAGACCTGTGTCTAGTGTTTCAGTCATCACTTATATATATTATAAGATTTACGCGTTTATGATAGATGCCAATATATATAGTAGGATAGGCATAGTTCAAAATCACTTTTTGTTTATAAACTTAGATTTCAAAATTCAAATTTGAAAGTTGGCCGAGTGGTTAGGGCTACTGCCAACAGTTTGTAAATATTCCTCAAATATTAGTGAGAGTTAAAAATTTAGACAATAGTTGATTTCAGTATAGTTAATTAAATCTAGGCTAAAAATGTAATCAGTAGTTGGCCCCAGTATAGTTGGTCAAATTTGGGCAGTAGTTAGTTTCAGTAAAATTGGTGTTAGTAATAGTCTGATTTGTAAATATCAGTTATAATATCATGTAATATAAGTTGTAATTTGAACAATATTCTCATGTAATTAAAAAAAATTTAAATTCAAACACATAGGATTGGGGAGGGAAAATTTAGGGGGAAAAAAAACTTGAATCTTTTTCATGATGGCGAGAAAAAAAATTTGTTTAAAAAATTTATGAATCGGAGGTTCTCACAAAATACGTGGGTTTGTTTAGTAGTAACCAATGTCGGAAGCCTGAACTCGCAATACTAGTTGACACAACTGACAAGCCCACTTACATACTTGTAGGCTTTTGGTCCAGAATCATGGCCCAAATTCTGTGGAACGCTTTGCTTGCTGACAATGTCCAGTGTTCTTTCATGTACAAATTATTCAGAGGAAGACTTGCTGCTTTTTCCCCCATAGTTTTTATCACTTTTTTTCTTTTTTCTTTTTTCTTTTTTCTTTTTTTAACAATTTAATGACTGGAATGAATTTTTCAATCAAAGTTCTAATATCGGACAGACAAGGGAGTATTATAAAAAATTACAGAAAAATAAGTACTAAAAATTTAAAACTGTTGAACGTCAAACTATTACATAATTTAATTGTTAAAAAATTGCTTATTCAATTAAATGATTGCCACCGAAAAAGCACAGGTTTACCAATGAAGATATTAATTTTCAAAAAGTTATGAAAAACTATCTACACATTGTGAGACATAAATTATCAAATGAAATGGCCTAAAGACAATGAATCATGTTTTAAGTCAAACACCATGTGATATTTTATTTTATTTTGGTATTGGGTATGATTTTTGTCAACTTCCTAAGAGTTGGTAAGCTTCCACTATGGAGGAAAAAAATTGGAGTGGATGGTACAAGAGATGTACCAATTTGATTTGAAGGGGAGCAAGAAAATCAGTAGTTAGTTCAAGATCAATTTTGATGACCTAGAAATTTTCGTCAAGGTTGAGATAACAGAGGGGAACAAACATTGAAAAGCAAGGTTGAAAAGATTGATCAAAAGATTATCACCATAATCACAAGATTAATGAATCATTCTCTTAAGTGTCAAGTAATTCAAAAGTTAGATAATAAATCATGACAAAATATTCACTCAATTGGGAAGATGAACGGCATAGTGTAGAAAGAATGCATGTTTAGATTACTAGACAAAATCCACTAATTAGTAATTATATCTTCTTAGCTTCCTAATACCTCCTTTCATTTTTTGTTTTTATTAGTCAACTTTTTATTCTCTTTTTCTTTAAGTTATTGTCTCATTGTGTAGCGTGGTCTACTGGTCTTTTATGGCGGTGGCAACAGGGTTTACTGGTTAGAGATTTATTTGTTACTAAAGGAAAATTTAGACCACTTATTGACAAATTATTCGAATTAAGGGATACAAATGTTTTCACCCCACAATATTAAATTTGACAATAATGCAGGCATACCCAAAAGGAAATTAGGAGTCACAAGATAAAGGCAAGAGAAACTATTGGCCGCTTTGAAGGAAGGGAGGATAAGTGGTCCTCAAGTGAAAATTAAAGATGGGTGACCCTTGACTTGAAGTCAATGACTTCCCTCAACTTAGGATGCAAGGCAGAGTAACCCACAAGGCAATTTAGAAGAAAGCCCAAATGGGAGATTCAAATTTCAAAGGTTGCGCAACTCTTGCTTTTCTAATTCTTATCAAAGGGGGAAAAAAAAGAATACCCATCAATCAATTGTAAGAGCAAATGAATTGACAGATCTAAAAGTTTAATATCATGAGTCCCCAAGCAAGAATCAAAGTCAATACTTAATTAAAGAAATTTATAACCCATCACTTTTGGCTTTTGGGGTTGGTTGCCCAAAACTTGTATATTATTCCTCTTCAGGTAGTGCAACCCAAAAAAAAAAAAGAAAAAAAAAAGGAATTCTACAGTTCATGATGATGCCATTGCAATTAAATTTATCTTCTTTAATGTTGATAAGCACCATATTTATGGGCTTGTGAGAGTTAAGGCTGTAGTGAAAGCAGCAATTGAACTTGCTTTAAATTTGGGATACTTGATAGAGACATGGTCCAGAGATAGAGCCTAGAACATAAATCTGCTCTACAGATTAATGGAACTCAAAATAAAATGGGAAGATTTTAATAAATGTGGCAGCAATTGCTGGTCACCCAACATCCACCCAACCACTCACACATCTTGCAAGCATGCCAATCCATTTTATTTGAGTCAAGCAATCAATGATGTCCTTCTTCGGGAGATAACAACTTATAGTGCCTTACCTTTCACGGTGCATTCCAGGACCTGAAAGTGAGTACTTGATGCCTAAAACTTTGTTCGCAAACTGTAAGTTTTGTACTCACATTCAACATTCAAGTTTCCGTTTGTTGGGGACCAAATTTTGAATGGAAAGAGCAGGGGACCATGGACATGGTCCGGACACAGAAGATGCAACGTTTGAGGTGTCAATTGAGTCGACCCAATCATTCAATAATTCAAGCATTCGTTGAATAATGAAATAAATTAATCTAATGAATTAGCCTTGGCCCTGGTCTAAGCTTTCAAGCTAGCCTACTGTGATCTGATTTTTCATTTATGGCCAAGCTTGAGCATATCATGCAAAATAGCTTAGTTGAACAAAAAGTGCCAAATCAGAATGACATATTAATGGACAAAAAGATTTCATTAACCTTGCAAAACAAACAACAAAATAACAAAATAGGAAATTATACGGTCAAAATTTACTGATCATTATCAGGGGATTCTCACCTTTATTTTTTTTACTTTTAAGACCAAAAAGCAATCTTGATTGATAGCTTTCAATATCTTCAAGTACCCTTTTAGCAAATCTTCATTGATACACTTAAAAACCCATCAAAAGGTTGTTTGGGTATCTTTTTCTTTTGCCTTTTTCCTAATGTGACTCTGAACCTCAATAACAAGCACTATTCACAATTTTAATAACCCTCAAGATCAAACATCTTTGGTGCACAGAAAGAATGAGAAAAAAGAAATCAATATACAAAAAAGTCCATCAAATGCTGTATCTCAAATTCACATTTCTGCATCTTGGAAACTAAAACTTTCACTGCCAAGTGATTTTCCTATTCTCATATGATCATCAAAAGAATTAGATTATAATCATTCCTTTCAAGAACAAAGGAAGTATATGCCTAAAAAAAAGAGAGAACTTAAAAACCAAAAAAAAAAAGAAAAGAAAGAAAGAAAAAGAAAAAGAAAAGGAAGAACAAACAAGAACAAGTCAGTTTCTTAAGGGGCTCTTACAGGCATAGATCAACAAAGAGAATTCAACACTCTCTTGCTCTTTCTGCATCAACTTCTCCTCCAGCCATAGCCTGCTATCCAAGCCACTTCTTGTTCTGAACATGAAGACGGCGTATCCAGAAGCAGGATTAAAGAACCAATCATGCACATCCCACATCAGATCAACAAGCAATCCATCAACAAAAATTGTCTGATTCCCTCTAAAGTTCCACTGCAGTCTCTTAACACGAATCACCGTCTTCTTGTCTATACAAACAGATAAAACTGGATGCTTTAGCCCTTCATTTTCACCACCACATCTGATCAAAATGTCATGTGCAATGCCAGTGTCACAAAATTGCACCTTCGTTGAATAAAGGGCATTGCCTGAACAATGCTCTCGCCGCGAAACGAGTGACACTTTTGCAGGAGAGCTGCTATTTTTCAACTTCTTGGTTACAATATCTTCATTCAAGTTGCCTAATATGAGGCCTATTTCTGAATCAACCATGACAAGAACATAAAACCCTTCAACAGGTTCGGGCCCTGAGTCATATCTAGCATTGGAAAGATCCCAAAACACTTCAATCTTTGAAGGCATAGTGGACTCAATCACTCTGCTGCCCTTCTTCTTCCTGAACAAGCCCGAATTGGTGTTGAGTTTGAATGATGCAGAGGCGTCATCACCAAAGTTTATGTTTAGGCCTTGCCCTGTAGCGGGGTTCTTGCACCAAGTGACAGTTACAAAGAGTTGGTTTTTGTTGGAGAAGATGATTCTGTAAAGACAGGTGACAGCATTTTGAACTGAAGGCAATAAACTTGGAGATATACAAGCATTGCTTGAATAACTAGAACAAGAAGAATGAGAAACATTTACAGCATTTTCATTAAAACAAGAAACTAAGTCTCTCATTGTAATGAAGTGAAGGATAACGAAAAATTTACAGAAGAGAGAGAGCTAGAGAGATCTATGAGCTTGGAGAAATGAAATGAATTAATAATTTAGCTTATACTACTAATGTTAGGAGGAAATGAATAGCTGGACAAGGTAGGTGCTTTTGAACTGTCTTTAATTTCTTTAAAGGGAAATTTCATTCATTCACAAGGCAAAAGAAATCCAAGTTTCTGACAAACCTCATATGAATAAAAAATGATTCTCTCTCACCTTAAAATCAGCATCTTACAAGAATAGAAGATTGAGGCAGAAACCTTGAAGGTTTCTTTTTTTAAATCAACTTTGCCAGTTCATGAAATGTAACATTTAACTAAATTCAAAAGAAATAAAAAAGTTGGGCTTGGTCTGAGTACAGCACTTGTTGTGACATGATCGTGGTTATTACCTTGGCTTTATGGATCAATTTTTAATATAATAAGATTTAGAAGCAATTAAGACTTTTTAATGGGTTTCTTTGTTTGGGTGGGGGGGAAGTGGTTTTTTTAAGTTTAGAAAGTGGGTTGATGGGAATGGTAAGAATTAAAAAAAAAAAATTGTAAGAACAGTCAAAGAAGGAAATATGTAAAGAAATCTTGGTAATATGTGATGATGAAATCAAATTTTGTGGAGTGATTTTCCAATAAAAATGATGATTTTATGTTTGTGATAGTGACGTTGGCCCCACAAAAAATAAATTTAACCTCAAGACCACCAACTGCTGCTCCAAACACACCTATGATTAAAAGCAAGCAAGGCATATAGAGAGAGAGAGAGAGACTTTATCTTGTCCCCTTTTTTATCCCTTTCATAACCCTAAATTGAAGTATGAATGTAACACAATATCAAATAAATGCATCAATAATAAAATAGTGTGACTATTTTAATTAGAGCTGGTCTACTTGCTACATCCTTCAATACTTAATATCATGTGGTTGCAGTTGGGAAGAAGGAACATTAAAAATCAAATGCGAGCCCCATGAACCTTTTAAGTTTGGTCAATTAGTCCCTACCCTCCCTCCATCCCAAAGTCCACCCCCCACCAGGCCAAATGATATTGTTGTGGTGCGGGTAAGATTCCCACAACAAAACCCTAGATTATTAACAGAATGCAAGACCTTAAAATTAAATCTCTTATATGTACATTGTCCACGTTTTACATATAAGCCATAGATTGAATCAGATTTTCTTTTAATTATTGAATCAGAATCTCGTGCTTGAGATTAGGTTGGTTAGGATTGAAGCAAAGATTAATGACTACTAATTCGGGTTAAAGTTGCTTAATGAGGAAGACAAGACTAGTGATTAAGGATGCATGAAGGAATTATGTTATCATTAGATGTTAATAAGACATAATTATGACTGTTTTGAGAAAGTTGAAAAATCGAAAGAAATATATATAGTCTTTCTCTAGTGCAAATATTTTTATTTTTTTATAATATATATAATTCTTCTCTAGTGTAAATACATTAATTTTTTTTATAATATATATAATTTTTTTATAATATAGACACTTTTTTTTTCATATAAATATACTTTTAATTTATAATATATGAGATTAATAGAGTCAATTTTTAATACTATTAAAACACGGGGCTTGACAACATGTTAATATTAAAAAACATGAAAGTGTCAGTACCTAAAGATGATTATATAGACAAGGAATGAATGGTGATGGGGGAATCTGTCATAGGAATTAGAAAACATAAAACAAAAACAACTTGTTGCATTATGATTTCCTTTGGGTACAAGTGAGGGGGCATACTTTTTGTGTTATGGACCCCAGAGAGGTCTAGGGCATGTTCCCCCATTATGGCCCCGAGTTTGATAGTCTTGATCACCATCAATGAATGAATCTACTCATGAAAAATGCAGAGAATTGTAAGATTGATTAGCTGCAATAGTGCAACCACTTGATTTGACATTATTTTGATTATAGTTTGAAGTATTTCAAAAGATAGGAGAAATTGCTTTGCTGCAGTTGCATGTTTTGGATGACCTCATCTCTTGATTCTAGCATTCAGTTTCTGGTTAAAGCATATATAATTACTTTTTATGATCTTATGCCTTGATATGAGATGTATAACGTAAACTTTCAAAAGTGTAACAAATAAGGTCAGAAATGTAATGAAAATTTTGTGAAATTATAACATACAACTATCGTGAGACGAACAACTTTTAAAAAAATAATTAAAATTTAGAATTTCCCTCATATTAAATAGGAAAATATTTTTCATACAAATATGTAGGGATTAAAAAATTCAGCTGCTAACATATTGATTTGATCTGGCAATTATTAACTGAAAATCCATGGGCAAATAAATGATCTTTTCATCTTCTAAGGATAATTCAAGTTCAAGATACAAGCTTATTCCTCGTTTGGTTGCTGCGAAAATGGATTCCCGAACTTTTTCTTTCTTAGTCTATTGTTATCATGCTTAGTTAAAGGCTTAAAGGAATAAAGAGAGAGTTTTGTGTATAAATCAAAAGGGCAACCGTCAAGTACTTAAACGTGGGGTGAAACAAACTTGAAAGAGAATAGGAATCCCACCAGAATGGAATTCTTTTCTCTTTAGGCTTTACATAATACCGAGAAATTCTCAGCCACCCAGAGAAGCATGAAGCATCTTTCAATTTCATTAACCCAAAAAATAAAAATAAAAATAATCTACAAATGCATGTTGTGTATGTTTGTCACCCTTATCAGTTGCCCACCAGAGACTCAAAAGTGCTTTTGAAACCTCACTGAACCCAGCTCATGAATTGGCTTTCAATTATCTATAAGTTTTTGGAGAATGAATCTATGCTTTGTTCAGAACACAGAATTATGTCATGCATCTTGCATCTTGCATCATGCAAGTCAGAGTAACTCTCACAGCCGACTGTTTTTCTGTTAACAAATATATATTGCAATCCGACATAAAATTGGAAATAAATAAATAAACAAGAATAAAAGAAAAACAGGAGAACAGGAGAACTAAAAAAAAAAATTGTGCCTCTATTTGTTTATATGTCCAACAATTGCTGAGCTCAATGGATGTCGTAAGGTATCAACTTCAATCATAACAGAGAAATTTTGCACAAAGAAATAAAACACCCTAGAAAAATAATGAGGAGCGTTCATACTTGGTCATACAATGACTACACTTTGCACAGAAAACTTTCGATGCAAGGTTGTCGTGTATGCTAAACGGCATTATCAGATCAGAGGAGAGACACATAGTCCTGGGTAATATGATATCATCGGATACCTGAACCAACAAAATGTCTATGGAACTGTAGTTCGATCTTAGAATTTCAACTCAAGAACTAGCTTTGGCTCTAATGCTAAACAATTTTCTAATGTCTCTGAGGGGCACAGAGATTTTTGGTTGTTTGGTTGTTAGGAAAGCTAAACACGTTTTCTAAGATAATCACACAGAGAGAGAGTGAGAGACTTTCATTAAAATAAGACAAAAAAAAAAGAAAAAAGAATGGAGTCAGAGCTAAGCTAACAATCATCTAGTTCATAGTAAGACAACTAGTGAGTACTAATTGATTCTTCGTTTTGTTAGACTGTAATGCTCAACACAAAACAATTCCCTAAAATTAAGGGTAAAATGCTGGAATATTAAGGCTGACTTGTACGAAATTTCACTTAATGATCATGACAAGAAGCTACTATAACATTAAAAATGGGAATATGGAATAGGACTCAGCAATTAAATTAATTCTCCCTGCAGAGTCTTCTTTACACCGCCAGTACGTACATTGATTATATTTTTCAGGTAAAACGATTAATCAAATGTAATATGACATCTCAACTACTAATAGCATGTGCAATTCTAGTTTTCCAAGCTAATCTCTAATTAAGATGAACCAATATAATAATGCAATGACCTACGTAACCATAATTAATTCTAACAAGTCAAAGATATCTTACATAATGCAGCAAACTGAGAGTCAGATAGCTATTGTTGCTTCTAGGAAGTTGTCCATAGTTTGACAGAAATTCACAAATTAATCAAGGAAAGCAACGCCATTAATTCCGTGTTTGTCTCTTGCATCAGATTCTTATATCATACTGCCCTAGCTTACCCATCACATGTTACTAAGAAAATATGTACATTATTCACCAGTTCTTAGATATTTCCAACACACTCTAAATTCTTACCTTTAGATATACAATAAAAATCGTGAGTTGAACCTTGGTCGAAGGTCCAAACCAAACATCAGCCACAAAAAGATCCGGTAAAGACTGTTAAAAGGTCATTTTTAAATTATACTTTCAGCTCCATGTTTTCTCCTACTTCTCCTAGTTTCTCAAGATCTAGGATTATCTCAAAACGCAAGCACTCTGAACAGTAAAATGACAAACATCAAACAAGGATACAAGCAGCAAAAGAGAAAAACCGAGAGGGAGGGGGGAGGGGGAGAGAGTTTAGACGCCTTCTTCCATTTCCTGAATGTAATCAATTTGCCAAAGATAGATAGTA
Source organism: Atalantia buxifolia (assembly GCA_030444775.1). Taxonomy (NCBI): domain Eukaryota; kingdom Viridiplantae; phylum Streptophyta; class Magnoliopsida; order Sapindales; family Rutaceae; genus Atalantia; species Atalantia buxifolia. The sequence continues at coordinate 12,856,412 of CM059838.1, forward strand.
ATGGTCACCTAGCTACCCTTACAAATTGTACAAACTGAAGATTGAAATCCACCCAATATTAGGAGACAAAACTAGTCAATAACTCCCTCTCAACAACAACAACTGACTTTCGTATTTACAAATATAATTGCAACACAACAGCTAATCACCAACTTCAAGCAAAATGCCACCATAAATGTAACATTGACTGATTAGCTTCACAGCCTTCTTGTCCTCCTCCCCCATGCAACTATCCGCAATGAGATACATCAAGCATTTCAAGTATACACAAATTTTCATAGCAAGTACCAAATTCTATGGCTAACTGATTCTGTCAAGTAGCGACCTCTGATTCCTATAAACCTCTTAGTTACCAATTGCAATTAGGATATTTTGATGCAAAGAGACAGTTTATTACAATGAACTCTATTTACAAGGAATCTACCATTCACAACATTCAGATATCCATATCATAAAATCTAACTGCTAGGATTACATAAATGTACTAGCTCCATAGTTTACAACCATTACAATCTCTAGTTGCCAGGTTTTGAGATCAATTTGATGGGTCGCTGCATAATAAGAGTAAATTCAAATGCAACCAAGAACAAGGCATTTTGATGATTCAAAACAACATGAACATTATATTACAATGCTAACAAGCTTTAAAACCTCTATTATGGGTTCAATGTTTAAGCCGAGCCTGTGCAAAAATATAACCCAACACCCCCGCATTCTCCAAAACTGATCCAAAACACTGGAATGAAAATTTGACAGGTTCCAGCATTTGGTCTTGTTTTCCGAATTCCATGTTTTATGTAACAGTATAAAGAATGATGAATCAAACAAAATTTAATATTCCTGTATGATATTCGGACAAACTATTAAGCTCCAAAAAAGTTGGTGGGTTATCTTTATTTGCTCAGATCTTATAAATCCAACATTAGCCAACTCTACAGAAATTTGCAGTTAATTATGCTAACACGTCTACCAAAAATAGCAACTCATTTCTAAAAGGATTTACCACAAATAATTTCTCTAACACATTCAGGATTTTTGGATCAGTTTGTAATACTGAAACTGCAGTAGCAGCAGACATGTGATTATTCCATAATGGACTTATTTGTGTACAATCATAAACAGAACCCAGAATCATTACTTTCACCCAATTCAGCCTGATTCTCTAATGATTCAAATGATATTCCTGGAAACTTTTTTACTAATCAAATATTGACTAAAAACATAACAACTAGGATAATTTCAAGAAGTATCTCATGGCTCCCTAAGATGCTAAAGATATGTAAACCAACATATTCGTCAATTGACCTCAGAAAACAAGAGTTTGATTCTGAAAACAACCAAACAGCATTTTAAGATGGTAAAACTTTGTTCTCCGTGAGCACTTGCTTTTAGATGGGACTGAGATAATTAGCAAATCTTCCTGTCAATAAGCCAAGGAAAAAAAAAAATTAGTATCATAAATGCATTCCTCCGAGCAACAAAAGGAAAAATTAGCAACTAATATATATACTCAGACAGATAATACAGAAGGTAAAGAAAATATTTGCTGTTTTCTTCTAAACGCTCTACTTTACATGATCTAATAAGCAATTCTTTAACAGCTACTTTACAAACCTCCAAACTACATATATTAATTAATCGACACTTTAGCTCCAAAACCTTCCAGGTAACTCAACTAATGTCGAATACAATTTCAACTAATTTGATGCTCATAAAAATGAATAATGTCAAAACAAGGTGAACAACTCTTCGAGTCCATAATCATTTAACTTAAATTTCTCATCGCCTGCTTGCAGCAGATCATGCACAGAGGCAAGAGCACTCTTGAGATCCTAACTGCCAGAAATAATTCCACATGGCCCAAGGCACAAATAAACTAAAATATATACATAGATTAAAGAAGAAAGGGAAGACCAATATTAAGCACCACTAACAAACGAAATTGCCTCATACCACAAGAAAGTAAGGATATCCATTAGTTAACTGGTTTTTCTTTTGTAATCTGCATAACCATGCAGGAGAAGAAGGTAGAACACCATTCAATCCCAGATGGCTCAAATTCACATAATCAAACCAGCCACCAGGAAAATTTTCTTCATTACACCAACTTTTCAACAGCCAATCAAATAAAAAATAACAGTGAGAAAACCCCCAGTCAGTCTTCAACTGCCCAGTGAAAAACTTAATTGCTATGAAAATAATACTTCCTAGGGCCAAAAGGGGTTCTAGTCCTCACCATAAACATATTCACAGCAATCTATCACTTCCTCACAGACACCAAGGGTTTTTTAATGTGATTATATGATCTGTAATAATTATTTTTTCTCCACCGTAACTTACAATATATTCCACAATCTAAAAAGAACTATACTGGAAGCAACAGATCACAATACTCTAAAAAAAAAAAAAAAGGTGCAAAGATGCCAGAATTTACATGGTTTAACAAGACTAATATAATGCTCAAACAGTCAATACCTTGATTTAGGCTCTGTTTGGTATTGCTATCTAGCAACAGTATTTCTTAAGCTACAGCTGTAAAGTCTCCTTTAGTTGTTTGAAGAAATATCTATAACACTCTTGCTATTTTTGGTCAAAATATGAACTTTAAAAGTCATATTTACCAAAATACTATCAACTTTTATTTCAGATTTGTTTCACAGTTTAAGCCACTGCAGCATAATACCAAATGAAGTCCTATCCTAGAACCCAGTAAACTACCAACAACTGAACCGCCCCCATTTCTTCCAAATGAAAATCTGAAAATTCTCTAGAGCCCCAAGTAGCAGTGTTGAACAAATGTGATTGGCCTCAAAATGGAAGCCACACCAGCATGTGTCTATCCTATTACAAGCGCCATGTACAATATCATAACTACACAACGTAGAAGAGAGAGAGATAAAACCTTGAATGGAAGTGTTGGCATCAGTGGCCAGCCTGGAAACAAGACAAGCGGCAGAAATGGCGCTGTGGACAGGAACAAGAGTGCTCAATTCTCGCCGCACCAATCTAAACATCCCAAATTATGTCATATTTTATAGAAAAATAAACACCAACATGGTAAGAGAGAGAACCGCTAAGAAAATTTTAAAAGATAAAAAATATATATATTTACCTGATTGGAGAAGGAGCGGGGGAAAATCGGGTCGGGCAACGGAGGCTGAAATTCGAAGGAACGAAACCATTTGAGACTGAGACTTGAGACGGCCTTCTAGGTGTTGCTGCTGATGCTCTTGTCGGTGCTGATCTCAAGATTGTGCGTGCGAATGTAGATGAGGATCTTCCACTTATTGTAGCTGCTGCCATTTCTGATTCTGATCTCAATTCAACCCTAAAACCTCTGTAAAACCTCCCAACAATTTGATTGCGGATGACGCTGTGTGCAGTGTTCATCTTCAGTTTAGTGGGCTCAGATTTTCATTTGAGCTCATTAGGTTTTGGGTCACATTTTGGTGGGCCCGACCCATTTTGGGAACACTCTGACCATTTTTATCAGGAGTGGAGCTATTGGCACCCCTCTAAGTTTCTGAACAAGTACTTTTTCTGAGTACACCTCTTAAATATTCTTATATATACATCACTTCTCAAAAATTTCATCTTAATTTCAAAATTATCCTCGTCTCTTTATCGTTTTTTTTTCTCCTTTTCAGGTTTTGTATCCATTCATTTTTCAAAACTAATGTTATTGATTTAATCTAAAATAAATCAATTTACTTTTTTTATTCTAGTCTTAAATTTTATTCCCAACTACAGACTTTAAATTTAATCTCTTCCTCTTCCCACGTGTGTGTGTGTGTGTGTGTAATTTAAGCTCTTTAACTAGTAAAAAAAATCAACAAAAAAGTGTATTTTTTTATACCTATCACAGATCAAAAGTAAGCAAGGAAGCACAACAAATAAGAAGGTGTACTGACTATCGAAGAGTAGATGTTATTATGAGTAGATGTTAGTATGAGGTTTTAATTACTTAGATGTTAAGATTTTTTTTTCCTTTTAATGGGTATTTGTTTTTATTATCATAGTGTCTTTGACAACACACTAGTGGGCTTCATTTCAATTTCAATTTGAAGTATCTCCTAGTGAGGGAGGGAAAAAAAACAATGGGGGGAGAGAGAGAGTTCATTTATTAAAGAAGACGAATGAGGTTAATTTCGGAAATAAATTGAGATATCCCCAAATACCATAGATTTGTAATTTTAGCATCATAAATTCACAATAGCATGCAAGCAAATGGCTATAACTATTAAATCATATAATAAGATTTTCAATGCTCAAGTTGAAGAGGCAAATTTACATTTATACAGCAAATTTCTCATTGTTAATACACTTCATTATCGGTCACCGGCAGTATGATTTCAAGTTAATTTGGAACTACACACATATATTGTGTCAAAACTTAAAACTCTTCATCATCCACACTTGATCTCGTAATGGGAATTGACCATCTGCCCAAATGAGCAGTGTAGTTTAAGCATCGGATAACACCTCTTCCGGCGGGTCCATCAGGGAAGTCGATAACAGAGACACTACCTGCATCAAGGTGAAATGATCCCATCCATTCTTTGGTCAAATTAAGGCAGTGTCCCATCAATGCTATGTGTGCTGCAGGGTGACCTACTACCACCACAACTTTTTCTGGCTCCGCTTCATCAGATTGTTCAGTCAACAGTGATTGCCACACTTTCCCAGACTGATTCCACAATGTTGACAGGACTTCATCCTCGAGTCCTTTCAGCCAACCAGGCTGAAAAGGTGCAACCCCTAGGGTATCCTGGGAAAAGGCACAGAAATGATCAGACAAACAAAAGCAAATACTTCAATTAGCCTCACAAGGTAAGAAATGACACAATGCATGGATGCTTTGAGGACATCAAGCTCAACTATTAGGAGGAGAGAATACAGTTCAGGTCATTTGTATTTTATGCCTTGTAAGTAATTAAGATTTGAGATAACTTGGTATGCAAGGAAAACTTGTAATCAAATGAGAATAAACTTGGTTTTAGTTTCATCCTAATCTTTGGCAACCAAACAGTGTTCATAATGTAAAAGTATTATGGTATATCGATTTCAGATGTATTGCCTTCCTCGATTGCTGAAGAATGTCTTCTACATCAAGGTCATTCATTTTCTTCAACTCCACATAGCGTGGCACACAATCAGCACCCAAGCAATCTGCAGCTTCTTGCACCTACAAGGAAGGCTGCAAGTTAATTTGAGGAAGATATTTCAAGAAATGACAACCCTCTGCAGCTGAATGGAGTCTGTGAAATAGAGAACTTAGAATCTGAGCCCAGCCCAAAAAGATTCGAAGTAGCAGACACAGACACAAGCACAAAGAGAGACTATACACTATGAGCTTACTCTTGAGATGGCCTCAGCTGTCTGAACACAAGCATTCTTTGGACTGCTGACTATGGATCTCACATTCAAGTCAAGAAGCAACTCTGCTGTTTTCTGGGCCTGTTCAAGCATCCATAGACTAATTAGATCATTAGACCGATTGACCTAACCATCTCAGACAAAAGAAACTGATGATATACCTGTATTATCCCAAGCATGTTCATTGGCTGCTCTGCAGAATAAGCAGCACTAGCCTGTGTAATAATGAGGAGGATTTAATAAAAAAAAATGGCAACAAAGTAATATTGAAGACTGAATAAATTCAGAAGTTACCTCATGGGCACCCAATTTTAAGATACATATTTAACAGCAAGTTGACATAATTTACAATAATGCTAAAAGTAAGATATTTTTTTTGGGGCTACAGCCAGATGCAATGGTAAATGCAGTAGATATCTCTATCCGCACAATTTGATGTTCCAATAGTGCCGACAAGATAGACCAACCATGTTTGGTGGCAACCCAACTTTCAATAAGTCTAAATAGAAATGTTAGTTGCAGGTGTTATTTGTCAATCCCAAGGCCAGTTACATCTAATTAAGTAACTGGATCAGTTAACTGATCTACAGAAGATGAAATATGATAAGTCATAAGCAAAAATGAAGAACACAATTCAAGTCACTGTTTATTTATCTACCTCTGAATCACCCTGAGTAGATCCATAACAGACAAGTATAATCCGTTTACTGGCTTTTCTGCCCCCAGAACTTCCAGCAGCAACAGGTGAATTTGGTGTCTGCAACATTATTTTAATACCGTTTAAGGAACAGCATAACCTCTTTCACAACCTACGTAATGCAGAAAAACAGTAGATTTAACTAATACACACATGGAAACAAATTTCATAATTGAAACAAAAAACAGAACCCTCAATCTTCAGCAAATAGACTTGGAATTATAAGTGAACTCAGCTTTAAGGTAGAAAAAAGCCAGTGACATTGTACTTCAAGTATCTCTCTAGGGACATCATTAAATTTAACAAATAGGCAAAGCAGCCTTTACTTCCAATACTATGGGTCAATCTTCCAAATTTTGTTATGACCAAAAAACATTCAAGAAAAGATTCAGTGATTAATTTATTTCTTTTATAAGGGTCAGGGATTAGACTCCGTTCGGCAAACATAAGGATATACCTGATTTAGACGATTGAGACAAATGTGTGGGGACCCTCCATCAGCTGATGGAGTGAAATCCAACACACTCACACCACAATTGCTCTGAAGTAAGATCCTGAAAAACCCAGTTCCTAGTCCTGATTGTTGGAAAGAAAAGGCAAGCATACGATCAAAACTCCACTCGGAATGAATAATTTCATATTTGAAACATTAAATGGCAATAAAGAGGAGATAGTACCGATCGCCGTAGCAACAAGAGCCTGATTAACAGCATTATGAGCAACCACAAGAACTGACTTGCTTTCATGGGCTAGGATTTTAGTCCAGCAGATTCTGGCTCTTGCCCACAACTCTCTAACTGGATAGTGACCATCAATGCTGAAATTTGCAGGATTTACCTGCCATTGACGATAAGCTGGACCAAATTTTGCTTTTCCCTCGTGCTTCAGAAGACCCTTGAAAACCCACCAATACGGCAATATCAGATCCGGTTACTAACTATATTGTGCCGGATGCATGTACAATATTGCAGGATTACAAAACCAAAACTTACCTGGAAAGAATAAAGGTCAATTTCTCGCAAGTCATATTCAGTCAAAATCTCCTCCTTTCGATTGCCCCATATGATTTCTGCCGTTCTCTTTGATCGAATCAAGGGGCTGGGTGGTAAAAATACACCTCAATGAAGTAAAATATATGTACATGTTGCAAAATTATATATGACTCTTATCTGACAATTCCACTCATCAAAAGCTCTTTCAAACTTAAAAGTGCTTCTACATAAAGTGCTTTTTCAAGAAAACAAACCTAGAGAAGCAAACATCAAAGGACTCATCGAAGAGCATCTGCCTCGAGGTCTCAGCCTGAGCCTCGCCTTTCTTGGTCAAAACGGAGAAATCAGAGCTCCCCTGGATTCTTCCCTCCGCATTCCACGTGCTCTGCCCGTGCCTCACCAACACCACTCTCTTCGCCGCCCGAATCTGCGGGAACGGCGGCGAAACGTAGAGTTCCGAGCTCAACTCTCCGGCATCAGCCGTTGATTTCGACGACTTTGATGATGACGAAGACTGCTCGACTTCTTGGACGGCCGATGATGATGATGAGACGGTGAAGCTGAAGTAGGGCCTGTGGTGAAGGAGACGGTTGTGGTTCAGCAGTGATGGCGTAACGGGAAATGACAACATTTTGAATTTTTTTTTATTTTACCTTTTTTTCTTTGTAAGTGCTTTTAATGATGTTTTTTGCTCATTGTTTTGTGCTGCGATTGTCTCTGTTTCGCGCTAATTTGTTGATTTGATTTTGTTTTTATTTTATGTGGCTCAGTTTTAACGTTGTTGTCGTTGTCAGTAGATTGTAGAGCTGCCAAATGGTTGACACGTGACAATAACACTCCTATTTGATGCTGGAGAAGTCTATGTTACGGCTTCTGTAAGTAACAGCAGCCAATGGGGAACTTCCACGGGTGCTAGAGGAGAGAGAAAGAGGTCCCAATGCAAGGTGATGGAAATGGGAAAGTTCGAAGCTGTTACTTGCAGCTTCCGCACCGTAGCCATGTCCTTTGATGCTTCTTCTTTTGAGTTTTTTTTTTTTGGTTTTTTTTTTTATATCACTTAGATTTTTTTCAATACTAACTTAAAATCAGTGTGAATTTCCCCAAAAAAAAAAAAAAATTAAGTCAATGTGATTGTGGCAAAGGAAAATAGGTTAGAAGATATACCCTTTCTTTCATTAAAACGGCCAAAATAATTAATAATACATTATCACAAGAATAAAAATATATGATCTGAATATACTTAAAACTTAATGAAAAAGAACTATAAAAAATTTAGATCTAAATGAAGATCTACTCTCACTCAAGAAAACAAAATATAATAAAATGTAAAAAATTTGGCCATGGAAATGAGTTCCTTCCCCAATTAAGAAATTTACCTTAACTAATAATAGTCTTTAATGTTTATAAACTATATGGACTCGAACCCATTACATTAAATTATATCAAAATATTGAGTCATCACTAAGCTATGGCCTAAGTACATACGTTTTAAGATTGAAAACTATTGTAATATTGTTCAATTGAAATTAAAAAAAGACAACCATTTTATTTCTTAAACACATGAATTATTAAGTTAATTTGTTAAGATTTGTTTTTTCTAGTCAAAAGAGTGTTTCATTATTTACTACCAAACGAGCAAGTGAATGACCGATACGTGGCAATGACGCAGAAGTTTGATGCATCTGTTTAAAATTTTAAACGACCGTAATTTTGGCCCCAACATCTTTCTTGGCTTCGGTGGGATGGTTGGGCCACAAATGATGAAGTTTTCATCCAAACAAAGTGGGTTGGATACTTGGATTCACAACCCAGTCCATTCAACATCGATTGAGGAAATCATAAGTACGCAATAGAGAAATAAAAATATAAAATAAACACATAAGAAAAACTTCATAAACCAAACGAAAAAAAAAAGTACATGTACTTACACCGTCTCTATATTATCAAAACAATTATTGTTTGCAATAATTATAATTACAAATTGATTGCTAATTTCTTTAACTTGATCTCATTTCCCACAAATTTCCCATTTGTATAACAGAATTGTAAATCATTTTGTTGCTTATAGTTGCAATTTATAAGAGAAAAAATGGAGTTAATTATCCTCCGTTAGATTTTACCTTGTTACAATTAAATGTTTGTAGTTTGAAAATTAGATATCAACCTTTTTTTTAATACTGTTATAATACTATTATATAGGACTGTTACTAATAGTACATTAGATATTACAATTAATATTTACAAATAGATTATACAACTGAGACCTTCTTCGTGGCATGTACTCCTCTAAAGCGCTACCCAGATTCTTTAAATCCTCTCAAATATTTGAGGGCTATCCACTCCACTCGCATTTCGTGAGGGAAAAACTGGCTCCACTCGCATTTCGTGAGGGATAAACTGGCTCCACTCAATTATTTGATAATTGAGGAAAGATTGAAATTAACCCATCTAATACTTTTTATGGAGGCTTGAATATTTAGACTCAGTATTGTAAGTGTAAGAATTCTCCCATTGGGATAAAAGCCCATTGGTGAAAATTATGTATCAACCTTAAAATCTCATTTAATCGAAATTATGTTGTCTAGATGTTCCCATCAAGTCATCTATAAGATTGTTCAATGAAATTTGATGATAAATACATTGAGTTTTAATATATAACCATAAAATACTCTTATCATTTTTAAGTTTTGAGCTACTACACAAAATCACGTCTCAGAAAAGTTCAATGGGAATTTAAAAAATTTATTCTTTATAAACATTTTATAAATATCTTGTTTTTGTTTGTGCTAAATTTTGAGTTATGTTTAATTGACCTTTTAACTATCGTAATCATAATTTTTCCTCCTAATATCCACAAATTTTTAATATGATTCAAAACTTTAAAAAAAATCAAAAGTTCCAAACTTAACAGGTAGTTGTTAAATTACATAATTATGTAACATACATCAACTTAACAACTACTGCCAGTAACTCATATATAGTTTTTGTTGTTTATACTATTATATTATGGATTTATCTATGTTACACTCAATGTAACATACACTCAAAATCACAACCACACAAATTGTGGGATCCACACAATTGTGTGGTTGTGATTTTAAGTGTATGTTACATTGAGTGTAACATAGGGGGCTCCTTATATTATTAGTAACAACTATTGTACTAATATATATTATATAACTACGTAACTTAACAAACTCCACTTAACAAACGTTCCAAAATCTTTCAGTCTCCTCTCCAATGATGCATGGTGTCAAGTCATGTCATATGGATTTAAGTTTTAGATAAACCTCGATACGCGAATAGATTATGATATAACAGTCCAAATCTTAAAAAAGATAAAAAGATCCAAACCTCAACAAGCATCCTTTCTCCTCTCCAATGATGCACGTTGATTGGGGATTAGCAAATTGCACCCCATATCGACCCCATGCCTAGGAATTTGTGCCACCACCCATGCAAACATGCAAGTAAGTGATGATGATCTTTATGCTTATGACAACCCAACCCAACCAAACCTAAGCCAAAACCAATCGGCGCATCAAATCAAACTAATCCCACAAAATCGAACGCCTGTGCTATAACATTATGAGCTTTCATTTTTATTGGTTCATTCAGATTTAGATTTTTGGTAGGGCCAAATTTCACAATTACGTTACAACCCACTTGGCCTTTCCGTTTCACCAACGCATCACTTTCACTTCAGCCTCGCACAAAAGGCAAAAAAAACGGCTAGTTTAGAGCAGTACATGTGCAGTTGTGCATTCCTCGTAGTCATATTTTCTTTGCATGACAGTGCACCACAACTGGCATATGCAATCCTGATCTCGATGGTGAGTGCCAAAATTAGCCGTTGCTTTCACCTTCTCTTCAGACCCAGCTAAGCAATGATATCACTTCTTTTATTATTATTATTATTATTATTATTATTATTATTTTCCAAAGAAAAAGTGGTTCGATTGATGTTGCTTTTGGACTGTGGAATGACCCCCATCATGACATTTGTCTGTTGTAATGTTCACGGCTTCATGCCCAACTGTTCATCTAAGCCAACATTGTAGTATGTCCGTATGTAATTGTCTTTAGCACAAATAAAAATTTTGAAGTATTTTATTTTAAATGAACGTGTTTTCCAAATTAGTGACTAATTGTAGGCAGAATTCTTTATTATTTGTCATATTAACTTTCTCTCGGTTTGGACTTTTTTTTTTGTGTATTAAACCATCTGATATTCGAAGACCCCAACTAATTCATATTCGAGTCAAGTAAGACCGCTAGAGCAGTAAAATTCTTCTAACAAGTATTTAACGCAGCTGTATTCTCAAGACTTGAACGATTTTAGACTTTTTTTTTAATAAACAGTAAAGTAAGCCTTTTATTAAAGGATCAATAATGATCTAAAATATAATGTCACATAGGCTTAAATACAGGGGTACATCGGGCTTAGTATAATACATAGAATCATTACTTAAAACCCAAGTTGAGGTGTAGGGCAATGCCTAATAATAATACAAACACTACAAATTTCTAAGAACTGAAAAGAGAATAAATGATTTTATAAATTAAGATGTAATGAGGCATGGAGGAAGCCACTTTAACTTCTGCAAGTGAAATCCCTTTTCAATTGGAAAAATTAAATTCACAGTATCCAATAATATAACACAACATAACACAATTCTCACGACAGAACACAAACAAACAACAATAAAAACCTTGAAATCACAATAAAAACCACCCCTATGGCTCACCAGAAAGTGTCTCAATGTCAATGAGCCCTAGGCCCAAACCCTCATAACCCTGTCCGAAGTCATTGGAACCTCGACACAACACTACTAAAGTCGTCAACAGCTTTAATCCAGGCATACCCTTTTGATCCAAGCGCGCACACACACACGATCCTGATATGGACACTAAAACAAAACCTTCTATGCGGAGCACCAAAACCAATACAGATGTAGTATAAATCATACAAAAACACAGTATAAAAACAAGCATAATAAAGTAAACAGATACAACAATAAAATAAAAGAAAATAAAAAATAAAAAATATAAAAATATAAAAATATAAAAAAAAGAGAGAAAGTTTAAGCGTTGTTTTATTCTTGAGAAAGTACTTTTATTGAATTAAGATTCAGTACTGTGTTTCTTTTTTCTTTTTTTTTTTTTGAGTTAAACAAAGAATTAATGGTCAAATTTTATTTTATATATTTTTTTAATCTCAAAATTTAGTAAAAATTCAGTTTTGTACTGAATCTTTATCCATTTTTAATAATCTTAAAAAAAACAAAAGTATTAGATTACATTCGTGATTATTGTGCCAAGGAAAGTTGGTCTCAAGTCTTAACGTACATATTATTTATAACGTATTTTTGAAAAGTTTGCACATATACGTAGAGGCGGGGGAGCAGTCGGGCAGAGACAGATGCAGGTTTAAGAGAGAGACACACATTTTATAAAAATTGTACTATATTATTTGATATAATAAAAGCTCTGTGGTCATCAAAGAATAAGTACAACTTTAATAAAAGGAAAAAGCTTTTAGGAAAAGGGGGGAAAAAGATAATGATTATCACACTGAAACATTTTTGGTTTCCAAGTACTTCCAGATTGTAGTAAAGGCAGGCAAATTAAATTCGCTTTCAAGCAGAGCATTGAAGAAAAAAACAAAACACTAGTAGAATAATTAATGATCACATGGAGTCACTCACCCTTACTATTTAGGAAAGTGACTTTTTTTTTAACTTTTTTTTTTTTTCACATACATATGACTTCAAAATAGGGCTAATTAGGTTCCAGCAAAGGCCGCAAAATTCAACATGGGACATCACAAATTCACAATCTCACATGATTTCTCATATTACCCTACCATTTTCTGCTCTTTTTTTTTTTTTTTTCACTTCTTATTTCTTAAAATTGGATGGGTGCAACCGTGCAAGAGCTACAGGAAGCAAGCACTTCCTCGGTTCCCCTCTTACATGGAAGCCTTGGCGGCACACGATAATTTTGATAAGATAAATCGAGATTTTATATTGGATGCTTCTGATGACAAAGACAAAGCATGTGGGTTTTCTTCTGATAGGCCACTGTCAATTTAATCTGCTTTTCTCCCTTTTTTCCAAATTGTTACTGTACATATTTGAATCTTCACATTTTACAACTACTTGCAAAACATAATAGTTTTTTTTTTGGGATCCGTAATAATTTAAGATTACTTATAATTAAAAAAAATCGAGTCTTTTATACAAACTTAAATGTAGGTACGAGAGCTTAAATATAAATAAAATTATAATTTTAAATTATTTACTCTTAATATAAGATTATGTAAACACATAATTTAAATTATGATTTTAATTATATACTCTCATTTCAGTGTAAGTAAACAATTTACTCTCACACCTACTCCACGCTCCTACTCTCAGAATTCTCACTCCAATTCAATACGTAAACGATACCTTATTTCCTTTAACTTATTAATGCTTTCAAACAAAAAAAAAAGCTCAAAATATTTGTTAGAGAAATTAGGCATGAGAGCTCAACATGTAACATTTAATTGTACTGCTAAAAATGTGTAAGATACTTGATGCGAGAATTTAATGCCATTTGGTGAAATGGGGTAGCAATTAGCTATCTATCTTTTCAAGTCTCCATTTGATCACATGGCTGCCGAAAGTGAGTTTATGAGCTGCACAAATGTTAACTTTTCCTCATATAATAATTGCAATTTTAATTAAGAAATTAATTTCCTCGATTAAATTGATACAATAATTGGGTCATTTTGATGCAACTTCCCTATTGACCAATGATTTAATTTTACTTTGTTAGTTTGCCTGTACCAATCCGATCAGCTGTGAATTTATGGGCCACCTAAAATTGCTGCGAAGGTGATATCATTTTATTGTGTTATTTATAGCATGCACTATCAATTTCTTCCCCTTCTTGTTCCATAATATGGTTTAATATAATGGATTTTTTTTTCCAACAACGTAGATACTAAAATTAAGCAAATACTTATTAACTTCTACAAAAAAAAAAATAATAATAATTTCATTTCAATAATTGATACAATAATAAAAATTGTCGAACTGAAATTTTTTAATAATTTCAAAATCAAAGGGGTTTGTTTGTATTTTAACTTATTATCAAATGAGGTCATTGGAATTTAATAATTAACCTTCAAAAACAAATTATAAATCTAAACATCTGTATTAAGCAAACATGGCGTTGTTTATATGTGAATCAATTTGCTTGATAACGTCTCATTGCTTGATCCAAACATTTGTTTTTGTAGCCCCTTATTGTGAACAGTAGATCAAATGAAAGCCGAAATAAAATCAGAGTATTTGAAATAAAAAAAAATGTGCGAATATAAGCTTATCCAAATTTCATTATCAAGTAAATTTTTCGATAATTCGTAGTATCAAAATTATAATCATATCTTAAGATCAATCAACTGTTGCTTCACGAAGAAACTATACAGATGGTTCGTGAATATTTTATTTTTCGGGTCAATTAATTCGTGTCATTTTCAAGAGACATACAAAGTCACCTTTTCACATTTTCTTTTTTATTGCCAAAATCTTAGCCTCGGAGCGAGGCTTAATTAATCCATTTCTCATTGGGCCATGCAGATGCAATCAATCTTTAATTTCGTTCACCATCAAATTCTTTTGACTTGCTTGACTTTTCTCACAGAAAGCTAGGTGCAAAAATTTCACTGGCCACCTTTCATTTATTGTAAATTGTAAAGTTCACATAATTTGATCACTCCTATAAAAGCATATTGATTGTTGAATTTTCTTTTTCCTTAATCTTTTTGAGCGAAAGTATACTAAAAAGTTAAGCAACTAAAATTGATAATAAGCTTGATTTCAATTCCAAAATTTTAAACTCCTAAATGAAAATGAACATGCTCATATTCTTTTAAGTTCTTCACAATAGCTATTCATGTGTTCTGATATTCATATTTGGTAAAGTAAACACATATCTAATTACATGTATCTTGAAAAGTTAAAAAAATAAAAAATGAAGCCTTTATCAAATATGATTTGACATTTTATTATAGCACACAATATATTATAAAAATGCTACCCCAAGTATTTTGATGTCTTAAAATTTTTAAATTTAATATGTTAGCTCACGAAATAAATTTATGAATAAAATTTTGCAAAATATTTCTAATAATTCATTAGTTCTGTGGTTATTATAAAAGGTTTCTTTTATTAGTCCCTTGTCCCAAAAAGAAAAAAGAAAAAGGTGTGAACAATTGTAAATAAAAAAGAGACATTTGAAAATACAATGGATTATTATGAGTTAAACTAAATTTGGACAGGACACTGAATTAACTGTGAAGATTTATCAAAAGTAAATCTCAATTAACTTTAGTGGGATCATCTACACAACTTTGGTTAAACATTAAATCCTTAACCAAACAAAATCATTGCCAAAAATTATAAAATCTAATAAAAAAGATATAAAATTTAATACACTATTTAAAAATTATTATTAATAAAATTATGACAACATCCCATGATTTCGGAAAACAAGAAATTAAAAAATTGAAAAACACAAAGACGCGGATTTAGGCTCCTTCATCACCACCACATTCTCTCTCTCTCTCCCTCTCTCTCTCCCTCTCTCTCACTGCACTTTCACTCACTTGAAAGCACTTCCATTTCTTCTGAACCCTAGCCCCAGGGACTAAAACCCACTTCAGATCTGCAATTTCAACTCTTCCATTCTCAAGCTTTTTAACTTATAAACGCGACTATGACAACCCTCTAGCTGAGTAGAAAACTCCCTCATTTTTTTTGCAAATGTCAAGTTCCGACCCGAAAACCAGACCCAAACCCGGCCCCTGGCCACCGGCACCCGATGCTGCCCCGGTTCCGCCCTCATCGTGGGCTAAACGAACTGGGTTCCGGCCCAAATTCTCCGGGGAGACTAATGCCAGTGACTCGGGTCAAATTAGCTTGCCACCTAAGCCTAGGGAACCTGTAAACCAGTCGGATCTTGGAGCGGGTCGGGCACGGGCGACTCCTCCTCCTGCACCAGTGCCTGCACCGGCGTCGTCGCAGGCTTTGGCTAATGGCGACGGTGAGAAGGTGCCAGCGCCGGTTGCGCCGACGAATAAGGATCAGACGGTGAAGAAGCGGAGGGATTCGGATAAGGGATTGAGTATGAATGGGAATGGGAATGGGCATGGAAATGGAAATGGGTCGGGTCCGGCGGGGCCAACCGAGACGAATCAGCAGCCGCAGCCGCAGCCGCAGCCGAGGAGGGCGCCGAGGAGTGAGGAAATGGTGGTGGTTGATGGAATGGACGATGGTGGGTTTACGAGTCGGCACTCGCATATGAAGTATCAGCTTAGAGATACGCCTGGTCTCGGTGAGAGCTTTTACGATTATAATTTTAATTTAATATTTTTTATCATATTTCGAATTGATGGTGTTTCTTTTAGTGATTATGTCACTAATTCGTGGTGGGTTTTGTTTGTATGACGGGAAGAGTTTATTGAGTTTAACGGCCAAGTGAATTAGGTTATGTTACGTTTATGTGATTTAATTGTTCATTGGTGATGGTTAGGTATTGTGAATTTTATTTTATTGATTTTAATAATGACTTGACATGGGTTTTGTATTTTCGAATGATTGTGTCAGTTCCCATTGGTCTGTACGGCTTTCAGCACTATCTTTCAATGTTGGGTTCATTGATTCTCATTCCACTCGTCATAGTTCCTGCCATGGGTGGCTCTCATGTGAGTGGCTTCTCACTTTTCCCAATTCATAAGTCATATATATCTTAGTTGTGGCTATTTGACTGATTAAATTTAATGGGTGTAGGAGGATACTTCAAACGTTGTATCAACGGTGCTTTTTGTATCAGGAGTGACTACATTGCTGCATACATTTTTTGGGTCAAGATTGCCTCTTATACAAGGTTCATCGTTTGTTTTCCTTGCTCCAGCATTGGCCATAATCAACTCCCCAGAGTTTCAGGGTCTGAATGGAAATGTATGCACGTCTGGTTTTGTGTTTTTAATCATTCCTTTTATACTGACATACACATAATGCAACCTTCCGATAAGATAATGATTCCCTTATTGTAAAATTACTAATACATATTTATATATTTGTTTATTAACTTGCACATCCCATTGAAGCCCAAAACCAAGACCTGAGTCTTAGGAAGGCCGTTTCTTACCACAGAAGCTACAACTCAGGCTTCAAATTCTCATATATTTTATTTCATCTTAAAAAGCTACTTTATTAATTTTCCATACGGTGCAATCCTACATGTTAACTGCATGACCTCGTTGAGCTCAAACATAAGATTCAAGGTGCTTAACTGACTTCTGCATATTATATACAGGACTGATTCATCATTTGCATATCTGACCTAATATTTTCCAATCAAATACCAGCTCTTGTATTTGCAATTTTCTGTAGTCTCATTGCAAGTCTAATTTGCCACACTCGAGGTACGTCTCCTCTATATGTGGAGCCATGGAGCAATTATATTTGCTGAAAACATTCTGAAGATCGTTGGGCTACAATTGGTTTAAGGGAAAGGAAGGATGTTTGCTAATTGGTGTGAATTATAAGCAATTTAGATCTTGAAATTGTGCTAGTTGCTTGTTTGAGCTTCCTTAGATGCAAATATAATTATAATTAAAATAATTCTTGAGCAACTTCAAGTATAATAAAAGTTACTGACAATAGTACCGTATTGCTTTATAGAAGAGGATTTTCCTCCTTTTTTTGCCCTGTTCAGTTTGTTTCTCATTTACTATGAATGTTACAACAGTTAGGCTTTAGCCAAGCTTTGTCCTTTCTATCAAATTGTTTTATGAGTTGTGTTAAATCACTTAACATGGCAGAATTTCAAGCATATTATGAAGGAGTTACAAGGAGCTATTATCATAGGCTCAGTTTTTCAAGCTTTTCTTGGATATAGTGGACTCATGTCATTGCTTTTGAGGTATGCTTTTAGCATTTCTCATTTAAATTTTTTATTAATTTCTTCTCCTGCTTTCTCAGTTGTTAAACAAGATGAATTTAATTGATTCTTGTTGGTTATCAATGAGGATTTGATAAATTATAAATTTATAATATATGTCTCATTTAGAATGCTATTGCATGAGATTCAGTGATGATGACAAGAACCCTTTTTAAGATATTTGAAAATTGAAATTATTTTATGTCTACTGGTTGCAGGCCAGTAGCTATAGCTATTCCTTTATGGGTATGGGTGGAATGCTGTTGGAAATCTAGAAAGAAATGCTTCTTTATGTTCCCATATACCCATCACAATTTATAGGGATATTTGACATTGATTCATTTAGGGTCATTTTATTCAACTGCTGTTTCCAAACATGAGGGGGATGGGATGGGATATGAGATTATTTTGGTATGAGTCATTGATGCTATGTTATTGTAGGTGTTATGTACTGAAAGGGAGAACGGAGAAAGTACTAGTGTGGAGGAGAAAATGGTCTTTGACTCTAGAATAAATTATATTTGAGTAATCTTGTGTATCTCACAGTTTCTTCCTTTTGTTTCATTAAAGTATGTGGCAGTGAACATTAACAGTGTAGTGGTATCAAGGGGACAACCTTGCTGGTTTCCCCTCTTGCAGTGGACCTTGGAAGTTAGTTATTTAATTTGTGCTTGTCCAAGGGGGGCTGGATTGGCTGGGGTTTGTTAGAAAAAACCCAAAGGATTGGACATTTTTGGTGGACTTATTCCTCACGTACTCAGCTGATATAATATATGTTTGTACAAGAACATTCTTGTACCAGCTTCATCAAAATTTGGGGAATCTTCTGGGTCTTGTTATATCAATTGGCTCATTGTCCCTAGTGTTAGGTGATGACAGTTAAATATAAACAGGACGGGTTAAAAAGACAATTTAGGTATTAAACATCTCTGGACTCTAATAATGTAAATTCACCAATTGGCTTTTTAAAATTTCATGGATTACTTAGTGTCCTTTTTTTGGGAAAAAAATTGTTGCAAGTATTTAAAAAAAACAAGTTTATCATTTTATATTAAAATAAAAAGAACTTCTTGGGAAAAAATTCTTTTAGGGTAATACCGTCTTTTTATAGTTCAACATTATTCATACCCCTTAAACTAGGCAGTAAGTAGCTAATGGTTGGGACTAAAAGTGATGTTTCAATTTGTAAGGATCAAACTGATATTGAAGCAAATCGAAGGGTAACTGGATGCTGTTTTCCTATTCTTTTCTGAGGGATTTGTGTTAGGCTGAGTTGATTAGTTCATTTCATTGAACTTCCTTATGGTGATAACTCAGTTTTTGGTTGTGGCTGCAACCTTGATATGGTGCTAGTCTATTGATAAAGAATTGGTTACACAACCATTTTTCTCGAGATGCCAATTCATATATTTTTGAAGATCATCTTGTCTTTTTGAAGATTTGCAAGTAGTAAGTGAAAAAATAGTAAAGCTTAGGAAGAAGTAAAAAGGAGCATTTAGGATTTAGGAGAAGGGAAAAAACATTATCCTTTATTAACCACTGTCTTCTTAACACTTGCTACACATGCCTATTTCTAGGCATAAACATTTATGAGATAGAAACATAAAATTCTAATCTAATATAACCATAGAAGTTGCAGTCTTGCAGATAGGCTTAATCCAAGATATACACAGGAATACAAATACCCACAATACGTAACTAAAAAGTAAAAATAACAGTTAAGCTAAAACAATTAAACATAGCAGAAAAGTGAACCTTCAAAATGATCTCTAATCCCATGCCTAACCCTAACTTGGGTATATAGTTCTCTAGTAGAATATCTATCTATGCAGTAACTCTCTATAGGTTGAGGCTTAGTGCATAAAAAGTAAATAATCTAATCTGCTTGTTCTTTTCAGATTAATCAATCCCGTGGTTGTTGCCCCAACCATTGCTGCTGTTGGACTTTCCTTTTACAGTTATGGTTTTCCACTTGTTGGTACCTGCCTTGAGATTGGTGTAGTGCAGATATTGTTGGTGATTCTTTTTTCTCTGGTAAGTTCAGTTGCAATATTTCTACCGATAATGGGTTTTCACGTGATCTCTTTTGTAGTGCTACTGTTAGATTTTTTAATTTTTTTTTAGTAATTTTATAGTGCATAATATAGTTTTGCCTTTTATTGTGTTTTAAAATTTGAATTCTTGTTTTCATACTTTCTACAGTACCTTCGCAAGATATCTGTTATTGGTCATCGCATATTTCTCATTTATGCGGTAAGTTCATGGTTGCAAATTTATGCATCCAATACCTATGAAGCAGAGTTTATTTTACAGCATATGTTCTGTAGTGGCCATCTCATGCAAAAGTCTTGTGAGAACTAATGGCCTGTCTTTGCTGAATTGCCAGGTTCCGCTGGGTCTGGCAATCACTTGGGCTGCTGCTTTTCTTTTGACTGAAACTGGAGCCTATAACTACAAAGAATGTGATGTAAATGTACCTGTCTCCAATATAATATCCGAGCACTGCAGAAAGCATGTTTCTCGGATGAAGCAATGTCGAGTTGATTCCTCTCATGCATTGAAGTCTTCCCCATGGTTTAGGTTTCCTTATCCACTGCAATGGGGAACTCCTGTTTTCCACTGGAAAATGGCAGTTGTAATGTGTGTGGTGTCCGTAATTGCATCAGTTGATTCGGTTTGTCTCATCTTTCTTCCATTGCTTACGATATTACTGAAAATTTTTATTTCCTGACAATTTGAAGTTAAATTGGTTGCAAATGCTACTTTTTTATGGTAATTTGCACTATACTAGTGTGAAAAATAATTTTCGTGTTTGATATTTGAAAGGTCCTAAAGTTGCAAACAGTATAAGAGTGCTAGTTGAGATATGGCTCATATTGATAGAGTCAAAGTAATATGTTGCTGACCTCCCAAAATTAAGAAAGAAAAATCAGAAAATTTTTAATATTGCCTTAACGAAAAGTCCGAAGCATATACAAACAAATGCAATTTTTTTTTTAATCTTTCTTGGCTAGTGTAATTTTGATTAGTTTGCAATATTGAAAAGCATAGCTTATATAAGAGACATTGCCTCAGAAAACTTCTTCCTGGAGATTGCATTTATTAACATCAAATGAAAATCTATATTTGACTGTGATGGATGGATGATGAATCATAAAGTTAGATTGGTTTTACACCAAGTTTTCCATTGTCTTTGCGTCGCCACAACATTTTGAAAGTTTATGAGTACATAATTTAGCAAACTGATTTTGAAATCCTCAAGAATTGATGATGCTGATGTCTTGATTGGTCCAAAATATTCATGTGCAGTCGCCTTAAAAATACGAAAAACTTCATACTTGGATGCAAAATATCTTGATTACTGCGGTCCTAATTTGCTTTGGTTTTTAACTTCTTAGGTTGGCTCATACCATGCATCATCGCTGCTAGTGGCATCTAGACCTCCAACCCCTGGTCTTGTAAGTCGAGCAATTGGCCTTGAAGGTCTTTGTAGTGTCTTGGCTGGCCTTTGGGGAACAGGAACAGGGTCCACAACTTTAACTGAAAACGTGCACACTATCGCTGTGACAAAAATGGGAAGCCGCAGAGCGGTTGAAATAGGTGCTGGCATTTTGATAGTCTTATCTCTCATAGGTAAGTTCAATCATCTTTCCAAAGTCACTGGGTGAGAAACTGAGAATGAAAACTATAAAATCAAATGTTTACTGTTCTGACTGAATACTTGATTGCGTCATCTGCTGTGTTCAGCATACCAAGTTTGTTGTAAGTGGTGCATGTCTAGTTCAAATAACTGTTTATCTCTTGTAATCAAATGGTTTCGATCTAAAGTCAAAAGTAACAATCAATATTGCCAACTTGCCAACTCTCTACACCATTGGATGCAGTAGAGGTTGGCATGTATGGAATCTGGCCGCCATATTTTGAATGGTTATCATATAAATCCTGGAGCGTCCAAAATGTCTAATGCTGACACTGAAGAAGGCACAATTTTATGGAAAGTACACAACAATAGGACTGTGTAACATGTTACATTACATGCCTTATCTTCTATGAACCCAATTCTTTTTTAAATTTTAATCATGTTGCTGATTGCTTGCATGCAGGTAAAGTTGGAGGCTTCATAGCGTCAATTCCCCAAGTCATGGTGGCTGCTCTCCTCTGTTTCATGTGGGCAATGCTGGCAGCATTAGGACTATCTAATCTTCGTTATAGTGAAGCTGGAAGTTCTCGCAATATTATCATAGTTGGGCTATCTTTATTCTTTTCTCTGTCCGTACCAGCCTACTTCCAGCAATATGGCATCTCTCCAAATACCAACTTGTCTGTCCCAAGTTACTTTCAGCCATATAGTGTGGCTTCTCATGGACCTTTCCGCAGCAAATATGGAGGGGTATGCATCTTTCAGACCTTTCTGGAACTAGTGACATAATGTACTTTTGCAGCGTTGTTTCTGGAGATTATTTTTAAGACTTCAATTTGATTATTAACATCTTTTATCCATTACAAGTTTTAGATGGTCATGTCATATTTTTTTCGAGAAATATAACATTGTTCAATTCTTTGGTCAAAGCTGCCGAAACTACCCTATTTCTACCAGTAGCAACTGACACATGCACGATGGTCCATCTTTTATTTTAAAGGATTTATATTAAGACACCATGTCTGGAACTCATAAAATGGTTAGCTAAAGTACTTGAGTGTGGTCTTTTGTTTCTTAGCCGAAATAAGGTTTTCCGAGCGTGGCATAATAACAAATTCTAATAAAATGTGCAGGTGAACTATGTTATGAACACTTTACTATCACTGCATGTGGTCGTTGCATTCCTCTTTGCTGTTGTCTTGGATAATACAGTGCCTGGCAGTCGGCAAGAACGTGGGGTGTATGAGTGGTCCGAAACTGAGGCTGCAAGGAGGGAGCCAGCTATTGCCAAAGATTATGAATTGCCGTTCAGAGTTGGTAGGGTTTTCAGATGGGTAAAATGGGTTGGGCTTTGAGAGAAAATGTGCTTTTGTTTGTGCTTCGACCATCTTCACATTGTCAAGCTCATCAATAGCCATTCCTGGGGGATTATTGTGCCGCTTGCCGCATTCTAATTCTACACGCAAGTCCCTTAGGCTTGCACGGTAAATATTTTTCTTCGAACCTTTTTTCCCCCCTTCCCCTCTTCACACGATGGACTTCTTGGACTATATAGGTCTTATAGAGTTGAGTTATTTTTGTACATTGAGGATCCATAGGGATCTCTTATTGTTGTAATCTTAAAATCTAAACGTGCATGTAATTTTGAGTCATTGTAATTGCCCAGGGTGGCATTTTACTTTTCGAGCAAACGTTGAGAAACGGTCTTTGCCATGTATATTTTTTCCCATCATTT
This sequence comes from Atalantia buxifolia, assembly GCA_030444775.1. Taxonomy (NCBI): domain Eukaryota; kingdom Viridiplantae; phylum Streptophyta; class Magnoliopsida; order Sapindales; family Rutaceae; genus Atalantia; species Atalantia buxifolia. Next base: position 12,879,847 of record CM059838.1, read on the forward strand.
TTTTAGTCGGCTTCTTTTAGTGAGAGTGAATCTGCATTATGAATGCAATTTTTATTTATATATCTTTCAATTTCAATTATCCATTAACCATATAATATTGGATTGGGAATGGTATTCAATGTGAGCAATAATCTGAAAATTCATACATTTTTTTTCCCTATAAGATTAGGGCATTATTCCCTCTTGGGAAAAACTCAAATTATACCTCCAAACAGTATCCAGTTCCTATTTTTTAATTGATACTAACCAAGTAAAAATGTATTGATCATCTTTCTTAGTCAATTTATTATACAAACAAAACAAACACATTCATATTCTGTACTTGACGCTGATAAACTATCATATTTCATTTTGCTTGCACCAAAAGATTGAATTCATTTTGTTTGCACCAAAGATTGAAGTAAAATTTATAAGAACAATCTAATCCCAAGTTTTTTTTGTCTATATTATCTCTCAACCACACTCACCCTTCGCAAACAAGGGTAATAACAACTGGGTCCCCAAATTTGTTAATCTGTGTTTTTCTTTTGAAATATATCCCTAACAAGGTAACATAACATTATGTGATGCTCACTGATAGATTATTATTATTATTATTATTATCATCATCATTATTTTTTACACTAAAAGAAAATCGGATTAAAGACTAACAAAAATTATATGGGAGAAAAGAAGTAATTATAATGAGAGGCGAGCTGATCAAGGAGAGCGATGTCGTCCATGCGATCAAAACTCTTTGATATTTTATATGGTCACGCTGATTTTACTTTTCAAGAGTATGACCTGTATTTTGTCCGGTGACAATTGAAAATGATAGAAAATTATAATTTGATGCTGACTTTCTATTAGTAATATTAATACTCTCACTAGAAAATGAAAATGATTAATATATATAGATATGTGAATACGAAATTCCAGCAACATATTTTCACCCCATGTGTGGGTTGCAGCTTCTTGGCACCATGGCATCGATCCTTCCTCGTTTTAAATGCCATGTTTTTGTATGTATTTTTCAATTCAAGGGCCACCTCCGTATATAATATAATATAATATATATGACCCTATATATAATACAAACTTCAAGAAAGGGACGTGCCATGACCATAACTTACTATTATTTTTCTCACATCATCTTTTTTATTTATTAGAATTTGGGGTTCCCTGAACCTGAACCATCTTTATTCTAACTTTAACCGAGAGTTCATGAAAGTACCACTTAGCATTTTTTAAATTTATCATCGATTCAATTTTGCAAAGCTGTGTGTTGCGCAATAATCATCCGAATTCCGCAAGGACTGACTGCGTGCACTTTTTTTTTTTTTTTAATTCTGTTATACACAGATTTACTAACATTACATCAGATATTACGATTAATATTTACAATTATACTATACAATTGTGACTATCGCTATACATTGACACACTGAAGCACTTGCCTAGATATTTTAAACCCTCTCTAATATTCGAGAGGTGCCTACTCCACTCATATTTCGTAAGGGAGAGACTGTCTCCAACTCTACTCATATTTCGTAAGGGAGAGACTGTCTCCAACTCCACTCATATTTCGTATGGGAGAGACTGTCTCCACTCAATTATCAACGACACACTGAAGCACTTGTTCAGATACTTTAAACCCTTTCTAATATTCGAGAGGTGTCTACTCCACTCATATTTCGTAAGGGAGAGACTGTCTCCATTCAATTATGTTGATAATTGAGAGAATACTGAAACTAACGTTTATAATATTCTTATGGAGGCTCGAACCCTTGCACTCAACATTATAAGTGTAAGATTTCTCCCATTGAACCAAAGGTCCATTGGTGACTGCATGCACTTCAGCTAAAATGAAGGCAGTTAACCGCATAATAATTATTATATTGGGATCTTTAAAAATAAGCTACACTTCGTTTGCTATTGAACCATCTTTGATAACTTTTTTTTTTAAATAAAAAATAAAAAATTTATTTTGGGTCTCGAAAATACTACCATAAATTCTTAAGAAAGGGAGATAAACTAATTGACAAAAATTCACTTAAGTGTGTATGTGTATGTACATATATATACACACATATGCTAGTGGTGTGTGCATATATATTTGCGTATTTAAATTAAATTTGTAAATAATTTTACACCCAACCACTACCACTAGTACTATTATTCATTAACTTAGTAATGAATGAATATATACATGTCTCACTTAAGATTAATGATGTCAAACGTTATTTTAGAATTTTGATTTTTTTAAAATTTTAAAAGAGAAAATTTTATTAATCAAAAGTTATAAAAACAATAACATTAGGATAAACTTATTTTTCCAAATAAAATTAAGAAGAAAAAAATAAATCATAATTACAATAAAAAAAACTAAAATACATATCATAATTGTCTTTGAATAAAGTTAAAGAAAAAATTAAAAGAACTAAAATAATAAAATTTTAAAGTCTTAAAATAACGTCCTACATCAATTAATGCTTACAATATTGTAATATGATGAAAATTGATTGGCAAGTTACAAACTTTAGATGTTGATGATTGTTGACCATCAACATAGCAGCAAATTGACTGCCCACTTAATAAATTAGAAACTTAGCTTAAGAAAAATCTTGAACATTTCTTAAGGGGCATCACCAAAATTGAAGTTGATTAAAGTTAAAACTCGTTACCTAAGCCGGCTTCTGAATTTGTGTTCTTATTGTTTTGCACAAGTACACGTCTCTTTGTATGTTCCTTCATTATAATGATTATAAGACTTGCTTGATTAATGATTACTTGTATACAATTTCTTTTATAGAAATAAGTGGATTATACACCCTGCCTTTGCTTCTTTAATTTCAGTTATCGGTTTTTAATGATGGTTTTTTATATACGTAATTTGATGATTATTTAATGATTTTGTTGGGGCACGTGGCAGGATGTGATTAAGGTCTATTTTCTCCAAAGAATATTAGAGTTAAGAAATTGATAATCAGAATATGAACACCAAAAACGTATACGTTAACATTGACAATTTTGTAATAGCCACGACTAAATCTTGTTGGTATACAGAACCAGAAATTTCTAATTTCCTATATACACTCTGACTAAATTCAAGAAATTTTGGTTGTTGGGCTGATTTTATTTATTTATTCATTTTTATTATTCTTTTAGGGTTTTAATTTTCTCACCAACCAAAGCACTTCTTAGGGTAAGGTTGAAGTTAGGAACATTTGTTTATTGCAAAAGAAATAAAAGCAGAGAATAAAGATAAAATGTAGGCAGTAATAAGAATAAAAAAATATTTAATCCCTTTTAGGCCATGAGAAGCTGCTGGGTATGTCAAACTTTATCTAGACGATGTATATAATCTATAAATAATATAATTTTAGGTGACGGTAAACCAAAAATATGCCTAGTTGATAATGTGTTCATATTCACATGTAAAGCAATAATTAACAAATCAAGTTCAATTTATTGTCTCTTATTTTGATTTTTGTTTTTTCGTTGATGCAATCATAACATGCCACCATACGTGTTGACATTGTGTGTTGGTGGGGACATTAGAATTTGAATTAATTGGTTCAAATTTGTGTTGAAATGCTTCACAACTACCTTGTATCATATACCGCGGTTTAGTAATAGACACCATTCATTGAATTAAATGGTTTAATTATTTGAAGCCAAATCTTGAGTGACTGTAGAGATAAGAGACCAAATTGCGATTTCATTTTCAATAGCCAAGTGGTCTTATAAAGAGATGTCACCCCATTTTTGAGTTGGCACCACATGTTTTTTTTTTTTTTTATTTTACAAAAAAAAAAAAACAATCATCATTTCGTGAATCGTTTATTAGCCAAAAAGGAGAACTTTTCTTTGTCATTAGGCTTAGCATCTTGTTCAGTGGTATGCATGATGAAACATGGTCCGAGTGGGATTGAGATGCTGTATTTTTTAAATTACAGCTGTTGTGAAAGAAAAAAATTATAATTATGAAATAAAAATTAGTAATTTATAATAAATATAAATTTTAAATAATAATTTTGATAAAATTATTAAAGATATAATAAATTTTCTATTATACAAATAAAAAATTATATCAATATATCTTGTAAATTACAGTAGTTAGTATTTACCAAATATTTTAATATTGTATCTCCTATCCAACTTCAATCCCAAATGCACTTTATGTCAAATTTTATCCTCATTTGATAAAACATGAAAACTGAAAAAAAAAAAAAAAAACACACTAAAGAATGTAAGTTGAATTATTATACTCTTCATCATGTAACCTGAAATACTAATATTTTGGTAGCATTTTGTAGAACTCCTTAACCTGAAGTTCTACCTGAGGAAGTTGGGTCTGCACTGATTGTGGAATCTTCTATTGTTACTAATAATCCGCTTAGTTAAGAGTAAAAACTTATATACTTATCATACATAATTCACGTTCTTCTGACGAGATGTGAGAGATATTATCGACTCTGGGCTTCAAGTGAGCTTTCTTCATTTTCGTGAGTTTATTTTTTAGTTCAAGTAATCGTTTTTTTTGTTTTTTTTTTGTTTTTAATCAAAATGCATCCTACTAATTTATTCCGTGCTCAACTTTGTTAGCGAGATATATTGATAAATACTTGTTTAATCCTCATATTATAGGTTAAGTATTCATTTAGCCTTTATGTTTTGAAAAATATCACAACATGCATCTGCTATTGATGATTTTATATACTTGTGCCCTTGTATTTTTTTTTTACTTCCACAATAATAAATTTGTAATAATCTTGGAGACATTAATGAAAATAAATAAAAATTTAATTTACCAAATTTACTGTAAAAGAAAATAAAAATTAGTATAATTTACTTTTACGATTAATTTCATAAATTAATATTTTTATCCTTTTCATTAATGTCTTTAATATTATTAAAAGGGTATAATTATAAAAAAAAAAAAAAGGAGGGTAAGGTCATAACAGAATTAAAAAAAGAAAAAAGGGAGTCTTTGGATTTGTTTTGATTAATCTGAAATATAAAAACTTAAAGATAAGTCTAATTGATTGAGACCTCTTACAGACAAGTGACATTGTTTCGCAATAACTTTTAACTCTCAGTCAAACAAACAACCTCCAAAGTTCTATTAAAATATTAATCCTCGCCGGTCTGGATTCAACTTTATTTTAAGCTCTTCTCGTTTGGACAGCTTTAGTTTACAGTTTTGTCGCATCATAATGTTTCCTCACCTTTTGTGTCTTTGTTACTCTTCAAAAATTAATTTAATCACATAAGTGAGCTTGACCGATGACTGAATTCTTATATGATTTTGTATTGATCTGGAGAGACAAATGCTTTGTGAGTTAGCTTATGCTTGAGAAGAATCAATAGTAAAAGGGACAACAAGCAGCTAAGAAAATATAATATAAATTTCAGTATATTACATAATAGAATACACAACATTTCAATATATATATATAAACGTTCTAATCAGGAATTTTAAAGTGTGGAAATATTCGAAAAAACACTTAAACCGCGCAGTTTAAACATTTTAAATTTTAAACCTTTAAAATTTCGCGGTTTTAAAGTTTTACCAAACGTTTCCCGCACTTTATGATTTCAGACCAGAAAATTATTTTATATATATATATATATAATTTATTCTTTACTTGAACAAAATAAAGAACCCATTATTAAAAACTTACTCCATGTATATATTTCAATTGAAATTTTTGTTTTATTATATGTAATTTGTGATTCTTTCTTTACAAGCTAATTATATTTAATGCCATTGTCTTTCAATGTGTGGCTGCTGCAGTTTCGGCCGCCGGCCGGTTGGCCTCGTCGCAGATCCACCGTCCACGTCCAAAATATATTCATCTTTCATTTCAATTTTCAAGGACCACTTTCATTCATGTATTATAACTTCAGTACAGCGATGCGCCCATCAATTTTACAATTTAGATTATTTCTCACGTGTTATTTATTTATCCATTGTTTTTTCCTGCACTGTTTCTTTGAAAATTAGATGCCTGCGGCTCAGTCATGAGCTGTTACTGTCTGTTAACCGAACATTTATTTATATGTAGTTTTTATCCAATGCCGAGGTCCACATGTAGGGGTGGCAAAAATACATGCCTAAACTGCACCTGAGTGTTGTGGTTCGGGTATAAAGTTGGGGAGTTCTTGAGCATCATTTGATAAATTTGGAGTCCGGTCCGGAACCCTGATTTTATTAAAAAATATTATATAATAAATATTATTTTAAATATTTATATTTATTTGACTCATTTATTACATATATATAAAGTTTTAAACACTTAAAATTTATGTTTTCATATCATATTTTATTGAAATAAATTTAAAACTTATAAAATTACTAAAAAATAAAAATATACACATATAATACTAAAAAATATAAAATCTGAATACTCGGATTAAAACCTGACCCGGACATCTAAAAATTACATCCGGGCCGAATCCAGGCATTGCGATACCCGGACCCGCCCGAGGTTTTGCCAACCCTATCCACATGTTTGTGAGATTCAAATAAAAAGGAAATTACAAATTTTAATACGCTAAAAAAACACAAGCAACACACTAAAAAATCAATGATTATTTGTCCTTTTATATATCGAATTATTAATAACTAAATTCTATTTATTAAAATTTGTATTATATAAAATCCTAAGTTTTACACATGCAGACACATGAGCATACATATTATTTCTTGTGATTGAATTCGTAATATCACTTGACGATCTTCATTATCTTTCACGATTCACCACGTACTTCTATTATAATAGGAGGACACATAATCATGTTTTAGCTTTTGTTTTTAGTTTATTCTGGTCTCGAAACTACTAATTAATTTCTTTTAAGAGTCACATAAACTAACCGGCAAATTAGAATTAATCATGCGATCGGTCTAGGTTCGGCAAAGCAGCCAAAGTTTAAACATATTTTTTATACACGACACTTGAATCAATAAATGATTTAGTTCGTTAATAATTTGAGATTTGCTAGCTATCATTTTGCATTTAATAAAGTTCCCCGGTGAGATGGCCACGTGATATTTGACACCCCAATGAAGATTTTGCTTAATTTTGTACTGCACTATTCAAGTAGCTGACCATGTGCTTGCACTCCCATTCTCGAGATATTTATAATCAACTTTAAAAAAAAAAAAAAGAATATATATATATATATATATATATATATATCAAAAGGATTCTATTAAAATCTAGGATCAGTATCTGGTGCTCAGCTGAACTTGTGCTGAGCACCAGATCAATGGTCAGCAATTGCTTTATGTGGACCTCAAGTAATTGTTGACCATGGATCCGGTGCTCAGTACAAGCTTAACTGAGCACCGGATCTGTTTCCTAAAATCTGCAAAGTATACAAACACTGACTATGATTTTAATTCAATTTATATAAAAAATTGTGAGCGATTTTTAATACAATCACATGATGTAGTCTTTCGTGTCTTTTCTAATTGTCGATCCTATTATCTTAAAATAAATTTTGTTAAATAAAATGTAAATTTATTTTATAGTTATATTTAATTAATATGATATCTTTATACTATAAAATAATAGAGCGAATTATTTTAGGCAATGTGGATGTCTCCACCGGATACGCATGTATGTATCTGGACAAATTATATTCCAAATTTTTAAAAACAACAATAATTATCTTTCGGCCTTACAACACTTTCCTATGTTAATCCCACATGCTAATCCATGTGGGATTTCTTCCCTAATTATATCATTAGGGTGCTAATTAAATGCTAAACAACATACAAAATCATTAATTAGGCCGCATTATGTATATTTCACAACACCTTGATTCTTTTCGTTGTGATATTTTTGAAACTATTATTTGAATACTTGGAAATATTATATTATACTTTGTCAATTCCCACAAATGAAAAAATAAATTCGGCAGTAAACAAATTATTAAAATCATTATTTAGTTATACACAATGATTTATTTAGATTCCGTGTGTATTCAATTTCCTAATGACAAAAACAAATGATGCCTAATATTATGTTAAGTGTTAACGACCCAAAAAAAAAAAAATTAATAATAATAATGTCAGATTCTTTCTTTTTTTGGAACCTCAGATATAAATTGTTTTTAGTATTAGAAAATTTACAAACCCAACTAGTTGCCGCCCACATGTTAGATTTTTTTTTTTCTCTTCTTTTTTCTAATCATTAACACTTCTTTGAGGAGGAAAAAAAAACTATCGTTATTGACTAGTTTTAAAATGAATGAATATACAATAAAATTAATGTGTTACATCAAAACCTAAATTAGTTTTTTTACCACTCTTTCTCTCAGAATTTAAATTTATATGCTTTATCGATTAAGTTGACTATACATAGCAGCAAATTAATTACTTTCTTAAGAAAATTTCATTCCTGCATAAATAAATGACATATTATCTTTTGTATAATATCATTGCTTTAGAAAAGTAAATTAAATAATAAACTTTGAACATTTCTTAAGGGGCATTGTCAAACTAGTGATGTTTATATATATATATATATATATATCTCGTAAAGTTTAAGATGTTTAAAATTTAAAATAGACTTTTTGATAATTTCAAATTTCAAATCAGAAAACCATTACGTGTGTATGTGTGCGCGCTCTGGTTTTCTTGTTTAAATTCTTCTACAATAATAAAACTGCATTATCCCAGGTATCTCCCACTTCTATAATACCAAAATAAAGCGAATCCAAGGAACAAACAGAAGGGTCAATTCAAAGAGACTGAAGGATAACTCACAACTTCCAAAAATTTGAATGCCTGACAAATAATTACTTGGGCCTAACCCAAGTGGCCAGAACTCCTCCCTCATAAATGTGAGGGAAGGGGTTCGAGTCCCCACAGACGTATTGCAGGGGTTTAATTTAAATTTCCTTCTTCGGACTCCCAGAGCTTGAGTGAAGGCAGTCTTTCTCTCAGGAGGGGAGTTGATGTCCCTCGAATATTTAAGAGGGTTAAAAATCTGAGCGGTACCATATCAGAATTGATGTAAACGGGTCTCAGTATATGTATGATTGTAAATATCATGAGCAATAGTCTCTTCAAAAAAAAAAACTAGGATAATAATTAGAGAAAGATCTAAAGTTTATAATCATTGGAAAGAGGAGAATTGAATTGGAAATCAAAAGCTCGGCCTTTTATACAGGCATTGCATCCAGATAGAGATAAAGAAGCAAACTATTCCCACGACTGTGCACGAGTCCTCAAGGCTGCATGACTGCATCTTGGAGATTACAGAGATCGTAAAGATCTGATTTGAACGATTATTCTTTTGTTTAACACAGATCATGATATTCACATATAACTCAAATCAAAATCAAATTAATGGAAACTTCATCCATTTCTGGCCATGTGGCATGGTGTGACTGGCGTTTACTTCTCATACATGACATGTTACGGAAAAATTTTAAAATACATTTATTATATTACAACCAATTAATGAATGCATGACATGTGTAATTGATTTTAATACAACCACCACTTGAATAATATTTTACAACATAAATATATATATATCATTACATTATTTGTTTGTTATATGACTGACATAATACAATAAATGTATTCTAAAATTTCTCCTATCTTACGTTACGTTACGTTGAGTGTATTTTGTCCAAAGAATACGGAATAAAAATTGACCTTGCATGGAGGCCAAAAACGTGTCAACAGACGACAGTACTGCGAAGGTCTCTAATTGCCACCTTTCCCATTCAACTACTGCTCGACCGAATCTTCTTCATGCAAATTAAAAGAAAAAAAAAAAATTTCCCAGTCAATGGTGCACGTGTTGCTCTAATTTTAAACAACTTTCATAATTAATTTCCTGAGCAAATTAGTGAATCGTGGTAGTTGAGCAATTGCGCGGCAAATTTTCTTTTTCTTTCTTTCTTTCTTTTTTTTCTTCTTCTTCTTTTTTGGGTTAATTTTCTCACCAGCTGCCCTCGCTGCCGAGTCCCGTGTAATTTCATCAAAGTTTACAAATTAAAGTACGTCTTGGATAAAAAGTTGGAAGTTACAGTATAATTATCTGTTTGTTCATTTTTATTGATGAATGGGATTATGAGAACAGGAGCTGGAAAAAAGAAATAATTATAAAAAAAAAAACTTGATAAATTAACGCTTTTTGGGTATGAATGAAGAATCATTTCTGATTCAGGATCGATGTTATATATTATATTATATCATATAATTTTAGGTGATGACTATGGACCAAAAAGTAAATGGGTGGCTTCCAACCTCCAAGTTTACAATATATATGTCTGCAAACTAACAATTCAGCTCAAAATATTGTTATCCACTTTCTTGTTTTCTTAACGTAACGATAACATCTGTCAAATATAAGTGTTGAGATTGTAAGTTTGGGGAGCATTAGTGGCAACGTTAGGATTTGAATTGATTAAAAAAATACTGTCGAATTAATTCCACTCAAGTCTCAATCAACCTGCTTACGGAATCTGACGAATGGTTTTTTTTTTTTTTTGAGAAATAAAGTATAGGAATAAATTAATTTATTGACCTTCATGAATCGAATTCGAAGTTTCAAAATTTGAAGTAATCGCAGAGATTACTTGACGAATTGGAAACGAAATAAGAACAAGAGTTTTAAAATGATAATGATTATTGATAAAAAAAAAATGTTGATAAATGAAGGGGCTGTCCCTTTTATACATTAAAAACGAAATAACATAAAGGAACCAAAAACAAAACGTAATAAAAATCTAATGATTGAAAAAAAAAAAGAGAGAAAAGGTACGTAATTCTGACGTTTATAAATAAAATTAAAAACCCAAAAACAAGCCTAAAAATTAGATAATAGAATTAGATAATAGTCTTCAAATTCTAACAAGCCTAAAAATTTGGTAAAAGTCTTTAAACTCTAATTTTAGGTCCAAATAAACAGAATTTAGGCATACATATACATTCTTATTTTCGTAAGCTTCGAAAATGTATATAATACGTCCAAAATGAACATTTATAAATCAAGTTACAGCCCTAATAAAAATGTAAAAGTTGTGTCTTACGTTATTATTTCAAGAAACAATAAGGGTTTGTGATCATTTTCCCTACACTAGCGCAGGATTATTAATCTCTTTAAGCACATAGAGTTTAAAAATTTTAAAATTAAAATCACAGCTGGCAAATGAAATGATCTAACCCTGACCCTTTTAAATTAAGGGTTTGTGTGGCTTTCTAAATAATTAGTTTAAAGTGAAAATAGCCTAACCTTTTGGTATATATAATTATCAAATCAAATTAAATTCATTACACAAACTAAGATTTGGTTTGAAGAGTTCTAGTTTTAGTAATCTGGTACAAGTATTTTGAAGTAGCCGACAAATAAATTCTTTATTTTTATATTACTTGACTTAAGAAGATATAAATTGTATTTGTATCCAGGAAGCATTTAAAGCGTTTCCAAGTTTTTGTACAAACAGCTGTCGAGTATCCTAACAAAATATCAAATTCTTATACTAAATTATCCCATTGAAAAGTGTTTTTGGGCAAGAGCTTAATTATTATTGTAATTTTCTTTGGTTGATATTAATGCATCGGTATATTTAAGGCAAGGAAACATTTCATTTTCAGAAGACAAGTGATGTTATAAAGAGAAATGACATCCTTCACAACTTTATGCCAACGCTGTCTCAACTTTATGTCCCTATTCTTCGTTATTTTACACGAAAACAAACAACAATTGTCAATTTGTGAACATATTTTTTTTTCCCAGAAAATCTATGCTTTTCAATCAACAATTTTAGGAACATACGTAGGAACTATGAACTTAGGTCATGTTTAAAAGCTTCTGTTTACACTGTTAGGATGTTCTTCGGTGTCATTATCTGAAAATGATATTCTCGAATATCGAAATTTTAAGTAATTGAAAATATGGTTCCTTTTGCTTTGGAAAATGGAATATATAAAATGTATATGAAACATAATTCTACAATATAATTTAGGGCCGGTTTTATAATACTGTAATATTTAAGATAAGGGCGAGATATTTGCAAAAGAGTTGTAGAATTAATTAGATGCAAAACGAATCGGTTAAATGTTTAGTAAATTTTATTTTTAAAAGTGTAGAGAGTTTTAAAAGTAGTTATATGTGTTTGATAATTGTTGTAAGAATACAAATCACTAAAATTATTTTTTTTCCACAACTGATTATTTCTTTTAATTTACCAAACATCTACACGATTCTCGTTATAATTGATTATTTCTTATAACACGCTTAATATTAATTAGGAAAATTATCCACCAACCACTTGTTCTTTTCAGTTTTTTAAAAAAATACACATATCTTTTTTTTTTTGGTTGATTTCCACTAGAAGTTGCATTTTCTTGTACTTTTCCACTTCCTTTTGCATTATGTTACAACCTTGCTGATGCCATAAGGATAAAATTGTCATTTTACCTGCATAGCAAAAATCAACGTCATTTAAACGCGGTAGAAAGAGGAAAAAAAAGTTAAAATATTTCAGATTATTTTATTTAACTTATTATCTAATGTCTAAATTGTAAAGAAAATTGAAGTAATTTAATTTTTTTATTTAATTAAGGTGAAATAGTAATTTAACCTTAAGGGGGTAAAATAATTATTTTATTAATATTATGTTAACTTCTCTCACAGAATTTAGACGATAGTAAAAAATGATACATTTTGCAACTTCACGTGGAAATCAATAAAAAAAATATATATGTAATTTTGAAAAAATCTGAAAAAACAAATAATCAGTGAATAATTGCCTTATTAATTATTTTAAAAGCTATAACATAACTAAATTATCACTTATTGCAATTTGAAAAAATATCTTCTTTTTTTTTTTTGATCATTTTGAATAAAGACCGATTGTGTGGCGAGGAGGCATTGTGACCCGTAAATGCGCTATAACTCCATGACAACATCGTTCAATGTTAGTCAAACACTTGGGAGTCTAATATTAAAGATACACTTGTCATTATAGTTAAAGAGGGGAAAAGAAAACGGTAGGTATCTTCCTTTAATTTCATCTCTTTCACACATGACTTTGCTTGTTCCTCACCTCATGTTTTAACAACTAAATACTAAAGTTTGAATAAACATAATCTCACAAACGAAGCAATTATTACATAATTATGACATAAACATTGTATCATTGTGTTTAAAATGATTGCTTCGATTTATTATAGACTAATGGTGGTTATTGTTTTTTGTTCCACTATAATTTTTGTCTATTAATATGTGTTTTCTTACTTTATATATGTATATCTAAGCTTAATTATAGTTTTCAAATATGAAAAAATTATAAACAATAGATTGGTTGGAATTGTTATAATTTTTTATTTGAACTGAAATAAATATACTTTGCCTATTCGGGAAAACAAAATCGAAAAGAAGAAAAAAAAAAAAGAAAGAAAGAGCATTTTTTATTTTTCCATTGACTTATTTTAATAGTGTATTATTTGGTCACAATTTGACAAAACAACATTAGGTGCAACGACTGTCACTTTAAAATGATCGTGAGATTCTGTTTACACTTACCAAATGTGATTGCTCAATTGATTTTCTTTAGATTTCTTCAGATCTTAATATTATATTAATTATTCTTTTTTGGGAAAAAGGATATTTACACTCTAAAATTTAGATAAATAATTACAAAAACCTCTAAGTTTTAAAAAAGAGACGCTAAGATTTCCTTTTTTTTCACTATTATAATATTTGAATATAGTAATTAGAAAAATAATTTTAAAGGTTTTATAGTTAATACAGATTTAATATAATAATATAATCTATCTAGTAGACTAATAATATTAAATTATTTTTAACATTTAAAATAATATCAAAATTTTAAATTATTATATTATTTTAATAATATATTTTTATTTATTATAAAATTTTTATATAAATGGGTTAAATGGATTTCATAATTAAAAAAATATCTCCCTATTGATAATATTAAAATTAATGTTTACATGATGTTCAAACTAATTTTAATTTTAATTAATTTATTTTAATATTTATTATTAAAAATTACTTTAATATAATAAAACAGGTCTAATAGATTATAAACTATTAAAATTATTTTAAAACGTACATAGTATTACATTTATTTTGATGTCATTATTTTTATTTATTACAAAATTTTAGGGTTATTTTTTTTAGGTTATAGAATTAAAGGGGTCCCTTATTAAAAACTTAGTGACCTTTCTAATCATTTCCCTAAGTCTTGGAGGTACAAACTTTTTTTTTAAATGTTATAACTTTTTAATATGACGTTGCCGAGGCTAACTCTCGATTTACTTTCTCATCTACTGAAAATTCGAACCCCCAATCCACCAGGGAATTAAAAAAAAAAAAAGGAAAAATTGAAAAACCTAAAGATAATAATTCGTTACGTCACAAAAGAAATAATCGAGCTCTTTAAATGCGTCATGCAATTAAATGAATTCCATATATTTGAAGTTGGAAAATCCCCAACCTCTGAGGCAAGGTAAATTTTTTTATTGAGGTATGTTGAAAATTAGAAAAGAATAAAAATATATAATAATTTAAAATTTTTATGCACGCTAGCCTTGATCCCATCTTATTTTTAATATTTAAAGAATGTAACATGGAGATCTTGTTCGAAATTTTACTTATTGAGCGAGGAGGAGGAGAGATGATGGCAACGCATGACCGATCAGGGAGAAGGCAGATTTTTATTTTTATTTTTATTTTTTAATAATTGGTGCTATATAGTACTATATGAAGTCTGGTATTAATTTAAATAGTCTAGGAATTGACTGCAACTCTTTTTTTCAATTTCTTTGGGTTGCCGTATGTGAAATAATTAATACCTAAAATTTGTGTTTTATTTATTTTTTAATCTGCTTTAATTATTGTTTGACTTTGGCTACATTATTTTTATTTTTATAATCATATAATTACTGAATTTTAGATTTTAAGATATAAATTATTTAGTTTAAAATGGGAAAGAGACAGATTATTAAATAATATAAAAAATTAAAGGTGGCAATATTAGTCATTGGGGGGTTTGGATTAAATGAAATAATTTATAAGGTCGTTGTTAAATGAGTATGAAATGACAAACTTGTAAATATAGCATTAACAATTTCGTAAAATTAGTATCATGATATAATGATATATCTATAAATGAAACTGAAAATTTTCTCCAAGCCCGTCCCAGGCAGCACGTAGCCTCGCCCCCTCCACGGAACCTAATTATAATAAATAAATTCTTTGTCCTCTCAAGGATAATACCCAACAAGACAAGACAACCATTTGTCCCTCGAGTCCATCATTTTGGAATAAAAACAAACATTTATTGTTATTATTATTAAATCGTGTTTAGAATTAAGGTGTTGTAATTTTTAAATTATAGTTATTATAAAAAAATTTTAATTAATAATTTTAATAAAATTATTAAATATATAATAAATTTTTCATGATATAAGTAAAAAATTAATTTAATATACATTTTAAATTACAACTATTAATATTTATTAAATATTTAATACTGTAACTTTTAAGGTATAATTACCAAACGTTAATGTCAAACACATCCTTAAGCTGTAATTACAATGCCCGTAAGGTACGTACCATAGAGCCTATGTATTGTAATATTATCATATTTTATTAATATTTTGTTCATATGGTGCTCAAATTATAGAGGGTACACAGTGGAACCCCTGTTATTGATGGTAGTTTGATTAAAAAATAAAAATAAAAATCATCGTACTCTCACTTTGACCCAAAAAAAAAAGATATAAAATTTTAATAATGTAGCGGGTCAATGTAAAAATCATCCAAACAATAATATATTGACACACCACGATAAGATCACTTGTAATAATTTATTTATTTATTTTAATAATATAATTTTTCTCCAATTAATTAGAGATAGTAACACTTTATTTTATGAAGTCAGAGAATTGATTATAAAATATTATGTGAGAACATGCTTATTTTATGAAGTCACATAATAAGCTTATTAATTTCTCGAATAACCAATACTGATTTTGAACGTTTAAGTTCCTTCGACTTAACTCATATTTCTTGCGAATTTCTTCTATTTTGTTCAAACTATCATTAAAAATAGTGTTTGTAACATTTAGTGTCCGAGCCGGCTAATAAAGCAAGGGACAAGTCTCTTGTAATTTCTCGCAAGGGTCAGGTATCATTCTCATTACTCTTGAGAAGTTTGATGAGGCCTACGGTCTACTCTCGGAGAAACTTTGGTTGGTTGATTCAGTATCGCATTAAAAATGGAAGCTTGAGCCTTGAAGTGGCACTGCACACGTTGCACATATGCCTATCGATGAAGTTCACTCATTGAATGATCCATGTGATACCGATGTGTTTTAATATAAAGCCAAGAATAGTCTCTTTAGACTTCTATATTTTTCTATAAAAATTACATGTATTTTAATATTCACACAAATCAATCTTACATAGTTTATCACCATATTATTATCTCTTCTTCAACACCAACAAAAAAAACAAAAAAAATTGCTCGGTTGTAAATATTGCAACAATCTATTCAACTCAATCTTAGTAAATTCATTTTTTTAAAAAAATAATAATAGCCAATGAATAAAATTAAGAACCCAAAATTATATTATTCTAATCATAAATGATATAAAGGATATGTATTAACAGGAGCTGTTGAAGATTAAATAATTTATATTTATTATGCTCAAATCTGAATTACGATATGTATTTGCATATTTAATTTAAATTTTTTTTGGTGATTTAGAAAATATTAAGTAATTAATAAAAATAAAATTATGTTTATAAATCTATGTATTACTATCATCTTTAAATATTACCTATTAATTATTAAGTAATTAGTTATTTATCTACTAAATAAAATTAATGTGATAATTAAAACATTTAAATCTAAGGGTCCATAACAACCCCATTATTAATGTTGTAAAAAGTTATACGGCGTCATAAAAAAATCTTAGTTAGTTAGTTAATTAATTGCATTACTTGAGGATAATGGCTCCTATTCTTTAGTTCTAAGTTTTATCTAAAATTAGTATTTATATTAGCATCAGTGTGAATACGACAGTGTAAAATATTATTATTTTGCAACTGGATAGTTGTATTTAGAAGTGTTCATCCATCAAAGTACTAAAACCAAGTTTTATGTAAGTTTGGATTTTCTCAAATTAATTCATTTATCACTTCTTTCTATTTTATTTTATTTTTCGTTATAGAAAATTTGTGTCTCTAACACACCAATTTATGTACAAAAAATTTGTATAAGATTTTGTATCTATATTTTTATTGATACAAAATGGGGTAAAAAGTTGCATTCAAGTCTCTCTCTCATCTACTGTTAGATTGACTGAATCTAATTGATGAAAAATTAAGTCACTTTTCTAAGTCAAAATTTAAAATTAAGCAAGCCGTCCCCAATAGAATAGAGCCTAAAAGTCCAAAAGTCTTATAGAGAAGGATTTTATTTATCTATAATTATTTATCTCTAGTCATTTTATTAGTTCTTTATATATATATATTCATTCTCAGGTACATGCACCTCATTCTTTTTAATGCGAACAAGCTGTTAGGCCGTGGCTTAATATAGTTATTTTTTAATATACTATGAAGTTGTACAGTTTAATAGCATTAAAATCGCACGGTTGAAAATTGTGTCTGCATGAACAAAAAAATGAGGGTCACCTGCACTTGAGAATGTGTATAATAATAATAATAATAATAATAATAATAATAATAATTTTCCAACTAGAGATTCCATGAGTTATTAAAGTAAGAGACAAGTTAAAAGATAAGAAAAAAATACACCCCAATACAATACAAAGTAAATAAATTACATTAAAGTGTGCGTTTTATTTATCTTTACTTTAATAACACACATAGAGGCGCATGTATACATATATTTGAAGTTCGAACTGATTTTCTACAATTTTTTTTAACAAAAACCATTTTAAAATTTTTTTATCTTATCATGTATTCAACACTTCTCATAGTCTTAGATCAGATTGTTATCTTCTCTCAATAGTTTTGCGTAAACATTATTTGAAAAAAAAAAAAAATATTCATTTGAACTTGACGTCTTAAGTAACAGAACAATCTCTCAGATTGTTGTTATCTTCACTCAATAATTTGCGTAAACGTTCATTTAAAAAAAAAAAAGAACAAAAAAGTAAAAAAATATTCATTTCAACTTCACGTTTTAAGCAACACGAGAATCCGTAATTAAATTATTCACGATCCAATACATATAATATAACGAATATCCCACCGCTTTTTCCGACGATACCTATCGTCCTGTGGTTGTATATTATTATTACCTCGGGTGGGGGTAACATGATAATATTTTGTACATTAAAAATTATTTTATATACTTACTTATTATTTTTTTAAAAAAATTAGATTTTACTCATTGCCTAAAGAATAGTGGGTGAATCTCAACAATTATGGCGTTAACTGATTGAATGGTAGTATATTGATTTTACAGTATATGAAATTCACTATCTAATAAATAAATTATTACACATAGTAAATCGGGCTCAGTTGTTGAAATACCCAACGTTATTGTTATCTTAAATGAAAAAAAATTAAATTAAATTGAATATTTTTATTTATTCTATGCACTCATAAAATAATTTGTGCTTAGTTGTTGAGATTCCGAACATTATCGTCATCTTAAATGAAAAAAAAAATCTTTAAATTAAATTAAATATTTTTATTTATTCTGCACACTCATAAAAATATTTAGTGCACGCAAAAACTAATTCTCAAGAATTTAGCAAATACATACAAAAAGAATTGCTTGATCAACTTTCTTCGTTTTACTCCATGAAAATTTGATTCGAAGAGCTCAGGCATGCTTTAGTAATTAAAGGCTTATTTCAATACTAGTTCAGGAAAAGTCATTGGGCACTTTAATTTGCTTATTTTTACTGAAAAATTATGAGGCTCACACACACATGCTATAATACATAGCTTCTTCTCGTAGTTAAAATCCTTCGAAAATATAACCACTTTCCAAAAGTATCCCTACTGGGTGTGCGGATGTGTTCATGTGATTTTGCATGGGTCCTTGGCACTTTAGCTATCAAACACTGCTCCCTAAAAATAAAGTGATGTCCTAAACTTTTACATTCAAGCAATCACAATAAATAAATTTTATATATACAGTAAAATCTCAATGAATTGGAGAAATTTATTCTTATAAAGAGATTATAATTTAATAGAGGTGTAGTACAAAAATTATTGACTTTACTTAATTATTCCTAATGCAAGTGATATAAAGGTAAATTATGTCATGTGTTAATAAATTAATAAGTGAGTCAAATTCAATGGATAATTATTAATAAAATATATATATATAGTTTCAAAAAACTAACACAAAAAATTTCATGTCAGAAACCTATAAATATATTTAAAAAGGTAGAAATATTTTGGATTCAACAAAAAAAAATTTACTAACCAATTAATACATACCGTAAATAAAAAGATATGGTGCAACTTTAAAGAACAATCATTGTCACAAGTAATTTTATAAAAATATTTTATTTCATCTTAATTTTTTAATATAAAATGATATATTTTTAAAACATTATTATTATGTGAAGGTAAGTTTATTAAGATGGACTTTATAAAAAAAATATAATTCATTATAACGTGGAGTTTATTTTTGATTATAACTAGTCTCAAGTTGGAATTATAATTTTTTATTATTATAAAGAAGTTATTTCTATATAAAATATTCTTATTTAGAGGTTCTACTATATATATATATATATATATATATATATATATATTTGATAAATTAGAGGAAGATCCTTTAACCTTTTTTTTATATTTTATTTTGTTGTTAAATCATGAATGTCTACACAAGTACTACTGCTATTCACTGAGGCTACCTTCCTCATGTGGTATTTAATTTCCTCTTTTAAAATAAAACTTCCGCTTAAAAAACAAAACCAAAAAAATAAAATAAAATAAAATTATAGAAATAAATAAATAGATATAATAGATATTACTCAGCGACAGACAGTGTATAGAGAAGCGTGGGGGTAGGTGTGAGATTGACCGAACCACCTTGGCTCGCACACTTTTGCATTGCCATCCTCAGTATAAATGCCCTTCCCTCTCTCTGTTTTCCCTCAGCTTGACGTTCCATTCAGAGAACACCAAGCGTACTCTCAAATCTTTCGTCCTCCCACCTACCACCTCCCGTTCTTATTCTTCTCCGTTTGGGTTTTTTTTTTTTCCCCTTTCTTTTATCAAATAAGGATAAAAATAAAAGAAAAATGAATACTCTATCGTCTCCTTCTCCCCTTATCCGTCCCCGAGGTTCTCGTTTCCGTCGTCGTCAGTTCAACCGGGTTCAATGTGTGTACAGATCCGACTCGGTTCACTTCCCAAACGGCATCGGTTGCAGCCGCGCTGACTGGCAAAGCTCCTGCGCTATCCTCTCCAGCAACGTCGTTTCTCAACAGCAGTCCGGTGATAAACCCGCCGAGCACATCGCCGCTGTCAACGGTCACAAGACTTCCATTGACCTCAACCTCGTCCCTATCGAGCACGCCAACAGCGCCGCCGCCGCCGCCAGCAACAACAAGCCTCAGCTTCCGCCGCAGAAGCCGTTGACAATCACCGACCTCTCGCCGGCTCCTACGCACGGCTCACAACTCCGGGTCGCCTACCAGGGGGTCCCCGGCGCGTACTCCGAGGCCGCCGCCGGCAAAGCCTATCCCAACTGCGAGGCGATTCCTTGCGACCAGTTCGAAGTCGCTTTCCAGGCTGTCGAGCTCTGGATCGCGGACCGTGCCGTCTTGCCCGTTGAAAACTCGCTAGGCGGATCTATCCACCGGAATTACGACCTCCTCCTCCGCCACCGGCTTCACATCGTCGGAGAAGTTCAGCTCCCGGTTCACCACTGTCTCCTGGCCTTGCCTGGCGTCCGCAAAGAGTACCTCACGCGCGTGATTTCACATCCCCAAGCGCTCTCCCAGTGCGAGCACACTCTGACGAAGCTGGGGCTCAACGTCGCACGGGAGGCCGTTGACGACACGGCCGGAGCAGCCGAGTACATCGCTGCGAACAACCTCCGCGACACCGCGGCAATAGCCTCCGCACGCGCCGCCGAATTGTACGGAATGCAAGTCCTGGAGGACGGGATACAGGACGATTCGAGCAACGTGACTCGGTTCGTGATGTTGGCGCGTGAGCCGATAATCCCGCGCACGGATCGGCCGTTCAAGACGAGTATCGTGTTCGCGCACGACAAGGGGACGAGTGTGTTGTTTAAGGTGTTGTCGGCGTTCGCGTTCAGGAACATAAGTTTGACGAAGATAGAGTCGCGGCCGCACCGGAACCGTCCGATCAGATTGGTTGATGATGCGAATGTGGGGACGGCTAAGCACTTCGAGTACATGTTTTACATTGATTTCGAAGCCTCGATGGCTGAGGTGAGGGCGCAGAATGCGTTGGCGGAGGTCCAGGAATTCACGTCGTTTTTGAGGGTGTTGGGGAGTTATCCTATGGACATGACCCCATGGAGGCCGTCTAGGGGAGAATAATGACAATAAAATCATTAGCTATTTTATTTTAAAAAAAATTTGAATGTTTATTATTTGCACAAAGAAGAAGAAGAAGAAGAAAGAAAGGAAAATTAATTAGAATTTTCCGCCCTTTTTCTCGGAATTTGTTTGTAATTTTTATTTTGAATTCAACAATGGCAATTTCTTGGTGGGTAAATGGTAAATAATTTTATTTGTTGTGGGGTTGATGGAGTTCAGATTAAAACGTGTGGTCGTTACGTGTAAGAAATTAAGAATGTGTATAGCCTGTATACTAAATCCACACCCAATTGTTGTATTTTATATGCAATAGAACTTGAAGAAGGAATGTGGAGAAAAAAACAAGCTAAAGTATCAATAACTTCGTCGATGTTTATTTCTTTTTTTTTTTTTTCTTTTTTCCATTGTTTCAGGTGATGTTTGTACACTAACAATTTTGAAGATATTTCTTGTCCTTTTATAGATTTTTTAATTGGGAGAACATTACTAACAATAATATTAGACTTAGCAGCAGTTAGGCTTTGGATGTAGGTGTTATTTGCCTCAAATCTCGATTAGATTAATGACTCGACACTTCCTCCTGCTTAGCCACAAATAGTTTTTAGCTAGTTAGCGTTGGGAAGATGATGTTTACGCGATCTTCTTATTATTACTATATATATATATATATATTGGGTATGGTTCCCTACATTTTAGCACCTTTCATTTATGTTAGGTGTCTATAAGATCCAGCATGAATCAGTTCTATGATATCATAGTTCTAAAACTTATGTCCAAATAAGGCGAATTTTGCCCCAAAATTGGAAGAATCTGCCTCCCTGAGCGTACTCAATGTTCTCAAAATTATGGAATTTAGAGGCCTTGATCTACGTTATACTCAATCTAACTTACCTTATAAAATTGAAATCTTTTATTCTTGATCTTAGGTGTAATCATGAGATTAGGATCCTTTTCTTCTTATTATTTTTTTCCTCTCCTAATCTCTCTTGATGTTCTAAACTCAGTGAAAAAAAAATTAGCTTAATTATAAAAAAAAAAACTGAAACAAGGCAGCTTGATCGTCAATATAAAAATTTAAAACTCAATCTTTATCGCTCATTTCACTAAGAGAGGCGGGGAGAGAAAAGAATTGGGAGACAATCTTTGTCCGCAATCATAAACTTGATCATTTGAACAACTATGGCGGCACAAATATTTGTATTAAAAAGTCTTGGTTGCTTGCTCGTCCATTGGGTTCTTGTCATTATATTTCTTAATCGTGAACAAGTGAAATTAACTGACTTGATTGTCAACATCAAAATTCAAGATTCAATATGAAAAGATTCTTGTCCATAATTATAAATTTGATCATTTGGATAAATACGGCGGTATAAATTCTTGCATAAAAAAATTATTTCTCTGGATTCTTTTCATTTATATTTCTTAGCTAATCATATAAAAATAAATATATATGCACATGACAAAAATTCAATAAATGAATGATTATGCATTAAACTATTTCTATGTTGTGAATTCAAATTTCTGTGAATGAGTATCTTGCAATTCTAGAAAACATCACTGCAAGCTAATTGATTCCATTCTCTTATATAAATTATTGGTAGGGCTATTTGTGCTTCTTATGAGAAAACTTGCCATTTGCATTAGCATAGCAATGATTGTTATGTGGGTGCCAAACTTTGCCAAGAGCAGGAAATTTTATTTTATTTTAAGCTTTGAAGTAGGATTTTGGATTCTTATAATGTATACTTCCTAACTAATCAGACAAAAATAAATACGTACACACAAGATAAAAATTCAATAAGCGAAGAAATACACATTAAATCAACAACTACAACTATATTTTTATGATGTGAATTCAAATTTCCTTAAATGACATCTTACAATTCTAGAAAACGCCATGACAACCTAATTGAGCTCCATTCTCTTTTGTAAATTAGTGGTAGGATTACTTGTGCTTTGTAAGAGAAAACCGGGCATTTGCATTAACATAGCAATAGTTTAACCGTAGGTGACAAGCTTTGCCAAGAGCAGTAAACTTTTATAACATTTTAAGCTTTAAAGTACGATTTAAGTCACATGAAGTCTCATGGATATAAGAGTTTGATTTGAGGTTTAAAAAAAAATGATTGTTTACAATCTTATGCGCTTTGTTACTAATGTTAGGTTGCGTTTGGAATTAAAATTGAACAATTGTATCTTTTAAATTACAGCACTAAAGTGTTTGATAAAAATTAGCTGTTGTATCTTGAAAGCTATATTACACTTGTATAATAAAAAATCTATTATATCTTTAATAATTTTGTCAAAATTATTACTTAAAATTTATATTTACTATATATTATTAATTTTCGTTTCATAATTACAATTTTTTTTCACAACAGCTGTAGCTTAAAAGGTACAATACTTTAATTTCAAACACATCTTTATTATGCTACGTTTGATGATTTTTGAAGGTCCGATACAATATAATAATGAAAACTAAAAAGAGTATATATATTTATTTATTTATTTAATGCCGTCGTAGTTTGGTGGATTTGATTTTCTTTCCCTTTTATGGGTTTGACGCGATGCATCATTTGAGAATATTTTAATGGGAAAGATGAATTTAACTCATTATGCGCTTAATAAGAAACTCATTTAGAGCTTGCTCACCAACCAAATGAGGGAGACAAGTTCAAAATTGTTAATCTCAAGCTACTTTGTCTACATTCTTTGTTTCTGTTTCCCATTTGCTTTATTTCACCAAACAACCAAATTAAGTTTGAATTTGTTGGTGAGCATTTTGTCTTTACAAATTTTATGTAGTCATTTTCATTTACTGTAACAAAAAATAAAAATAAAAAAAACTTATGTTTCCCCGAATACGTGTAAAAGTACGTAAATACAACATGTCAAGGTCACTTTCTCATGAAATGACATCAACAACATAATAGACTAAAAACCACATTTGAGATTGTTTTGTTTAACACCCTTAAAAAAGATATTTTGAATAATCAAAAAATACTATAGCATCTTTTTAGTCACTGAAGTGCATTGTCTCTTTCTTTTATTTTCTTCACAAGAACAAGTTGATGGGTAGCTACCATTTATCAGAAAATATTTAAACCAACCTAATTTTAAAAGGTCTTTTTGGCACATGAATTATTCACGTGAGGTCAAAATCACTTTGTTTTAATTTATTATATTGGCTTTTATCAATTAATAATTATAACATTAAAAAAAAAAACTTTAATTATAGTCAAATCTTTTTTGGGAGTCCATTTCTACCCTTATAAGCATAAACTCCACACTCCTCCTTTCAAGTTAATGTTTAGATTGATCAATAAAGAAACTCGATTCAACACTCTCAACATTATAATAACAAACAATAGAAGTAGAGAATTATTACGCATGATAACAAGTGGTGATGAATCATAAATTAACACTTAAAACGATGATGCATGCCTGCCTAGTGTGTACTTTTCTTTTTTAAATTGAAGAATAAAAATTTTCAAAGTGAAGAGGGGGGAGGGGTTTGGTGAGCAAAAGGGTTGATATAAAAATGGGTTGTGGTAGGTAATGAGATGTGCGTGTGGTTGAAAGCCAGTCCTCCTAGTAATGAAATAAGCCATGACGTTTCTTATTAAAACGTCGGCATTTCCTTGCCACTCCTCCTTGGCCCTACTCTTCTTATACGTATCCTTTTGAATAATAGTAATAATAATAATAATAATATGACACTTTGAAGCTAATCATAGCTATTGATAAGGTTCGCAGTAATACTTTGATATAGATATGTGTGTAACGTACTAAAGTAATGTTGCATGTATTAACAAATTAATAGATATATATGTATGTGTGTTGTATTGTGTGAGTGTGAGTGTGACATTGTTAAAGATGGATTTAAAATAACGAAATTATAAGGTTTTTATGTATATCACTCGGGCATTCGTATTGTTTTGCATCTTCACGTACGTTATTTTAATTTGTAATTTAAAAATAAATTTTGATGAATTGAAAATAATTTTAATTAAGGTAGTTTCATTTATTACCACTTTCTTTTTTTTTTTCCTCGTTAAAGAAAAACATTTAAAAAGATCCTCTATAAGAAGCATCTAGTGAATACCTATTTATTTAGGAAGGAAATAAAACTAGAACTATGTGCGTTTATGTGTGGAAAAGACATTAATTATTTCAACCAATTACTTCTTTTTCTTCTTCTTCTTCTTCTTCTTCTTCTTCTTCTTCTTCTTCTTCTTCTTCTTCTTCTTATTATTATTATTACTACTACTACTTTTTTTTGGGAAAAAAATACTACTTTTATGATACGCTTAAGGTTCTATTTGGTATTAGGGTTGAATAGCAATAATTTAAAGTTACAGTATTAAAATATTTGATAAACATTAGCTATTATATCCTAGAAGTTAAGTTGATTTAATCCACCATCTTGTATGTTAAAAAAAAATGATATCTTTATTATTTTATCAAAATTATTATTTAAAATTCATAGTTAAAACAATTTTTATTTCATAATTATAATTTTTTTCACACTAGCTATAACACCTCGATACTAAACAAGGCTGAAATTCGTGACCTAAGTGGGAAAAATAAATTTCTTGTGATAATAGAGCTAATTTTTGCACAAATTGATGTGAAATAAATCATTGGTTGGATAAGAATACAAAATAATTAAAAAAATCATATGGGCTAAAAGATATTTAATCATATGACGTCAATTTTATAAAATAAATTTGTGAAAGAGCTTATGGTTTTATCATTATTCATAAATTTCTAATAAACATACATTTATTTTTTGTTATTTTGTTATCTCAATATCATTGATAATAATAATATTCTCTTTAAATAATAATATCGTTAAATTTATAGATCTTATTTCCTAATTGAATAAGGATATTTTTAGAATTTTATAATGTATGTGAGGATATGGAATTGTATTTAGTATAAAAATAATTCTCAAAATCAATTTTTAAAAGTTATTTCTTCTCTATTTTTAAAAATTTACTATAGGATGGGATGATTTTGCCCAAAATAATTTTTTAAAAAAATTTAACAATCACTAAAATTATCTTTTAAACCTCTAAAAAAGCAATCTCAAATGAAGTCTAAATGCAATAATAGAAAACACATTACTAAAGATAAATAGAATATTATTACATACATTCAAGGCCTTTATAAGTTAAAAAACTAGTTTATTTATTTGTTAAAAATGTCACATTTACTTTGTAACAATTTTTTTTTTAATTACTGTTTTAACACAAGAGATAAAAAACGAGATACAAGAAATATATTGGACACCTAACAGATAAAACTCTTCTTTTTTCAAATCAAAGATCTTGTCGGTGTGCCATGACCAAGAAATTTTCACAAACTTTTGAAGAATTGCAGCTGACCTCATCTTATAAGACTATGGGGGAAGAAACTTCACCGACGACCCTTTCATCTCACGAAGTCAGTCTTTTGTTTATGTTTTCATTTCATCAAGTTGATTTTAGTCTAAAAGTCTTTCATTTTCTTTTTTAATTTATTCGGTCCATAAAGTAGTCTTTTTTGACTCCTCACACTTTACTTTAGTACCATTTTTGAAAAGATAGCTTCTGATCATTTTAATTTGATTAAAAAATTTACTATCATATCTAATCTTGCGTGTTGTTGACTTGTTGTAATATAATGCTATAGTTACCATGATATAATAATTAATTAAGGATGTTAATTGAGTACTTCTATCTTTGATTTACATAGGCGATTCCCCCCCCAAAAAAAAAAAATCCCCATTAATTAAAAAGCCAAAAAAATGCTGTTGATAATTTGCCATAAATATCTTACCTAAACGTGATTGTCAAATGATGATTAAGGGGGTCTAAATCAAAGTTGGTTGAAGATTTCGAGCATCATTGGATACTTAATTAAGCACTTAATTAAAGTTTTTTTAAAGCTTGAACTCCACTCACTCCTCCAAAAAAGTGATAATGAAGTGATAAATCTATTTGCATTTTCTCTAGTTAAATCTCTAAAATTTGGAAATATTTGGAGTCGATTCAGTCGGTTGTAATAGTCAATTTGTAAAGCTTGACTCTAGAGCATGCTTGTTAATCATACAAAGTTTTTCAAATATTATCAATTCTAATTTTTTTAAATTTACTTTTTTTAACTTATATTTAAATTTTAAATATTTATACATAAATAAAAAATAAAATTTTAAGAATATATATGTCAAATAATTATATTTAAAATACTTTAATTTTAAAAAATAGATAATATATCACTTATATTTTAAAATAAAATATATATATATATTATTCAGGCATTTATATCCTGACTCATTTAAATTTTAACTAAAATAAGACTTATTTAAACTTTGAGATAAAGAAAACAAACTCTGGCTTAATGAGTACAAGCAAATCTCATTAAATTTTCAAGACAAAAAACAAACGCCCCTAGAATCTTAAGAACGAGTGAAGGACCGCAGTTCCTGGATTCCCTCCTTGACGAGAGACACTAATTGCCAAAAGTATGAAACATTTTGGGTCCCACATATGTCTATCCTTCCATCATGGGCTGACATGTGGCAACAAAACAGCAAATGTAACTAGTCAAGGAGGGAAGTGTTAAAAATAAATGTATGTATTAATGTTATTATGGATTATAATTTATAACTCTACATAAGTGGTATAGCTAGAGATAGAGTTAAAATATAACATATAAAAAAATATAAATTTAAGAATGTGAATCCAATGTCTAAATTAATAAGCTTTATCATTTTCGATTCTAATACTAAAGGGTCTAAATTAAATTTGTTAATTAAAAGTTCTGATCAGTGAGTTCGTTTAATCTTGCATATGAGGCATTGGTTTGGTAGTGAGTTAAATGATGTGGCATTGCCTAAGTTATTTGGATGTTACAATTCATTAAATCATAGGACTAAAAAAATAATAATAAATAAGGATAATTTTGAAGTTGAATAGAGTTAAATTAAAGAATTGGGCTTGATAAGATTGGATCAGATGACACTGTGAGGGCGAAAATGAATCTCATTTGGGGCCTAATTTTAATGTTTGGTCGTTCTTTTTGGTACCAATTTTATAGACATTTCTGGTTCAAGAAAAACTTGGGCGGGCCCCGTTAAGTGACTGGCCCAAAGCTCATCAAACGAATTGCCTGTGCATCGTCTTCGTCGATTCACCAAAAGAAAAAAATAATTTCAATCAAATTCCTAAACCCTAATTTAATTGACACCTGATACTCTCTGCCTTTGCATACACTAAATTTTACTCAGATTGGTGAATGACTTTGAGACAAATTGTCAAAATGGTATTAGAAATTTTATTTTTCAAACTCTTTTCATATTTCCTTTTTATAAAGTTGATTTTTTTAGGTTTTTTTTTTTAATCTTTCTACAACAATATTTGTATATAAAACTGAATTTTAATCTGTAGGGTGTTAATGATGGGGTTGTAGCTTCAAAATCATTAACGTATGCGCCCAGCTCAAAATCATGTCTACTTTTTTATTACTCAAGAAAGGGTAAGCCTATCCGCAACTTCTTCATTGTTATTTTCTCATGGATCCATGTCCATGTCTTGATGTCGTGTTTTTGTACATAAAAAACTTTTTTGTTGATTTTTGTTTCTTTGATGAAGCTAGGAAAACTTGAGCCTTTCTATCATTGGAACAGAAATATAATACTAAATTTAGCCCCTTCCGGCAATGCCCCGTTGTAATGACTTGGGTGATTCTTGTCAAGGAGGTTGTTGACTTGTAAGTCGTAGCCTCCGACTCTTGTATGTGAAGAAAAAAAAGGTCCCCTAGCTTTCGTAGTCATTCATGACATGTTGATATGGTTGCGATTAATAAAATCATGAGGTGTAAATCATAATTTGTTTTCATGATTCAGAAATTATGCTCTATTTGATGTAGACACAACCCTAATGAAAACTTTAGGGCCATCTATGATCATTGTAGGTTTGCTAAAGGCTTGATTGATTGGGTTTATTGTTTATGACTATTTTGTTTATCACCATCTTTTTCCTTGAAAAGGGATGCCCTAAAACGTTTGCAGTGGCATGATAGTATCAGGTGCTAAAAATGTAGTTTGATCCTTGTCTCTGCAAGCATGGGCGAAAAATGTCCGTAGGTAGTGGGAGTGGACTCTTGAAGATTTATTGTTCTTTTGCTTTTGATCTTCCTGTAATACGTCTTTCAATGCCATTTAACAATCATGTTTATATTTATACACGAGGGATTTTATTTTGGTAGATGAATCTTTGATGTAAATTTCCGGCAATGAGACCTTTGGTGGTGATAAATTTTGTCATGGTAAATGAAAAGAGTGTTGAGTGAATTTATTGCCTTTGCGTACCCGAAAATTGCATAGTAGTTTGCTACTTCAAGTCAGGATCAAATAATCACTTCCTGATCATATTAAGGTGTTTCATGCAAGCCCCAAACTTTTGGCCAGAAGAAATGAGGACTCGTTTGGTCTCGAGAAAGATCAATAAAGGGAAGTTTAGGAAAGGGAAATTGGGAAACCTTCTGTTGAAGTTGCATATGTACCTCTTAAACCCAAAAAAACTGCTAAATCCTCGCAAGATAAAACAGTCAACATATTTGAAGGCATCATGATTGTTGAGCTTGCAAAGCAATCAGTAATATTCAATAACCACTCTGCAGGATATTATCGTAAATTTTGGGAAAATGGTTGACTCAGTGTTTGAAACTCTAAGCATTGATGTCGCAGAGCTGGATACAATGGTATTTCCTCTTCCTGGATGCTAATTATTGTATAAAGATTTTCCTACAACTTTAAACATCACATTGATTATTGCACTGAAAAGTACCTAATTCCTCACTCCTACGAGAAAATAAAAGAAACAGACCCATCCCATCCCCCTCAATGTATATGCTTTATATCTTTTGTTATTCCCCCACCCCCGGCGCGAGTGTAGTCATTATCTATATTTTATTATATGTACCAGGCAGATTCAATAATAAAATCAAGTTGAATGGAGAATTCTTAGTGTGACTGGTTTTGCAGGGGGTTAGTTTCAGTATAAGGAGGATATGATTTTGGATGCTCTACGCCAAACATCAGTAGCGGCCAAGGAAGCCGGAGGCATAACTCACCGTGTGGGTGCTTTTGTCATTGACTAGTTTATTCTTTTTTGTACAACTGAGGAATTTCTTGATTGTTCTACGGAAAAACAATTGTCAAGGTACCTATTTATTCCCTTGGAGCTACTGTGAATTAGGACTGTCATCACTGGTTTCTTTTGGCTTTAGAAACTAAAGAGGACGATGCTGTCGATAGGCCGTTGTATGATTAAAATGCAGTCTTTTGTACTATATATGTTGAAATGCACAATGATTTGAGTTTACCGATTATATCCTTTTTTTTTTCCCCTTCTTCATTTATTAATTTATATTCGGTTATATGAATAACTTTCTCTGGAGTAACTTTCACTTCTGAGGTTTTTCTGAAGCAACAACAAACTGAAGAAGCTTTTAGATTCTCATTCGATGGTAGTTGTTATTGTTGTTTATACACTGACAATTGCTTCTGCTTTTTATGATTTTTTTTTTAAATCATCAATTCATTGTATCTTAATATTTTTCAACGGACAATAATACATTGATTTTTCTGAAAAGACTTAAGGTTGTGCATTTGATTCCAAAGTTATGTAATTTTTTTGGGGATGCTGTTGACTAGAAAAGAAAGATCACTGAATGTTACCCAAAAGCATCAAAGTGTTGTAAGAAAGCGGTGCCACAAGAATCTTTTTGACACTGATAATCTGTGGCCACAGGATTTTTTCATGAAATTTTTTTACATTCATTGCCTTGAAGTTAGGACATATTGCACATTGCATTTGATCATTGGCCATTAGGTGATCCTGACAAAAGGACCAAGGCAAAAGAAAAGCCGAAAGCACAAGGACGAAAGCACTTTTGTCTCCTTTTTATTGGATTTGCCAAACTACCCTCCAGCTCATTGATGCTATCAGCAGTGTTTTGTTGCATATGACATTGACAACGAGATGGCTTTGATGATGGCGAGGACATAAGGTGCTGTTGGATGCAATATTATTGCAACACAATAACGTTTCTCAATGTACCTATGTCTTGATATGTTCCCTTGTAATAGTAGTGACACATGGCTAAATGGGTTGCCATGACACTTGAGAAGAAGTGGAGAAATTTGTAGAGCTTGATCGAGACTGAGATTGCAGCTGTCAAATGTGCTTTTGAGAAAGGGCTGGCATTTACCATCTATGGATTGGTTGGCTTGTGAAAGAGGAATGTCAAGTGAACTTTTTAAAAAGACTTTGAGTAACGGAGTCCAATTACCAAATTACATCACAGAAAGGAATATTTGTAGCTTTAATTTTATTTATATAATTCATGGTGATTTAAGTGTCATCAATCTCGCATTTCATAAACTTGTTCCTAGGCTGGTTCTGACAAAGGGTTTATTTAGTTGGTGATATGAAAGTGTTTTTAACAACTTATATATAATTTCATGAACAAATAAATTCTTTCTTCTAAAAATTTTAAATGGCTTGCGAGAGTTGAATAAATTACCAAATCAAACTAATCCTTACAAAATTGGATATAAAATCTCTGACAAGAAGAATAACACAAATTATAAAGACGAGCCACGCCTTGGACTGGGTTACCATCTACATGCGTGAACAGACCAGCGACCTGAACTCCAGCAGAACGCAGACTGGCAAGTCAAATATGAAAAGATAATCTCAAAACCAAAAGGCTGGCCGGGCCAATGCAAATCCCAATCAGTTGACAGTGGCATGCAGTAAAGGGTATTATGATAAGGTGAGCTACAACTGAACATATGTCGCGATTTTGTAATAACTGGTAAACAAATTTGAAACTATATATATCTTAATGATACAGTGAGACTTGAGTACTGTCGTTCACTAAATTATTATTTTTTCTTTATGACATTATTATAAGAGTTAATTCCACTCTAATAAAATCTTTATAAGCATACAACTTACATATCATTCTATACCTGAGATCTCACAATCATGTAAACAATATTATGATTTTGATGCAATACTCTATGAATTTGGGTCAATTCTGAGTCATCTCTGTCAAATCAGTTGGAAAGAAAAAAGAATATATGACCATGTCCACTATCAGTCTCATAAAAGGAATATGCCCAAGCACTATCATTCAAGATTTAATCATAACATAGCTTAAGCAATAGTCTTGGATTGAACAAATTATAAAATTAAAGAATGACATTATCAGTTTCCAAGGCCACAGTCACATATGTGATCTAAAGACCTCTCATGGGGTTTAATTATATTGTTGTGTTTCCCAATCAAATTTGTCTGGTACTAGCAGACACCATCTTTCAATATTTTGAATTCATTTTTTCAAGAGAAAGAAGATGATCATGTAAATGCAATGAACATCAGTCATCACAGAATCCAACCCCAACAATGCCCCTTTTGTTTAAAAATTGTTTTATTATTTGATGAAAGATTCAAATCTTCCAAAAGAGAAGCACAATCCCCTGATAATTCTAGAATAGCTATGCATTTGAAATATATTGGATAGAAAATCACAAAGCCAAATCTTAGAAATATTGGTGAGATACAAAAGAAGATAAAATTTAAAAAGACTCAAAGAGGTGCCATTTGCCACTCGCAGCAGGAACTGCTTACATCTGTGAGGCAATTGCAGACATGGGTTTGTTTATTTTTTAGTGTGTTTTTCGCAATATGTTAAAATATCTAAAGGGGTAAAAACAAGTGATGATGGGCAACAGCTGTGAGCATGCCCAAAAGGTTGACTTTTGTTGACACTGTCAACCACTATTGCATTGATTTTTGAATTGGTGTCCTTTAATCCTTGTGATTTTGCCAGGACCATCATGGCAGACAAAGACTAAACTAATTAAAGGTCATATCTCTCATCACAAATAAAATCATAGTATTAGTGTGTTGTCACACAACAAATTTGGAGTTTAGTATAATAAGATGATAGTGTTGGACTGTTGGGCCACACTTTGAAGCATTTTTCGCAATATGTTAAAATTAACTGCCTTGTTTGGAAGCCCCCCTTCATGTGACATGCGTCAGTTGCTTTCTTGACTTGCATGTATTTATATCCATCCTCTACCTACCTCTTCTTTCACCACCTCAACTTCCAACAATTCATATTCAACCCCTTTGATCTCTTCTCTCTTTTTGTGTGTGCTGTGTTAAGCAGACATCATGAAGCGCAGCTTTCAATTCAGTGCTTTTCTCCTCCTCATCCTTCTCATTTTCTCATCCAAAATCTCTGCCAGATTCATGGGAACCAAACAAGGTAACCATACAGTTACTACTTCCTCTTCATGTTTCAGCTATGAGCCTGATCATACGAACAGGGTTTGAACCTGTTAAACTAATCAGCAGTAGCGTCCACATGTTATGTGATAGTGATCACATTCTCCTTTTTTTTTCACTTTTTACAGGACAAGAGGAGGTGAAGCTTAAGGAGCTCAGAAGTGAAGTTTCTCTTCAGGAGATGGAGAAAAGTGAATCAATGACTGTAAGCTTCCATTACTTGATCTTTAAGCAATTATGAACTTTACATCTTTAGTACTTTTGAGAATTGAGATTACTCATTCATTTGCTATTTTTGGGAACGCACAGCAGCTAATGGGAATGGAGGCGTGTGATGAGAATGGAGATGAAGAATGCTTGAAGAGAAGAATCATAGCAGAGGCTCACTTGGACTACATCTACACCCAGCATCACAAGCCTTGAAGCTAATTAATTAATTTCATGGCTTCTAGTTCTAGCTATCATTCAGCTTAGTATTTTATTAAAATTTATAATAATAAATGTACTGCTCTGGATGAATACTTCGCAACCTATTGAGTCTTAGGCTCCTTTTTCTCTTGTGGTAAATAATTATGTAACTTTTACACCTAGCTAATTAGCTACTGCCAGCTATGTCTATTGTGGTATGAGCATCTGCACTCTCTTTGATATGATGAGGTCTATGCAATAGCCACTGGTCCTTCCATGGCAACAGTAAGATTAGAGGTTACCGTTGCAGTAATAAAAGTGCAAAAGCTAAAACTACAAGTGCTTCCATATTAATTTGTGGGAAAAAATTATGTTGCAAGCTGTTGAATGGTATAACAATTATTTTCAGTTGTTGTATCTATAGTTATATAATTATATTAATTAAATTTAATGATTAAAAGTAATTGTTGTACCGTATAATAGTTATAATATAAATTAACCTTAATTTGTATGATTTTTAACTACTAAAAAAGTTTTGATCCATTAAAAAAGTTCTTATAGTTATAATAAGTAAGTAAAAGTTTGAGTCTTTATAAAAATTTAAATCTCGATAAAAATATTATAAGGATTAAATTCAGTCTTATTTTATAAGTAGAGTGAATAAATAGAGTGAATGGTAGGTGAATTTGTGATTAGGAATTAAACCACTTGCATTGATAATAGACAGTTGGGAGTTATGCTCAGTGAATTTAGTGACAGATTTCAACAGCAATTAGTTTGACTGATTGGAAGTTTTCAATTGCATGCATGATATCGTCAGCCATATACAACTTAAGCACTTAACATGCTCATGTCACCAATAATTCCTTTGACTTCTGCAGATTGATGACAGTTCCTCCAGTACTGTATGCCTCAGATTTTGTACTCTTAAGAAAATAAAAATTAGATTTTAAAAAAATGGGAAAAAAGAAACCTCCACTCGTCAAAGAAGAAAACAAGTGGGAAACTAAAGAAAAACAGAATATTCCACACAGAGAAAATGCTCCCCAAAATTTTTTGATGCTTTTTGTCTTCATCAAACAATGTTGCCCTTATTCTGAAGTTATTTGAAGCAAAAACAGGAAATTCTGATTGGACTTGTTAACTTCAATGGTCAATAACAAATGACGCTCATGTGGGCATTTGCATTGAGGGGGGTCCATTTTTTTCATTTAATCTTGTTGGTTGGTCTGAAAATGGGGAAGATAATTCCTTAATTTATTTATTGAAACAGAATTTGATAGAGATGTTACAGTGAAGATTATGCGATATAAATCTCCCTTCACTCTCGGCAAAAGACAAAAAGCAGCTGTTAATTTACATTATATATAAAAAGAAAAAAAAATGACTTACCGTCAATTAAAAAGTAATTTTTTTATGTTTCCTAATTATTTGACAAACAACAAGTGAATTATATATATATATATATATACATGACTTTTTTGAACGGGGGAGAGAAAGATGAGCTTAATAAAAAAGACATTATTTAGAGGACAGGGCAAAGTGTCATAATATGGATTCATTTATCAAAAGCAAAACACTTATGCTCCACCTTTCATTCAATGAAGCTTCCACCGTGCAATCATAAAATTGTTGAACCAGATATGGACCCAAAAGTTCCTCATGGTAATTTGAGGTTCCCATTGACACATAATTTAGAGGTCATAGAGTGTTGTTAGTTTCTACCCTTTAACGGAGAATTTTTGAATTCAGAAACTGAAGAAGAAGAAGAAGAAGATGATGATGATGATGATGAAGAATGTGAATACAATTACAGAAACAACTAAATTCAAAATTGAACATAATGAAAAGATGGCTGAGAGAAACATTGTTCATGAAAGAAGATTATCTAGTTATACCCGATATGAATTGTGAAAAAAGAATCAACATATGATGTTACTCAAAAGACTTGGTTAGCAGATGAATCAAGAAAAAATGGAGCCAAATGATAGATATCTTCTTATCTCCTATTTTAATTTAAGGGTTCACATCTCTCTATGAGACAGTGAAAATTAATAAAGGAGTAATGATATAGTCACAAACTCTTGTACAAATTTATTTTGTACAAACTGATGTGGCATGATAAAATTAGTTGAATTAAATATCTATTGGCTTACATGATTTATTTCTATTATTTTATATTTTTATTCAACCAATGAATTAATGCCACATAAATTTATGTAATATAAATTTATACAAGAGTTTGTGTTTGTATTATTACTCATTAATAAAATTCTCTCGTACTTTAAGAGCATGTCTCTCCATCCTCACTTTGAAGTAGATTTCCAAACCAGACTTCGAATACACTACTCGAAGACAGGTTTTGACCTTATGCATGTTTAGAATCAAACCAATCAAAGTCAACATGAGAGCTAAGATGATTTACAATATATATATTTTATGGGTGGAGCTATTTGAGCTCACCAATTTCTTCTCTATACCCTCTTTTTAATTAAGAATTTTATTATTTTAATAATTTTTAAAGAAAAATACTTAATTAAACCTTTCTTCTCTTTCTCTTTTTAATTTCACGAACTCTTATCAATTTATTCATATATATTCTCTTAACTACAAATAATTGGTGTCACTGGCCAAGAGAAACAAAACTCACTATTTAAAAATGAACATCAATAAATTTTTATCAGCTATAAAAGTTAATGAATATCAAGAAATTAATTTTTACCAAACACAAAAGCTAATGAAATATAAATCATGATATACTAAGAAAAGTAAAAAAAAAAAATTTAAAGAGAGTAAAATTGAGTGTTGAGTTTATAAAATGTGAAATTAAAGACATAATATGTAATTGTAAGTAAAGCGAAAAAATAATGAGTGAAAGATAACTTTAAGATTTTTTAATTTTTAATAATAAATTTATTTTCTAAAATAAGTGTATAAAGAAATTTAGCGGGTCCAATTAACCCTACCAATGCTTTATTTAAGCAAGACATATAACATCGCCCCTTCATTCATGCCCCCCATCCCTACCGTCCAACGCGGACACGTCTTCTCTCAAGCAAAATACAAAAGTTACCCGACCCCAATGACCACCTTGCTTGCTTGCTGGTTTTCATTCTTCAGCAATCAGTCATCATTTGCCAGCAACGAAGATCGAACATTATTAAATTAAGAGTAGACTTTAATTTATACCTTCCTTGAAAATGACAGTCTCTAATTTACCTTTTAAAAATGTGAAAATTTCAATTCACACCTAATACTGTTAAGAAAAAAAAATTTAAAAAAATATATATATATCACACTCTCCATTTACCATCAATCCCATTTTCGAAGTGAAAATAAAAGATAACTTGAGATTTTCACACCTTTAAAAAATACATTGAAATTTACCCTTAAAATAAATGTGGTACTTGTTTCTTATGGAACAAACGGTACCGAAGGACCCCCGACCCAGCTCACAATAATCTACAAGTACAAACCCTTAAGCGTACTTCAACATTCTTGGGCTGTATTTGGTACTTTATAATGCAGTTGGGCCAAAAGTCCAATTCGTATAAAAATAATCACTCCACGGACGAAAAAAAAAACCCTAATATAAAATAACGTTTTATCTAATAGGTGATAAGTTACACTTACACTTCTAATGTGATTGGTAGTTATTGATTAAAAAATTGTACATGTAGCATAAAATATTTTAAAAATACAATGCAACTCAAATTAACATGAGAATCAAATTAAGAAAGTAAACCCGAGTAACAATTGAGAATGAAATGCCAAAACTTTTAAATTTGAATCGTAACTATTAACATATCAAGCATAAGTGCAATAATTGCGTAGTTATAAGCTTTCTTTGAAGTTGATATAAGAGGATGTGATGAGTGCATCGAGTCAAATAATATTTTCAAAATATCTATGGAATTTTATATATATGATATGCGGAATGTAAATTAAAAATTAATAATGTCCTTAAATAAATTAAAAAAAATCAAGGGTTAAAAACAGTAGAACTGAAAAATAAAAAGATAAAATTTAAAGGAACAAAATTAATTTCACAAATCTATCATTTAAAATTTTACTAGTAAAATGTTTATTTACATGAACATTAGAAGTTTTGTCGATTACAAATTTGGGCCCATAAACAACGTTTCGGAGAATCTTATGTGCCGAAACAAAATACCCAAATTTATTTGACCCCAGTTTTGTGCTCTTGTGATTGTGGGCCAATCTATCAAATGGAAATGAAACTTTCTTGCGAAAAATCTTTTATTAATCATGAAAAAATTTTCTGATCCTTTTACGTCAATAATCAAGAAAGTATACTCCCATTTGCCTGCCACGTGCAATTCAACTGCTGCCTGCCTTCTTGACTGCCAAGCCCAATTGTATAGATAAATAAATAAATTTTCTTTCAACTGTTTTAGTACGAGTTATCATGGACTTATGGGTCCGGTCCGATTACATTATCCCAAAATCGTGACACCATTAAATGATTAGAAAATTAATAAAATTTTAGAATTTAGTAAAATACAATAAATCACAACAGAAGTTTTTTTTTTTTTTTTTCATTTTTTGAGATAAAATCAAAGGACTAAAGTTAATTGTCCCAAAAGTTTGACCCAAAAGTGCTGATAAAGATAAGCGCTTTTGGCAACTTTTTATTCTCATTTTACTACTACTGCTCGACTCTATTTCCACCTATAAATTTTGTTACCCACGACATTAATACTTGTCTCAAAACAACAACAGATAACTAAAAAGCATTCATTTTTTAAGCTTCTGCTTTAAGTAACAGCATTTCTTTTAGCAGGTTTCTTTTATTCATTCTTTCTATTTGCACAAAATTACCAACGTGCCAAACTCTATTAACCACCATCCACTCACGTCTCGCCACGTATTTAACTCATGCACCCCAACATCGTTGCCACGTCAACAAAGCACCAATAATATAACGTTGCTGGCTTTGTAGATCAGACTTGGACCCCTACAAAGTCTTATGACAAAAAAAACCAAAAATATGAAAGAAAAATTTACATAAAAAAAAACAAATAATAAATAATAATAGTAAAGACTAAAAAGAAAAAAACACCTGCTGCTCTTGAAATTTTCATTTGTAGAGAGAAACCCAAGCCATGTGAAAGTTGTTTTTCGTTTTTAAATTGTACAAAAATGGCGTCGTTTCGTTCGAATCAGATAGGTAGATGTTCCAAGGCGCAAGCATCGTTGAGCAAGATTCTTCGCACGATCACTTCCGTGAAGTCGCCGCCGCCGCCGCCGCGGTTCGATATCGATTTGAACTTGAGTTTAGTGGACGCGTTTTGGGAGTCTGACGCCGACGGCGAGTCTGAGAATGGCAATCTGGACGCTTGTAGCTTCGTCGGGAAGCAAATCGAGAGCGATTCGTCGGGAAATAGTAGAGAGAAAATGAAAGAAGGCTCGGGCTCTGGCTCGGGCTCGGGCTCTGGCTCTTGTTCAGATATCACCACAGTCTTGCACGAGGTCGCTGAAGAAGAGAGCAACAAGGAGGATACCGAAACGAAGCCGCGCAAGGAACAAAACGACAAAGGCGGCAAAGGCGGCGGCGGCAACGGCAGTGATTGCTTCGGTTTGCTGATTGCAGCAGCCGAGTTGATTTCGAGCACCGAGGCCGAGTCGTCTCCGAGTCGAGACAAGGAGTTGACGACGACTCGCGAGAAAGCGACAGAAGAAAGAGAGACGCCGAATGCGGGCGAGTCCCCGGGGAGAATAACCAGAGAGATGAAAAGTCGCGACACGTCAGCGTCAGCGCTGCCGTTGGTGCGGTCGAAGAGAGGGAGGAGTCAGGTCTTGCCGTACAGGTACAGAGACTCGGTCCTTCTCCTCGAGCCGCCGTCCAAACGACGTCGCGAACCGAAGACGAAATGAAGTCAGGTAAAAAAAAACTAAACTAAAACAAGTTAATCAGTTGTTGATTAAGGATTGATTAATTAATTAATTACGTAATCAAGAAATGTATTTTTTCGTGGTGGTGGTGGTAACGTCAAGTGATTAATTAGATTAACGAGGAGGTGGGTGGTTCTAACAAGAAATGAACACGTGTTAGAATAGAGAATAGGTGGAGGAGTTGGGTCGAATTTGCAATGAATATGGGGAATCTGAGCTACGATTATTGTT
Organism: Atalantia buxifolia; assembly: GCA_030444775.1. Taxonomy (NCBI): domain Eukaryota; kingdom Viridiplantae; phylum Streptophyta; class Magnoliopsida; order Sapindales; family Rutaceae; genus Atalantia; species Atalantia buxifolia. The sequence continues at coordinate 12,920,311 of CM059838.1, forward strand.
AAATGTTAATGCAGTGAAGCAAGAGTTTTTGGCCACAGTCTGACAGTGGGGGCTGCTCTTGGCTTCTTATTATTATTATTATTATTATTATTATTATTGTTTTTTTTTTAAAAAAAAGAGCTTGTAATGGATATTGATTGTGTAGCTCTACGTACGTAAGTAGATGTATAACAAGGGAACTGTTTTATTATTTTTGTCAGGAGTTTTAAGGCACACGCACATTTGTCGATGGAATGTTAACTGTTTGTATGTCAAACATACGAATCTAGTGTTACTTCGAGAGAGGGAGAGAGACTATGATTATGTCGCAATTATCGTGGATTTAAAAATCACATAACCTCAATATGCCAAGCCTGTAATTAATTAACAGCACTGTTGCAATGGCGGTCCATTTGTTCACAATATAATAATGACAGTTCTTGAATGAGTCGTCTTTTTCTGGGAAGAAAAATGGGAAGTGTTCTTAATTTTCACATTAAACTTATGTATTTTAAAGAATGATTTTATTATTTTTTTTTTATAGAGAATTACTCTATGTGGATTATATTGCAAATGTTTAGTCTTACGTAAATGTTCGTTTAGTCTATATATTTTACTGTAAGAGTCTGTTTAATTCTTATATTTTAAAAAATATCTCAAGAGACTTATGTTATTAAATATATTACACTCATGTCCTTACTTTTATTTTTTTTTATAGTAATATTTTTGCAACAATATTATTGGAGATATTAATTTACAAAAAAATTTAATTAAAAATTAATCTTAAAAATGAAATAAAAATAAATGTATTTTTTTATTTTAGTTTTAGGATTAATTTGGTAAATTAAGTTTTTTTAATATAGATAATTATTAGCAAGGTTATAATTGTAAGTGTATTAAACATTACTTTAAGTCAGTTACTATTAATTTATTTTAAATAATTAGAAATTTTTTTTGTATGCATATGAATTTATACCACTTCATTCAGACAAATAATTATAGTTTAATTTATTAATAAATACTTATGGATTAATTTCTTAATTAAGTTTCTCCATAGATTATTTAATTTCCTCCAAAGTGATAGTAAGGGTGTCACATATTTAATAATAAAGGTACATCTTGAGATATTTTTTAAAATATAGAAATAATACAATTCAAAGATTTTTAGAATATTTACTCTCTAACTTTTTATTGTCTTTTTTTTTTTATCCCCTACACGTGGGATCCTTTCACTATCTTCGAACTCGTTTTCCATGATATTATCAATATTTTTACAGAAGCATGTTGAAAACTCCATTAGTTAGAATTAAAAATAGCTACGGAGTGCTCATGTGAAGACTGTCTCATTGAGGAATCTGATCTTCGAAGTGCCAAGAAAGAGAGTCGAATAATGGGCGGGTAAAAATGCAAATGATTCACCTACTTTTACGTGGCATTATTGTACATTAGAATATTTGAAATATCAGATAATATGCCTTGCACATCTTTTATGGATCACTTTTTGTTTCGAATGATTCAATCAAATCTTATATTAGATTTCAATTTAAATAAACAATATCGGATAAACAATATCGGATAGACATATTATTTAAAAATGAAAAAATATATCTAATTTAATTATTTAAAAATTTTTATTATTTTATTTAATGTAACCGTTGTTAAAATGGTAATATCGATCATTTTTCTTTAAAAATATAAAAATATAACCATTTTAAAATGGTAATATCGATCATTTCGATTAAAATTTAGACGCAAGTCAAATGAGTCGGATAAACTCAACTCACTTAATTAAGGAATTGTTAGAGAGATAAATTATTATTTATAGAATAATAATATTATTATTACTTTATAACTATTTTATTGTTCAAATCGCTGAAACCTCAATCAGAAAGAAAATGCAGGAAAATCAAACCTCAAAAAGAACAAAAAAATTTCCCTCTTCCTCACCAAAGAGTAAAAGCAAATGAGACGGGGCTAATTGATAAAATTAAGAATATTGTTTCTTGGAAACAAACCAGAAGTCTTCGAATAAATTTTAGGAAATAGAAAATTGATAAAATTAAGAATATTGTTTCTTTATTAAACAAAGATAGTGTTTAATTGATAGGGGCTAAATGCATTATTCTAAACTCTTAATACAATAAGAGTAATGTTAGAAATTAGGATCACGAATTTTTTATACAATCATAACACTATTAATCGGATGAAAATATTACAAGATTCACATGATTTATTTTATTAATTTATATATTCTTTTGATCAATACATACCACGTCAGTTGCATAAGTTGCTTAGATTTTTTCCTCTTTTCTTTTCCAAATTTCTTTATCCTTTCTTTCTTTTTCTAGATGATATGGTTGAATTTCGTTTGTTGGCAAAGCCAGGTGTTCTTTAGAAATTAGAAGCAGAAGTTTCCGGCCACTTTCAAAATCTCAAGTCGCGAAGCTGTAGATGAGGTCAATTTTATGTTATAATTTGACCAAACAACTTCCAACTCTTATTAAAAAAGAAAAATCCAATTAATTTAAAAATGTAAAAATGAAAAATTGGTCAATTTTCCACGACCTCTGCTAGTTGCTACAGTCGCTAGAAGTCTAGAAACTGAAAATGACAACAAGAACTTGACCAGAAATGGCCTAGTCACCTTTTTTCAATTGGATCCCTGTAAAAATCCATTATTAACGACTATTTAAGATGAAAGCACGAATAAGTGCATGCCATAAACTGAAATGAAACAGTAATATATTTATTTGGTCAAATTTGACTGGGATTTGTATGTATAAAAAATTAGGATCACCCTTTTACTCTTTTCTGTTGCCACGTCAGGTTAGCTTTTATACGGTACTTATATATTGAATAATAAATTTCATAATCTATAAAACTACTTATTAAATTATTTTATTATTTAATAGATAAATGTCATATAACCATATTAGTTGAAATTCAAAATGTTGAAATCTGTATTATTATTGAACTTGAATATTTAAAAAAGAAAAATATAAGTTATGAGAAATTTAAATAGAATGCGACTGGTAGTAATACACTTTAAAATATAACATTGGATTCTTTCTTTGGTATTGAAAAAAATGTGTAGTACATACAACTTTAAAATAATGATTTTAAAATAATAATAAAAATATTATAATTTTTCATCATACACTATAACAGTTAGTATTTACTAAATATTTTAATAAATTACAATTATCCAAATTCAATACCAAACAGGTACTTAGTATACTTGATGTATCTTGCCATGTAACAATGTTACAAACATTTTTGTTTCTAAACTGTTTTTGCATCTAAATATGATTATGGTTAGTTGTACAAATGATATTAAAACACGTTGCAGACTCTGATGTTATAATTTAACTGATCTTAGACATAGATTTTGCAGTTAACTATATATGTACAAAATCTTTAGAGCATGTTATTATGTGTATAAACATCAGTTTGCCTTGCGGCATTATATGATCTCTTAGGATCCAGTTATGGTGCAACTTTGGTACCATACCACAGCTGCACCTAGCCATTGGATCCAACTACTTAGAGAGATTCAATGGTTAAGTTTTAAGTAGTTGAATCCAATAGCTAGGTGCAGCTGTGGAATGGTACCACAGTTGCACCATAGCTAAGTCCGATCTCTTATTCAACTTTCATCTCGTGATCTTTTGCTTCCAGCCTCCTTCTTACTTGGTGAGCAGTGAAGTCTAATTGCAAGAGGTCTTGGACACCGGTATCTTCTATCAAATCCTCTCACACAAACAAACCCTGCAAAAAGTGTACGCATAATATATACTATTAAGTTCTAAGACACTATCTCATTATCAAGATCGATACTAAAAGAGCTTGTCATATTAAGCGCATTGTACGATAAAGGATTTAGGAAATTGTTGCTTCATACCTCTCCAAAAGTATTCCTGAATCTGCCGCATGTCTAAAGCTGTTATAAAGCAAAAGCATTTTTCCATGAGTCAAACTATTTATCTTTACGTTATGCATAACAACTCATCTTAATTATGTAGAGAATATGTATATGTACCATTAAACATCGTTGTTGCTGAACTTCCAAAGCAGACGATTTCTCTTCGCAGATTAGCAATCGTGTGCCTAGGAACATTAATGGGGTGATGGCTCGTTTCATGGTCTGCAAATACCTGTGTAACATGACATTATGTAAAAATTTAATTGTTCATGTTAATAATGACATGACAATGCGATAATGTTGGAGAAATGTTGAACGATGAACTCACTTCATTAACTTGAAAGTATGTTCCATTCAATGGAAATCTGCCTCTATTTGCGGTGCGACAAGGTATCTGTCCATTGCATTTGTTGTTCCTATCGTCATTTCTCTGATTTAATTGTTTAAAGACTAGAATGTGTAAATGGCTTAACAGTTTTGACTCACCAAAATTGTTCCACGAACTATACCAGCATTTCGTTCACGAACACTATTGCAAGAATAGCATATCTCCGAATTACAAAGTTTGGAATCTTTGGAGTTACATCTGTACTGTATTGAGCCAACTGAATTCGGAGTTTCACCTAATGTCAATTTAGCAAAGCATAAGGAGTCATAAGCATCTTATTTCCAGATAATGGAAACTCATGCAACAATTCCATTATGTAACTCATCAATGCTATACCTGGTGACCATATCGCAAGAAGGTAGGGAGACGGATCATCAGGATCTCGCCTATCAAACTGTAGTTAAATTCACAGATCATAATCAGAAATTTGATACATAATTAACAATAAAAAGTTACTTGAATTTTAAAATGAGTTAGTTTACCCCTCTAAGTAGTTCGTGAGCATCTGGAAGTACATAGCTGTATAAGAATACAATTTTGTTAGCATTTGATGTTTAAATTACTTTTTTGGAAGATCATATGAAGATAAAAATGGCTACTTACACATGGTGCTCCGTGCGTAAATGAGCACATTTCTTCAGTTTCCTTGCAGGCATGGATGCAGCTTCTGCAGTCAAAGCAACTAAAGCATTGGAGTCTTGAATCATGACCTTGTTCATCTCCATGAAATTTGGGAAATTTTCCTTGAACTCCCTTTCTTGCAGTCTGAGAGTAGGAGTCTCTTCAATGTCAACAATGCTGATATCATCATCATCAATCTCAGATTCTGGAGATTCTGAACATTGAGGCCCTGGTGACTGTGGCTCCTCAATGATAGGCTCACAGTTGTTGATTTGATATCCAGATTCTGAAACCGGATCAGCCTCAATGCGAATCACCGGTATTGGATTGACAACCAAAGGAGGGTTTTGTCCAATTCCATTACCAAACTCTGACGTCACTATCCCTTTTTCTGATGGCCCTGGTAAGGCAAACCTTGCACTGGATCCAACATTTGAACATCAGAATTTGTTTTATAAAATTGCTTTGCTTTCGTTTTCCTGGCATCTCTGCATAGCTGGACAAGTTAAGAAAATTTATCTATAAATTATGAAGCAAACCTCGCAACTGCACTGGCAAAGTGTTTGCACTCCCCCCTCAATGGACAAGCACCGCAATTTGGACTCCTCTTCTTGCAAAAGATCTGTATGAATATTCAGCATGCCATCACCATTTAGCTTTTCTCTATAGCACATCAAAAGTGGGAAGGAGACAGTAATGCTTTCAAAGTGTTTTATACAAAGACTGATAGCACACCTTTCCGAAGGTAATCATTTGGTAATGTAGTTCATACCTATATTGCAAAGAGTTGCAAAATTAGTTATGGTATTTCATAATTGAGAAATAAATAAATACATATTGAATTAGAGGAGGAATTTTGTAATTACAATGTTTTTTGGTCAAGGTAGCATAGTCGTGGCCAAAGATACATTTGAACTTTATCCATCACTGGGTACCTACAGAGAATGTGATTAGAAATTCTCATTTCTATTTATAAATTATGTTGTGCTTTTTTGTATATATACACACTCTTTTAAAAGATGTATGTGAAGATCTCCAGGTAGGGGTTGGAGGGGAACCCAGCCTAGACGCACAGCTATTCGCCCAACATTCACATCAACCTGGTTGGAAAATTAAAGACCAAATAAGTTAGTCCAATGTGTTGACCAGCAATAAATCCCGAAATTTATATCTGGTTTAAAAAGAAAAAAGAAGAAAGAAAAAGCTCAACTGTAGTTTTTTATCTCAAAATATTCTGAGGAGGCAAAACTTCATTATTAGGTAAGTAATCAGGATATTCTACTATATCTTACAGGAAAGGCAATGTGTTGAAGTGACAAAAGCCGTACACACTCCACGCTCTTTAGCCCCAATCCTTCTATGTCCAGCAGGTATTCCCTAGGGTTGTTGATGATTTCAACACAAATACATTAAATATGAGTTACCTTCTGAAAGTGGGTTTCATTCAAGATTGCTACATTCAGTGAAGTGATATGTCAGCTTACTTCACTTTATCAGGTGGAACATTTCGCAGCCATTCGAGGTCAATGGAACCATGTAATTCGACCAATCTGTTAAGGAATTCCTGCAAAAGTGAGTAACTAGTGTTAGCATCTACAAGAAAAATATCAAATAGTAGGAGAAGAAAAGGAAAAGAAAACCTTTAACTTGAAACCTCCTATTTTTTTGCCATAGTGCACAGTTTCGTACCTTGATTCGTCCTGCAATTATATTCTGCTGGCCACGTTCTTTGATGGCATCAGCAATCTCACTTTCGTCTGCACACCTAACTGCTTCCCAGTCCACAGAATCCATTTGATCGTGACTTCTTTCCTCTCCAGTTGAATATATTCTCCTCAAAAGATCCCAATCCTGTTGTACTGTATTATCACTGTTCTTTTTTGGGGCAGTCTTTTTCGTCCTGTCATTTTTCATGTCAGACTTATATTCTTTCGACTTCCCTTTCCCTCTAGGACTTTTCTTGCTTGTGGTTGTGGCATCATGAGCTTGTGGCATACCAGTTCTGAAGCTTTCTCGATTTGAAGGCGAAACTGAGATTTCAAAGGGATCATTGAAATCTGACGAAGAAATGGATCTAAAATCACTTTTCAGGTCATTTCTTCCTGAGGTTGATGCTTGATTTCTATTTTCTATCCTTGTTGGTTTTGTATATCCGTCTAGGCATTCATCACAGAATAATATCCCGTCTACTTTATCCTGCAGCAAGGCTGTGTTTTCTAGCTGCGGAATCTCTGTGGAAGCAGCAATAGAACTTTCCTTAATACAAGTTTTACTTGGAGATGCAACTTCCGCTGTTGAGTTCCCAGTAGGGCAGAACTGAATAACCGAACTTTCGCTTATATGGTTTTGACTTGGAGATGCAACATCTGCTTTTGAGTTCGCAGTTGGGAACGACTGATTAACAGAAATTTTTTTCAAGTTCCCAGTATGGGAAAACTGGGTAATAAAACTTTCAGCATTAGAGGTTTTACTTGAAGAAGCAACATCTGCTTTTGAGTTCCCTGTAGGAAACAACTGAGTTCTGTCAAGGGATTGAACAGAAGAAGCGTCAAATGCCTGAGATGGAACTGCACCTGTCATGACTTTAATATCACCATTTTCTTGTAAAGCTTTCCCTTGAATCCTGGAATCAAAAGGATCGTCTCTGTCCTTCAATTCACAACACCTATCTGGTTCAGGCTCAGTGACAAAATACATGTTCCCTTCTGAATCATATACTGCACCATTTGATGTTGAGTTACTTCCTATTGGTTCTAGTCTAGCTGTGGTCCTGAGATTTTCATCACTTGGTGTGTGGTCATTTGTTGATTTCAAGGGAAACCTTGCAGCAAGTGACATGTATGCAGAGCTGCAGGGATACAGAAAGTATGTAAGTTTAGTCTAAGCCAGTTCTTTTAAATTTTGAGTAATCAAGCTCCAGCCCAAAAGAGAAATTTACCTTGAAAGATTATCTGATACATTTTGAGTTAGATAAACTCCAACAACTGAATCCACAACTGAACCTTTCCATGGCTTGAACCGTCTATCACCTATCATATACCATCCAAGAGGAGAAACAAAATATATCATTTTCAGTACATTGAGACAGTAAAAGGATTGTAAAAACATTAAAAAAAAAGAAGAAGAGAGAATAGTAAATTCTCTGAATAATGGAAAATATTTTAGTGAGCATATACCTAAAATTAGATGCATTCGAGCAGTAAATGACTGGATCCTTCCTTCAAAAACTTCCCTTTCTTTTTGCCACCATTTCTCCATATCCTCATTGCTTGTCTGATCTTTAGTGGTGCCATCATCTATATTCATTATGAGATTCCACATCCTCAATGTCCCTGGGTCTAGATCAACTTCTGGTTTCAGTTTCTTACGCTTTTCTTTTATTTGATGGGGAACCAGAGCGCCATGCTCACTGCTAGGGCCAAATCGATAGGGAACCACCGCATTGTGCCCATTGCTTGGGCCATCTGCTTTATTACATTGCAGTGGCAGTTGGCTGCCTCCATCTCTAATAGTTAAATCCTTGAATTTCCTTATGACGTCTGCAGTGGTTGACTGCATTAGTTGCTGCTCCATATCCACTTGTAAACCTGTGTGAGGTCGGGAATGGCTGTTAGAGGTTCATAATTTTGAATGATTAAGTTGCTTTGACGCCAAAGAAAACTACCTCTTGAATAGCGAGGTGGCATTTTCTGAGTAGGAAGTCCATTTCTCTCTACTTGTATGATCTCCTGTGAACCTACATCAAGATTGAATTTGATATTAGAGATCACACGATTTGATGAGAATCGTTCAAATTCTGCCTTGGGATTTGGCAGTATATGATACCTCTTGATTTGGCAGTGAACCACAAATCCTTGGGATTCCAAGATTTTCTCTGGATAACTTGATTCTGTTCCTGTAACTGTGAAGAGGGACCAATTATCTGTTTGTGCAACCGGTCCAGACGATACATTACCTGTTCCTTCAAGAATTCCGGCCGTTCAATCGCCTGTGCCTGTCTTGGAAAAAATTCCAATGCAGCATTACTCCGGTCCAGAAAAGGTTCCACTGCACCAATACTCAGTTCTGGCAACATTCCGAGGACACCAATATTCTGCTGTGGCAAGCCACCAATGAAATGTCCAGGAAACGGTAACGGTTTACCAGAACTCTGACCAGGAAAGGGTGCCAGTGGATCAATTTTTTGCCCTTGAAAGTGTGGCGATGCACCAATTCTGGGTTCCTGAAAGCTTTCCTGTAATCCCAATCCAGGTTCCTGCAAATTTTTCTGTGAATCTACATCGATATAACAGTAGGTATTAAACATATGCAGCTTAAATAGAGAATCATGATTAAAACATCTGTGTAAGAAATATACCTATTGCTTGGTCCATGAGCTCAAAATTCTCAAGTTCCAGAGGGTGTTTGCGTTTTTTACAAGGAGGAACACCTGTTAAGTAGCTAGCAAGTGGGAAATCCTCATATTTGAATGGACTTCCTTCACTTTTATTTCCTTGAAGTTCTAAATCAACAACAACAGAGGGTTCTACGGTTCTGCCAGCGCCATTCTTTTCAAGGTTATCAGTCAGCAACATATCTTTGCTTGCTTCTGGTTCATAAACAACCTCAGCTTCATTCTTTTCAATAGCAGCTGCTTGTTTGCGAGGAAGCTTTGGTGGCTGGCTGCATATTGGAGTTGCTTTTTCGCTGGGAAAAGCTTGCTTAGAAGGAAGTTTGGGCAGCTGGCTGCATAATGGAATTGCAGTTAGTACAGTTAAGTTGCATCTCCTTGTCGCTCTTCTCAATCTTCTCTTTCTTCTTGGATACTGTCCTTGGCCTACGGGTAGATTACGCATGAATAATATATTCAATCTCCGTCTCCTCCTGCTTCTTCTATTGCTTCTAGTTTGGTTGTTCTCACATTGCTCCCTAGCATCCACACACTCATCCACTACTACTTGAACTCCATGTTCAGTAGCTTTTGTGAAGGCACATTCATCTAATGCTTGGACTCCACATTCAGGAATAGCTATAATTATGGCTTTGTCATCTCTTGACTGGTTTTCCAAATCAAAGTTCAAAGCTTGCCTACACGTCTTTATGGGAGGAGGAGGAAGTAAAATGATGGCATCCGAGTTACTTTGTCTATTTCCCCTCCCACACTTCCTTCTCTTGGAGACACTTTCATCCACCACTACATTCCCTGAAACCGAATTTTTTCTCACATACTTCCTCTTCCGGGTCGTTTCATGGGCACGATTTGGAGTCACAGGCTTGGGTGTCTTAGGCTGCCGCGGGGCCTTCTTTGGCTTTGGTGCCTTCTTTGGCATTCCTTCAACGAGCACTCTGGGTCTATGTTTCTCCCGTTTGGGTTTCTGTTTTGGCCCTCTTTTCTTCAGTCCTTTCTTCAAATTTTCAACTTCCGTACTAAACACCCCAACCTTCTCTTGCCGTACCACCGCCTCCTCTTCCTCTTGCACATTCTGTTGAACATCTGCAAGACATGTTTATACACAGAGGTCCATGAGTGATTTAAAAAAAATATAAAATACTCAGCATCAGCAAAATTATCAAAATTCTCAAAGAATTAACTTCACTTACGCTGCGATACACAAGAATCCGGGGAGTTTGTACCATTCTGCTGCGGGTTTTTCAGATTGTCGCCATCATCAATGTTCCCGCTGCCGCGCTCTTCTGCGTTTCCACGTCAATCAATTAATTTTGGAATTCACCGACAGAAATTCAAATTTAATAAATGGCCAAGGAAGAAAACACATTGTTACTTACGTGGAGAAACACAGGATTCCGGGGAGCTGATAGGATTCTTATCAGAAATTGGAACCAAAAAGCTGTTGGGTTCAGGCTCTTTTCCGGAAACCAATACTGGAGACAAAGTAGCAGATTCCTGAGGAGCAGCCGCATTGATGAGTTCAACCAATTGAGCATTCTTGTCTACAGAAAGTGAAAATTCTAAAACTTCCGGTCCAGCCACAGCCTCAGCCTCAGCCACATGTTGCCACTCATCAATGCTTTTGTTTAAATCAATCAGATATAATTCAGCCTCAGTGTTTGATGAAACGGGTCCAGGATTCTTCTCCTTTGCAGGCGTCCCTGGGACCCAATAGCAACATTCATCATCTGCATTATTGTTATTATATTCCTGCAACTGCAACCCCTCTTTCTCTTTAGCTCTCCGCTTGTAAACTCGTTCACGATACATCCTTCCCTCTGCGATCAAAGGACGACAGAGTAATGCCGAAACAAAACGAAACAGAAAGTTAATTAACACAGTTGTTACCTTTTCAAGTAATCAACAACTAAAAAAAAAAAAAAAGCATAATTTGACTGTAAAAATTGCAGAATACAAAGAGAAAAACTTTACAGTCGAGTTGAGCCGGAGAAAAAATTATTCAGGAATCTTGGCGTGATCCCTGAAACGTCGGATGTGACGTGATGCGTTGCGTTGGTGAGTGGGAGTAATATAATATCTTTGGTGAGTACGAGATAATTAAAAAGACGGTTAGTTAGGGTTAGTTACTTAGTTTACTGTGACTTAATTTTGACTTTTACGGTGTTTCACTTTTCTCCGATGTTTATTTACCTTCACTCTCATTGGTGACTGGAGGATATAAATTAAAAAAAAAAATTCCGGATTATGTTTGAATAGTTTTAGTTGATTTCTGATTCTGAATCAAAAATTAATTTTGATTAAGGGATTGCGGTTGTTATCGGCCATTTTTCATTCAATTTTTGAAGGATTAGATTAATCTGTTTAAAATTTCAAATTAAGAGTAATTAATTAACGTTCCAAATTCTGTTGCATTGGAATTCGGAAGTTCCAAAACTTCTCTATTTCACTTGCGTAAAAACACAATAAACTTCCCTAGTTAATAAGATCAAGATTACGGCGATGTTAGTTTTTTTTATTTGAAATTTAATTTTATAAATTTTATAAAAATAAATATGTATTAATTTTTTATTTTAAATAGGAAAAAAAGACATCTACGTTCCTAAAGTTTGGAGACATAGTTAAAAAGACTCTAAGATGACTTTTTTTTTTTGTCTGAAATTTGAATAAATCTGAATTAGTTTGAATTCTAAATAAAACTGAATGTCTAAATTTGAATGATATAGTTTATTTTTTGTCTGAATAGCTAAACATAAATATTTTAGAAAATATCTTTTGATGATAGCATTCAAACTTTTTAGATTAAGTAAAAAGTTAAAAAAATTAGCTTAATAACCTAATTGATGAAAATCTTCATTAAGTTGAAAAAACAAATAGACTTAATGATTTAACTAATTAAAATTAAGTCAATTAAGTTATTAAGTCAAAAAAATAAACAACCCCCATGTTTTTAATAAGAAATACTAAGACTCCCTTTTGATTATGATACCCTCTGACTCTATAAATCTAAAAAAAATCTCAAAATTTTATAATAAATATAAATACGACATAAAAATAAATGTAATAATTTATACATTTTAAAATAATTTTAATATTTAAAAATATTCTAATATTTTACAATCTATTGGACCTAATTTATTATATTAAAATCAAAATTATTTTGAATATTATAATAAATATTAGTAATAGGGAGATATTTTGTTAATATAATATTAAAAAAATATTTAAAATTAAAATCAAAATTATTTTGAATATTATAATAAATATTAGTAATAGGGAGATATTTTGTTAATTGTAAAATCTATTTAACCTAAAAATTTATTTAAAATCCCAATAATAAATATAACTATATATATTATATGAATTTTGTTTTATATAAAATAAAAAAATATAAATATTTTGAAATGTTTGATTTGTTTTAAGGATTTTAATATTTGTATTTTTTTGTTTATCTAATCTATTTATTTATTTTTGTTCACTATTTAATTAGACATTACAATAGATTTTTTCAAAACTCAATCCAATCAACCTAACCTCCTCGACCCGTATGTATATAAAATTATTATATAAATTTTGATTTTTCATATAAAAATTAAAAAATATAAATATAAAAACTTTGCAATGTTTGATTGTTGTAAAGATTTTAATATTTGTATTTTTTTATTTTTTAATTAATTAATTTATTTTTATCACTATTTAATTATACTATGAAAATAAATTTTTAAAAGTCTAACGTGAGTTTGGTTGCACGACTAACCCGCAAAATTAGGTTGATCGGGAGTGTGAGGGTTGGGACAAGATCGGGTTGGCTTGATTAAAGACTTAGTCACCCCTATTTGGTTGCACGAATGTGAGGGGAGGACAAGATCGAGCTTGATTAAAGACTTAGTCAACGGCAATTGTCAACACGTGGGTTCTAGAGAGCTCGGGCACGAAGCCCACTGAAACCCACTCAATAGCAGTTGTGGTGTCCATTCACCCATGATAATGCTACTGACCCAATAATGATCGTGGGGAGAGGAAGCCCAAGGGCCTGTTTGGTACCGTTTTCTAAGCAGTGTTTTCATTTTTGTTTTCATAATACATATATAATACACGTTTGGTGGATCATTTTCAAAAATCAAATTACAAAACACAAAATCTGGATTCGTCATTATAACTACTACATTGAAAACACATCAAACATGTTCTCTAAATATTACAAACTAAACCCAAAAATGAATTAAAATACAAAAGAAACATCGTGACCCCTCTTCCTTATCTCTTCACTGCAAACATTGTGAGCTGAAGCTCTCTCTTTCCCTCCATCTTTCTCCATCTAGTTGCAGTAAATCTGCACTCTCTCCCTCCTCTCATCATCCCGCATCTTCATCCAAAATCTTTCACTTTCCTCATTTCTCTTGATCCATTCTCTCTCAGTATGCCCGTTGCTGTCGCTGCTCCGTCTCTGCCGTAGCTGCTGCTGCTCTGACTCTGTCCAGCTGTTGCAGCTCCGAATCCGTCCAGCCGCTGCTGCTCCCTCTTCTCTATCACTTGTCGGTATTCACTGCAGCTCTCTCTTTCCCTCCATCTTTCTCCATCTAGTTGCAGCAAATCTGCCCTCTCTCCCTCCTCTCATCTTCATCCAACATCTTTCTCTTTCCTTATTTCTCCCGATCCACTCTCTTTTAGTGTGACCACTGCTGTGGCTGCTCCATCTCCACCGTAGCCACTGCTGCTCCGACTCCGTCCAGCTACTGTTGCTCTCTCTTTTCTATCACTTGCTGGTATTTATTTTGTTTAAGTTGTTATTTGAGTAATTGTTTGAATGATTTTAATTGTTTTTAATAGATTATATTGTTTTACTATAAATTTCGTTTTGTTGCTGATGCATAATTTGAATTATTTGGATACATTATTATAAATATCATTTTGTTGATGATGCACAATTTGAATTTAGGCAAATTGGGCTTTTGTTATTAGAGGGAAATAGAGATTTTTCAAGCTTTGCCCTGGATAGCATTCCCTTAAGAAATCTGCAATTTCAATTTATTTTTTTGGATGGAATTCACTTAAACAATCTGCAACTTGTGGAAGTGAGGACAAAAAATAGAAATCCATTTTTTTGTAGTGCCCTGAATTTTTTTTTATATTTCAGGAAATTTTTTTATTTCAGTAATTGTTTGAATAATTTTGAGAGATTTTTTTAAAGCATGTTAATTGTGTATTCTCTCTATTCATGCCAAAGTAATTTTGAGTAATTGTTTTAGATTATGAGTAATTGTGTTGATTTGAAAACAAAACCGTGTGAATATAGTTTTGCTGCACTTTGATTTTGTTTGCGGAATGGAAAAAAAAGGAAGCGATGAACTGGAATTGGGGGATTTAATTGTTGTTATGTTGTTGCTTCGTGTGCTTTGTTGTTATGAGTTTTAATAATTTTGAGTAATTGTTTTAGATTATGAGTAATTGTGTTGATTTGAAAACAAAATGAATATAGTTTTGCTACACTTTGATTTTGTTTGCGGAACGGAAAAAAAAGGAGGCGATGAACTGGAATTGGAGGATTTGTCATTATGCTGCTGCTTTAATTGTTGTGATGCTGCTGCTTTGTGTGCTTTAATTGTTGCTTTAATATTTTCTCTCTTTGTCATTGAATCGAAATGCAATCTGGAAATTGTAATTTCAAATAAATGTATTTGGGGAAAATGATGATTGCCGAATAGTATTGTATTTATGTTTTAAGGATAAAGAATACATATATCTGTTTTTGTTTATGCCATGAAATTCTTGATGCCGTTAATTTGAATTGGTTAATTTGAATTGGTGAAGTTGTGTTGGAATATTTTTTATTTTGGATTGTTGAATTTGTAATCTATGACATATTGGTAAAATGGCTTTCATGCTATGTTGAATTTGATTAATTTCAAAAGTTTGAGCTATGTATGTTTAGAAGTAGTTTCTTTAATTTCATTAATATTTGATATATGTTATTTTTTCTAATTTTCTAGTAATAAGATATGGATCCACATGATGTTGATGGCGAGGATAGCAAGATTTGGTTACCAGCGAAGAAGGAGATACTAGTAGGCCACTTACTAATATTGATTTATCTCCAGTAAGTGTCGCAGAGATGAATGCTGTAAGAGATGGAATTGCAGTTTCTATGTGGCATGATTACATACATAATGCATAATGTCTATCATGTAATTTTTTTATAATTATTTTGTTTAAATCATGTGTTGTAATATATATCTTAATTTTGGTGTAAAAACAATGACAATGTCAAACTTTTTTTAATTAATATTAATTCTAAAACTTTATCATCATGTAATTTTTTTTATAATAAATTTGTTTAAATTATTTTGTTGTATTTGTGTATGTATTAGTTAAATAATTATTTTATGACTATAAATATAATGTAAATGTTTAGTAAAAACTGTTTTTGAAAAATGCATTATCAAACGCATATTCTCTGTTTTTATCATTTTCAACTATGTCTACCAAACACATATTACTGTTTTTAGTTTTAAAATATAGGATACATAAAATGATACTAAACACATATTTAAATTCAAAATACAGCAACTGCCAAACGCCATTTTCATTTTTATTCTCAGAAAATATAAATTTAGAAACAATACCAAACGGGCTCGAAGATTCCGTTCGGATTTAAAAGCTACAGGGGACAAAGGTGTTAGACAATTCTTTGGACTAGACTTTTATATCATCACTCACTTTTTACGTAAAAACTTTTTCTGGAGATTACTCTTTTCTCTTTTTAAAAATTAATTTTTTCGTTTAAAGTAATCAGGGTTATTAAGCCACGAAATTGTGGCACAAGTTTTTCTGCGAAAAGCTTGATCGCTAATTTGAATGTCAGAAGGTTTTTTTTGAAAAAAAATATCTGGCGCCCCTCTAATAGAGTGTTGTGAGTGTTTTTTTCTCTTTTTAAAAATTAATTTTTTCGTTTGAAGTAATCAAAGTTAAGCTAAGAAATTGTGGCACAAGTTTTTCTGCAAAAAGCACGATCATTAACTTCAGCGTCGGAAGGTTTTTGCTGAAAAAACATCCGGTGCCCTCAACAGAGTGCTGTGAGTGGAGGTGGTTTGGTCAAACGAGTGTGAGGTCAAGGGTGGTTGCTCGAGTAGGAAAAGCCACAACATTAAGTCGTCATTCCAAGTACAAATTTAAGTGTTGACGAGATTATTTGCTCGAGGTAGTGAAACCGAACAAATTTTTGTATCAACAAATGTAGTAATTTAAAATTTAATATTATTTTAAATGTTAAAAATAATTCAATATTATTAGTCTACTAGATGATTATATTATTTATATTAAATTCGTATTAATTAAAAAACTTCAAAGTCAATTTTTTAATTACTAAATTTAAAGGGTATTATGGTTAAAGGAATATTAATGTTTCTTTTTAAAAACTTAGGGGTTTTTATGACCATTTTTCCAAAACATAGGGGTTTAGATGTCCTTTTCCCCTTTAAATATTCAATTATCTGTATTAAATTATTTGTTTTATAAACAAAAATGAGTAATGATATAGTCACAAATTGTTATACAAACTTATCTTGTACAAACTTATTTTGTACAAACTAATGTGACTTGATAAAATTGGTTGAATTTAGGGGTGGGTAAAAAAACCGTGGTCTTAAAAAAAGGGAACCGAACCGGCGGTTTTTTCTAATTCGGATCGGTTTTAATTTTTTTAAAAACCGAAATATATAATTTGTAAAAAAAACCGAAATGTCAGTTCGGTATTCGGTTCACTCAGCTGAACCGAAAAACCGAATTATTTTTAGATTTTATTCAAGTCGACATGTGTTAAACCAAATTATTTGTAATTATTGTTATTTTTATTTGTCTTTACAATATTATGATTATGTTTATGTAGATGGAGTATTGGAGTTTGGTTATATATTTTGAAATTTTAATATTTCATATTTTGTGAGTACCTTATTAGGAGTTAATAAGATATTAGTGATAAAATGTATTTTAAATACTTTGTATTTATTGTTAATATTTGTAATGAAATTAGGATGAACTAATTATTGAAAAAAATTATTACATTCATGAGGCCCAATGGGCTAAAATTTTAAAAATTCAAAATAGGCCCAATAAAACCTGTAAATCAAAAAATCGAACCTAACCGAACCGATCCGAAAAGATCCGTTTGAGTTTGGATCTTATTGAGTTCGGTTCTTATTATAAAAAAAATCGATTTAAATCGGTTCTACTTAATTTCGATCCGAACCGAACCGTGCCCACCCCTAGTTGAATTAAATATTTCTTGGCTCATATGATTTATTTCTATTATTTTATATTTTTATTCAACCAATGGATTAATGACACATTAGTTTATACAATATAAATTTGTATAAGAGTTTGTAACTGTATCATTACTCAACAAAAATATATAAAAAAATTGAAATAATCATGATGACGTGTGTTGTACAAAATATTTTAAAATTTTTTAAAATTATAGTCTACTGGTAACTCAATCCGCGTGCGAGGATCCCGACCCAACATAATTTTGCCGCAACCTCAGACTCTATTCATTGTCGATCAGCCCGAACTGAGTGGGTGTCAGTAGAAACAAATGGGCCGTAGATAATCGTCATATCGTGCCAAGCTAGCTGGTGTCATTAAAAAAGAAATATGGTGTAGATAAAAATACAGCTCAACCCGGCTCGCTTAACCACTCCATGAAAACAGTAAAAACAAAAACTAATAAAATTTCCTAAAACCCTCAGTCGGAATCTGCTCAAATTGGCTTTGTAAATTTCGTCTTCGGTATCACTCGCCTTATCTTCTCATCTACACTCTTACACAGTTCACTCACTCTCTCAAGAACCCAAAACCTAAAATGCCGAGCAACGAAGAAGAAAATCAGCAACAAGAAAGCCCAAATGAAGACGAAGAACAAGAAGAAAACTCCAATGAATCTGACTCCGACTCCGACTCTGACTCAGGCGAGAAACGACAACGACGACGACAACAAGACGACGACGACGAGTACGAGATCCTCAAAAACTACGTGCCGGTTCGGTACGGCGAAGCTCCACCTCCGGAAATGAACACTCCCGAAATCAACGTCGCCCGGTTCAACAGAGCCATGAAGAGCCCAAAGTACCAGGACTTGCTGGATTACGAAGAGGATTTCGAAGAAGAAGTGGACGAAGCCGAAGTGTACAATGAGCGCCTGTTTGATTTCCCGAAAGATCCTGAGAATTGGATGGAACAGGACTTGAGAGAGCTCTGGGCCGACGCCCCGTTGGAGATGACCAAACCCGGCTGGGACCCGGCTTTTGCCGATGAAGAGGATTGGGAGGTGGTGAAAGATATGTATAAGGCCGGTAAGGTCCCGCCCATTGCCCCGTTTTACTTGCCCTACAGGCAGCCTTACCCCGTGGTACCTGATGACCATGTTGATATCGCCACTCCTAAGGCTGTCATCGAGGAGTTGGATAGGATTGAGGAGTTTTTAACCTGGGTTAGCTACGTTTTTGCCAATGGAAGCTCGTATGTTTTTCCTTCACTAATTTTGGTTTATACCTACAAAGTTATCCTTATATTTCTATCTATTCATCTAAAGATGAGGCGTTAATCAAACCCTTAAGCTCTTAAAAGCAAGTAGAAGCAAAGTAGTTACTTATATGTTAATAAAACTATTGTGATTTGTATAGCAAATAGCTCGAGAGGATTAGGAAGTTACTTTAGTTTGTTGACTGTACTTGCTTATGAGTAGGAAGATTGCTATGGTGCTGTTTGATTATGAGTTACTTTTGCTGACATCTGATTGTGCTGTTCCATAATCGTCTGTTTGATAATACTAGAGGAGTTGAAGTGATTCTGCTCTTGATTTTGGATGTGTATTGGGGTGCTAGGGATTTGGCTTTTAGTTTAACTGTGAGTTTGATTACGTCAAACCTTAATACATTATTGATGTGGGAGGTTGACAGGATGCAGTTGCTTTTAGATAAGTTGTTTCACTGTCTGTTTATTTATTTAATCAGTTTTCTTTTCCTCTAGGTCACTGTATCAGGATTGTTTTCATTGTTAATCTTCTGTATTTCTTGGGTGGTTAATGTTGTTTGAATTACTAATTACAGCATTCACGCTTGCTTTCACTTATTTTCTTTGCTGATTACTTTAAAAATATGCTTCCTGTTCAAGGTATGAAGGCACTGTTTGGGATGACTTGGCTCATGGGAAAGGTGTTTACATTGCTGAGCAAGGGCTGGTCAGGTTTGTCTGTTTTTATGTTAGGAGTTGCAATTTTTTTTTTTTTTTTTTTTTTTACTTTTTCATCCTTGTATTTATGCTTCAACAAAACTAGTTATTTTACCTTATCACTCTATGTGTTCAACCCCTTGCGCGTCCGTATTGGATTATGCTTTGTTGATATCCATTGGGGCTCCATATTCCAAGTTCTTCTTTGTCATCTTTTTCAAGTTAGGTTTTATCAAGAAGGAAAAGTAATTATTACAGAAATTTCCACATTTGTAGGTATGAAGGTGAATGGCTTCAGAACAACATGGAAGGGCATGGGGTTGTTGAAGTGGACATACCTGATATAGAACCTGTGCCAGGTTCAAAGTATGTTTATGATCCTTGCTTGCGTGCTGTTTCATTATTCTGTAACTCAGTGGATGGAATATAAACAATTATTTTCTTGGTGATTTAAATGATTGAGTTGGGTACTGCCCTCTTTCCAAGGCTTGAAGAAGAGATGCGTGCTGAAGGGAAAATTTTCTCAAGAGATTTTATGTCTCCAGAAGACAAAAAGTGGCTAGAGATGGATATTGAAGATAGCATTCAATTGGCTGGGGACGAGTATGAAATCCCTTTTTACGAACGCGATGAATGGATTACAGAATTTGGGAAAAAACCGTAAGATTTATCTTGAAGCTATCTGATTCTTTTTTCTTTTTCTTTTTTTAAATCATCATTGTAGATTCACATTCACACTTTTCTATTTTTATTACTTTGGTAATACGTATTTTTATAAGATCATTATCTTTCCTACGTGTCTGGATCTGCACGAATACTTTTCTGATGTGTGAACTTAGGGGGTGACTGGGATTGTACTGTGCACCTAAGATTTATTATAAATTAGTTTAGGGATCTAAGTTCTACTATCTGAAGCACTTCCCTCTTTTCCGTGAGCATGTGGTTTACTTTTCTGGTAAACTATGTCTCAAGCACGTCGTAGGCAATTGACATTTTAAGTTGTGCTTACATCTGATTGAAAATTTAATCAAACTTGGTACTAAATGAATTGACTCTTGTATGAGAATGTAACAAAAATATGAGGAATGATTATTATCAAGACGTACACTTGTCAAATGAATAAATAAATGTAAACATGCAAAATTATTTTTTAAATTGATCTTTTAGATGTTTCTAATTTCATGTCTTGATAACAAAGTCTGCTCACAGTTAAAATTAAAATGAAAATTCTGGCCCCTAGAGAAATTCTTGGTCTATAACTTCATCTTGAGTCTTAAGCATTTTCTTTAATAGCTTGATGTTTTACGATACCATTTCCTAATAATGGCTAAGGATTGGAACCCAGCTAAACCCATTAGGAAATGCCAGCTTAAACAATTTGAGTTCCAAACCAAATGTGCCACATTATATGAACCTTGTAAAAGTTAGTTGTTAGTTAGTTAGTATGACTTTTTGCATGTACAGTGTGACCTAGACACATTATTGGTCTTTTTTTCTTGTCCCTTTTTTTAAATATTTTGTGTTTGAAATTACAAACTTTTATGAATGATCATTATATCTCTCTTACAGGGAGAAAGGTCGATACCGTTATGCTGGTCAGTGGAAGCATGGGAGAATGCATGGATGTGGTTTATATGAAATCAATGAGCGCCCCATATATGTAGGTCCTGTATATAGTCATTAATCATTCAGTCCAGTCCAATTTCCAAACTTTATGCTTGGGGGACTTTAATTGACTAAAGATGCAAAACAGGTTTAGACATTGTACACTTAGTAAGTCCCAACATTTTTGTTACTTGTGTGCCATCACACATAGAATATCTAGTCATTGTACACTTAGTAAGTCCCAACATTTTTGTTGCTTGTGTGCCATCACACATAGAATATCTGATATGTTACAGGTTCTGCTTAAGAAAAAGAAATATGTAGATATGTTATTGCTAGAAAATTTCCATATTTTCTGATGTTAAGATTTTTATTTTGGGTGCCTTTATGGTGTGCATTTACTTACTGGAGTGAGAGTGAGGAGTGTGAAGTGTGGAGTCCTCTCACTCTAGTGTTTATATGCTTAATTAATGGTGGGAGTGGGATTCCCACTCCATTATCCTTTCCTTTAAATATAACATAATTATATTTATTAAAATATAAAATAATTATATTTATTGAAATCAAATATTGTTACATTTATTTAAAAATCCATATTTATTTAAATAATATTATTATATTTTTTAATATATTACTAAATTAAAAACAATAATGTACATTGATTTTGAGTTAAAATTACTTAAAAATAATAATATTATATTCGCAGAGAATTAATAATATTACTATATAATATCTTTATTTGAAGATATAATATTATTATATTTATTTAATATTAATAATTGACAATAATAAATAGTTTATTCTAAGAAAATATTAATTTTGTACTATATTATTAATAGCAATGCGTCATTTTGATTTGTTTTGATCTTATCAATAATTTTTAATTTCCACAATTAAAATTAATAAAAAATTGTGATTTACATAATTAAGAATATTAAAAATTATTATTAACTTATACGATTAAAATTAATTATAGCTTATTTTAGAAAAATATTTTTTATTCACTTTGTAATTACAAACTACAATTCTTTAAATTAGGGTAAAATTGTAATTTGAAACAATTCACTCCCAATCCAAGATAAAGTAAACACCTAAATGTGATTCTAGTCTCTATTCCATACTGTCATTCCATTGTACGTAAACAACCTACTCTCACTCCCACTCCACACTCCCAATCCTAAGCTTCTCACTCCTCAGGATTCTCAATCCAATCGGAAAAGTAAATGCTACCTTAATTGCTATTGATTCTCTAGTGTTTAATATACCTGAAACGCTACATGTAAGTGGGCTTGTTAAGTAAATGTCATTTAATCTTTAAAATGCAGGGAAGATTCTACTTTGGAGAGCTATTGGAAGATTCTGAGGGCTGTGATGAAGAGACTGTAGCGGTATATGACTGTTGTTTACTGTTTTAAAAATTGTGTTAAGGTGGAAAGAATTAAAAAAAAAAGGAAAGATATCTGTTCAGCTAGCATAAAGATCTTTGACTGATTTTATGGGTCTTTCAGCTGCATGCAGGTCTTGCAGAAGTAGCTGCTGCTAAAGCTCGGATGTTTGTCAATAAACCGGATGGAAGTATGTAATCATTCTCTATTATCAATCTTATTTGTACAAAGGTAGCTATATTTAACTCAAGTTTCTCCATCTTCATTTAGAAATAACTTATGCAGTATGGAATGGGGACGGTATTATCCTGGGATTATTATCTACCTTTTTAATGACATTTCTTCACAATCATTGATTTGATGGATGCATTATACATGTTAGGTGTCTAGGTACATGTGAATTTCTTGGAAGCTGTTGTCTGTCGAGTGGTTACTAGAAACCTTCAACTGTTCTCATCTCCAGGGCCCCAAGAAAGAAATAGGTCACTTAAATCTTTGAGTTGAATCTTATGTCTCTTTGCTTTGGACCAGGTGTCTCTCATATTTTTCAAATTTTGGTGGTTCACTGATGGAGACTTGAGTTAATGCTAGAAACTTTAGGATGCACATAATTTTGTAAAGGAACCATTACTAGATTATGACTCTATATATATTTATTACTTCACTCTTCTTTTTTGCTTTGCAACCTTTTATCACCAATGATGTAAAAAATTGACTTGTTATTTGGTTTTTTTTTTTTTTCTTGCCAGTGGTCAGAGAAGAGAGTGGTCCATATAGCGATCCTCAACATCCCTATTTCTATGAGGAAGAAGATGTGTGGATGGCACCAGGCTTCATTAACCAGTTTTATGAGGCGAGTTGAATTCCTAGCTCAGTGGTCTTCCCTTTAGGTCATGCAACGAAACAAGAAATGAATATGTTCATTTTGCAGGTCCCTGATTATTGGAAAACATATGTTCATGAAATTGATCAGGAAAGAGAAATATGGTTAAACTCCTTTTATAAATCACCATTAAGGATACCCATGCCTGCTGAGCTTGAATACTGGTGGGAGAAAGGTATCTCTCTCTCTCTCTCTCTCTCACACACACACACACACACACACACAGAATGGGAATTTTACTTCCCATTCTGGTTTTAGGCTTGCGGCCTGCATATGATATGCAAGCCTATCAGGCCTTTGCATTTTTCTTGTACCAGGACTTTCAGCTTTTCTTATTCTGTTTCCGTCATTATTTCTCGTTTTCTTCTTTTATTTCTTTCTTTTTCTTTTTCTTTTTTTCCTTAAGGATTAAGTATCTTTGGTTTCTTGACAGTGTCAAGATCCAGAAAGGCAAGTGAAACTTTTTGAATGCTTTAGAGAGAGAAAAAATAATGTTTCATATCTATTTCTAGATCATTTATTTTCTTGCAAGATACATCTATCAGCAATTAAGCATGTCAAAAGAATTTCTTCCATTACCCTTTTTTTTTTTCAATAAGTAACTATGAGTATTTGTATTAATAAATAGTGGACAAAATACACTTTAGGAGTGGACCAGCTATCCGCCCAAAATCAATCAAATCCATGCAAAACAGTATCAAACCCCAAAAGTCTGATTTGACCCTTGTGTTCATCAACAAGTTTTTCATCATCGAAACACAATTTTACTGGTCCTTAAATAAACTAACAAATGAAGATAAAACACAAGAGAATTTGAAATTCAGTGAGAAATTTAAAGGATTTGACTGTTAAAATATGGTCAATGAATGAAGATCACTAGAAATTTGGAGCGCTAGTAATTTGTCATTTCATTTGGGTAAGCAAGGCGGTTGGTGTTTATTTTGCTCATTTTTCAAGCTTTTAATGTTAATATTCTTATTTCTGCCTCTTCTCTGATGCATTAGCTGCTTGTTTATTGAGCTATTTAGCAATTCACTTGCACTGTGCTTGACGTCTTTCATATTTTCTTCATCAGAGGAGCCTGCAGAATATATTTTCGTTAACAAGGAACCAGAGCCTGATCCTGAAGATCCATCAAAGCTTATATATACTGAAGATCCTCTTATCCTACACACACCAACTGGGCGGTTAATCAATTATATTGAAGATGAAGAACACGGAGTTAGATTATTTTGGCAGCCTCCTCTGAAAGAAGGAGAAGAGCCAGACCCAGAGAAGATTGAGTTTCTACCCCTTGGTTTTGATGAGTTTTATGGTCGGGTAGTTGAAGAAAAGGAAACCACTTGGATGCGCATTGCAAAGGGAGTGGAAAATAAATTAAAGCCAATGATGGACAAACTAGAGAAATGGACTGAAGAGAAGAAGAAAGAGAGTGAGATGAAGCTGCAGCTTTATGAAAAAGAACTTGAACTGATAGAGGCTGAATTGTGCCTGGAAGAGGCCATTGAGGAGATGGATGAGGAGTTGAAGAAAAGAGAGGAGGAGGAAGAGAAGAAAGCAGAATTGGGTTTGGAGGAGGAAGAAAATCTTTCAGCATTGTCCAGCCAACCTGAGAAAGCTACAGCTGAAGTGGGGAAAGATGAAGTGAAAGTGGAAGAGGGAGAGGAAGAGGAAGAAGAAGAGGAGGAGGAGGAGGATGCACCAGCTAGTTTTGGATCTGTTTCTGCAGATGAGAACCGAACAAAGGATGATCAGAAGGGAAAGAGGCCTGGGGATTCTCCATTTTCTTCTTCATCATTATCATTTGCTTCTTGCAGCCTTGTTTCATTGGTAAGTTCTGACTCCCATGGGATATCTATAGCCCAATAGTTGCAAATAGTCTTGCTTGCTGTCTGACGAAATGAAATGAACAAGATTAATAGGTCATATAGCACTTTTACCCGTTACACGATGATAACAAAACCTTGTGGTGCGTTAGCTTTGAAAAATATAGATTAGAAAAGGTTTACTGTTTCCTATTAGAGAGTGTGTGACTTAAATAATTATGGATTGAACATTTGATATAACTATTTTTTATTCCTTTGAATTCTATTAACTCTTCAAGTTCATACTAAATCTTTTATATGTTATGGTTTTCAATTGATGATCTACTTTCTGATTTTCTTTGTGATGAAATGTCGGTCATTTTTTTTTCTCTTTCTTTCCTCAAATTTATGGAAATAGACCTTGGAATAATTTATTATATATGATATTCTTTCACTTGCAGATTCCATCAAGACTGCAACAATCATTTTTATCTTGGAAGCGGGGCAGATTGCCGCTAAAGCCAACTACACGATGTGTTGGAGACTGGAAGGGTGACTTGGTAAATGTTGGTTCAGTTAGTTTCCCTTTATTACTAAGTGAAAAGAGGAGCTTGAGTGCAAAGATGCAAACACGTCACAACTTTCAAACAAGAAACCACTCAAATCAGAGGACATCGCAATTACATTCCTTGTCTCGGATTCTAACACACTCGTTGGCCTCTGTCAGTCCAAAACAAGTCCTCCTAAAAGCAGCAAGACCACACAGCGAAAGTCAGCTGCTGGTGACACCAGAGTGGGAGTTTGACAACATATTATCGTTGCATACTCCAATGTGTTATTTGGAATCGTATGCAGATACTATCGGCATTGAGCCTCACCGCATTGCTCTTTAACATTTATGACCATCGTGAAGGTGGTCAATTTTGTTGTAGCTTCATCTCATAGTTCAATTTTTTGTAATCTACTTGCGGCTTTACCCGTTTTAAGATGGGCATTGAAAATTGAAAATTAAATAATTTTGGGTTTTGGGCAATGATATGTTGCTAAACTAAATCCTCGCATATCTGAATGAGTGAACTGTGAATCTTGCAATTTTATTTATTTAATAATTATTGAATAGTATCTGCACGATGCTCATACGCTAACTTAATGTTCAGCTGATTAAGCAGAGATTATTGAGAATCCCTCATTAAATTAGGAAGTTTGGTTGGACTCAAAACGCAGCACCAATTGGACTTAATACTCAGCACCAAATTGAACATCCTTTTTCTTGATTTTCAAAGCAATAGTTATTGCCAAATTCATTATTTTCATTTTTGAAATCATTAATCAAATGGGCCTGTTTGATTGCGAAGAACAGACGGCTAGTTGGCTCAAACCAGGGTTGATATTATTTTTGTAGAATATATGATGCACAAAGCAATCATAGCTAATAGCTAGGGTCTCTTCCTAAAATGTCGCCGTCTGAAATTAAAAAAACAAAAAAAACCCTCAACTCTGACAAACCAAAAACAGAAAAAGAAAAAGAGAGTAAATTATCCTCTCATCAACATAACCATGTTCAGTCCAGAGTGAGGTAGCCGCTTCCTTTTTTTCTTTTTTTGAGAAGAAATGCTTGAGAGATCATCCATCCATGTCGGCCTTGTTTAATGTATTTTACTTTGTGGTTTGAATATTGGCTCATGTAACATGTGGTTTTGATGTTGGTTTATTCAGTAATATTTGGGACTGTTTACTGCAATTGTTTATATAATGTTACTAGTTCCTAGTACTAAAAGTTCGTGCAAGCTTTATGCATATAATGATGTACCACCAACTCTTCATGTGATATAATGGAAAAAAGTGACTGTTACAGTATTAGCCTGTGTGTATAAAATACATTGGGGGTGGCACGAGATATTTGGAGTGTGTTTTTCTTGTCTTTTACTTTAATTTTTATTTTAATATTTTAAGAGATTTTTTGTTAAAAAATTATTCTATATTATAATGATAATAATAATAATTTTTAACATTGAGCTATAAAAGTCGTTTTCATACTTTTATAAAGTGGGAACAGAGCTATAACAAAGTTGATAAGAATTAAACAATATTGATAGAATTAAAATAATTAATCTAACTATTGATGGAATCAAAATGATTGATTGCCTTCATTTTAATTAATAATTGAGAAAGATTGATTGACTCAATCTTTACTAATCAATCATTATTTCCAAATTATGTTAATTTTATTATTTCTTTTTTCATGATTCAAATACTTATAAAAGTTAAGCCTTTGTGGTAATGAATTAACAAGATAATAAAACTTAGCTTCTTTATAAATTGTCTCTGAAAAGTTTTTATGGTATTAGAGTGGATTTGAGAGTCCTTAAATTTGTAGGTTTAGGCTTAGCCACCATGTCGATGATGGTTTTCTAGAGCGTGGTGGACTAAAAGAGAAGAGAGAGATGTGAGTTCCCTTTTAATTTTTCTTGAATTTCTTGACTTTAAAACACAAAAAAAGGTTGTTCGGCCACATCACCTACCACGACTTCCACCGTCACACAGAAAATTACGTTAAAAAAGGTAGAACGAAAAGAAACCCTCAAAATTGATGTTTTCCTTAACAAGATCAGTGGAATGTCTTTCTAAATGAAAGAATTCCATGTCATGATAAAAGAAGTGAAGATAAAATCCTTGAGTAAAGATTTCCTTGGAAAAGATCAAAGGAATGGCTGTCACAGTGAAAGAATTTATTGATCAAAGGAATTTATTTATGTATTTTACCGGTCCAAAAAAAAGTGTACATGAAAACAATTAGAAGATTTCCTAGACAAGCTTTAAAGAAATGCTTCTTGTATTGTTGCATGACACTTGATAAGACCTTAAATCAAAATCAAGGATTTGCATTTTTAGAGGTAAGCTGAGAGTTGAACAAATTTCCTTCGCCAACTTGAGGGAGGATAATAAGAATCAGACAGTATTAATGAAATTGAAACAATCAATTAAATATTAAGTGAAATCAAAATGTTTGATTATCTTTATTATAATAAGTAATTAAGGAAGATTGATTGTCACTCAACATAAAGATTGATCGACTCTATCTTTATTAATCAATCATTATTTCCAAATTATGTTAATTTTATCATTTCTTTTTTCATAATTTGAAGACTAATATAAATTGAACTTTTGTCGTGATGAATTAATAAGGTAGTGAAATTTATCTTCTTTATATATTGTTTCTAAAAAGTTTTCAAGAGTCAGAAACATGGTAAAACCAATACTAATTTATCTTGTCTTTACATCAATTGAGTAAACCGGCACCAATTTCTGTAAGTGTTCTGGTCAAATTTTTGTCCGAATATCATTGCTCTTACTGATACGAAGTTAGTAGGCATCAAGTATGTGCTAGTTCTGAATGGAGCCTTGCGTATTCAAGGACAAGCATGACAATGCTTTAGAAGCAGGAGCCATTGCCAAAGATTTAGACGAACAATCTGGCCATAGACGTTGGTGAGAAGCATGTTGAGCTTGCAATGTTGGGAGATGTAGAAGACAACCATGTCAAAGGACTCAAAACCTATTCTAATTTGCTGATGCAGAGACCGAATTGGTAAAATTGATTCGGGGGGGAAAGATTGTTGCGTTAGTGGTCGGTAATCCAATTCCGGGGAAGGAATATCAATTGATGAACTTGCTGAAAAATAAAACGGACTAAAAACTGGATTCATACCCACGAGTTACGGGGTTGGCAAGTTGTTAGCAAGTTGTTCACTTGAACCTCGAATTTATTAAATGAAAAGCAATTGGGTTACTTAGTAAGATTAAATTTCTAATTTCTTTGTTCAAGACTTACCCATTTTGAAGTTGACATTCTCACATACCTCTCCCCGGAGAATTTTTTCTGCTTTGCATTTCAATGTTTTGATGGGCAACATTGTCCAAGCCCGAACGTTAGATTTATAACTTAATCTTACTAAGTAATATGAAAGGGAGGGGTTTCAAGGTCAACTTAATGTTTAGTAAAATGCCTATGAGAAAATAACAGTTGAGAAGCATAGGGTGTTTGATAAAAGGTTGCTAATAGCTTTGATTGATGATGTATGTGAAGTGCTACAAATGCGGATAATAAATTTCAGGTTGTAAAAGAATTTGATTGCGGATGGTTTATGCTTCGAGGTAAATTTTGCTGAAAATTTACCTCGGCAAATGAGTAATTTTATTTATGCATATAATTAACCTTAACAAATAGTCATTTCGAAAAACAGCTGCTTATGATTGCGACAAACAATGGATTATTCATTAAATGTTTTCGTACCAACACTGCTCTACAGTCGTCTGCTAGTTCATTAAGGTTGTTGATTAGTGATTTCAATTTTCCGGTAAGATCATATTAGAATAAGCTTAAGTAGTCATTAAGTTAGTGGATCGCCCCACTATCAACAATTGGTTTGAACAATATGCCTAAACGAACTTGATTAAACACATATTCCAAATTAGGAAGTCTTACAAAATTATGTCAGTTTGATATTCGAAATGTCCCTTTTACCCTCACTCTTGCACTCCTCATGTCTTGCGGATCAGCTACTCGGACCAGTAATTAACTTTATTTAACCCGGGTCATATTGACGTAAGTGTCGTCTGAGAAAACATATTCCCATAAATAACGTATTTGTTTTGTAGCACATATAGCTAGGCGCTCGGGGTGGAGGACAAAAAAAAGTTCAACTCAATTTGGTTCAGAGAACCATGTTCGATATGGCATCCATAGACAGGTTTATCCCCGATGATGGACTCCACATTCGTGTTTTGGGAAATAAAATTGAAAGAATAATTCATATTCTTGCCTTAGAATGATGTTTTAGGCAATGCTTACAAAATTTAAGCTTTGCTTATTGTTAATTTTTTTTTTTAGTTGAATATTAACACATATGGTTTTTGGGTTTAGTTTCTTTAACAATATTGGGTTGCTTTTATGTGCTTGTATAATGTCAGTGCTTCTTATTTCTGATTGTAATTTTCTATCATCTCACCACGTAAGGTGATTGTAATAAATATTAGTTATATTGTAAGTATATAACGGTGGTTATTATTTGAAAAATGAATTTTTTTTTAATTTGAATTTTTGCAGTCATTAGATAAGAATATATATATATCTTAAGCGTATATTAATATAAATACATATGTGGTATAAGATTTTTAAAAGACCAGAACAACTCATATCCAAATGGGTATTACAGATGGGGGGATGACTGCTGATTTGACGTTTTGATGTATTTGTCATTTGAATGTAGCCAACAAATGTATGCAAGTCCTGTATGAAGCATTGTGAATCCAAGGATACAAGTCCTGTACTACCGTTCTGTATTGTTTTAGCATTTATAGTCAAATTTGAATGCATTCGTGGCTGCTCTTTCACTTGTTTGACATGATCACACGATGTCTTTAGGCTTCATTAGAGGAATCATGCTCATAAATAGGACGTGAGGGGTGACAAGATCCCACTGAGAAGTAACCATAAAATGAATGAATAGCATTTAAATTACTCAATAAGATTAAATATCTAAATTTCTTTGTTTAAGACTTAACCAGTAGCGTAAAATGTGTCCATAAGCTCTGTTTTTCATACAAGACATGGGTGAATTATTACATAATGATTTTATTTCCTGCCGTTAACAAACTTGGATTATGAAATCATTACAAAATCATCTCATTAAATTTGTGCCTTGTCTTGCAAGATTTATTAATTAGAAATTGGTTTACTTAGATCTAAGCAAGCACTCAACTGAGTCATCACATAGCTGATTTAGGAAGTTTTAATAGATGTCTGATTATAAATATTATAATTTTAAGATAGGTACGTTATTCGTGATCTGAAGTTTGATACATTTGTTTGTAGGCGTCAAATCTGTAAACTTCCCGTAGGAAGTGTTGTGAATTTAGATATTTAATCTTAATTTAGAATATTTATTTTTTTAATTTATTTATGATTATAACAATTAATGGATCATTAACTCCTTTCAAATTTTTAATAAATTCAAAAATTTTTTAAAAATAAAAATCCAACCCTAACCCAATCCCAAGCCCAAGCCCAGTCCTCATGCTTAGGCCTGAGCTTAAAAAAATAGGGCCCTAATCCACTTTTTGCCATCCTAATTGACAAACACCTTTTCAAACATAGGTTTACATTGTCAGCATTTATGTTACCATTTGTGTGTTTTGAGTAAAATCACCAAAAAGCCATTTGATTTCCAAGATAATAATCTATACGCACTTGATTGTTGAAACTTAAGCTCTATTTAGTATTATTATGGTATGGCTCTGAAAATCATACTTGCTGTGGAATGGAAGCTCTATCTACAAAAAGAAAGTTGTGTTTGGTAAATAGTACTAACAATTATGTAAATGTTATTATTTATCATTATTTTTTGAGTTTATTTTTAGTAATTTATTTTTGTTAAATGAAATAATTAGTTGTTCTGCTAAACTCAACCGCAAATATTTTACCAAACAATACAATTTTTAAAACATATGAAACCTTAAACCAAAAGCTAAAAACAATGCTAGCCTTTGCCCATTTAATGCAAAGTCACACTAATTTCATTGAAGGAAACTGTTCACAAATTTCGTCCACTCTTATATATCTATCCATTAGGATAGGAAGAATGATGAGATTCAAACACAATGCCAAGTTGGTGATTGTTTAGGCATATGCAATGAACTTTAAAGAAGAGAACCATAGACACGTCAAAAACACAGCTAATTTTGAATGCGACATATATTTGGATTTATTCAATAAATGTTTTCGTCAACCAGAATGTCACTTGCCCTGTGAGTCTGTGACGCTGCAAGTAGCTCATATGGACCCAGATCTATGGAACGGCGACGTTTCGTAGCCAAACTTGTCAACAAATAGGTTCGCCTCACTTGGATTGGATAATTGGAACGGCTTGAATCAATTATTTGAGATAAATAGAAAATTTCTCACTGCCACGGAAACATTGAGAGACTCACTGCCTCTATTTGCTTAACTTTTGACACATTCCCGTAAGACTTTCTTGGAATCAGAAAGCAAAGTCGTCCTATTCAAAGAATCAAGATTGAATTGTGCATTACCCAAACTTTGACTCGTATACAAATTCATCAAATTTTTAAGCCTCATTTAGCAAGGCTGCTTCTTCCATCAATTCCTGTCACATGGGGATCAAAAAGCAGACAAATTTAAGAAAAGCAAGAATAATGACACGCTTTCCATGCATTTAAAATTTTAAATTGAGGAAATTAATAGTGAACTCGAGTAGATGTTAATTTGCTGACAATTGTCGCACCACTTTCACTTTGCATTCCCTACTATTAGTAGAAGTATAAATACTAAACACGCTACTAATTATTTTATTAACATTTTTTTCTAACAAAAATTGCACGATAAACACATTGTTTGCGGTCAGGATGTTTTGAATTGTATAAACTGTTATTTCATTTAATAGATTAGTCTTTTAAATTAAATACCTGAATATTTCATGTAGCTACCAAACTTGATGATATATTTAAACAAATAGTGATCTAAGTAATTGAAATGTGAATCTGACCCATATTACCTTTAACTAATGGTATAAATACGTATAGAGACAAATGAAATTCTAGAAACTATAATTGCATCGATACTATTCATATTCATATTTTTTTGAAAGTAAGGAACCATTCGCAGATATGGATGGCAAAAATTCTACTTTAACGAGCGACTTTTGGGGATTTTTCCTATTCTATGTGAGGGTATGATAATTTTATACCCACTTTCTTATTCTAAAGGGACCAGACAATTTTTTACCGAGGTTTTTATTCGGGAAAGGGACGGGGATGAGGTGGAATCCCCATCCCCTACCCATTTGCTCATATTAATTTTTTATTTTTATTTTATTTTTTAGAATTATTAATAAATGAATAATAAAATTTAAATTATAAAATGTTAAATATTAATATAAATAAAAAATATCGAAATATTTATACAAATTTATTATAAAAATTTCAAGTCTAATTAACTAATTATAGTCCTGAATTACTATTTGACTATACTTTATTTCAAAGACCTTAGCCCAAAACTATTTTAGATTATGAATCATATTGCTTATATCATTTTTATTGTTTTAAATTGAAAACCTAATGCTATCTCTCAATTTTCCATATTCCTCGAGAAAGAATAGGATGAGTATGAAATATAAGAGTAAATGCTTTTATTAAAAATATTAATTTCAATATCTATACTCATCTCATTTATTTCATTATTGATATAAGAGTAATTTTTTTTTATTATAGGAGTAAGAAGGTTGAGGAAGATAATTATTCTAATAATTTGTATTTTGTAGTGTAATTTTTGTAATGAATTAATGTTAATCTAAGATATATTGTCAAACTTTACCTTTGTTTAAATTTTTATTTTAATATGATTAAATCAATTTCAGAATTTAAAAATATATCAGTTATTCGGAGATCGGGAACCCCTTGGGGATCCCCTCTTATTATTCGGGGAGGGGACAAGAATCCTCTCAAGTAATTCTGATGGGGATGGAGAGGGGACGAGAATATATAAAGAATATCGAGAATGGGTGTGGGGATGCCCGTCCCCTCTTCTCCCCTCCCCTCTCCATTGCCATCCCTATTGGCAGATTTTGATGTCTTTATGTAAGTTTGTGGATTTATAGGTAGCAAAGCCGTTGCATTAATGCGATACATTCTCTGTTTTATCTACTTTTCTATTTATTTTTGGTCAAAATTTAACCACGTAGAAAACCACTCAAAACTTGTAATCAAATTATGCAAATATCAAACTCTTGAAATTCAACAATTTTACTTTTTATAAATTGTTAGATGTAAAACCTTGCTAATCAATTCAATTAATCTTGGCTTTATTACTTTTTTAGTAATATGCCCTAAAGGCCAATCAAATGATGTTTGCTTTTAGGGAATTATTGTATTTGATTAGCATTTTGATATTTATAAAATGGCAAAGTGATTAACATTCATAAATTAATTTAATGAATATAGTCCAAGAAGTAAAATAGTTAAGAACACATTCTCGAGTATGTCGAGAATATGAAACGTGTATCCTTTGTACTATACTTCTAAAATAGTTCCTAGTGGAGGATTTATGATTGGACATTATAAATTCCTATAAACACTAAAGATGTGTTATGATTCCCACATGGTATGTGATACTAAAATGGATGGTGAGTTTCATATCATTACATGGAGATGTCAAGTCAAACACATAAAGATTATTGTTGCAAAACAAGTTTAAAAAATTGAACTTGACCAAATATAATGAATAATATGGTTTTGAAATGTTAATTTTATTATACAAATATGATAAATTTGTTAAGTAAAATATAAAATTTAGACTTAATCAATGTTTTAAATTGCAATCATCTAATATATGAAAAGCATAATGATTAATTCCTAATCAAACCCAAGAGAGATAAGAATATGATGGGCCCAATGATCTGTTTGTGATATGGACAAAAGAAAGTAAAGAATATGGAATTCATCACTTTGTAATATACAAAAAGGATGTCCTTAATGAGATAATATGAAAATTCAAGATTAAACGTTGGCCAGGTGAAATATATTTGAAGGAGTTCAAATTATATTATCATGCCAAGTTCATTTAAATTTATTTTGAGATAAAGCATAAATGCTTAACATATTAAACCATAAGCATCTGCTTTTCTCTGGGCATAGATGATGAAGAGACCAAGACATGAGATACAATGGAATAGGTTCTATAGATCCAACAATTCTTGTTATTTGGGTGGTTTGTGTAAATCAAAAGTCGTCACCATCGACTTGTCAAACCTTAAGATCATTATTGGAAAAGCGTATTTCCAATGTAACTTAAGGTCATTAGAAAAGTTCTAATTGATGACTAAAGAGTTTAGCATCATTTAATGAATAAAGAGTTATCATTAAAATAGTTCTACTACCTTATAACAAAGAACCTAAAAGGTCACACACCTAATAAAATGAAAAAATCGAGTTTGCTAGAAAATGAGAAAAGTTAAATTTCCTAATTTTAGAAAATCGAATTTATATAATAATTCATTGAGAATGAATATATATATATATATATCTTAAATATGATTTAAGATAGAAATTTAGATGTTCCATAAATAGTTTAAGGAACAAAATAAATTTCATAAATCCTCAAACATTATCGAAAACTCCGTTAAATAACCGTTTTCAAAATTATCCTTATTTTTAAATAAACGACATGGACTTCTAGATCAATTTTGGGTTTTCTAATTTTGGAAATTTTTTGGACCTAATATGGATTAGGAAAAGCAATAAATTAAATAAATTATCACAAAAAGAAAACATTTAACCATTTGATGTGATCAAATAGAATTAATTAATTAAAGATAAAATTAATTAATTTAGCTATTAATTTATTCATAATAATTTGATTGAATATTATTGAAATGATGAGATCACTTTCAATAAAAATGGCTTAGTGGGTTGGTGTATCACATGATAATGTTTGGTGCCATTATTGAAAAGATAATGGTAGCTTTATTTGGTGGAATGAGTCATCATGAACTAGCATTCATGTTTCTTCATTATCTCTCTCATTTCTCAACGAAAATTGGTGATTCCAAATCCTATGAACTCCTAGAACATTTCTAAGTGTGGACTGATTAGAGGCATCACAATTGGGGTGCTTTAAGGATCTGAAATCGTGGCAAAACAGAAGCTGTTCGTGCAGTGGTCGATTTCCTGGACAGTGTTCGTAGCTTGCTGTTTTCAGTCATTTTCTCCTACCTCACGAAGTCGTTTCTGAAACTACAAGTGAGGTAAACAAACTTCAATCTTTCATCTTGATTTTCGTTTTTGAATGAAGCCGATCCGAGGTTTCAGAGCTTCCGCCACCCGTTTTAATTTTACTTTATACGCAAAAGTTGCGTTTTCAGCTAACCTCATTATGGACAAATGTTGTCCTACAATTACCACCCTTTTTTTATTATTATAAGTAACGGCGGCCACTTGTATTCTCATTCTTCATGAACGAGAATTATCTAGAGTTCAATTGTTGATTTTCGTTTGTTTTCAAAGAGAAAACCCCTAGAATAAGATATAAGAATTATTTTAATGAAATGATTAGTACATCAAAACACGACTCTAGTATACCTAACAAAATCAGAATCCCAACGTTGTAAGTAACTACCGTCTATTGTACATGTGTCTCACCAATTCTGAGAATTCTAAAAGCAAGCTCAAAAATGACAGAGGCAATAAGTTAAGATGAAATGTTTAAAGAAAAGTCTAGCAGCCATACAACCACAATAATGGAGAAACGGATGAGGTGAGGAGGCTTGTCGCCAAGCACGGCATAATGGAACAATTCTATTGTCTACGGCATGTTCTGTATTGAGGTATTGTAGTTTTTAAATTATAATTATTGTGGAAAAAATTATAATTATGAAATAAAAATTAATAGTATATAATAAATATAATTTTTAAATAATAATTTTAACAAAATTAATAAAAATATAATAAATTTTTTATCATATAAATATAAAATTAAATTAATTTAATTTTTAAATTTCAACAATTAATATTTATCAAATACTTTAATACAATCCAATCTCAAACCCAAGCAAGGCTAGAGTCTATGATGGGCCCAATGATCTGCTTTCGAATATTAGACAAAAAGAAAGAAAGAAATTTCCCCCCTAATTCACATAGATGAATTGAAACCCCTTCCTACGTGTAGGAGCATAATCAGAAACTACGCAATTCCTACGAAATTAATCAGAATAGGAATGATTATAATCAAATCAACATTAATGGACAATTAATATTCCTAAATTCAATTTTATTAACACGTGTAGCTAAAATACAACTAAAGTTGATAACTATGCTGTATTGCACATCATCAAAATTACATTTTAAAATAAATGGACGTATGCATATGCACTAGAGACATGTAAACTGTACCCCAAAAGAAAAACAAAATTGTTACTATAAGCATCTGCAAAACGCAGCGAAAGCCAGGGCAATAATTGATGAATGACAAGAAGCACAACTTGAGAGTAGTGAGTCCAAAAAAAAGGGACGGAAGTAGGCCACAAGAGAGACTGTGACTTAAGAAACTTGATTGACTGAACATTTGTGTCGCATGATTTGGTCGTCCGCAGTCGGCAAGTCAATACGGAGCCACCTGCCCCAGCTATTGCCTCCACTCTCTTATTTCATGCGTGTCATCTTCTGGGCTGGTCGTATTTGTGGCGCTACCAAATTTAATGAAATATGGATATTGCCTCCACTAGATGGTCTATGTTGTGGTCTTTAATTATTAGTATACATATACAAGGTAAGATGATTTAAGCAAATAATTTGAGGAATCTCTTTCATAATTGAAAATTTCTACCCGCCAACTTCGTTCTAATTATAACCATCATCCGGTATAAGAAATCGATTACTTGTTGATTTGCATAAAGAAAAAAGAGATAAAAGATTATTATTATTATCATTATTATTTTGAAATAAGGTGTTATGTGTTTGTTCGTACCCAGTTTTTATTTTCAGTTGATATGAGATAATATCTGCTTATGTACTTGTGCATGAGTTTGGATCTAATATTAGATAGAAGATTTATGGGATTAGCTTATACAAAATAACTTCATCAATATAACTTAGTCTGTAATATAAAAAAGAGTTGGACTATTGGCAATCCTCCAAAATTATTTTAAAACTCTCTTTTCAGTTATAATAAACTTAATGTCAAAATTATCCTTATTTTTAAATAAACACATTTAATTTGTGAATCTTTTAATTTTCTATTTTTTTCACTCCTCACAAATAATTTTTATCGGTGATAAACTTCTTGATAAAAATTAATAAATTAAATAAATTATCTCTAAGATTATGATGCAAAAACTTTTAGTACGAGTCTAAAAAAAGTCAGATAATTTTATCAAAATGTATTTTTTTATTATCAATAGATTGTCTTATTAATTGAAGAAAAATTTATAGAGAATTTGAGGAAAAAAAATTACATATGTGAGTGTGATAGTAGAGAAAATACAAGAATTTTTTTTAAAGAGAAAATATAAAAAATTAAATTGAGATAAAATAGATGTGAGATTTATTAAAGTATTTGTCTTAAAATATAATTGTAATAAAAGAGGAGTTTGAAAAGGATTATGGAGGGGTGCCAATAGTCCAACTCTATAAAAAACTAATTTTGTAATTTCAAAATATACCGGGACAATTTCTTGCAAATATATGTGTTTCATTTCTAGAAACAAGTCAAATGAACAGAATCTCAATTTAAATATATATTATGAAATAGGAGAATATTGGACAAAATGGGGGATAAACATAAATGGAACAATTAACTATTGTCAATTGCGTATATAGTGTTTAATAAGCCATTAGTGTCCAAATGTGGCAACATAAATTAACAATTAAAAAACTCTATCTCGTAGTGCAATTCAACATCTTCTAATGCCAACCCAATGCCTTTCTCAATTATTGTTGATTATTTGGTGGAGCGTTTCTTGTTCAAGTTATCATAAAATCTAAATCTCCATATATCATGCTATTTAATTAGACTATTGGAAGCAAGACAAATATCGTTAATCGTTCACTTCTAATGTTACATTATCAAGCCACGTTATCAAATAGTCCATTTGTTAAAGCCCATTTACCGACTACTAAGTAATAAGAGAAATGATATGCTTTATACCCAATCTTTAACGTTAGGTTAAGTATGTTCTATATTTTAAAAAATATCTTAAAATACACTAACTTAGTTGTTTTTGAATATGAGACAATATTTTTTTTTGTACAATAACGCCCTTATTATAATTTTTTGAGACATTAATTAATTAATCTATGAAAAAATTTAATTAATAAATTAACCCATAATTATTTAGTAGCAAATTAACCAATAATTATTAGTATGAACGAATGGGCATTTTTCATACTCCAACAACAATCTTTTAATTATCTAAAATAAATTAATACTAGCTAACTTAAAGTAATGTTTAATGCCCTTGGAATTATAATCTTACTAATAATTATTTATAAAAAAATTAATTTACTAAATTAGTCCTAATAGTAAAATAACAAAAAATTACATTTATTTTTCTTTACTTTTAAAGTTAATTTTTTAATTGACTTTTTTTTATACATAAATTAATTAACGTCCTCAAGAATATTATTGCAAGGTTATTACTATAAATAAAAAATGAAAAAGTAATGGTATGAGTATAATATATTTAACAATAGAGAGTTTCTTGAGGTATTTTTTAAAATTGAAGGATCAAACAAATAATTAAATTAAAATATAGGGACTAATAAGTATTTACTCTTATTTACTTTAAGAGTGATACGCAAACACCAAAATTAGTGCAATAAAATTACTTTCTTTCCCTATTAGTCATCAATGAAAATTCCCAAATAAAAAAATTAATAAGTCATTGTAACACCAATTTATTTGTTGCTTGTGAAATGCAACTTTGATAAGTAAAACATTGAAGATGAAAGAAATGTCTGATGCAACGTGCACCTACTCATCCTAACTCAGCTGAGTCATTGACTACCCAGTTGTATATATCAAGTTCCCTATCTCTCTTCCATTATTATTATTATTATTATTAGTGAAAATTACGATACACTTTTATTAATATTGTAATTAGAAATTTAGGTCATGTTTGGTATTTAAGAAGCCACAACTGCTATGAACAAAATTATAATTATGAAATAAAAGTTAATAGTAATAGTAAATATGACATTTAAATAATAATTTTAACAAAATAGTAAAAATATTATAGGTTGCTCAATATATAAGAGATTGATAAAATCTATTTAACTTTAAAGTTATAACAATTAGTATTTACCAAATACTTTATTGTTGTAACTTTGATATTACAATTACCCAACCTCAATATCGTAAGGCCTAAGGATGAGTTTAGTTTGAAAATTGGCTGTGAAATCGAAGAAAGGAAGATTCATATGTTTAGTTTTACAATCGGCTACGAAATCGAAGAAAGGAAGATTCACATTTTCTCCATTATGGCTTTTAGCTTTTACCAGTTACCTCCAACAAGTTTTGAATTTTACAAATTATTCCTTTAATTTTCATAATACTTCCCTCTAATGCAATAGCTTTAACAAAAAGTAATATTTTGTGACTGGAATGAGGTTTTTCAGTTGAAGTTTGATATCTAAGGGAGTAATGAAATGTAATAAAAACTATAATGTTGTGTTTACTAATCAATAATAAAAAATAAATTAGAATTAAAATAAGTTGTATTGTCATTGACATATTTATTTTGTCTTACAATTAAAATTAATGATCTAATGAGTTGTTATAAGTTACTAAAAGGTTCTTTAATTAATTATTGTCATAATTATAATTTTATATTTTGATAATTGTGATGATGATGATTATTATTATTATTATTATTTAATATTAATATTATTAGTTATAATATTTTTTGTCACTAATGTATTACTACTAATAATAATAATATAATTAAAATCATCATCGTCGTCGTCATCAACAATAGCAACAAATCATCATCGTCATGGTCATTGACATCATCATTATCATAATTGGTGGTGGGTGGTGACTCAAGAGCTGCTATTGCTACTAGTCCGACGACAGCTGCTGCTGGCTCAATGCGACCACTTTTGGCGGTGGCTTGACGTCATAATTGCTGCTACGAATTGGATTAGCTAGAGATGAAATATGGGATTTACCGGTTTAGTTTGATTTTCATGATTTTTTTATTTATATTTAAATAGAGGATAAAATGGAAATTAAGAAATTAGGGATAAAAAAGTTATTCTTAAAAATAGGTTTTGATTCCCAATCCACTTTGGGAATCAAAACTTTAGAAATAATTTCCTAATTTGTGGGTGCCATATGATTTTCTTTCCAATTCCAAACCTTGATTTTATTATTAATCGCGTCATTAATTCGGATTACAAAATTCCATTTCTATTGCTAGTAAATAAATATACCATAAGAATAAAAGTAAAAGCTAAAACATAAAAGGGAAAAATGTTATTCTCCCTTGGAGAAATAATCCCTTGAGAATTGGAATAGATTGTTTTCACCAAATAGTGAAATTTCACTAGCGCCTCTCCTTTTGTTTAATATTATATTACAATTTGTTAGTATTAATTACTGCTAAGAAAATACGTCAAAATTCTGTTTAGATAGCTTTATTAAGAAACAACTCGAATGTTTGGATTAAAATCTCCCTCTTAATAATTAAAGAAAAAACGATATTTCCCGCGATATACACGATCAAACATGCAAATTGCGCTATATTAAAACGAAAAAAAAAAAGTGAATTCACTCAAAATATCTTCATCAAACAGTTAAGTCGCGTCTTATAATGGAGTTGATGGGTTAAAGAAAGTTGAAAGTGAAATAATTTCTTATTTATACTAGTGGTCTGTGATGTATCGACGTCATAAACCATGATACCTAATTTAATATCTTCTAATTATCTTATTATTTTAATCTTACGTGTTTTGATAGCAGTCCATTTTAACTATTTTTTCATGACAATGATCTTTTCCAGTAATCATTTATTAGTATTAACAGACTTCTTTAAATATGTAAATATTTAACATTGTGGTAGGTTCACTCTGTGAATATATGATGTGATATTATACATTATAAAAAATTAATTTCAGTTACTTTTTGAGTAATTTTAAAATATAGTAGTTTTCAAAATTGTTGAATGTATGCTGTTACAATTATTTTAAATTTAGATACAAACATCCACCGGCTCCGAGTCCGGAGACAGTTCTACCGGCTCCAAGGTAGCAGCTGCCTAATAAAATTATAATTTCTGAAGTAGCTTGGGAAGCCATTGGCAATCAGTCAATTAAATTATAGTATCTCTTTTTCCACGGTGAGTGGTTGATTTTGCAATACCGTGTTATCATGCGTCCCAAGGCAACGTATTAGAAGATTCGAGGCAAGAACTTGACATGCGTGCCATGTTAAAATCTGGCAGAAATCTCAAATACCTTGTTAATCTTCCAGAAATGTCGAATGTATTTGTTGTCGTCGTTTTATCTTGTAGTCTAATAGTGCTGGAGTCCATAATTTTCAAAATGATGACCAGAAATTTCATGTCCACAGACAAGGTGAAAACGAAAATTAAAATAAGAATGGACTGATATTTTTATTCTTAAATAAAAATAAAATTTATTTTTTTATATTTGATTTAAATTATTATTATTATTATTATTGTTTATATTATTAATCATAATTATTATAATAAATAAAATAATTATAATATTACTATTACTATTGTAATAGTAATTACATAAATAATTATTATAAT
This sequence comes from Atalantia buxifolia, assembly GCA_030444775.1. Lineage (NCBI taxonomy): Eukaryota > Viridiplantae > Streptophyta > Magnoliopsida > Sapindales > Rutaceae > Atalantia > Atalantia buxifolia. Next base: position 12,962,855 of record CM059838.1, read on the forward strand.
TATAGTTAGTATTATAATAATATTTGTTGTTATTATTATTATTATTATTATTATTATTATTATTATTATTATTGTAAAAATGATATTGGTAATAATATTTAGAGTAAAAAAATTTACTTTTTATTTTGTTAATGAAAAAATATATAATTGTAACTAAGAGCATTTTAATAACTTTCAGTAATCAATTCTAATTATTGGATAAAATAAACATATTAACGAGAATACAAAACATTCTAACTTTAATTCAATTATATAAATAATTTATTCTGATGTCATTCTGGTCATAGTCCAATTTCATTTCAATCTATTCCAGCTAATGACCATTCCGATTCCAAAGAAATAAAAAGGAAGTGTTAAGAATTTAAATAAATTTTATATTATATATCTTCGTAAATTATAAGAATTTCCAAAAAAAAAAAAATCCACTTCTTGTCCACAATTTAACTTTTCGTATTCTAGTAATTAAATTATTGAAACAAACTCAAAATGAGAAAATTTTATTTTTCCTAATTAAAATTCTCAAACTTTTTTGTTTGCCCCTGTAATATTTTCTAGTGTCTTCAATATTTGTCGCATATTTTTGTCTGATCATGTATGGTACATTTTTTTAATATAGAAACCGCTATTATTACACTCTCCAGGGCCCAATGCAATCCGTTCCACAAAATAGAGAAATAATAATAATAATAATAATAATAATATGTAAATTAAAAATTAGATTCAATATTTTCTGTTAGCTAAATTGTCCAAATTTTTATGCCTTTAAACTGATTACCGAGAGTTGAATCACTCACAGTCAGAGCTCAGCCGTCTCATTAATGGACGTCTCTGATTTACTTTCCCGCCACCGCAAAGAAACCTGTCGCCGTCAGATCCTCGTAAAGCGCACCGCACGATCGTGCGACGTCACGTGATCTACGGGTTGCTCTACGCAGATCTATGTTTTTCAGTCTGGTGTTAAAATCCCATATGCAAAGCAAGACAAAATGAATAATTGCTGACTCGACGTCACCATACATGTTTAACGGGACTCAGAATCTCCACCGGGCCATATGGCATCTTCTCATTGCACACAAGACTAGTTATCTTTATATATCCGCCGCGTGGCGATTTTGTACTGTTCCTCTGAAAGTGACCTGCGCCGAAAAGCCAATTATCTGTTAACACGTGTTGTTCCTGAATTAACTTCATCACGCGGTTGAAAGGTCGTTCAAAATCAGCTGCCAACCGGAAATAACCGTCGGCAATTTTAATCGACACGTGCCGAACATGTGACGTCTTAAATTTCATTTCACAGCCGCCTTTAGGCTGGCCAAGTTTGTCTACAAAACGGCTCATACTTGCAAACAACTCCACCCAAATACAGGAAACTGCGAACCCAATCAACATGCGCCCACGTGTCAAACTGCAGTTACCCATTACCGAACCCCCACCCCTCACGCGCATTTTAGCACAAAGCAGTTAGAAGCTTCAAGGCTTTAAAACCGAAAAGGGTTATTTACCAAAGACCACATACATGATACAAATCCCATTCACCGGCAATAGCGAGTTGCTTTCGAACACAACAAAGCACTCGCCGTCACAGCAACCGGATATACTCGGTCAGCTCAACGAAAACTCAATGCACCTTCTTATCTCCTCCGTCATATAAATTTGTTGCCAGGCTCCCCTCGATTCTGCATTCGCCTCTTCATCGTTCAAATCTTCTAAGCTTTTTGCCCTAGTGTTTAGTGTTTATTTACGACTGTACTACTCGACTTATATGTTAGCTTCCGGTGACTGGGAACCTGAGAGCCTCAGCTCCTCTCCAGCTCTCGGTTTCCCCCGCCTCTGGTTCTTCCGTTACCGCCGCTTGAGATAACAGGTTAAAGCAAAATCAAGAACTAAATAGAATTTTCATCAGCTTTTTTCTTTATTACAATAAGGTTATTTGCATATTTGATGCCGACTACTAAGAGTCACCGGAGAGGAGTACAGGAGCCGAGCCGGAGAGCAAAGTTATCGGAGAAATCGTCGTCGTTTCATGGGGGAATCCCGGCCACTATGCAGACGGATCAGAAGGAGCTCAGAAGGCCGAAGACTTTACCGGATTTGCTTCAAGATCGTAGCTTTGTCTGTCTGTCACCGGAATCGAGGCCGAAGAAGCTGACGAAGCTGTTGTTGAACGTCACGATTCAAGGAAGTGTCGGTGCATTACAGGTGATAATGTCGCCGGAAAACACCGTCGCCGAACTTGCCGCCGCCGCCGTCAAGCAGTACATCAAAGAATGCCGCCGGCCGATCTTGCCGACCACCGATCCCTGCGGATTCGACCTCCATTACTCTCAGTTCTGCTTAGAAAGTAAGAGTCATAAAAAGCTTTTTATCTCTGATCGTTGATTCGTATGCTCAGAAATATCAGGACACGCGTATGGTGGAGGTTGATGGATTTAAAAATTAATTATTTTTGTTTTGTTTAGGTTTGGGGAGAGAGGAGAAGCTGACGGAGTTGGGGTCCAGGAACTTCTTTTTATGTGCCAAAAAGCCGGTCAAAGAAGGCTGCAGCAACGGCAGCGACGGAACGACATCGTCTTCTTCGACGTGTTCGAAAGAAGCGGGAAAGGCTAGTAAAACGGTGATTCCTTGGCTTAAATTCATGGATTTCTTGTTGTAACTGGATTCACTCCGTTGCCGTTTGGGTTCCGTTGGCGGTTAAGTTAGTTATCTGGTCTATGTTGTTCGTATTTACTTTTTGACCGATCTAAGGTTTGAAAAAAAAAAAAAAAGGGTTGAATTAAGTAGCTGTGGTAATTAGGATTATTATTATTATTATTATTTTCTTCAAGAAATTAGAAAAAGCATGCAAAATTTGGAAATGCTTTGTAGGGAACTTAAATGTAATAGAGTAAATTTCCTTATCATCAGAATATGTACAGTACAGTTAGAAGTTTATTTTCTTTTGGTTTATTGACTCCGGAGCTAATAAATGCCCAATTCACATATCAAACGGTTGTTCACCAGAAGCGTATTGTTCTTTCCAATGGACTTTTGATGATGTAACGTTATGGGAGCAGCTTCCTTTTCAATGTAAGAATCATAATTTCTGTCACGTCATCATTGAATTGATATCCCTTCGTTTTAATAAAATTCTGATCGTAAATAGACCACCTTATCTGTAGAGTATAATTATAGAAAACTCACTTTTTTTTTAAAAAAAAAATTATAAATGGAGAAGAATTTTAGGAAATTAATTAAATCTATCTTAATATATCAATTAATTAAACCGTATTGTCCGACTAAGATTGCTCTAACTCAAATTTATATTGATTATTTTATTCTTATAAAATAAAAATATTAAAATTTTATTTTTAACTTTAATTTTTTAATTTTTAATATAAAATTTACTATTTTTAAATGATGTGTTAGTATTATTTTATTATTATAATTATTAATTTTTAATTAAACTGACATAATATCTTTAAGGTAAAATAGTCATTTAAATTATTAGACTGTCAAATTCATGTTATTTACCTGTAGAGTATTAAAAATTATTATATATTATTTATACATGCTAAATTAAAATACAAAATTAAATACTTAAACTATTAGGTACAAGAACATATATTTATTCATTTTATAACATAATGGTAAAATATACAAAAAAAAAATTAGGTTAAGGTAACTTGAATGGTTAAAGATGGTCAAAGAAGCTTAACTGAGAAAAAAAATTGCAAGAAAAATTTAATTTATTAATCATCAAAATTTTATTGTTAGTTTGTATTTATGAAAAATAGTTTACATAAATAGTGGGTGAAAATATCTCTAATGATAGTAAAATATCAGCAATATTTATAATGGTAATATCACGTAAGTAAAGATGATGTCCACGATGAAATCATACGCACCGAGCAGTGAGGCTATCATTGTCAATCGGCAACTGCCATCCTCTCTTAATTTCTTTTAACAAATGCTTTCGATCACTTCTTGTCAAGGGATGAGCACATACAAATCAATGACGAATATGGTAAAGTGGAAAGAATCATTTTTCCACTTGCGGTCCAACAAATGATCAATCATGGAAAAGTATTCGTATTTGTTATCGAAATATCGACCAATGACATAGCATATTGCCCGCATTCTCTCCTAATGATAATAATATATATAATCGGTAATTTATTGACTCTCTTTCCAATAAAATGATATCACTGGCTTCATTATCCAATGTTTCAATCTCACAATCTTTAGTTGGTATTTCGCATTATTCTTGATTAGTTGTGGGTTATTTTCTTTAAGATTATGTTGGTCTCTATTTTTTTTATAAGAAATAAGGATTTTCATTCATTCAACGAGGTGAATATATTCATAATTTTTATTAGGAATAAACCCAATCAAACAATAGTGTATAAATAATCAAAAGTTATTAATTCTAAGATCTTGCAATGCGATTATGTTGGTCTATTAACAAAATATAATTATGACTTTACCGTAATTTATATCTTACAATTATAAAATTGTGTGAAAAGTTATCGTGCATAGCCTGGACTCTTACGCTTGGTATGCATTTACAAGATATATGTCATACTTCAAATAATTTTATTATTATTATTATTATTATTATTATTAACGTTGACAATAACTTAATTTCCTTCCCTTCTTATGTGATTAGGATTCGAACCCTCCATTCATTGGTTTTAAAATAAGAAATTTTGTTTTTACAAAATGAAAACTTGCTGATGTGATGTTTGTATTCGGAAAATGAAATTGTTTTTGTTTTGCTTCACGTGGACTTGGAATTTCGGAGTCTACGTCACAACTTTATTTTTATAAGAGAAGTTGGCCTTAATGTTCCTTACTTTTATTATTCAAGTTCTTAAATTTTTTTAATTACCTGACATTAAAATTGTTATAGAAAAAACTCCATTTCTGTCATCTTTTATTGTTATATTATTATTGTTAGTGTTGATGTTTTGTTTGTTTAAAAAAAAAATACTCTCATTTATCATTCAATTTAAAATAATAGAGTTAAAGATGTAACGGATAACTAAAATAAGAAAAGGAATGGAAGCGATCAAAATATGAAACATTAAGGGCCTTAGAATCATTCTCCTATATTATTATTCTTGTGCAAAAACAATTCACACATTGATAAGGAATTTTGAAAAAAAAAATCCAGAGAATCATTTATTATCTAATTCAATATAACTCAGAAATATTAAAAATTAAAATATTTGATGAGTAGGTGGCGAATCGACCTCTTCAGATAGGAACTTTTTTTGGGGGAAAAAAAAAACTTAACCTTAACATAAAGATGCCGAAGATGTTTAAAAGAGGAACTCTGGAAAAACAATAATTATTCTAATTGTTAGGTGCCCTATCACATACATGATTGGACTTGGATGTAATATTTTCACCTATTGATTTCATCATTATTAATAAACGAAATAATTATTGATGATAATATTGAATTCGAAATATACCATAGAATTTCCATTCGTATAACTTTTAAAATGTTTTATTTATTAGTTTATAGTATTCAACTGGAATTAATCAAAACATTTACTTTTAATTCACCTAACTGAATAGCTTATCAAAGTACGTAAAAATAAATAGTGGACTATGACACAAGTCTTTCTTCTACAGTACTTTTTTCTCTGAAAAAGGTACCAGAATGAAAGAAGATTGAAAGCTTTTATGGCTTTTCTTCAATCACCCACCTGTTGGGTGTCATCTACGCTTTGTTAACTAGTTGTTACAGTTTTTTCTTTGTTTGTCTTCTATTCTTTAAGAGAAGAGCTGAGTGGTAGTGTGGGGTTTTTTGCCCTTTCTCGGTAAAAGGTGGAAAGTTCATTACCCTCTGCGGGAGCCTTGTAATTATGGATGCGGGGGAGCTAATCCGTAAGTGCCAGGCAATCACTTTAAAGGAAGAAGAAGAAGATATAGTAACTTTTATGGGGAGAATGAAACTAAAAGGGGAAGAAGTTGTAGCTCACTGCCTGGTTGGAAAAGTGCTGCTTACTCGAAGTATCAATAGAGAAGGCTTAAAGGCAGCAATGCAGCAGGCTTGGCGAACAGTCAAAGAGGTGAGGATTGAAAGCATGGGAGAGAATGTTTTCCTCTTCAAGTTTGCCACTGAAGGAGAGAAGAAGCGGATCCTGATGGGGGGTCCCTGGCATTTTGATCGAGCTCTCTTAGTGTTAACAGAACCAACTGGCATTAGGAACATTAAAAACCAATCTTTTACACATGCTACGTTCTGGGTTCAAATCCATAATATCCCCGTAATGTGTATGAATAAAGAAGCAATTCAGAAACTTGGGGAAAAGATTGGCACGGTGAAGGAAGTGGAGACAGATGAAGCGGGAGAATGTATTGGTCAATTCGCTCGGGTCAGAATGTCTATAGATATCACAAAGCCATTGAAAAAAGTCATCATATTGCAACAAGAAGAGGACAAAATTCCAATGCCGATTTTGTATGAAAAACTACAGGATTTTTGTTTTTGCTGTGCAGTTATTGGCCACCAATACAGGGAACGCTTGAAGTATAAGGGGCAGCAGAAGGAAGATTTGCCTTACGGTTCCTGGATGAGAGCAGTAACGCATGCTGAAAGGGTGAAGCAAAATCGGAACAAGGAGAGAGCCAACTGGGAACAGCTCCACACGAAGCTTCAAGTCCCAGAGACGAACAGCCACAAAACCAATCAAGTTCAATATCCCCCCAGTGGACAAAACCACCTACCCCTAAACAAAGAAGGTGCAGAGAGAGAGGATGGGAGTGAACAAAGGGCAGCAATCCAGACGTCAGGAGCTGACACAGATCAGCTAATGAAAAGACTCTCCAAGCCGAAAAGTCAGCAAATGAGCTGTCAAGGAAAAGTTAGCGAGTTAATCGAGGAGCAAGGCATGGAAGGAAAAAATGACCATCGGTATAGAAGTACTAATAGTAAGGAGGGAAGCGAGAACGGGAAAGGAAATGAAAAAGCTGAGGGTAACGAAAATCGGAGGGAATTAACAAATAAAAAAAGGTTTGAAATTGGGACAGAACAATTGGAAGGAAAAAAGACTGCTAAGGTGCCAGACAAGACGGAAATGAAGCCCAAAAACAGGAAATGAAAATTGCAAGCTAGGAGCACTAGGATAGAACGTGGAAGCAAAAAAGGTCCAACTAATACAAAAAGGCCAAATAGCGAAGTTAACTGGCCCAGCCCGGAGAATAAAAGAAAGGGAACGCTAAGCCCGCCGAAGCAAGTTGAAGGAATGAGCCACTTAAGCACATCAAACCAGAGTGTCAACTACAAAATCGTTGAACCTTCGTCAGGAGGTCCAGAGTTGAGGCTTGTAGATGAAGAGCAAAATGCAGAGGAGAGTTTGGAAGCAATGGAGGAAGATGGATCGGCGGGAGCTGGTGGCCAGCCCCGCCAGAAGCAATGAGAATATTAAGCTGGAACGTTCGAGGTTTGGGGAAGCCTCGAACACGCCTAGCTATCAAAAAGCTTCTCCAACTGCACCGGCCCCAAATCTTTTTCTGTTGTGAAACAATGATGGTGGCTAGTCAGATTAGTTCAGTTTGTAGAAATTTTAATTTTGAGAATTGTTTTGTGGTTGATAGAATTGGAAAGGGAGGCGGGTTAGCTCTGTTTTGGAGCTCATCAGTGGAGGTCAATATTACCTCATACAGCCCCCATCATATAGACGCCTTAGTGTACAATGAAAGCGGGTTAATATGAAGATGTACAGGGGTTTACGGGCACCCAGAAGCAAACAAAAAACATCACACCTGGACCCTGTTGAAAAGGTTAGCTAAACTTTTTTCTTATCCTTGGTGTTGCTTTGGTGATTTTAACAAGATTATGCATGGTTATGAGAAACGGGGGGGCAACAATAGGAAATTAGATTTAGTGGTAGACTTTAGAAAGGCTGTAAGAGCTTGTAATTGGGTTGACATGGGGTATAAGGGGCACCCATACACTTGGTCAAATAGGAGATATGGGCCACACTTCATCGAGGAACGCTTAGACAGGTTCTTGTGCAGCAAAGATTGGGTCGATGAGATTTCGATTCCACAAAGAAGAAACCTCACTACCTGGGTGTCTGACCATTGCCTGATCATGTTAGAAGTGGAAGAAAGGAGTGGCATGTCGAAATATGTGTGTAGGTCTTATCCTCGTGAGCATTACGAGGACATGTGGAGCTCGTACAAAACTTGTAGTAATATTGTGAAAGATGGGTGGGACAATTTTATGGTCAGGGAGTGGGAAGATCCAGTCCAGCGCTATCAAAGGGTAGCTAAGAACACCCTTGCCCAGCTCAAGTTGTAGAGTAGAGAAGAGTTCGAAAGCCGGGAAAGAAAGCAGCATGAGTTAATCCAGCAGCTGTAAATTTTTAAACAGAACTACTCAAACTCAGAGCATGGAGTCAAGATTATAAAGCTTGAGAACCAAATAAACAACATGTTGATTGACAAAGAAATCTATTGGAAGCAACGATCAAGAGCTGACTAGTTAAGAGAGGGTGATAAAAACACCAAATTCTTTCATTCTAAAGCCTCGGCCCGGAAAAGAAAAAACAAAATTTGGCGAATCGAAGATAGTCAAGGGGTATGGACAGCGAAGCGAGATGAAGTGGCGAGGGAGTTTTGTGGATACTTTCAGGAGCTGTTCACCTCTTCTAAGCCTCCCCTGTCCCAACTTGAATTAGCTTTGAGAGATATGCAGCCAAAGGTTACGGAAGCAATGAACACCCAGCTGGGGGAGCCGTTCAAAGTTGAAGAGATTTCAAATGCCTTAACCCAAATGTGCCCCACAAAAGCCCCTGGTCCGGACGGGCTACCAGCCGTCTTTTTCCAGAAACATTGGCAATCAGTCCGCGAAGGTCTCGTTACTACATGTCTACATGTCCTTAACCATCAAAGGAGCCCAGCCACTATTAACCATACATATATAGCCCTTATTCCCAAGGTGCCTAAGCCTAGAAAGGTTTCGGAATTCAGGCCTATAAGCTTCTGCAACGTAGTGTACAGAATTATAGCCAAGGCAATAGCAAACAGATTGAAGCCAATCCTTTCGCACATAATCTCTCCAACTCAGAGCGCATTCATACCCAATAGGCTCATCTCGGATAATGTGATTATTGGTTATGAATGCCTCCACAAAATCCGTCATAGTAAAGGAAAGAAAAATGGCTTGGTGGCGCTAAAACTGGACATAAGCAAAGCGTACGACAGAGTTGAATGAGTGTTCCTAAAGCAAGCGATGGAGAAGCTGGGATTTTCCAGCAAGTGGGTGGAGTTAATAATGAGATGTATTACTTCTGTCTCCTTCTCGGTAATCATTAATGGAGTGCCAAGAGGCTTAATCCAACCGGAGCGAGGTTTGCGGCAAGGGTGTCCGCTATCCCTGTACCTGTTCATAATTTGTGCCGAGGTTTTTTCCAGCATGCTGGAGAGGGCAGAGCAAAAGCAGCTGATCAGAGGTTTGAGATTTTCAAAGGATGTCTCAATTTCCCACTTGCTCTTCGCGGACGACAGTCTTATCTTCACACGGGCATCGGTGGTTGAATGCAAACATCTAAAAGAGATTTTTGACTGCTATTCGAATGCCTCAGGGCAGCTGTTCAATTTCGAGAAGTCATCAATGTTTCTTAGTGGCAAGGTCCCCGAAGCTCAAGCTAATGTAATCAGAGGCATTTTTAACCTCAAAGTGGTTTCTAAGTTTGAGAGATATCTTGGTCTTCCTGCAATGATTGGTAGAAAGAGAACCAGCTTTTTCAACGAGATTAAGCTGGAGGTGCTCAGCAAAATTTTCGGATGGCATCACAAGATGTTTTCTAATGGCGGCAGAGAGATCCTCATCAAAGCGGCAGCCCAAGCAGTCCCCGCTTATGCAATGACTGTCTTTAAGATCCCGAAGGGTTTGTGTTTAGACATCCAGAGGGCTATAGCGAGATTTTGGTGGGGCTCTAAGGAGGATAAGCGAGGTATTCACTGGGCTAGATGGGACAAACTCAGCCATGCAAAAAGTAGGGGTGGTATGGGCTTCAGGGAATTTTCTTGTTTTAACCAAGCACTTGTGGCAAAGCAGGGTTGGAAAGTTACCCAATTCCCTAATTCCCTGGTCTCTAAAGTCCTTCAAGCTCGATATTTTAAGAACTCCAATTTTTTAAGTGCCAAATTAGGTTCCAATCCATCTTTTATTTGGAGGAGTATTCTTTGGGGTAGGGAAGTGATCAAAAGAGGAATTCGATGGCGCGTGGGCAATGGCAAGAAAATCTTAGTGTATGGAGATAACTGGCTGCCAAGGCCAGACACCTTCAAGCCGGTATCCCCACCAGCATTGCCAAAGAATTCAGTTGTGGCGGATTTAATAAATGACAGAAATCAATGGGATGAAGATAAGTTAAATTCTCACTTCAGGCAGGAAGATACAGCAGTGATTCTTAAGATTCCCCTTCCAAAAGATCAGGCCGAGGATGAAATCTTGTGGCACTTCGATAAAAGGGGTGAATTTTCAGTCAAAAGTGGGTACCAGCTCGCTCTCAAACTCAAATTCCCAGTAGCCTCCAGTAGCTCAACACCGAGCTCAAACCTATGGAAAAGTCTGTGGTCTCTCGATCTCCCTGAAAAAATTAAAATTTTCATGTGGAGAGCTCTCAAAGATCTGCTGCCATCTGCGGAGAACCTATGGAAAAGGAAGGTTCTACAAGAGCCAATTTGTCAAAGTTGTAGGCGGGAAGTTGAAACCACAAATCATGCTCTATTAACCTGTAAAGTAGCAAAGAAAGTCTGGTCCCTAGCTCCTTTCCCTTTCCTGAACCCCCAGGAGCCACATAAAGACATGATGGGCGTATTCCAGGAGCTGGTCAATCGATTAAGGAAAGCTGAATTAGAGCTTTGGGTTACTTATTGCTGGGCAGTGTGGTTCTCAAGGAACAAGCTCATTTTTAAAGGGAAATGAGTGGCCCCGGAGATATCAGCAGCAAAAGCAGAATCAACTTTGGCTGCCTATCAAAGAGTAAGGATTCTTGACTCCTCTCACATTGAGAAGTTAGTCAAGAAGAAAGAGATGAGCTGGTCTCCCCCCCCTGATAATCACTGGAAGGTTAATGTGGATGCAGCGATAAATAGCAAAGACCAGCTGGTAGGTGGTTTATTGTGGTCTTGCGATTCAACTGGTAAAGTAATAGCTGCTGGATGTCAGCAGACGCAGTTAAAAGGAAACGTGAGTTTTGCAGAGGCTGAAGCCATTAAGTGGGGAATGCAAGTAGCAAGAGAAGCATCTATAGACGTGGTGATTCTAGAATCAGATTGCATAGATGTGGTGGAATTGGTAAACAACACAAAGGGCAGCAGATCAGAAATTTTCTGGGTCATTTCCGAGATCCAAAAGCAGAGGAAAGTTTTTCAAAAGTTTGTAGTGAATTACATCCCCAGAAACTGTAATGCTCATGCCCATCTTTTAGCCAAATTTGGCCTAAGAGAAAGCACAAGTGATGTCTGGCTTGGAACAATGCCAACGAAAGTTCAAGCTGTTTTTTCTGTGTTGTGATTCAATGAAAGGATTACTTTCTAATAAAAAAAAAAGTACGTAAAAATAAAATGAGATCAAAGAATTGGATAATGATTTGATTGAATCATAATTGGGCTTGAGGCCTAAGATCTTAGAGCTTGATTCCTCGAGCACAATGTACAAAAAAAGGGCCGGGCTAATAATACAACAAGCCGGCCGTTGTACACCAACCCATTTATTTGAAAATTGTCGGCAGCTGCAAATTTTTGTTGTGTAATGAGGAATTTGAAAAATTGATCAACGGAAAATTTATTATCAAAATCCAATTTAACACGCGCAAAGTACTAAGGATATTATTTTTTGTTATTATCTTTTCCACTTAGCATAATGATACCACCAACCCATTTATTTTTAAAAACAATAAAGCTGTATGAAAAAAAGCATTGTATCACACTTAAAAAGCTTTACGGTTGCAAACAGAGTTTTAATAGGAGCTTTCTTGAGGCAAATAGAGGAAAGTGACAGATTCATCCATGAATTGATCACAAACGCATTGCTCAACATTTTTCTTTTTGTGCATTTGGGAATCTAAATCACTAACTTTCTTTTTTTTTTTTTTTGGATTGCGTAAATAATTGTTGTACAATGAGGAATTTGGAAGATAAATCAGCCAAAAAAATTATTGTCAAATTCTAATTTAACATAAGATACTATATATATATATATATATATATATATATATATATATATATATATATATATTTTGTATTTTTTGTTATTATCTTTTCAGCATAGCCTAATGATGACACCAACCCATTTATTAAAAAAATAATAATGCTATATTGAGTAAGTATTGTATCACTATTTTTTAAAAAATAATAATGCCGCATTAAGTAAGCATTAAAACTTTAGGGTCGCAAAGGGAGTTTTAATAGGAGTTTTCTTGAAGCAAATGGAGGAAAATGACACATTCATTCACGAATTGATCACAATAGTGAAAAGTACTAAGGATATTATTTTTTGTTATTATCTTTTCCACTTAGCATAATGATACCACCAACCCATTTATTTTTAAAAACAATAAAGCTGTATGAAAAAAGCATTGTATCACACTTAAAAAGCTTTACGGTTGCAAACAGAGTTTTAATAGGAGCTTTCTTGAAGCAAACAGAGGAAAGTGACAGATTCATCCATGAATTGATCACAAACGCATTGCTCAACATTTTTCTTTTTGTGCATTTGGGAATCTAAATCACGAGCTTTCTTTTTTTTTTTTTTGGATTGCGTAAATAATTGTTGTATAATGAGGAATTTGGAAGATAAATCAGCCAAAAAAATTATTATCAAATTCTAATTTAACATAAGATACTATATATATATATATATATATATATATATATATATATATATTTGTATTTTTTGTTATTATCTTTTCAGCATAGCCTAATGATGACACCAACCCATTTATTAAAAAAATAATAATGCTATATTGAGTAAGTATTGTATCACTATTTTTTAAAAAATGATAATGCCGTATTAAGTAAGCATTAAAACTTTAGGGTCGCAAAGGGAGTTTTAATAGGAGTTTTCTTGAAGCAAATGGAGGAAAATGACAGATTCATTCATGAATTGATCACAATAGTCAAATCAATTGCATCCGGCCTTGAGGCTAAATCTAAAAGAAATATTGAGAGGCCCACGATTTTGTTTAAATTAGCCATGACATCATTGACTTGAGAACCAGGAGAATCCCATGCAGTAGTCCAATCTTCCTAATAATTTGAGCAATTAATATAAAACTCTCATATATACACTCCTTGAAATTGTATTCGTGATTATGTCCTCAAAATGATGGATTATTTGAATAAGGTTGAGATTCAAGGAGTATAAATCGATGATAACTCAAATATTGACATAGTACTAAAATCTCTGTCAAAATTATTTAAGGAGTTTAAGGTCAATTATAATATGAACAAAAGAAACATGACCTTAACTGAATTGATGAACGAACTCCATTCTGTTGAAGATATCTATCGTGCTGAAAAATCTCTGGGAAGCATAAAAATTGCTGAAAAATGTTCTTCTTCTAGACCTAATCTGAAAGGCAAAGGTGGGACAAAGAGATTGTCTGCCAAGCAAGAAGGCAAGCCGAAAGACAAATGTTTCAAGTGTGAACAGAAAGGTCACCGAAAAAAGAATTGTTTTATGATTGTGAAATCAAGTATGTAAAATCTTTTTGTAATTGAGGTCTGTTTAGTTCATAATCCTGTTGACACTTGGGTGTTGGATTCAGGAGCAACTAATCATATTTGTAATTCACTTTATTGGTTTCCGGACACCAAGCAGCTAAGTGAAGGAAGCGTCAAGTTGCAGTTAAGGACATGACAGTTCGTGTTAGTAGTGAAGACTAGATCTGTTTTATTATTTTTTAATGATGAGACTTTAGTTTTGAATAATTGTCTTTATGTTCCAGACATTAAGAGAAATTTAATTTTGATAGCTTGTTTGTCAAAGCAAGAGTACACTGTAAATTTTAGATCCTTTGTTTTTATGTTTTATAATAAGAGACTTATTTGTTCTGATACATTAGAAGATGATTTATATCATTTAAGTCATATGATCCATTCATGCATGACACAATGATCAATAATGATGAGAATACACATTTATCTAAGAAAAGAATATTTTTTCCAACCAATGTTACCTTTGGCATTTACACTTGAGTCATATAAAGCAAAATAAGATACAGAGAATGATCAAAGATGGACTCTTGGGTTTATTGGAAAATGAATAATTGCCACTCTGTGAATCTTGTTTAGAAGAAAAAATGACCAAAAGGCTATTTTCGGTCAAAAAAGAGCGTGCAACAATACCACCTGAATTGGTACATATAGATGTATGTGGACTAATCAATGTACAAGCTCGAGGAGGTTATGAGTATTTCATCACTTTCACTGATGATTACTCGAGATACAATTATGTTTATTTTATGCGTCATAAGTCTGAAGCTCTTAAGAAATTCAAAAAGTATAGGGCTTAGACAAAAAAACAATTAGATAAGAATATAAAGAAACCATGATCTGATCAAGGTAGTGAATTTCTCTCAGGAGATTTCAAAGAGTATCTGGTTGAAAATGAGATTATATCTCAATTGACTGCCCCGAGAACACCACAACAAAATAGGGTCGCTGAAAGGAGAAATAGAACTCTTTTGGATATGGTGAGATCTATGCTTAGTTATTTGTCATTACTAATCTCTTTTTGGGGACTAGCATTGAAAATTGTAGTTTACCTCTTGAATTTAGTTCCATCTAAGTCAGTGCCTAAAACCCCAATACAATTACAGTCATGTTGCAAATCAAGTTTACGACATGTCCGTATTTGGGGATCACCAACACATGGTTGAAACCAAAGGCAGACAAAATAGATTCACGTTATGAGGTTTGTATGTTTGTAGGGTATCCCAAAGGAATAAGGGGAGGTTTATTTTATAGTTCTCAAGATAGGAAAGTGATTATGAGCACACATTTAACTTCTCTTGAGGAAGACTATATGAATAACTTCCAGCCTAAGAATAAGGTAATACTTGAAGAACTATCAGGTGATCAAGTTGATGTTCAGCTTTCAACACTTGTTATAGAGCAAGAAGAAGAACAACAACCAGCACTTTTAGAATCTCGTTGTTGTGGGGGGTAACTAGGTTACCTACAAGATACATATTATTGGGAGAAACCTATGTGACTAGGTTACCTACAGGATACATGTTATTGGGAGAAACCCATACGAATATCTCAGATGAACATGTACAAGATCACATTAGCTACAATGAAGCTCTTATAGATAAAGATGTTGAACTTTGGAAAAAAACCATGAATAAAAAAATGAAATTTATGTATTCCAAAAAAGTCTAGGAACTTGTAAAGACACCAAATAGGATAAAACCCTATAGGGTGCAAGTGAATCTACAAGAGAAAAAGAGGAGTAGACGGAAGAGTAGAAACATTTAAAGTAAGATTAGTAGCCAAAGGGTTTATTCAGAAAGAGGGAATCGATTATGAGGAAATATTTTCTCCGGTTGCTATGCTTAAATCCATTAGGATTTTACTCTCTATTGCTACAGTGCTAAAATATGAAATTTAACAAATAGATGTTAAGACTGCTTTTCTTAACAGACATCTTAAAGAAAGACATCTATATGTGGCAACCAGTTGGATTCACATAAAAAGTCAAGAACACATGGTATGTAAGTTGCAGAGATCCATTTATAGATTGAAGCAAGCATCCCGATCATGGAATATCAGATTTGATCAAGCGATTAAATCGTTTAAATTCATTCAGAATATTGATAAACCATGTGTGTACAAGATAATTCAGGGAAAATCTGTAGCATTACTAGTTCTTTATGTAGATGATATTCTTCTAATTGAAAACGATATAGAAGTATTGACTACAATAAAGAGTTGGTTAGTAAAACAATTTGATGTGAATGACCTAGGAGAGGCAAGTTATATTCTTGGTATCAAATTACTAATAGACCAGAAGAATAAAAATTTAGCTTTGTCTCAAGTGGTCTATATCGACAAGATATTGGCTAGATTTAGCATAAAAAATTCGAAGACTGGTTTGTTACCATTCAGACATGGAATTACATTCTCTAGGGATCAATCACCTAAACCATTTGAAGAGATAGAGAAAATGAGATGAGTTCCCTATGCAGAAGCTGTGAGAAGTCTTATGTATGTCATACTTTGCACTAAGTCAGATATTTATTTTGCGGTAGGAATGGTTAGCATATATCAATCTAATCTTGGACCTGAACACTGGACTGCAGTCAATCATATAATAAAGTATATGAAAAGAACTAAAAATTATGTGCTTGTGTATTTTAGTGATGAATTCATTCCAGTGGGTTATATTGATTCTGACTTTATGTCAGATAAGGATTCCAGAAAATCAACTTCCGGCTATATGTTTACATTAGGAATTAGAGCTATTAGTTGGAGAAAAGTGAAACAATCTTGTATCGCAGACTCCACAACTGAAGCTAAATATGTGGCTGCATCTGAAGCTGTAAAAAAAGTTGTATGGCTCCGCAAGTTCCTATAAGATCTTAAGGTGGTACCTACTGTAACTGCATCCTTAAACTATTTTGTGATAATAGTGGTGAGATAACTCAATCTAAGGAACTAAGGAACCACATGAAACAAAAATATATTGAGAGGAAATATCATCTTATAAGGGATATAGTGCGGATTAGTGATGTGAATGTTACTCAGATTGCGTCACAGCAAAACTTGGCAGACCTTTTTACTAAGGCCATACTTGTGAAACTTTTTAACTTGCACTTTGAATTCATGGGCATGCGTAGGATGCCAAATATGCTTTGAGAGTTAGTGGGAGATTGTTGGCAAAATATGTTATTTAAAAGTATATGTGTTTATTTAATTGTAATAAATAATTTTTTCTGATTAATAAAATAAATGAGGCATTTTATTCAAGTATCTTAGTTGCATTAATATTTTCAGTAAAGTCCATTTAATCATATTATATGTATTTATGTAATCACCGTATGAATTCACAGAAGACATAAATACAAATTATCTTATGATTAAATAGATTAAGTTCGTAGTCGATAAATAAAATTAGGCACTGTATGAAATTGCAAGTTATGCAACCCAAGAGTAGGAGTGAATTGAGATTTTAAAACTTATGCTAAACAATTCACACAACAATTTAATCTAACGCCTTAATGGAATAAAAAACAATAAATTCAAACAAGCATAATAATAAAAAAGTAAAGGAAGAGAAAACAAACACACGAATTTTTACGTGGTTTGGTAATCCCTACCTACGTGCCTCCAAGTAAACCAAGCTTGAAGATGTCACTATCCAAGGCTCTAAAGGCTTCAAATTCTTACAATTAACTTCCAATGTGTCAATGAGCCTTTACAATAAAGATATTATTCCCCAATCTCTTTACACAAGTGTTTCTCACACTTATACACTCACAATTTGATGAGAAAAAGAAGATTACAATAAAAACTCTCTTTAAGAGTGGATATGCAAATAATATCACAATAAAGATTTAATCTATGATGATTTTGTGAATTAGAAGCTCAATAAATGTTATATGATCTTGTTTATGCTTGCATTAGTCTCTAAAATGAAGTTGGAGATGAGTTTTTATAGTTAAAGCCCGAAAACTAGCCGTTATAGGCAAAATTTCCGCAATCAAGCTGTTAGTCCCTTGATTTATCTGGCTGGCCGCCCATAACAGTGATGTTATTGTTAAATTTGAATTTTCCTACAGTACTACTGTTCATAAAATTATATTTTTACCCAAAACTTTTTGTAATTACAATATGACCCATAACGTCATAAAATCTTACAAACAGGTCCAATTTCAGGATTTCTAATTGATACTTGTCATTCGCAAGACTTTTTGAAATTATGATAAGGCCCCAAATACAATAGTATTTTTCAAAGAAGTTCTTTTTAAAATTTAGCATAATACCTATATTTCTTAAAGTTCTCAAAACCTTTCACTTTAGTCCAAAATTTGACAATATGAGATTTTCCTTAGGCGACTAGCCGCTAGCCTTAGGCAGTTAGCAGCTCACTCTCTGTCCAATTTTGGATTTCAAATGTTTGGATTACATTCGAGATCTCAAACTTTCATAAATTCTAATATGACCCAAAATATTTCAAATGTTTACAAATAGGTCCAACTCTGGAATTCAAAATAATATTTATTAAATTCAAAGATTGTAAAAATTTTCATTTTAGTCCAAATTACTCAAATCCACAAAAGATTTTATATTTATTTATCTTATAAATATAAAATCTTTTAGTTTATGAAAAGTAATTATTTAAATGAACTCTTGAGCTTCTCAAATACTAAATCATGTATCAATTAAATTATACCGGTTTTACAAGAATTTGTCGCAATAATTTATCTGTTGAGCTCTAAACTTTATTCTTCATTTTGCCGTAGTTCGTTGGGTGTCTTGAACTTGATTTCACTTTATTCATTTGTATGAATATTATATTTCAAAAAATAATGAAAATGTGAAATACAATATTTATCAAATCACTTAAGACACATATTTGTTATCATCAAAATTACATTATGTGTAGCCTTTTAGGCTAACACTTTATTTAGGTATAGACTGTAATAAATTCATTGAATGATTTGTCTTAATCATGTATGAATTTATTGATGTAGTACGACTACATTGAACTGAATCATATATGAGATTTAATTAACTTTGTAATAACTGTCAGACTTATTAAATCTTATAGGCATTGATTTTATTGTAATCTTAATCTTGAGTTAGCTATAATTCATGATTGTAATTGTTATTCCGGTTGAGCTACCAATGAGCACGACACACACTTGTAGTCAAGATTGTCCGGTATCTTGGTGTGAACAATTGTAAGTACTGAAATTAAAGATTAACAATGTAGAATTTGTACAACAAATCTCTTGATGGTTTTCGGCACTTGATCATAAAATTATTTGGTCAGAGTGTGTCAACATATTTAGTATGTTAAAAATGATCGTTAGAGAAAACCAGTAAGTATCAAGGAATAAGATGTAATTAAAGTAATTGGACAGTTGAGATATCGATTTAATTAACGATGTGGTACAAAGGATTATGCAGTAAAGAAATCAATGTGACTTGGAACAAATTATTATTCGAGCATACAATTATAGAAGTCAGTTCCAATCTTATAGTAGAGTAGAGTTAAAATTAAATGATTAGGCTTGTTCATTTGCAGGCTTAATTGTTGTAGCCACTATTGTACGTTCCTAAATGATCCCCGGGTTAACTCATTTAATTGACTACACCACTACTGAATCTAAAAACAAGAAAACTGGCATTTTAGGTAATAAACCTAATTATAATATTTGTTAAGACCTTATATATTATATTCATGTGCAAATGAGGCCTTGTATTATTTTACAAGGTGGGCCCCAAAGTGGTTACACATGATCTCCAATTTCATGTAAGTGAAGAGATAATATTAAATTCAAAATATTTATTATTTTGAATTATAATAAAGGATAATACATATCTAGGGTTTTACAAGAGATATTATATAAGTGTATTTTTCTCAAGAAAAAAATATATGGTATTAAAAAATACACATTTTGAGAAAAATACTTCAAAAGAAGCCGGTTGTTTTGCGAGCTGTGAAATGGGCGCCCACACGTCTAGTGCTGATCAAACTTGAGTTGTAACCTGGAAGATTATTTGGTAACGGATCGTGATCTAACAGGAGTGGTGATGACGGATTGTGACCTAACAGGAGTCATTGTGATGGATCGTGATCTAGAATCTTAAATTACTTCAGCGAAAAAGCAAAGTCCGATTGTCAAGGTATGATTTTCTAAATTACAGATTGTTATTTATTATATGAGATCGGTCCTAAAAGTTTTTACAACGAAAACTAGTTTTTTACTAACAATTATATGTGATGTTTTTCACCAAACGGTAAAGTGGTACAACAGTGGCTACATACCAACTCTCCATGAATACATGGAAAATGCTTGGATCTCAATTTCAGCACCTATAGTTCTAATCCATGCTTACGCTTTTAATAATTCATTTTTCATCAATGATTCTACGACTTGCAAACGATTTGGGAACATAATTGGTATAATTAATTAATTTTTTATATTAACTGTGTTATGAAAAATATCATCTAGCCGCGGAGAACATAATCATATTCTTATTATTAGTCTAGGAACTAATCTAAGCAATATGGGATATTCTCCATAACAAATTGTAGTTCTCACGATCTGATTATTATATAATTGATTAATTATTAACATTGTTTGTAATTGATGCTGATTTAATTAATTAAGAGGGGAGATGTTCCTAAAACTAGAGTTTCAAAGGGTGACGCTCGTGAACATATACGAGTTTCAGAGGATTGCCCTTGATGTGCTAATAATTTCCATATTATTTTAATTTTTTAACTTAATTTTATATTAAATTGTATTTTATTATGTTAATTTTTACCTTAATTTTTATATTTTGTAATTCTAAGAATAATATGTGATTAAAGAGAAATTAAATCGGGACATTCAAGAAGAAATCAACCTGAAGGAATTAAAAAGGAAAAGAAATAAAGATATTTAATTGGAACATACCAAGAAAGATTTAATTTGATTAATCAACATGCATGCAATCACGTGGAAAACATATATTATGATTAATTGAGGTCTGAGGAAGCAAATATTTTGGCATGGCTTTAAATGGCAAGCACGTGATGGGCTTTGGCTATAATTGATGCTAATTTAGATAATTGATTAATTGTTAATGTTGGTTATAATTAATGAGATTTTTATTTGTTGAGACTGTAAACTCACTCTAGGTTTCAATTTCAGATAACAATTAGTATGGGAGATTTCACTATTTATTCAAATTGATTTAATATCAGTCATAGACAGTCACAATTTTTTGTTTGAGAAATGTCGATTGCTAAGCTTAGCGCTTGATTTCGGCTTCCATCTAGAACTTAGAAACATATTCCTAAATCACTTAAGCTCTCATTTAAATTTTGCGTTTCACGATTTCACTTTGTATTCTCATTTAATTTTATGTACGTTGATGATTATTTTACTGAGATCTGATTTTTTTTCCTAAATTTTATGAATCGTAGCGATTTTGATTTACTTTGTTAAAATCGTAGGCTCATTTCCTGTAACTGAAACTAAAACCAGAAAGCTTTAAAATTGATACGTACAGTACAGACCTGTAACTACCTTCCCCTGTTCTGTCCATGAATGGATATTGGCACCAGTTATCAGTTTTGTTGATGATTAAGCTGTTGGGAAAATATGCTCTTTAAAAGCATATGTATTTATTTAATTATAATAAATAATTTTTCTGATTAATAAAATAAATGAGGTATTTTATTCAAGTATCTTAATTGCATTGATATTTTGAGTAAAGTCCATTTGATCATATTATATGTATTTATGTGATCACCATGTGGATTCACAGAAGACATAAATACAAGTTATCTTATGATTAAATAAATTATGTTCGCAGTTGATAAATAAAGTTGGGCACTTTATTTAGGTATAGACTGTAATAAATTCATTGAATGGTTTGTCTTAATCATGTATGAATTTATTGATGTAGTACGACTACATTGAACAGGATCACATATGAGATTTAATTAACCTTGAAATGACTGTCAGACTTATTAAATCTCATTGGCATTGGTTTTACTGTAATCTTAATCTTGAGTTAGTTATGATTTCATGATTGTAATTGTTATTCCATTTGAGTTACCAATGGGCACGACACACACTTGTGATCAAGATTACCCGGTATCTTGGTGGAGGCAATTATGAGTATTGGAGTTATAGATTAACAATATAGAATTTGTACGACACATCTCTTGATGGGTTTTCGGCACTTGATCATAGAATTCTCTGGCCAGAGTGTGTCAACATATTTAGTATGTTGAAAATGATCATTAGAGAAAACCAGTAAGTATCAAGGAACAAGATGTAATTAAATCGATTGGACAGTTGAGATATCGATTTAATTAACGATGTGGTATAAAGGATTATGCAGTAAAGAAATCAATGTGGCTTGGGCGAATTATTATTCGAGCATACAATTATGGAGGTCAGTTCCAATCTTATAGTGGAGTAGAATTGGAATTAAATAATTATATTTGTTTAATTACAAATTTAATTATTGTAGCCACTATTGTATGTTCCCAAATGATCCCCGGGTTAGCTCATTTAATTGACAGCACCATCATTGGACCCAAAAGTAAGAAAACTGGCGTATTAGGTGAAAATCATAATTATAGTATTTGCTAAAACTTAGTATGTTATATTCAAGTGTAAAAGGGGGGCTTGTGATATTTTACAAGGTGGTCCCCTAGTTAGTTACACATTCTTTGCACTTTTACGTAAGTGGAGAGATAGTATTTAATTTAAATATTTAAATATTTAAATTAAAAGAAAAATCATAATCCTAACATACTAGGGTTTTTCATAAGATATTATAAAAGGGGTACTTTTCTCCCAAATAGCGGAAGAGAGAATTCCAGGGTTTTCAAGAAAAATACAGAAGACATCTAAGAGACGCCAGTTGCAATTGGGAGTGGTGAAACAGACGCTCACACGTCCAGTGTTGATCGATCTTGAGTCATAGCCTGGAAGATCGTTTAGAGACGGATCTACAACTCTCAATCGTTCGTCTTCTCAGATTATCAAAGGTACGAATTTCTAGATTACTTAATTCTTATATGTTGTATGAGATCGGTCCAAAAAGGTTTTAATTGAAAAATTGAAAAACCTGATTTTCTCCCTACATAAGCTAGGTATAATTTTGGCTCTTTTGAAAGAGGCATCTTTTAGTTGTCATATAAAAATTCAATTTTATTTTTTCTTATTTCTATGTGCTGATACGAATCATGTCGAATTATGAATTTCATTTTGAAAGTATATATCTCGTTGAGTTGAATTGAAGAAATTTAGATGGATTTGTATGGATTTTATTTGAATGTTATTAATTTGATGTTCTTTGTAACTTATCACGATTAGTAAGTGTTGCTTTTTAATTAAGTAGTGATTCGTTTATCATTGGGATAAAAAAAAGTAGATGAGAAGGAAGAGCATGTTCAAGAGGTTAATGACAGCATGCTAGACTAATTATAGATTATTTCATAATTATGATTTGGCTTAAGCTACTCATGTCACCATTGTTATTTCGAAATCTGAATGGGTTTCCATCTCTCTTGCTCTCAGTTTTTGTGTGATTGTAGGAATGAATTTGTGGGATTATTATTTACAAATAAATATTTAGATCATGTGAAGAGAGAATGGACTTACAAGATCTCAATTATGCTTCTCTCTCTTACCTTGCTCACATGAACTTAATTAAACTATTAACCTCTTCTGTAACTTGTGTTTTTATCAACCAAAATCACATTTATGTATTTTTTTGAGATTTTAGAATCACCAGAATTTTATGATCAATTAACGAGTACATGTAAAGCAGGAGAGCTGGGGAAAGTAATAGCGACATAACAGCGACAAAAATAGCGGTAAGACTATGCAGTGTTATATATTAATTGAAAAATGATGCTAATTTTTATTTAACACTATAATACCATATGATTTTATAGTTATTTTGTGGATCTTGTATCAGATTCTTTAGTTCAAATATAAGCACTTATTATTTTTGTTGTTTAGTTAATGGTTTCAATAGTCGATTTTACTGTTAAAGTTTCATCATACTGTATATGTTGTTTTGCTATATGTGAAATTTGCATACTTAATTTAGTACTTTATTTATGGATTGTTTAAATCATTTCAGTAGCTAGTTAGTTTATTGTCTTGGACAAAATTTTATTTAATTAATTTTTTTTCTTCTTCAGCAGAAATCAAAAGACAAGTCTTGCTTTGGCTCTTCTTTATTTCTGGTCGTGATTCAATCTCTTAAGCTATTTCTAGCTTTATGATTCTCGGGACAAAAAGCGAAAGGTATTTTTATTTTTTTATTTTTTTAATTTTTAGGAAATTATATTATTTGTTCCTTTTTTAAGACTAATCTGAAATGGAATGATGTTAGGGTGCCCATGCTGATTGGTAATGCTGAATGCGGCTACTCTATCATGAGATTCATGAAGGATGTCAAAGAAAGCTCTTAAAAGTCAGCACCAAATTTGGTACTTGACTTTGGTGCCAGCAAATTGAAGAAAATGGAGATGATAGCCCACAAATTTTGAAAGCTAGGATTGACAAAATTAAAGCCATGCAGATTGACGAAATTGAAGCCATAATTGTTGGGCTGTAATCGTTAATTTCTTGGCCATTATTTTGCTATAAATAGAGATGTAGATGAAGAGCTGAAGCATTCCATTTTGAAAGAAAAGTAATTTAGCATTTTAGAGAGAGAGTTTAGAGAGCTTGAAAGTATAAGCTCTTTTTATAGTGATTTGAGAGTTTGAGTGTATTGGTATTTTGGGCAGTGACCTAAAATACTACAATATTGTAACTCTTTTTCACTAGTAAAATATTTTCCTTCTGTCTTCACCCGTGGACGTAGATTAAAAGCAGAACCATGTAATTTCTGGCATCCCTGTGTGATTTTTGTCTCGTTATTTCTCAATTTCACTTTAGCTGCGTGTCTGCTTCACCCATCAATTTCTCAACAGTGGTATCAGAGCCAGGTTGCATTTTTGGAGTTAGGTACTATTCACGTAAGGGGGTATTGTTCACGTATACGGTAATATTCACGAGAAACGGTGGGAGCGATCCAAAAATTTTATGGTGCAAAGTAGGGAATAGTGGTGTGAGTAGAGCAACTGTATGGTTTTGTACATGTCTAGGAAGGTTTTGTCACAAAGGCGATAAGAACATAAGGAGTCTTGGTTTTAAGTGGGACAATTGTAACCCTTTCAGTTTTTCCTGGGAACTTTCCTGGTGTGCATTTTCACACATACTCACAACTATTCAAGGTGGTACACTAGCTTGTGCGCGTTATTTATCAACAAAATGACGGCAAAGTATGAAATTGAGAAGTTCAACGGGAATACTTTCTTGTTATGGAAAATGAAGATGTGGGCAATTCTAAGGAAAAATAATTACTTAGTAGCAATTGGAGAAAAGCCCATGGAGATAACTGATGATGACAAGTGGAATGAGATGGACGGCAATGCCATTGCTGATCTACACCTGACACTTGCAGACGGGGTGTTATCCAGTATGGAGGAGAAAAAGGCAGCGAAAGAAATATATGACACTCTCACAAAATTATATGAGGTCAAGTCACTACATAACAAAATCTTCTTAAAGAGGAAACTCTATATTCTTCGAATGACAGAATCTACAACAGTGACCGACCACATCAACACCTTGAAGACTTTATTTTCACAACTTACAACATTGGGTCATAAAATGGAGGAAAATGAATGTGCAAAGCTTCTACTTCAAAGTCTACCAGATTCGTATGATCAACTTATCATCAACTTAACAAATAATAATCCAGCGGATAATCTAATTTTCAATGATGTTGCAGCCTTTGTATTAAATAAGGAGAGTAGACTGAAAAATAAGGAAGACAGACAAGCAAGTTCGCAGCAAGCGAAGGCACTATTGGTGACGAGAGTGAGATCAACGGAACGTGGCCCAGTGGGAATCACAATCATGTTAGATCAAAATTCAGAAGTAAGAATAATATTAAATGCTACAACTGTAGCAAGAAAAGGTACGTCAAGAAAGAGGGTTGGAGCAATCAGAAAAAAAGAGAGGATAAAGAACCTGCGTCATCAAATACTTAGGAGTGTGTAGCAAGTATCTCGGATAATGGTGAAATTCTCTACAGCGAGGCAATAACTATTTCAGAAGGTAGAAAACAAATATCTGACGTTTGGCTCATAAACTCAGGAGTTATCTGGCACATGACCTCTCGGAGAGAATGGTTCAACATATATGAATTTATCTCAGGAGGATCTGTATATATGAGGGATAATCATGCCTTAGAGATCATTGGCATTGGTACTATCAAAGTAAAAATGTTTAATAATACAATTCACACAATTGAGGAGGTACGACATGTCAAAGGCCTGAAGAAAAACCTATTGTCTTTGGGACAAATAGATAGTCATGGGTCCAAAACTCATGTTGAAAATGGGATTATGAAGATTTCTAAAGGCTTGCTTATATTAATAAAGGCATAAAAGATCGATGCTAATCTGTTCATGCTTAAAGGGGAAACATTACAAAAAGTCGATGCGTGTGTCTAGTCAAACGGAGAAGAATCTGAAATACTAACTAGGCAACCCAAGAGGGGGGGTGAATTGGGGTTTTAAAAAATTAAGCTAAGCAAATCACACAACAATTTAATCTAATGACTTAGTGAAATCGAAAACAATAAATTCAATCAAGCACAATATTAAAAGAGTAAGGGAAGAGAAAACAAACACAAGGATTTTTACGTGGTTCGGCTATCCCCGCCTACGTCCACGCCTCCAAGCAACCCAAGCTTGAGGATTTCACTATCCAAGCCTCCCAAGGCTTCAAATGTTTACAATTGACTTCCAAGGTGTCAATGGACCTTCACAATCAAGAGATTATCTCCCCAATCTCTTCACTCAAGTGTCTCACACACTTAAACACTCACAAATTTGATGAGGAATTGAAAGTTACAAGAAAAACTCTCTCAAAGAGTAGATATACAAATTGAAGAACAAGAATAATTCAATAAAATGATGATTTACACAATTGAAGCTCAATATATGATGTATGCCTTTTGTTTGTGCGTGCTAGAGTTCTTGAAAATGAATTGGATTTGAGTTTTTATAGTTGGAGCTCAAAAACTAGCCGTTATGCACTTTTTGCCCATAACCGATTACCGTTATGGTTTCCTAATACCGCTTGCATGTTACCGTTAAGGCAAAAATTTGAATTTTAGAACATCCTAATGCCGCTTGTGATATCCTGGATTGCCGTTTATGCTCCGTGCTTTCCCAATAACCGGATTACCGCTTACGGAATCCGGATTGCCGCCTTCCATCTGGAGAGTTTCGCCTCATAACCGGATTGCCGCTAAAGATAACCGGATTGCCGCTTTTCAATTCGGATGAATTCTGCCCAAAATTCGGTCTTCCGCTTAATGACATCCGGATAGCCGGATGCTACAAAGAATCGCTTCTTCAAAGAATGCTACAGATGAGCTGTTTTCAAAATTATAGTTTGACCCAAACTGTTCATAACTGCACTATGGCCCAAAAAGTTATATTTTTTGCAAATAAGTCCAATTTCAGAATTTCTAAATAATATTTTCTAAATCCCAAAACTTTCTGAAATTATAATATGACCCAAAATGCTATGAAACTTTTCAAATAAATCCTTATCCAAAATTTCAAGCAATACTTGTTGATTTCAAAGTTTTCAAAATTCTTTCAATTAAACCATAAACTTGAAAAACAACCAATTTCATAAAAACATTTTTCCATTAAATATAAAACCTTTATAATGTGAAAATAATAATTTATTTAATATATATGAAAAACAATTTAAGCTTTCAAAAATTTAATCATTCTTAATTTTGTTTGTTATCATCAAAATCAATATTATGTTAACATAAATGTTAACAATCTCCCCCTTTTTGATGATGACAAACCTTTCATGTATTTAAAGAATGATTAAATAAATTTCTCCCCCTAAATGCAAGCTCTCCTTATAATTTGAGCTTAAAAGATTAATCATTCTTAATCTTGTTTGTTATCATCAAAATCATTATGGAAACATATATGTTAACAATCTCCCCTTTTTGATGATGACAAACCTTTCATGTATTTAAATAATGATTCCATAAATTGCTCCATTTAAATGTAAACTTCTCTCACAATTTGCCAATGAATTAAATTAACAAATTTAAATACATGCATTTTTCTCCCCTCATCATCAAAAAGAAAAACTTAATTGGCAAAGAAAAAGAGTAGAAATTTTTGTAAATTTAAAAACATTTATTCTTCTCCCCTTCATTATTGAAAAGAAAACTTTAAAGAAAAGAATAAGAGTAGCAAATTTGTTACCCATGTTGTCCAAGTAGAAATTTTGATAAAATCTCCCTAACAACAAGCATCACCTTAAATACAAGTTTAGTAATATTACTCTCAAATTATCATAAATTATCATACAAACCAACTCGATACACAAATCATCACACCAAAATATCATGAACCATTATTCCATCAATTACCAAGTCAATAACTCATAACATAAAATTATCATATAAAACACCAATGTAATCAAATCATCATTATATCTTAAAATCATCAAAATCATAAATCAATCATCAAAACAATACTCAAAATGCATATTATTCTCCTACTTTTGACAACATCAAAATAATATATAATTTTGTCTCCTCCTTTGGACAACAAAAAATTCAAATTGCATATTAACCAAAAATCATATTGTATGCTCCCCTAGATATATGGTTAATTTAAAAACTTTAACCAAAATAATTTTATCAAAAAAATATCATATTTATCTCCCCTTTCGATACCATTTAAAACAAGCAATGCATATTCAACAATACAACGATAAAGTACAAAAATGCATCCATTCACCAATCATAGATTGCATAAGATCAAACTTCATCAAATGCAATATAATCATTAAAGCACATTCTTTATCATCAAAACTTAAGCAAAGCATAAGTATATAATGGTAATATATAGATCATCAAAATCACCAAAGCTATTAAGATAAGTCATCATTATGAGCTAAAAGAATAAATGATCAAATCCATTATTACAAATGCTCACAAAGGCTAATTTAATTAATGATGATATTATACAATAAATGACATATGAATTCCCACATACATAAGTGATAAAAAAATAATGAAGATGAATACATGACATGAAACATGATGATAGACAATTAAAGAGATGAAATCTAGAAAAAAATTTGTTTGAAAACCATGGTTGAATTTCGGATCTAGGGAGTTTGGTGTTGAAAAAGGATTTGAAAGATTATTTTGGATATAAGAATGGATGGGGAATAAGTTTTATGAATCAATTTGAATCAAAGACAAATGAAAATGATGAATTTCGGAGTGAAAAAGAGAGAGGAAGAAACGGTTTGAGAGAGAGATCTTGGCATAAAAATGGTTGAGAAAAGAGTAGAAATTGAATAGAAATATAGGAGTTGTTCACGGTTTTGGTGAGGAAAGAACAAATGTAGAAGAAAAAGATGAATAACTTATATTCCAGCTTAATTCGAATTAGAATGTGGATAACCGGATATCCGGTTGTGGTCTAGAAAGTGGGCAGCAAGATCACACGCGAATCCGGTTTTCGGATGTTTGTAACCGGATGTCCTTGCATTCCGAAAACTCATCCTCGCGAACTGGATTTCCGGATAACATAACCGGTTATCCGGTTTGTGGACAGAATCATCAAACCAAAAACGCTTACCGGTTCTGCTGGCCAGTTAGCCGATTAGTGGACAGAATGCTTCAATCAAAACGGGTTACTTTCATTATCCGATTGTCCGAAAGATGCCCGAAGAAAGTGTCCAGCCTCACTCGGTTTCTAAGTTTTGCATCCTAAGTTATCCAAATTTAACCCGAGAGCAACCAAAGCCAATCCGGCTTCCGTTTGCTTAATCCTATTATCCGGATTTAATCTAGAGAATAATCAATAAGAGAAACGTTTTCCGGATGATAGGAAGTGGTGTACCGATTAAGCTTTGGAAAACATTTTTGAAATTTGGTAAGCTCTTAAGCTTGTATTATACACACTAATTTATTTTTGGCTTAGAAATTGATTGATTTTAAACCATTTTGAGATTCAAAACTTTTCAATAAGCCTCTTAATGCATGAAATATAAATGCAAACATATAACTCATCTATCATGCATATCCATCATACAATTAAGCGGCACAAGAATTCACACGTATAATTCAATCATCATGTATATATTTTACACAATCATGAAATAACTGAGCATTTAAAGATTGAGAATTCAAACATATCACTCATTTATCAAGCTTAGGCATTACATAATCATCAAAATCAAACAAATCTATCATGATGAGTTGACAAGCTATCATCATAAATATATAACCATGCATTATGATAAAGCACTCAATGTTAAACACAATGATAATTCAATCATGTAAACAAACAAGCATACTTTTACAAATTCAAGCTATTATCCATTTATCATGATCCACTCAACAAAATCAATATGGCAAGAATTGTTACCAAAACAATTAAATCATCTTGCCTCATCTTTTTCTCCTAGTTCATGATCAAGTGATTACTCTTACAAGCTCTTATCAAGGAACTCTCCACCATTCCTTGTTTGTGGTACCTACAAAAAAAATATTCAAGTTGTGCCTTTTGGTACCCAAATACTCTTGGGTCCTTGAGTGTTAGCAATGGTTCCTTTTGGAACCCAAATACATTTTGCTCCATAATATGCATTTCTTTTAACTAGACATCTATTCTTCATGTGACCATTTTGATTGCAATAATGGCATACAATTTGATTGTTAATGGATGTATTCCTTACAAAGTAGTTCTTGTAATATTTTTGTTTCAAATTTGGTTTGTAACCAATCCCTCCTTTGTCAAACACACACTTTTGTGAATTAAGCAAGTTATCCAACATCTTTTGCCCATTTGTAAATTTTAGCACAATCTCATTTAGATCATTGCTCTTCTTCTTAAGCATTTCATTTTCCTTTTTCAAATCATCTACATGTGGCTCTAAATGCTCATGTGAAGTGCTTGGTTTCTCATTTGATAATACAACTCTATTATGCAAAGTTTTATTTTCTAATTCTAGTCCTTTAATCTTTTCATTTAGAGATTCATTTTCATTTGTGAGCTCTACTATTTTCTTTTTAAGACATGCATTCTTTTTACCAATTTTCATCCACTCATCATACAACTCTTTAAAAGCATCATGTAATTCATCATAAGTAGAAAGATCATTTACCTCATCAAGTTCATCATCCGATTCATCTCCAATTGCCATGAGAGCTAGATTTGTCATTTCTTGATGCTCTTCATCATCACTTGTTTCCTCATCGCTATCATCCCATGTGGCTACCATTGCTTTCTTCTTAAGCTTGTTGAGAAGAGGACATTCGATCTTATATGGCCAGGCTTGCACTCATAACATTTGATTACTTCCTTCTTCTCCTTTCGGTTCTTGAGATCTCTAAATTTTCTTCGCTCACCGGATTTCTTAAAAATTTTATGAACTTTCTAGCCAAAGATATCCATCTCCTCCTCATCCATTCGCTTTCCTCATCACTCTCATGTTTGAAGCTTTGAGAGCAATGTTTTCTTCTTCTCATCATCCCCTTTTTCTGCTGCCAAGTCTTCCTCATAAGAAATAAGAGAGCCAATTAAATCATCAATAGACAAAGTATTTAAATCTTTGGCTTCCTCAATGGCATCCTTTTTGGTCTCCATTCCTTAGAATGACCTAATGATTTTCTTAACTTTCGCTATTTGAAAAGTTCTTTCCTAGGGCTCAGAGTGTTCACTATGTCCGTAAATCTAGTATACATACAATACACACTCTCATTTTGTTCCATTCGGAACAATTCATATTGTCGAGTGTACCTACTAATTTTAGACTCTTTCACTTGATTCGTGCCTTCATAAACAACTTCAAGTTTGTGCCAAATTTCATTAGCACTTTTTCAAAACTAGATACTCTATGAAACTCTTTCTTATCTAGTGCACAAAATAAGGCATTCATGGCTTTGGAATTTAGAGTAGCTTTTCTCTTTTCCAATTCATTCCATTCTCGTGAAGGTTTTGGAATGTCTTCCCCGACTTCATTTTTTTTTAAAGGCATAAATGGACCATCACAAACAACTTCCCAAATTTCATAATCTAATGCTTGTAAATAAATTCTCATCCTAGTTTTCCAATATGAGTAATCATTACCTTTGTCAAAGAACGGCGGTCTAATTGTGGTGTCCCTTCTAAAGGTTGAGTCATTATGGGTAGCCATGGATCTTTAACTCTAGACCAGTTAAGTCTACACAAGAGCACCTTGCTCTGATACCAAATGAAATACTAACTAGGCAACCCAAGAGGGGGGGTGAATTGGGGTTTTAAAAAATTAAGCTAAGCAAATCACACAACAATTTAATCTAATGACTTAGTGAAATCGAAAACAATAAATTCAATCAAGCACAATATTAAAAGAGTAAGGGAAGAGAAAACAAACACAAGGATTTTTACGTGGTTGGCTATCCCCGCCACGTCCACGCCTCCAAGCAACCCAAGCTTGAGGATTTCACTATCCAAGCCTCCCAAGGCTTCAAATGTTTACAATTGACTTCCAAGTGTCAATGGACCTTCACAATCAAGAGATTATCTCCCAATCTCTTCACTCAAGTGTCTCACACACTTAAACACTCACAAATTTGATGAGGAATTGAAAGTTACAAGAAAAACTCTCTCAAAGAGTAGATATACAAATTGAAGAACAAGAATAATTCAATAAAATGATGATTTACACAATTGAAGCTCAATATATGATGTATGCCTTTTGTTTGTGCGTGCTAGAGTTCTTGAAAATGAATTGGATTTGAGTTTTTATAGTTGGAGCTCAAAAACTAGCCGTTATGCACTTTTTGCCCATAACCGATTACAAGTTTATGGTTTCCTAATACCGCTTGCATGTTACCGTTAAGGAAAATTTGAATTTTAGAACATCCTAAATGCCGCTTGTGATATCCGGATTGCCGTTTATGCTCCGAAGCTTTACGCCAATAACCGGATTACCGTTTAAATCCGGATTGCCGCTTTCCATCCGGAGAGTTTACGCCTTCATAACCGGATTGCGCTTGATAACCGGATTGCCGCTTTTCAATTGGATGAATTCTGCCCAAAATTCGGTCTTCCGCTTAATGACATCCGGATAGCCGGATGCTACGAGAATCGCACAAGAAATGCTACAGTGAGCTGTTTTCAAAATTATAGTTTGACCCCAAACTGTTCATAACTGCACTATGGCCCAAAAAGTTATATTTTTTGCAAATAAGTCCAATTTCAGAATTTCTAAATAATATTTTCTAAATCCCAAAACTTTCTGAAATTATAATATGACCCAAAATGCTATGAAACTTTTCAAATAAATCCTTATCCAAAATTTCAAGCAATACTTGTTGATTTCAAAGTTTTCAAAATTCTTTCAATTAAACCATAAACTTGAAAAACAACCAATTTCATAAAAACATTTTTCCATTAAATATAAAACCTTTATAATGTGAAAATAATAATTTATTTAATATATATGAAAAACAATTTAAGCTTTCAAAAATTTAATCATTCTTAATTTTGTTTGTTATCATCAAAATCAATATTATGTTAACATAAATGTTAACAATCTCCCCCTTTTTGATGATGACAAACCTTTCATGTATTTAAAGAATGATTAAATAAATTTCTCCCCCTAAATGCAAGCTCTCCTTATAATTTGAGCTTAAAAGATTAATCATTCTTAATCTTGTTTGTTATCATCAAAATCATTATGGAAACATATATGTTAACAGAATCAATGATGATGTGGCATCTCAAACTTGGTCACATGTCGGAACATGGTTTGAAGATCTCTCTGAGCGAAAATTACTTCCAGAGCTCAAATCTGTAAGCTTACCATTTTGCGAGCATTGTGTTATAAGTAAGCAGTGTAGATTAAAGTTCAGTAGATATGTTGCTAGAAGTAAATTCATTTTAGACTTAGTTCATTCTGATGTTTGGGAATCACCTGATATGTCCATGGGATGTGCAAAGTACTTGGTGACTTTCATTGATGATTATTCCATGAGATGCTGGACGTATCCAATCAAGAACAAATTAGATATATTTCTAGTGTTTAAAGAGTATAAAGCACAAGTTGAACTTGAATTCAGGAAAAAGATCAAGTGCTTGAGGACAGATAACGGTGGAGAGTATACAGACGGTGAGTTTCTTACTTTCTGTAAACAAGAAGGTATTCAGAGGCAGTTCACGGTGGTATACACTCCTCAACAAAATAGAGTGGCGGAGTAGATGAACAGGACTCTTATAGAAAGAATAAGACTTATGGTGAGGGCAGAAACAACCAAAACTGCTTGTTATATAGTAAATCAATCGCCATCCACAACAATTAGGTTAAAGACTCCGATGGAGATGTGGACTGGAAAACCAACAGATTACTCTCACCTACATGCATTTGGATGTCCTACATACGTGATGTACAATGCCCAAGAAAGAGTAAAGCTGGATCCAAAATCTAGAAGATGTATTTTCTTACGATATGCTGATGGAGTAAAATGGTATCGTCTGTGGGATTCCGCTGCCCACAAGATCATCATCAGCAAAGATATTATCTTTGTAGAAGATCAATTACAAAGGAGAGATGAGGATGATAGCATTATAAAAGAAAAGTCAGAGACTGTATCGGTGTATGTGGAAAATAATCTAGAAGATTCAGATTCTTCTGAAGCAGCACTAATGCATGAGGAACAAGAACCAGCCGAGTCCGAGGCTCCAGAAGTTCATCGGTCAACTTGAGAGAGACGACCACCAACATGGCACTCAGAGTATATCACAGAGATCATGTTGCATACTGTCTTTTAACAGATGATGGAGAGCCATCAACTTTTCATAAAGCTTTAAACAGCTCAGATGTTGCTTTGTGGATAACAATAATGCAGGAAGAAATTGAGGCTCTACACAAGAACAAGACATGGGAACTTGTACCACTACCACGCGGAAGAAAAGCAATTGGAAAAAAATGGGTCTACAAGATCAAATGTGATGGTAATGACCAAGTAGAGCAGTACAAAAAGAAGGTATTGACTTCAATGAGATAATTTCTCCGGTGGTTCGACTCACAACAGTCAGAGTAGTATTGACGATGTATGCTATATTTGACCTACATCTAGAGCAGTTAGATATGAAGACTGTATTTCTTTATAGAGAACTTGAAGAAAAAATTTATATGCTCAAACTAGAATGTTTTGCTGAAAAAGAAAAAGAGAACTTGGTTTATAGATTGAACAAATGTCTATACAGTCTCAAACAAACACTAAGGTGTTGGTATAAAAGATTTGATTCTTTCATCATGAGCCTTGGGTATAACAGACTCAGTTCAAACTATTGTGCATATTACAAGAGGTTTTAAGATAATGATTTCATCATTTTACTATTGTACGTGGATGACATGTTAATAGCAGGCCCCAATGAAGTTCAAATCTATGAATTGAAGGCATAATTGGCTAGGGAGTTTAAAATGAAGGATTTGGTACCGGAAAACAAGATTCTAGGGATAAAAATTCACCGAGACAGAAATAACATGAAGATTTAGCTTTCTCAGAAGAACTACTTAAAGAAAATCTTGTGTCTCTTCAACATGCACGATGTAAGCCAATCTCTGCTCCACTTCCTACTAATTTCAAGTTATCCTCAAGTATGTGTCCTAGCAATAAAGCAGAGAGGAATGAGATGTCTCAAGTACCGTATGCATCAATAGTGGGAAGTTTGATGTTCGCTATGATTTGTACAAGACCAAACATTGCACAAGCAGTGGGAACAGTCAGTTGATACATGGTGAATTCTAATGGAGAGCATTAGATAGTTGCGAAGAGGATTTTGAGATACATTAGAGGAACCTCGGATGTTGCATTATGTTATGGAGAATCAGAGTTTACTGTCAGGGGCTATGTGGATTCAGATTTTGCAGGAGACCTTGATAAAAGGAAATCCACTACTGGCAATATGTTTACACTTGTGGGAGCAGCTATAAGTTGAGTTTCAAAATTACAGACCGTTGTGGCTTTATCTACAACAGAAGCAGAGTACATGGCAGCTATACAAGCTTGCAAGGAAGTTATTTTGATACAAAGGTTATTGGAGGAGTTCAAGCACAAACAACAAAAAATTTCTGTGTTTTTTGACAGTCAAAATGCCTTGCATATTGCAAGGAATCTAATTTTTTATTCCAGGACAAAAGCACATAGGGGTACAGTATCACTTCGTTCGTGAAGTAATGGAAGATGGAAGTATGGATTTGTAGAAAATACATACTAAAGAGAACCTAGCAGATGTTTTGATCAAGCCAATCAATACAGGTAAGTTTATCTGGAGTAGATCCTCTTGTGGCCTAGTAGAGACGTAAGCAACATGACAATGGCGAAGCAGAAATGATAGTGTGGAGATATGATTGGCTCGCAATCAAATCTTCAAGTGGGAGAATGTCAAAGAAAGCACTTAAAAGTCAGCACCTAAAAGTCAGCACCGAATTTGGTACTTGACTTTGGTGCCAGCAAATTGAAGAAAATAGAGATGATAGCCCACAATTTTTGAAAGCTAGGATTGACAAAATTAAAGCCATGCAGATTGGAAATTGACGCCATAATTGTTGGGCTGTAATTGTTAATTTCTTGGCTATTATTTTGCTATAAATAAAAGTGTAGATGAAGAGCTGAAGCATTCCATTTTGAGAGAAGCAATTTAGCATTTTAGAGAGAGAGAGTTTATAGAGCTTGAAATTATAAGCTCTTTTTATAGTGATTTGAGAGTGTGGGTGTATTGAAATTTTTGGCAGTGAGCTAAAATATTACAATATTTATAATTCTTTTTCACTAGTAAAATATTTTCTTTTTGTCTTCGTCTGTGGACGTAGGCTAAAAGCCGAACCACGTAATTTCTGATGTCCCTGTGTTATTTTTGTGTCTCATTATTTCTCAATTTCACTTTAACTGCGTGTTTGCTTTACCTATCAATTTCCCAACAAAGAAGATTACTGCATATTAAAGTATAGTTTTGAAAAGGTTAGATAATTAGCTTAGCTTAAACTAATTGCTGATTCTACTAGCAAATGTGGTTAAAATGATGTCCATGAACTAAACGAGTGATAAATAAATATAGTTTTTTGTTTTTTGAAGTCAGATTAATGTAAAAGATACTTATATTGAAGATGAGATCTAGCAGTGTCAAAAAAGCCCGCCTGCATCGGATCCGGACCGGACCCGGACAATCCGGTCCTGGAAAAACCCAGACCGCACATACTAAAAAAGCGGATCCAGGTTTGAGAATTTCAAACCTGGACATTTCCGAGCACGGTTCCGGGTTCAGCACCAAGAACCTGGAACGCGAACCCGAACCCAGACCCGGTTTCTTAATAAAATTAAAAAAAAAAAGAAAATATAAAAACAAAAATCAAAACCCAAATGGCCAAAATCCCTAATTCCCTTGATCCATTCCCTATCGAAACAAATTGAACGGCATAAGCAGCAACGCTGCCATCGGCTACCATCCACCGTCACTGTCGGCATTCAGCATCAGCCACCACCTACTGTCACCGTCGCGTCTCTTCTCGTTTGTTGACTCGGCTTGGCACACGGATTTGCTCCATTGCTCTATCTCCCGTGCGACTGTGATAGTGAGTTGTTCCGCGTTCGTGCAGCCCCCTCCGGTGCCGTCAGCGCCACCGTCTCCAACTCTCCATCGCCACTTTCTCAACCACCATCACTCTGCCATCAGCACCACCGTTCCGCGTTCGTGAAACATAAATGTTAAACAAGAGTGAATTAAATTCCTTCACAGTCAAAATGAGCATAGATGATAAAAATATCATAATTACGAACAAGTGCATACAAATGTTCACAAGCTGAAGCAAAACAACCTTAAAGTCTATTCCAGTAAACACAAGGAAACATAGAGAAAAGCCCAGACAAACCATTGCAGCAATGCTTGATGATATTTGCTTGGGTGAAAAAATTGAAAGAAGAGTTTGCGAGCTTAGAAGCCTGGATCGAAAAACCCAGACCCGGACATACCAGGTTTGAGCCTAGACCAGACTCGAAAAAATTGAGTTTTAACCTGGGTCCAATGTTGCATTTCATTCATCCGGTCCGGTCCCGGGCAACACCAAAACCCGGACTGAACTTGGATTTTGCCAAGCCTAATGAGACCAATGAAAATTGCTCTAAGCAGACCACTTATGTTAGTGACTTGATTTGAAAGAAAAAGTTCAAAACAGAAGTAATGTAGGTAAAGTGAAGATGATTTAATTGAAGTACATTAGTTTATTGTGACTTTAACTATGACTTTTCAAGAATGATTTTGTCTAATCATTAGCCTAGCATGCTAGTAAAGCAACATTCAATTTGATTATCATTCCCTATATAGAAAGTAAAGTGAAGCACCCTTGTGATTTGGTCAATTTGTCGCTGATTTAAATTACAGGATATACTATAAAACTTGGGTAAATTTGCATGGCATATGGCTAAGCACCTTTTCAATGTTATAATTTATATCATGTGAAGTTAACAAAAGAGATTCTATTATTGTAATTTTATCTTTAAAAAAGTGTAAAATTGATATTTTTAACACGTTATCTGTAATTGACATTTTTTTTAGTCATAAATATATGAGTATTATAAACTATCATATTCATATGACAATTTTATATTGTTACTAATATTTTGATAGTTAAAAGATGTAAGAAAGATTTGATAATTTTTAAATGACAAATATAATTAATAATTTTAATAAATATCAAACAAGGATATTTGACACAAGCATACTTGATATTTTTTAACTGTCAAATACACCCTTATTTTGACAGTTATTAATCATCAATTATTCTATTTTTATAGTGAATGTTTGTGAAAAAAAAAATTAAGACGTTCCATCAATGGAAAGCTACGCCACCATCCATCTCTAGTTTTACCTAAGGATATACTAATAATCTAAAGGCCAAAAAAATTGTGCCAAGTTAAAGGGCCACATGTCTGTCCCAATTACTAAATAGAACAAAAATATTAATAGTAACATTCTAAATGTACACAAAATAAGAAAATAACTGTACGTAATTTTTCTAAAAATTTGAATGGGCGATAGAGCTCACACTTATCTGCCTCTCTTCACATTCAAACTTTTAATATTAAGAGCAGGCCGAACCGAAAATGTTTAAAAAAGTCTAGTCCGGTTCAATTTTTTTTTTCCTTTTTGTTTCAGTTCGGTTTTAAATTTTTAGAAAAATCGATAAATATTAACTGAGAATCAAACCGAATTTCAGATTTCGTTCTCGGTTCAAATTTCTAGAATTGGTACTGAACTAGAAAAAAAATTGATATTATTTTTTGTAATAAATAATACCACGTAGCATGATATAAGAAGATATTAAAAGTAATTTTATGTCATAAAATTATTAGATTATGTAAGAAAATAAAAATATACTTATATTTGAAAAATCAATAAACTAATTCGGTTCAGTTCATACTTTACTTTGGTTCTTTTCAATTTACTTCAATTCTTTATTGAGCCAAACTCAACCGATGCCAACCTTGTGTGTGTGTGTGTGTGGAAAATTCCTTTACTAGAAGCTGTGTGTGTGCGTGCGTGCATATTATATCCAGAATTAAAATGCAAGATAGATTTACGGTGTCATAAATCAATTTACAAAATTATAGAAGTCAAATTACGACGTCGTAAGTCTAGCGGGACTTTAATTCTCGATCGAAATTTTTTTCAATATATATAATATCGTTGTATTATTTTGAAGGACTTTGATACGGTGGGCAGGTCTCTCTTTTTATTAAAAACAACGCCCCGCGTGTCAAGCTCTCATGAAGAGAGCTGTGAAATAATGTTTGATCGTTGTATTTTGTTGAAACAACCTTTCGTGGGGTAAGTGGAAATAGATCTCCTAAAGGAGGAATTCTTTTTTGTCAAAACCAAATCTTAAAATCAAATCATTGAGGGAAAATGCTATTATTTCTCACCAGATGTTACTTATTTGATTAAAATCATCTACTGAGTTTTTAAAAATATTGTGCCATATACACTGATTTATAAAATTTATAACCTAATATTATTTAATAATTCCCACCATTAGGAATTGTCCCTTTCTAATATAAAGGATTAGTCAATCATATAATATACAAGAATTTTAAAATATGTAAAATGTAATATAATCAAGTAAAGCATGTATAACATATGTGATTTGTATAGTAATTTTTTAAAATAAATAAACACGTGTTATCATATTATTATTTGTTGTATGATTGACGTGATATCTCTAATATATTCAATAATATATTATAAAATTATAGATACTCAACGGGTGAGTTTGAAAATAAATGAGTCATTTTCCTACAATATTATTCCCTACGGGTTGGCTTGGATTTTTCAATTTTGTATCACTTAATTATTTAGCAACGAACTGAATTCCTCCTAAACAAGTCAATGAGTCACATGTCATGTTTCATTTTCATCTTTATTTTTTTGTAATAATTTTTGTGCGGAATCAATTTTGTAACAGTACTGCACCAATTAATATCCCATCAAATGTTCTGGACTCTCTCCATGGTCGTGTATAAATATAACCATGAAGGATTAGAGTCCCATATAACATAAGCCTCATATATAGAATCCTTGAAATTATATTCTAAGTCATGACTCTTAATATGCTCTCTTCACTACCTGCGGCATGCAATTTCACTAGATTATCATTACCATTATCAAGCAAAGTTAATGGCTTTGTTCCTCCTATTACTCGAGTCCAATATCCCATGGCTGCATCCACCACTCCTGTTAAGCCTGTCGATCAAACCATTGTTAGGCGATCTGCCGATTACAGGCCAACCATTTGGAGTTTTGATTATATTCAATCACTTGACAGTAAATATAAAGTACATAATTAATTAACTAGTTTAATTTGTCTGCAGTTAGTTTAAATATATATGTGACTAATTAAGTAACATATTATTTGATTTGATTTACCATGCAGGGAGAATCGTATGCCAGACAAGTGGAAAAGCTGAAGAAGCAAGTAAGCGCGATGCTACAGCAGGATAATGAAGTGCTGGATTTGGATCCTTTACGTCAACTTGAGCTCATCGATCATTTGCACAGACTTGGAGTATCTTATCACTTTGAGGATGAAATAAAAAGAACTTTGGATAGGATACACAACAAGAATACTAATAAAAGTTTATATGCCACCGCACTCAAATTCAGAATCCTAAGGCAATA
Organism: Atalantia buxifolia; assembly: GCA_030444775.1. NCBI lineage: Eukaryota > Viridiplantae > Streptophyta > Magnoliopsida > Sapindales > Rutaceae > Atalantia > Atalantia buxifolia. The sequence goes on from CM059838.1 coordinate 13,003,896, forward strand.
TGGTTACAATACACCTGTAAAAGGTACGCATTCACGCAATTTAGTGCAATGATACTTAGACAAAAAAAAAAAAAAATAGAAATACGAAAAAACTAATGCCGGTTTACTTAATTGAAAAACAAAGGTAAGTAGTTGGCATCGATTTATCACTGTTTCCGAATGTGCTTAAGTCTCCTTAGCATTTTTCTAAAAATTTTACATTCTTTATTCATCGATCTTGAAAGACATTCATTTTAGTTCTTTGAGCTCGATTATTTACTAATTTATACGAATGATTGAAATGCATGCATGCATGCATGCACATGCATGTACATGTGCTTGTAGAAACCTTTTCACGTTTCATGGATGAGAAGGGGAGCTTTAAGTCATCAAGCCACAGTGACGACTGCAAAGGAATGTTAGCTCTGTATGAAGCTGCATACCTCCTGGTAGAAGAAGAAAGCAGTATCTTTCGTGACGCTATAAGGTTCACCACCGCATATCTCAAAGAATGGATGGTTAAGCATGATATTGACAAAAATGATGATGAATATCTTTGTACATTAGTGAAACATGCTTTGGAACTTCCAATACATTGGAGGATGCGAAGATTGGAGGCTAGGTGGTTCATCGGTGAATACGAAAGTGGACCAGACATGAAACCTATCTTGCTCGAGCTTGCTAAACTTGACTATAATATTGTGCAAGCAATACACCAAGAGGATCTCAAATATGTGTCGAGGTAAGAATTAAGATTTATAATCTCATTGGATTCCTTCTCATAAAGTACGGACTCGTCTTCTATAATATTATAAAAAGCATTTATATCGTTGAAAAGTTCATTTACAGTCTCTTGATAGTGTTGTAAAAAAGCAGACATCTTAATTTTAAGATGCGTTTGAAATTAAGGTTGGACAATTATATTTTTTAAGGTACAACACTAAAGTGTTTGGTAAAAACTAATTGTTGTAGCTTGAAAGCTATATTAATATGATTTTTCACTTGTATAATAAAAAATTTATTATATATTTAATAATTTTGTTAAAATTATTATTTAAAATGTATATTTATTACATATTATTAATTTTTATTTCATAGTCATAATTTTTTTTCTACAATAGCTGTAACTTAAAAAATACAGTACTTTAATTACAAACGCATCTTAATTATGCTATGTCTGATGATTTTTTGGAGGTCCAATACAATATAGTGATGAAAACTAAAAACAGCAATACAATATAGTGATGAAAACTAAAAACAGCATATATATATATATATTAATGCCTCGTACTTTGGTGGATTTGATTTTCTTTCCTTTTTATGGTTTTGACGCGATGTATCATTTGAGAATATTTTAATGGGAAAGATGAATTTAACTCATTATGCGCTCAATAAGAAACACATTTAGAGCTTGCTCACCAACCAAATGAGCGAGACAAGTTCAAAATTGTTAATCTCAAGCTACTTTGTCTACATTCTTTGTTTCTGTTTCCCATTTGGTTTATTTCACCAAACAACCAAATTAAGTTTGAATTTATTGGTGAGCATTTTGTCTTTACAAATTTTATGTAGTCATTTTCATTTAGTGTACAAAAAAAAAAAACTTATGTTTCCCTAAATACGTGTAAAAATACGTAAATACAACATGTCAAGGTCACTTTCTCATGAAATGACATCAACAAAATAATAGACTAAAAACCACATTTGAGATTGTTTTGTAGTGCATGTATATATGTACGCTAATATATTTTATTCTAATTATAATTTGTTGTCAGGTGGTGGAAGAAAACAGGACTTGGGGAGAAGTTGAATTTTGCAAGAGACAGAGTAGTGGAGAATTTCTTCTGGACCGTGGGGGATATATTCGAACCTCAGTTTGGATATTGTAGAAGGATGTCTGCAATGGTTAATTGTCTTTTAACATCAATCGATGATGTTTATGATGTCTATGGGACCTTGGACGAACTTGAGCTATTCAGTGATGCAGTTGAGAGGTTTACTTTTATTATTTTTTTTATTCCTTATGAATTTATGGAACATGAGATGGTGTTGCTTTCCATTATAAGTTGAACACGTCGCCATGAATTTATATATTATAAACATGAACACAAACAATAATTAATATTTTCTATACTGATTGCAATAATGAATATATTAGATGGGACGCTACTGCAACAGAGCAACTTCCGTACTATATGAAGCTGTGCTTTCATGCTCTCTATAATTCCGTAAATGAAATGGCTTTTAATGCTCTTAGAGATCAAGAAGTTGGCATGGTCATTCCTTATCTTAAGAAAGCGGTAACAATAAATTAAACATTTTATTTTAATTAACTTAGTTTGTACTTTTTTATTTGATATTATCTTATCTTATATTTAATTAATTCGTTACATAAATATATAAAATCAGTGGGCAGATCAATGTAAATCATATTTAGTGGAGGCAAAGTGGTACAACAGCGGCTACATACCAACTCTTCAGGAATATATGGAAAACGCTTGGATTTCAGTAACAGCACCTGTAATGCTAATCCATGCATATGCTTTTACGGCAAATCCAATAACAAAGGAGGCCCTGGAATTCTTGCAATATTCTCCCGATATAATTCGTATTTCATCAATGATTGTACGACTTGAAGACGATTTGGGAACATCACCGGTACAATTAATTAATTTTTAATATTAATTGTGTTATGGAAAATATCTCATATCTGCTGAGAACACAATTTTGTTCTTATTATTAGTTTGGGAACTGTTCTTAGCAATATAGGAGATTCTCCATAACAAATTGTAATACTCACGATCTGATTATTAGATAATTGATTAATTGTTAATGTTGTTTATAATAGATGCTAATTTAATTAATTATTAGGATGAGCTGAAGAGGGGAGATGTTCCTAAATCAATTCAATGTTACATGCATGAAACTGGAGTTTCAGAGGAAGAGGCTCGTGAACATATACGAGATTTGATTGCTGAGACATGGATGAAGATGAACAGCGCTCGATTCGGAAACCCACATTACTTGCACGACGTTTTTATTGGGATTGCAATGAATTTGGTGAGGATGTCTCAATGCATGTACCAATTTGGGGATGGACACGGTGTTCAAGAAAATACCAAGGATCGTGTATTGTCTTTATTTATTGATCCCATTCCTTAATTATGTAAAGGTAGCATTACTCATAGTAACGATTTTGTTTAGGTGTGCACAGTCATGCACAAGATCTCCAAAATAAACATGCAGTTGTTTATAAGGCGCATGACTGTGGTCATCAAATCGTTCCTCCTCATAATAAATAAATAAATATTATTTGAGTCTCTCATCTCATTGTCGTTTTTGTCAGTAATATTTTGTAATTATAATTATTAATCTTTAATTAAATTAACATAATATCTTTATGATACAATACTCATGTGAATTATCAGGCTATTAAATTCATGTTATTTACATGTACGGTATTAAAAATTATTAGATTTCATTTAAAGATGTTGGATTATAATTTAATAAAATTGAATATTTAAACTATTAGATACAATAAAGAACATATATATATTTGGAAAATTTATTCATTTTATATTACAAGAATTAAATAGTCAAATAAAACTTAGGTTAAAATAATTTGAATGGTTAAAAATGGTCAAAAAAACCTAAGAAAAAAGATATTAGAAAGATTTTATTTATTAATCATCAAAATTGTATTGTTAATTTGTGTTTATAAAAAAATATCGTGCATATATATAGAAGTGCGGTAATTTTACATAAAATAGTGGGGTGAAATTACCCCCACCCAGCTCATGATCATAAAATATGAGTAATTTTTGTAATTACAATATTATGTATCTAAAGATGATGTCCACGTTTGAAATATCTAATCAAGCAGTAATTTGGTGGGCCATCATGGTTAATGGACAATCGCTATCACCTCTTGATTTCTTTCACAAATGCTTTTGATCACTTCCTATTTGGGGATAAGTAAAGATATGGTAAGTTCAAAGAATCGTTTTTCCTCTAACTAGGAAATAGAAATACACTTTACGTGGTTTTAAAAAAAATTAATATTATTTTTTTTTTAATTTGTATTAGTTAAAATTAATAAAAAAAATATGAATTAATTTTTTTTAAAGATGAGGCGGCCTTATAAAACTAGTGTTATTTATGAAAGTTAATTATTTTTTTGTTAACTTTAAAAATATATATTAATGTATATAGTGTAAGTGTACAGACCTTATATTTTTTATAATTGTTGAAAAATTCCAAATTATACTCAACTTGCTAATCTGTTAGAACTTTCATACCTCTTTTTTTCGAACCAGCTCCAACGATCTCAATATCACCCACACCATATAAATTTCCGACAATATCTGTAATATTATGAAAAAATAACATAAACATGTTAAAACATAAGGATCAATAATTTCTAATATACACTTGAAGATTAACAAACCTTAATAATTAAAAAAAAAACCTGAGAGGATTGTATTATCATTCACACGTATATCAATCAAATTTAGAGATATGAATTAGAATCCATTGATCGAAGTCTTAATAATTTATTCTTCTAACCTCTTAAGTGAAGTTATAACTAAGAAAATAATCTTATACTGATTTGAAAGTGGTCTGTACTCACCTGTAGTTGAAACAACTTTCAAATTCTTGACACTGTGCAAAGAACCCTCACTCAACATGTGTCTAAATCTTGTCACTAATTTTTTTTAATTGTTACATGCATTAGATTTTCCTACAAAAAGAAAAATGCTACATTAAGTGTAAAACAATTGGAAAAAAAAATTAGAGAAAACAATGGGAGAAAGAATTTTTTATACAACTTTTTCATCAAAAAAAATCATGTTCACACTAATCAATTCTCCATTCTTCTTGGTATTAACAGACTCTCACATCTTACAAAACCTAACCTTTATCATTGTTCAACTCATGAAGAAAAGAGTACTCCATGAAGCACACAATACTAAAAATTCAAATAAGTTAAAAAATAAAAACACAAGAATATGTCTAAAGAGGATGTTGGTTAAATAATAAAAAAAACCCAAACATAACAAATCTTAAATACTTAATGTTTATAGAGTTTGAAGAAGCCAAAAGACATTAAACAAAAGGTTACATAATTAAATATGAGATTATGACATTAAAATTAAGCCTCAGTGGCATTGGTGAGGGAAGATGAAGGAACTTTCCTTCCTATATTAATTAGTTGATGTATTTTAAGTCACTAAAGTTTAGTTGTTGACTTAATAAAATAAATGAATGTTTCAAGACTTATAATTAATTATTATTAATGGTTACATATTGTTGAATTTAAATAGAAAGAGAAAGAGACATGTAATCTTTTGTAATCTAATAATTATTTTCTATTTTTAATATTTTGTAACGTAATTATTTTTTAATCTTAACGTAATTATTTTTTAATCTTAACCAATATATTAGATAATAGAGAATATAAAAAATGAGAAATAATGATGCCACAAATCTTAAATATTTAATGTTTATGGAGTTTGAAGAAGCCAAAATGCACTAAAAAAAAAGTTGCATCATTAAAAATGGGATTATGGCATTAAAATTAGGCCCTAATGGCATTGTTGAGGGAAGATAAAAGAACCTTCCTTCCTATATTAATTAATTAATTAATATATTTTAAGCCATGAGAATTTAATTATTGGCATAATAAAATAAATAAATATTTCAAGACTTATAATTAATTATTATTAATGGTTACATATTGTTGAATTTAAATAGAAAGAGGAAGAGACATGTAATCTTTTGTAATCTAATAATTATTTTCTATTTTTTAATATTTTATAATGTAATTATTTTTTAATCTCAACTAATATATTAGATAATAAAAAATATAAGAAGATGAGATATAATGATGCCACATCACCTCTTGTAATCCTACCTTTATATATATATATATATATATATATATTGTTGCGGTCCAATTAATGATCAATTCACGAAGAGTTTTGCTATTTGTTATTGAAATATTGACTAGGAGATTGCTCGCATTCTCTGATAATATCTGTAATAAGTTATTTGTTGACTTTCTCTCCAATAAAATGACATCACTGTTTTCATTATTCAATATTTCAATTTCATACTTTTTAATTGATATTGCACATTACTCTTGATTACTCGTTGGTTATTTTCCCTAAAATTATATTGTAATCTACTAACAAGCTATAATTATGAGTTTACCACAATTTATATCTTATAATTGTGGAATTGTGTAAAAATTTATCATGCAAGCAGTTGCTAAAACCTAATAGGGTTGGGAAAAAAGCCAGCCCGAGCAGGCTCACGGGCCTTAAGCTCGGCTTGCATGTGTTAGGCCTGGATATGGGCCTGGCAAAAAGCTCAGGCTTTTTAATTTATAAATAAAAAATAAATTAAATTTAAATAAAAAAGAAAAAACTCAAAATACTAAATTAATATATTTTTTATAGTGGTATTTGTGAGTTATTATCTTATATTACTAATATTTTGTATATTAAATTATTATTCTATTATGTATTGGATAATTATCTTTAATTTAAATATCTTTTACTTTATAAAAAATTATTTTAAAGGCTTGGGCTTCGTTTCAATAACGTGGGCTTTGGCCTAAGCCTAGAAAAGTCCCACCAAAGCCCACATATTGCAACCCTAGCTGTTAAGTTACATATAATATAACTTAAAATAAACTAGAAGGCTCGTGATTAAGAAATAACAGCACGTAAAACAAGTAAAAGGTCATGATTAACTATTTTTTAATTTATTGTAAGTTATATGTGATGTAACTTAACAAGCGTATCATGCATAACTTGAACATTTACGCTTAATATGTACATAATAGATATATATACCATGGTTCAAATAAATATTTTATCATTATTATTTAGTTTAACAGTAACTTATTTTTTTTTCTTCATTAAGTGAGTAGGGTTCAAATCGGCGATCTATTATTTTAAAAATAAGAACTTTTTTTTTATAAGAAAAATGAGAACTTATTGATTTGATGTGTGTTTTTAGAAAATAAAATTGTTTTGCTTCATGTGAACTTGGGACTTTGAGTCTAGTCACAACTTTATTTATATGGGAGAAGGCAGCCTTAATTTTCCTCACTTTTATCCCTGAATTCCTTATTATTATTTTTAATTACATGATGTTAATATTGTTATATAAGAAACTCTATTTTTAATTACATGATGTTAATATTGTTAAAATTATAACATTGGAGATGTAACGGATAATTAAAGAAAAGATATGAATGGAAGTAATAAAAATAATAAACATTAAGGACCTTATTATTATTACTATTATTATTTTGTAAAAACAATTCATATATTGATAAGGAGTTTTTTTTTTGGGGTGGGTGGGGGGGACGGAGAGTCATTATTATCTAATTCAATGTAACACGAAATACCAAAAAAATTAAAAATTTGATGAGTAGGTAGTAAATCAACCTCCTACTAAAATAGGAGCTTTTATTGGAAAAAAAAGACCTTAACCTTAACTTTACATTTCCATCCGATAATAATTGATGAAAAAAAGCCATTACACTTCATTAGATGTTTATTTTCGAACCTTTTTTTTGGTATAATTCGAAAATTTTATTATAAAAGATAGAAGATCACAAATAGAAGAGTTGCATCACCAGTTAAGAATAATGATATTTAGGCAAGTTCCCAAAATTATAGTTTAACTGAGCAAGATAATTCTAATTGGGAAAGTGCAAGATGCGAAAGCATTTAAAATAAATGATCCTAATTAATTATACACCTCAAATGGTTGCCCCAATAAACATAAAGAGACCAAAGAGGTTTAAAAGAGGAACTGTTAAAAAAAACAATGATCATTATAGTTGTTAGGTACCCCCTGTCAGATACATGATTGGACTTTGATGAAATATTTTCACGTAGTGATTTCATCATTATTAATAAAAGAAATAATTATTGAAGATAATATTAAATTTGATATATACCATAAAAATTACATTCGTATAACTTAAAAATGTTTTATTTAGTAGTTTATAGTATTCGATTGAAATTAATTAGAACATTTATTTTTAAACTAAAAAACTCACTTTTTAATTTACCAATCTGAATGACTGACTATTGTACATAAAAATAAGAGTTGGACTATTGGCACCCCTATGATCTCCTCATCAAATCCTTTTTTTAGTTGTATTTATTTTATTTCCAAAAATATCCTTTTTTAAGATACACTTTTCTAAGTTCTCAATTTTCATTTGATTTGTTTTATTGTTAAAACTCAAAGTATTGTTGTGCCATTTTTTATTATTTTTAATTTTATTATTACTCTACTTACAAATTAAAAAGTTATATGAGTGATAAGTTTTTTAGTGTTAATCATTAGATGAAATAACATATATTTCAAATTATAATTTCAAAGCAATTTTAAGTATAAAAGTATTTAATAAATAAGAAATAAAAAAAGAACAATAAATTATTCTAATTTTGTACAATTTATTTTGATTAAATAGGAAGTAACATATAAAATATTTTTTTTTTGGGAAAAGGATTGGTTATGAAATACGTAATTTATTGGAAAAAAATTATGTGCGTTTAATTTTCAATTATTTTTAACTGTAGTTTTATTTAAATGGGGTTTTGTAAGAATAATGTAGGGGTGTCAATAGCTCCACTCTAAAAATAAATTGAAATCAATGAATTGGATAATGATTTTAATTGAATCATAACTGGGCTTAAGGCCTAGGCTCTTAGAGCTTGATTCCTCGAGTCCAATGTACAAAAGCAGGCCGAGCTAATAATACAACAAGCCGGCCGTTATTCACCAACCCATTTATTTAAAACTTTTTCGTGGCTGCAATTTTATCCCCCAGGGAACATAAATTCATAAGAGAGAGATATTTGTACTCTAAAATTTATTGCAAGCTCCAATATTTTTATTTTAATAAAATTATTTATTATAAAATACTCATGATTTAAATTATTATTAGGGATTGCACTGTCATTCAACATATAATTTTATTCCTTTACACCTTAATTTTTTTTCTTCATTTTAAATAGTATAAGCATATCAATGTGTTGGAATATTTTGATTACAACAAAGGGCATGACCTTTTGATTCTTCAAAATAATAATGCTAGATTAAATTTCTTGGCAATTAATTTTTTCCTTTTTTTCCTAGAAGACAATGAATTATAGCGATAAAAACCAAAAAAAATAATTGTTAGAGGGATAGTGTGGTGATATGTTTACAAATTGAGATATAAAGTTTACACATAAATAACGTGTTATCAATCAATAACTCTTATTCGAACACCAATTATTGGTGAGATAATTTCACAACACCAATTAATAGATGATATAGCAAATACCCACTCCACATCATAAGCTTTTTTTTTTTTTGGGTTGCATAAGTTGTATAATAAGAAATTTGGAAAATAAATCAATGGAAAATTTATGATCAGATTCTAATTTAACAAGAAATGCTAAAAAATTATTATTGTCATTAGTGACATAGCTAAAAAAATTGTTTTAACTGGGATATATTCATATCATGAATATAGCTTAACTGATCATGAAGGTATTTTGCATAGTTCAAATAATAATAGAGTAAGGACTATCTATTAGTGCGTGAGGTTTCCATTCTTATCCAAAACTTTATTTTACTTTTTTTAAAATATAATTTTAAAATATTCAAATAAAAATGTATGACACTATAACTATATTAGATTATTATTTAATGATAAATTGATAGATTTTTATTGATTGCCATTGTCCCTACAAGGTTAGTGTAAGAAGAAGAAGAAAAAAAGGAAGAAATTAAAAAAATAATAAACTTTTATATTTTTATAGTTCCATGGTTTTTATTATTATCTAGTTTTGTTAAATTTCTTTTGTGGACATTTATGTGTGGCTAATTCATGTTTGTAGGATTATAATAACTAATGAATAATAAATTTTTTAATTTTTCTTCAATGAGGATTAAATTTCACACTGTTTAAAATAGACTTATTTAAAATTACTCTTCAAATTTTTTCAAAACCCACTGGAGCCCATGCTCTAATTAGTCCAATACTGCCAGTGATTGTCATTATTCTTCCCACTGGGCATAATAATACCACCAACCCATTTGTTTATTTTTTTAAAAAAACAAATATGGTTGCAACTTTCAAAGATGGGAATTTTCTGGAAACCAACACATGAAATATATTATCACAACGAAATAATTTTTTACGAAATTCAAATCAACTGGGTTTGCCCTGAGGTTTTTTCCCGTAAGACAACGAACTATAGGGATTTGCTGCATTTTTTAACTTGAACAGCATGGCTCGCAAAGGATAAAAAAAGGAAAAAAAAATCATTGATGCAGGGGTAATGTGTTGATATGTTTATATATTTAAGATATAAAGTTTGTATTACAAATACTGTATCATCAATTAATAATTGCCATGTATTTAAAAACAATTAAATTTTTACACCTTTATTAGTGAGATAATTTAACAGTACCAATATATAGATGACATGTCAGATACCACTTCATTACAAATTTGGTATATGAATTCCAACCCATGAAAATAAATTACATAGGCGACAATCCATTAGCCACGTGGCTTCCGAGTGTGAAATTGTTTTATATTGTGGGCAAAAGGGCCATTTGCTTTTATCTATTGCCACATGCTCGTAGTTACGGAATTAGTATGCACCAAATAGTTCGCAAAGACAAAGACACACAAATTTAACGTAGTTAAGCAATAATGTCTATATCTATGGGGTAAGAAAAAATAATAGTTTTATTATCAATTAATAGAGTATAAATCGAAGTAATAAAAATTTAATTTCTTAAATATTTAAGTACACCCAATACTGTTAAACACCATTGAAGAAAATAATCTTCCAAAGATCAATTCTCTCAAATCTCTCGAATGCACATACTGAGAATCCTTTCACAAGCATTTTTAAGAGGTCATTTGCACATGTTCTACAACTCTCTTTGCACCTTCTTAGAGAACTTATCACATAAGCTCTCACACTCCACATTTTGGGATGGTCTCAAATGGCAAATTACTTTTCTAGCCAAAGCTTACCGTGAATGCAATGGCAAAAAGTCCTTAAAAATGGTTCAACGACACCTTCAAAATCTTCAAATTTAATAGCTTTGGTGCCAACTTTGGTACCAAATTCAGAAGTTGCATGCTAGCCACGTTGCTACGCATTGCTCAATATTTTGCTTTTTATGCACTTAGGATCTACATCACAAAATTTTTTTTTTTCATTTCCATAAATAATTGTTGAAATGAGGAATTTGGAAAATAAAGCAGCGGAAAATTTATTATCAAATTCTATTTTAACGCGAAATACTTAAAACATTATTTTTTGTTATTATCTTTTCCTTTCAGCATGATGATACCACCAACCCATTTATTCTTTTTTAAAAAAACAACAATGCTATATTAAGCAAGCATTGTATTACACTTAGGAAACTTTGGGTTGCAAACAGAGTTTTAATAGCAGTTTTCTTCAAGCAAAAAGAGGAAAATCACAGATTTATTCATGAATTGATCACAAACGCATTGCTCAACATTTTGCTTTTTGTGGACTTAGAACTCTACACCACAGACTTTCTTTTTTTGGATTGATTTGCATAAATAATTGTTGTACAATGAGGAATTTGGAAAATAAATCAGCGGAAAAAATATTATGAAATTCCAATGTAACATGAAATACTAAAAATATTACTTTTTGTTAATATTATCTTTTCCACAGATTATTCCGGCGAACCATAACAGCGTTTCAAGCTTGATCAGAAAACAAAAAGGAAAAGAAAAAGGAGGAAGAAAGAATTTGCGTGCAGTGTGCTTGTGATTGCAGTGTTTCAAAAACAGAAGAGAATGTGCCTTTTTATAATCATGTAGGTGTGTAACAGCAGCTCCAAAATTGAATTTGGAATTCAATTCATGCTGTTTAATTCTTATAACAGTCATTTGATTTAAGCAAAATTGAATTCTCGGTTAAGCATTACATAAAAGGCAGCATAATGAGGAAGCTGTTACAATTTCTTTGGTCAAAACTGCAAACTATTAAAAAATTAAAAGGGACACGAGTTCAATTGATTTGGTCTTGGATTTTGAGTTGACATTCGCGCACACGAGTTCAATTGATTTGGTCTTGGATTCGCAACCCCCCCTGCGCATGCGCGTGTGGAGAGAGCCTTTATCCTTAAGATTCTTGCTCTTTTATGGTTAAGTGTTTATATATAAACATAAACCCATTGGTTTATTTTTTTCCATGTGCGATAAACCTCATTCCCTTTTAAATTTCCAACATCAAGGGTGCACTTTGTGAGACAATTTCTCATTCACCCATGCACCATTTTGAGTAAACAAATATATATTTTTGAAGTATTCACGGAGTAGAATCCGTACCTCTCAAGATTTTCCACTTTTGATAAGTGGGACCCACTCAAAATGTGCCCTCAAAATAGCTTATTAACATGCTATTTTTTCAACATGTTAATATTGTTTGTAATAGATACTGATTTAATTGATTATTAGGATGAGCTAAAGAGAGGAGATGTTCCTAAATCAATTCAACATCACATGCACAAAATTGGAGTTTTAGAGGGTGAGGCTCGTGAACATATACGAGATTTGATTGCTGAGACATGTATGCAGATGAACAGTGATAGATTTGGAAACGTGCATTGCTTTTCCGACGTTTTTGTTGGGATTACAATGAATTTGGCGAGGATAGCTCTATGCATGTGCCAATTTGGAGATGAACACAGTGTTCAAGAAAATACTAAGGATTGTGTATTCTCTTTACTGATTGATCCCATTCCTTAATTATGTCAACGTAGCATTACTCATGATAAGGATTTTGTTTTAAGTGTGTGTAGTCGCGTATTAGATTTCCTAAATCTTGACACCCGTGCAGTTGCATAAGGTACATCATCGCGGTCACCAAATCATTCCTTATAATAAATAAATAAATAAATGTTGTTTGGGTTTCCAAACTCATTATGATTTTCGTAGTATTATATAAAATTATTTTAAAGATGTTGTGTGTAAATTGAGCAACGATGTATCTCACGAAATACTGTCTACATATTGTATTTTTGTCATTTGATATAAATGCCCATACATACATATATGGGTACGTACATACATATATTTATACATTGATAATGAGGTTGTTGAGAACTCTTAGATTCAAGTGTTTTAATCTCTACCATTCATTTAATATAATGGACAAAAATTAATTAATTAAAGGATAACAGGTAAACTTCAAGTTGCGCGTAAATGTTATTTTTTAAATTTTAATTAATTAATGACAGAAAAATTCTATTATATTGGGATGAGAATCCCACGATGAATAATGGGATCATTAGATTTAAATATTAGAAACTTCACTCTTATTTTAATTTTAATGGATAAATAATTATGTAATTAGTAATTTACAAGTTGCAGTATTTCATCGCATTGTAAATTAAATTTTTATCTAATCAATTCATAACTACTTTTAAGTCACTAAAAAAAAAGAAAAAATACAAATGATTTTAAAATTAAAATTATTATGTATAACCAATAATAGCATTGAAATAAATGTAATTAACAAGTAATGTTATTTTAATAATACTTTATATAAAGATATTTCATAAGGTCTTAATAATAATTTATTGTATGAATTTAATTATAAAACCATTAATACTTAAACAATAATGATTGTAGAAGGCATTATAATAAATTATTTGATCTATGCTTTATTAATGATACTATATGAGTCACAACAAAAGAGAAATATTTTATTTGACAACCATAATTGAAAAATATATAGGTGTATATAACTACATGATGGCTTGGATATGTACTTTTAGAGTTAGGTTATTTTAGTTATAAATTAATATGAATTTAATTATAAAACCATTAATGAAATACTAACTAGGCAACCCAAGAGGGGGGGTGAATTGGGATTTTAAAAATTAAGCTAAGCAAATCGCACAACAATTAAAACTAATGCCTTAATAAATTCGAAAACAATAAATTCAATAAAGGCACAATAATAAATGAGTTAGGGAGGAAAAAGCAAACTCAAGGATTTTTACGTGGTTCGGCTATCCCCGCCTACGTCCACGCCTCCAAGCAACCCAAGCTTGAGGATTTCACTATCCAAGCCTTTCCAAGGCTTCAAATGTTTACAATTGACTTCCAAGGTGTCAATGAACCTTTACAACAAGAGATTATCCCCCAATCTCTTCACTCAAGTGTTTCCCACACTTATACACTCACAAATTTGATGAGAAAAATAAAGATTACAACAAAACTCTCTTTAAGAGTAGATGAACAAATTGAAGAACAAAAGATGATTCAATGTTTTTGATTTGCGATTTGAGAGCTTGATATATGTTGTGTGCTCTTTGATTTTGCTTGCTTGAGTTATATAAAATGAATTGGCTTTGAGTTTTTATAGTTGGAGCTAAAAAACTAGCCGTTATTCACTTTTTACTCATAACCGGATTACCGTTTATGGTATCCTAATTCCGCTTTAATGTTACCGTTAAGGCAAAAATTTGAATTTTTGAGTATCCGAATGCCGCCATTGTGATATCCGGATTGCCGTTTATGCTCCGAACCTTTCTGCCCCATAACCGGATTACCGCTTAGCACAACCGGATTGCCTTTATCTTTCCGTGTTTCTGCCCATAACCGGGATTACGCTACAAATCCGATTGCCGCTTTTCATCCGGAGAGTTTCTGCCCCATAACCGGATTGCCGTTTAGCATAACCGGATTGCCGCTTGCTACAGTAACGGTACAGTGCACTGTTTGCGAAAATTACAGTTTGACCCCAAAACTTTTCCTAACTGTAGTATGGCCCAAAACGTTATAAAATTTGCAATTAAGTCCAATTTTAGAATTTGTAAAAATTACTTTGTGAATCCCAAAACATTATGAAATTATGATATGGCCCAAAATACTATAAAACGTTTTAAATAAATCCTTCTTCAAAATTTCACGCAATACTTGTTGATTTCAAAGTTTTTAAAATTCTTTCAATTAAACCATAAACTTGAAAAACAACCAATTTCATAAAATCATTTTTCTATTAGATATAAAACCTTTATAATGTGAAAATAATGATTTATTTAAAATGTATGAAAAATAATTTAAGCTTTCAAAAACTTAATCATTCTTAATTTTGTTTGTTATCATCAAAATCAACATTATGTTAACATAAATGTTAACAATCTCCCCCTTTTTGATGATGACAAACTTTTCATGTATTTAAAGAATGATTTCATAAAGAATGATTTCATAAATTGCTCCCCTTTATGAAAAATAATTTAAGCTTTCAAAAACTTAATCATTCTTAATTTTGTTTGTTATCATCAAAATCAACATTATGTTAACATAAATGTTAACAATCTCCCCCTTTTTGATGATGACAAACTTTTCATGTATTTAAAGAATGATTTCATAAATTGCTCCCCTTAAATGTAAGCTTCTCTTACAATTTGCCAATTAACAAATTTAAATACATATATTCTTCTCCCCCTCATCATCAAAAAGAAAAACTTTATTGGAAAAGAAAAAGAGTAGAAAATTTTTATAAATTTAAAAAAAACATGTATTCTTCTTCCCCTTCATCATTAAAAGGAAAACTTAAAGGAAAAGAATAAGAGTAGCAAATTTGTTACCCATGTTGTCCAAGTAGAAATTTTGATAGAATCTCCCCCTAACAACAACCATCACCTCAAATACAAGTTTAGCAATATTACTCCCAAATTATCATAAATCATGATACAAGCCAATTCTATACACAAATCATCACACCAAAATATCATGAACCATCATTCTATCAATTAGCAACTTATAACATGAAATCATCATATTAAACAACCATGTAATCAAATCATCATCATATCTTCAAATTCATCAAAATCAACATCATAATCATATCTCAAAACAATACTCAAAATGCATATTATTCTCCTCCTTTTGACAACATCAAAATGACATATTATTTTGTCTCCCCCTTTGGACAACAAAAAAGTTCAAAATGCATATTATCCAAAATAGAACAAGTAATAAGCTAAGCAAGGGAATGCAAAAGTCATAAGAGTAATGTGACATTTTAATAAAACAAGAAAAAAAAATTGATATGCTTAAGAATTTCAAAGTATATGTATTTTTCCCTTACAAATCATATTTCCCTCTTCATTATCAAATATAGTAAAAAGCTCCTCCTATCAATCATCAAAATCTCAAGATAAGCACATTAGTTCCACATTATCCAAATATAAAACATTCAAATATCAAACGATAATCATCCTCAAACCACAATGAAAGCAACCATGCATATGAAAATATATGTGCATAATATAAATAGAGAACTATGGAAAAATCCATAAGGAGAGAACACTATGGAAGTGGTAATTTGAAAAAATCAAAATGCACAAATTCAGATTTTTTTAAGATATTGAATACAATGGGTAAGTTTGAATCAATTAAAATGATTTTAGAGATGATTTAAGGCGATGAATGGTGTTGATTAAAAAGAAATGGTGGATTTTAAAGAGTGAGAGAGAAAACTTATCCGGTTTACCGAAAGAGAGAAAATGAAGAAGAATAGTTCAAGAAGCACGAATCCGGATTGCCGGATGTGGATAACCGGATATCCGGTTGTGGTCCAGAGAGTGGACAGCAAGAATTCGGATTTCCAGATTGCATAACCCATCCGGTTGTGTCCAAAGAAGATCAAACTTGCATCCGGTTTTCTGAATTTCTTATCTGGTTAAGCTATGAAAAATATTTTTGAGATAAAGTAAGTTCTTAAACTTGTATTAAACACACAAATTTATTTTTGGCTTAAAAAATTGATCAATTTTAAACCATTTTGAGATTCAAAACTTTTCAATAAGTCATTTAATACATGAAACATAAATGCATACAAGACCAATCATAGATCCCATAAGATCAAACTTCATCAAATATATGTACTCATCAAAGCATACGTATATAATGGCAATATATAGATCATCAAAATCAACATAGCTATTAAGAAAAGCCATCATTATGAGCTAAAAGAATAAGTGATCAAATTCATAAGTGCAATAAGTCATGTGTGCGAATTTTATAAATGAATGATGATATAACACAATTAATGGCATATGAATTCACACATATATAAGAGATGGACAATGATGATAGACAATTGAGAAGATGAAATCAAAGATCATACAATCATCAAAATCAAACAAAGGCATCATGATAAATCACTCAATGTTATACACATTGATAATTCCATCAAGTAAACTTACAAGCATACTTTCATATTATCTATTTATCATGATCTACTCAACATAATAAATAGGCAAGATAAGCTTATCCATTTCATGTTAATGCACTTAATGTTATGATATCAAATGAAATGTTAAATATTTACTAAGATTAAAAGACCATCACTTATAATCAATAAGGCAATAATTGTTACCAAAACAATTAAACCATCTTGCCTCATTATTTTTGCTTAGACCATAATCAAGTGATTATCCTCACAAGCTTCATCAAGGAACTCTTCACCCTTCCTTATTTGTGGTACCTACAAAAAAAAATTCAAGTTGTGCCTTTTGGTACCCAAATATTCTTGGGTCCTTGAGTGTTAGCAATGGTTCCTTTTGGAACCCAAATACATTTTGCTCCATAATATGCATTTCTTTTAACATGGCATCTATAACTCATGTGACCATTTTGATTGCAATAATGACAAACAATTTTATGATCGCTTGTGGAGGTAGCCTTAACAAAATAATTCTTATAATATTTTTGTTTCAAGTTAGGCTTATATCCAAGTCCTCCTTTATCAAATACACATTTTTTAGAGTTGAGCAATTTATCTAAGTTCTGTTGACCATTTGTGAATTTTAACACAATTTCATTAAGCTCATTGCTCCTCTTCTTAAGCACTTCATTTTCTTTCATTAATTCATCAACATGTGATTTCTCATGCTCATATGAAGTACTTTGTTTACATGTAAATGATGCAATCCTATCATGTAGCATTTCATTATC
Organism: Atalantia buxifolia; assembly: GCA_030444775.1. Classification (NCBI taxonomy): domain Eukaryota; kingdom Viridiplantae; phylum Streptophyta; class Magnoliopsida; order Sapindales; family Rutaceae; genus Atalantia; species Atalantia buxifolia. Next base: position 13,021,930 of record CM059838.1, read on the forward strand.
TAATTCCAATTCTTTGATCTTTTCATTTAATGAAGCATTAGATTTTTGCAAGGCATCTTTTTCATTTTTCAAGTCATTTACATGTGATTCTAGATGCTTGTGTGAAGTGCTGGGTTTCTCATTTGATAATGCAATTCTATCATGCAATGTTTTATTTTCTAGTTCTAGTTCATTTATCTTCTCATTCAATGAATCAATGCATTTTTCATGGCATCATTTTCATTTGTAAGTTCTAGCATTTTCTTCTTAAGGCAAACATTCTTTTTACCCATTTTCATCAATTCATCATGCAATTCTTTAAAGGCATCATGTAATTCATCATATGTAGGAAGATCACTTACCTCATCAAATTCATCATCCGATTCATCTCCAATTGCCATAAGTGCCAAATTTGACACTTCATGAGATTCCTCCTTGTTTGTAGTCTCCTCATACACAACTTCAAGTTTTCTCCATATTTCATAAGCATTAGAACAATTTGAAACTCTATGAAATTCCTTTTATCTAAGGCACAAAATAAAGCATTCATAGCCTTGGAATTTAAAGACATATTCTTCCTATCCAACTCACTTAAAGCATTCTTCCTAGGAATGAATGAACCATCACAAACTATTTCCCATATTTCATAATCTAAGGCTTGTAAAAAGATTCTCATCCTAGTTTTCCAATAAGGATAATCATTTCCATCGAAAAATGGAGGTCTAGTGGTAGATTGGCCTTCCATGATGGTTGAGCTAATTTAGGTTGCTATGGATCTTTAACTCTAGACGATTAAGTCTACACAAGAGCACCTTGCTCTGATACCAAATGAAATACTAACTAGGCAACCCAAGAGGGGGGGTGAATTGGGATTTTAAAAATTAAGCTAAGCAAATCGCACAACAATTAAAACTAATGCCTTAATAAATTCGAAAACAATAAATTCAATAAAGGCACAATAATAAATGAGTTAGGGAGGAAAAAGCAAACTCAAGGATTTTTACGTGGTTCGGCTATCCCCGCCTACGTCCACGCCTCCAAGCAACCCAAGCTTGAGGATTTCACTATCCAAGCCTTTCCAAGGCTTCAAATGTTTACAATTGACTTCCAAGGTGTCAATGAACCTTTACAACAAGAGATTATCCCCAATCTCTTCTTCACTCAAGTGTTTCCCACACTTATACACTCACAAATTTGATGAGAAAAATAAAGATTACAACAAAACTCTCTTTAAGAGTAGATGAACAAATTGAAGAACAAAAGATGATTCAATGTTTTTGATTTGCGATTTGAGAGCTTGATATATGTTGTGTGCTCTTTGATTTTGCTTGCTTGAGTTATATAAAATGAATTGGCTTTGAGTTTTTATAGTTGGAGCTAAAAACTAGCCGTTATTCACTTTTTACTCATAACCTGATTACCGCTATGGTATCCTAATTCCGCTTGCATGTTACCGTTAAGGCAAAAATTTGAATTTTTGAGTATCCGAATGCCGCCAGATATCCGGATTGCCGTTTATGCTCCGAACCTTTCGCCCCATAACCGGATTACCGCTAAAGACAACCGATTATGCTCCGTATTAAAAACCGGATTGATCCGGAGAGTTTCTGCCCCATAACCGGATTGCCGTTTAGCATAACCGGATTGCCGCTTTACTATTACAAAAACTGTTTGCGAAAATTACAGTTTGACCCCAAAACTTTTCCTAACTGTAGTATGGCCCAAAACGTTATAAAATTTGCAATTAAGTCCAATTTTAGAATTTGTAAAAATTACTTTGTGAATCCCAAAACATTATGAAATTATGATATGGCCCAAAATACTATAAAACGTTTTAAATAAATCCTTCTTCAAAATTTCACGCAATACTTGTTGATTTCAAAGTTTTTAAAATTCTTTCAATTAAACCATAAACTTGAAAAACAACCAATTTCATAAAATCATTTTTCTATTAGATATAAAACCTTTATAATGTGAAAATAATGATTTATTTAAAATGTATGAAAAATAATTTAAGCTTTCAAAAACTTAATCATTCTTAATTTTGTTTGTTATCATCAAAATCAACATTATGTTAACATAAATGTTAACAATTAATACTTAAACAATAATGATCATAGAAGGCATTATAATAAATTATCTTATCTATGCTTTATTAATGATACTATATGAGTCACAACAAATTAATGAAAAATAGTTTATTCAACAACTATAATTGAAAAATATATATGTGTACATAACTACATGATGGCTTCGATATGTTAGGTTATTTTAACTTAAATTTTTAACACAAAATATAAACTATTAATTTCATGCAATTCAATGGTGAATAATATAATATCCTAAAATGTTGTTTTGTCTTTCAATATCAACCTTTAGATTGTGAGAGATTAATAGCTCAAATTTTGTATCAAAATATAAAGTTTGAATATCCTAAACCGTGTTTTTATAATGAAAATATGAAATTATAAAAATAATTTTTTATCATTATTTCCTATGTAAATATTATTGAAGGTAATATTTTATGTATCATTACCATTAATTATTATAATAATAGTAATGATTCTTAATAACGTAAAATTTATAATTGTAATAAAAGGATATAAGTAAAATAATCTTAGGTGATTCATAAATTAAAACTAACTAGGAATATATGTAAGATTCAACTTTTATGAAATTAATAAAGTGAAATTTGAAATAAAATGAAAATATATAAGCTTGTAAAACTTAGATTTTATAAGATTTGGATAATTTTCTACCATGTAAGGATATTAATTGTAAGTTTGTAACATAAACCATAATTTCATGGAATAAGCATGCTAAATAGGTGTTAAAAATATTATATACTTTATTATCAATTATACAATATTCGTTAATTGTATATAAAATAACGTGTATTTTCATATGTAGTCAAGTACTTTTTAGGTTCCCACCCTTGAGTTTATTGATACAATTTCTTACATTCACTTAAATATATGTACTTAGTTATATCATTTATTGTCGTTACATCATATATAAATTTTATAATTGTAATTTATTTACTTGATTGTTGTTAGATAATCTGTTAGCTATTATATCTTATATTTAAGGGTTATTATCATTTTACTACTTCAAGAATTGCCAAATATCAAATGACTACAACAATTATTATTTCCTATCATTTTACTACTATATCTTTATAAAAATATCATTTTACTACTTTTCCGTTACAACCGTTAGTTGACCATTAGTTGACCGTTAGTTGACCGTTAGTTGACCAGTTAGTTGACTAACAAAATATCAATTTCACCCTTCATGATTAAAAAAAAATATATTTGAAGCATATTTACAAAATAAATTTGTAATATATTTATTAAAATGGATATAAAATACCAACATAATTTTTTTGCTAGAATTATGATATATGAATTACAAATTTATCTTATTAATTTTTTTAATCATGAAGGGTAAAATTGGTATTGTGTTAGTCAACTAACAGTCAACTAACGGTCAACTAACAGTTGTAACGGAAAAGTAGTAAAATGATATTTTTATAAAGATATAATAGTAAAATGATAGAAGACAATAATTGTTGTAGTCATTTGATATTTGACAATTCCTGAAGTAGTAAAATGATAATAACCCTATATTTAATAATAATAGATTTTGAAACATTTATGTTAAAAAAATTTATCACATTACAAATTTAGAAGAGGGCGAAATGCGATTTTTTGAATAAAACACACTATTTGAGTAAAATTATTTCAAACTATAAGGGTGATCACAGTTATTTTAAAAAAATTCTCCACTCCCTTAAATCCTTAACGAACCTGTTACAATCATCTTTAAATTATTTATATTTTTTATACAAATATTGTGTATTATTGATTAAATATAATGGTACGCAATTAAAATATTATTGATGCTGTAATGTAATTTGTATTATTTTGTTTTTTAGTTTATCTCTAACTTTAATATAGTTGATTGGGACAATTCTCTCTCTCTCTCTCTCTATGTGTGTGTGTGTGTGTGTATGTATTAAAACCAATGTACTCTAAATCTTAAATTCCTCTTTGTTCTTCTACAAAATTCTTCCTGAACAATCATATTGAGACTGCCTTGGTGTATAAATACCGAAACCTATGCCCCAAGACCTAATCCTATCGTTTCTTCTATCATTCGAATTTGTTGATAAGGGAAAAGGCATAAGCTTACTTCAGTCTGTTTGATGATAACTCGATCAATCATCATTCTTAAATCTCTAAATATTTATTCCTTCGTCGAATTTTCTCTGAATCTTTCTTTGCTGATTTGGTTGTCATTTTCTAAATTCCGCAGGTACCTTAATTTTCTTTCAACTCATGTTCTCAGGTAAAAGTTAAGACCGCAACCAAATTAGTAGTTTAATTTTTCTGTGTACACGCGATTAATTTTGCTGGTAGATAGCAGTCTATCTAGGCCGCTTCCACAAGCATAATTTTAATCAAAGAAGTCAAAGTTGGAATGCTTCAGTTATTTAAATTATGCCACATTATTTTTCTCACTTTCCTTCCCTTGTTTATCATCATTTTTTTTTAACTTCTTGATAAATCCTTCTCTACCTGTTCGTTTCACATTATCTATTTCGTCCAATATTCCATCACGTTTCTCTTGTTAATATTACAAAATACAGCAACCAAATGTTATTTAAAGATAGGAGAAGACCATGCTCCAAAAAAAAAAAAAAAGAATTGTGAGATCTAATACTTTGCTCTGTTCATGAGAGCTTGACACATGGGAGAGTGACCCTCTCACTAAATGTAATATAGTATAGAGGAATTTTATAATACATCAGAAGTAATACAATCGACTAATGCGTGGATGCATGATTTGTGTAACTAAATTTAATGTAATCACCATTAGCATGATTTTTTAAAATAAATACATACATGTCATGACATCATTTGTTTGTTGTATGATTGACATGAAAACTCTAATGTATTCTATAATATATTATAGATACTGAACGTATGAGTTTGAAAATAAATGAATAACTTGTGTACAATATTATTCCCTACCGGGGGGGGGGGGGGGTTGGGTTTTTTAATTTTGTATGACTTAATTATTTACCAACGAAGTGAATTCCTCATAAACACACTACAACATAAAAGATTTTTAACGGCCTTTAGAATATGCCGTCATATGGTTAAGATGGCATAAACTAGTACGCCGTTGATTCATAAGCCGTCGAAAGTCATATACTTTCAATGGCATAATTTTATTGTCGTTGATGTTGCCATTAATACGATATAAGGCAAGAAAAATATGTCGTTATTAATTACTTTAACAACATTTATACCTTTCCGTTATACTAAACTTTACAATTACTTTGGAAATGTAGTGTGAAACTGACTTTTTTTTTTCATGAAGCAATATATTCTCAATTAATTTTTTTTTCCTTACCTTCACATATATATAATTATAAAGTACATACGTTTACACAACGCATAATGTCATTCATCATTATTTAGTTTGACCAAAAAAAAAAAAGAATTATACAAACAGATTATTTCGGCGAACCACAACAGCGTTTCAAGCTCGATCAGAAAATAGAAAGCAAAAGAAAAAGGAGGAAGAAAGAATTTGCGTGCAGTGTGCTTGTGATTGCAGTGTTTCAAAAACAGAAGAGAATGTGCCTTTTTATAGTCATGTGGGTGTGTAACAGCAGCTCCAAAATTGAATTTGGAATTCAATTCATGCTGTTTAATTCTTATAACAGCCATTTGATTTAAGCAAAATTGAATTCTCGATTAAGCATTACATAACAGACAGCATAATGAGGAAGCTGTTACAATTTTTTTGGTCAAAACTGCAAACTATTAAAAAATTAAAAGGGAATTAAAAACATGTCATGCAAGCTTAGACGATTTTGGGTTAACATTCGCGTACGCACATGAGTTCAATTGATTTGGCCTTGGATTCGCAATCCCCCTGCGCATGCGCGTGTGGAGAGAGCCTTTATCCTTAAAATTCCTACTTTTCTATAGTTAAGTATTTATATATAAACACAAACCCCTTGACTTATTTTTCCCATGTGGGATAAGCCTCATTCCCTTTTAAATTTCCAACATCAAGGGTACACTTTGTGAGGCAATTTCTCATTCACCCATGTACCATTTTGAGTAAACAAATATATATTTTTGAAGTATTCACGGAGTAAAATCCGTACCTCTCAAGATTTTTCACTTTCAATAAGTGGGACCCACTCAAAATGTGCCCTCAAAATAGCTTATTAACATGCTATTTTTTCAACATGTTAATGTTGTTTGTAATGAATTCTTAATAAACAATTTCACAATACTTTTTATTTTAACTTGTTTGAGTCAATACAGGAAAAAGGATATTAATAAAATTGTTACATTTGAAAACAATAATTACAAAGATTTGAAGTCACTATCCTAGAATATATATTATTGTTCCTCTTTCTTTAAAAAATGATTAATTCTTTTCTTTCCAAAGACTCGCAACAACATTAAATAAAACCTTTACATACTAAAAATAATAATTAGACTAATATATGATAATAATATAACCTTCAACTGAAAATTTTTGTAAAAACTTGTACCAATTCTATAAGTACATATTGCAAAATGGTACCTTGTTCGACATTTCATTTCATCAATTAATTCACAGTTGACACTTGACGACACCAGCCGCTCAACTATTCTTCTGGTTGATTGCTCTTTAGCCATATATGTACTATATAATAATAGAAAACAAAAAAAAATTGTAAAGCTAAAATGCTTTAAAAACCAATTAGACATAATATTCTTAATGGTAAAATAATAAAAATATAGGGTTTAACCCAAAAAAAAAAGTTAAATTGATTATCTTCTGCACTGTTCGTCAAATGAGATTAAAATAAATTAACTACCTATTGTAGTTCTCAAAGTAAAGGATTTTGGAGGATTGATACCACGAGGATTTGATAAATAAATTTAAAGCAAATTGATGATTGATTTAACAAAAGTATGTTATTGATTGAAGTAGATAGCATATTAGGGCAGAGAGAAAGAAGCCCGAGTTTGACAAAGGAAACCATAAGAATTGAATGGGAAAGACGAGATTTTTTAGGACTGAGTGAAATAGAAAAGCAACAAATTTCCTATCATTAGAGATTAACTTGCAAAGAGAGAGAACTCATCTAATTGAGAGTAAACACAGAAAATTATTAAATTCAATAGTTTTTAGGATTTTGATTTAATGGAATATGAAATTTGCCATATAAAATCTAATATTAATGGCATAGAATCAAGAACTCGCAAAAGCAACTTCATTACTTTGTAATTTTGATTCCGGAAGTGGATATCTTTTCTGATTTGAAGATTATGGAAACTAGCTGTGCAGGTAATAACAATAGGTCAGAGGGGATCGTCCTACTATTTCTCTTGTCAGTACTGCTAATGATGACAACGTGAATGACAATCTTGATCTTCTTGTTGTCTCTGAATACGGAAGAAACCTAACCATACTGGTTAATTATGATGTTATCTTTTCGTGTTATGCTTAATTGAATAAAGTGATGGGTATTATTACTTGTCAATTATGTTACTGTCGGTTTGATTCAATTCAACTGATAAGATCTCTTGAAATATATAAGAGATTTTATTTGTTTATTTATATGTATCGTCTTTTCTTAGAAAAGGAAATAAATAAATAAATAAATATTGTTACAAAAAAAAAACTAATATTAATGGCATGTAAATCATGCTTTCAAAAAGTGTTATCACAGCATTTCAAAATTATATTATTTAACAATAAACTAAAGTTATCTATCATATGTTTTTAGTATATGCCATGTTATTACCTCTCATCCTGATGATAACAATGTTTATAATAGACATGCCGTTTTTGACCACTTACAACAGCAATTAATTAAATTATACCGTAGATTTTGTGATATAGAAAGCTAATTTTGTTGTAGTGACAGGTCTGTGAGTCACGTCATGTTTCATTTTCATCTTTTTTAATTTCTTTTGGAATAATTTTGCAGGGAATCAAATTTGTAACAGTACTACACATTAATATCCCATCAAACACAGTGTTCTGGATTCTCTCCCTGGTCGCGTATAAATATAGCCATGAAGGACTAGAATCCCATGTAATATAAGTGTCATATATACAAATCCTTGAAATTATATTCTAAATTATGGTTCTTAATCTGCCCTCTTCACTACCTGCAACATGCAATTTCACCAGATTATCCTTACGATTATCAAGCAACGTTAATGGCCCTGTTCCTCTTATTACTCGAGTCCAATATCGCATGGCTGCATCCACCACTACTATTAAGCCTGCCGATCAAAGCTTTATTAGGCGATCTGCCGATTACGGGCCAACCATTTGGAGTTTTGATTATATTCAATCACTTGACAGTAAATATAAGGTAAGTAATTAATTAACTAGTTTAATTGTCTCTAGTTAGTTTTAATAAATACGTGGTTAATTAAGTAACATACTATTTGAAGTTAGAATTTCAAACTACCTTAAATTCAGATGACAAATGCAAGAGGAATCATTGATTGAACACAGCACACCTTCTTCATTCACTTTCTTGTCTATATATATGCATCAGTCCATAGCTTGAGTAGCAAGATTATGTTGTTCTAGTTAAAGCTGTCATTTAATCTAATGGCTGTAAATCAATTGATCTAACAGCTACTGCTATTGTACTATACATATATCACAGAATCATTGTCTTCTTCCTCTGCTTTTTTTTTTTTTAATTATATTACACTAATGCTCAGATTATAAATTATATTGTATGAGATTACAACTGATAGTTACAATCAGACAATTACAGGGACTAGCTTGCATTAATTATAATATAACATTGCCCAGATTTTACCCTCTCTAATATTCGAGGGGTGTCTACTCCACTCATATTTTAAAAGGGAGAAGACTGTCTTCACTTAATTAAATATCATTCACATGATCATTGTCTTCTTCCTCTGCTTTTTTTTTTTTGAATTATATGAGACTAATGCTTAGATTATAAATCATATTGTATGAGATTACAACTAATATTTATAATCAGACAATTACTCGGACTAACTTATATTAATTATAATATAGCATTGCCAAGATTTTACAGTCTCTAATATTCGAGGAGTGTCTACTGCACTCACATTTTAAAATGGATAATAGTGTCTTCACTTAATTAAATACTATAATTAAGGAAGGAAATAAGCTTGTACATGTGTTGCGGAGGTTCGAACAGTTGCCCTCACAAGGTTCTAACCACTCGGCCTTTTCTTCCTCTGCTTTTACTTTTTCTCTAACTAACTCTGGATTGTTCTCGAGACAATGCTGAATCACGTTCCATGTCAGGTTGATAACTCCAGCTCACTGCCACTTTATCTCCAGCTCATTATGCTTGTCAGTGCTACAAGCTTCTCTAAGACATTTTAACAAACACATTGCATCCTTATCAAGCACTCACTTCAACATTTGATTTGATTTGATTTGCCATGCAGGAAGACTCGTATGCCAGACAATTGGAAAAGCTGAAGGAGCAAGTAAGGGCGATGCTGCAGCGGGATGATAAAGTGGTGGATTTGGATCCTTTACATCAACTTGAGCTCATTGATAATCTGCACAGACTTGGAGTTTCTTATCACTTTGAGGATAAAATTAAAAGAACTTTGGAAAGGATATGCAACAAGAATACCGATAAAAGTTTATACACCGTAGCACTCAAATTTAGAATCCTAAGGCAATATGGTTATGATACGCCCGTAAAAGGTACGCACTCGTGCATTTTTTTGCAATGATATTTAGACAAAAAGAGAAAAAAATGATAGAAACACCGACAAACTAATTATATAAATGATTGAAACGCATGCATGCACATGCACATGTACTTGTAGAAACTTTTTCTTGTTTCATGGATGAGAAGGGGAGCTTTAAGTCATCAAGCCACGGTGACGATTGCAAAGGAATGTTAGCTCTGTATGAAGCTGCATATCTCCTGGTAGAAGGAGAAAGCAGTATCTTTCGTGACGCTATAAGTTTCACCACCGAATATCTCAAAGAATGGGTTGCCAAGCATGACAATAATAAACACCACAATGAATATCTTTGTACATTAGTGAATCATGCCTTGGAACTTCCACTACATTGGAGGACGCGAAGATTGGAGGCAAGGTGGTTCATGGATGTATACCAAACTGGACCAAACATGAACCCTATCTTGCTCGAGCTTGCTAAACTTGACTTTAATATTGTACAAGCAGTACACCAAGAGGATATCAAATATGCGTCAAGGTAAGAATTCAGATATATAATCTGATTAGAGTTCTTCTCAGCCTCTTTATAGCATTTGTGAAAATGTGGAGATCCGCACTCAAGAATGATTATGTCTAACAGAGCATGCATTTATGTAACTTAATTAATTTCATGCTAATTAATTATGTGGTCAGGTGGTGGAAGAACACAGGACTTGGGGAGAGGTTGAATTTTGCAAGAGACAGAATAATGGAGAATTTCTTTTGGACCGTGGGGGTGATATTCGAACCTGATTTTGGATATTGTAGACGGATGTCTACAATGGTCAATGCCTTAATAACAACAATCGATGATGTTTATGATGTCTATGGGACATTGGACGAACTTGAACTTTTCACGGATGCAGTTGAGAGGTTACTTTTATTTATTGTCATTTGTATCCGTATGATTGTGTATGGAACATGATCTAGTGAGGACTACTGCTCATCACATGATAAACACTTGGACATATGATATAATTTTGTGATTCTAATGAATATTGTTAAAATTATGAAGTAATTAGATAAAATTATGTGATCGAATTGCCCAGCATACAACGAACACATTATCCACTAGATCATTACTCATGAATTTATAAATTTATACATCTCTCTTATTTTAATTTAGCTATATTACATTGTTAGGTGGGACGCTGCTACAACAGAGCAACTTCCAGACTATATGAAGTTGTGCTTTCATGCTCTCCATAATTCCATAAATGAAATGGCTTTTGATGCTCTTCGGGATCAAGGAGTTGGCACGGTCATTTCTTATCTTAAGAAAGCGGTACTAGTAAATTAAACCTTTCATTTTGATTAAGGAAGATTATTCTCCAATCACCTTAAGAATATCAAAAAGTGTAAATAACTTTTATGATTACTAGTTATCTCTACATCATTTCAAGTTTTAATTTTATGTAAACAAATTATTTTTCTCTTAACTCCGTTAGTCACTATTAAAATAATCTAAGATAAATAATCTAAGATAAATGATTATTTTGCTCCACCAATTTACCATGTGTTTTTTATTTGAGGGTAAAGTAGTATTTTACCTTAAACTATTTAATGATAGCTAACGAAGTTAATAGAAAAGTGTTTAGTTGATATAAAATTAAAATTTGAGGTAGTGCCAAGATATTATTAGAAATTTATGGTGGCTAATTATATTTTTAATATTCTTGTGCTTGGAAATTATTTTGTTGGAAATTATTTCCCTTTAATTAATTTAATTTATGCTTTTGTATTTGATATTATTTTGTATTATATTAATTAATTCGATATATAAAAAAAAATTTCAGTGGGCAGATATATGCAAAACATATTTAGTGGAGGCCAAGTGGTACAACAACGGCTACATACCGACACTCCAAGAATACATGGAAAATGCTTGGATTTCGATATCAGCACCTGTAATTCTAGTCCATGCATACACTTATACTGCAAATCCAATAACAAAGGAGGGCTTGGAATTCGTGAAAGATTATCCCAACATAATTCGTTGGTCATCAATAATTCTACGACTTGCAGACGATTTGGGAACATCATCGGTACAATTAATTCATTTTTAATATTAATTTTGTTATGGAAGATATCTCATATCCACTGACGACTCAATTATATTCTTTATTATTAGTTGAGGAATTATTCTCAGCAATAAAGGATATTCTCCATAACAAATTGTAGTACTCACAATCTGATTATTAGATAATTAGTTAATTGTTAATGTTGTTTATTATAAGTTTGATTGAATTAATTATTAGGATGAGCTGAAGAGGGGAGATGTTCATAAATCAATTCAATGTTACATGCATGAAGCTGGAGTCTCAGAGAGAGAGGCTCGTGAACATATACATGATTTGATTGCTCAGACATGGATGAAGATGAACCGTGATCGATTTGGAAACCCACATTTCGTGTCCGATGTTTTTGTTGGGATTGCAATGAATTTGGCGAGGATGTCTCAATGCATGTACCAATTTGGAGACGGTCACGGACACGGTGTTCAAGAAATTACTAAAGCTCGTGTTTTGTCTTTAATTGTTGATCCCATTGCTTAAGTAATTATATATAACTAAAACATCGGACACGTAGAAAAACATGATGATGCTCCAGCTAATAATAATTCAATAAATTGATATGTATGGATACGTAGTGAAATCCTTTTGTTTGCAAATTTTTTATTTTTAAAAATAAATGTTGTTTCATTTTCCTATCTCATTGTCATCTTTGTAGTACTTTGTCGAAAATTGTTCCAGCATTTTTCATTTAGATATTTGGATTAAAAAAGTGACAAAGCACTAATAAAATGAAGGATAACATCGTCAATTAACGTACACTATAATGCTACAAGGCATTATTTATCACCATTTTATCAGCCTTTAGTCCATTTAGTAATTTTCATTCAAAAATTATATATCTCAGGGCACACTGTCTGCAATCCGAATTTTTGTTATTTGATAGAACTATATAAATATAATTTTTTTAGGACCAATAAGCTCTTAAATCTTAAGTCCCCTTACTGTTTTTCTTCAAATTTCTTCCTAAATCGTTTCTTCCATCATTCAAATTTTTGAGATGTAAGAGGCGGAAACTTAGTTCAATCTGCTGGACGATATATATTTATATAACTCGACAACAATCAATCATCATTATTTATTCCTTGGGTGAATTTTCTCCAAATCTTTCTTTATTGATTTGGTGGTCATCATTCTAAATACTAAGCGTGCTAATTTTCTTTCAACTCACGTTCCCTAATTAAGAAGTAAAAACTTAGACCAAATGAAATTAGTAGATTAATTTATCCTCGTGAGCGTGACAACGGTGTGATTATTAATTTTGCTGGTAGCTCTAAATCTAGCTAGCCGTCTCCCACTTATTTAAATAACAAAGGTGTGATTATTAATTTTTCTGGTATCGTAATTGCAATAAAAGAAATCAAGAGTTGGAATGCCCCACTTATTTAAATAACAAAAGATGTTGGTATGTTGCACCAATGACCATAACCCAGGTTATATACATAATGTCCCATTATAACTCGATCGTCCGAATTTTTTGAGAAAGGGAAAAGGTATAAGCTTACTTTGCTTGACGATAACTTGATCGATCATCATTCTTAAATCTCCAAATATTTATTCCTTAGTCGAATTTTCTCCGAATCTTTCTTCGCTGATTTTGTGGTTATTTTTCTAAATACCTCTGAGGTGTGGGGATCAACCCGCCCAACCCGTGAACCCGACCCAACCCGTATGATTTTTTACGGGTTGGGTTGGGTTGATAAAATAAACGGGTTGGGTTGGGTTGTTAAATTCTCAACCCGCATTATTTGCGGGTTGGGTTGGGTTAAAAATTTTTAACCCAACCCAACCCGTCAACCCGTATATATATATAAATTATTATATGAATTTTGATATTTTATATAAAAATTAAAAAAATATAAATATAAAAACTTTGAAATCTTGGATTTGTTTTTAAGGATTTTAATATTTACATTTTTTTATTTATCTAATTTATTTATTTATTTTTGTTCACTATTTAATTAGACTATAACAAAATATTTTTTCAAAAACTTAATCCAATCAACCTAACTCAACCGGTCAACCCGTATGTATATAAAAATTATTATATAAATTTTGATATTTCATATAAAAATTAAAAAAATATAAATATAAAGACTTTGAAATGTTGGATTTGTTCTAAAGATTTTAATATTTGTATTTTTTAGTTTTTTAATTAATTAATTTATTTTTTATCACTATTTAATTATACTATAAAAATAAAATTTTTTAAAAGTCTAATCCATCAATTTAATTGACCAACCCGCAAAACTGCGGGTTGGGTCGGGTTGGGTTGAGATATGTAATGGGTTGGGTTGGGTTGAAAAATTTCAACCCGTACTATATGCGGGTTGGGTCGGGTCGACCCAACCCGACCCGTGCCCACCCCTAATACCTCATGTGCCTTAAATTTATTTCAACTCATGTTCTCTAAGCAAAAGTTAAGACCAAGACCAAATTAGTAGTTTAATTTATCTGCATACATGTGATTCATTTCGCTGGTAGCTAGAAATCTATCTAGCTACCTCTCGCATGTCAGAGTTGGAATGCTCCAGTTATAACAAAAGATGTTGATATATTGCGCTAATTAATATGTGCAAGGAGCCCTCGTATTTTTTTAATGCTGACATTCTCTTAAATCATGCTGCTCGTAATTTTTAAAATTTGGATTTATTGTATATATCAAAATTAATATTTTAGAAGATGCGGGCAATCCCATTGGAAAACAATTTCTTATGTGCGGATGCCCTAAATATTTTAAAATGCAGATTCGTTGTATACATCATATAGTGCATATATGTAGCAATTCCGTATTTTAAAAGATATAGACGTCTATATTAGAGAAGGAATTATTGTATATATGTGTGTGAGTGTGCGTGTCTGTGTGTGCGCGTGTGTGTATATACAAAGAGAGAGAGAGAGAGAGAGAGAGAGATTTTTAGGTGTGGGCGTCTTCATCAGGGACGGACCCAGAACTTCAAAGTACCCCCGACAAAATTTAAAAAAAAAGAATATATTGTAAAGTGAATATAAAATTTCATGAGTAAAAAAATAAAATACATCTAATAAGAGGGGTAAATTAGAAGCTTTACCTCAAATAATATTTACTATAAACAAAGCAATTATATAAAAAAGATGAAAATAAAAATTAAACTAAAAAAAATACTACTAAAATTGTTAATTTCGTGGCTTCAAACGATGGAATTCATCAATTATAGAATCTAAATCAATAGTATCTGCAATTTCTCTTTCAGTATAGACAACCATACAATTTGAAAGAAACTCATTTTCCATCTTACTAGGAAGTGATACCTTAATAAGGCTCATGGCTGAAAATGTACGCTTCGTTGTGGTTGTAGAAACTAGAAGAGTCAACTCTAGACGACTTAGTGTATCAATCTCGAATAGTGTTGCGACTTCTTTGTTTTAATAAAAAAGTGAAGTAACTTTTTGAAAAAGTGGATGAGAAATCACATCAAACTTATAATGTTCAAACTCCCTTCTCAAAGTAAGAATCTTATTTGCAGTGAAATCATGAGGGTAAAATTTATTAGCAAGACAACAAATATGATATGTATTAAACAATTTGAACCCATCAATTAGATCCAAAGCTGAGCTTAGAGTAAAAAGTTTCATAGTTTGCTCTGAGAACCTACTATTTATCTCTATCAATTAAAAATCTATTACAGCATTAAATATATTAAAGTGATAATGATGCTCAACTGTAACATAATCTTTTTGTTGACAAGAACGTCATGTACCTTTCATGTAACTAACCCTTATATCAGGCATAACAATGTTATGCTGTCCACAAAATAATGCCACACTTCTAATAAAATCATCCCAACCATTATCTTAAAATTCTTGCAAAAGCCTTGTAGTACCTGTGACATAATTCAAAGCATTTAAGATGTCTAAAGATTTTGTCTGTAATGCTCGGCAAAGAATATCAGAGATTCCAAGAACTCTATCCAACAAAAGCAAAATAAACGCAAACTCAAAGGATTTCATCTCTCTATACGCACCTTTAGCTTCTCCACACATATTTCGAGTAGGTCAATCATTAATCATCTTTTTTAGAACTTCAAGAGTTATACTAAACATCTCAATAAGCCTACTAACCAAAGTAGGAACAAACATTGAAAAGTAACATGAGTGAAATTGGGACATATCGTAGGAATTTTGCTTGTTGTCATAAAATTAAAAAAGATACTAACCAAAAGGTGCAGCCAGTGTTGGATCATAAACTTGATTTAAGATGAATAAATTCAAGCCCAACTCATGGAAGGTTCTATGAGTATATATAGTTGGTGAGGTTTGAATTATTTGTGTTAGGTGTGGTAGGTTTGATAGGTGAAGATGAATGATTATTAATTTTTTGTAATTTCTTATTTGAATGGTTTAGATTTCTTTTCATGTACTATAAATACCCCCTTGTGTCATTTGGTTATGCATCAAATGATGTAACAAAATCTCTAAGTTGTAAAGAGTGAAAAATAAGAGTTGTAGTTGGTGAGAAGTGTTGTTGAAGAAATAAAATAGTGTGTTTTTTAAGTGTTTAATTTGTTAATTCTCCAACAAAGTGGTATCAGAGCAAGTATTCGATGCTATATATAGTCGTATAGCATATCAAATAGAAGATCTCCACAAGAGGAATAGGACCCTGCAAAAATAAGTCCGATCGGAGACCAAACGTGCCCACACTCGCCGCTGAGTTGACTCAGCGAGTTAAACTAATCCGAACTGAATCGAACCAAGTCGAACCGAGTCGAGCCGAGCCAAATCGAGCCATCTGAGCCCGACTGAGCCAAGTCAACTAAAGAGAAAATGTTGACCATTAACCGACGTTGACCGTAGACTGACGTTGATCGTTGACCAATAGTTAACTTGAGTCCCTCCAAAGGTTTTTCGATGTGTCGGATCCATCCATGCATTCAAAATCTCTAAATTCTCACTCAAGTTATGAGTTATGGCAAATGGTGGTATGATGTTATATAGGATGAAGGCTCTATTAGAATGAAGGCTTAATTGGGTGCACATGACATATAAGATGCTATGGAGAAAGGCTTTATTATGCCAGAAAATGAAGCCACTTTAACTTTGGCACAAAAAGAGAATTTAAAAGACTTGAAAAAGAAAGAGAATAAAGCAAAAAATCTCATCTTTCGATCATTAGATGAAGATGCTTTTGAAAAGATTGTTGGTGCAACCTCCTCAAAAGAAGCATAAGAGATGTTACAGACCTCTTACAAAGGAGCAGAGCAAGTTAAGAAGGTTCGTCTCCAAACATTACGATGAGAATTTAAGTTCTTACACATGAAGGCATCGAAGTCAATTTTTGGCTATTTTACTTGGGTTGTGACCGTTTCCAATGAATTAAAAAGAAATGGCGAGGAGTTAAAAGAGGTAAGGATCATTGAAAGATACTTCGATCAGTAGACTCGAAGTTTGACCATATTATTGTGACAATTGAGGAAATAAAAAATCTTGAGGATATGACGATCAAGCAACTTTAAGGAGGGTTACAAGCCTATGAAGAAAAACTAAAAAAGAAGAAAGGAATTGAAGAACAACTTCTCAAGATGGAAGTTAATCTAAAGAAAAGAGAAGAAAGCTCTGATAACGAGAGAAGACATTATGTCCGAGGTAGAGGTCGCGGTCATGGACGAGGTTGGAATTTCAACAACAACTCCAATTATACCAAAGGAGAAATCTCAACCAGAGGACGAGGCAGAGGCAATCCAAGATCGAGGTATGACAAATCCCAAGTACAATTCTATAATTGTCAAAAGTTTGGGCATTATGCTTCAAAATGTAGAGCTCCAAGTACTAGAATTGATGAAAGAGTGAATTATGTTGAAGAGAAAAATAATGAAGATGACACTTTGTTACTAGCATGCAATGACACAAGTGTAGGTCAAGAAAATACATGGCATCTTGAAACAGGTGCTAGCAATCATATGAGTGGAAACAGAACCATGTTTATGGAACTAAACGAATCTGTGAATAACAGTGTCGCTTTTAGAGATGATTCAAAAGTACCAATAAAAGGCAAAGGTAATATTCTTTTTCGTACAAAAAATCGTAGCCACCAAATAATTTCGAATGTTTACTATGTGCTTAAATATGAAAAGCAATATCCTTAGTTTGGGTCAACTCTTGGAAAAAGGCTATGATATACACTTAAAATATTACAGTCTTTTCCTAAGAGATGATAAAGGAAATCTAATTACAAAGGTAAAAATGTCGAAGAATAGAATGTTTCTTTTAAATATTCAAAATGATATTGTAAAATGTCTCAAAGCCTGTCACAAAGATCCATCGTGGATTTGGCATCTTCGATATGGGCATCTCAACTTTGGAGGACTGGAGTTACTATCCAAGAAGAACATGGTGAAACGCTTACCATACATCAATCACCCTGATCAACTTTGTGAAGGATGTTTACTTGGTAAGAAGTTCAAAAAGAGCTTTCCAAAGAAGTCTCAAGAGCTTATAAGCCACTTGAGCTCATTCATACTGATGTGTGCGGTCCATTTAAGACAAGCTCCCTTGGTAAAAGTAACTACTTCCTTCTCTTCATAGATTATTTTTCAAGAAAAACTTGGGTATATTTTTTTAAGTAGAAATCAGAAGTCTTTGAAGCTTTCAAGAAGTTTAAAGTTACAGTGGAAAAAGAAAATGGATACCAGATTAAAGTTATGAGGTCTAATCAAGGTAAAGAGTTCACTTCTAAAGAATTTTGTGAATTTTGTGAAGCAAATAGAATTTGACGCCCTTTGGCAATTCAAATATCCCCCCAACAAAATGGTGTTGCAGAAAGGAAGAATAGAACCATCCTCGACATCACAAGAAACATGCTCAAGAGTAAGAGACTACTTGAAGAATTTTGGGCTGACGCTGTTGTATGAGCAGACTACTTATCCAATCGATCTCCAACAAAAAGTGTGTGGGGGCGAGACACCATAAGAAGTTTGGAGTGGAAGAAAGCCTAGCATCACCCATCTAAGAGTTTTCGGAAGCATTGCCCATATACATATACTAGACGAAAGTAAAGCCAAGCTGGATGAAAAAAGTGAGAAGTTCATCTTCATCGACTATGACAACAACTCTAAAGGATACATGCTTTACAATCCAAACAACGGGAAGATCATGATCAGTCAAGATATAGTTTTTATAAAGAATGAGAATGAGATTTTGGCTCTGGTGTGGATGACTTTAACTTTTTTCCTATTAAAGAAGATGATCATACACAGATAAAACAAGTAGAAGAATAACAAAAGCCAGCTACTCTACCTATCTCACCAGCATGAACCACATATGGAGATTCACCATCATCTTTCTTAAATGAAAGAACCGAAGAACGTATAAAGAGTCTTCAAGATCTTTATGAAGTAACTGAGAGACGTGATAATCTCACTCTCTTTTTCCTCTTTACTGATTGTGAGCCAGTCAACTTCTAAGGAGCTGCATTAGATGGGAAGTGGAGAATTACAATGGTTGAAAAAATCAAAGCCATTTGTGAAGAATGATACTTGAGAGCTTACCACTCTTCCCAAAGGTCACAAGCCGATCAGTGTCAAATAGGTGTACAAAATGAAAAGAAATGCGAAGGGAGAAATTGAAAGGCACAAGGCGAGGCTTGTAGCAAAATGCTATAATCAAAAGGCTGGCATAGACTACGACAAGGTATTTACTTCTGTAGCCCAACTTGAAACTATTAGACTTATTATTTCTTTGGCTGTTGAGAATAAATGGAATATTTTTCAAATGGATGTAAAGTCTACTTTCTTGAATGAATTCCTTGAAGAATAAGTTTACATCTAACAACCTTTAGGCTATATGGTGAAAGGACATGAAGACAAAGTTTTGAAATTGAAGAAAACTCTTTATGGGTTAAAGCAAGCACCAAGAGTATGGAATAACATAATTGACAAGTATTTTCAAAAGAACGGCTTTACCAACTGCCCATATAAACATGCTCTGTATGTCAAAGAATAAGATAGAGACATTTTGATTGTGTGCTTGTATGTGGATGATCTCATCTTCACTGGAAGTGATCCAAGCTTATTTGAAGAGTTCAAAAGAGTGATGATCAAAAAGTTCGAGATAATTGACATCAGACTGATGGCATATTACCTCGACATTAAAGTCAAGCAAAAGGAAGAAGGCATATTTATCTCCCAAGAAAGCTATGCAAAGGAGATTCTAAAAAAGTTCAAGATGAATAATTACAATTCTATAAGCACACCAATGGAATGCGGAGTCAAGTTATCCAAACATGATGAAGGCAAAGCTATAGATCCGACATTATTTAAAAGTTTAGTTGGAAGCCTACATTATTTGATATACACAAGACCATTTATCTTTTATGCTATTGGACTTGTGAGTCGATACATAGAGAATCCAAAGACCACTTATTTTAAAGTTGCAAAAAGAATCGTTTACTACATCAAAGGTACAATTAATTTCGGCTTGTTATACTCATTTTCTAATGACTACAAGCTTGTTGGATATAGCGATAGCGATTGGGGTGGAGATGTAGATGATCGAAAAACCACCACAGTATTTTTGTTCTTCATGAGAGATACTGCTTTCACATGGATGTCAAAGAAGCAACCAATTGTCATGCTTAGGGATGGCAAAATTTAGGTCCGAGTTTGGGTTTATCCATTCCGGTTCTGAACCCAAATGACAATTTTCTATTCCGGATCCGAAAATAAACCCAGATTTTTAAACTCCAGGTGCGGACCAGGTCCAACCCATAAAAATATGGGTTTCCGCAATTCGGGTTTTGAACTCGGATGTGCACCATTTTTAGGCTTGTTTTCGTGTAGAAAACCAGAGGAAAAGCCCTGTCAACATTCAACTTTGCAACTTTTTTTCCATCACCAATTGCTTCAATATCAAAACAGGAGTAATATTTAAATCAAAGGGAAAAAATTGATTAAAGAATATAATAAATTAGTGAAGCAAAAGTGCAAAACAAAAACAAAATTTTGTGATTTTCAACTTTTCATCATAAAACAAAAGCTAAAATGATAGTAAAATAGAACACAGAAGGCGATAGGAATGAAAACCTAGCGAATTTGTGTCGTGGATCACTGCTTCATCTACGTTCGTGAATGCTAAATCGTCACTTTGTGTGTGTGATTGACTGCGGCCAGCTGTGACCGTGAATGAGTTTAGGAGTTACTAAGAGATTCAAGCCTTTGATGACGAACTAATGATGATGATTTGTGACGAATTGATAATGATGATGATTAGTTACGAATTGATGAATTTGGGAGATGAAAAGGAGAGGAAATGGTGGCGGAGATGAAAAGGAGAGGCTGGGAATTAATGAATTTGGGAAATGAAAGTGAGAGGCTGTAAATTGAGGAAAAGGGCTGCGAATTGACGAATTTGAGAGATAAAAATGAAAGGAAATGGTGGCGGCAGCTAAAAGCCTAAATATGTAAACTAGGGTTTGTGTGTGTGTGTACTTTTTTTCATTGATTTTTTATTTTTATATTTATATTAAAAATAAATGTATGCGGGTCCGGGTTCTAGATATACGGGTTCAGTTGAACTCAGAACCAGACCCAGATATATTTGGGTTCAAAAAATGCGATACCGGATCCAACGGGTTGAACCCAGACAGGATTGTTCAGGTTCGGCCGGGTTAAAAAAAAATTACCGTCCTTAGTCGTGCTATCCACCTGTGAAGCTGAGTATGTAGCTACCACATCAAGTGTTTGTCATGCAATTTGGCTCATAAATTTGCTGAAGGAGTTGGGTTTGCCACAAGAAGAGCCAAATGAGATTTGTGTGCAATTGTCCTATCCAAGAATCCAGTCTTTCATTATCGAAGCAAACACATAGATACTCGCTATCATTTCATAAGAGAGTGTATTGCAAGAAAAGAAGTGCAAATCAAGTATGTAAAATCACAAGATCAAGCAGCTAATATCTTCACCAAGCCGCTCAAGCAAGAAGACTTCGTAAAATTCAAAAGTTTGCTTGTTGTCACAGGATCAAGTTTAAAGGGGGTGTTGGATCATAAACTTGATCCCAAATGAATAATTCAAGCCCAACTCATGAAAGGTTCTATGAGTAGGCATGGTTGGTGAGGATTGAATTATTTGTGTTAGGTGTGGTAGGTTTGGTATGTGAAGATGAATGGTTATTAATTTTCTGTAATTTCTTATTTGAATGGTTTAGATTTCTTTTCATGCACTATAAATACTCCCTTGTGTCATTTGGTTATACATCAAGTGAAGTAACAAAATCTCTAAGTTATAGAGAGTGAAAAATAAGAGTTGTATTGAGTGAGGAGTGTTGTTAAAGAAATAAAATAGTGTATTTTTTGAGTGTTTAAATTTGTTGATTCTCCAACAGCCAGATGGGTGGTTGCATTAAATTGATGGGCAAGTTGTGTTCATCAAAAGAGAAAGAAAAATATGTGAAAGCAAGATAATTTTAGAATCAATCAAAGATGTAGTCCCACTTAGAAACAACATGAATCCCAATTGTGAAATTGATACTTGAAGATAACAAAGCTGAGGTCGCAATTCATGCACAAGTAGCTACCACAATATGAAAAAAAATAAAAAATAAAATATATATATATATATATATATATATATATATATATATATATATATATATTGTAGAGAGAAAAAGTAGTGGATAATGTATTTATTTCTTTCTTAAAGCATTATTAACATACCTCTCTAGGCATTAGGGTCTTGGGAATAACTCTGCAAACAAATAAAATGCAAATATTAGTTGACATACAGATCAAGTAATTAAAAAATCAATTAGACATGATATTCTTAACGATAAAATAATAAGAATATAGGGTTTAACAACAAAAAAAAAAAGTTAAATTGATTGATTTACCTTCTGCGCTCTTCGTCAAATGAGATTAAAATAAATTAACCACCTATTGTGGTTTTCAAAGTAAAGGATTTTGGAGGATTGATGCCACGAGGATTTGATAAATAAATTAAAGCAAATTGATAATTGATTAAACAAAAGTATGTTATTGATTGAAGTAGACAGCATATTAGGGTAGAGAGAAAGAAGCCCGAGTTTGACAAAGGAAATCATAAGAATTGAAAAGGAAAGACGAGATCTCTTAGGTACGAGTGAAATAGAAAAGCAACGAATTTCCTATTGTTAGAGATTAACTTGCAAAGAGAGAGATATCATCTAATTGAGAATAAACACGGAAAATTATTTAATTCAATAGCTTTTAGGATTTTGATTTAATGGAATATGAAATATGCCATATAAAATCTAATATTAATGGCATGTAAATTATGCTTTCAGAAAGTGTTATCGCAGCAGTTCAAAATTATATTATTTAACAATAAAAGAAAGTTATCTATTACATATATGTTTTTAGTATATGTCATGTTATTACCTCTTATCCTGATGATAATAATGTTTATGATGGACATGCCGTCTTTCACCACTTACAACAGCAATTAATCTCCAATCACATTAAGAATATCAAAAAGTGTAAATAACTGCTATGATTACTAGTAATATCTCTACATCTTTTCAAGTTTTAATTTTATGTAAATCAGTTATTTTTTTGTTAACTCTGTTAGTCACTATTAAAATAATCTAAGATAAAAGATTATTTTGCTCCAACAATTTACCATGTGTTTTTCATTTTAGGGTAAATTAGTCTTTTACTTTAAATTATTTAATCATAGCTGACGAAGTTAATAGAAAAGTGTTGCTTGATATAAAATTAAAATTTGAGGTAGTGCCAAGATATTATTAGAAATTTTTGGTGGTTAATTATATTTTTAATATTCTTGAGGTGCTTGGAAATTATTTCCCTTTAATTAATTTAATTTATGCTTTTGTATTTGATATTATTTTGTATTATATTAATTAATTCGATCTATAAAAATAAAACTTTCAGTGGGCAGATCTATGCAAAACATATTTAGTGGAGGCCAAGTGGTACACCAACGGCTACAAACCGACACTCCAAGAATACATGGAAAATGCTTGGATTTCGATAGCAGAACCTGTAATGCTAGGCCAGGCATACACTCTTACTGCAAATCCAATAACAAAGGAGGGCTTGGAATTCGTGAAAGATTATCCCAACATAATTCGTTGGTCATCAATAATTATACGACTTGCAAATGATTTGGGAACATCATCGGTAATATTAATTCATTTTTAATATTAATTTTGTTATGGAAAATATCTCATATCCACTAACAACACAATTATATTCTTATTATTAGTTGAGGAATTATTCTCAGCAATATAGGATATTCTCCATAACAAATTGTAGTACTCACAATCTGATTATTAGATAATTAGTTAATTGTTAATGTTATTAATAAATCAGTTCAATGTTACATGCATGAAGCTGGAGTCTCAGAGAGAGAGAGGCTCGTGAACATGTACATGATTTGATTGTTCAGACATGGATGAAGATGAACCGTGATCGATGTGGAAACCCACATTTCGTGTCCGGCGTTTTTGTTGGGATTGCAATGAATTCGGCGGGGATGGCTCAATGCATGTACCAATTTGGAGACGGTCACGGACACGGTGTTCAGGAAATTACTAAAGCTCGTGTTATGTCTTGAATTGTTGATCCCATTGCTGAAGTAATTGTATATAACTAAGCCTTGAATAAAAGAAAAACATGATGATGCTCCAGCTAATAATAATTCAATAAATTAATATGTATGGATACGTAGTGAAATCCTTTTGTTTGCAAATTTTTTATTTTTAAAAATAAATGTTGTTTCGTTTTCCTATCTCATTGTCATCTTCGTAGTACTTTGTAGAAAATTGTTTCAGCATTGTTCATTTAAATATTTGGATTAAAAAAGTGACAAAGCACTAATAAAATGAACTATAACATTGTCAATTAACGTACACTATAATGCTACAAGGCATTATGTATCAGCATTTTATCAGCCTTTAGTCCCTTGAGCAATTTTCACTTAAAAATTATATATCTCAGGGCATACTGTCTACACACCGAATTTTTGTCATTTGCTAGAAATATCTAAATATAATTTTTTTAGGACCAGTAAGCTCTTAAATCTTAAATCTTAAATCCCCTGACTGTTTTTCTTCAAAATTCTTCTAAATCGTTTCTTCCATCATTCAAAATTTTGAGATGTAAGGGGCAGAAGCCTAGTTCAATCTGCCGGATGATATATATATAACTCGATAACGATCAATCATCATTATTTATTCCTTGGGTGAATTTTCCGAATCTTTCTTTATTGATTTGCTGGTCATCATTCTAAATACTAAACGTGCTAATTTTCTTTCAAGCCATGTTCCCTAATTAAGAAGTAAAAACTTAGACCAAGATCAAATTAGTAGATTAATTTATCCTTATAAACGTGACAAAGCTCTGATTATTAATTTTGCTGGTAGCTCTAAATCTGGCTAGCCGTCTCCCAAGCTTAATTGCAATCAACGAAGTCTGAGCTGGAATGCCTCAGTTATTTAAAATAACAAAAGATGTTGGTATGTTGCACCAATGACCATAAGCCAGGTTATATAGATAATGTCCCATTGTAACTCGATCATCCGAATTTTTTGAGAAAGGAAAAGGCATGTGCTTACTTCAGTCGATCTGCTTGACGATAACTTGATCCTTTTTTTTGTGTATTAAACTATTTGGTATTTGAAAACCATATTGGACCCCGACTAATCCAGATTCGAGTCGGATAAGACCACTAAGGTGGCAAAGCTCTCTCAACAAGTATTTAACGTAGCTGCACTCCCAAGCCTTAAATCAAGAACCTCGGTTAAATTAGAACAGCCTCATACCAGCTGATCTACATACTTGTTAGTTAACTTG
Organism: Atalantia buxifolia; assembly: GCA_030444775.1. Classification (NCBI taxonomy): domain Eukaryota; kingdom Viridiplantae; phylum Streptophyta; class Magnoliopsida; order Sapindales; family Rutaceae; genus Atalantia; species Atalantia buxifolia. The sequence goes on from CM059838.1 coordinate 13,047,591, forward strand.
ATCTATCATTATTCTTAAATCTCCAAATCTTTATTCCTTAGTCGAAATTTCTCCGAATCTTTCTCCCTGATTGGTCGTTACTTTTCTAAATACCACACGTGCCTTAAATTTATTTCAACTCCTGTTCTCTAAGTAAAAGTTAAGACTAAGACCAAATTAGTAGTTTAATGTATCTTTACACACGTGATTCAATTGGCTGGTGGCTAGAAATCTATTTAACTGCCTCTCACAAGTCAGTTATTTAAATAACAAAAGATGTTGATATGTTGCGCCAGTGAATATTTATAGAAGCCCTCATACTTTTTTAATGCGGACATTTCCTTAAATTATACAGTTTAAAAGAATTAAAAACTAATTATCTTAAACTTCATGGTTTAAAAGTGTGTCCGTATAAAAAAAAAATGAGAGCGCTCGCACTAGAAAAAAAATTATATATCGTTATCCTTAGATGTGGATGCCTGCATTTTTTAAAATGTGGATTTGCCGTATACACCAAAATCAGTATTTTAGAAGATGTGAGCATCCCTACTAGAAAATAATTTCTTATGTACGGACACCAGATATTTTAAAATGCAAATTTTCTGTATACATCTTACATTGCATGTATGCAGCAATTTTGTATTTTAAAAGATACAAACATCTACGTTGGAGAAGTAATTACTCTGTGTGTGTGTGTGTGTCTATAATATATATATATATATATATATATATATATATATATATATATAGAGAGAGAGAGAGAGAGAGAGAGAGAGAGAGAGAGAAATTTTTAGGTGTGCTCATCCTCATTTTTTTTAAATGCGGACATATTATTAAACTATATAATTTAATAATATGTCTGCACTGACTTTCATTAAATCGCATGGTTTAATAGTATGTTTGTAAAAAAAAAAAATGAGGACGCTTATACGAGAGAAGCACACATGCGCACACGCACACATCCACACCCCATATAATTAAACAAAAACTATAAAATAAAACAATATGGTATAATAACGCATTCTCACGAAATCTGCATTTAATTAATATGAGATCATGGATTTGGATGGGTTAGTTGATTTTGATTGGATCATACTTCCGCTTGAAACATCGAGTCGAATGGGCAAAAAGAAAGGCCAGATTAACACAACAAGCCGGCCGTAATCCACCGACCCATTTATGAAAAACTTCAGGAGTAGCACAATTGACACCCTTCAATAATCCTGTTAAAATCCCGTTTTAGTTCAATTTCAACCATACCTAAAATTACATTAAAAGGCAAATAACAAACTAATGAAAACCCTGCAACCTGCACGGTTCACTTTTGAAGCTTCTCTTTATTAGCTCTCTGAAAATCTGCATGTCCTATATTATTTCTGCTTCTTTTTGTATTTGATATTTGATTGATGCGTGTAATTGAATTGAAGCAACCACATAATTTCTACGTTTCAAGCATTATAAAATAGAAATTTCTTCGTCAGATAAATTTCTTCATAATATAGATTTCATTACTTCGATTAAGTTTCCTGATAATTAATTTTACTGAAATTTCTCCACTCCATAAATTAGAAAATATGAGTTATCTGGATATTAAAATGTAGTATTTTACTAAAATTCCTTATATTATCGTCTTTTACCAAACCCCCCTATTTTCTTATGTAAATTCAAGACTCCAAAGTGGATATAAAACCCATTCTTTTTTTTTTTTTTAACCACGAGGTATCTTGGGGAGTGCCTTAACTATGGGGGGCACCTTTAAGCCCGTACCACAACCCAGACTAGAAGTCCCCGCTCGAACCGAGAGGCACAAGTTCTCCCAACAAAGGCACTTCCCTGCGACTTGAACTGGGGAGCAAACCCAGACAAGCCACTTAAGGGAACTCTATTGCCAGTGGAGCCAACACTTTGTTGGTTATAAAACCCATTCTTTCATTAGTTACTATTTTCATCATAGTTAACTAGGGTATTAATGGAATTGATGGTTGTGTTATACGAGAAAAAGTTAGGTTTGAACATATTAAACCGGGCATATTTAGAGAAGGGTTTGCGAGAGAATTATTGAGGAGTGCCAATAGCACTACTCATGTTTCTCCAGTTAAAATTTTATCTTTGAGGATTTTATAAGAGTAGGGCTATTTGTAATTTAAAATTTAGGCCAATAATTTGTTTGTGTAGATAAAATTATCTATTATAAAAATATCTATTATTAAATTACAATTAGAGAGACGATAAATTTATGAGGGTGCGGTCTTAAAAAAAAATCCATATTCAACGTATAATTCTCTTTTCTTAAACCGTAATTTTTGTTTTCACATCTTAACACAACACTAAGTTGAATAATGAACAAACCGATATGTTAAAAGATTTTAGTTACAACAAAGTTTGTGTGATTAAAAAAAAATAATAATGCTATATGAGATCTCTCGAAAATTAAAAAATAAATTTCAATTTCCATTGTCACACAATAAAGGCCAACATGACAACGCAAAATAATAAATTTACGCCATTAGTACAAAATACAAAGAATGAACTCAAACAAAATAGTAAAAGTTATGTATACTCACGGGCTATTAGGCATTGGACAATGACAACATCGTCCTCCTTTAGCCTTAGCCTTACCCTTCTCTTTCATTGCAATTCGTTCTTTAATGAGAAGTAGCCACCCATTTTGTTTCGTTGTTCACGAGTAATGCTATTTGCACACAAAATTACACACAATGATTATCGTTATTTTTTATCAATTCAGTTTCATGTAAGAAGCTATTCCACAATTGTTCTTGAAATTTAATTATAAAAGGTTTTGCGTGTATATGTTTCAGCTAGCAGCCATTTGCTTCTCAATTTTAAGCGGCAATTTCAATATGGGTTTCTCGTTGATATCAGCATTGTCAGCGGTGAACTCTTCATGCCGTTGATGTACAGGTGCTTTACGAAACCGTATAATAAAATCCGTTAAAACAATTACTTACCTTTTAAAAAATGAATGAGAAGCAGCCACCATTTTAACTGCAATTCTTATATGGATAAAATTAAGCCACTCATTATCAGTCAAATTGCTTTCTTCAAGAACCTCTGTCCACTTGGAACCAAACTATTCTCGATTATGTGATTCCCAAGTGCATTTTTTAAAGTAATTTATCTATGATGTGCCAAGTGTAGGATCTATAAAATTTATCTGGAAAAGCATGGGCAATAGCTTTCGTTATCATTTTAGGGGGATCAGCTAGCCTTTTTAACTTTCGCGAATGGCCAAAGAAAACTATCTGTGGTCTCATCGTTAATAACAAACGAACATAATTGCTCCACCATGGTTATCAGCCCCTGGCTGTCAATGGTGCAAAGATCATCTATAACCGTTCGTGTGTAAGTAGTATCAAATACAATCACAACGCCATAAAGCTTATATACCTGCCCAGATGTTGCATCTGCCCAAAAACAAGTATGAATAATCCGATCTCCAATAACTGTCTTTATGGTGGAAGTAAATGCCGGATTCTTTGTTTTCTCTAGGCCGGCATTTACTTCCACCATAAAGACAGTTTTCTCCTTCACAACAAACCCAGGTGGCGTTAGCAGTTGACTGGTGCATGATCTTTCTAGATCCTTACTTTGCTATATATATGCTTTTATAGTGAAATCTCGAGAGAGTGTGATTCTGTAATACTTTCTCAAGAACTTTGTATCTTCAATAAGCTCATATAGTGAAATTCTTCTTCTCCTTCACAGTGGATGTAGGCTCACTCTTTGGCCGAACCACTATAAATCATTGGTGTCAAGTGTGTGTGTATCTTGTCTCAGTTTTTCTTTGAGTTTCTTGTTACAATTCATTCATCAGCTATTAAAACTAAGTGAATTCGGAAATCTTGAGTTAACAAAGGTGGATCTTGGGGGATCTAAATTTCCCGAATTTGATCTTGGGGGATCTTGAGTTAATCTAGTTTAGTTTCAACAATAATTTCCCGAATTTGATCTCGCCCCTGCAAGTGCTTTAGGACGTCGTTACTTTAAGATTGAATTTGCTATTTTAGGTATTTTGATGTTTTCTATTTTTTATTAGAATACATTATGTGCTTTAGTATTTTATTTTTAATATAATTGTGATTTATTTTTCTTTTTTTAAGTTAACTTAAGGAAGTAGATTTATTTTATTATAAATAGAGAAGTCTTGTTATCATTTTTAGAACTTAACCTTTGATCAATAAAAAGCCCTTCTTTTATAAATCTAGGGATTATCTATTAAAAAAATATATATTGTAAAGTTGTTTGAATTAGAGCGTCATCTAATATAACTAAAAACGTTGTTAAAAATCTCATTAAGTTATTTGAATTAGAATGAGATATAATCATACTTTGATTAGATCGTAACCAAATTATGTTAACTTGGTGCAACACTAAATGATATCTAATATTTATCCAACCCATCAATCAGCTCCCACTACCCCGTTACATCAGTTGGTATCATAGCAAGTCTGTGCCAATGCATAGCTTTCCTATCTGTCCACAATCACCCACCGAATCCAACATTGAAAAGAAAGGAAAAAAATCCCAAAATTGAAGACCCTAGCTGCCACGACGTCACCACCAGTGCCTTCACAATCCAAACACCATCACCACCAGCTGCTATAACCATCAAACTCACGAGCATTGCTGACGAATACCCAACCAGTCTCCACCCTTGATCAGTCGCGCAGCCACCGCACGATCAACCCAAACCCGCAAGCTCCACCAGTTAACCCACCGCCGTTTTCAATTTCACCACCATTGAATCGACACCAAAATCAGCAAGTCTCGTTGATCAAATCCCAGCCACCATTGGGTTTGATTAGTCTCCGGAATTGTGGCAACCAAACCAAATCCGCAGCCCAACTTCAGCGTTTTGATCCACCGCTACCGTCAGGAGTTGATTGACACCACCGACATCAACTTGCTCCTAAGATTGATGAGCAAGGCTGCAAGTTCAATGCATTGATGCTCCAACAGAGGCGGATGTAGTGTAGGACTAGAGCCCCCACTGAAAAAAAAATCCCTTTTTGTTTAAAAAAAATTAATAAATTTTTAAATAATTCATGTCAAATTATTAAATAGCCCCATTCTTCCAATTTCTACAACCACAGTAGAGCGAATATTTTTAGCAATTAAATTTGTGAAGAACAAACTTTAGAATTGGATGGGAGATGAATTGATGAATAATAATTTGATTGTTTATGTAGAAAAAAATATATTTAATAGTGTTGATAATGAGTCTATTGTACAACATTTTCAGAATATGAAATTACATAGAGAACAATTATAAATGTGTTATAAAAAATTGGGTTATTATCATTTTACTACTTCGGGAATTGCCAAATATCAAATGACTACAAGAAGTATTGTCTCCTATCATTTTACTATTATATCTTTATAAAAATATCATTTTACTACTTTTCCGTTACAATGGTTAGTTGATCGTTAGTTGACCGCTAGTTGACTAATACAATACTAATTTTACCCTTCATGATTAAAAAAATAATAAGATAAATTTATAATTCATATATCATAATTCTAGCAAAAAAAATTACGTTGGTATTTTACATCCATTTTAATAAATATATTACAAATTTATTTTGTAAATAAGCTTCAAATATTTTTTTTAATCATGAAGGGTGAAATTGATATTATGTTAGTCAACTAGCTGGTTAACTAACGGTCAACTAGCGGTCAACTAACAATTGTAACGGAAAAGTAGTAAAATGATATTTTTATAAAAATATAGTAGTAAAATGATAGAAAACAATATTTCTTATAATCATTTGATATTTGGTAATTCCTGAAGTAGTAAAATGATAATAACCCTAAAAAATTTTATATATTCAAGTTTCAGTTTTTACATTTTGTTGTTATTTAATTTAGCCCCCGGTAAATTATTTTTCTAGATCCGCCACTGTGCTCCAATACTACAAGTTCTATCTTCCAGATACACCCGAGGATGAGTTTTCTTTTAAGAAAGGGAGATTGATGTAGAACGTTATTATATGATTCTAGGATTTTTGTTATTTTAGGAATTTTGATAATTTTTTATTTTTAATTATAGTCCATCATAGTATATGTTTTAGTCTTTTATTTTCGGTATAATTGTAATTCAGTTTTTCTTTTCAAGTTAAATTAGTGAAATAGGTTTGTTCTATTATAAATAATGAGATCTTATTATTATTTTCAAAACTTAACCTTTGATTAATAAATAAATAAAACTCTTTTATAATTTCCTTTGGGATTATCTCTCAAAAGTATCTGTTGTAAAGTTGTTTGGATTAGAACATCATCTAAAGCATTGTTAAAAATTTCATTGAGTCATTTGAATTAGAACGAGATCTAATCACACTTCAATTAAAGTGTAACCTAATCGCGTTGGCTTGGTACACTACCAGAACGATATCTGGTATCTATCTACCTATCAATTTGCTATAGCTATCCTGAATTCAGGAGTTCTTGCTCAGGCCCTTGGCATGAACAAATAGAGTATCATCGAAGTCCATTAATTATGTCTTTAAAAAAATTTAATAATTAGTAAAGTTGATAAATTATTTAAAAAAAAAACCAGAGCTTATATATAATATAATGTCACTCCTAATAATATCACTTAATGTAGTAAAATAATGAATAATTATTTAAGTTACAAATGATCACTTACTTTAACAAAAGAAGAAAAACTAAAAGAGACACGATAGGTATTGAATTCGCTGCGGAATTGCTTAAATCACATTATAAAAATAAGGCTCCTTATTGAACAATATTATTTTAAATACTTGTAATGGGCAAGTAGAATTTTGTTGATTGTAAAATAATTTAGTTAACTAGTTAAAATGAGGGAGTTATATATATATATATATATTGAATTTGGTAGGTGGATGGCAATGGGGAGGGAAAGGGAGGGGACATCCTTGTACCCATCCTCGATTTTCTACATGTGTCCCATCCCCTCCCCATTTCTATTAGAATTGCTTGAGGGGATTCCCGTCCCCTCCCCAAATAATATCAGGGGATTTTGGATCCCCGAATACTTAATTTTTTTTAGTTTTCGAATTTAATTTAATCATATTAACCTAAAAATATATAAAATAAAATAATTATGAATAGGCCTTATTTCATTTTACTCCTTCAAACTTTTGGTATATATAATATTTAAATAATGATTTTCAAAACAAAATTCAAATAATGTGATTTTTATACAATATTGACGTGATTGTTATCCATGAGTAATGATACTTGTTGATCACCGACTATGGCGCAACAAAGCTACATGTGTGGCTGCTAGTTGATGTGGCGATGAGCTAGGCTACTCGGCCATTAACAACGCAATATGTTACTAGGTTATGATGAGATGAAGATGAGTTGGGTGCTAGCTACTGCACGAATAATTTGGAAAGGATGAGCAAGATTGTGAGAGAGTAATTTAGAGTTTCATTTGTGAGTCATAGGCTTGTCTGATTGTGTGTTTTATATTATTTACATAAATATTTTGATGTTTGTTTTTTACACCAATATATAATATTTTACAATTTACAATTTATTATTTATTCACTAATAATTCTGGAAAAATAAAATTAAAATTGGGAAATTAGGAAATTGGGAGGGGATGGGGATTCCACCTCATCCCCGTCCCTTCCTTAAGTAAGTAATTAGGTAAAAAAATCGTCTCCTTCCTTCTTTGTATAAGAAATTAGGTATAAAATTATCCTTATATCCTCCCTAAATGGAAAAAAAAATCCCTAAGACCATTAGGGGGGTTGCTCTCCCACATGTCAAGATCTCATGAAAAGAGTTGAGCTTTGGATCTCACAACTCTTTTTTTGAGATCTTGACACAGTGGGTTACTCTCCCACATGCTACGCCATCATCTGTCTCTAGTTTTAGCTAACGATATTATAATAATCTGAAGGCTAAAAAACTATGTAAAGTTAAAGGGCCATATGTCCTGTCTTCGTTACTAAATAGAATAAAAATATTAACAGTAACATTCTAAATACACGGAATAGGAGAAACTTATATGTAATTTTTCTAAAAATTTGAACGGACTACAGTGTTGAAAAGTCAAGCATGCTAGCATGAGCCAGCTAGCATGCAAATTTCAAGCACGCCAATGTTGAGCTAGCATGATCCAATTGCATGTGCTAGCATGATCTCTTCACCAAAAGTCACACCGAAGCCATTAAAATTGAAAATGGCCAAAGTTTATTTCATGCATTCATATTGTAAGCTTTGCCTATAAATAGAGGAGAAGAATGCATTTGTAAATCATCCAAATTTGTGAGATTTCCAAGTGAGTTTTGGTAGAGAAATTCCTTAGGTGATAAAAGAATTTGGGTGTATTGGGTATTGGGTTTTTTGAGAGTTTTCCCACTTTTGTAAAGTCTCATTATTAATAAAACTATCTTCCAGTCTTTGCCCGTGGACGTAGGCATTACGCCGAATCACGTAAATTATTGTGTCTTATTTTCTTTGCATTTGTTTATCACCACATTTATATTTCTCCAAAAGTCGCAGTATTAGTAATTGCTCAACCACGCATTTCCGCAACAATTGGTATTAGAGCTAACGGTTCGTATTTGGAGGATATGATACTATTCACATATACGGTACTGTTCACAAATATGATGAAGACGGCCATTTATACTTGGAAGACAGTCTATTATAAGTAGTGTGTATTTTTGCATATCTAGGAAAGTTCTGTCAACAAGGCGATAAGAGTCTAAGGATTCTGATTTTTAATTGGGATCGAGTTCCCGTTCAGTCTCTTGAGAACTTTTCTGGTGTATTTATTCATGCAAAATAAATATCATAGAGGCTTTTTTTCAAGTGTAAATAGTTATTGAAGAAACTGATCATTTGAGATAAAAGGATGGCAGAGGCATCATCGTCGTCTTCTTCATCAGTGAGAACTACTGTGACTAATGCAAAGTTTGAAGTGGAGAAATTCAATGGTACCAATGATTTTAGTATGTGGTAATGTGAGGTGTTGGATGTCTTATGTCAGCAAGAGTTGGATGTTGCTCTTGAAGAAAAGCCTGACACGATAGATGACAATGAGTGAATAAAGATCAATAGACAGGCATGTGGTACTATTTGCCTATGTCTGGCTAAAGATCAGAAATACTCTGTCATGAGGGAGACATTAGCAAAGAAATTGTGGGAGACACTGGAAGAAAAATCTATGAAGAAAAGCCTTGAAAATAAGCTTTATATAAAGAAGAAACTCTATTGATTTACATATACATCAGGCATGTCAATAAATGACCATGTGAACTCATTCAACAAGATATTAGCAGATTTGGTAAATTTGGATGAGAGATTTGAAGATGAAGATAAGGCACTGTTGTTGTTAAATTCTCTTCCTGATGAATATGATCATCTTACCACCACTTTGCTTCATGGGAAGGACAGTGTCACATTCGATGCTGCATGTAGTGCGTTGTACAACTCTGAGACCAGAAAGAAAGATAGAAAGGATCACAGAGATACAGTTGCAGAAGCATTGACAGCGAAAGGTCGTTCACAAAACCGCAAACCTAGAAAAAGAAGCAAGTCTAAAGGGAGGCCTACCAAAGATGAATGTGATTTTGTCATGAGAAAGGGCATTGGAAAAAAGAATTGTCCTAAGTTACAAAAGGGCAAGGCTACTTCTGATGCATGTGTAGCAGAACATGATGAGGAGTCAAACTTTAGTTTGGTTGGCATGGCATTAATATGTCACTCAGATGAGTGGACTTTGGATTCGGGTTGTACTTATCATATGTGTCTTAATAAGGGCTGGTTTTCTAGCTTCAAGAAACTAGACGATGGAGTTGTTTTTATAGGAAATGACAATGCTTGTAAAACCATGGGAATAGGTATAGTCCAATTAAAGAATCATGATGGCTCAATCCAAGTTTTGACGGATATTCGATATGTACCAAGCTTGAAGAAAAATCTCATCTCATTAGGAGTCCTAGAATCTAAAGGGCTCACAATCACTTTGAGAGATGGATTGTTCAAGGTAGTAGTTAGGGCACTAACGGTGATGAAAGGCACAAGAAGAAATAACTTGTACTATTTCCAAGGAAGTACAGTTATTGGATCAGCATCAACAGTTTCTAGAAGAGATGCAGATTCAGAAGCAACCAAGTTATGGCATATGTGTTTGGGACATGCTGGTGGAAAAACTTTGTAGACTCTAGTGAGGCAAGGCTTACTGAAAGGTGCGAATTCTTGCAAATTAGAATTTTGTGAACATTGTGTTCTAGGCAAGCAGACAAGGGTAAAGTTTGGTTCAGTAATTCACGATACAAAATGAATTTTGGACTATGTTCACAGTGATGTGTGGGGACCTACCAAAACATCTTCGTTGGGAGGTATGCACTATTTTGTTACTTATGTTGATGATTATTCAAGAAAAGTGTGGGCGTATTTGATGAAGAATAAGAATGAAGTTTTAGCCATATTTCTGAAATGGAAGAAAATGGTTGAGACTCAAACTGGTCGAAAGGTCAAAAGACTTCACTCAGACAATGGTGGTAAATACAAGAATGATCCATTTCTACAAATATGCCAAGATGAGGGCATTGTACGACACTTCACTGTACGAAATACACTACAGCAGAATGGGGTGGCAAAACGCATGAACCGGACTATACTGGAGAAAGTTCGATGTATGTTGTCCAAAAATTGAGCAAAGAGTTTTGGGCTGAGGCAGTTACATATAGGTGCCATCTGATCAATCGTTTGCCATCAGCTGCAATTGAGGGCAAAACACCCATGGAGATATGGACTGGTAATCCTACTACTGATTATGATTCTTTACATGTTTTTGGTTCCACTGCTTATTATCATGTAAAGGAATCTAAGTTAGACCCAAGAGCAAAGAAAGCATTGTTCATGAGTATAACTGGTGGAGTAAAAGGATGCCGTTTCTGGTGTCTTGTTACAAAGAAGATTATTTTCAGTAGAAATGTAACTTTTGATGAATTATCCATGTTGAAACAAAAAGATTCTCAAGAGAATGACGAGACCAGTAGCACTTTACAGCAGGTGGAGTTTGAAAAGGTTAAAGTTGATCCAGTTGGTGTCGATGAGACCGAAAATGATGAAGAGGTTCTGACCCAAGAACCTTCACAGCAACAAGATTCAATTGTATATAGAAGGCCACGCAGAAAGATTCACAGACCTGTTCGCTTTGTTGATATGGTGGCCTATGCACTTCCAATTTTAGATGATGATATTCCTTCCACTTACAGACAAGCAGTAAGTAACCCAGAAAGTATACAGTGGAAGAAAGCAATAAACGAAGAAATGTAGTCTCTTCACAAAAATAAAATTTGGGAGTCAATTACACTGCCCAAGGAAAAGAAGGCAATTGGGTACAAATGGGTATATGTAAAAAAGAAAACATTTCCTCGTAAAAATGAAATTCGATGCAAGGCTAGATTGGTAACGAAGGGTTACGCTCAGAAGGAAAACACTCGTCTATTCGAATTTTACTAGCCATGGTTGCGCAATTTGATCTTGAACTAGTTCAACTTGATGTAAAAACTGCATTTTTACATGGTGATTTGGAAAAGGAAATCTAAATGACTCAGCCAGATGGATTTAAGGTTTCTGGAAAAGAAAATTGGGTTTGCAAATTGACAAAGTCGCTTTATGGATTGAAACAATCTCTTAGGCAGTGGTATAAGCGATTTGATCGATTTATGAAAGGGCAAAGGTACACCAGAAATAAATTTGATCATTGTGTGTATTTTCGCAAGCTACAAGAAGGATATTTCATTTATTTGCTATTGCATGTCGATGATATGCTAATAGCATCCAAGAGCAAAGATGAGATTGAGAAGTTGAAGACTTAACTCAATCAAGAGTTTGAGATGAAAGATCTGAGTGAAGCTAAGAAGATTCTTGGCGTGGAGATATGCAGAGATAGAGCTCGTGGCAAAGTAAGCTTGTTTCAGAAGCAATATTTGAAAAAGGTACTACAGCAGTTTGGCATGACTGAGCAGACAAAACATGTGAGTACCCCGTTGGCTTTTCATTTCAAGCTTTCTGCACAATTATCTCCTTCGACAGATGCAGAACGACAATACATGTTATAAGTTCTGTATTCAAATGCAGTGGGTAGCTTGATGTATGCAATGGTGTGTACAAGGCCTAACATTTCACATATAGTTGGAATAGTGAGCAGGTATATGTATAATCCAGGTAAAGGACATTGGCAAGCTGTGAAATGGATTCTACGGTACATTCAGAAGACTTTGAATATTGGTCTACTGTTTGAGAGAGACAATACACTTGGTCAAGGTATAATCGAGTACGTTGATTCTAATTATGCTGGTGATTTGGACAAACGACGGTCAACCACCGGATATGTATTTATTTTTGCTGGAGGGCCAATTAGTTGGAAGTCTACACTACAATCTACAGTTGCATTGTCAACCACAGAGGCTGAGCACATGGCAATTATAGAGGTTGTTAAAGAGGCTATTTGGTTACAAGGCTTGCTTGAAAACTTGGGATTTGCACAGGAGCACATTAATGTGCATTGCGGCAGTCAAAGTGCTATTCATTTAACAAAACACCAAGTTTATCATGCGCGTGCAAAGCACATCGACGTACGATTTCATTTTGTGCAGGAAATTGTTGATGAGAGGAAGATTTTTCTTCAAAAAATTAAGACTGCAAAGAATCCCGCAGATATGTTGACTAAGGTGGTGACAACGATCAAGTTTGAGCATTGTCTAAACTTGATCAATATCTTACAAGTTTGAAAATAGTCGGAGAATGCAGAGATTGGATGATGATTTAATGTACTGGGAGTTTAGTATTCAGCTCATATTTAGTAAATCTTCGCCGAGGTGGAGATACAGCTCATCCTCACCCATATATAGCCTCACCTTTGTTCCCATTCATATCTTTAATATTAAGAGTGGGTAGAACCAAACCGGTTCCTTAAAAAATTCTAGTTCAGCTCAATTTATTTTTTATTTCAGTTTGGTTTTAGATTTTCAAAAACAAAAACGATATATATAACCGAGAATTGAACTGAATTTCGATTCCGTTCTCAATTCAAATTTTTAGAATTGGTACTGAGGTGAAAAAATAAATATTATTTTCTATACTAAATAATAACTCGTAGCATGATAAAAGAGGACATTGAAAGTAATTTTATGTCATAAAATAATTAAATTATGAAAGAAAATAAAAATATACTTATATTTAAAAACCAATAAATCAATTTGGTCTAGTTCATACTTCGTTTTAGTTTTTTTCGATTTAATTCAATTCTGTACTGAACTAAACTCAACTGATGCCCAGCCCTACTTACAGTGCGTTTGGGATTGAGAAATGAAATTTTAGAAATTTTAAAGTTAAAGACTAAAGATTTAGTAAACACTAAAGAACAGAAATGGAAGTTATGTTACTATAAATTTTCACTTGTATAATAGAAAATTTATTATATCTTTAATAATTTTATCAAAATTATTATTTAAAATTTATATTTACTATATATTATTAATGTTTGTTTTATAATTACATTTTTTTTTCACATCAGCTGTAGCTTAAAAGTTACAGCACCTCAATCCCAAACACACCCTTAATATATAGAAGATTAGTATTCTTTCACTACTTTAACTATATTGAAATAACAAACCATCACAAGAATTATTGAAGTGTAATAGTTTACTACATTAACTCCGAAAAAAAAAAACCTTTACCGCTTTTTCGTTCCCATCGCTAGCTGACATGCGAAATTTTAAAATTGCCCTTATCAATAACTCCAAAAATAGAAAAATAAGCATAGATTTTTAAGAATTTTTTAAAACAGTCCCAAAGTGTAACACCCCGGACCTATATTTTTTTGGCCTTTTTCCCAACCCTTTATAAAGAGAAAGAGAGAGAGATTGCGCGCGGGAGAGAGAGAGGAAGAATTCACAGACCCGGTTTTGACCCGGATCAGAACCCGACCCGCGACCATGACCTAGCCATATCTTCCGTTTCCGGCCACCGTTCCGGCCAAGCAAGGTACTGAAATGAAGCTTGTGAGACGCCGGTTGTATCCCTGCCATCCTTGTTGCCGGAAACCGACGGGAACGCCGCCGGTTGAAGCCCGAAAGGCCGCGGCTCCACCCATCATCGTCGCCGACGATCTAGCCGGATTTAGGCTGCGCCACCGCTTGAATCTTGTTCCTCACGTCGCCAGCATCATTTCCCGACCAGCCTCGCCACCTGAAACGGCCGGATTGCCGTCGAACGACCGCCGGAAAGCTCACGGCTTTGGAGCTTCGATCCGCCGCCGTCGCCGCGCGTTGGAGGTCACCGCCGGCACCAGTGGACTCAGCGTGGTCCGAACTACCAGTCTTGAGCTTCCCGTCGCTGCCGGTTGAATTCCGGTCACCGTTGACCGGCGAGGGGCATTTCGGTAATTTCACATTTTTGGGGCAATTCTGTAATTTCAGATTTATGTGGGTATTTTTGGTAATTGCTGGAATTAAGGATAAGTTGGTAATGTAAATTGTTGAAGTTAAGTTGGAAGATTATGATTTTATGGGTATTCCGGTAAGGGCATTTTGGTAATTTTACACTCCGAGGGTAATTTCGTAATTTCAGATATTATGGTTATTTTTGTAATCCGAATTGAGGGCAGCTTGGTAATGTAGGATATTATGGATATCTTTTGTGAGAAATGACGTTGGGGGCATTTTGGTAATTTTGGCTTGTAAGGGTAAATTTTAGTAATTTTATACAGTCGAGAATAGCTTATGCGAATAGAGATTCGTTTCGAGATTTATCGAGTAAAAATTAGTCGTATTTATATTTGCGGAAAAATGATTATGTCGTTTCCTTGATTTAGGAGAACCCGCGAACGAGAATCAACCAGCGGACGTTGTTGATACCGAGTCCGAGCATCGTCACTGTGAGTGGAATATATACAAAACCTATTTTTCATAGTGGTTATGATAGTAAAGCATGTTTGCGAAATAAGTATTTTGAATATTCGGATTTAATGATTTTCTCGAAATGGATTTTATATATGCATTGATATTATATTAAAATGTTTGGTCAATGATTTTCTGTATCGATTTTAAATGGATTATGATAATATTTTAAAGACGAGAAGAGTGGATTTCGATGTGATATGATTTTATTATCATTTTTGGAATAAATACATGATATTAGAATTGAGCGGATTTGAGATATGTGAATAAATGAAAATGAGATTTCAGATATGATTATATGTTTATGTACATGAGTATCAGATATTATTTTTAAAGGCATTGGACAGTACCCATCCCCTCCAGATACAGTAATGTTGAGATATGAACAGTTATGGAAATAAAGGGGGGAAATAAGGGAGGAACTATGTTGATACTGATGATATGAGATGAGAGGCCTTTGGGGCCCGTCTGAACACACATAGAGGCTTTGGGCCGTGTGTTTGGGCGCTTTTGCCTTTTGGGGGCATATGTATGCAGTGTGATGATTACAGTGATACAGATATTGAGATACCGATGATTACAGAAATATTGAAATATGATGATACAGCTCAGATATGGTAATACAGATGAGATATAATGATACAGATGTGATATAGGCCTTTGGGGCCCGTCTGAGTACACACAGAGGCTTTGGGCCGTGTACTTGGGTGCTTTGTCCTTTGGGAACCAGTTATGCATGCACAGATATGATGAGATATGAGATGATATTTCCCTGATTGCCCATCCGTTGAGGTCCGGATAGGAGATTATTCCCCTGGGTACTTGTTTGGTGATGATTTTCGGATTTGTATATTCTATACGATATTGTGATATGGTTTCCATGATTATTTGATATGATAGTATATATATGCTTTTCATGGACAGAAATATGATTTAAATGTTAAATGATTTATTTCTGTTTCTCGCATATGGTTTGATGAGATTGTGTTTGGAAATAATATGATTAGTTGTGTTTAAGTAAGAATTATTTCTAAAAACTACTATCCACTCACTGACCTTCACTGAGTTTTAAACTCACCCCCGTTTTTATTATATTTTTCCCCCTCACCAGGAGGTTGCAGGTACATCAGACCGACCCAGCGATTGTAGATATATTTCGAGTCTTGGCCACATGATGGTGTTAGAGATATAGATGATTCTTGTTATGATATTTTGGTTATCTTGTTCTTTTGGGATTGTATAATTTTGTTATATTATCCTTTTGGGATAATAAGAATTTGTTGAGGATGTTGATTTCTGGAGTTGTGGGATATTGAATTATTTTGGGAGTGTACTTTACATGTTTGTAGATTGGGATTGTTATGTTTATAAAGGGGACTCTGTCGAATTTTCGGCAGAATCTATAATTATTAGCTTATTATCGTTTTCGTATAGCCGAGGTTAGATAGACTCGTCCTGGGGGTGCGGGACGGGTCGCTTCACAAAGTTTGAAAATGTAACAAAATAACCCTTAAAAATAATTACATTTTTTATTTTTTGAAATTTAATTTTTATTTTTTTTTAACATTTCAAATGTTATTAACTATTACAATTTGTGGTATCAATATCAATTAGGGCACTATAATACTTTAAACTTTTGGATTGATTCGTAACTTTATGTTAGATTTTGCACAAAGGCATATTTGCTCCTATGACATCTTTGACTAATAGAACCAATGAAAAGGTTGTAAGATATTAATTTTTCATAGTTAAAGTAGTAAAATGTTACACTTCAATCATTTTTATTGTGATTTGTCATTTCACCACACTTGGAGTATTCAACTATTTATATATATTTCATTATCTAGTAAGTTACTTTAATATAGTAAAAGACAAGTTAAAAGACAGTAAAATATAAATTCTAATACACTTTGGACAAAGTACACAGTAATATGTGTTTTTCTGTCTTTTATTCTCTCTCTTATACACACACACACATACATACATATATATATATATAGGACCTACTTTGAGGTAATTGGATTTTTTAATCCAACGGCCTCCTTTTTTTTTAAAAAAATTATATATAGATTCCCTCACTAGAAGATATATGTGTGCATACGTGTGTATGTGTGTGTGTTTTATATCTAGAATTAAAATCCAAAATAGATTTGCAATGTCATAATTCAATTTATGACGTGGTAAATCCGTCTTGAACTTTAATTTCGGATAGAAAATTTTTCAATATATATGTATAATGTCATTGTATTATCTTGAAGGATTTTAAACTGATGGGCAGGTGCTCTCTTTATTGCAAGCGACGGCCCACGTGTCAAGCTCTCATGAAGAGAACTACGAAACAATGTTTGGTCATTGTATCTTTTTGAATCAGCCGATGGTGTGTAGGTGGGAAGTGGACCTCTTTCAAAACCAAATCTTAAACTATCAAATCATTGAGGAAAAATGTTATTATTCTTCAGCAGATATTTACTTACTAGATTAAGATTATCTGCTGAGCTTCTAAAGATCTTGTGCTATGTATTTTTTTTTAATAATAGTGTATAGGTTAATTTTAATTTTTTAATTTTTTATTTATTAATTATCAACCACTAACACATATTTTTACTCATGATAAGTTAGATCATAAGAGAATCTTAGTATTTGTTTTTTACCTTGTTAGCTTGACAATAGGTGTTATTTGTTAATTAGGTGTCTTGTGAAATACATGATCGGATTTGGATGTAATGCTTTTCACCTAACGAATTCATGGTTATTAAAAAAATAATTAATTATCAAAAAAATCCAGTTTTGAATTCAATATAAACTACCAAAAAAGACAAAAATATAACTAAAATTTTTTAATTTTTTAGTTTAAATTATTGAAACTAATTGAAATATTTATTTTTTAAGGAAAGAAACATATTTTTTAATTATCTAACCGATCATGATAACCTAACAGATTAACATGCATAATTGGTGTGGCATACAAAATAATGTGGGTAAATGCTTGTTAACTCCTTATATTTGAGCTAAGTACTCAATTAGTCTTTGGATTTTGAAAAAATACCTCAAGACACCCTTATTATTGGTTATTGATATGCATGCCTTTTTTTTTTCTTCATTTTTACAATCGTATCATTACAACAATATTCCTAGGGTCATTAATTAATTTATCTATAAAAAAGTTAATCAAAATTAATCCTAACAGTAAAATAAAAATAAATGTGAACTTTTTTGTTATCATTTTATTTTTAACATTTATTTGGTAAATTAATTTTTTATAAATAATTATCAGCAAGATTATTGCAAATTTACGAAGCATTGATTTAAATTTATAGTAAGGGTATTATTATAAAAGCAAATAAAATATAAGGGCAAGAATGTCACGTATTCAACACTGAATGTGTTTTGAAGTACTTTTGAAAATTTAAGCACTAAACGAGCACTTAATCTAAAATAAAAGGATAAAATGAGCATTTATCCTAGAATGTGGGTGCCAAATAGTATAATGAGTAAAATTTTTGAGTGAAAACAAGAAGCTTAGAATTTGAATTATGCTCAGTGCTCACGTAAGCAGGGATAGAATTAAGTTGCCTTTAAGATATATAAAGTAAATCATCCTTGATGAATGATTACTATTTGGACCGACGGCCGTGCTTAGGGATGAAGTCCTAAAGTCCTATTAACATCACTAAATCAAATCCAAATTAAACAATATTAGCACAAATTGTGGATAATTGTCTTTATATTTTTGTTTTTCATTCAATTTAAATATAACATGTCAAAATGTTTTTTATTATTATTATTATTATTATTATTATTATTATTATTATTATATATATATTAATTGAGAATCCCTGACTATATTAAAGTCAAGGATAAGATTACAAAAGAAAAATACATAATCCAATATAATGTACTTTATCCTATAATGTATTGAAATTTGTGTTTTTTTTTCTTATCCCTCTTTTTAATATTGTCAGAGATCTCTAATTGAAAAACCATTCTATATATATACACATGCTACGTACAGTTTGTAAAATTTACAACCCAATTTTTATTTAATAATTCCTACCATTAGGAATTGTCCCCTTCCAATATTAAGGATTAATCAATCATATACTATGATATAAAATATTATAGATATTCAATGGGTGAGCTTGAAAATAAAAGAATGAATCGCTTGTCCTACAACATTTTTCCCTAGAGGTTGGATTGGATTTTTCAATTTTGTATCAATTAATTATTTAGCAACGAAGTGAATTCCTGCTAAACAAGTCAAGTGCCTTGTGAAATACATGATCGGATTTGGATGTAATATTTTCCACCTAACGAATTCATGATATTGACAAAACAAATAGTTATCAACGAAATCCAGTTTTGAATTCGATATCAACCAACTAAAAAGAAAAAAAAAGTATAACAAAAATGTTTATTTTGTTAGTTTAAATTATTCTACTGAAACTAATCGAAATATTTATTCTTTAAGGCATAGAAACACACTTTTGAATTACCTAACTGATCACAGTTACCAAACTAGTCAATATGTAGAATTTATGCGGCATATAAAATGTAGGTGCAATTAGTGTAATGAGTATAATCTCTGGAGAGAAAACAAGAAGTTTGAAATTTAAAATATGCCCACATAAGCAGTAGAGAGAGAATTATATTGTCGCTGAGATGTATAGAGCGAATCATGTTGGGTTCCTATTTGGGCAGAGGACCCATCTCTTATGGATGGAGACCTAGAGTCCTATTAACATCACTAAAACAGATTTAGATTAAACAATATTAGCTTAGCTTTTAGATAATTATATTTATATTTTTCTTTTTCAATTTAATTTAAGAAATAAAATATCAAATGTTGATACAAAAATTTGGATCAACGATAAGAGTTGAGAAAGAGTTGTTTTATTTGGGGAATAGGCTATGAGAGAGTTTGATGTCCTAAGGATTGCCATTGTTAAGAGTGAAGAGGTCGGTGGTCGTAATCCTACAAAAACAATAATTCATCAGCGGCTACGGGTAGGGCTGGGCAAAATTAGATTCAGATCGGGTTCGGATCAACTCAATCGGGGATGAAAATTCATCCGAACTCAACCCGAACCTATAATCTAATCCGAATATAACTCGGATCGGATAAAAAAATCGTGTTGAATTCCAATTGGATCGAATGCAAATTAGATGCAGTTCAGATTAGATTTGGGTCAATTTGAGTTATTTGGGTTAATTCGGGTCGGGTGAAATTCAACAATACATAATTACCTATTGTTAACAACCACCTAATACCAATTAAACATTAATCTTTCACACATAATATATAATATACATCTATAACGTCACTATCAAAGGCTCAAATCTTCCAAAACCCAAAGTCAACAGTCAAAATTCGAGTTGCCGCTTGTCGAGTTCAAATGGGTGTTTCCGAGTTCGAATGGACCTTGAATCGAATTGGGTGATGGTGGAGGATTAGAGGCGTGGAGGTGGCGCAACAGATCCAGTACTTCATAGCAGCAGATCGACAGATCGGGTCACTATCCTCGCGGAGCAGCTTTGGTTGGCGTCGGCTCTCGGCGGTTGCTGAGCCTGGCATTGGCTCTATGCTTCGGTTGTGTGTGTGTTTGTGTTTTGTTTGTTTGAGGGAGGCTGGGGGTTGGTTGTTGGCAGTGAGCTGCGAGCAAAGGGAGGCTGTGGGTGGGTGAGTGGCTGTGTATGTCACCTGTCGTCGGCAGTGGGTTGTTGCTGCTGCGTGTGCTGTTGTTAATGTGTTATTTCGTTTGTTTGTAATCGTTTGTGTGTGTGGGTGCTTGACTTGTGTTTGTGTATGTATTGTGAAATATGAATATCTGATTTGTGTGTGTGGCGTGCATGTGCTTAGGTTTAGCTTTTTTTTTTTTAAGCAACATGATCGGATTTTACCTGATCCAATCACAACCCGATTAGGTTTCACCGTTTTCATCCGATCAGGTTTCCTTTACAATCCGATCCGATCCGAACCTGAATTTTTTTGGGTTGGATTGAGTAGGGTCGATTATTTTGCCCACCCCTGCGGGGGTGTATTAGAGTAGATTGTCCAATACTTAAGTTAGAGATCAAGAATAGCACGACAATAAATAAATAATTAGAAAGAAAAAAATAAAGTAAGAGAAAAGACATAGAGGATATTACATGTATATGTATATACACATTTGAGTGATGACCTCTTTATATAAGAGAGATAATATTATTTAATAACATCAAAATATATATTATTTAATAATTTATTATGTGTATGTGTTCCCGGGGGGGAGGGGGGGTTACATTCGTACGGATTTGTAATATTTACAGCCCAATATTATTTAATAATTCCCACCAATCGGAATTGACCCTTTCCACTATAAAGGAATAGTCAATCATGTAATACATTATATCATAGATATTCAATGGGTGAGTTTGAAAAATAAATGAACCGCTTATCCTACAATATTATTCCCAACGGTTTGGGTTGGATTTCAATTTTTTATCACTTAATTATTTAGCAACGATGTGAATTGCTCTTAAACAAGTTAGTGAGTCACATGTCATGTTTCATTTTCATCTTTTTGTTCTTTTGTAATAATTTTGTCCGGGATCAAATTTGTAACAGCGCTTCACCAATTAAATATCCCATCGAACGTACACTGTTCTGGATTCTTTCCACGGTCGAGTATAAATATACCCATGAATTAAGGACTAGAATCCCATATACCATAAGTCCCATAAATACAGTACTTGAAATTATATTCTGAATTATGGCTCTTAATCTGCTTTCTTCACTGCCTGCGACATGCAATTTCACCATATTATCATTACCATTATCAAGCAAAGTTAATGGCTTTGTCCCTCCTGTTACTCCAGCCCAATATCGCATGGCTGCATCCACCACTACTATTGAGCCTGCCGATCAAACCATTATTAGGCGATCAGCTGATTACAGGCCAACCATCTGGAGTTTTGATTATATTTAATCACTTGACAGAAAAGATAAGATACATAATTAAATAACTGGTTTAATTTTTTTTGCAATTAGTTTAAATATTTATACGTGGTTAATTAAGTAACATATTATTTGATTTGATTTACCATGCAGGGAGAATCGTATGCCAGACAATTGGAAAAGCTGAAGGACCAAGTGCGAGCGATGGAGCAGCAGGATGATAAGGTGGTGGATTTGGATGCTTTAACTCAACTTGAGCTCGTTGATAATGTGCACAGACTTGGAGTATCTTATCACTTTCAGAATGAAATAAAACGAACTTTGGATAGGATATAGAACAAGAATACTAATAAAAGTTTACACGCCATCACTAAAATCCTAAGGCAATATGGTCATGATATGTTAGTAAAAATTCAGTTTTTCTCATAAAAACTTTTTAGGACCGATCTCATACAATACATAAGAATTCATAATCTAAAAAATCATACCTTAACAATCCAACTTTACTTTTTTGTTGAAGTAATCTAGGCTTCCAAATCATGATCCATCACAATCACTCATGTTAGATCACGATCCATCACCACCACTCCCGTTGGATCACGATCTGTTACCAAATAATCTTACAGGTTATGACTCAAGTTTGATCAGCATTGGACGTGTGGGCATCCGTTTCACTACTTCTAAAACAACTGCCTTTTTTTCAGTGTTTTTTCTCAAAACGTGTATTTTGGAATCCCGTCTATTTTCTTCTTAAGAAAAATACATTTATATAATATTTCTTGTAGAACCCTAGATATGTATTATCCTTTTATTATAATTCAAAATAATAAATATTTTGAATTTAATACTATCTCTCCACTTACGTGAAAGTGGAGATCATGTGTAACTATTTAGGGTCCCACTTTGTAAAATAACACAAGGTCTATTTGCACATGAATACAACACATAACGTCTTAACAAATATTATAATTAGGTTTATCACCTAATATGCCAGCTTTCTTGTTTTTAAGTTTAGTAGTGGTGCAGTCAATTAAATGAGCTAACTCAGGGATCATTTGGGAATATAGAGTAGTGGCTACAACAATTAAGCCTGCAAATGAACAAGTCTAATCAATTAATTCCAACTCTACTTCACTATAAGATTGAAATTAACCTCTATAATTGTATGCTCGAATAATAATTCGTCCCAAGCCACATTGATATATTTACTACATAATCCTTTCTACCACATCGTTAATTAAATCGATATCTTAACTGTTCAATCAATTTAATTACATCTTGTTCCTTGATACTTACTGATTTTCTCTAATGATCATTTTCAACATACTAAAAATGTTGATACACTCTGGCCAGAGAATTCTATGATCAAGTGCCGAAAACCCATTAAGAGATGTATTGTACAAATTATATATTCTTAATCTATAACTTCAATACTTATAATTGCTCCCACTAAGATATCGGGTAATCTTGACTACAAGTGTTTGTCGTGTCCATTGGTAATTCAAATGGAATAACAATTACAATCATGAAATTATAACTAACTCAAAATTAAGATCATAGTAAAATCAATGCTTATAAGATTTTATAAGTCTGACAGTTATTACAAAGTTAATTAAATATATAAGTCTGACAGTTATTACAAAGTTAATTAAATCTCATATGTAATCATGTTCAATGTAATCGTACTACATCAATAAATTCATACATGATTAAGACAAATCATTTAATGAATTTATTACAGTTTATACCTAAATAAAGTGTCCAACTTTATTTATCAACTACGAACTTAATTTATTTAATCATAAGATAACTTGTATTTATGTCTTCTATGAATTCACATGGTGATCACATAAATACATATAATATGATTAAATGGACTTTACTTAAAATATTAATGCAGTTAAGATACTTGAATAAAATACCTCATTTATTTTATTAATCAGAAAAAATTGTTTATTACAATTAAATAAACACATATACTTTTAAAGAGCTCATTTTCCCAACATGATACACTTATAAAAGGTATGCACTCGTGCATCTTCTGCAATGATATTTAGACCAAAAAAATTGATAGAAACATGCCGATTTACTTAATTGAAGGAAAAAACAAAAAAGTAAATAGCTAGCATCGATTTATCACTCTCTGACTGTGCTTACGACTCTTTAGCATTTTTCCGCAAGTTTATATTCTTTCTTCATTGATCTTGAATGAAATTCATTTCAGTTCATTGAGCTCCATTACTTACTTATTTATAGGAATGATTGAAAGGCATGCTTGCAAGCATGCATGCACATATGTATGTAGAAACTTTTTCATGTTTCACGGATATTTGAGAAGGGCAGCTTTAAGTCATCAAGCCACGATGACGATTACAAAGGAATGGTAGCTTTGTATAAAGCTACATATCTCCTAGTAAGACTGCATATCTCAAAGATTAGTAGTCAAGCATGATAGTAATAAACATGATGATGAATATCTTCGTACATTAGTGAATCATTCTTTAGGACTTGGATGCGAAGATTGGAAGCAAGGTGGTCATCGATGTATACAAATATGTGTTTAGGTAAGAATTTAGATATATAGTCTCATTGGATTCCTTCTCACAAATTACGGACTCGCCTTCTACAATATTATAAAAAGCATTTATATTGTTGAAAAGCTCATTTACAGTCTCTTTATGGTGTTGTAAAAAAGCAGACGTCCACACTTAATCTCAATTAAGTCTAACTAGGCATGCACTTATCTACTTTAATTAATTTCAATATAATTAATTTGTGGTCATGTGGTGGAAGAAACGGGACTTGGAGAGAAGTTGAATTTTGCAAAAGATAGAGTAGTGGAGAATTTCTTCTAGGCCATGGGGGATATATTCGAACCTCAGTCATTGGATATTGTGGAAGGATGTCTGCAGTGTTTAATTCCCTTTTAACCACAATTGATGATGTTTATGATGTCTATGAGACCTTGGACGAAGTTGAGCTATTCACTGATGCAGTTGAGAGGTTTACTTTTATTATTATTTTACACCCTATGAATTTTATGGAACATGAGATGGTGTTGCTTCCGTTATAAGTTTAGCACGTCGCCCCCTAGATCATTACTCATGAATTTATATATTATAAACATGAACACCAACAATTAGTTAATACTTTCTATATTAATTGCAATAATGAATGGGATACTGCAACAGAGCAAATTTCGTACTCTATGAAGCTATACTTTTATGCCCTCTATAATTCCGTAAATGAAATGGCTTTTGATACTCTTTGGCATCAAGAAGTTGGCATGGTCATTCCTTATCTCAAGAAAGTGGTAACAATAAATTAAACGTTTTATTTTAATTAACTTAGTTTATACTTTTTTTATTTGATATTATTTATATTATATTAATTAACTCGTTATATAATTAAATATATGAGATCAGGGCAGATGTATGTAAAGCATATTTAGTGTAGGCAAAGTTGTTCAACAGCGGCTACATACCAACTCTCCAAGAATACATGGAAAATGCTTGTATTATAGTAACAGCACCTGTAACGCTAATCCATGCATATACTTTTACAGCAAATCCAATAACAAAGGAGGCCTTGGAATTCTTGCAGGATTATCCCAGTATAATTCGTTTTTCATGACAATTGTACGACTTGAAGATGATCTGGGAAAATCATTGGCACAATTAATTAATTTTTAATATTAATTGTTTTATGGAAATATCTGATATCTGCTGAGAACACAATTATATTCTTATTATTAATCTAGGAACTGTTCTCAACAATATATATGGAATATTTCCGTAGCAAATTGAAATATTCACAATCTGATATTAGATAATTAATTAATTGTTAATGTTGATTATAACAGATGCTAATTTAACTAATTATTAGGATGAGCTGAAGAGGGGAGATATTCCTATATCAATTCAATGTTACATGCATGAAACTGGGATTTCAGAAGGTAAGGCTCTTGAACATATACGAGATTTGATTGCTGAGAATTGGATGAAGATGAACACTGTTTGATTTGGAAACCCACATTATACTTGTCCGACATTTTTATTAGGATTGCAATGAATTTAGCCAGACTGGCTTGTGGTCACCGGTGCAACATACCAGCATTCTGAACAGATAAAACACCATTCACAGCTGCATTCACATTTAATTTATACTAACATAATGGAGTCTCCTCCCATTTCTGAACAGATAAAACACCACTAGGTTGCACACAACTTCCATTGACAAATTGCACATTACCGAAAGATTGAACATATCTGTTTCGACCTATATATGATGGCACCACTTGAATCCTCTCATACAAATATCTATTTGGAGCTTCCCAGATGCTCCACGTAAGCATTACAAGGCAATTCAGCCAGCATAAGCACACTAAAAAACCCCCCGTAAATCATATCTATTATTCTGACAAAACTAACACTCTAACTTAGTTAAAACATGCATCACTGTCCCCTCTAAATGGCCGCATACGACATATCGAATCTGGTACAACTCTCTTTGATTTTAATTTTTCTATTGTTGGCAAAATATCAAATAATGCTCACTAAAGAAAAATATGTACCTTTGGAGGAACATCTAACTTCCAAACAGCCCACTTGTATGATCATCACCTGAAGACATAGCACATAGTGAGTCACGTATCTACACAGCCAAATGATATCCTGACTTTGCAGAATACTCCTCTTGCTTAACATAATGCCATAGAATTTGTCCTCGAAATGCTAATATGCAGTTTAATCTTTAAAACCTGCTGAATATCCATTGGTAGAAAATGTTGTCGAAGTGTAGGTACACTCCAACAATTCCCAACTACAATCAGATCTTCAATTACCGAATCATGAGGTAAAGATGCACGGAAATATGCCTGAAAGTACCAGGACATAGCAGCCAGTTACTACTATAGACACCAACATCCCTCCCACATCCCACCCTCCACCGAAGCCCCTTCATTAACAACTCTCTACCCCATATAATATTACGCCAAATATACAATGGATTTCTCTCCAAATCCATTTAAAAAAGGAGTATTTGCCAAAATAGTGAGCCTTTAATACACATGCCACTAAAGAGTCATCATAAAGCAACAGCTGCCACCATTGCTTAGCCAAACATCACTTGGTTAAAACACCCCAAATCCGTAAAACTAAGACCACCTAATTTTTTTGGGCGACTTATACAATCCCAGCCCAACCAATGAATCCTCCGTTGCCGCACCTTCGTTCCCCACCAAAAAGCCATAATTTTTTTGTAACTCATCACAAAGCCCCACTGGTAGACCAAAAACCCCCCATTGTATAAGCAGGTATCGCTTCGACCACTGCTTTAATCAGCACCTCTTCACCCCACTTGAAATACACTGTGAAGACCACCCACTCAACTTCTTCATCACACAATGCTGCAGCTCATTAAAAAGCTCCTTCTTTCATCGCACCATAGCCGGCAACTCTAAATATCTCTCATAGTTAGACACCACAGCAAAGCCGAGAATATCAGTCACCTCTCTGAGGACAGCACAAACATTTGGACTAAAAAGCATTGAAGACTTTTCAAAATTAAAACACTGTCCGGACGCAGCAGAATAAACACCAAAAATCTCCTTTAAATTTTGACAATAACTAGTAGCAACTTTACAAAAAATAAGATTGTCGTCCGTGAAAAATAAGTGAGACACCATCAATTTCTTTGTAAAACATATTTCTCGAATAACATGCGCAGTCTCAATAGCATTCACTGGACACATTCACAATTACATCAAAAATTAGTATATCTGACATTTATTAGTTGACAGTTTTTATACATTCACAATTATATTTGTCACTTTATTAAATATTAGGCATGCCTCAAATTTAAATGACACTTTATGGATGTATAAAACACATTTGATGCTATTAAAAAAAATAAAATAAATATATATATTTCACTTTTTTTTTCACTGAGCATAAAGCATTAGGTATTAAAAAAAATGACAAAAGAAAGAGAAGACGTGTTTTGATTATTAAGTGAAATTCCACTAGACACAGCAAAACGCAAACTCTTCTTCACAAAACGACGATTCAATAAGCTTGATGCTGCCATTTTTCGTCTCCGATCAAAGCTTCTCCACATCGAAAATTAAAATACCGAGCCTTTATCTCCTGAGTCAGACGCTCTCCAATAGAATTAGGACCAGTCTCCATTGTTCATTCTCACTTCTCGATTGTGCGAAGAAGAACTAAGGTAATTATTTCACTCTCGCTTTCTTTCACATGATTGCTCTCTATTCAATGCCCTAAGTTTGATTTCTTTACTCCAAATGCCTTTAATTAATGAGATTTTTATTTATTGAGACTGTAAACTCACTCTAGGGTTTCAATTTCAGATAACAATTAGTATGGGTGATTTCACCGTTTTGTCAAATTGATTTAATATCAGCCATAGAGAGTCACAAATTTTGGTTTGAGAAATGTCGATTGCTAAGCTTAGCTCTTGATTTCGGCTTCCATGTAGAACCTAGAAACAAATTCCTAAATCATTTAAGCTCTCATTTAAATTTTGCGTTTCACCATTTCACTTTGTATTCTCATTTAATTTTATGCACGTTGATGGTTATTTTACTGAGATTTGATTTTTTTCTTAAATTTTATGAATCGTAGCGATTTTGATTTACTTTGTTAAAATCATAGGCTCATTTCCTGTAACTGAAACTGAAACCAGAAAGCTTTAAAATTGATACATACAGACCTGTAACTACCTTCGCTGTTCTGTCCATGAATGGATATTGGCACTGGTATATCAGTTTTGTTGATGATTAAGCTAGGTATAATTTTGGCTCTTTCGAAAGAGACATCTTTTAGTTGTCATAGAAAAATTCAATTTTATTTTTTCTTATTTCTACGTGTTGATACAAATCATGTCGGATTATTAATTTCATTTTGAAAGTGTATATCTCGTTGAGTTGAATTGAAGAAATTCATATGGATTTTATTTGAATGCTATTAATTCGATGTTCTTTGTAACTTATCACGATTAGTAAGTGTTGCTTTTTAATTAAGTAGTGATTCATTTATCATTGGGATAAGAAAAAGTAGATGAGAAGGAAGAGCATGTTCAAGAGGTTAAGGACAACATGCTAGACTAATTATAGATTATTTCAGAATTATGATTTGGCTTAAGCTACTCATGTCACCATTGTTATTTCGAAATCTGAATGGGTTTCCATCTCTCTTTCTCTCAGTTTTTGTGTGATTGTAGGAATGAAAAAAATATGTGGCATTGTTTTTTACAAATAAATATTTAGATCATGTGAAGAGAGAATGGACTTATAAGATCTTACTTATGCTTCTTTCTCTTACATTGCTCACATGAACTTAATTAAACTATTAACCTCTCTGTAACTTGTGCTTTTATCAACCAAAATCACATTTATGTATTTTGTTGAGATTTTAGAATTACCTGAATTTTATGATCAATTAACCAATACAATTATATGTAAAGCA
Organism: Atalantia buxifolia; assembly: GCA_030444775.1. Lineage (NCBI taxonomy): Eukaryota > Viridiplantae > Streptophyta > Magnoliopsida > Sapindales > Rutaceae > Atalantia > Atalantia buxifolia. Next base: position 13,076,927 of record CM059838.1, read on the forward strand.
AGAGAGTTGGGGAAGGTAATAGTGACATAACTGCAGTGACAAAAATAATGGTAAGACTATACGGTGTTGTATATTAATTGAAAAATGATGCTAATTTTTTATTTAACACTATAGTACCATATGATTTTATAGTTATTTTTTGGTTCTTGTGTCATATTCTTCAATTCAAATATAAGCACTTATTATTTTTGTTGTTGAGTTAATGGTTTCAACAGTCAATTTCACTGTTGAAGTTTCATCATACTGCATATGTTGTTTTGCTACATGTGAAATTTGCATACTTAAGTTAGTACTTCATTTATGGATTGTTTAAATCATTTCAGTAGATAGTTAGTTTATTGTCTTGGATTAAATTTTATTTAATTAATTTTTTTCTTCTTCAGCAGAAATCAAAAGACAAGTCTTGCTTCTGCTCTTCTCTATTTCTAGTCTTGATTCAGTGTCTTAAGCTATTTCTAGCTCCATGATTCTCAGGACTAAAAGCCAAAGGTTTTTTTTTTTGCATTTTTAGGAAATTATATTATTTGCTCTTTTCTTAAGATTAATCTGAAATGGAATGATGTTAAGGTGCCCATGCAGACTGGTAATCTTGAATGCGGCTACTCTGTCATGAGATTCATGAAGGAGATTATTGTAGATTAAAGTATACTCTGTGAAAAGGTTAGATCATTAACTTAGCTTAAACTAATTGTTGATTGTACTATGAAATGTGGTTAAAATGATGTCCATGAACCGAATGAGTGATAAATAAATATAGTTTTTTTTTGTTTTTTGAAGTCAGCTTAATGTAAAAGATACTTATATTGAAGATGAGACCAATGAAAATTGCTCTGAACGGACCACTTATATTAGTGACTTGATTTGAAAGAAAAAGTTCAAAAGAGACAAGTAATGCAGGTAAAGAGCAGATGATTCAATTGAAGTACATTAGTTTATTGTGACTTTATCTATAACTTTTCAAGAATGATTTTGTTTAAACATTAGCCTAGCATGCCAGTAAATTTGCATGGCATATGGCTAAGCACCTTTTCAATGTTATAATTTATATCATGTGAAGTTTACAAAAGAGATTTTATTATTGTAATGTCATCTTTAAAAAGGTGTAAAATTTGATATTTTTAACACGTCATGTGTAATTGACATTTTATTTTAAAGTCATAAATATATGAGTATGATAAACATACTCATATGACAATTTTATATTGTTACTAATATTTGATGGTGAAAAGATGTAAGAAAGATTTGATAATTTTTAAATGTCGAATATAATTGGTAATTTTGATAAATGTCAAACAATGATAAATTTGATAAATGCCAATTATAGTAATTCAGATATCAGGCTTTACCTTAATCGATGCATTTTCTTTTTGTATTAACTCTTTAATTTGGAAATTTAGGTTGATGTCCCCCTCCATTTAGGTTTTGCCATTTACTGATCAATGTTACAGGTAGGGGTCCGCGCCTAACCCCTTACCTCTTGGTGGCCTAAAAAAAAAAAAAGATATTTGACACAAGCTTACTTGACATTTTTTAACTGTCAAATACACCCTTATTTGACAGTTTTTAATCGTCAATTATTCTATTTTTACAGTGAATGTTTGTGAGAAAAAAAAAATTTAGACGTTCCATTAATGGAAAGCTACGCCACCATCCATCTCTAGTTTTAGCTAAGGGTGTATTAATAATCTAAAGGCTAAAAAAATTGTGTCAAGTTAAAGGGCCATGTGTCTGTCCCAAATACTAGATAGAACAAAAATACTAATAGTAACATTCTAAATGTGCACAAAATAAGAAAATAACTGTTATGTAATTTTTAATGGGCGATAGAGCTGATACTTACCCGCCTCTCTTCACATTCAAACTTTTAATATTAAGAGCAGGCCGAACCGAACATGTTTAAAAAAGTCTAGTTCGGTTCAATTTTTTTTTCCTTTTTGTTTCAGTTCGGTCAGAAAAATCGATAAATATTAACTGAGAATCAAACCGAATTTCAGATTTCGTTCTCAGTTCAAATTCCTAGAATTGGTACTGAACTGGAAAAAAAAATTGATATTATTTTTTGTAATAAATAATACCACTTAGCATGATATAAGAAGGCATTAAAAATAATTTTATGTCATAAAATTATTAGATTATTTAAGAAAATAAAAATATTCTTATATTTGAAAAACCAATAAACTAATTCGGTTCAGTTCATACTTCACTTTGGCTCTTTTCAATTTACTTCAATTCTCTATTGAACCAAATTCAACCGATGCCAACCCTCTGTGTGTGTGTGTGTGTGGAAAATTTAATTCCTTTACTAGAAGCTATGTGTGTGTGTATTATATCCAGAATTAAAATGCAAGATAGATTTACGGTGTCTTAAATCAGTTTACAAAATTATAGAAGTCAAAATACGACGTCGTAAATTTGGCGGGACTTTAATTCTCGAAAGAAAATTTTTTCAATATATATAATATCATTGTATTATTTTGAAGGACTTTGATATGGTGGGCAGGTCTCGCTTTTTATTGCAAATAATGTTTGATTGTTGTATTTTGTTGAAACAACCTTTGGTGGGGTAAGCGGAAATAAACCTCCTAAAGGAGGAATTCTTTTTTGTCAAAACCAAATCTTACAATATCAAATGATTGAGGAAAAATGCTATTATTTTTCAGCAGATGTTACTTATTTGTTTAAAATTGTCTATTGAGTTTTTAAAGATATTGTGCCGTGTACATTGGTTTGTAAAATTTACAACCCAATATTATTTAATAATTCCCACTATTAGGAATAGTTCCTTTCCAATATAAAGGATTAGTCAATCATATAATATACAAAAATTTTAAAATACGTCAGATGTAATACAACTAAGTAATACATGTATGACATGTATGATTTGGATGGTAATTTTTCAAAATAAATATACACATGTCATCATATTATTACTTATTGTATGGCTGATATGATATTTTTAATATATTCAATAATAATATATTATAGATACTCAATGGATGAGTTTGAAAATAAATGAGTCATTGTCCTACAAATTATTCCCTACGGTTTGGTTGGATTTTTCAATTTTGTATCACTTAATTATTTAGCAACGAGCTGAATTCCTCCTAAACAAGTCAATGAGTCACATGTCATGTTTCATTTTCATCTTTATTTTTTTGCAATAATTTTTGTACAAAATCAAATTTGTAACAGTACTGTACCAATTAATATCCCATCAAATGTTCTGGACTCTCTCCATGGTCGTGTATAAATATAACCATGAAGGATTAGAATCCCATGTAACATAAGCCTTACATATAGAATCCTTGAAATTATATTCTAAGTCATGGCTCTTAATCTGCTCTCTTCTCTACCTGCGGCATGCAATTTCACCAGATTATCATTACCATTATCAAGCAAAGTTAATGGCTTTGTTCCTCCTATTACTCGAGTCCAATATCACATGGCTGCATCCACCACTCCTATTAAGCCTGTCGATCAAACCATTGTTAGGCGATCTGCCGATTACGGGCCAACCATTTGGAGTTTTGATTATATTCAATCACTTGACAGTAAATATAAAGTACATAATTAATTAACTAGTTTAATTTGTCTGCAGTTAGTTTAAATATATATGTGACTAATTAAGTAACATATTATTTGATTTGATTTACCATGCAGGGAGAATCGTATGCCAGACAATTGGAAAAGCTGAAGAAGCAAGTAACCGCGATGCTACAGCAGGATAATAAAGTGGTGGATTTGGATCCTTTACATCAACTTGAGCTCATCGATCATTTGCACAGACTTGGAGTATCTTATCACTTTGAGGATGAAATAAAAAGAACTTTGGATAGGATACACAACAAGAATACTAATAAAAGTTTATATGCCACAGCCCTCAAATTTAGAATCCTAAGGCAATATGGTTACAATACACCTGTAAAAGGTACGCATTCATGCAATTTCGTACAATGATACTTAGACAAAAAAAAAATAATAGAAACACCAAAAAACTAATGCCGGTTTACTTAATTGAAAAACAAACGTAAATAGCTGGCATCGATTTATCACTGTTTCCGAATGTGCTTACGTCTCCTTAGCATTTTTCTAAAAATTTACATTCTTTATTCATCGATCTTGAAAGACATTCGTTTTAGTTCTTTGAGCTCGATTATTTACTAATTTATACGAATGATTGAAATGCATGCACATGTATGTACATGTGCTTGTAGAAACTTTTTCACGTTTCACGGATGAGAAGGGGAGCTTTAAGTCATCAAGCCACAGTAACGATTGCAAAGGAATGTTAGCTCTGTATGAAGCTGCATACCTCCTGGTAGAAGAAGAGAGCAGTATCTTTCGTGATGCTACAAGTTTCACCACCGCATATCTCAAAGAATGGGTAATCAAGCATGATATTAATAAACATAATGATGAACATCTTCGTACATTAGTGAATCATGCTTTGGAACTTCCACTACATTGGAGGATGCGAAGATTGGAGGCAAGGTGGTTCATCGATGTATACGAAAATGGGCCAGACATGAACCCTATCTTGCTCGAGCTTGCTAAAGTTGACTTTAATATTGTGCAAGCAGTACACCAAGAGAATCTCAAATATGCGTCAAGGTAAGGATTTAGATATGTAGTCTCATTGGATTCCTTCTCATAAAATACTGATTTACCTTCTATAATATTACAAAAAGCATTGATATCATTGAAAAGTTCATTTACAGTCTCTTTACGGTGTTCTAAAAAGGCAGACACCCACACTTAACAATGATTAAGTTTAACTGAGAATGCATTTACTGAGAATGCATTTATGTAACTTAATTAATTTCATGCTAATTAATTATGTGGTCAGGTGGTGGAAGAAAACAGGACTTGGTGGGGAGAATTTGAATTTTGTAAGAGACAGAATAGTGGAGAATTTCATGTGGTCGGTGGGGGAGAAATTCGAACCTCAGTTTGGATATTTTAGACGGATGTCTACAATGGTCAATGCCTTAATAACAGCAGTCGATGATGTTTATGATGTCTACGGGACTTTGGAAGAACTTGAGATATTTACTGATGCAGTTGAGAGGTTACTTTTATTTATAGTTATTTATATCCGAACGATTGTTTATGAAACATTGAGTACTAGTGCTGATCATATAATAAGTACTTGGACATGAGCACGTCGTCCATTAGATCATTACCCATGAATTTATATATTTATACATCTCTCATATTTTAATTTAGCTATATTACATTGTTAGATGGGACGCTACTGCAGTTGAGCAACTTCCACACTATATGAAGCTGTGCTTTCATGCTCTCCGTAATTCCATAAATGAAATGACTTTTGATGCTCTTAGGGACCAAGGAGTTGACTTTCTCATTTTTTATCTTAAGAAAGCGGTACTAGTAAATTAAGCCTTTTATTTTAATTAAGGGGGATTATTCTTCAATCGTTTTAAGAATACCAAAAATGTAAATAGCTATGATGAGTTTCTGGTATTATCTCCACATCATCTGAAGTTTTAATTTTATATGAACCATCTACTTTCAAAATAATCTAAGATAAAAGATTATTTTGCCCTCCGATTTCATTATATGTTTTTCATTTTTTGGGGTAAATTAGTCATTTAACTTAGATTATTTAACAATGGCTAACGGAATTAATGGAAAAATGTGGTTGGTTCATATTAAACTAAAATTTGAGGTGGTGTAGAGATATTATTAGAAACTTGCGGCGGCTAATTTTACTTTTAATATTCTTGAGGTGGCTGGGAATTATTTTCCCTTTAACTGCTTTAGTTTGTGTTTTTTATTAGATATTATCTTATATTATATTAATTTATTCGATATATAAAAATAAAACTTTCAGTGGGCAGATATATGTAAAGCATATTTGGTAGAGGCAAAGTGGTACAACAGCGGGTACATACCGACTCTCCAAGAATACATGGAAAATGCTTGGATTTCAATAGGAGCAACTGTAATTCTAGTACATGCATTCGCTTTTACAGCAAATCCAATAACAAAGGAGGCCTTGGAATTCGTGAAAGATTATCCCAATATAATTCGTTGGTCATCGGTGATTCTAAGATTTGCAGACGATTTGGGAACATCATCGGTACAATTAATTACTTTTTAATATTAATTGTGCTATGAAAAATATGCTGAGAACACAATTATATTCTTATTTTTAGTATAATAAGTTTGATTGAATTAATTATTAGGATGAGCTGAAGAGGGGAGATGTTCATAAATCAATTCAATGTTACATGCATGAAGCTGGAGTTTCAGAGCGAGAGGCTCGTGAACATATAAATGATTTGATTGCTCAGACATGGATGAAGATGAACCGTGATCGATTTGGAAACCCACATTTCGTATCCGACGTTTTTGTTGGGATTGCAATGAATTTGGCGAGGATGTCGCAATGCATGTACCTATTTGGAGATGGTCACGGATGCAGTGCTCAAGAAATTACTAAAGCTCGTGTTTTGTCCTTATTTTTTGATCCCATTGCTTAATTAATTGTACCTAACTAAGCCCTCAATAAAAGAAAAACATGATGATGCTCCTGTTAGTAATAATTCAATAAAATAATATATATGGTTACAAAGGGAGATCGATCCTTTTGCTAGCAGATTTGTGATTTCTAAGAATAAATGTTTTTTCAATTTCCTACCTCATTGTCATCTTTGTAGTGTTTTATAGAGAGTTGTTTTAGCATTTTTCATTCAGATATTTGGATTCAAAAAATGATAAAATGTTGATAAAATGAATTATAACATTGTCGTCAATTAACGTACATTATAACATCACACGGTATTATTTGTCAGTACTTTATCAATCTTTAATCCCTTTAGTATTTCTCATTCAAAAATAATATATCTCTGGAAATATTGTCTACATACCAAATTTTTGTCATTTGATAGAAATGTCCAAATATAATTTTTTTGAGGACCAATATGCTCTAAAAATTTTAATGCCCTTACTGTTGTTATTCAAAATACGTCCTAAATCATTTCCTCCATTATTCAAATTTTTTGAGAAGGGAAAGGCAGAAGCTTAGTTCAATCTGCTTGACGATATATATAACTCGATAACGATCAATTAACATTCTTTATTCCTTGGGTGAATTTTCTCCGAGTCTTTTTTTTTGTTGATTTGGTGGTCATCATTTTAAATACTCCATGTGCCTTAATTTTCTGTCAATTCATATTCTTTAATTAGACCAAGACCAAATTAATTAGTAGTTTCATTTATCTGCCCACATGTAACAAGGGTGTGATTATTAATTTGCTGTGGCTACAAATCTGGGTAGCTAGCTCCCAAGCTTAACTACAATCAAAGAAGTCAGAGTTAGAATGCCTGAGTTATTTGAATAACAAAAGATGTTGGTATGTTGTTACACCGGTGACCATAAGCGTGACCACAAGCCAAGTTGTGTGTGTGTGTGTGTATATATTCCTCTAGTAGGGATACTCTCATTTTTTTTCTTCATATAGACATACTTTAAGCTGTGCGGTTTAAGAGAGTTAATTTTTAACTCTCTTAAACTGCTAGCGTGCCCGCATTAAAAAAAATTACAAGTGCCCACAACTAAAAATGATTATATATATGTATATGTATATGCAGCCCTTCTCTAGTGCAGATACCTTTATTTTTTTCATGTGGACATGTTTTTGAAAGATGAATTTTAAGAGAGTTAGTTTTTAACTTTCTTAAACCACAAGATTTTATAGTTTATTAAAAAGTAACTCGCTTAAACTATACTGTTTAAGAACATGTCTGCATTAAAAAAAAATTATAAGCACTAACACTTGAAAATGATATATATATATATATATGTCTATTCTAATTTTAGAAAGTGATTCTAGAAAGTGATTGTATTAGGTGGATAGCTCCCATTCCATGCATGCCATTGGTAACTGTAAAATCTAGAGAAAGAGAATTGAGACAAAGAAATATTGAATGGCTTTCAATGATGTGAACACTCAAGAAGCTATATTATTTATACATTGATTACGAAGAAAGTCAAGTATATACACTAGCAAAATTACAATATTTATAAATAGTCAATGTCAAAGAAGAAAGTAGATTCAATGATTATTATAAAACAATGGAGTACATGATCATCACGATTGCTTTCCTAATAGTAACGCAGCTTTGAGTGGCAGGAAACTTTGTTTGTTTGTTTCAAGAAACCTAGAACACCTTGGCATCATTTCAGGTCTCATATATTCGGTGGATAGTCATACAAGGTAAAGCCTTGGAGTGTGAGAGAAGGTTTCATATATATATATATGAGAGCTTGTAACTTATACTATGATATTGTATTTTGATCTCTGGAAGTCAATAGAGATTGTTTTGTTTTGTCCTTCATGAGGAAGGAAGCCGCCTTTGCTGAACCTCATAATCTTGTGTCAATTGTTTCCATTTCACTATGCCTGGTCTTGATTCGTGTTTTTGAGTGTTGTATCTTGTAGATTGAGTTAATAACCATTATAAATCTTCAATTATATGTTTCAGCTAAGTCCTGCGGTGATTGGATCAGCTAATGAGTGATCCAACCATAACAAATTAAATGATAATTGACATAACTTGTGGAATTGCTTGGCATTTTATTTCACCATTCAATAAATAATTGTCGCCTCACTTGAGATTGTATAAGGGGTCCACCTATAATACAGCCGCCGCATGCCATATAGCCGTTTTTATTTTTTATTTTAAAATTTTTGCCCGTTGGATTTTTTTTATAAGCAATCCAACGACTTCTATATTTTACGCGCGAAATTGGCTGCCGAACGAAAGAATTGGAATTGGGAACTGGCAAATATCAGGATTAATTATCACACACAATTATCAATTTAAATCAAGAAAATGTCAAGACCCCCTAATCGACATGAAAAAATTGCATTTTCTTACGGCTGAAAAAATTACTTTATATATGTAATGTATGTACTAGTGAGAATAATATTTATATTACTATAGATCAAATATATTTTTTCTTATTTTTCATCTAACTATTGGATAGTTTTCAAATAATTATAATTATTCATAGTACCAAATATCATAATTAATCATCAAATATTTTTATTTTCAATATTAGTTGTACTAGTGACTAATATTAATTGTATAAATTTGTACTGTATTCAGGGCATATATAATGTACCATATATTTGATATTTGGATTATACTCACGAAGATTCTCTTACAAAAATTACTTCATACAAATTTATCATAAATTAATTAAATTATTCCATACTTTGTTTAATTTTTTTTGCTACATTATTAAATTATTGCATGCAACATATTTGATCTTGTGTTATTACTAGTAGTATAGTTAATGGTAGTTAAGGGAAAATGAGAATTACTTTCTGCTACTCCCTTATATTTTAAGGTATATCTAAACCCCTTAAAGTTATAACAAAGTTAGCTTTATGTATCATTTTACTATTCTACTCTAATCTTAATATTAGCCATAGAATTAAAATATTTTGAAAATAAAAATCAAGTAAAATAATTTATATACCTTTAATGATCAAATTTTATTTTATAATGAATTGTAAATTATAGAGAAAAATTACAGGTAGGGGAAATGTCATAAATATCCCTCATAGTTGTAAATTGTCCATTTAAATTGGAATAACATTTGACTCTATGTGTGTGTGTGTCAAGTTTAGGGCTATATAAGTCATTTCACTTTATTTATATTCTAAAAATATTTAAATTTGATGGCTAACATCAAGATTATGTGTAGGAGAGTATAATGATACATAAAGCTAAAACTCTTATAACTGCAGGAGAATTTGAACCTATTTTAAAGCATCAGAGGGTTTTAAATTTCTCTAAACAACAAGGGATAATCTTCATTTTTTGATATTGTTAACAATTGTTATTATAGTCATTATTACTAGGATTAAACTAAATTCAGCTTACAGTATTTTTTATGATATTATATATTTTATGAGATGTGTGTATAGTGTATATGATATTATTTTTTATGATAATAAAAGTTTAATAATGATTACATATATAGTCTAACTAAATTTGTTTTTCTAAAAGTGTGTATAATCTGATTTTATTTATTAACCCCACTTCAAAACCATTCAGTCAAGTCAACAAGGGACAATTTTATAAAAATTAATTTTTTTAATAATATAAAGCATAATTTTGTTAGGTATTATTAAAATAATTGTTGTTGACATTGTATTGTACGCTTAAGTTAACTAAATTAACAATGTAACTAGACAACTATAATTTTAATAAAACACCTAGAATTAAATAATTTAGGAAAGGGATATCTCCACCCTCCATATTTGGGAAAATGATAACGTAGATCTCCATGTTTTCACCAAGGGACACAAAGATCTCCTTTTGACTATAATACAATGTGACAAAATTAGTGAAATTGTTAGTTGAAACTTGTGTACCAATAAGGAAAAAAGTTCAACCAAAATTAGGAACTCGTCTTAAGAGAACTGAAATTTATTTATAATTTAACTTAAAATATTGGTATTTAACGAATTTAGTAAGAAAATTAAAAACAAAAATAGTGGACTGAAAAGTTGAAATAAATGAACCAATAAATGAGAAAGACTAACCAAAATTAGGGACATACAAAATAAACTTAAAACATTGACCTATTAAATTGATATTTAACTAAAAGAATTGGTGTATAATTATTTTATAATTTTTTTAAACATTTAATTGTGTTAAAAATTTTAAATATTTTTCTCATTTAATTAATTTTTATGCTTATGATTTAAAATTTTCATATTTTTTATTTTATAATTTTTTAAGCATTAAAAACAAATTTTAAAAATTATTTAATTGAGCAACCGGTAAAATACTGATTGTTCAAGTTTGTGGCAATTGTTGTATAAGATATAGCCCTACACTATAAGATGACTCTTGTATAAGTTGGGATATTTATTGGGATTTGAGAAGTGTAGCATATATAATCAGAAGTATAATGATATTTACAATAGATATCTACGAAACCCAATTTATGTTATGTTTATTATGATAAGTTTAAATTTTTAATCTCACAAATATTAGAGGGCTTGCTTCACCCACAAACTAGCAGTATGCCCTCGAATAAGGCTAAAGTTTGTCATTACAATTGTACAAAGTGGTGCTATTGGCACCCCTCTATAACCCTTGTAAAACTCTATTTTTTAATTTATTGTTACTTTTTTACCCTTAATTAAAAATAAATTCTTAGTGTTTACACACATAATCTTTCTCTTACTACAAAAACTATTCACACCCCACTTAAATATTTCTTTCTTTAACTATGGAACTGTATATGAAAAAAAAAATATAGCAAAAGGCTTGCCAATCCTTAATCGTGCATATTTCTTCTCCTAATCATATCTATTTTCAAAATCGTTATTCCTTTAGCATTGCCATAAGAATAAGGAAATCAAGAGTTTGGGGTCATAATGATTCAGAGAAAAGGATTTCAATGACTTTCTCTGAAATTCAGTTTTGACCCTTACATGAGCTGGGTTAATTTCCATAATTTTATTGATCAACCGAATATTTTCTTATTTAGGGGAGTGAAGACCATCAAACTATTTGAAATCTTGAGAAATTAAAAAAAGAAACCGTATAGGGGTTTATTTTTAAAAGAAAACAAGCAGCAAAGACGATGATTATAGAGAAACTCAAATACATTAAAGATTCAAATGAGAATTTTTAACCCTATTTATATTAAAATATAAATTTGTCACCTGAGAGAGCCGATGATGCAAGAAGAAGGAGGCACTCAGCTACTGAGAAAACGAGATAGAATGAGAAAGAGAAAAGAGAAAAATTATTTGTCACCTTAGAAGGGGTTTAATGAGAATTACAGAGGCGTGCCAATAACACCACTCGTTTGCCGAAACCCCAATGAGAAGACCCTTGGATTTCTACAAATTTAGCCCAAAACAAGTCCAGGCCCACTAAACGAGAAACCCTAAACTTATGAAGGGTGAAAAAAAAGGGCGAAAGGGAAAAAGCAAAAACCCTAAAGATCGCAAAAATCGGCGGCAAGTTGCTTATAAATTCCCTCCAAAGCCCTCTTGATTACGCCTCTTTCGTTAACTCTCGCTAAAACCCTAGCTTTCTCCATCTTACCACGTATACCGTCAGTCATCTTCGATGGAGTTTTGGGGTAAGCTTCACTCACTCACCTTCTCTTCTTTTTTTCTTTTTTTTCAATCGTTTCCTTTGTTTTTTATTTTTTATTTTTTTTTTTTAACATGCATTTTGTTGTCTCTGTTTCTATTTTCGTGATTTTTGTCTTCTTGTTTATATTAAGTGTGTGTTTTGTACATGTGTGTTGTTATGTTTGGATCCTTAAAATATCTCAAAAAGATTTTTCTTTTTTTTTTTTAGTTACAAGTTTTACTAGACACAGTAACGACGCATAACCTCTGCTTGTTTGTTAGTTTGATTAGTTGCTTATAAGGGGTTTATGTTTCATTATTTTCATTAAATACGAATACTAAGCCTGTGCTGTGTAATAAGTTCTGATTAAAGGTATCGAACTTATGGTTTTGATATTGGTGGGTTTCTTTGTCTGTTTATTGTCTTTGTTTTCTTTAATGTTTTTGTTTTGCTGCATTTTGCTTTTGACTAGATTCAAATTGTCTTAGGTTCTCAATAGAGGTTGTCTTCAAAGTTGTTCTTGTAGCTTGTGATTCTATACATTAGTGCGAATTTGAAAACCTAGCATCATGCTGCTATTTATTCAAGTTTGCCAATCCACTTAGCAATAACCTTATTTAGTCATTTAGCATATGCTTCTGTGATGATAATGCATACACTGACAATGGGTTGTCTTTTCTTTTTGTTCTTCTAGGTGTTGAAATTAAGGCTGGGCAGCCTCTTAAAGTGAAACCTAGCTTTGACAATATCATCCATCTTTCACAGGTTTTAAAACTTTTTGTAGTTATTTTTTTGTTGAGTTGAAAATATGCTTCAATGCAATTGAGAGTTGTTTGTTCATTTTGCGAGATGTGTTGAACCCTGCTTCTTGTGCAGGCATCACTTGGTGAGTCAAAGAAAGAGAAAGGACATGATTCTGTGCCCCTCTTTGTGAAGTTCGGTGACAAGAAGCTTGTCCTTGGAACACTTATCCCTGAAAATATCCCTCAATTATCTTTTGATCTAGTTTTCGAGAAAGAGTTTGAGCTTTCTCACAACTGGAAAAACGGGAGTGTCTACTTTTGTGGTTACCAGACCCCTTTGCCTGTGGATAGTTCAGGTGAGTCTTGTGACTACTAGAATGTTTGCTTTTTTCCTTGATTGCTCAAGTTTTACTGAAAATGTTTATATTTGCAGATGAATTTGATATGGGGGACTCTGATGAAGAAGAGCAAGAGGAGCCTCCTTCCATTACTGCTGTAGCAGAGAACGGTAAATGCTGTTTCTATGCTTTCTTGCACAGAATGATTTTTAGATATATATGTTCTTTATGTTATCAATTGTATATGTGAATGTTTTGTTGGTTGTTTTTGGCTAACTATTTTTTTTTTAGGAAAAGCTGGGCAAAAGGCTGAGAAAGCAAAGGCTCCTACTCCCAAGGCTAATCCAGCTGCTAAGCCTGCTAAGCCAATTAAGGATGTGAAACCCGAAGAAGATGGTGACGATGAATCAGATGATGAAGATGAATCAGATGATGAGATGGTTGATGGAGATGATTCTGATGAGGTAGCTATCACTTTCTTGGTGTGAAATGTCTTTTAATCAGTATTCCTTGTTACCAGAAAATTTAATGGCATTTTTTACGTCGAGTAGATTTCTGGTGAGGATGATTCTGATGATGACGATGAGGATGATTCAGAAGATGATGAGGACTCAGATGCAGATGAGGAGACACCTAAGAAGGTAGATGCATGTACTATGGTTTAACATTTATGGCTCTTTGATCTTCAGATTTTGGAAATATAAGCTTGCTTCTGTCCTGACCTTAATTTGTTGTATTCTTTTTTAAAGCCTGAAGTAGGGAAGAAGAGATCCACTGAATCTGCAACAAAAACTCCTGTTCCTGCAAAGAAGGCAAAAACTCCCATGTCTGGTAATTTTCTAGATACATGATTCCATGTGGAGTAATATACTTGGTGTTTCTTTTTGCAAATGGTTATTAATGTTTGTTTATCGCTTGAAATGGATTGGATGGGTTGTGGTGACATTGGCATCTTCTGTTGTTTGTTCCATGTATCATAGATATCATGCTTTTCCTGTGATAGTCCTGTACTTCATAATTATTTGCAGTTTTTAATTCTGATTATGATGGAGTTTGAAATGATGTTCGTTGATTCCTATGGCAAACTCATAACTTCCCTTCATGTAGGATGTAATTTGCTGTGGCCATATTTGAGTTGCTATTTTTCTTGCTTTCCAGAAGCATTCACTGAGATTCTTTATTACTGTGTTGACAAACTTGATTTTGCTTGTATAGATGGTAAGAAAGGAGGCCACGTTGCTACTCCTCATCCGTCAAAGGGTGTAAAAACACCTAATGTGAAGACACAGACTCCGAAATCTGGGGGACAAGTCACATGTTCATCCTGCAGCAAGTATGTTCCTTGACAGTGCTTTGAATTGAAACTTATAGAACTGTTATATGTGCTTGACTGACTTGCTGTTTGCGTGTTTATGAACAGGACATTTAACTCCGAGAATGCTCTACAGTCTCATACAAAGGCTAAGCATTCTGCAAAATAGAGGGTTTCATGTTATAACATGCTCTGCTGCTGGTTGCTGTGGCATGTTTATTTTTGTGAGCACATATGGAGAGCTATGTGTTAATGTTTATGTTAGGCTTTTGACAGAAAGTGAATGAGCTAGTACTGCAGAGCTTTCTACAATTGTTATGGATGTCTTGCTTTTAGTGAGAATTTATATTTAAACTTGCTTTCTCTTGATTTCTAATGTCAAGTGTGTGATGATGCTATATACCTTATATCTTTGTTTGTCTTTCTGAGCTCTTATGTTACATTTCCATTCGAAAGATGTGCGGTAACCCCAAGGTCGTGGTACATTTTGGGTTTGGATTGCCTGAGCCCAAATTATGACATTTGGGTTGTCAAATAAGCTTTATCTAGCTTAGCTGATTTGGGCTTTAAATGTGGATTTAATATCGAGTATTTAGTACATTAGTGATTTTCAACATAATTGAGGAAATTTTTTAGCAACTTTCGCGCTACACAATTGCAAGCATTCGTGTTATCAATTGGGAATGTACTTCTCACTTTCTGATGAACCTGCAGAACAAATCGCAGGTTACGAATCAAAATCTCTGCAAGTATTTTATGAACGACGATAAGCGAGGCTGTGGGTACTATGCAGGTGCAGAAGTATTGCATTTGCCTCTTCAGATTTGGATCATGTGTGGAATTCATAGACTAAAAAAATCGACTTATATGAGAATCACTTCTCAATATGTTTGGAATTCGCATCAGCTCTAAAATGTCAACTTATATGATAATCAACTTCTCAATTATGTTTAAATTATGCTAATCTATTTCTCAATTATGTTTAAATTATCAAGCATAAGCATGATAAGGCTCGAATTGGAGTGAAAAAATTTACCGATCATGGGAATGCTGATAATAAAATAGCAATGAAGGCAGATGATAATAAGATATATTTTCAACAATTTAAGAGCATTTCTCACCAATGTTTTCCACAATCCAAGGACATTTATCAATTACAAGGGAAAGAGAAGAACAAACATATCCAAAGTTATTGCTGCCGTAAGTTATAGCTTGAGAGATACAACCAAAACCCTAGCAACACCAAGGACACTCGACACTGATGTTCAGGTTGCAAAAGTAACTCAGGAAGTCAGAAGATGCCCTCCCATAACATGTGCAAGAAACCATCTTCGAACATCTGATACTGCACCAGCAAACCTGTAAACAAATTTCATCATAAGCTGCAATTAAAGCAAGAAAAACAGCTGGTTCCTTAGATGCAGGGTACCTGAACCTGCAAAACTCACAATGTGTGTAAGAACAGTGCTAATTTTCATTTATGATTTATAGAGAGAGGAAAGAGGGGGGGAAAAAAAAGAGAGGTAAGTGTGAAGAAAACAAAACCCAACTCAGAAGCATGAAATTTTCAGCATTTGCTACTCTGGATGTGCGGCAGTCACAGAGTCCCTGACTGCAAAATTCATACAAAAACACATGCAAACAAACACACACTCTAAAAGCACAACAGAATTTCACACATAAATTGCACTAGCAACAAATATCATAACTAGAAACCCACTTGAGAAAAAAATAGACAGGCCAAAGTTCTGCATTTTATAAAATGTCCAATTGCTACTAATTCCCTTTCTATAAAGGTGAAGAAATCAATACCTACGAACTCTGGTATGACTATTTCAAAAAAGTGAAAATGAAGATAATAACAGTAATACAGTTGGTCAATCAACAGAAAATTCAAATAGCTACTGAAATAATCTCAATCTATTCATTTAAAGTTTTCACAAAATTAGGTAAGGATAACCTAAGAAAGAAAGTAAAACTAGCAGCTAGCATAGAAAACTTGAGAAGATGGAAATGTACAGTCTGTTCTATGTTATATTCAATTGATGTATAACAGTGGAAATCAATGCATTTTGCAAAGCCAACATGCAGTCAAGCCCACAATTCAAGCAGTTTTGAACCAGTTAGAAAGACCAAAAACAAACACACAGGTGCATGCACACACACAGCTACACCTAATCCACATGCCATATCACAGAATTTGACCTGCATAGTGGAAAATGGCTATAAGCTATATTTATTGAATAGGCCATCTCCACCGAAATGTAAATTGATTAAAGAAGAAAGCCAAGTATCCTAACCATACAACATACAGCAGAGAGAAAACAAACCGGATACTAGAGAAAGGATCAGTATTCATTGCCTCCTTGCTCCGGTTGCAGCTTATAACTATGATATCAGTTACCATTTTGCATAAGCCCATCATTGTTGATTCCCTGGTCATTGCTGCCACCATCTGTATTTCCTTTATAAGCTTCTTCTTGCTGTTCCCTTTCCCTGTTCCACTGCTCAATTTTGGCACGTCTCTCCTCACTGCCTTCCCTGACAGGGCTGCGATTCCGTCTTCCACCAGGGCTTCTACTTCTCCCTCTTCGGTGGCTAGGGCTTGTGCTCCTGTGCCTCCTGCTTCGACTTTCATAATACTTGTCCCTGTCATCATACCTTCTACTGTGCCCACTGTGAGAGCGGTCTTCATGGCTGCGATGCCTGTAAGGACTTCTGCTCCTGCTTCTGCTGCGGCTATGTCTTCGTCTATATCTACCAAATAGCTGGCGCCTCAAATCCCTAACAACAATGAAAATAAAATGGAGATTGAATTAAAAAAATATGTATGTATTTCAGCTCGTATCATTCCAAACCATTATTCCTGCTAGTATGAAAAAACCAACAAGAAATGTTTTTGCTGTTACCTGCTAATCCTTTTTAGGTGCATAAAATTGCAGTACCCACCACGATTGCATGAATTCTCCTCATATTGTCTACAGGTAGCTTCTCGGAAGTCCGTCACAGGAGAGAAGTCAACGATAATAGGACGCCCTATCATTATTGATAGCCATACCAAAGTAAGAAAAATATTTAAAAAAAAAAAACAAGGCAAAGCATTTGCCACATTAACAAATATTGATTAATTACAACATCATCAATCAAATTAAAAGTGTAGTAGGCACAACTTATTCAAGAATATCTGACACAACACAAAAAACCTAAAGAAATCAGAAGATGGAAGTCTTACCAGCATAAAATCTCCCACTTAAACTTTTAAGTGCTCTTGCAGCTTGTTCTTCCTCCCTAAACTGCACATAAACATTACCGACCTGCATAAAGATTTGATTAAATGTTATATACAAAATAAGAGGTTACTGAGAAAATAGACCAAAAAGGGAGGAAGAAGAGAAGCTTACCATATGATCAGCTAGGTTGTCACAGACGTTCAGGCTCTCAATTTCACCATATTTGTTCAGTTCCTCGAACAAATCTTCATAAAAATCCTACCATTTCATATGAAAAACGATTACATGTCATGATGACAATTAAGAGGAGCAAAGCTCATAATTTATTTTTTGGAAAAAAAATAACTATATTCTTAAAATCATTCCAAAAAGCTAACAAATAAATCAATAAAAGCATTCATCGAGAGAATCCAGCCAACGATATAACGGACCTAACTAATTTTTTAACAAATATTTACCTCCAGATAATTACAAGCGCTAAATTTTAACTTCACGTTAATTATTTAATTTTTAAAATTTAATCACAGCGATAATACCTCAAAGTGTTCTTGGATCTTGCGCGGGTCAAGCGGGTTGCCCTGCGCGTCGACGCCGGGGGTGATCATATCGAGCCGCTGGTACATGTTCGAAAGCAAGAGCGTGGGGCTGACACTGGGCTTCGTGTGGAGACGCGAGCATCGGTCGCCGTGTCTGCACGCGCCGATCTTGAAGTAAAACGGACAGTTTACCCTGTCTTTCTCGGTCCCGAAAATCGACGCCAAGTGCTCCGCCATCGCAGGCTTCGAAATATAATCTCTCCAAATTCACAAATACGACAGTGTTTTTTCCGTGGGGGTTTGGGGGAATGCAGTGAGAAGAAGGCAGCAGTGGTTTTGGCTTCTCCGGGATGAAGAGGAAAGTGCTTCAAGATTTGTGATGTTCGTTTACGAGAAGCTGTTTTGAGGACCTTAGTTCTAGACTCTTCGTCCCTGCGGATAAAAAAAAAATTTCTAAAAGAAACTATCATTGAAATCCCTGACCTTTTATATTATAACCTTATAGATGATAATAAAAATTAGTATGGTTTGGAAGTTCAGATATTTTTTTTTTGGTTGAAATGGATGTGGAAATTAAAATTTTATTAATAGAAAATGATTACAATGATTTATCTTTACATACATAATGATAATAAAAATTAGTATGGTTTGGAAGTTCAGATATTTTTTTTTTAAAATTAAAATTTTATTAATAGAAAATGATTACAATGATTTATCTTTACATACATAAGCGGCCATCTCCGTTGGGACAACTTCTATCCAAACTTTCTCGATGGAAAGACGGAGAGCTAATTTAGCGAGATGATGTGTAGCTTCATTGCAGGACCTGGAGCGAATGATGAAAGTGTACTCAAAAGAATCTGTATAAATTATGAACCACTATCATAAAATTTTAGAATGGTAGGCCTATATTTTTTTTTTTTGAAGAGTAGGCCTATATTTAAAAAGAAAAAAAAAAAACTTTTTATTACATTATTTTGTAAAAAGTAATTTTTCTTTTGAGAATCTTAGTATAGTGAATACAAAAAAGGGCACAATAGACGGTGGTTTGCCCGAGAGGTTAAGGGGGAAGACTTAAGATCTTCTGCACATTAAGTGCGCGTGGGTTCGAACCCCACAGCCACCACCACCAGCGATGAATTATCTTAATTTCACTTTGCCGCATATATTTTTCATATGCGCCAAACCCGTCCCCTTTAGAATTAGACATAGTTATCCCGTTCCCTTTAAAATTATTTATATATAATTTTTTTTTTATGTATAAATAAAAATTGATAATTAAGTTTGTTATCTCAATATAATTAGTAACAATAATAATCTTTTTAAATTTAATAATTTTATTTTCTAATTGAATGTGGATAATTTTAAATTTTTAGAACAAATATTAAATTATATTAAGTGTAAAATTGTTCTTCAAAATCAAATTTTAAAAAATTATTCTTTTTTATATTTTAAAAATCTATTATAAAATTGAATGATTTTATCAAAACTAATTTTAAAAAAATTAATCAATATTTAAATTAATTTTTAAATTTTAAAATTCACCTTTAGTCTGAAAGTAATCTAAAGAATCCACCATAATTTTCAAAAGAATAAAATAAATACGTTTACCGGAAGCTAATTTTTAAAAAATTAATCAATATTTAAATTAATTTTTAAATTCACCTTTAGTCTGAAAGTAATTTAAAGAATCCACCATAATTTTCAAAAGAATAAAACAAATGCGTTTGCCGGAAGTCAAACCCAAGTCTATTGCTTGGAAGGCAATTATCCTAACCTTTGGACTACAAACCCTGGGTGTTGTGTGTAATTTTGTTAGAAATTTAATAGAAACAGAGAACTCTCAAAATTCAACCTAAAATTAAAACTGGAGCTTTTATTATGAGTGGTGAATAAATGTTGGCTTCAAATAAAGGTCTACATATCCATTTAATAAAATTTAAAAATTAATTTTTGTATTGGATACACCCCTTAACCTCCAAAATTGTCCTCAACCAGTAAAAGCATATTCTATTTATTATATTTGTTCCCTCAAAACGGCCAAAAATAATTTCTATTGTTAATCCATGTTTAAATTCTACAAACTATTGTTCCCAAAAAAAAAAAAAAAAAGAAAATTTACAAACTATCAATATCTGCTTCTTACTGCTTTAAATTTCCCTCGTTTTTCAGTGACTTTCAGTAAGGAGTGCAGCAACGCCATCGAGGCTTGTCATGCACGCAACTTTATTCTGACTAACCCCAATTTAATGTGGAAACGATCCACGGCCTTTGCCCCCAAACCCTTCACATAAGCAATATACTTCTTAAGTATATTTACTTTATTCCAAAAAAATTTCTTTTCGAATATCGTGGCATTCATATGATTTTTATTTATCTTTTGGATGGAGTTTTGTTAAATTTTAATAACTTACAAAAATAATGAATGCTATGTCATTTAAATTGAAAATTTAAATAGAGAACTTAATAAGAATTTAATAAGCATAGAAATATAGAATAAAGATACTGGGGAATATTTACAAAACAAAGGGTTAAGATTGAGACCCCATGTTTCAGAAATCAGAAGCATGGGCCTTTGGGTTCGCAACCCAGCAAAAGCGTGGGCTCACTCGGCGAGCCCTACAGTCGATCGTACAATAAAATCAAAATCTAATAAAATGCTAATTGCTATCATGGACTTTAATGCAATGGATTTGAACGTTGAAACAACACACGATGCTTCCCTACACTGAGCGGGGACTGGGGAAATAACAAAGTTTATTTATTCTATGTTATAGCATTAAGATTCAGAAAAGTTTATGAGTATGTCTCTTTTATGGACTCGAATGTTGCGTTGCAACTACACACTTTCAATCCCAAATCTCTCCCTCTTACAACTTTAATAGGCTTTGTTTTAATAAGATTTTGGAGTGAAGAAAAGACACAAAAAAAAAAAAAGTTAAAAAAAAAAAGCTTGTATTAAAGTGACATGGTGCCTCGCACAGCCATGGTGTGTTACTAGATATAGCTATAGACGAAGCTTGAGAGTGAATGGGGGAGGTGAGGGTGCTGTGGGAGGCTTAGATTTGGAGAAGGTTGGGTTGAAGGTTTTGTTTGTCTTGCAAAATGGAGAAAAGAGATAAGGGGATGGAGCTGATAATGACTGACAATCACATTCCAACGCTAGTTAGTTTTAACTATAATAACAAGTAACTTTTGTAAAAATTAGTAGGAAGACAAAACAATTAACTTTCTTTTTCTTTTGTTAAGATTTCAAACTTCACATCAAGAAAAATAAAGCTGGAGAGACAGAGTTTACTTGGAGTGGAAGAAGAAACCTTGCATTTGATAATTAATTTGGGGCAAGAAAATGGGTTTCTTGAGAAATTAGAGGTGTGCCGATAGAAGGACTCATATCACTACTCTTAATAGTTAATACTAGCTAGTCGAGAGAATAGGGTTTTTGACACCCTTCAAAATTCGTTATAAAACTCATTTTTAATAAAAATTACTTAAATAACTAAAGATAAAATAATTTATTTTTTATTTTCAATATAGATTCATTTAAAGACTTAAATAAAATATTCTTTCAAAAAAAATTTCACCCATCCTATCCTATTTCATAATTTATATTTATATTTTAAATTTAATTAGAAAAACATATATTTTTAAAAAAATTATAAGAATTTAGAATTATGAAGATAAAAACTATTAATATAAAAAATAATTTAAGATTCTATGAATTTTATGAATAAAAACTTTAAAGAAACATTCTTTTTAGAGTAAAATTTTATAGCTAAATAGTTGATTTTAATATATGGCTAATATTTTATAATCAGATTGAAGTATTTTATGAAATAAAAATTTAAACGAGTGTTATAAGAATTTTGGGGGGTGTAAAGTGCTCACTCGACTGGAGAACACAATATTATCGTAAATTTAAAGGCTTTAATAAAGCCCATAGGCTTTCCCACTTGTAGAGTGAATCTTTCTTATTTGCCTACACTATATAACCTGTCAAGGGGAAAACAATAACGATAAACAATGTAACATACATTATAGCTCATTCATGTTAAAAAGGATTGTCTAAAGGCCAAAGATACCCGAAACCTTTAATAGTTTATCTTTAAAAGGTAAGAACATATCAATTCTATCACAATGTCGAATCGAGCTTCTCATGATATTCACAAATGTTATACGAAGAGCTAAGGCTTTTTTAGATTTAGCAAGTACCTGCTTTTCTTAATTGGAAAATATCCACCATCTATCTACTTTTTTTAATTTTTTCAAAAATACACAGTTCTTTTTATTTTGCCTAAATTCCACCTAAAGTTACATTTTGTTTCACTTTTCCACTTCCGTTTGGATTTTGTCAAAAAAACTAACGGAAACTTAACCAAATGACCATTTTACCCCCAAACAAAAATTACAATTTCACCCTAATTAAATTCAAAAAAATAATCATATTATTTTTTTATAATCTATAAATTTTACTCTAAATAAATAAAAATGATTTTTTTATAAATTTTTTAAAAATAATCAAATTATAAATTTTTTATAATTTATAAGAAAAAGATGTCAGTTAATCACATATAACTTTTTTACACTTTTTATTTAGAATTCATCAGATTATTTTTAAAAAATCTATAAAAATTTTATAAAAAAAACCCTTTTCATTTATTTAGAGTAAAATTTATAGATTATAAAAAAATAATCTGATTATTTTTTTTATATTTAATTAGGGTGATTGTAATTTTTGTTTGGGGGCAAAACAATCATTTATTTAAGATTCTGTTAGTTTTTTTAACAGACTTCAAACGAAAGTGGAAATGTGCAAAGAACTGTAACTTTAGATGGAATTCACGTAAAAAAAAAAAATTGTGTATTTTTTAAAAAGTTGGAAAAAACGGGTGGACGGTGGATATTTTCCCTTCCTTAATTAAGGTTAGGTTTCCACCGGTTAAGCCTCTAAAATAATCATTCACCTACACTATAAACCAACTAACAATAGGAGTTTGATCATGGGATTGTTATTACCTAAAAATCAATATTAGGCTCAATAACTCAATTCAGCACATAAGGATAAGGTACAAGATGTGTTATATGCTTTTTATAGTTCGCTCCAGGCATTGTCGGATAAAAACATGCAAAAAAAATGTGCAACTTAGTCAGATTAGTTGTTCAAGACATTAAGAGACAATGTCTATTCTTACATCCTAAATATGGTAAAATGGTGGCATTAAAATATTGCCAACCAATTTTGACAAAGCAAATTATTTTATTATAATAATTTAATTTTATCAAATACATTATTATTTTTAAGCACACTAATTTTGATAAAACAAAATAAATTATTTTTTTAAAGCCAACCAAATTTAATATTTTGGGCTTGGCTTGCCTTATAAATAGGTGAGTTGAAGGCATCAAGGGTAGTGTGAAAAAAGTTTCAATTCAGAAAATATTTTGAGAACTTTAAGTTCATAATTTAGTAATTTGAGAGTTTGAGTGTATTGAGATTTTAGGTTGTGAGATAAAGTACTGTAATACATGTAAATCTATACAACTAATTAAATATCTCTGCTCATCTTCTTTTATGAATATAGGCTAAAAGCTGACCCACTTAAATTTTTGTGTCTCTTGTGTGCTATTTATTTCTCAATTTCATTTTAATAGTGTATCTACTTCACTTGTCAATTCACTAATAATAATATCATAATCATTGATTATAATTATTTAAGAGTAGAGATATTATTCACACATATAGTACTATTTATGTATATGACACTATTCATGTATATGATACTATTCACAGCATGGCAATCAAAGGCTAGAGTGAAGTAACCACATGGCTTTGTACGTGTCAAGGAAAGTTCTACCACTAAGGTGATAAGAGCCTAAGGAGCTTAGGTCTTAAGTGGAATCGTTATGACCCCTCTAATCTTTTTGGGAACTTCCCTAATGTCAATTTCATACATAATAGCATCTACGACTATTCAAGGCAAAGTAAAAAATTGCAACAAGAGCTTATTTGGGCCACATTAACATCTGAATATATTTTTGGACCTTACTTTTCAAACCACACAACAGAATCAGGCAGGTTGCATACCATTTTTTAGAAACTTCCCTATTGTGCAATTTCATACATAATACTATGACTATTCAAGCTGAAGTCAAAATTTGCAATAAGAGCTTATTTGGGCCACATCAACATTTGAATACGCTTTTGAACCTTACTCTTTGAACCATACAACAGAATCAAGCGAGTTGCAAACCATCTAATCTAAATTTATATTCAAGCCCATTTCTAAAAGGACCTCGTTCTTATGACACGTGATTTGGTGAAATTTCCACTCCAAACAGGATTTTTTTCTAATGATATTGCTATTGTCGAGGTTGAGGCCTTATGCCATAGAACTGTGGTTTTATCTTTGTAAAACCCTAAAATATCCTTATGACTAATTATTTTAGAATAATGATATAGCCACAAACTCTTGTACAAACTTATTTTGTAAAAACTGATGTGGTATGATAAAATTAGTTGAATTAAATATCTCTTGGTCCACATGATTTATTTCTATTATTTTATATTTTCACTTAACCAATAAATTAATGCCACATTAGTTTGTACAAAATGAGTTTGTACAAGAATTTATAACTATATCATCACTCATTATTTTAATCTATCAAATTAATCTTATGTACAAATCATAAGATTTTTAATAAAGTGATATTATTATTGACAACTATGAAATATTCAAATCAAATTTATGAATAAATTTTAATATTATTTTATCTATATAATTATTTCTGAAATTATATTAAATAAATCATAATTGTTTTAAAAATAATAATCTCCCAACACAAGGCACTGTCGCACAGCTTTGTTCTGATTAAAGCCCAAGAAAAGTGATAAATGAGGCCTAAGCCCACAAACCCTGAACTTGCGGTTCATCTGGTTATTTGGAGGGCGTGTGTATTTGGGAATGAAATTCTGTTAATTTTTAATCAATCATGAAATTAGCTATTAAGCTATCCTAGTTAATGAATGCTTCGTTATTTTTTTAATGACAAATTCTATAATCTTATTTTGTAATATGTAATTTTTTTTTTTTTTTAGTGACAAAAAAGATGTAAGCATCATTATATTTTTTTTACACGAGCTCACCCAATTGGATCCTGCAATAGCCACATTCAAGCTTGAGACTCCCTAGTGCTCAATTTGAGATGTAATAATACTTAAAATCATTGGCTTAAGGTTTGTTTCCCTTTTCGAACAAATTCTAGAATATATTAGAAATGTTATATCAGTTATACAATAAGTAAATAGTATTATGATATGTGTGCATTTATTTTAAAAAACCATCATGTAAGCGGTGGATATATTAAATTTAATTACACATGACATATATACATTCATTGATTTTATTATCTCCCATGTATTCTAAAATTCTTTCCCCACTTGGATGTGATTCCCCCAAGTGCATGGTGTAAGTTTATTTCCATTAAAATTATATTAAAGTACATTCAATCTATTATGAGCTCAATTATATGAGCTGTGCTGTATCGAAAGTTATCTGATTATGGTTCTAACAGAACCCTAACTATGACATCAAAGAAATAATGGAATCAAGATTCTCTGTGGAGTATTACAAAACAAAGGATGAGATTGAGAATGTGACTCCATATTTAAGAAGCAGGGGCTTTGGGTTCCCAGAATATGGGCAGTGAGACAGAGAACTCGATGCATCAACGTTAGATTTGATGGGTCTTTAAGTAAGATCGAAAGCTAGAAAAAAAAAAATACAACAAAGATGCATATAATTCCAAAATTAATTCGTGGGCTCAAAAACAAAATCTGAGAAGACAGCTCAACCAACCAGTTATACTCCCTCAAATAATTATGCCTTCGTCTGTTTGTTTCCACAAGCATGTGAGAGACACATGATATCAAAAGATGCTTTCAATATCTCTTTCACCAAATTATTATTTAATATTTGATTATTTTACTAATATTTAGAATAAAAAAATCTATCAAGAACTCTAAAAAAATAATCAAGTCCTGTTTAGTATCGAGGTTAAGCATCGGTAGAGATAAATTATAATACTAAAATATTTAATAAATACTAATTTATGTAATTTAAAAATTATATTGATTTGATATACTACTTATATAATTAAAAAAACTTATAATATTTTTACTATTTTCATTAAAATTATTGTTCTTAATGTTTGCTAACAATGTTAGAGCTCTAAAAAGGGACTTTTAATTCTATTTTCGTCAACTTTTCGGCCGTTCAATAGTTTTCAATTCAGAATTTGGCCAAATGCCTCCATTCATTTCTTAATCTTAATGCTTTAATAAAGAATAAATGAGCTGATCACTATGTCTCTCTTGTGGAATTGAACGTTCCCCTGCAACTAGGGATTTTCAATCCCTATCTCTCCTTCTTAACAATTTTGATTGGCTTCTAAACTACCATAAAAATTAGCAGAGAGAGAGGAAAAAATTAACCTTCTATTAAGATTTCAAACTTCACAATAAGAGAAATTAACATGAAATAGTAATTTCTACGCATGATTAATATTAATTTATTCCGAACATTGCGCGATGGAATTGGAAGCTGAGGGTCCAACATTCCATTACACGTAGAAATTCATTGTAGAATATTCCGTGATAAAAATTATATAAAATATGAAAATTTTGTGTAACACGACACGTCCTCTGTTGTGCATCAATTGAGATGAAAATTATATGGACTAAATTAGATTGCGGGTCAACTAGAAATTCGGTATAATAAACCAAGAGAAATTAGTTAAGATGAAATCAATTAACCAGGGAAGGCATGAAGTCAAGCCAAATTAATTAGAAGCCACAAATGCAAACGAGTTATCCACAGTGAGGTCAAAAAAGCCATGTGCTTGGTAGCTTGTGTATATAAATATTATAGATAAGAAAATAATTGTTCCGTATGTGTTGCTGTTTAGACCTTAAATAGCCCAACAAATGGGGCAGTAATCTGTCAAATCAGCCCTCGAATTATATATGCTTCGTTTGGCTTCAACGAAAATCCACAAAGAATAAGAGCCGCCATGGCATTACAAAATGCCAAACCAACTGTTCTAAAAATCGAGTGATGATAATTGAATTGAAGGGTTTGATTTAATGGTAACAAAAAAAAATGTAAAATTATATGGTTTTATAGTATTAAGTAAAAAATTAATTAAAAAATAATACTATAATACTATATAATTTTTATAGTTATTTTTATTGTCATTGCATTACTGTTAGATTTGTTTGCCATTTTCTTAAAAAATTAATGCACAAGGATTGATGAAGAAATTTAATACGACATGTTCCCCTCAAAAAAAAAACAAAAACAAAAGTGTGACATTCTGTGCACATATAAAAAAAATTGTGACACTGAATGCATAATTCACAATAATTCATATGTTTTTATCGATATTTTGTAGTTCATATATATATATTTTAAATTTCTTATGGACTAACTAATAATTAGCCCAAACTTTAAGAACTACTAGGAAAAATTTATGCGTCATAGGAAAAGCAAAAGCATTATTTTGCCCATCACAGTGATTAATTTAGGGGTGGGCATAAACCGATGAGATTCAATCTTACCCAAAAATTGAATTGAAATAGACTGATCAGTTCGATTTATGAACTAAACTTAGGAATCAAACCAAGTTTTTCTCATTCAATTCGGTTTGATTTTTAAGTTCTGTTTGGTTCGATTCAATTTTATATGATTTGGTTCATGAAATTTAAATTTTTTCTTTTATAAATTAGTGAAACTTTTATTTATTTTTTTTATACCTAAACTTGATTTTTTTTTAATCCAATTCAATTATAAACACTAATCATTCGTGTTTTATGCAAAATATTAAGAGAAAAATTATTGTGTGTATAAATATTGAAAATTTTTCTTTTTTTAATTCTAAAACTGAACCAATCAGTTTAGTCGATTCAAAATCAAAAATTGCTATGTTCATAGTTTCTTAACCATTCAGTTTTAACTGACCAAACCCTTAATGATTATCAATTTAGATTATGTAAATTTGTGACGTGAAAAATATATGAATCATGACATGACGTATATCTCTATCGAAAACTTGCAGACAATGGAAAAGATTTATGTATGGTAAAATAAAAATCTAAGAATTATTAAAAAAATAAAAAAATACTTATTTTCTTATTGAATTTTCTAGATTGTTTTTGTTTATTAAAAAATTGATTAGCGAATCAATGTATTCCTTTTTATAGTTCGGAAAAAAAAAATCAATAATTTGTTGACGTATGGGCTCCTATAGTCAAAAAAATCTACAAAATTCATTTTTATAGTCAAGAAATTTAGCAACCGACATATTTTTGTTCCATTTAAGCTTAATTTTGCGATATCAACCACAGTTAGAGATTGCCTTTTCAATCAATTATCCAGAAAATGAAGTGGTCGGATTTTTTTAATTCTCCCCATCAGTTCACGAGGACAACGAAGTCAGCACTCTAAAAAGTTTTTCCACAGAGATTAATGATTTAATGGACAAAATTGACCTTGGCTTTCAGATGTGAAAGGGACATTTTAAGAATTTCAACACATTGTATTTTAAAAATTTCATAAAATATAATATTTAACAATTAATATTTACAATTTTTATCAATCAATTATTTAGATACATAAAATATCTCTTTCGCCAAATTATTATTTAATATCTGATTATGTTACTAAAAAATTTATCAGAACTCTAAAAGAAACTTAAGCCCTATTCAATATTAAGGTTGGGCAATTGTATGAATAGAAACTATAACACTAAAATATTTAATAAATAATAGTTATTATACTTAAAAGATATATAGATTTGATATACCACCTATATGATAAAAGAATTATAATATGCTTATTATCTAAAAATACTAAAAATATTATTTATTACTATATATTATTAATTTTATTTAAAAATTATATATTTTTTTTTTTACAGCACATCAATAACAAACAAAGCTATAGTTATGTTGCAGTTCATTTATCTCACCCAAAAAGAAACTGATTATACAGATAACATATACTCCTAATCGATGTATTACACATAATTACTGTTTGAAAAATCTAGCCGGGAATTGCTCGCTTGTCAAGTGTGGAGGAGCAAACAAAGTGCAGGCAAAATTTCCCCAAATTACGCGGCAGAAAATATGTTCCAAGTTTGATCCATCTTGACGTATTGTGCGTGCTTGGTTCAAATGAACCCCACGTTACTATTTGCGTCATGCGGTTAAAGATACAAAGATAATGCCAAAGCAAAGGCCGCACATGACCGATGACACACTGCATGTGCCTCCTTGCAGAAATTAACCTGGCCGTGGCAGACCCTGCAAATTAAAGTGTGGACCAATGGCCAGAAGCACCACCACTTTTGGGATTTTAATATTGTAACATAATAACTTAGCATTTACCATAACATTCAAGAATCAAGCAACCTCGCATGCTCATTGTCCCTAAAGTTTAAATGAAGGTTTAAATACAAATGTTTACTTTTGAATTTTTTTTTATTGGTTAGTTAAGTAACCCTAAATGCTCAAACATATCATGTTTAAAAAAGAAAAAAAAAAAAAAACCTAGAACATTGTCTTACAAGATTAGTTGTAACTTTTCTGTCAGTCTTATCCTTTCAATGTACAAAGTCCATTTTTTATAATCTAACCCTTATAAAAACCATAATCCCATCCCAGCTTAAAATAATCCAATGTCAAGTTTTCTACTAATATGAAATGGAAGTGGAAAGGAGATTTGGTCCATATAAATCAAGGCTCATGAGAAATTTTATTCTTATTTATAATAAATAATACATTACAATCTTTTAAGCTAATTCTGTGATAATACCGCCTATAAATTTAGGTAAAATTGAATTTACTTTTAAATACGCAAAAAAAAAAAAAAATTTATACACACAGGTGACTCATACTCCTACCAATTAGATGATTTGTGTTTTAGCTAGCTAATTTTTTTTTCATTCCATGCACATATGAAAAAAATTGCTTCAGAATTGGGGTTTCTGTTAGGGTTGCTTGAGGAGTGGGCGCAGCACAATGCAGGCTCTGCTCTGCTTGCCTCAAACAAGCATAAAATTCTTCCTATCATTATTGGAAAGGTGCATTTATACAACCTGGCAAGATTGGTTTCCGTGTTTTTTATTCATAACTTTTTCATTTTCTGTTTTTTTTTATGGCAGCAACTTTGCAAGTCTTCTGAAAATTAAAATTGAAATGTGCATAAATGGAGAGGGCCAGGCCAGCGCCACCGGTCGGTGGGTTCTCATGGACATTATTGCCATGGAAAGACTGATCACGGTTCATGCTTTGTGGTAAACAAGGCCAGCTTGTCAAAGCTGCACAATGCGTCCTTTTTTTGTTTTACTGATGTGCATCCATCTTGATTTTGCCCAATTTATACCTTTAGTTTTCTATTTTTCAGTAGGTCACTGCAGGCATGTGCCTTTGAGAACCAAAAGAAAGAGAACACAAACAAAAGGCAGAGTATGCACAGTAGCTACCAACTTTCTATTTTACTTATAATACAATCTACTGAAATTTTAATCCAGAGTTTATTGAGTATACTTCAGAAATTAGTACACAATACAAACAAGATCTATCCCACACTTACAAATAAATGTTTTAAAAAGAAAGATGAATAACAAATGGACTCAAACTCATTCCCTCAACGATGAGCGGCCAATAGTTTTTGAAATGAGCCCACGGTTTCTGCTACTTTTTTTTTTTTTTTTGTAACTACCCTAACTTGATTGGGAAGTTTCCATAATCTATGGACATTTGTATTAAAATAAAGTTAAAATGTTCTTGTCCTTCCCATAGCAATCAAGCAAAATAATTGAACCCTATATAATATCTATTTATTTTTACTGTTGCTTGTGTCTCTCTTTCCGTTTCTCATTTGTTTAGGGTGATAGAAAAAGTTTTAGACAGATAATGACACTTCTACTTGAAGGAACCATCATTAAATGTAATCTTCTGGAAGTTAAAAAATCTTTAAAATAGATGCATGCAATTACTTTGTAATGACGAAAAAGTAAGAACAAATGACACAAAAAGCAGTAAGCTAAGACTCCAGATTGGATGGAAATGATATAGTGCCAAAGCATAGTTCATATCAGAGTCTATAAATGATTGGGACAGAGCATGAAAAGTAAACATGAAGATGTTCCCTTATGTCCAAAGTTAACATGAAATTGTAATATAAAAGACCAAGAATGATGAGAGTTAATGCTTGTTTATAGGCATACAATGATCTTTCTTTTAAGGACAATGGTTATGATTCTGTTTTGCATAGAATAGCCAATTAAAGACAAAAGTAATGAGCTTATTTTATTGATGAAAAGTCTAGAGTAGTTGAATGTCACACGAATAATGAAGCAATTGTCATTGAACTTGGAATAATGAAGATAGATTTTCAGTAAAAAGGGTCTACAATGAATTTTCTTTTAACAGCCAGTAAATCCCTTCAATCTCATGCAGTTTATACTCATGAAGATAACAGAATCTAGGACAAAGAAGAATATAAAAATTGGAAATTGATAAATTAAACTTGATTACAAGTTCACCCTTTAATCCATAACTTATTGTCCTCAAAACTAAGGAAACTAAACAATGGGGAACCCAAGGGGGGAAAAAGGAAAAAATGCCAAAGTGAAAAAAAAAAAAAAAACAAACTCTCACAATTATAAGCAATCTATTCAAATAAAATAACATTATCATCCCTCCTTGTTGCCTAAACCAAATGCTTTATGTTTTTTTTTTTTTTCCTTCGGTTACTTCTTGGTTTCACTTGAGCGATGACTTGTGTGCCAAGCTTGCCGAATGACCTATTTTTGTTTGAACCAGCTGGAAATGTAAGAATTGCAGTCTAATGTTGCTCACAGAACCTGACTTACATCTATTTATATATTTGAATGAAAATGGCATGACAAACTCAGAGAGGCTTGTGCCGGTGTTATATCTATGTAACTTAGGGATGCTAGCATTAGACAATGGTGCCAATGTAGCCAAATCCTGCGATCAAGAAGGTAATTGTTTGGAGGAAGAGGTATATGAAGTAATTGTTCTTCCCATGGACAAAATCATAGCATCCGCAGAAGAAGAGGAACACTCCAAATCCCAGCTCCAAAGTATGCATTCTGTCAATGAAAATGCATGTGAATGGATAAAGTTAGATGCAGGAAGGTTGAAAAATCATTTAAGCCATTAAAAAGGTAAAAGTGGTCTTCTATTAGAATAAAATATCATCTTTGGATCCGCAATATAAATCCTTGACCATGTAACTTTAATAATTATATGGATTAGGTAGGGGCAGGAAACTTGTCTACAGGCAACTGAAAGAACAAAGAAATCTGAATCAGTTATAACATCTGGCCCTTTGTTGCTTCTAATATTTAATATAAAGTTTCAAAGAATCTCAACGACTATGATAGAGGATGCATAACTGCACCAACTCATTACTTATTTAAAGGGCTTGTGGGATTTGGTTAAACTAGCAAATATAATGCAATAACATGAGAAATTGGACGTGTGCCTATTTTGTCATTATGCAAGTAATATGAATAGTGAATATAAAAATGAAGTCTTACCTCTCAGCAAATTTGATTTTAGGTTTTTTGGGAGCTTTGGTATTTGTTTTGTTCTTCGCTTCAGCTGCCTTATTCTTGAGAGCATCTCCAAGTTTTTCGGTGACAACCCATTCATTGGCCCTTCCAGCTTCGAGCAGACCAATAAATGTGGCCTTGGTTCGATGCAAAGACATCACATTCTCAAAAAGAATCCAGTAAAACAATAGGTGAATAGACCTGAAGGTGTAATAACATGAGAAATTATTTGTTAACGCGCAATTATTGTATAATTGGAAGAAGATAATAAATTGAAATAACCATTGATTGGCAAAACAAACCTTGGAGTTCCAACTGAGTTTAGAATGGTGATAATGGAAGGAATATAAACAGCTCCCCAGATTGGAACTTTAACTTCAGGAACCAGAATGGTTAGCGGAAGCACGACGCAATAGAAGGAAAATGTGACCATATGGGCAATTATCTTCCGGACAAAGAAGAAACTGTAGATAACATAAACTTTCTTCCAGAATTTAACTTTCTGCAGCAGAATATCAAAACAGAACAGAACAATGTTAAGAGTATTTGAAACTTTATTCGAAAAAAATAACAAAATCATATATTTACATGTTGAACTGACTAACCTTATTTCTAATAATCTCCATCACCATTTTCCTGAATAAATTGGCAGGACCACAAGACCATCGGTGCTGCTGGAATCGGAAAGCTTTGAAAGTACTAGGAAGTTCACTTTTCACCTGTTAAAAAAACATAATTGCTAAATTAAGTAACTAAGGTGGATAAAAATGAAATAAAGCAATGGCAAAATATACAACATAATGTGTAATGTAAGTGTGCATATTGGAAGCTTTAAGCATACCTGGAGATCACCGAGGTACACAAATTTCCATCCCTTGAGACTAGCTCGAACAGCAAGGTCCATGTCCTCCACTGTAGTTCGATCCTTCCAGCCACCTGCCTCATTGATAGCAGCAATTCTCCACACACCAGCAGTTCCTGCATTTGGTTTATTGTACAAAAATTACAACATAAAGTTGACCACAAAGTTGATTGAGCAACTTCTTCGACAGTAGAAGTTGGCCGTAAAGTTGTTTGAACTTTAAGTGCTGCAGCATTCATTACGAAATTTTTCGAGCTTATTTTGCTTGTAACACAAGGCATAAACCATGATTGTGATTATCCATTAATTATGATGTAGTTGAGCAATACACATTGCATTACCGGGATAACTAAAGGGGTTCAAATTGACCCAACTGATATTAATAATGATGGCAAGCTGGATGCTTACCATTGAAACCAAAGAAAGCATGAGTTGATGATCCCACTTCTTGCTCCACTTTAAAATGGTAATCCAATGACATCTCTTGCATTCTTGTCAACAAGCATTCATCTGAATTTACTGCAAAAACCAACATCATCTTAATTAACATAAAATTTAAATCCAATTAATATAAAATGTTATGCAAAATTGGACGGCAAATGTATGTACCACAATGTGACAAAAAAGATACACACATAGAAAAAGAGCCATTTACTTTTCTTGTCCTCACGTGACCCAAATAAAAATCTGCCACGTCAAAGGGAGCACGAGGGAGTTCCAGTATCAAATGTAACGGACTTGGTTTTATTTTTTCAATTTTTATTTTCTTTTATATTTTATCCAAGTAAATCTAATAAGTGTCGGTAACTGCAGCGTGGTCCCCACCTGCAGCATATGCTACTGGCAACTACTACACTTATTTTAACACTTTTTCTTCAATTGGGTCCCACATTGTCATAGTATTAAATGACAGTTTTACCCTCCAATTTTCAATGCGCCATAAAGTTAACACATGAGTAATTGCACCCAACTGTTGACGCGGGAATTAAGATCCGTACAATCCGGGCCGCCGATAGCTTCCTATAACAAGAACAAAACAGCCATTCTTGTTCTTTTTCGTGGAAAGACAAAACTACCCCATGCTATCTAATACTTCGGTGAACATAATTACCAACTTCGGGGCCAAATGTTAGGTGATTGACTTCATTTCAACTAGTATATTATACTACTACTGACCCTAAAATAGGACAGGAAATAAATAAAAAAAAAAACAATTTATTCTCTTATCTGTAGGTCCGAAATTTATCGGATTTTCTATTAGCAAAAAAAGGGGGAATTAAGGCAGTTATCTATATAGGATTTAGTAGGCAATTAAATCAAAAGTTTTGTCTAAAACTATAAGTTTAATCAATTAATAATAAATTCATCACCTAATCACAATTTTTTGTCGTGGGGTTTTGCTAGGATAGTTGTCTTCCTAATCTCTTTTTATTTTTTATATAATTGAAGTGGGTTCGGGAGTGAGCTGTGGCGTGCGTACGGCCGAGACGACAGACAAGTGTCGCAATCAAGATGGCCCAATATGAGACAAAGGGAGGAGTGGTACCCACGCCGTGATTGGTGGGTTTCCAGTGGACCCCTTCTCACTCCGAGCAGTTTTGCAACCGAATCCGCCGACGAAAACTGAACCAATAATTACTAATTTACTATTTTACCAGTACTAACCGTAACAAAAGTGTATATATTTTCTAATTTTAATACAAAAAATGAAAACCAAGGCAAACGCCACCGACAGTTTCTTAATTTTTGAGAGCTTGAGATCAACATAATGAGGCCATTTAATGTGCCAAATAGTAATTAAGGGCTTAATAATGATAATATAATATAAAAGATTTTATTCGGAGAGCCTTTCTTAACGAGTATTTTTGGAATAAGTGATGACACATAATACACAATTTTCATTAAATTAAATTGTAGCTTACCAAATCTCCAGCGAGCTTGAACAAGGGCAATGTCAGAGTTTTGGACTAAGTAAGGAATGGCACGTCGGAGATAATCGGGCTCCGGCCGGAAATCGGCGTCGAAAATGGCCACGTATTCACAATGTTTAACATAGCTTCTTTTGAGTCCTTCCTTGAGAGCACCAGCTTTGTATCCCGTGCGATTTTCTCTGATTTGGTACCTTATGTTAATGCCTTTGGCCGCCCATCTTTGGCACTCTTGCTCCACCATTTGCTACAAGCACAAACACATAAAAATTGGACCGGAATGATGAAAAAGTTGAATTTTTGTGGAGCTAAACTAAAATGTGTACACATTATTGGAGGGTGGGGTAGTATACACTACCTTGATGGCAGGGTCAGTTGAATCGTCGAGGACTTGGATCACGAGACGATCGGACGGCCAAGAGAGTCCACAAGCTGCTCCAATGGAGATTTTGTAGACCTGTTACAAATAAAAAAGCAAAGAAACTTGTATTAGATGCCGAAATGAAAAACACGAGAAAACAAAAACAGAGCAAATTAAACAAGAGTGAGAATAATAGTGAGGCTGAGACCTCTTTTTCATTGAACATTGGGATTTGAATAAGAACAACAGGGAAATTAGAGCTGCCCAATTCGAGATCGTCTTCAATAGGTTGCCAATTGTAACGCTTCTCAGGTTTTTGCCAAAACAGCTTAACAAGGATTATAACAATGCCCATGTAAACCCTTTCCATGAAGAGCATGAGTGACATGGCCAAGCAAATGTAGACACCGAGTTTAAGCAAAGGGACTATCAATGGGGCTTTGAGTAGTTCCCAAATCAAACCAATTTGGCCTGCAATGTCCTCTCTGGACACTTGGAATGACTCTGGTATGAAAAATTTTGGTGAAACTTGAGCCATTTTCTCTAACAGAGCCAAACAGGGGAGGCGGTAAACAGAATTTTTTGGCTAATGCTGGTTTAAAAACAAGAAACAAGAAGGAAAATTTTTCACAATGTGATTGAATTGGAACAAATCTTGGCTTTTACATGGAAACTTGAACACAATGGGTAAAAATTAAAACGCAAATTAAAAAAATTCCTCTCTTTCTCTCCTTTTTTTTATTTTTTCCTGGTTAAGGGAAGAACAGAAAGATCTTTATTTTCTGGTCTTTTAGCCAATACTTGCTCTGTTTTCTTTTGCCCTCTCTCTCTACCAAAATGAAGCAGAGACAGAGCAGTATTGAGGCATAATGGAGAGAGAGAAAGAAGAAAGAAGAGAGAGTTGTGATTTTATGAAAGAAAGAGAAATTGATGATACACAATGGAGAGAGAAAACAGAGGTCATTTTATAGTCAGCTTTGGTCTCTCTCTCTCTCTTTTTATTCCTTTTTCTGTTTTTTTTTTGTTTTTTTTGGGTGCCCATTAAAAAAAATAAAAAAATAAAAAAAAAGCCGTAAATTGAACTGTGCTTCCGTTTTCAGCTGTGCATGTGTTTGTTGAAGGCTCTGGTTACATGGAAGAAGGCACAACCGGTGGAGAGTAACTGAAGTGACAAGTGATTCGATTGAATTGATTTTTTTTTTTTTTAACTCTGTGCAAAAAATGATGAGGTGGCGGCTTGTGAAGCTATGACTGAGTAATGTGATGCGTAAAATTTTATGATCTGGGGTGCTGTAATAATAAAAAAAAGAAATGTTAAAAAAAGAGTAAAAGAAGCCAAAGCATGAGTTTCACTCTCACGGTTGTTACATTAACTGCTTTGTACCTAAAAGCTAAAAAAGTACACATGTTGAAGAAGTTAATAGAATCTATAAGACAAAGAGTTCTCTTTGAATATGAGGCGAGAATCATGTTAGAAATTGTTACATAACTTAGCTTCATAAGCCTTTCAATAAAGCAAAACCTTGTTAGCATTCTTCTTCCTTCTTTATTCTTTGAAAACAAAAAAATTTATATATATACACACACAAACACTGGACTTTAAAAATTACAAAGATAATTAAAGATGGGTACATTTGGACTAGATAAAAAACTTGCATATATATTATTTTGAGTTATATGTTATGATGTAGTATGTGACCTTAAAAATAGTTTTTTTTTTAAAATCTAATTTGGATAAATATACTTACACTTTTATTGTTTTTAAAATATTTTAAATTGTTAGCATCACATTTTGTCTAAATCAATTTGCATTGCATCTATTCTTATCTTATGTAAAATTTTTAGATTTAAATGGTCACTTCACAATCTTTATACAGAATGCGATTGTTAAATAAAATGTGCATTGGATGGATATCACGAGATTACTTGGACTTCTGTCCTTGTATATAACTGTATAATTCTTTGTTGTGAAAGCAAACTAAATTTTGTTTTTTGTTCTTTTTTTTAAAAAATTGGCTAGGACAATGAAAGATTCTAAACTGACTAAATTTATTAAGAAAGATTTGGTTCAGTGTGGGAAGGTAGGGTAGTAAACTAGTGGAAAAGGAAGAGGGCAAAAAAAAAAAAAAAAAAGTTCATGTTGTGTGAAGTGGTAGTTGGATGGTGAAATTCACAAGAAAAGTTTATTTTTGTATTAATTATTCTTCTAAACAAGGATAAGATTCAGATTTAAATACAACGAAGCCAATAATGGCATAAAAATCTTTTGCATGATTAATTTTTTTCCCATATTAAATATTAAAGAAGCATTAATGAATCAAGCCAGAGATAAGATAAGATGTTTCCGTAATAAACATTTGTTTCCAAATAAGGGGCGTGAAATTTTGATAGATCTATAATTTACAAGGTAAGAGAAACTGCAAATTGTGAAATCGTATTAACTTAATTAGGTAAGAAAAAACTGCAAATTATGAAATCGTATTAACACACACAATTATGAATATTTTACATCATTTTATTTTTATTTTTACTCGAGAATGACTAGTTGAACGTATTAGTAGACGAGTCACTATATCAAATTTATAAATTATTGCATTTAAAGTCAGTTTGAAAATTTATTTTAAAATAAAAATATCATATATATATATATATATACATTCTCATTTCTCAAAAATTAAGAAAATTTTAACTCTTATTATTAGAGAAATCAGGACACTAAATTTGAAAAAAAAAATAATAAGATAAATTTGTTTGTATATTATAATTCTAGCAAAAAAATTATATTAATTTTATATCCATTTTAATAAATATATTACAAATTTATTTTGTAAATAAGCTTTAAATATTATTTTTTTAATCAAAAAAAATTAAGTATTTTGTTAGTCTTTTATCTAATGGAAAACTATCTGAATAATGAACTAAACATTATATTTTAAAAATATCTCTCAGAAATATATTTTTTTAAAAATATAATAAAAAATCTAATCCTCCTTTGTTTGTTTAATATTTAGGATATAAATGTTGATAATAACCCTATAAATTATTGCATTTAAAGTCCAGTTTGAAAATTTATTACAATAATATATATATATATGTACATTCTCAGTTCTCAAAAATTAAGTGAAATTTTAACTCTTTTTATAGAGAAATCAGGACACTGAATTTGAAAAATGAGATAACGAAGTGTCAACTGCGAGATCAAAAATTCGAAATTGGTCGACGATATAATACCGCACTTGAAAGTTGAGACACTTAAAATTCTCTCTGTAGTTTGTTATGTGCAAATTGACCTCTGAATTTACAATCCGTCCAACATCATCATCAACCCTTATCAACGACCATCAATTCAGCTTTTTAAGACCCATTTTAAAAGTTGTGTTTAAAAAAAAAAAGAAAAGAAAAAAGAATCATTCAAATGTTTTCTCATTTACTCGTGAAGTGACGCTGAACATAATCAACGGATGAAACAGCTCTCAAGTCTTCTGTCTGTATTACATCCAATCACTCCGCAGGCGATGCCACCACACGAGGCGTTTAATAGTCATGAACTCGATTACAAATTCTAATTACGGAGGGTTTTTAAGAGTCCAAAAATTTGACTACTTTGTACTACTTTTATTATTTTGTGAAATGGAAAAAAAATTGGACACGTGAAGCTTAAATTAATTAGGAAGTGTTTGTATCACAAAAATGACACATGAGAATCGCTTTACAATGAGAAATTATGGGGACTATGTGGCGTGTTTCAAGCCTAGAGCAGTGTGAGCCACACTTTGTCTCCTCCAAATTCTATTAATTTTTTCTTCTACAACGAAATCACAAAAAGACCTTCACATGGGGGATAGCTCTAATAATAAACAAGTTTGTATTCCTATCATTAATGCAATTCTGTGCATACTTTTTATGCTATTTATTATGTGGTTAAAAACAGATGCGACACTATTGCATAATTGGCATATGTGCCCTGAATTTTTTTTTTTAATTTACATTCACTTTTATTTAATCCAATCAAAATTTTGGCATCACTTTAGTTTTTATACTACACACACACTAAAAGAATTAGATACTCCCCCTATTTTCTTTTTCCTACATATCCTTGATTTCTAACAATTTAACGACACGTAATATTTGTCAAATCCGTCAGTCAGATTTTCTTTTAATTTAATTACTTAATTACATTAAACTCACAGCAATATTTCAAATTCAAGAAAATAAAAAAAATAACATGAATGTAGTGGCTAATAATTATTCTATTGAGTTGGTGGTCACCTATTTATTTTATCATTAAGGTTGATGGTTTGAATCTCTCAAGTGTTGAGGGAGTATACTAAAAAAATACAACATAATAATTTATTTTAAATAAATATTTGAGCCACACAATTTAACTGAAATCACGTGTCACAAGATCTTTAAAAATAAAGAATAAATGAGAGAATAAAAATAAGGAAATGATCCAGATCTAATATTAATATAGCAAACCAAAAAGTGTAAATGAAAAAGAGTTGATCGAGAAACAGACGAGATTTTGTTCATTGATTGTTTTAATTATATCATTATGGCATCTTCATCATCTCTTGCAAATTTTTTACTATTGTTGTTATTGTTACTCTTTTTGAGATTGAGGCATAGCTATCAATTTTAATTCATTCCTAAAATGCAATCGTATGACAAATGCAAGTGGCATTCTTTAAGAATATGACTTGTAGAGTAAGTACTAAATAAAAAATTTGATAAGCAATTAATTTTATATGTTTTCTGATTATTCTTTGACAAATTGATGATGGCGTAATAATAATAACCCATTCAAGTACGCATTTTGCAATATGATATATTTCATTTGGTAAAAGTAATGGATACAGCCCATTGGAATTGTTACTAAATCATGTGTGGAGCTTTAATGACATGAATTTTTATTTGAAGGGTTAGGTTCAGTAATGTCTGCATGTGTCTTTAATGTGAAAGCTATTCTTTTTAACTTTTTATTAACCTACAAGCATGCCCATTCCTTGATGTACGGCTCATGTCTGTCATTTTGCCCAATTTTGGGGTCATTGTTCACTTAATTCTAGACTAGCTCAATTTACCTAGTATATTATGTATATGTATAAAGTTCTTTTTTAACACACAGAGGCTTTCGTTTTTTTTTTTATTTATAAAAACATGTTATTAAACTATATAATTTAATAGAGTCAGTATAAATACGTTGTCAAACCACACAGTTTTAATACGTGTCTGCATCAAGAAAAAATAAGAACTGCCGCACTCGAAATTGATTTTTTATATATGAGATTTAAAGGGTAAGTGTAAAAATCATTACCCAATCATGGGAGAATGATAAATTATGTGGAAAAATGTAAACATATATCTATTATGTTATATGTATTGAATTCAAAACTTGTATATAAAACGGTGTTAAAATATTTCGATCCCATAATAATTCTTAAAGTTAATAATTCAAACTTGTAATTATTATCCAATTTAGATATGGATTTGCATCATTCAAGTGCGGGCTTAAACTAGTACCTTCAAAACAACATTATATTGCTACAATTTACTTTATATACAATCATCCAAATTAGGCAACGTGTGTTCAAATTTGATTTATACATTTAACTTATTTAAAACTAAATTGAAGCATATTGCAAAATATTGACAGGTGTTTTGAAATAGTGTTTTGGTTAATTAAGTGCATATATATTGAATTAGTTTAATAATTAAAGCTAACCTAACCAGACTTAACACTTATCTTATATTCTCGGCTTCTATATAGTCAAGAACTAACTCTATCACTGCCCACAACAAAAGTTACCAATGGTGACCTACCATTTTCAGTTGTGGGTTGTGGAGCCCTAGAGCCTTTTATAATAATTCTCTTCTTTTCTTCTCCAGTCTCTTCCTCTTTGTTATTATTACATTTTTTTTTTCCCTCTTATGCACATACTTCGTAGAACACAATAATTAGAAAATTTTCTTCCCCTGGTAAATAATTCATGCTACATATATATGAGATAATTAATGAAGCTCATTTTAAAGAAACTTTTTGAGCCAAAAATCAAAAGAAAAACAGAACAGTAGTTGAGCTTTAAGCTTTCACAGAATAAAACAAAGATAAATAATTGACACAAAACCCTAGTTAAAAAAGTTAAAGATATATATAGAAATTGGACACTGCTGTGGTGAAGCTTCTATTCATAGCTATTTTATCATATATGATATTTACTTGACATGTCACCGTTAACTTCCTTCTGCTGAACAAGTCAAGAGAGACTTGCTTCTCAACCGACACTGTGCATTTTTTTATTATCCAGGGTTCGATACTTCGATTATTCAACCCTTTAGACTCTTCTTTTGATTTTGGATTTTGTTTCTTGTGTGATGTTTTAATTTCACTAACCCTAATATTATTATTAAAAAAAACTTCAATGGAAAAAGGAAAAGTGTTTGTGGTCAAAGCAAAAGGCTGAAAGCAGCAATTTTTTTTTTAAATCATATTAAAATCTTGCGAAAAAGAAGCACTAACACATTTTTGTCGCATATCATGGACTCATCATGCATGAAAAGTGAGCGCTAGAGAGGGCTTGGTGAACAAACTTTGCCGACGTTCATTTAATTAATTAAATAATTTAATTTTGAAGAAACGGAAAATAAATTAAAAAAATACGAGAGAGAGAAAAATTTATCTCGTAACAATTCATTCCTTTTTACTTGCAGTATGGGCCATTTGTTAGCAAAGTGTATGCGTCGAAATGTCTTCAAGTAATTGTTCGGTAGAACAAAAACAAGAAATTATATTGTATCTTCAAGATCCAAGATGTATTTTGTATAATAGGAAAAATGTTTCAAATAATTAATGCAGTTTCTTCGTGAGATAAAACATCTTTAAAACCAACATTTATTGTATATACATATATCTGTCCAATATTTGAATAATCGACTACTTTCTTTCTCATTTATGGAAAAAAAAAGTTTGAATTTTTCGTATATATTAATGGGTTTGAAAGTATGTTTATTCATTGTGAGCACAAATACTTTATCGAAACTATGTTAACTTAAAAGTTATGTGCTAAAAAAAATCATTTA
Organism: Atalantia buxifolia; assembly: GCA_030444775.1. Lineage (NCBI taxonomy): Eukaryota > Viridiplantae > Streptophyta > Magnoliopsida > Sapindales > Rutaceae > Atalantia > Atalantia buxifolia. The sequence continues at coordinate 13,120,101 of CM059838.1, forward strand.
TTATGCACAGCACTGCCCATCCATGTGCGAATTTGAGACGAATTATAGATTTTATTTATTTATTAAGCTATATATAAAGATTAATGAATTGAAAGTTTGTTTGTGGTCCAGCAAAGTCTTGCGGTTGGTTGACCTGATCATCAGAAATGGGTTTATGCCATAAATTTCATTCAGTGTTGAGATTGTTACACTGCTGAAATCAATTACTTTGTCTATAATTATGATAGTTATATTATTCGAAAATATATATTTATAAATTTACACAACAATTATTCGAGGCAGTGATGGAGGTTTTTTCTTTTTAATCCCTACTTTTTCAGAAGAATCTATAAATTAAAAAAAAATTGTTGGAAATCTGTTCTCTGACTTCTAGATTTTACAAAAGTGTTAATGATCTAGTCAGTTCTTGTTCCACATTTTTTGCAATAATCCCCCACTTGTAGCTTGTTTGACATTTCAAATGAAGATTATGTAAAATAAAAAAAAAATAATTAGATGACTTTTTTGTGCTTATTCCTCATTGCTTTTATTTATTTATTTACTTCCTATTTGGTTTGCCTTTTTTTACCATATCATGAATTCATATTAATCATGCGAACCCTGGACAGAAGGCTTAAAAAGGAAAATTTGTAAAGATGGTTGGTTTGTCTTGTACTAGGAGCAAATTAAGGTCTAAGAATATTTGATTGAGCTATGTTGAAATGATAAAACATTATGGTTTTGTTAATATCATCACTTGTTTATTAGAGGAACAACGGGTGTTGTTAAAACATCATTGTATACAAAGCAAAATCAATACACAAATTAATATTATTGGCAATCTCAATTGCTTAGTGGGTGTTTGTGTGTGTGTTTGGTGATGGTTGGTGGTGATGCCATGGGCTGCTGATGCAGATTCTCACACACTTGTTCTTATTTTGATTTGATAGATTAATTATTGTAGGTTTAAAGCTTGGGATCATCTATGAGAGGCAGTTTTATCACTAAATATATTTTCAATCTTGTTTGTTCCTTTATATAAGACATCTATTCTTTAGGCATTAGGAAAATGAGCGAAATAGAAATGCCACCCTCCTCTTAATTAATATTCTATTGTATGATCTAATGTTGGACATAAATATACACACACTTGTACTTAATTAAGAGAATTCCATTAACATACTCAATTGAAAAACTTGAGATATTGAAGTAGACTTGATAACTAGTAGGACTTTTAATTATATGTGTAACTACTTGTGAGTATACATATCGAAAATAATTAAGAATGGCTTTGATATGTGAAATTTTTGTCCAGTGTGAATGCTAGCGTTTGTAAAATACGAAATTCTTGGCCTTCAGCAATATAAAATGCGAAAGTCCAGACTGAATATCTATGATTGCTACTTGTAATGACATTTTTTTCCATACAGTAGAATTAATCTTGATTCTGTTGGTTGGAAATGATATTCTTTATTAACATTAAAAAAAAAGAGGGGGAAAAAAATACAGTGAAAAGAAAGATATGCTACATCTTTAGATACAGTTGTTGAAAATATTGCTCTAAAAAAACCCAACTAGTCATCCTCTTTTGAAAATTCAACCCATTTTTTTTTCTCTCTTTTTTTTTCTTTTCGGTCCATGTTCGCTTTGTCTGCTATATATTAGTGTATGTTCCTATCATTTTCCATTTTTCTTTTCCCGGACCATTTCTTTTGAAAGTATAATATTTTGCTTGCATGCTTCACATTATTTAAAAGAGCGTGATATAATGCATAATCCTAAATTTATGTTCCTAAAATTCTGCATATCTTTGCCGCTTTTGTTACTTTGTATGACCGCTTTTCTCATCTTCCCAATTTCATTTTCCGCTCATAAGGCTTGACCATCTACGGTTTCCAATGTTTTAATTAACTTTTCTTAAATACCAAGTAAAGTAGATGCCTCTCCTCTTGTAATCTACAAAATTTATCTATTATAAACAGCAAATTTTGCTTGTACGATTTTGACCCCTCCGTGATTTATGCTAAGGGCACCATCATGGTGAAGTACGTTTTTAATACATAAATTAAATAAAGTAGATTTTTTTAAAAAAATTTAATTAAAAATAAAATAAAAAATAATTAAAATTATAATATCAAATTTAAATTAATCCAAACTATATTTCAATATTTTTTTTATTTTCAATCTCATTAAAATATATATATATTTTATATAGTTAAGGCTAAACCAACGGCGGGTCCAAATTACCTTCTCTTCCTTTTCATTTTACAACCTTTGGCGTTGTATTTCTTTCCGGCGAGGTCCTCTTCCGGCGGTTTCCGCGGAGGTCCGGCGGTGGTCCACCGGTGGTCCACCGGTGGTCCGGCGGTGGTCGGCGGTGGTCACGGCGGTGGTCCGGCGGTGGTCCGGCCACCACCACCGCGGTGGCATCACGCTGGCAGCCATCATCACACGTGGTTCGGCGAGGTCCATCGTCACCACCACCGCCAACAGCCATCATAGCAAAAAAAAAAATTAAAAAACAATAATTCTTTCCATAATAATTAATAATCTCTCTCCTGGTTTTGGAAAAGGAAAAAATCTGTGCTTTGATAACATTATCTTTAGATTTTTTTAACTAAAAAAAGATTGTGTTCATGGACCAAAATTTCAATTACCCATAAGTGTTGTAATATTTTTTTCGTAATTATTAAAAAATTAATTGGATTTTGGATTCCATCAAAACGATGCAAAAGTAAAGGCAAAAGTAGATTTTCAAAAACCAACCAAGCTACATGATTTAAGTGCATTCATTTACTTGATCTGTCGTTTGTAGAAGCAGCGTCTTTGTGATGCATCGTTTTCAGAAGCAGATTTAGAGGAATTAGAGGGGGCTGTGAAGGAAGATAACAAAGCTCTTGTAATCTACAAAATTTATCTATTATAAACAGCAAATTTTGTTTAATTTTAAAATGAAAAAAAATTAACTACCAAATGGTGAAGTACGTTTTTAATACACCTTAAATAAAGTAGACGTTTTTTTAATTTAATTAATTAAATTATTCTTTTCAATTGAGATTTGATGGATTTAAACAGGGTTGCGATTACGGTACCTGAGGGTATCGAATCCCTAATTTGAGCAACCCTCCAATGGTCATATTTTTTTAATGATTTTTTTTATCATCTAAAGATGCACAATACCTACTGTAGCCGAACTATTTCTTAAACAAAGCCATGGCCATAATTACTCCTAGAGATACTCTACTCTACAATTTTAAAATCGTTAGATAATTAATCGGATTTCTATTTCGATTTCGATTTCGATTTCATTATTTACTTCGACATGAAATCATTTTTTTCCCCTTCTTTTTTCATTATTTACTCTTCTCTTCTTTCTTTTCATTTCTTCTAACGAGACATGCCATGCTTGATTTTCTTTTCATGTCTTCTAACGAAACGTGCCATTATTGATTTTCTGACCAAGCACTGGCTATGAGGGTGGGTGCCACAGTCGGACCCTTTAAACATAGTGAATCAGATTTTGGATCTCATAAACAAACAATGAAGTTCACCATTATTTGCACAAATTGCATTTGCACCGACAGATTTCTTTAATAAAACAAAGACATGTGGCAAAACCCGAAAATCACATCAAAGCCATTGTGTCAGATATATTTTAGAATTGGAGGAGCAAAATCAGCAAATCAGCCAAGAAAATGCCCCACTTTGATCTTTGAAAGCGAAGCGGAGCCTCCCACAGTCCCACTAACAAGGCTTTTCCACCAACAGGATACTGTTGGCTCCTAAAAATAAATAAACCCTCTGTTGGAAAAGGAAATGTATGTATCATACATAATTCATAATCAAATCATGATTAACGGCTGCAACTACGTTGATAGTTTTCATTTATGCTTATGGACTCCACACAAGTTCATAACACACACAATCTTGCTGTCTCAGCTAAGTAATCTAAAAGCCACTGCTATAATTGCAAGCCCGTCAAAACCATGATACCGTATATAATTGATGAAGCTTTTCCCCATGCATAGATTATAATATCTTCCCCAGGTCCTACAAAAGCTTTTACATCATCTAACTGAACTAAACAAAATAAAGAAATAAACCTTTGCCTGTACTGTAAGATTCAGGATGTTAAAAAGGTTTTTTTATTATTACTTTTTTCAACGTTTTACTTCTTACCCTTTTCTTCTATAATGACTAATTCATATGCAAATAATGTTATCATGATGCTTCGAATGAAAGAAACATGTTTCAGCACTTGTATGAAGTGATAAAATATAGAACAACTCAATGCGTGAAGAACAAGAAGAACTTACAATGAACTCTATGTGATTTCCTAGCATCTTGAAGGCATAAACATCACAGGCACAGTAACATATATCATAATAATGTACACAATGTATCATAAAAAACAGGACCAACCTGGAAATCTTTCTGCAGAAAACCATCCCTGATGAGCATGATATATTGGGAGCTAAATTGCCCAAGAATAATCTAAGACTAGCAACTATAGAATAAGTATACAAGTGGCACATGCTTCATCACAATTTGTCATGGATATTTACAATCTCCATTGTTTGATCAAGATGCATATTATCCCATGTCTTTACTCCTGATGGATAGCCGAAATACATATGTCTTTGGCTAGATGGGGAACTTAAATTCACATTTCTCTGGTTATGAATTCTGAGGTTGTTTCGAACAAAAATAAGATCTTCAGGCCTTTCCACACCAGACCTGTTGGCTGCTTCTCGACATGGGAAATCATTATCTTGCAAGATTTCTTGACACGTTGCAATACTTGAAACCTGACTCAGAACCTTTATGGCTAGTGTCTGCAAATGCGAAATTTCAAAACCGAAGTTTTCCCACCATGCAACTGGTTCCATTTTGTCTCTAAAATCAACAGCATCTTCCTCTCCCAGGGATCCCTCTAGTCGCCAGTAAGAGCTGAGCTGCTCTCTAAGAATCCGCCTGGTTGCACTGTCAGACTCGTATCTTTCTAGAGTAGCTTTCCAACCCCGCATTACAGTTTTATCCTTGTTTTGACCTCTTCCAAAATATCTAGGGTTTAGTATATAACCAGCAGCATGAAGAGGAGAAAATAATGCATCCCATCTGTTTTCTGTCAGAACTTCCAACTGATTCAATGCAGTGGCATCAATTCCTTGCATTCTAACGGCCTCGAGTGCCTGAAACCGCCAATCATATACAGCACCCATGACAGATTTATCAATATCAAATGTAGCCAGTAATCTCACAAAAGGCTCACATAACTGCAAGAACAAATGAGCCTTGCCCCAAAAATCATCACCTAAAATAGCAGATTCAACAATTCCATGGTCCCCTGGCACACTAAGCTTCCATTGCTTAAACTCTTCACTAACAACTGCCTCCTGAAGTACTTGCTTTAGCTCAATAATCCTCTGGACAAAGCAGTATGAAGGTGCAATTTTTGTGGAAACTTGGTCAGAGCTCTCTTTAAGATTATGAGGAAAAAGACATGGATAGGCATGCTGGTAATACATCATGTGCTGCTCAATCCTCTTAGCACACAATACGGTAGATTTTATCCACTCGAGGCTAGCTATTTCTTCCATGAACACGTGAATAGATTGTGAAGTACAAGGAGACAAAAATATATGAGGGAACTTGGACAAGACAAGGGATTCATAAGATTTACATGCGTGACCTAAATGTGAGATTATTTGAAGTACATTTTTGGGCCCAACTTCCAGAATTGCGTCACTGAGAACAGTAATGAACAAATTCTCTGCCTCATCAGTATCATCTAAATCTAATGCTTTCAAGAAGACAAGTCCCCTTGGACTTGAGACAAATATACCAGTGGGGAAGCAGCCAAGTCTACCATCTAAGCTACTGACACACAATATTGTACATCCTGTGTGAGGCCAAGATTCCCTAACTGAAGCGATGAATTTCTCAATCTTTACTTTCTCTTTACTTAAAAATGAGTCGGACAGATTTTCTAGAGATGGGAGATCATATCCATGGCCAAAAGCAGCAATTGATCTCACCATTTCCAGAAAGTAAGGAGAGTTGACAGCATTGACATTCAGTCCAGCAGCATAGAAAAATCTAGCTACCATCTCATCAACATCTTCTTTAGATATGGCTTTTGCTACAACGCTTGACTGGCATGCCCTAATACGTTTACCGTGCTTTGCAATCCCAGAAGTCCTTTTCTTTTTCCGAGCAATGCGTTCCTCTTCAAGGATCTGGAATGTTTCTCTCATAGACCTGTCTATTGCAGGACAGCTTTTGACCCCAACACCTGAGAAACCCAGAAGGTGAGCTCTAACACGAGAATAAGATCCATTATATCGTAGATTGCAGTGGTTGCATTTCCACCTCTTAGTACCACTTCCTCGCTCAAACCCACCAAACACACTAACATGTTCCCATCCCCATTTATCAGATTCTGATGGCATGATCCAGAGCCCGATTACTATTTGACTTTAAAAAAAAAAGGGCAAGAGACATCTGTTAATATCATTCCTACCAAAGAATGGTACAGCAATCAAGATATGGACTATAGCAGAAGCATTTACAGCTCTGTTAAAGGGAATGATACCCCTTGGAAATGAAATCACTTTTTCTGCAACATAAAGCTACTATGCCATACAACAATTTCCCAAAAAGTTTCCATCGATTTGGATACAAATAGAAGTAATGAATAGAGTTGACAGATAAAATAATAAACCAATAATATACAGAAGAAGGAAACCGTAAAGAGAGGAAAACATGGGGAGAATTAGAGAAAGAACAGTTAATTACGCAGAATGCAATCAATGTAGGGCAGGCCTTTCTGACCCAATAAGCTTATATCTAGATTAGAAAAACATATACCATAAAAAGTAAAGAACTCTGTAACTCTTTCTCAAGCAAGACCTTGTACCCAGCTTGAAGCATAAAGCAGTAAAAGGAGAATGAACTAGAAGTTTGGTGATTCGTATCCTAACTGATCTTCCAACTTCTCATAGGGTATCACAATTAGCTTCCTAGTATCACAAGTGCAATGACAAGTAATTTCCATGTGCTTAATTTTCTCAAGAAACACATGATTACTACGGAAAATATAGCAACCTGTCATCAAATTACAGGTCCGTAGTAGAGGGAATCTCAACAGACACGTCACAGAGCACATACTAGAACCCTGACACTTCTTAAGTTATATGAGCCATAGCATGTGTCGAGTCAAAAATGATCTGACTCTGTAATTGAGCATTTGTCTCTGTCCGAGAACAGTTTTAAAGGGCTTTCTGTTTTACTCTTCTTAAAATATACAAGAACAGAAAATTCTTCTCTCTCCGAAGAACAGAAGCAAACACAAAATTGCATTTACCATCATCCATCCGTTAATGCTAGGTGTCACCTTCTCTTTTCCAATGCTCAATTTTCTCTTCAAAATTCTCATACTTGTCAGTTTGATACAACTCAAAACCAACTAGTTTGATTCTCACTTCACCCTGTCTTATACTTCTAAGTATCCTGAAAGTTGAATCAATCTCTTCTCTTTTGCATTTGCATTGAACAAATGTTTTTGTAGCATACGACTAGATCATCACATAAAACACCCCATCATCTTTTACTCCAGTCAATACATCAGTTAAAACATAAAATCTACTATCGATCTTTGCTCGTATGATCCTTTATACACATAACACTTTTTTTCTTACGATTGTCTACGCACTTGACACTTCTTTCTTGTTCTAAAGGTGGCATGTTGCTACAGATAACAATAAGGGGGAAAAATATTAAGTTGATTAAAAGTTATTTCAAATATTAAAATTAATTTCCATGACTACCCACAGGTTTAGCAAAATCCTGATTAATTTATCCCATGTTACTTTTAACATTATTTTTGTGTTCGATCATCAGTACCCAGATTCTAATTCACTCCCCAAATTTCAAAAACACAGTATAAATTCCACAAAATTCTCCAATTTTTTTATCACTTCTAAGAACCCTTTACTAATTTTCACATAATTTTAATTAATATTTCCAGAAATAACAAGATTAGCGAATGGATAAATTTTGACATGGGATTGTTTGAAAAAGATGAGGAGCTAAATAACATTAAGTGATTGAAATAATTTACCTTATGGCGGGCTTTTGCCAAGGCTTTGAGATTGTGCTCGTCGAAACCCGCGTTTCTTTTGATTGTTACGTTAAACGAAACTTGAAACTTCAGCGTACAGACTGCCTCGATTCGTTTTTTTTTTTTTTTTTGAGCTTCCGACTTTCGGTCTTTTTTATCAGGGTCCCTCCATAATGATGTAATTTATTTACTGCATCAATAATGTTTCATTCGTATTTGTATTTAAAAAATAATTATAATCGCTTTGTTAAGGAGTGAAGACATGGAGAATTTTTGTAAAATAGCTCTTACTATTCTTGGAGTTTGAAATAATTTCACTCGAATAGTATGTTTTATTTAAAAATCACTTTTCATTTCTCTTTGCAATTTGTAATGTGATAATTTTTTTTAACATAAATGTTTTAAAATCTATTACTACTAAGTATAAGATATAAGATATAAGATATAAGATATAATAGATTATCTAAATACTAAGTATAAGATATAATATCTAATAAATTATCTAACACAAATCAAATAAATAAATTGTAATTATAAAATTTATATGCGGTGTAATACTAATAAACAACATAAGTAAGTAAATTTAATATCGCATATAACACAAGTCATATATTTAAGTAAATATCATAAATTACATCAATAAACTCATGGGTGAGATTGTTTGTAACCTAAAAAATAATTGATCACTCATACTTTAGTAAATTTAATATCGCATAAAATACCCATTATTTAATATACTATCGAGGACCGTTGTATAGTGGATCATAAGGTATATATTATTTTTAACACTCATTTAGTATACCTATTCCATAAAATTATGGTTTATATTACAATTAATATTTTTACATAGTAGAAAATTATCCAAACTTTATAAAATCTAAGTTTCACGATCATATATATTTTCATTTTATGCTCATATATCCTTGTATTAATTTCATAAAAGTTAAATCTAATATATTTATAATTAGCTTTAATTTATGAATCATGACAGATTTTTTTTTATTGATATTCTTTTATTGTAATTATAAAATTTTATGTTACTAAGAGTCATTCCCCTTATTATGATAATTAATGGCGGTAATAAATAAAATATTACCTCTATTAATATTTACATGGAAAAGAATAAGAAAAAATTTCTCTAAATATTTTACATTTTCATTATAAAAACATGGTTTGGGATTTTTAACTTAAATTTTGATACAAAATTCGAGCTATTAATCTCTCACAATCTATTGGTTAATATTGAAAGTCAAAAAAACTTTTTATTATATTATATCATCCACCATTGAACTGCATGAAATTAATAATTTACATTTTATGTTGAAAGTTTAAGTTAAAAAAACCTAACTCTAAAAGTATATATCGAAGTCATCATGTGGTTATATGCACATATATATGTTTCAATTATAGTTGTTAAATAAAATATTTCTAATTTGTTGTTGCTCATAGTATCGTTAATAAAACATTGATCAAATAATTTATTACTATACCTTTTATGATCATTATTGTTTAAGTATTAGTGATTTTATAATTGAATTCATACAATACAAATTATTATAAGGCCTCAAAGAATAATGTTATGTAAAGTATTATTAAAATAACATTACCTGTTAATTACATTTATTTTGATATATATATTTTTCTAATACTAAATGTAAAAATAAAAAAATGTGAAATTGTATAGTTATAGATAGTACATAATAATTTTTAAAAAGCATTTATTCTTTTTATTTTGTTGATGACTTAAAAAATATTTATGAATTCATTGGATCAAAAATAATTTAAAGTATGAAGAAATACCACAACTTGCAAATTACTAGTTACATAATTACTTATCCATTAAAATTAAGTTAATGATCAAGATTCTAATATTTATATTCAATGATTTCATTATTAATTATGGGATTTTTATCCTAACACAATACAAAATTTCTTTTATCAATTAATTAAAATAAAAAATCTATATTAACTTGCTACCTGAAAGTTACTTGTTATTCTTTAACTAACTAATTTTATTCATTATACTAAATGAATGGTAGAGATTAAAACAGTTAAATCTAAAAGTTCATAACAATCTCATTATTAATATCGTAAAAACTCATACTGCATCATAGAGAAATCCTTTTTATTACCGGATTGTTTGGTTGTGACTTTTGCCGTACCAATATTGTACTGGGTTTGGGTGATATAATTTTACAAACAATTATTGTTTGGGTGATATAATTTTGCAAACAATTACTGTTATAAATATATTTCACTCATAAAAATGTACGTGAGTTCGAATTCACACTCAAAAGAGTGGAGACGTGATTGAGTTACAATTAAATTAAATAATAAAATTAAAAATTAAAAAAATTATTGAGCTAGGGAGAACTTCCAAGAGGGCTTTATTTTTTATATAAGACTAGAATTTTCTTCTATTTTTAGCATGTTTATTAATCGATCTTTATTTTTTTATATAATAAATCAATCTCTATTAAAATAATTTGAGTACTCTTTAATGATAAGTTACTGTCTACTTTTATTTTGTTTCATTAATTATTTTGCTACAAGATTGTGGTAGTATTTATTTTTTGTTTGAAGTCTGACTAAGTATAAATTTATCAGAAATTTAAATGAGTTTGAATAAGACGTATTTGTTTTTCTTTTTTTAATATCTGAATATAAACAACTTTTGTTTGTTATTATTAATAAAAAATATCTTGAATGTGGTTATTTGACATTTATATCCTTGTAAGTCAAAAAAGAAGATTAAGTTTTATAGTTTAAGAAATAAGTATATCTAATAAAGATATTTTCAGAATATATAATATTTACCTATCATTCAAATCTTTTTTTTTTTGTTAGGCAAAAATTACAAAAGTTAACTTTTTTTATTCATATGTAAATAACTAAAAATCATATATAAGTTACAAAAAAGTAAACATACAAATGCTAAAAAAGAATCCAAAATTAATAAAATTTGAACATTTGGCACACTGTATTATATTATACTGTATTGCATTATTTTAATGCAGGTATATTATATTATATTGTATTGTATTAACACTGTATTATACTGTACAACGTTTGATGTTACATTGAACTGTATTATATTAATACTATACAACGTTTGGTGCTATACTCTACTATATTAATTTTTAATTATACCTACACTATATTATGCTATACTATATTATCTTTTTGGTGATTAATTTAAATTATATGTTTGGAAATAGTATTTATTAATACTTAGAAAAATATAAAATATAGAGCCTTAAATTTTAGAATATTTACATAAATTTTTTTAGGATAAATGTAAAGAATTATAATAATTCTTCATAGAACTTATGTAAAAATAACAAATTCTGAAGTTTTGGCATCGTAACATTTTTTTTTAACGGCATTTTTCAAATGTATACCTTATTGATGATGCACCCTAAAAGTAAATATCAAATTCTGCGATCATGAATCCATGATCAACTCAGGTTTTGCATGATAAAAGCATGACACAAAAATTGAAAAAAAGAATGGCCGGCAAAAAGTTATACAAGCAACAAAAGTGCTAATTACTTGGAAAATAAACAATCAAGAGTCGCCGGTAGATATGACAAGGTAGAGGAATACATACATCTGCATACATTTTTAACAAAGAGATGCATGTCCAAGAATACAAAAATGATTCACATACTAATATACTAATAACAGGCTTGATAACGCTACAACCTACAACATTACACAATTGTTTGGCTTTGGCATTAAAAAATCATCTTTGTAACCAACCGGGTAGATATAAAATGAATACTAAGTCAATCAAAGGGGAAAGCTTGCTACAAGACTTTGAAGCATTATTCTGTTGCATCACCTTCCTCCTCTGCCTCACTTCCTGCATCCCAAATTAAAGAATAACAAATATTAAATAACAAAAATGAAATCTTCAATAGACTTTTCATACTCCATAGAACAAATCTATGAGAATCAACAAAATAATTGATACACATCAATCCTGCAGGTCATAGCAACAAATTACAGCTACACGATCATGCATATACAACTAAAAAATGCTTATATATTACAGCCGCTTTTTGGCATGACTACTCCATAAATTATGTATGATAGATAACATTATTATTCTAATCACATGGTTATGATTTTAGTTGGACATACAAAAGCTACGTGCATGAATCTGTATCATGCCACCTTTCATAAGTCAAAAATTTAAATCAAATCAATTTGGTTGAGCCTTCAAATTCCTATTCCAGTCAAAGGAGATGTTTTTTTCCAAAGGTAAAGAATGAGTCTGATTACTTAAGCATATCAACCATTTTTCTAGGCTAAAGTTTATCCGTTTCCATTTCACTAACTCTCCTCTCACTACCTTGTGTCAACATTTGCATACTTGATATGCTCTCACAACCTTAATCTAATACTTTCATTTATGCTGATATAAAGAAGAAGTTTGATTTAAATCTGGACAGGTAACAATATTAAAAAACTGCCTTGTAGTAGAGCCAATTCTTCCAACAAAAATTTCTCGAACCAATATTTAAGATTAAGCTGGATTAAGACAAATATGCCAAGAAGATTTTTAACTCACCTGACACTATGGATCTCCAAATGTACTCAATTAGCTTAGGTAAGCCATACTTCTTCTCAATTCTGAACCAGTATATAGGACCCGAAAAACTTGCATCCCTCTGCTGACATTCATTTCAGTGTGGCAAGAATTACAGATTCCCTGTCCATGGACTGAAGTTCTTTTGTTAAGACAGGTGCAAGAGAGTACGCCCCTATCCCACTAGTATTTGGCCCGGTGTCACCATCACCAACTTGTTTATGGTCCTAACAAGACATTAGAGGTCTGGCATTCTCCCCATCCACGAAGTCCTTCAAAACCAAAAAGCATTGTTTACAAGCATTGAATCAACAACTTCTATGAATCATCCAATGTCATAGTACCGATATCTCCTTTTCCAGCAACCAATCCATCTGCTTTGACAATTGACAACAATAGGAGCCTCTTACTCTTGATCATATTGCTTTGCAGCATTCGGGCCGTAAATGTTTTATACTGCAGCAATAAATCAAAAAATTATCGTAATGTTTCTTTGGCATAGTCAATAGACATGAGGAAAAAAAGAGAACCATAAAATACAAAAAAAAAAAAAAAATTCCTAGGTTTGGTAAAATCAAACTTTCTAATTGAAATCAAAGACAAAAGCACAAACCTTAGCAGTAGGAATCCCATATTTGTCATATAAATTCTTGATAAAGACCTCACCAAATTCTTGATAAAAGACCTCACCCAACAACCAATTCAATCATTACTAACATTAATTCTGCAAGACAATCAAAATCAAACATAAAATTCAAAATTAAACCCTAATTTAGAAATCAAACCTGCAACTTGATTATTCAGGTGGTGAGGAACATGCGAGACGGTGGTGCAGCTGTGGTGTCACGCAGCGTAGTGGTTGATGAGCTATGGCGGCGCGCAAAGCAGTAGTGGTGGAGCTATGGTTCACGCGAAGCGGTGGTGGTGGAGCTGGGTGTCGCATGGCAAAACAAGATGGCTTGGTGGCGGTGGAGCAAAGTCGGCCGTGTGTTTGGAATGACAGTTGCAATTACTTGAGAGTGTGTTTGAGAGAAGAATTCTTTGATTATGTTTTTTTTTTTGTTTTATTTTCCAGATTCTAACGCGTAAACCCGACACCCCCCTCGTGAGTCGTGATTAATTTAAGCGGGTTTCTCCGCATTAATTTTTTTATTTATGCGATGCGTTATCGAAGCCAAACATGGGATTGTAATATTTTAATATCATGGAGGACTCTAATACACTATTATGAGGTGTGTTAAACACACCCTTAGCAAACAAGCCCTGTGTTTGTTGAGAAGATTGATGTAGTCATGATTATATTTTTGGTATGAGTTCTACTATTTACCCTGAATGTCAACATCAAATTTACACCCCGAATGTAAAACACGCGCCGTTTTGATTAAACTGAAAACTGTGCGTTTAACCCTTCTCCTTTTCTTGCTTTTCTCTGTTACACACACATGTTTCCTTCTTTCTCTTTATTTTACTTTGTTAGATAACAAATCAATTGGTCTTGCAGAAGAATGGTAAGAAATAAAGGGTCTGAATGCTCGGTAGCTCCCAATGTCAAATCTGGCTGAGGGCAAGGTGGATAGTATTGACAAAGAAGGATGTATTCTTTAGGGCATCTAATCTCTAGTAAATGTCCAGCCTTTCAGCCCAAGAGCCAGTGATAATAATTCAAACAGAGTTTCACCCAATTTTGTGACATTTTTAATGTACTCTCTCGCAGTATCTCTACAAATTTGGGAGAACAGTAGGAACAAACCAGTTCTGATTTTGCAAGTTGGAAGTGAAGTTTTGTACTTATAATTTTTCAGCATTGCAATGAAGTCTCTACTCTGCATCACAAAACAAAAACAATATGGAAGGATGGAAAAAGCAAATGAAACACGTGCTACATAGCTGAAGACAATTAAATGGAAAAAGCAAACCAAACAAAAGTGTTGGCAATTAAAAGGAAAAAGTAAAAATCAAAACAAGTCTTACCAAAGCAAATGAAACCAAACGCAGCATTTTACAATCGGGGCGCAAATTCGGAGTTAACATTCTGAATAAATAGCTTTTTCCTTTTGGTATTCTGTTACTTTTTATTTCCAAATCAGAAATTTTACTTTCTTAAAAAGTGATACATTTATCTATAATAATCATCAATAACAAGAGGAAATCTTAAATAATTATATAATTAATCTCTAATAAATAAATTATTACTAGAACTCAAACTTGGGACTGTCCAGTAATTGGAAACTAGGATTAACGAAAACGATTTCTTTAAATCTTGAAGAATTGGAGGGGTTATGATCCTGTATGCTCTTTTTGAGGGATGGGCAGAGTCCTAAAATACAAATTTTGAAACATTATCACATGTGCAGGGAGTTAGCTGGTTACAAAGTATCACTGCCTCAACTAATCCAGTGCCGCAACATGATCTATCTGGAACTCTGAAGCCTGGAAAATAAATGTTAGTTAAACTTGAGTTCGCCTAAGTGCCGTACTTACATAATCATGATACATAATTTATTTTGTAAATGACGTGACATCTGACATTTCAATTATTAATAAGTTTTATAAGATTATCACATTATCACTTGAAATACAAACTATCCATGTACAATGATTTACCTGATTTCACTGGATTTTTGATGAGATTAAGCAAAGGGTTGTAGACATCAACGTCGACAATCTTAGCTTGGGGAAGGGAGCTGTTGAGATTGTTTACCTCAGCCAACAGCTTGGAGTTGAATAACTGTGCTGCTTTGTTAGCGTTAACTCCACAAAACCTCATTGGGCCCCCCATGTGGAGTTCTTATTATCGGCAAACAACCCAGTGGCAATGTACTCAAAACAGTAATTTTTCGTACTTCAAGTCCATATAAATCCTTCAAAGGAATTTGTATAATATATGGTACTGAAACTATCAACTTCTTCACCCTAAACGCACTACAGTTACAATGCAACGAAAACCTAAGGATTGTCTTTTCAATGTTGAGTAGAGGGTAAAATGCTGAATCCAGTATGTCGATGCAAACAAAAAGGATATACAACAAGATGATTCTTACCTTAATGAAAGTATTGTCTTTTTTTTTTTTATGTCAATGTTTAGTAGAGGTAAAATGCTGAATCCAGTTTGTTTTTCTTTTTAAATGTCGATTTGCAAACAAAACAAAAAAGATTAGATTTTATAGTTTACAAGATATTTTTGAATATAATATTTAGTTGTCTTTAGACTTTTTTCATTCGGAATGAAAGTTTCTTTTATTCAGACGAAAAATCCAGCTTCAAAAACAACATATTTTAGAAAATGTAAATAACAAAACGTCGTATTGGAAAAACAACTCTTGTAAGTAGAAAGCTCTTGAAGGAGTGTCTAAATAGATTATTGCAATGTCGTTATTCCTTGTTGACAATAGAAACAAGCTATTGGATATGGTTTTGTTTGCGCCCTCTTCTCCCACAACCCCTTTAAGCTTTCATATGTACTCTTTGAAGTTTTTCAATTGATCAGACATCGATATAATTGGCTGATCATCATTTTTTGGTAAAATTCAAAAAATTGGAAAAAAATTAAAATTTAGCAAAAATGAGACACATAACAATTGGGACATTAAATTGTAAAGAAAATATACAAATAAACTAGAATGAAAGTTTATATGCACCGTTACACTGGATGTTAAGGTGTCCACTCCTGAGCCACCTGAAGCAAAACATACGCCGGTTGGGAGATCTTTACTTTGCAGATTTGGGTCTAGATACGCCGGCACTATCTCTTTAATTCCTAAGCCTTCAGCTGTAGAGAAGACAGAGAGATTAAACTATGATAAAATACTATTTGAGGCCTTCCTATGCAGCAGTGCTGGTGCCAGGATTTAATTTGGTCCGGCAATCGGCAAGGGCTGTGATGAAAACAATAAAATTGTGACGGCCAAAACATTAAATTAGAAATTTGAGGAGGCAAACATAACATTCACATTAAACCGATTAAATTCCACTAAAACCCCAAAGATTCCACAGTGTTACTTTTGCCTCCCAGGCCTCTACATGGTTCTGTCCCTATCCCTGCTTGCTTTTGAGTTTTTAGGAAATATACTTTTATGTCGGTTATTCAATGTCTTCTTGATTTGATAAAAATAGTTTCTTTAGAGAGAGATTTATGGAAATTTCAAAGAAAATTAGAGCTCTAAATTTTTTGGATTATGATCCCCTCATGATTTTATTATCTTTTTAGAACCAAATTAAAAGACATGTTCAGAATCTTTAAAAGTTCATGAACCTCAAATAATAAGAGGATTCTAATTCAAATTTTAAGTATTAATTAGCTTTCCTTATCTTCTATACTCACACATGTTTGTTAAAAAAATCAATTTGAAAATGGACTAAATAATTCTACTCTTTCAAACTGATGTCATATGAATAAAAAATGTATGTCGCAGTGTAATAAGGATAATGTATATAAAATCAATTGGAAAATACCAACATCATGTATCAATAGGTGAGTTTTTGATCACATACCTATTAAATAAGTAAGAACTTTGCCATCGCAAAATCTTCCTGTAAGTTTTCCACCAATGAAATCCATTCCGTATGGAGGGAAATTACACTTGAGTACTGAAATCAGAGTGTTGTTGTTGCCTGCATCAAGGATTGAATCTCCAAACACCATAAGTGCTGGAATTTCTTCATTTTCATGTTGCTCTCTAGATGCCTTTATGCAACACATCAACAAAAGCATTATAGAAATTGGGAACAAAATTTTATAAGTAGCCGAAGACATGTTTTTAAATTTATATATAAACATATATACACACACGTGCACATATATACATGATGTTGCATGGCCTCTAAAAATCTGTTTCTCGCATAAACGGTTGTTCAAACTTGTATTTAATTTTGGCCTTTTCTTGTTCTTTTTTTTTTTTTTTTGAGAGAAAAGTAAAGCTTTCATTAAGATTGAACATGGAGTAACAACAAAATCTCATATGGGTAATTTCCCAGCCAAATAATAGAGCTTACATAATGTAGAGCTTTCTTTGCTATGGCATGAGCAATATGATTGTAAGCTCTTGAAACATGCTGGATTTGAACCCCAGTTGGCCTCTTTAAGCTATCTTGAATTGTGGCTATTGTCCAGAAAATTTATGATCTGCTTCATTTTCTGTTACAAGCAAGTTCTACCACTTCTTTCGAATCAGACTCTATGATCATTGGTAGTAGATTTTCATTTTGAGCTACCGGGATGCCAAACTTAACTGCCTCGCTTCCATACAGTCTACATTCCCTTTATAAGTAGTATTCTGAATAGCTGCTGCTACAACCTTGCCCTTCTCATCTCTGATAACCACTCCTAATCCTGCCGTCTAATTTGAGGATATAATGGCAGCATCCACATTTGCTTTGTACCACCCCGGCGGAGGAGGTAACCATGTTTGTTGGTTGTTACTCTGGTTCTTGGATACTATTTGATTAGCTGGGATTTTAATTCTTCTTTATGACTCAACCACTGTTGTAGCCCTTCCCACTGATGATTGAGCATCCTCTTCTTTTCCTTTGAAAATGAGTAAATTCCTAGAAGACCAGATTGACCAACATGTAGCAATAATCAGCTCCATCTCCTTCGTGCTTACAAGATTCCCCAGCTCCTAGAGAGTACTTAGTAAATCCTGCTGAGCCAGCCCTTTAATGTTCTGGTGAAAGTCAGTCAGCTTCCAGACCTTTTTAGCATACTTGCAACTAAATAAGGCATGAATGTCATCTTCTTTTTCCTTCCCACATCTGCCACAGATTGGCTCCTCTATAGCCTTTCTCTTCCACAGGTTGTAGGCTGTGGTAAAAGATTCTGAGCTGCTCTCCACATGAAGATTTTGATTTTTTCCAGAATCTCCTTTGACCAAATGACCTTCCAATGTGTCTTTGACATGTCTGAGCTGCTGGCCACTGTCTAGGGATTTCAGCCTTAGAGCTACTTGATGCCCACTCTTAACAGCAAAATTTCCACGTTTGTCAAAATGCCATATCAATTGATCCGATTGAGGGGAACTTGGGAGAATGATTCTTTTAATGTTCAAACTCTATACTTAATTCTTCAAAAATTTATTTTTATTCCAATTAGGTAAAGCAAACTCAATCTCCATCAGAACTGAATGATAATTATATAATTATACACACACACACACGTAGTTTCTTTTAAATTTCTGTTACTGGTGTTTTGATTTTTTTTTTTTCCTTTTGATAAGTTACTTTTTCTTTCTTGCATAGCTGATAACTGTTACACATCAGATTGTGATCGTTACTATCATATGATGGTTACAAAGTTTTAATCCATTATTTGTATAGATTAGTTAATGGTGATAATTTTTATACGAATGTTTAATAATTAAGATGATATTCAGGTTTTAATTAAACCGACCATATAAATTGAAATTAAAATAAAAAATTTGAATACTAAAAATAAGAAAAAAAAACTTATTTTATATTAATAAAAAGATATTTTTCTTATCTTTTTGTTTATTTTTTAAACTTTTTATATAATAAATTTATATTTTATATTTCTATGATCAAATATCAAGCAAATGAATCATTTACCACTATTTTCCTTTATATTAGAGGAGTTATTGGATACTATGAAAATCGTCAGGAAATTAGTTATATATATTGATTTCAGCCAGGAAGAAGTTGATAATTTCCTTATTTTTAAATGTCCAACAACAACTACGTGAATCAGAATAGAATATCATATATTATTGTGGAAGATTTCTGGATGTTTGTGTGTTAGTAATAGTATTCGCAAGTACATAAAGAGTGACATTATTCTTGTAAAATATTTTATCCTAGAACTTCTAATGTAACTCAGTGCTAGAAATGAGAAGCAACAGAAGTGGATCCCTCCTCCCAAAAATTCAAAATCAATGTTGATGTAGCTATCAATATTGAAGATCAAATGACAGGTTTGGAAGCTACTATAAAAGATTCAAATGATAAGGTAGTAGTTGGTATCATGAAGACTCAAGTAAGGAGGAATATTAGTTATGTAGAAGATAAAGACACAGAGTGGGGATTACAGGTGGCAAAAGAGGCACTAGTAATTTCATAAAGGTTAAAAGTTCGTTTAGTCCCCTATATTTTGATATTAGTTTCCAGTTAATCCTTATATTTAAAACTATGGATATTATCATTTTACTACTAAAGTTTTACTGACATATTATTTTAGTACTAAGGTTTGTTGAAAAATACATTTTACTACCAAAGTTTTGTACCGTTATTAATTCACTACAATTCCGTTAATAACGTTAAAAATTTACTGATGTTATAAGGGCATCAAAGACATTTCCAGCTATAAGAGTAAAATTATCTATTAATTTGATAGATAAATTATCATTTTACTACCGAACTTTTAGGGAAATTATCATTTTACTACCGAACTTTTAGGAGAATTATCATTTTACTACCAAACTCTTGGGGGTAAAATCAACTTTTAATTCAATTTCCGTTAAACATTAACTTTTTATTAACGGAATGGTAGTGAATTAATAATGGTGCAAAACTTGGGTAGTAAAATATACTTTTCGGTAAACTTTAGTACTGACATGATATGTCAGTAAAACTTTGATAGTAAAATGATAATTTCCCTTAAAACTATTTTAAAGTATCTCTATCGTTAAATTATTGACACCCTTTCTATTACTTTTTGTTCTTTTTAGCTTACTTTTATAATATTATCCTCTTACAATTATGTTTCTTTTTTTTTGGGACATTAATAAAAGGAAAAATTAAATTACCAATTTAACCCCAAAAAATAATTAAATTTTGTAGAACACTCTATTCATAAGTTGATATATTAATTTTTTTATTAAACGTCCAAAAAAATTGGTAATTTAATTGGTTATAATATTAATTTTTTTGAACATATACGGCTTCCACAAGAATTAATATGCATTCTTTTTGTTTATATTTTATTTTAGGGTTAAATTAGTAATTTAATTTTTTTTATTTTATAATGTCCAATAAAAAAGGAAAAATTATTGTAAGGGGATAATATTTTAAATGCAAACCAAAAGAAGCAAAAAATAACGATAGGGGTATCAAAAGTTTAACGACAGAATGTTTTAAAGTATTTTAAAAATACAATAACTAAACGAGTACAAATGTCATAATATAGGACTAAACGAATTTTTACCTATTTCGTAAACTCAAGGTCAAAAGAAAAAAGACTTTCACAATATTAAAGTTCAGTACACTCCTAGATCTTGTAATGCTCATGTCCATTGCTTTGCTAAATTTGCTTTATGAAGAAATATTTTTAGTATTTAACTGGATTCAATCCCAACAGTAGTTCTGACTACATTTAAAGTGTTGAAAATGTTTACTTTCTTATTAGAAAAAGTTGATTTGATATTATAAAAATATCATATTGTTGCTCGGTAGTCAGTATCATCTCATAATTTTGTGGGATAATTTCATTAAAATAGTATAATTGTTATGATTATTTAAAAATGTGAATACAATCTTCTCATCATTTGAACTTTTTCTGAATGTATTATAAGATAGTTAACACTGATTTTTGGTCAACTAGAGAATTAAATAATAAGTTAATAAAAAAAATGAGACACAGAAAATTTATATAGTTTAACACTAGGCTTACATCCATGGGTATAGAAAAAATAATTTTCACTATTGAATATTATTTTTTATTAAACTTACTTTTGCTTTATGAGCTTCTAAATTCTTCTTCTAGGCTTAAATAACACATCCAATTACTGGTCAATTACTGGACCTTAGCTGTTGGATTCAGTATTTGAACTTTTTTTTTAATTAAACCAATCTCCCACATTTGTGCTCTCTTACTTATAATGCTCTCTTACAATTGTACTCTTTTGCATTCATTTTTTTTTTGACTAATTAAGTTCTATCATGCTTAGCTATGCTTTTTTGTAATCATGCTATCCAGTAGTCGTGCTTATTTGACTCTATGTTCGCTCATATATTCTTATTCTCACGTGCTCTTATGTAGGTATGCTTAATTTGACTTATTGAGTTTCCTACTGAGCTAGCATGCTTTCACAATTTTATACTCGCATGCTCTCATGCTCACGTATTTTCATGTTCTCATGCACTTGCTCTTATATTCTTATGTAGCTGTACTTAATTAATTTATTAAGTTTCTTATTGAGATAGCATGCTCTCGCGATCTTATACGTGCTTGCATGTTCACATTTTTCCTTACAACAATAGTAATTAATAGTTATTGAACAAAAATATAAAAATAATTAAATTTTAATTGTATACCATTATTAATACGTATGATCATAAAATCTTTAGTTGCTTGAAAGAGCTGTTGGAAGAGGCAATTTTGTTCTATTATTTGAGCTTAAAGATGCGTGTCGTCGATGTGTAAGAATTAATGAGAAGATCAGAAACCAACAAAAAATGGTTAGGGGCATTATGGTCTACTTGCCCTAATAAAAATTTCTTTGAAAAAAGTCAAAGGAATGGACATCACCATCATCAAAAGAATGGGCACTAACTTATTATTAAATAGCAATTCAAATCCATCTTATATTTTTCTTGTTTGATGTTCTATTTAAAGAGAGAGAGAGAGAGAGAGAGAGAGAGAGAGAGAGAGCAGAAATAAAATAGAGGTAGAGAGATGAGCACAGTGAGTCCAAGGTCAGTAGCAGTTGACGGAGGAAAAGATATCGCAAAGATTCATCATCAAGATGAAGCTCAAAGAGAACTTGATGCTGGTGCCCTCTTTGTCCTTAAATCCAAAGGTAATAACATTAATATACGAACCCTACATATGTAAAATTAATACTCTTTAATTTATCCTATAGATCTTTTTTCTTCATTTATAAACTATCAAAATGATCTTGTGTTTCTGTTTGTGCTCTGTTTATGCATATTCATCATCTTCTCTTTTTCCTCCTTATTAAGCAATAATTTACAACCAAAAAACTTTGACATGATTATCATCATCACCGTCAAAATCTTTCTTTTGTTTTGATATATATATATTCATATGTTTCAACAGTGATGTTCCCTGTTTTTTAAACCCAGTTTTTCCAAATTTTTAGGTAGCGCAAAATTAGTTAAAGTTTGAAAATGATTAATATGTACAATGATACACAACCAAAAATAGCCGTCCTCATCAATTATTTCAATCTTTATTTCAACTCTTTTGTCATATATTCGTTCTCCGAATGTCGTCTGTGCATTTTAATATAAATTTAAATTAGACATTTTAACCAGAAACTTTTCTAGTTCAAATCTGCATTTCAAATGTACAAATATCATACCAAAAGAAAAGAATTTGTACAATTACTTTAGAAAAGAATCTTTGGTACGCGTTACATAAATCGTAGCTTAGGTGTGTATGTATATATTGCTCGCATGCGGATGTTTCCACAAAACTAACATGAACAGATTTAAAATACAAGAAAAATATGAATTTCGATACACTTCTTTTTTTTTTTTTCTTTTAGTATATTAGAGTTGGTACTTTTTAATCTTTTAACTTTATTCCGCATATAATTTTTTCTTGCAAACATCACACCTAACATTACAGTTCTTGCAAAATTCAAGTGGATCCCACTTGAAAGTTACAACTTTTTGTATACTTTGAGGAGCAAAACTCATATATATATATATATACACACACACACATATCTAACTATGAAAGCAATTTTATTAATTTTTTTTTTCGTACGTAACTTTCCCGTATGTTGAATACACTAATTAAGTTGATTCTTTTGCTGATTAAACTGTAGAAATCCAAAACATACGATAACATAAAGGGCAAAAGAAACATAAAATAAAATATGAGTAGAGAAATTATTCACAGTTGCGTGATCTTTTGATTCGACTGACCAATATAAACTAAAGTAGAGACTGTATGGTTTTAAATAACATCTCAATATTCATTATATTTCAAGCACGAGGTATTATCTATTTATTGAATGATCATAAATTTCATAATTTGCATGTAAGGAGAGATACCATTTCACTTGGAATAGAATGTAGAAAAATCTCCCACATCCCCCTTCCTATTTGAGTGATTACTAACTTCCCCCTCAATATATCTTATATTTACTTGTTAACTATAAATATATTGCCAAAACTTAATGTAGGATCATGGCTACACTGTGGGTATCACTTGACAAATTCAATAGTGTGTCCACCTCTCCTTAGTCTCCCATATGCTTTCACTTTTCTCGGTTGGGAAACCGGAATTTTGTGTCTCGCCATTGCAGCTCTGGTAACTTTCTATTCTTACAATTCAATCTCTCTTGTTCTCGAACACCATGCTCAGTTGGGCCACCGCCATCTTCGCTTTAGAGACATGGCTCATGACATCTTGGGTAAGTTCTATACTATAATTGCCAATTTCAATTCATTTAGGAGTAATGATGTAATGGAGAACATAACTAACATTATGGTTGATCAACTACGTAGTAGTACTGTTTAATTGATTCGTAGTTTCATCTTCATCTCCGAAATGTTACATAATCACATCACGTTGTGCAAGTATGCTTCATAAGATGTGTGATATATATGATCAAACTGTCCTAACATGCATTGAATATCAAAGTTGTGCACCAGAAAACACTTAAAATTGTCCGTGGGGACAATATTTATTAAGTGGATTAAATAGCGAGTGAAAATCAAATAACTAGAAATTAAATTTTGCAAGCCTTGTTATTTTCGTAGCAAGTGTCCTAACAAATTCAAGAGGATGCTCAGATACGGTCTTGCCCATACCAAATGCCCGTCACGAAATTAAATGATTGGCTATGCATAGTTTGCAGACACCATACGTTATTGTGTGCGCTGGCAATTTTATGAGCCACTGCTAAACTCGTACCAATTTTTGGGATAATGGCCGGTTTGAAAATAAGAGGCAGGAGTAGACCAGTCAATAATTTGGGTAATATTTATCATGGCGGTGGCCAAGTGGATCAATGTTGTTGTCTGAGGGGCCTGGGGCCACACCCTTAGATTTTGAGGGAAAAAATGAAATAAAATAAAGGTCTTAACTTTTAATTGAAATTTAGCGCAATTCTTTGAAAAAATTACATTTCAGTCACCGTAGTTACCTATTCTTTTTTTTTTTATTATTATTATTTTGGCCTCCTTTAATTTCTTCATTCTGACGTGTTGAATCAAAATTTTGATTCCGCCACCGATGAAAATTTTGTCGTAGTACTTAAAGAATCCAAAATGCCGATTAATTTAATGAAAATGGATTTGCAGGGCCAAATTGGGGCCGATATTATGTGGGTCCAATCCAGTTCATGGTTTGCTATGGTGCTGTTGTTGGAGGCATTCTTCTAGGAGGACAATGCATGAAGGTTCAGTAAAATTATACAAATTTCACATAGAATCTTGTTATGTTACAGAAAACAAAATAACTTACTACAAACGTTTTTTGGCAAACAAATTATACGTATAATGTCTCAGGTTTATCTAAATCGAGATTCTAATTAAAATCTTTGTTGTTTGGCAGGCTATTTACTTACTCTCACACCCAGATGGTACCATGAAGTTGTATGAATTTGTGATCATATTCGGATGTCTAATTTTGATCTTAGCTCAAATCCCATCATTTCACTCACTGAGGCACATCAACATGATAGCTTTGGCTCTTTGCCTCACATACAGTGCCTGTGCCACTGCCGGTTCCATTTATGTTGGTAAGAACTATGCTAAATTACAAACACATTGCATCATGTAGATAATTCAAATTTAAATTGTAAACTTACAACTGATATATTTTTTTTCTCAGGAAATTCTTCAAAGGGGCCAAACAAAGATTATTCCATTCTTGGTGACAACGAAAGTCGTGTTTTCGGGATGTTCAATGCCATTGGTATCATTGCCACAACATTTGGAAATGGTATCATTCCTGAAATTCAGGTATGAACCAGTAAGCTTTGCAACATTTGCGGGGGCAGCGTAGCTTATCCGTAAAAGTATCCTTGTTGCAGGCAACAATTGCACCACCAGTAAAGGGGAAGATGTTCAAGGGACTATGTTTTTGCTACGCAGTACTTGGTGTAACTTTCTTCAGTGTTGCAATTTCCGGGTATTGGGCATTTGGCAACCAATCTAAAGGCCTCATTCTTGGCAACTTTTTGGATGATGGAAAGCCTTTGGTACCAAAATGGTTCATTTTCATGACCAATTTCTTGGTCATTTTACAACAATCAGCTATTGCTGCGGTAAGAATTAGTCAATGAACATTTGTGTAAACATCTTTGAAGGGAAAATGATCAAAACCCACCTGTTTTATTTCTTACAGGTTTACTTGCAGCCAACAAATGAAGTGCTTGAAAAAACCTTTGCGGATCCACTGAGTAAAGAATTTTCTCTCCGAAATGTGATCCCCAGGATCATTTCTCGGTCACTATCCGTAATCATTGCCACATTTGTAGCAGCAATGCTCCCATTCTTTGGAGACATAAATTCAGTCCTCGGAGCTTTTGGTTTCATTCCACTGGACTTCATCTTGCCTGTGGTTTTCTTCAACTTGACATTCAAACCATCGAAATCGAGCCCCATATTTTGGTTGAATCTTAGCATTGCAGTTGTTTTCTCAGCAATCGGAGTCATATCAGCTATTGCAGCAGTGAGACAAATGGGCCTCGATGCCAAAAACTATCAGTTGTTTGCTAATGTATGATCATTGATCAGGCCGAGCTGGCCATTGGCTCACATTAATACATTATGAGCCAACCATTCTACATATATACATGTGTACCCAAACAATAGTTCTTAGATAGTGAGATTCCTCAATATGTAGCAACAGCAAATCCATCAAGTAAAAAATGGCAGCAGCAATTCGATATCATCTCAATTAAAACAATGCATCAGCTTATTGCAGTCTGAATTATTTAAAATGAATAACAAAAAACATAATATGCTTTTACATCAAGCAAATGTCGCAAAAACAAGATGAACATCCTTTTTATTAGCAGCAAGAGCAAAGGGTAAAATCCTCTGTCAAAGTCTCAAAGATCCACAATCACTTCATGGAGAAGCAGGACTCTGATTTTCACTTTGAGCAGCAGCAGTACCAGAAGATGTGCTTTGATCATAACTGGGTTGCCAAACCTGCAAGGCATAATTCTCATCAAAACTTTGTGGAGAAGCAGGAGTGCTAGGGTTTTCATTTACAGCAACGAAACTGAGAGGCACTGCTGCTATAGGGGATTGTTGTTCGAAGGGTGCAGTTCCTGGAGCAGTGAAGTTCTCATTGTGACCAGCTGCAGCTTTAGACTTATTTTTCACTGGAAATCTGGCAGCTGCTGATGATGAGCGCTTTCTTTTAAGGAATTCCGAGATTACATTTAGCTTGAAAGTAGCAATAATAAGCTGACAAATTATTAGAAACCATTAAAAAATTTAAACAAAACGCTTCCAATCACGAACAGGAGCTTTATTTCATACAAAACACTCAAACAGCATATCTTCTATTCACAAACATAACACCTATCATCTTTTATACTTCTCTTGAAGTCTATATTGGCATTTTTTTTATCTATATTAAGGCTCCATTTGATATTAAAGTGCTATAGTTTAAAAGGCACTACTGTCGTGAAATAAAAGTGACCACAACTATAGATATTTACCAATTACTTCAAGCTCCAGCGAAGCCTAAAGTCAAGGAATATTATTTGTAAAAGAACATAAGCATAAAGGGTTTAACATTTTAATAGTTCTAAGAGTTACAGGAACAAAAAGAGAAGAAAGGCCATACCTGGATACGGGACTCTGCAATTATAGAACCCGCAACAGAACCACCAAAAACTTTCCCATCAGCGGAAGCCAACATAATGCTTGACTGGCCTATCACTTTTAGTTTTTTGTCCACTTTATCATATCTATATAATCCAGATAGAGTTACAATTTGAAAGCCTCCCTGTTTCAAAGAAAAACAAGCCAAGGAACTGAATGCATGCTTAACAACAGAATCAGTTTTGATTGACTGGTTAATTTACAACATTTTTAGAATATGATCAAATTAATAAATTTATTGGGCTTGAAACATCTTAAGCTACATTTATTTAGAAAATGGGTATGGACTTATTATTATTATGTGTGGCCTGGTGATGGAGAAAGATATCCTCTTTTAGGTTAGAATTTCAGTTAATGCCTCTAAACAAACTTGTAGGGTCGCTAGTAAACAGTGACAGATTCAGGATTTAGTATGACAATAGGGACCATCATGATGAAACAACAAAAATGATGGGTCAAAGCATAAAATTTGTATAGAGATATAGATCTTGTTTGAGATTGAGGTTGGACATCTATATCTTAAAAGGTACAATACTAAATTATTTGTAAACATTAACTACTATAACTTAAAAGATAAGTTAGATTTAATTTATACTTGTGTGATGATAATCTATTATATTTTTTAATTAATTTTGTCAAAATTATTATTTAAAAATTATATTTACTATATATTATTAATTTTTATTTTATAATTATAATTTTTTTTTCATAACAGCTATAGGTCTTAATACCAAATAGGGCTATAATCAATAAGTTTGTCAAATTCTAAGCTTTTCATGTCTTCTTGTATAATTATGAATAACTTAAGTAATCAATGATATAGCAGAAGTAGAATTGATGGGTGAAAAATGGCACCTCATCAGCCCATTTAGCAGTGGAAGAACCAAATAGGCGCATGAGAGCTTTAGAAACTGTGCCAGTAGCAGCAAGAATGCAGACAGCTCTCCTAGGAATTTGGGCAAATGACATTATCGTACGAGCCAAATCCTGAAATTAGAACAAAACCATGCAAAATGAGTACAAATCGATGAAATAGACCAAGGAAAACTCTATCTCAATATTACAAGCAATTAATACCTCCCCTGGGTTTATGAACAAAGCATAAGGGCAAAAGTCTCCTCCAGCTGTTGCCGCAAAGATTCCACCTTCACAAAATGATCAATCTTTTAGACTTGCAATCTTGCATATGAGAAAACAAAGAAATACAAATATTACATTTTAGTTCATTTTTAGCATTAAGTACCAGCACAAAACAAAAGAAATTAATAAATAATCAAACATGGTTGTAGAACATAGCAGATTAGATCAAAAGTAGAAACCCATGCATGTATAAATAAAATATACAGTCAAATTATTACGGTATAATTAGTGAGTACGTAGTGAATATAATGTAACTGAATCTTATGATCTATGTTGTTTCAAATTTTGACGATATGCCATAGCATCTACTCAAAAATATATACATACACACACAGAGAGATACATACATACTCGATAACATTATCAAATTTAATAATACTACTATATTATTACATAATTAAAAAAAATTAATTTGTATTATTACTGATGTGCCACTTAAAATTATGTAATTGTCAAATGCTAGGTTCTAGTAACTTAACTATATATTCATTAATCATTAGTAATGGTTCAATCTTACAACAATGTTCATTAAATGACGAGTTAAATACCACGTCAGGGACGTTGCAACAAAATTTATTAAAATAATATTTTTATTTAATAAATAATAAAAATATTATTCTAAATAAAAACTTTTACACTATATACGCAAGTGGGTTTCATGGTGGGACCCATTAGCTCAGCACTCGATTTACTATTTTTTCCGGCCATTGATATCTTGTGTTTGAATTTAGTATCATTAGAATCTTTATTACGGGATATATGCAATGATACAAATTTCACCTACAAATGAGATCTTATTTAGAGGAAATAGACCAAAACCGGCAGCCTTCAAAACTCTTTGCATTAAATGGCGACGGTTTACAAAACCGCTCAGATATTTCAAAAGTTGATGGCGGAGTGGTGGCTCTTAAACCGTTTCTGTTGAAAGCAGACAATCCCCAACCAATTTTATGACAAAAGGGAAACGAGCTCCCCTTCATCTGGGATCTTTGTATGGTGATGTAGACCCAATAACAAAAATTCTAATGGTACCAAATTTGACTTGTAGAGACACCAAAAACCAATGACTAATTACAATAAGAGGTAGTCAGCTGCGGTAGTTTTTATTTTTCTAATAATAAATAAAAAAATGGTATTCATCTAATATAAACAATGATATAAACTAGCAAATCAACACCAAAACATTACAACACTAACACATTACAATCATCAAATTTTACTCCAATAAGAAATATATATGTAAACAACTGAATATTATGCTAACTACACCATATATACAAAGCTAAAGCTTACCAATGGTAGCCAAAGACTGGAGTTTCCCGGAACCTTTTGGTCGTCCTCTAGGACGTTTCATTGAAGAAGTATGGCCTGCATGATCATTAGTTTCTTGTTTTTTGGGTCTGCCTCTCTTTCTTTTCGTCATTATAGGTTCACTATCAGTAGCTGATGATCCTCCGACATTCTCTGAAACTGTCACCTCATCGGAAACCTCTCGGCTTTCCGGAGACTTTTGAGAAGCTGTGTTGATTTTCTCTTCCATGTGACGCGATGAAGAGAATAGAGCAAGAGAGGAGTTGTTTGTATCTTGAGACAGTTGCAAAGAAGAAGTATTGAAATCCGAGAACTGTTATATGCAAAAGGTGACAAAAAGGACAACTTGGTTGGTGCTCATGCAACTCTCTGTTTTTGTTTTTTTCATACATATTGCCATATCTATCACTAATTTGAATAATATATATAATTTTTTATTTTTGCAAAACAATAATAATATGTGCACAAAAAGCAGCACAAAAGATAGCACACCAATATTACTAGAAATAAAAATAAAATTAATTACAGGACAAAAAATTTCACTAAAAGATGATTTTTTTTTTTTGGTCTTTTGTGCTAGATTTTATACTATTTTCGATAATTATATCATTGTTCTTATTTTTTAGAATTTAATAATCTTGATTTTATTTGGTAATAAATTTTTATTAATAGAGTGATAAACTCTTTTATGGAAAATTTTAAGAGTTTTAAAATATATATTTGTTGAACTAAATATGAAATTCTTATAATGAATGTTCATGCGCTTCACATAGATATTGTTTTTTTTTTATAAAAGATTTAACAAAATTAAATTGGAAATATGAATAATAATAATAATAATAATAATAATAATAATAATAATTAAATGGGAAATATGAAAAACAATAATAATAATTAAATGGGAAATATGAAAAACAATAATAATCTTTATTGTAAATAATTATTGTGACAATTGTGCAATTTGATATTTTATAATTAATCTTATCTGTCACCGATTAATTACAGAAAGTCATTTAACTGTGAGCAACTCAGGGTTGCATAAAAATAATAAAGATAAAACTTAAAATGGTAAAATCTAGAAATGAAAAAGATTCTCGCTAGAAAAGGGGCCCACAAGGGCTCTACTCGTGCGGTCTATATCCAGTCTGGGTGCACTTTAGAGTATTAAGAGGACCTTTTCTTAGTATGAGAAGAGTGAGGGATTCGACCCCATTTAATCCTTATTTTCTATATAGGAATATTATCATTTAACTACTAAAGTTTTACTGACATATCATGTCAGTACCAAGGTTTGACAAAAACTGCATTTTACTACCAAAGTTTTACGCGGTTATTATTTAACTACCATTTCATTAACAAAACGTTAGTGGTCAACATAAATTATGTTAAAAGTCGATTCTACCCCCAGGAACGTAAAAGACAATTTTACCCTTCGAAAAGAAAGAAACAACAAAAGTAAAAATTACAAGAAATGCCCAAGAAAATAGCTGTTAAAACCAAAAACGGCTATTTTCTTGGCTTATAAAAGCTAGAATTTACAGGCTTACAAACATATTAGCAAACCATTTCATCAACACCAGCAACCTCACGGTCATAATCAACACAGCAGCCTTATAAACACACTAGCAAAACCATTTAAAACACCCCAGTAGCCTCACTTGAATACTAACAACCCTATCTCAATAGCAGCAACCTTATTTCAAACACACCACCAGCATCACTTGAATACTAACAATCTTATTTCAAACACACCAGCACCCTCACTTAAACACTAACAACCTTATTTCAAACACACAAGTGCTTCAACCCTAACAACCCTACATCAACAGCTGCTTGATACTAAACACCCGCAACTCAAAACACACCAAAG
Organism: Atalantia buxifolia; assembly: GCA_030444775.1. Classification (NCBI taxonomy): domain Eukaryota; kingdom Viridiplantae; phylum Streptophyta; class Magnoliopsida; order Sapindales; family Rutaceae; genus Atalantia; species Atalantia buxifolia. The sequence goes on from CM059838.1 coordinate 13,151,886, forward strand.
AACCCCGAGTAAACATTTACAACCCCAAACTAAACACCAAAGAACCTCACACTAAAACTACTGAAATTTAAACACTTTTATCATACAAAAACAACAAGAATAAGGCACAGCAAATACTTGAATTATTTGAAAACACAATATCCACTTCTTTCCTATCTTCAGTCAAAACCAAACTATTTTTCACCCTTCACACATAAATTCAACAGAATAATGGCCTCCAGCGGCCACACAAGCGTTAATTTTAAGGGTCGAACTAAGAAACCTACAGAAGTAACCTGCTACCCTAAATACTGCAATTGTGGAGTGCAGGCATGTGCTATGGTATCTACTACGTCGGAAAATCCTAACAAACTATTTTGGATATGCAGGTATAAAAAGTGTAATTTTTGGCAATGGGCAGCAAAAGAAGATTTAAAAATGCGTAACAACACATCTAGTTATGGCTTGAACCTAAATGAAGATGTGTTGAAGATGAATGAAAGGCTACGATGCATTAAAGCCAAGCTAAAATTGGTCATAGATTTTATTTGTGGCCTCTTGATAGGCTTATTTATGAGAAAGTAGTGTAATAAAAGTAGTTTAATATGTAAGCAAACTCAAAAGTATTTCAAAGTACTTCCATTATCATTGGTGAAAATAAGAGTTTGTGCTTGAAATGCCTATTCGCAGTACTGTCAGTTTGTAAATTCAAAAAACACCACAACAGCCTACTGCACTAACAATAGTTTGTGCATTCAAAAAACACCACAGCAGCCTAATTTACTAATAATAGTTTGTGCATTTCAAAAAACACCACAGTAGCCTAATGCACTAGTGACAGTTTGTGCATTTCAGATACATAATATCCTATCGATAACACTCTGCTAACCATCTATGACCTGTGAAGCTTGTGAGCCTTGAGTTGGATTTGGAGAAAGATTGTCTTGATTGGATTTATAATTATAAATAAATAAATAAATAAATAAATATATATATATATATAATATATATATATATCTTCATTATCTATGAAGTATTAAAAAAATTATAACAGTATCAAAAAACACCACAGTACCTCTTCTTGCCCTGCTACCTCGACCTCTACCTCTAGATGTCATTCCTCTACCACCTATTCTTACTCTGCTACCTCGACCCATGTTACCTCATCTCCTCCTATTATTCGTAAACCTCTCGTCTGGACAACTCACAACCTATTTAAATTGAAATATATAAATATAAAAAAATTATGAAAAAACTACAACAAACTAAAAATTATTTCATATTCAAACCAACATTTACCATTCTTTTTCTTCTCTTCGAAGTAGTTGCTGCATTAGAACTTTCTCCCGGCCCACTAAGACCCTATTTAAAATTATATATACTACAAAAATTAATAAAGAATTAAGCTCGATATACACAAAAGTAATTAAAAAAGTAATAAATTCACCTGATTCTGAGCTCTTATTTGTCTTGCTATTGATGGCCTCAATGCGCACTTTCGGACACTATGGTTCATCCCACCGCAAAAGGAGCAGCAGATATAGAATGATCTATTTTTTTCACTAGCTCGGTGGCTACCCTCTTCCTTGACTTCTTTGGTCTTCCAATCTTCTTAGTAATCTCAGGTGGAGACAGTTTTGGTCTGTCACACAGGTCCCAAGTAACTTTATCAGGAATTAGCTTAAACATCACAGCATAGGTGTTCAAATATGCTTGTTTAGTGAAGTATTTTGGCAGGTACTCTTTTGTCATGTGTCTTCCATGACTAATTGCAGCCATAGCATGAACACAGCGGAGTCCGGATAGTTCCCAATGACCACAGTCGCAAGACCTGCTCACCAGATCAACGATAAACCTCCTCGCTGGATAATAACTCTTGTCTTTAACCTAAGAGCAATTGCACAATAATTAAAAGCATATAGGGGAGAATAATGTCGCATAACTAAAATTGTTCAGATTTATACCTGAAAGTGAAGAGCACCAGAAGCCATTACAGTCATCTTGCTTTCGGTCTCATAAGCATCATCTAATTCCTTTTTCACTCGAGGTGGAATATTGGACCAAGATTGTGCTTCTTTTCTTCTTTCTGTGAATAGTATCATAAACATGCATCGGATGTCTTCAAGCATAGTCAGGCAAGGCTTCTCTCTATAGGGTAAAATTCAGCTGTTGAAGCACTCCGAAGTGTTGTTACTTGTGCGATCCACTTTACAATTCTTGCCATACTCATGTCTTGACCAAGTAAACCCATCAAGTTCTCTCTCCAACCACTGTCATGCCTCTAACTTATCTTTTTTCAACTTTTCCATTGCAGCTGCATGGTCAAACCTATTAGTGCTACTGACAGCTCTCCAAAACAGATTCTTCAAAGTAACTCCAGGATGATCTTTAGAGAAGTTAGAATATATATGTCTAGCACATGGCCTATGAAATGCAGTCGGCCATGTATTCTTAATTGCTCCCAACAAACCCTTTTGCCTATCGCTGTAAAAAGTGACCTGATCTGATCTATTATCGAAATACAAATGCAGAATTTCTAAAAACCATGTCCAAGTTTCAGTGTTCTCTATCTCTCACACTGCTACGGCTAATGGAACCATTCAATTATTAGCATCCATACTTACAGCAGCTAATAGAACTCCACCATACTTTGATTTCAAATGACATATGTCCAACCCAATGTATGGACTACAACCATTATGAAGCGCATTTTTTTGGGCTGGAAATGCCATAAAAAAACTCTGAAATAACACTTTTTTTGGCCTAGTTACTGCATCGCAAAATACTTTACAAATTGCACCTGGATCATACTTCAGAATCACTGCAGCATATTGAAAGAGATCCTCATAGCCCCTTGCATGGTCTCCATGAATGTCTGTCCTTGCCCTCTCTCTAACCCTATACAGCTTCAAATTCCCTATCCTCACACCAAACGTCTCTCGCATAAACTCGTGAAGAAAAAAAATCTTCACATGGGGATCCACAACGACTTTGCTTTTTATTTTCTCTGCTATCCATTTGCTGGTCACATTCACTGACATTTCGGTCTGTCTGCAATCATGCTTATTTTGCAACTCTTTAATTACAAATCCACCATTACCTCTGATTTTACCTCCCACCACATACCATGGACAACCATCAATCTTGCATTTACCGTAAAATCTCCTACGGTCATTGTACACCTTTGTAATTTCAAAGCCTTTATCGACCATCACTTCACCCAACACCTTCCTAAAGTGGTCAACGTCATCAAACACATCTCCTAAACTTAGCCTATGCTTACCATCAGGCCTTGGCTTATACATATGCACTTCAATATAATCTTTCAATTGAGTAGTGCCCAAATCAAAATCTGAGTGAGATGTATTTGCCAATAATTGAGGATCTGCATCAATTGACTCATCGTCAGAGCTAGATCCCTTATCATCCATAACTTCTGCATCCTCATCTATCTTTTGATGATTTATACGACTACCACCAACAGCAAATTCCTTGTCAAAACCTGACAACCAATCATCATCGTCATCGTCATCAACATTTTGCTGAACATTCTCATTCCCAACAATTTATAATTCATCTCTGCCTTCACTCTTAGAAGGTGATTCATCTTCATCAGCATCAGTCCCACACCCAACATTGTCAGCAAGGTTTGTTTGTGGCCCATGTATGCCTCCAGGCCTAGCTGGTGGTTCATTTCCACTTTCATTTACCCATGCAACTTGCTCTGCAGATAGCTGAACTTCTAAGGCATGTAGCAGGGATTGTATCACCCAACCAAGTGGTAAATCAGGACGTAGGGTTGGCACCACAGTGACTTCAAACACTGTCACTTGTAATGAGTCATGTGCCGTGAACATTATCCGCAACATGGCATCAGTATCTACAATAAGTTGCACATTATTCCTTGGGCTGGTGATAAGTAATTGCACACTTTCAGGAGTGGTTAACCCGTCTTCACTTGTAATCTTCACCACTTCATTCTTCAGCTGCAGCAGACTGTATTCATCTGGTTCAATCAACTCTTTACAATATTTTTTGCCTTTGTAGATTATATGTAGTTGTATTGGTAACATGATCTGCAAAAAGCAACCAGTGAACAAAAATTGGTAACGTTAATTCGGGCAATATGAACATAACACAATTCACAACTTAACTTTAAAAAGCAAACAATAACAGAAACTCTAACAGAAATTACATACTTATACTGGTAACAAGATCCACAAAAAATAAGAAAAATTCTCAAAGCTAGATCTTCAACAATAACAGAATTAACAAAAAATTAACAAAATTCTAATGTCAGTACCATGGAAAACGGCAAAGAACACATTAACAAAAAAATTATGCTACAAAATTAATATTATAATCTATGAAATTCAAGTATTATTCACAACAAAAAAACAATAACAATTTAATTAATGAAAAAATTAATGAACAATAAGCCAATAAAAAGGCAGAGTCAACAACTCACAGTCGAGAGCGGAAACGCCGTCGTCGAGCTACAAGGGAGAGAGATCGGAGACGAAGGTTTCAAAGTGGAGAGCGCAAGCGTTTGTGGAGTCGACCATCACTCAGTAGCAACGGAGAGAGATCAGAGACGGAGGTTTAACAGTGAGAGAGAGGGTCGGTCAATTTTGTTTTTAAATACTCTGTCAAAACGTTGTGTTTTGCTTCAACTCAAAATGTCTTTAATGCCCTTATATTCGGAAATATCTTTTATGCCCTTATTATATCAGCAACACATCAGCATATTTTTAACAACGTTAACGGAATGGTTGTTAAATAATAACCGCGTAAAACTTTGGTAGTAAAATGTAATTTTTGTCAAATCTTAATACTGACATTATATGTCAGTAAAACTTTAGTAGTTAATTGATAATATCCCTTCTATATATAACAAGTAAGAGACCATGTAAATACTCCCTTCTTTTTTTTTTCGATCTAGGATAGTTTAAAAAAAAAAAGGAAAAACTTATGTTATTGCATTTTTTGAATTTAGTAAAAATGTTTTATTACATTCTTAGGACTTAATTTTAAAGTATGTGATTCATGTATTGATCATGAGATACTAATATGCTAATACATATACAAATCAAAAGTTCTTTACAATTAAAAATCGTTCACATCCATTATAATGAAATAGGCATTTTATTATGCTATATTAATTGTAACTTTAAAAAAAAAATCTGTAAGTAGTGGTTTATCATGGTGAATAGAAAGTTGATATGTATACTGAACTATATGTGAAAAATGGTCTAACTTAATAAATGTAATTGATCATAATTCGAGCAAGCTTTAATGAGTTTATTTGACCATCTAATTCCTAAGTCAGTTTGTACGTACCTCTCCTTAAAAAAAAAAAGAGTAGATAATACTTTGTCTCACAATATGAGAGTGAGAGAGTTTTAGAGAGAGACCTTATTATCAAGGATGCCCGAACCAATTCGGACAATAAGCTTTGGTTTTATATGGACTTGCCAAACCTACAAGTCATATCATAAACAGTTTGTGGGGAACCAGCAGGACTAATTTCTTCATTTTCAGCGGCAACAGTCCATCAGAAGATGTCTTTTATTTGATCAGAACCAGGGATTCGAGTTTTCTCTATTTCAAAAATGACAGGCTCTACATTCCATATTGGCTTATTCTAAGGGCGCAGTTTCTGGTGAATGCTTTCTTCTAAAGAAATGAGAGATTACATTTGGCCCGAAGGTTGCAAAAATAAGCTGATAAATTAATCATAAGAAACCAGCAACTATATATCACTTGTCCATTTAACTTGTAAAATTATTATTCTATCAATATCAAATAGATGAGTACCAAATCAGTTGAATTCTAAAGTTAGGATCCCTGGCATTACTCGTAATTTATCAAACAACTATTGGGTAAAATTGCCTTTTAACTTCTTAACAGACGGTTGCAAAGTTAACATTACAAAATGGTACGTATCAGTGGCTGATGATCCTCCAGCAGTCTCAGTTTCATCAGAAACCTCTCGGCTAATTAACCGGAGACTTTCGAGTGTGTTGATTTTCTCGTCCACGAGAGTTGAAGAGAAAGAAAGCAAAACAGGAGTTGTTTGTAGACCTAAATATAAATTTTCCTCTTCCAGGAGAAAAGACCATTTGGTTGCTGCTCATGCAATGGAGAGATTCTCTTTTACTGTTCTTTTGATACATATTGCCATCTATTACTACTGACTTAATAATTATAAATGAGTATAAATCCTTTATTGTGTCAGACTATAAAATAATCTTGATTTTATTCGGTAATAAATTAATTTTCTTTACTACCCAAGTAACCATAAGACTATTTTTGTGGAAATTTTTAAGAGTTTTAAAATTTATATTTGTAGACTTTACTATTGAATTTATATTATTAACGCCCATGCTCTTTGATGGTTATTATTGATTTTGATTTTCTACAAGATTTAATAAAACTCGGTGACAATTTTAGTAAAAAAAAAAATGTGACAATTTTGGTAAAAATAAAAATAATCATTTTGTAAATAATTAATGTGACATCTATGCAATATGAATTTTCATGAGTAATATCGTCTGTCACCAAGTAATTACAGAAACTTTATTAATTGTAAGTAACTCAAGAGTATATTTTTTTTTAAAAAAAAAGCTTACAATGGTAATTCCTAAGAATTTTTTAATACTCGCAAGGATAGAAACCTGCAATAGTTTGACGGATAAAGATCTTCTTCTGATTTAAGCTCTTATGAATTTTTAAAGATTTTGTGTCATGTGTCTTTAAATGATAATGCATGAGTAGGATTTAACTTATTTATTTATTTATTTATTAACTACAAATCACTCATATGTATTTTTGCCTAGGAGGAGATCAGATCATAAGAGAATCATAATCCTAATTTGACCCTTGCATGTCGGGGATGGGATCCACTTTATTATGATAAGAAATGCGTAATCAAATTTTTGACTCAATACGGGCAAAAATGAATAAATTGTCACACTTTAGGAACCCAAAATAAAAACAAATTGTAGACCTAATTTTTCATAATTAACATCATTTTATCGCTGGCTAATTATAAAAAATCATTTAACTATGAGCATCTCACGATTACATAAAAAATATATATATAAGCTTTAAAGTGGCAATATCTAACAATGAAAAATATTGTCACAGGAAAAAGGACCCACAAGAGACCTGCTCATTGGGTATCAATTACCAGACCCAATTTTAAAATCATGATTTGATTCAATATGGACCAGAATGAAACATTACAAACCCAAAGAGGCTAGATTGAAAAATTATACAATAATGTGGCAAAAATATTAATTTTTGAAAAAGGTTAAATTTGATAAAGACCTTTGTCTCTCTTGAAATATTTTTTTCGACTTACAGACTAGAGTCTCGTTAGCCACTACACCGGCCTGCCGTATGCGACAATTTTTCGAGCCGGGGCGGATGAACGGGCTTTCCACCCGCTCCATCCCCGCTTTATATTTCTTATATTTTAAAAAAAATTAAAATTAAAAAAAAAAGTCATATTCACTTTACAAAATTTTATGTCGTTTTGAACAAAAAGATCGAATGCCATCCTGAAAACAGAATAATGAACTTTAAAATCAAACTGATAATTGAAGTGCCGGCAAAGAAAACATTTGTTTCAATCCGCAAACAAATATGCTAGCCAACAACTTCTTTAAATCATCTGTTTTAATCATCTAGAGTTTTAAATCAAGAAATTTAAAATTTATTTAAATAAAAATATATTCTATCAAAAAATATGAACAAAAAATAAACGGTGAGTCAGAAATGAATATACCTATTAACAATTCGAGTAATCGCTATCCCGTTCCCACTTAGTTCCCGTTTAGGATCTTCAAAGAGACGGGGATTTCATTAATCCATAAACAAATATGAATCCATCCATATTCAATATGGTTCAATCTTTTCTAATACATGCATTATATACTAGTAACTGGATATGACAAACTAATTGGCATAAAATCTAAAAATAAATGCCCGTGTTTAGAATTTGATATGGACTTTGGAGAATAGTTAAGATGTGTGAGCATCTTTGTGGCAAAGCTAGTGAGCTTTAAGCATATACAAAGATCAGACTTCAAAAAAAATCATGATAAGCAGAACAATTTTTTTTTTTAATTATTATTACATTTGATTTGGTTATACTTATGCAATGGATCATGAATCGCTCTTTCAACAACTAGAACTAGTGCACTCTCTCTAAGCATCAATCAATTGTAGGATTCCGATTTTCCGGATCCAATAGAATAAAATCTGAAGAACAGGCGTCAGATAAATGAAGTTGTAAATTCATCATTCCATTTCATCCAGATGTCCAAATAGATTTTTCCAGTGAAAATTGGCTTCCTCTGGCGTCCGAAAAGTCCAAATGTGGGGTTTTGCCTTCTCGCGAGTTTCCAGAATTTCCTGCAGTTCATTACTTTCAGAGGACAGTAGGAAAGGAGCTAGCCAAAAATGTAATTTAAAGTCTTAATTTGAGGGAACGATAGCTAATGCTGTTAGTAGCAAAAGAATGAAAAGAAATGAGTTCTGAAGAGAGATTTATGTAATGGCAGTTACAATGTCATTGTGCAAGTTCAATCAGGATATGCATGTTCCCATTTTCGCATTCTGAAATGATGATGCGTTGGAAAAAGAGACCACAAACACGCATAAAAACAACAACCTTCTCCCACTTTGCATGCATTAAATAGATCTTGCTTATCATGAACCAAACAACACAATAATGAACAGTGTCAAGAATCAATATCAAGCAGAAACTGGCCAACAACAAAATAATGCTTTTATATATAAACAGTACTAATTATTATTATTTTTTTGGCTGCGAAAACCTGTCAGTATAAAAAGAACAACATCAATTGTAGTCCAACAGAAAATTTCACCAGCAATAAACAGAAAGATTGTGCATTTTAAATCTTCAAAGATAGTATCAATAACAATGGTTAGGATCAACACCGATGGTTAGGATCAAGTGATTGAAAGTTGATACTACCAATCAAGTTTTTAAAAGATTATACATTTCAAGTCTTCAAAGTTGGTATCAACAACAATGGTTAGGATCAACACCAATGGAAGACAAGTGATTGAAAGTTGAAACTACCAATCAAGTCTTAAATAGGAAAAGTTCCAAGAATAAGCGAGTCTCAAGCAAATGAGATTTTCTCTTCACGTTGACAGTCAAAATATCATCAATCTCTAGAAGAATCTAAACATTTCATTAGAATCACAAGCATATTGATGTGCATTATGATTGGATCGGGATTTTTTTAAGAAGCTGCTCCTTGAACAACTCCCATACCAAATGAATGAATCAGATGTAACGATCAAATCCCTGGAGAGTGAGTCAGAGAGAAGTTTTGGCAGGGTGGGGGGGACACCTCCTTAATGCTTGCAGAAAGAAAATGAATTGATGAATCCCATATGAGAGTTGGGAAGGGGAGACCTGTAGACTCTAAATGCAACATGTAGGATTAATTAACTATAAGAGTTGTAAGAGCACACAGTGAATGAAACTTTCGGTCACTATCAAAACTTCATACACTAAACAACGCTTTCAAATGCCAGATGGACAAACAAGCTCATGACCACGGACCTATGACTACAAATAGCAAGAAAACACCACTTTGTTGAAGCGAATAGCAGAAAAATGTCGGTTTATTTATCATGCCGTAAAATGGTTATAATGTGCCATGCTAGTTTGTTCTAGTATCCCCCATTACCTTGACATAAGGCTAAAAAAATTCTCAATTCAACAACAAAATTACAACCAAGCAAACAATCTAACAGTTCCAATGAAAGCATTAAATCAAAAGACTGAACAAGTAATGGTATATACAAATAAAATTAGAGGACGGACCTCAACTTGGAAGGAGGGTTTGGTCTTGAGCGTTAAGCAGTCAACAAGGGCGCTCCATTTAGCAGTACAGTTATCAAGAACTCCAAGCCGATAATACTGCTGCATCTGATGCACCGGAGCTGCACACCCATATTTAAACAACACTAATTAACTAATTAATTAGAACCCATTTTTAGTAGTTATATGAAATTAACAAGAAAGAGAAAAAGGGAAAGCTGAAACAAACAATAGCAGAACCAGAGGGCGTCAAAACAAGTAGAGCAGGACAAGCGTCGCCGCGGAGCAGACGATTCTTTCACTGACGAATCTAATGAAGTCATTGGAAAATCAAAATCTTGATGAAACCAGAAATAATTAAAGGAGAGAGAGCTTTTTCTCCTTTTTTATAAATACCGGCGGCTTTTGCAGCTTAGTCGGAGTGATTTAACGAAATTTAGTATAAAATAAATAAATCACATTATTTTCCATTAATATTATAATAAACCACATTTTTGTGAAAATAAAATTAAATAAACCAAATTATTTATTTATTTTTGGTGCCGGTTGACCAATTCCTTCAGCTGCTCTTGTGTTTCCGGGAAATTTACAAAATAACCTAAAAACTTTTGTAATTTTCACATTTAACTCTCCAAACTTTTTCCTATCAACATTATTCAAAAATTCTCTCAAATACTGAAAATACCCCTCCCATTCTCACCAAGCTTCATCTCTCTCCTTCCTCTCTCTCTCTATCTCTAACCAATAATTTCTCTCCCAAGGTGGTCACTCATCGTCGGCAGCTTCTCGAAGTCCATCCTCGGCAACCAACATCACCAAAATTTTCAGTCAAAATATGAAATCAAAAGTTAGTTCAAAAACTCTAAATTTTGAAGTATGTTCTATTTTCTATTCTTATTTTTATGTTGTGGTTTTCTTGCTACGTTGGTGATAGTAAGTGAAAATTGAAGTGTTTGTGATGTTGATGGCATCGATGAAGTTGTTGATGTGATGCATGTGTGAACATTAAAGTTGGCGTGGGTTTGGTGTCAGAAGGCATCGCGTCTGATCAGGTACGACAGTGCGCCTGTTGCACATGATCCGGGTGACAGTCGCGCTTGTCGCACCTCATTTGCACGACAGGTGTGCTTGGTGCGACAGGCTGCCTATCGCACTAAGTTTGTGCGACTGCCACCAAGTTACAGGTTTTTTTTTTTTAATGTGAAGTTGTCCGCCGCACCTGTCGCACGAAAAGGGGGATTCACTAAAGTTGCTTTTGCCTAGCACACTAAATTTTTAAGATAGGCATATGTCACACAAAGAGACAATTTCAGTGCAACTCACTCTTGGTGCGACAAGCTGTTTGTCACACAAATTTAGTGTGACAGACACTTGTCGCACCAACATACAATTGCACTAAAACTCTTTTGTCGCACAAAATCAAGTTGAGAAAACACTTCTTAACACTCAGTGATGCAAAACAAAGTATAAACAATCTAAGAAACATTTCATGAAACACTTAATACGCAATATTTTTACAAAACTAATTTTGTTTTAATTAGTTTTCAATTAGCTTACCTAAGTTTTGGGCTCCATTTCACTTTATTAGAATTGTGTTGGATTGATGTTGAATCCGAATAGATTTGACTGTATTTGATCAGAATTCACTTTTACCGTTCGTCATCGTCATTTGCCGTTGCTATTTGCCGGTGATGATTCAAGAGTGCAAGATTGCATTTAGTTTGATAAAGATGAGAAGAAAAATTATGTTTAGTTTGATAGATAAAGGTAATTTGGGAAAAAACTTTGAATGGAATTGTAAAAATTATAAAAAATTTTAAGATATTTTTGTAAATTTCCCTGTGTTTAAGGATAAATCTTACACAAATATTCAATCGCAAATTAAATACATCTATTTTTTAAAATTATTATATTTCTCCAAATTACCATCAAGTGACCTAGCATCAATTTCTCTCCTTTTTTTTTGGTTTTAAGAATCAATTGTACAAAAACAATAATCCTTTTAGCCTTTTTCTTTTTCCCCTTTTTTTTTGGCCTGAGAATATTCAAAATTGTTGGGTTTATACCGTATAACATGCATAAATGAATTTTATGCTTGAATTGATAAATGCAGACTAGGTTTTTGGTCTAGGGAAAAGACCTAATGATTTGACATAAATTATCAGTATAAGAAGGAATAACAATAAAATTACTCTTCCTCTTAACCCCACCTTGAACATACACAACAGATATTTACAAAATTTACCACACTTCTCCTTCCAATCACCCAAAAATCGCCTCCCTTTCAACAGCCTCGCTTACATAATAATACAATATCACTTGCAGCTTCAAATGTCCTCCATGAGAACTAAAATTTCTGGTGGTGAGTTTGTTCTTTTTTCTCAAGCTCCAATGCCACATTCAAAATCCCCTGACCCGGAGATATCTTTCATCAGAATAAGTTAGGCAGGCAATAAAATGATTACCCATGACAAACAACCGGGAAAAAAATTAATCCCCCTTTCCTCAAGTAAAAAGCATCTTTAGTTCCTCAATTCGTGCAGATCTAACTTCTTGATCAGTCAACGCACCAGCTATCAATCTGTGCTTGCGTGCTTGCACTGCTTCCATTCTTTCTTCAACTGTTCCCTATTGTCCAAAACATTTAAGCAAGCAGAAAAATTGCATCATCAAACTTTTCTAAGGATCAGACAAATGCACTAATGGTTATTATGCAGCCAAGGATTTAATCTTAGTCTGCCGCACCCATAAGAAATGATAATCCTTTTTTTTTCGGGTAAAGGGAAGCAGCTACATTTCTACTCAAAAAATTTTAGATCTTAGTAGCAATAGTATCATTTAACTTTTTTGCATGGTCAAGAACAAAATGTACCTTGACAATGAACCGTCTAATTGTCACCCTATTAGTTTGTCCAATACGATGAATACGCATAACAGCTTGCTCCTCCACAGCCGGATTCCACCATGGATCCTACAACAGATGCAAAATATTGGTACATCAAAATTATATACCCAGGTTGTTAAATCAAAACATGTTGAGCATGGAAATAGAATGGCAAAAAGTAAAAAAAAAGACACGCGTGTGTTCCTTGGCCCCTCCATAAACACACCACTAAGAACATAGAGGCACTCATTCCTCAAGCAATATATACTTTTACTACATGAGAAAATAGTATTCCAAACAAGTTCTCAACTAAATTTCTTGAAATGAAATGAGTGCTATTTCTAAATAGTAAGCAGAGCTCAACTAAATTTCTGTCATCAAGCCAAAATTCTACCCACTGTAAGCAGAGCTCAAAACTGCAGTTTCCTGATTGTCAGGCAAAAATAGTCCAGAATAGAAAGTGGTAATTGTAATGTGGCACTCACCAAGATAAACGCATTGGAAGCTGCTGTTAGGTTAATTCCCACACCACCAGCCTTTAATGACATAAGCAATACCTAAAGTTCCAAGCTCCAAGATCAAATGATTAATTCAATCCATCAACCAAACTGAAAAAATACTTCAAAAAAGAAGAGTCACTAACCATGATGTTGTTATCTTCTGAAAATTGTTTTAGTACTTTTTCTCGTTGTTGCTGATTTAGAGTTCCATCCAGGCGAAGAAATGGAATGTTATTCCTGTTCAGAAAATGATAATTATATTGGTAATAAACGAATATTAATAACAAAATAAAAACATTAAAATTTTTATATTCGTCTAGGGCAAAATGAAAACAAATACGTACAACTACAAAAGATAGAACACCTGCTAAAAGTACTATCCCACGCTGAAGTGCACACATTCACTAAAATCAAAGAATCATGTTACAATGAGAGTGAATTAGAAGTCCATAAGCAGAAGCAGAGCAACAGGGTGGTCAGGGGGGCTTCAAATTTAGCCATCAAAATGTTGTTTTTCTTGTTTTGGCCCTTTAAGAGTTGCTTTATACAGCATGGCACCCTGGAGTTGCTGAGTTCTAGCTCCGCCTCAGTCCACAAATATACAAAAGAAAGTAAAAGCATTCCATTGCGAAAAGACCAAAGCTTCCCATTAAGTGGAAATGAAGAAGAAAATGTGATGCACAAGCATCTTTAGTATGACTAACAAATTAAGTGTTAAATATTAAATTCTACTGATTCTTTAGATCCTACATAGCTAGATTAGCCTCTAAATGATGAAACTGGAAAAGCAGGAACCCAGACGTACTACAAGTTGGTACAATATTTCCAGAAGGTACCCGGAGATTTTAAGGTTTTGCAAAAAGCATATACAAATTTTTAAGTCTTTTGCACAGACGAATTATCATAGTATGCTCACAAATATTCTCCTCCAAAATTAAAGTCACTAAATATATTTACCGAGAAAGAGGGATTTGTAAGAGGTCCAAAAAGGCAGTCCACTGGCTAAATAAAATGCTCTTGGAACCTGATAGGCATAAATTTTTCAGTTCTTTCAAGAGAACAGCAATTTTAGTAGATTCCACCCAGTTCTTCTCAATATCAACTTGGAACCGACTACCAGTCGGGGCCGTAATAAGATCTTGCCTACTGATGGTCTTCCTGAAACAAGGTGAAAACATAATACCTGAGTTTTGTATGACCATTAAGTTTCATTGTAAAAAAATCCCACAAATAACTAAATGTAAGTTTTAATATGAAGAGGAAAATAGAAGGAGAAAATTAGAACACTAAAATACTTGACAAATACCTGCAAACGGGGCATAAACCAGAAGTAGGAGTTTTCCAACTTCCCAACAGGCATTCTCGGCATAATCGGTGAGCACACGGTGTCAACACTGCATCCTCAAATGCTTCAAGGCATATCGGACACTCTCCCTGTTCTCCTTTTTGTAATTCCTCCACAACCTCTTGTACATAAGCCCGCGAGGGCACATCTTTGTCTTCCCCTTCCAAGGAATTAGAGCTGCCTTTCAGGAAACGTTTGGCTAGCTTATTTAGATCTGAGTAATCTTGAGTATCACCTCGACTGGATGCATTAAAGCCCTTCATCATTAATCAGTTTATAGTTGGTCTCTTTTAATAAAGATACATATGTAAAGAACTACATTATAGTGCCCTAGTCTTTGAAATTTGACGATCGGGAAAAACAAAAGTGAAAAAAAAAAAAAATCATTTTCAATACCCAATCAATTAAACAACTCTTAAATAAGTAGCTCAAGCAACTATCCACTTCTGCATACAAACATCACATTGTTCACCATCATAAAGAAACAAGGGGCTGATTTAATTTACTTAAAAAAAAAAGTCATACAAAGTAAGGAGAAAAGCCAAGGTCCATACCTCATTACAAGGAATGGATGATCACAGCATTGGCGAAGACGCAAAAGTAACTCCAATATAGAGGCATAATTATGAAGAACCCGTCCTTGTTCAACAAATTGGTCAAATTTCACCTGAAAAGATCCCATCAAAATGTTACGCATAAAATAATTTGAGAAGATAAATTGAAATTTAAAGAAACAGATAAACTTCAATCCTGAAACAGAAAATACCTTGGATCTTTTAAAGAGGGCCTCGTAGAAGTCTTTCTCAGCTTCTGTGAGCTCACAGTAAATCACCTGCATGTCAGCCGGAGGGAGGACTAGAATTGGCCTGTGACAAATAAAATGTTAGGCTCACAATATGCAACAAACTGAGATAGGATTGCTAATGGTGTACTTAGCTTGCACTCTCACCTGCCTTCTCTATCAGTGCTAGATTTTGTTCTCCTTAACATGATTGGCTTCAAAATAGACTGAACTAACTTTAAACCTCTCTCATCACCTTCCTCATATGGTTTTTGAATAAGTTTATTCCACCTATTCATAATGAACCATAAAGCAGACATATCTTAATCATGGTACGTCAATTCAAACAGAAATAGGAATGTAAACGTAAAATCTGCAAAACTACAGGACCTATAAGTGGAATAAAAAAATTATCCAATACTCAGAAGACCTGTTTAGATTTTTTTAAAATATAAACAAATAATGATTAAAATTAAAAAAAAAAAAGGTTTCCACTTGTGTGATCAGTAGTTCAGTGGAGGATGAGTAGAGATGTTGCATGCAATATGGTTCACAACA
Organism: Atalantia buxifolia; assembly: GCA_030444775.1. Classification (NCBI taxonomy): domain Eukaryota; kingdom Viridiplantae; phylum Streptophyta; class Magnoliopsida; order Sapindales; family Rutaceae; genus Atalantia; species Atalantia buxifolia. Next base: position 13,167,801 of record CM059838.1, read on the forward strand.
TCAATCACTTGATCTGCTTTTAGGAAATACGTATGTACGAAGACATGTACACACACCACCACTATGAGTGGGACAGAAGAAGGGCGAGATTTCTTCAGTATAGTCCAGAAATGCTAGATATCAACTGTGCTCAGGTGATTTGAGATTCCCCAATAATCCGGCATCAACAAGAAAGTGACCTAGAAATACTTAATCTAAAGCCCCCTCAAAAATTAGTCTTTTGATACCAGTTTCCTTTCCTCTCGGTAGGATGGTTTTAGCTCTCCAGCCTACAGAAAAGAACTAGCTCCACAACCTCAAATGATTTGAAAGAAGCACTAAGAGCAATAATTGATTACAGTCCATACATAAGTGTAAATAATTTCTAGAATTAGTGACACCTTAATATCAAGGAAATGATATCAACTGAATATCAAATCTCCTAAGAAATTAAACTCTACTGTTTTTAGCCAAAAAAGAAAAAAGAAAAATCATCCTACAACATTTTTTAAAAAATAAGCAAAAGCAACTACGAAGTATATGCAAGCCAATATTCTAAATCTAAGGCTTGTATTGTACGTGTTCCACAAAAACAGAAGCAAAACTGACCATGCCCAGTTTCCCCACGGTTCCACCCTTAAGAACCGAAGAAGACTGTAAATGTCCTCCAAGTTGTTCTGTCAAAAGATATATTACATATCAGTAAATACACAAGACCATGAAGTCAAAGATCTAATAACACATGAAAATTTATATACATTTCCTCAATATGAAAGCACTCTGTCAACATAAAGATGACTTGCAGAAGAGAAAAGAATCAACTTATTATCAAAAACAAGGCACAGACTTTCTGACAAACTATATAGTCCAAACTCCAAAGACTCAAGTTAAAAGGTTAACTTGTATACAGAAACGACAAGCACATGGGCATGTCAATTATCAGCACCACATATAAAAAATAAAAGAATAAAAATAAAGGAAAAGCAAACATAGAAACATCATAATGCTATCAAGTTTCATGAGGCCAGCCCTTGAAGCAGAAAACAACTGTCCCTCAAGATTGTTCAATATTTTATAAGACCAAACTCATTCTTTAGAAAAAAAAAAAAAAACCCCCCGAGCCAGAATAAAAGAGTCTGATTATGCAACCAATCTCAAATGCATTATGGGGCACAACAAAATAAGGTAAATGAACTTTAAGTGAAAATAACAGTATGCTTCAAACATCAAAAACTGTACATATAAAACATTTAGAGATCAGGAAATCATCAAACAATTAAACTCAGTGATATAATCTAAAATATGGAAGAGGCCCATGGACTAATCAAGTAAACCGGCTTTGTGTTTAAGCAAAATAAGATGAAAATTTCCTTCAGGAATAGCGTCTACTGTCAGATTAAAAAATACTGGTCAAATGGCCGAAGCCACCTCCCTTAAACAGGAGGGCCTGGCAGAGAATTCAATCAGCAGCTTGACAGGGTGATGGTCTGAAAACTCCTGCTTTAGAAGATTGATGAGGAAAGGGACAAGAACTCTCATGCAATGGTAAACAAATTACTTCCCATGTGCAGAAAAAACTAAAAATTGTTAGAGAAGTGTTTCCTCTTTCAGAAAAGACTTGACACTGCAGCAAATTGCTATTTGTTTGTTAACAATCTGATTTAGGTTTTAACAAGAGAAAAGAAGCCCAAATAAGAGAATAAAATAATTTTTAAGTGAAAAAAAAAGCTTGAATAAAAATTTCAAGTCAAAAGTGAGTCTGAATACCTGAATAGGAGTGCCTGTGAGACACCAGCGGCGATCAGCAACAAGAGCAGCAGCAGCAATGGAAACTTGGCTTTTAGATGATTTTATGGTATGCGCCTCATCAAGAACAACTCTCAACCACCGAACCGAGTAAAGCCCGCCATAGTCTTCGGAATTCTATAAAGTGAACAAGTAATGATAAGCAATTCCTTGATCAAACACCAAAATGATGTCAGAAAATTCCAGCGATGTAAATCAAGAGTTTTTCAAACTACCTCTGATGAGAAATCTGAGGATAGTATTCCATACGTAGTAATTACAACATCACTCTGAGCTAAAACATTCACATCCCTTTGTCTAGTTTGTCCATAATGAACATGAACAGAGAGAGACCCAGCTTGTGCATGAGTTTCAATCTCAGCCTGATAACAAACAGAAATTTCCAGACTGAATATAAGAAATATACAAACTCTCTATAAAGGACAGGAAAAAAAAATTTTACGCTCATTAAGTTACCCACTTTCAAGCAGTGCAAGAGAATGTGTGTACCCTAAATGGCAAAGCAAATACCTTCCACTGGCCCAGAAGAGTCATAGGACATATGATCAAAGTGCCACCATTTATAAGTGTATTAGTTTGCTTTATCAATTTATCAACGCTCAAAGATTTTGGTTCTTTCTTCATGAGATTTGGCGATTGGTCTGAAATATCATAGCCTTCAATGCCTCCATCAGAAGGCTGAATTGCTGACTGAATACCTGAAAGTCCACCTCTTTGTGAATGAGTGAGTAGGAGTGCTATGGTCATTACAGTCTTTCCGAGCCCCATTGCATCTGCCAGAATCTTCAAATGCATGATCAAGTCAGTACATAGTAAGAATATGTCAATAACAGGTTGGTATTTGATTTTCAGTTAAAATTGGAGCATTTAAAGGCATACTCCTCCTCTGGCCATTTGAAGAGTGCTTGGGAATTCTATCGTAGCCTCGCCAGAAAATGCATTTAAATAAACTACAAGCTCCCTCCTAGAATCATGAACACCCAATAAAAATCTAATCACATAATAAATAAATAATATCAAATTACATAGAATGATAATTCACCATACTCGTCTAATAGGCGGTATGCCTCCCAACATGGGTGAAGGGTTGTTGCCGCCTCATCCAGGCATCGCTCCTTCTCCAACTGGACCATCCAATGAAGGGCCTGCTTTTGGTAGGGACGAAGTTCACACTTAAGAGTACTCGGAGGGTCCATTTCCTAAAACATAGAAATTTCACGAGTAATTAAACCTGCCATAAGCATTTCCAATTCCACACTATAACATCATTTTCACACATCATAATACCTCTATCTCTGAGCTGTATCCAACGCCAACAATATTGTCAACATCAGAATCTGAAATGGGCTCCACATTGTCAACATCATTTACTTTTGCAGACTGAACCTTAGACTTGTTGGCATTTAACACCGAGGCAGGAGGACCAGAACCATCCTGTTGATGTGAAATCAGGATCCAATCTCCATTTTTTAAAAACATAATTGAAGGGGAAGAGGGTTTCGTATATACCTTTGAATCCAAAGGTCGTTTCCTTGTGTACAGATCATTAGGAGTAAATTCTGCCTAAAGACAAACAAGCAATGCTGAATAAAAGAGTTTGCTAGAATTTTTCAGATAAGAAAGCGACTATGTAAAAATCTTTATTTCACCAGAAAGAATACAACTGCATTACAAATCAATAATTCATATTTAGCCATAGGCAACTGCATAATCAAATCAAAGAAACAGAATCCCAATAAGAAGGCTTGGAAATCAAATTTGCAAATCATCACCTTCTTGAAAGGAGTTATGCCAAGCAACCGGAACAAATTTGGAAGAGGATGACAAAGACTAACTGAATCCTCAGCTGAATAGCCACCTCCCTTAAGTGAGGTCGCATGGTGCTTATGGAACATAGAACTATTGATATACACTCTGAGAGAAAAAAATTCAAATTCATCAACTATGTTACACAACTTCAAAAGAGGAAAAAAAAACACTAATATCAGTAAACAGTGCAAAAATATATCAAGCGCTCAAGTGAATGCACAGCCACTTGATTTAGTCTGTGACAAATGCTAATAACAGAAAATAAATTATTGTTTGCATAAACTCTTCAAATTCAATACCTTATTGACAAAACAATGGTATCCATAATGCCCAGAACTTCAGGAGCAGACTTGCAACACCCAAGAATTTTAACCTTCTTGTCCCTCACCAATGGTAATAAACACCGAGACCACTCATGAGGTATTCGGCCAATCTGTCACAACCCCAAAAAATCATTACCCAATAAATAATCAAACAAAACATATTTTGTTCCAAATTACATCAAACTCCGCAGACAGCCCATTTGGCAACCAAACATTTTTAAAAATTACTTTATTTTCACATCGAAATACAAAAAGTTAGCCAAGCATTTTTTTCAAATAGCATGAAAATGTCATACACAGTACAACTTCAAAGCAAATTCTTATCTTGGTTCACATTCTATTCACTTACTTCTCCAGCATCCTTGGTCGAAAATCTCACAATCTCCGAACAGGGCACCACTGCTTGCCTCGCCCTCCCAAAGCTCTTACTTGGCAACTTAGAACTCAAACTATTAAAACTCTTCCACGGGAATGTGAACGTTACTTCATCCCCACGGCTCAATTTTCTCCCTTTACTCGTGGACATTGCCGGCACGTCACCCCACCCCACGAACCACCACTCGCTCCCTTCACTGTAACCTTCAGCAATGGCCTCAGCTAATGTACCATTTTCGCTAGAAGCACGGTTCTCGTTTTCCTTACTGATTATCAGCTTCGGTCTTGCCGCCGATGGCTTAATCTCAGGGGTTTTGAAATTGGGAGTGTCGAAGATGATGTTGATGGCGGCAGTGGGGTCGTGATTGGCCATGTGTAGGGCTCTGATTATGTCCATATTGGAGAAGTCCGGGCCCACGACCGATCGGACGGTGGACAACACTTCGTCGGTAACTTTGGTTCCCATTTGATTAACAGTAACAAAACCCTAACCCTAATTTGAAATTCAGTGTGTGCATTCAATTGAAACGGCGCGTTTAGGGCATGCGGAAACTGTAATTTGTAAATGTGTGATGAGAGAGAAAGAGTTCCGACGGAAGTGTGGGGCCCGGTGCTACGGAGCGCAGCGGTACATGTTAGCGCGCGGTGGTTTCTTTGAGAACGAGCGACCGGACTTTGAAAATGGCAAGGCGGTGTGGAAATAATTAAATAGTAACAGGGGGGAGGGAATGAGTGATTGTCACCGTGGCGCATCTAATTCCCGCCATTTTTTTATTTTTCTTTTTATTTTTCGAAAGGGGCCAAAAAAATTATATGTGAAATGTGAAAATTTGTCAAAAAGTGGTTGACGCGCTGCGATTATAGTTTTTACATGCGGTGGCATACCGTATTGTATAATATTATTTTAATATAAATATATTATATTATATTTTAATAATATTATATTATATTATACTGTATTATTTTTTAATTATATTATATTTAATACTGCATTATATTATATTATTTGTTGGTGATTAATTTAAATTATGTATTTAAAAGATAATATTTATTAGTATTTAAAAAAATCTTAAATATAAAAATCTTAAATTTTAAAAATTTAATATAATTTTTTTAATTTGAATGTTAAAAATATCATAATTTTTTATCAAATTAAAGCTTATGGCCTGTCAAATAATATTTATTTTTTAAATACATAACCTGTCAAATAAAAATTAAAAAAAATAATTTAATAAAATAATCTCTAAATAATATTATAACATAAATAAATAAAACAAATAACATTAATTAAAAAATAATAAAATAAAAATTATTTAATTATTACAAAATGATAAGTGATCAAATAATTGTAACATAATAACCGTAAAAATAGTTTGCGCTAACTAATCCAAGTAATACTCCTTCGTCCAATAAAACAACATTTGCAAGTACCCTTTTTCCTATCTTTCTCTTTTAAAAGCCTCTTTTTTGTTTTATTGCTTTTTCTTTCTTTTGCTTTTCCTTTCTTTTTCCTCTGTTTTCTTTTTCGTTATTTTTCGTTGCCTTTATTTCCTTTTTCTGTCTTTTTCTTTTCCTTTATTTTCTTCTGCTTTTCCTTTCCGTTCCTTTTCTTATCCTCTGCTTTTTTCTTCATTTTTCTTACAAGTTCCCTTCGGGTGATTTTCCAGGGAGTTGTGTGGTTTTGATTATTGGGTCTTCGAGATGGTTTTGGCACCTGGGTTCTTTTTGCATACCTTGGTAGCCGATGCCACAGTATGCGAAGAATATGGCTATTTTCCAACGCTTGTATAGCTAACTTTTGGTGGTGGAATCGGCGCCCGCGGCGGCAGGGATGAGGCCACTTTTGTCGTCGGAGATGGTGGTTGTGGACATCTAGTTCTTGTTGTCGATATTTCTCCTTCGTCTTCTTCAATTTTTTTTTTCTTTTTCCTCTTTTTCTCCTTCTAATGCAGTGAGGCGTAATTACGACACCCGCCCGCGAGTTTTTTTTTGGTGTAATACAAGTATACAACAGTAATTTTATGTGATCGGATACAGAGTTAATTTTGGTCAAACATAATATTATATTAATTTGATACAATACATGATTATAATGTAGTGTAATGCTGGGTGCCGAATACATAAAGATATTATTAATGAAATTTTATTGATTTTATAACCATTAATCTTTTTTTCATTTTAATGTTTTTCTATCAAATTTTATTATTTTCTTTAAAATTGTCGACGAGGGGTGAAAATTTTCTTTTTCTTTTTTTTTTATTTAGTCTTCTCTTATTTTTTGGATAGAACTGTAGTATCAAAACGATTCGTCTGGCGATGCACAATTATTCAACCATCAATTCGAGAGGAAAAACAATTGTTATTTGGATCCAACAATTGAATCTAATTATTGTTAACATTTGTGTTAACGTAATGTTGATTTTGATGATAACAAACAAAATTAAGAATGATTAAGTTTTTGAAAGCTTAAATTATTTTTCTTACATTTTAAATAAATCATTATTTTCACATTATAAAGGTTTTATATTTAATGGAAAAATGATTTGATGAAATTGTTGTTTTTCAAGTTTATGGTTTAATTGAAAGAATTTTGAAAACTTTGAAATCAACAAGTATTGCTTGAAATTTTGGAGAAGGATTTATTTGAAACATTTTATAGTATTTTGGGTCATATCATAATTTCAGAAAGTTTTGGGATTCACAGTGTATTATTTAGAAATTCTGAAATTGGACTTGTTTGTAAACTTTCATAACGTTTTGGGCCATAGTACAGTTATATAAAGTTTTGGGGTCAAACTGTCATTTTGTAAAATAGTTCATCAGGCATTTATCAGAAAATTCTCGTAGATAACGGCGATCCGACATCTCTAGATAACGGCGTTCCGACATCTCCGGACTGAAAATTAGCCTCGACGCTAATTCGCGATCCGACATCTCTGGGATAGCAACGGCTCGCCGACATCTCCGAGTGAAAAAATTAGCCTCGGACGCTAACGCGTCCGACATCTCTAGATAACGGCGATCCGACATCTCCCGAGTTGAAGATTAGCTTCACGGACACTAACGGGCGATCCGACATCTTGATAACGCGATCCGACAATTTGAAAATCCACCAACGGTCATGTTGACTCAAACGGCGATCCGACATCCTATTAACGGCGATCCGACAGTGAACAAAAAGTGCATAACGGCTAGTTTTTGAGTTCCAACTATATAAACTCAAATCCAAATCATTTTTGGAGATCTTAGCACGCACAAACAAAAGGCATACAACATACATTGAGCTTGATTTCGTAAATCATCATTTATTGAATCATCTTTGTTCTTCATTTTGTAAATCTACTCTTTAAGAGAGTATTTGATTGTAATTTTCATTTCTCATCAAATTGTGAGTGTACAAGTGTGGGAAACACTTGTGGTGAAGAGATTGGGGAGATAATCTCTTGTTGTAAAGGTCCATTGACACCTTGGAAGTCAATTGAAACATTTGAAGCCTTGGAAAGGCTTGGATAGTGAAAATCCTCAAGCTTGGGTTGCTTGGAGGCGTGGACGTGGCGGGGATAGATAAGCAAACCACGTAAAAATCCTTGAGTTTGCTTTCTCCTCCCTTACTCATTTATTATTGTGCCTTTATTGAATTTATTGTTTTGAATTTATTGTTTTGAATTTATTAAGGCATTAGATTTGATTGTTGTGTGTTTTGCTAAGATAATTTTTAAAATACCAATTCACCCCCTCTTGGGTTGCACACTTGCATTTCAATTGGTAATGAAAGAATTGATGAAGATAAAAAGAAGAAGAGCTTTGCTTTTAAATCTTCTATAGTTGAAAGTGATGATGATGGAAGTGACTTTGAAGATGAAGGCATTGAAATGATTGCTAGAAAGTTTAGAAGGATCTTCAAGAAGCAAATCAAAAAAACTTTAAAGATCTCATGAGAGAAAACCTTAAGGTGGAGAAAGGGAAGAAAGAGGCAATTGTTTGTTTTGAATGCAAAAAGCGTGGCCATATAAGATCGGAGTGTCCACTTGTCAACAAATTTAAGAAGAAAGCCATGGTGGCTACTTGGGATGATAGCGATGAAGATTCAAGTGATGAGGAAGATTTGCAAGAAGTGTCAAACCTAGCACTTATGGCAATAGGAGATGATGGTGATCTCAATGAGGTAAGTGATCCTTCCTATGATGAATTACATGATGCTTTTAAAGAATTGTATGATGAGTGGATGAAACTTGGTAAAAGAATGCATGCCTTAAGAAGAAAATGCTAGAACTAACAAATGAAAAGGATGCCATGCAAAAATGCATTGATTCATTGAATGAGAAGATAAAGGAATTAGAATTAGAGAATAAAACATTGCATGACAAAGTTGCATTATCAAATGACAAATGTAGCACTTCACACAAGCACATAGAATCACTTGCAAATGACTTGAAAAATGAAAAAGATACCTTGCAAAAATCTAATATTTCATTAAATGAAAAGATTAAAGAATTGGAATTAGATAATGAAATGCTACATGATAGGATTGCATCATTTACATATAATCAAAGTATTTCATATGAGCATGAGAAATCACATGTTGATAAATTAATGAAAGAAAATGAAGTGCTTAAGAAGAGGAGTAATGAGCTTAATGAAATTGTGTTAAAATTCACAAATGGTCAACATAACTTAGACAAATTGCTCAACTCTCAAAAATGTGTATTTGATAAAGGAGGACTTGGATATAAGCCTAACTTGAAACAAAAATATTATAAGAATTATTTTGTTAAGGCTACCTCCACAAGCGATCATAAAATTGTTTGTCATTATTGCAATCAAAATGGTCACATGAGTTATAGATGCCATGTTAAAAGAAATGCATATTATGGAGCAAAATGTATTTGGGTTCCAAAATGAACCATTGCTAACACTCAAGGACCCAAGAGTATTTGGGTACCAAAGCACACAACTTGAATTTTTTTGTAGGTACCACAAACAAGGAATGGTGGAGAGTTTCTTGATGAAAGCTTGTGAGAATAATTATTCGATCATGATATAGGAGAAAAAGATGAGGCAAGATGATTTAATTGTTTTGGTAACAATTCTTGTCATATTGATTTTGTTGAATGAATCATGATAAATGGATAATAACTTGAATTTGTGAAAGTATGCTTGTATGTTTACATGATAGAATTATCATTATGCATAACATTGAGTGATTTAACATGATGTCTTTGTTTGATTTTGATTTCATCTTCTTAATTGTTTATCATCATTGTCCATCTCTTATGTATGTGTAAACTCATATGCCATTAATTGTGTTATATCGTCATTCATTTATAAAATGCGCACACATAACTTATTGCATTTATGAATTTGATCACTTATTCTTTTAGCTCATAATGATGGCTTTTCTTGATAGCTATGTTGATTTTGATGATCTATTTATTGCCATTATATACGTATGCTTTGCTTAAGATTTGGATAAAGAATATGCTTTGATGAGTACATGTATTTGATAAAGTTTGATCTTATGCAATCTATGTTTGGTAAATGAATCCATTTACTTATTGTTTGGTAAATGAATGCATTTTTTGTACTTTATTGATGTATTGTCGAATATGCATTACTTGCTTTAATTGATATCGAAAGGGGGAGAAATATGTATACTTCGAGAATTTTAAGTATACAAGATTCTTTAAGTTATATTGAAATGTCACATTAGATATTTGATAAGTTTAATTGTCTTGATTTCTAAAATGTTATTAGTAATTATGGAGCTTGGATAGTTGATAATATGTTCTTATAACTTTTGCATGCCAATTTGGTAAACAAATCAAAACCTCTTTACGAAGAGCAATTTTAAAAAAATTTGGCTTGGGATGATTTGATTTCTTGGTGATTGATGATTGATGGTTATATGTGTGTTGCTTGATGAATTGATGGAGTTGTTAGTTTGTTATAATTGTTTAAGCTTATTTGGAAGTGTTTTAACCATGTTGTGTATTTGAGGATTTGTTGATTTTTAAGGAGAGATTTTGTCGAAATTTTTGCTCGCGCAAAATGGGTAATATCTTCATTGAATTATTTTTTATGATCGTGTTTTAATTGCATCTATCTATTTTTTTTATAAATGAGGAGATAAATATGATTTTTTTTGGATAAAATCATTTTGGTTAAAATTTTAAATTGGCCATATATTTAGGGGGAGCATACAATATGATTTTTGTTAATATGCATTTTGAACTTTTTTGTTGTCCAAAGGGGGAGACAAAATAATATATCATTTTTTTATGTTTTCAAAAGGAGGAGAATAATATGCATTTTGAGTATTGTTTTGATATGTGATTATGATGTTGATTTTGATGAATTTTGAAGATATGATGATAATTTGATTACATGGTTGTTTTATATGATAATTTTGTGTTATGAGTTATTGACTTGGTAATTGATGGAATGATGGTTCATGATCATTTTATGGTTGATGGATTATGTGATGATTTATGTATAGAGTTTGTTTGTATGATGATTTATGATAATTTAGGAGTAATATTGCTAAACTTGTATTTGAGGTGATGCTTGTTGTTAGGGAGATTCTATCAAAATTTCTACTCGGACAACATGGGTAACAAATTTGCTACTCTTATTCTTTTCCTTTAAGTTTTCTTTTTAATGATGAAGGGGGAGAAGAATACATGTTTTTAAATTTATAAAATTTTCTATTCTTTTTCTTTGCCAATTAAGTTTTTCTTTTTGATGATGAGGGGGAGAAGAAAAATGCATGTATTTAAATTTGTTAATTTAGCTAATTGGCAAATTGTAAGAGAAGCTTATATTTAAGGGGAGCAATTTATAGAATCATTCTTTAAATACATGAAAAGTTTGTCATCATCAAAAAGGGGGAGATTGTTAACATTTATGTTAACATAATGTTGATTTTGATGATAACAAACAAAATTAAGAATGATTAAGTTTTTGAAAGCTTAAATTATTTTTCTTACATTTTAAATAAATCATTATTTTCACATTATAAAGGTTTTATATTTAATGGAAAAATGATTTGATGAAATTGGTTGTTTTTCAAGTTTATGGTTTAATTGAAAGAATTTTGAAAACTTTGAAATCAACAAGTATTGCTTGAAATTTTGGAGAAGGATTTATTTGAAACATTTTATAGTATTTTGGGTCATATCATAATTTCAGAAAGTTTTGGGATTCACAGTGTATTATTTAGAAATTCTGAAATTGGACTTGTTTGTAAACTTTCATAACGTTTTGGGCCATAGTACAGTTATATAAAGTTTTGGGGTCAAACCGTCATTTTGTAAAATAGTTCACTGTAGCATTTATCAGTAGCGATTCATCGTAGATAACGGCGATCCGACATCTCCAATTGAAAATTAGCCTCACGGACGCTAACGGCGATCCGACATCTCTAGATAACGCGCGATCCGACATCTCCCGAGAGTCAAGATTAGCTTCGACACTAACGGCGATCCGACATCTTGATAACGGCGATCCGACAATTTGAAAATCCAGCCCAACGGTCATGTTGACCAGTCAAACGCGATCCGACATCCTATTAACTACGATCCGACAAGGTGAACAAAAAGTGCATAACGGCTAGTTTTTGAGCTCCAACTATAAAAACTCAAATCCAATTCATTTTCAAGAATCTTAGCACGCACAAACAAAAGGCATACAACATACATTGAGCTTCAATTTCGTAAATCATCATTTATTGAATCATCTTTGTTCTTCATTTTGTAAATCTACTCTTTAAGAGAGTATTTGATTGTAATCTTCATTTTCTCATCAAATCATGAGTGCATGTGGGAAACACTTGTGGTGAAGAAGATTGGGGAGATAATCTCTTGTTGTAAAGGTCCATTGACACCTTGGAAGTCAATTGTAAACATTTGAAGCCTTGGAAAGGCTTGGATAGTGAAATCCTCAAGCTTGGGTTGCTTGGAGGCGTGGACGTGGCGGGGATAGCCAACCACGTAAAAATCCTCGAGTTTGCTTTCTCCTCCTTACTCATTTATTATTGTGCCTTTATTGAATTTATTGTTTTCAATTTATTGTTTTCAATTTATTAAGGCATTAGATTGGATTGTTGTGTGTTTTGCTAAGATAATTTTTAAAATATCAATTCACCCTCTTGGGTTGCACACTTGCATTTCAATTATGATATTGTATAACCAGTAGTCTCCATAGATTATTATTTATCAGAGCTTTTTACCACCCTAAAATGTGGTGACTGTTTTCTCTTCATAAATCTATATTTATTGTAGGATTCATTCACCCAAATCTTTGGTGGTTTGAAATTTTTATACAGTTATACTTTTTTTTGAAATACTGTTATACAGGATTGTTACTGATATCATATCGAGTATTACAATTAATATTTACAAACAGATTATACAACTGGGACCTTCGTCGTGGCATGTCCTCCCCTGAAGCGCGGCCCAGATTCTTCAACCCTCTCAAATATTCGAGGATCATGTCTCCACTCAATTATATGATAATTGAGGGAGGATTAAACTAACCCCATAAATACTTTTATGGAGGCTCAACCCTCGCTTCTCAACATTGTAAAGTGCAAGAAGGACTTCCCACCAACCAAAGGCCCATTGGTTTATACAGTTATACTTTGATAACGGGTGAAATGTTTATTCTTGCTGTCAAAGGTCAGATCCGCAAAACGATGGGGTTTGGATTTGTTATTGCAGTGAATTTGTTATTATATAATTTGAGAGCTAAATAATTTGAGATTAAAACTATTACTTGAGATCTTTATTGTGTTTTCTTTTAAGTAAATGGAAAAATATATTAAGTTCAAACAAAATTGCAACGAGAATGACATATTTTATGTCATAAATGATTACGATAAATGAGCTAAAGATACATACAATAATAGACCAAGAAGAGTATACTTTTGACAAATAGCAAAACGAAAAGCTAAAAATGCCTTATGTTCAATAAAATGGATTCTCTGAATCAACAGTGGAGGTATAAGGTAATAAACATAACATACACAAGGGATAAATGATTAATAAGTAGCTATACATTTGAAAGAATACGGGTCGACCTATACTAATAAGGTACGTCCTATGAATTTGAAGAACTCAAGTTGAAAAAGAAAAGTATATACTCAAGTGATATTTGAATAGAAAGATCATTCACACATTTCAAAGGAGATCTAATGCCAAAATAAAATTAAAAAAAAGGGAAAACTTACTCTTGTAATGCACATATGGGAACTAATGTGGTAACAATGTGACAATTTAAACCAAAGATTGATTGTCTATTTTTCTTTAATTAAACTAAAAATACTAGTCTCTTGAATATCGATGGATAGGTCATAGGTGCCTTCAACAATGTTGAGGGCATTAGTTTAAATCCCACTAGATTGAATGTTTAATATTTCTCCCATAAATGTGAATAAAAATAGGCAAATATATATTACTATTCTTAATATATTATAAGTTTGTAAATTATAGTTTGTCCAAAATATAGATCGAGGCATGTTTCAGTTTTTCACAACTAAAAAATATGCAAAATTTTGTTATGAAAATACTCTATACTCGAGGCCCAATGGCCCATTTAGGATTGTTTTTGGAAACGTTAAAGGTGATTTTGAAAAGTTAAAAGATAATTTTAATGTTTGGTAAATATTTTTAAAAATCACATTTTTCAAAGTCACTTCATTCTACAGTAAATTTTGAAAAGTAAAGAAGGTGTATATTTTTAAAATTTAATTTTGAGAATCACTTTTATATTTAATATAATTCCATAGATATCCTCATAGATATTATTAAAAATAAAAATAATTCTTATTATTTAGAAAATAAAATCAATAATTTGAAAGAGATTATTTTTTTATCAATTATATTGAGATAACAAATTAAAAAAATAATTTTAAAAGTAAAAATATTTAGTTTAGTTATCAATTAATATATATACACAATAAAAAGTATGTTATATACATGTTTATAAATGTATAAATAAATTTTATTCAATATTATATTTAACTCAGTCATTTATATTTTTAAAGTATTTTAATAATAAAAATTAATAAACACATATGATTGCTTTTAAAATTCACTATACTTTTAAAAATAAATTTTTCCAAACGTTTGACTAATTTTCTTCTCAGTTGATTATTTTTAAAGGGATAAATAATTTTCGTATTTTATTCCCGTATTATTAAGATTACTTTATAATCCCCATCCCGACACATATATTTTTAAAACATTTTTTTTTATTTTCGATTTTGAGTTAAATATTAAAATAAAAAATTCAAATAAAAGTAAAGTTCAAAATATATAAGACATTAATTTGATTACAAAAGTCACATACATTAAATTAAAATTTAACAAATTAATTTAAAATTATAATAAAATAATTTATATTCAAAATTAACTTTTTTTCAAATAATTTATAAATAAAAATTTAAATCAAAGCAAATCAAGAACAAATATTAAATTAGATTAGATTAGATATTAAAATTATGATTCGTTGTGGGTAATTATAACATCTAAAAATAAATAAAAAATAGATTTAAGTTTAAAATATTTAATGAATATTAAAATTAAAACAAAATTTTTGGGCTAATAATAGAATCTACCTGGTCTTTTTAATGTCATAAATAAAAATTTAGGATTTTAATTAGTTAATTAAGCCTAAAAGTTTAATAATATAAAGATTTTGATATTTTTTATTTTTACCAATATTTATAATCTTATAATTCAAATTTTATTATTTATTTACTAGTAATTTTAAAAAATAAAATTAAAAATTAAAAATTAAAATGGGGAAATGGGTAGGGGATGGGGATTCCACCTTATCCCCTTCCCTTCCCAATAAGAAATTGGGTAAAAATTTCCCCATCCCTTCCCCGAATAATAAATTGGGTATGAAATTGTCATCACATACCCTCCCCCCGAATTTAAAATAATATCCCGTGTGATTTTTGCCATCCCTAATTTTTATAATATAGTTAACAACAATTATTTTATAAGTTACAACATTACCAAATTAGCCTTTAATAAATCAGTAATTTATCACATTATAATTCCATTAAAATAAAAAAAGTTTAAATTATTGCCCCAAAAAAAATTGTGGAATAACTTTACACATGCAGATTTGTTTTAAAACAATGATCTAATCTAACCTAATTTCGAATCACTCTAATTCAACCACACCAAAATACCAAACCAACAGATTCCCAGATCTACCCCCGAGAAATGGTACCGATCTATAAACCATAACATGTTACAAATAAAATAGAAAGTGGGTCCATTTATTCATCGCAAAAATGGAAAAATAAAATAAAATGAAGAGAAATTAAAATAAACTCTTAACATATGCGGCTAATTGTCAAAAACTTTTACCTGGAGAAAATAATTTTAGTTTATTAATTAATTTCATGATCCAACGGTCGCACCAGTAACTCATGTACCATTTCAAATTGCGTAGCACAAGCGGCCAAATATATTATCAAAATTTATTTCATATATTTTGAAGAAATTGGCGGGTACCTCCTAACAAAAATGAATAATTTTCCCGCCATTTTGTTTATATAATCTGTTCCATTTAGCTTATGTGAATGAATAAATATATATCCAAATTTGCTTTACGTAAGTTTCAACGAAAGAGCAGCTGAGAGCGTCACTCGGATCGGTGCCGAACTCCGAGTTGACTCGCTCCCGATATTATTTAATTTTCATTTTGGTAATGTTTTATTAGTCGTTTCGCAATTACGTCGTTGACCCCAGTGTGGGAGAGGGCAAATCGTGTACAAGTGTACGTTTGTGCAATCAGCTTTGACCAAATGGTGTGGGCCCTACAATCTAGTCGGACGTAAATATATTTTATTTATGAAGTTTGATTGGATTTATGATTTTTGGTTAATCAAAGGAAAGAAAAAAAAAATTTGTGCTAAGTTACCCCATACTTCATTTATAAACTAGATCTCTCATGCAGAAGAATATATTTTTGGATTAAATTTTTATTAAATTATATTACACAATACAAATAAAATATCATGAAGATACATAAGTTTAAGTTAACAAATAATTTGATTTTTGAATTTTTATAAAACCAATTCAGTACATAATTTAAAAAAATAATGGTTATTTTTTGCCATTTAGATATAGTATTTTAACATTATTACTATCTATAGTAAGCTTGTACAAGTCCAATTGTACATATGTGTTCTGAAATGCATTAATTTGAATCTTCATGATAAATTTTTTTCGCTTTTCACAAAAATATGGAATAATAATAAATTTCTCCATAACTATACTACATATATTAATCTTTTAGTTAACCTTGGTAACTCTTTTAAATGTATTATGAATATATATATATATATATATATTGATAAATCCCAATTATAATGAAATCACTTACAAAAAAAGTTATTTAGGAAGCATCATTTAGATAAAAGTAGTTTTTGATAATAAATATCTCATTTAACTTATCTGTAAGTTGTAAATATATTTGCAAGTAAATGTGATTATATTTATTCTTTTGTATTATTTAATAAAAATTAAAATTTTTATAGGCAACAAAATTTAAATTAAAGGAGAAGAATGGAGGAAAAAGAATAATAAACTAAAAAAAGTCACATAACCTATTATTTATTCTTTTTAAAAGGTATATTCACTAATCCGCATATCATGAGAATACTTCCACCGGATTATAACCTTTTTCATTTTAATAATATATACACAAACGCTTCCATGTCATATAATTAAAAAAAAACTAATTTCTGATTCGACTCGAACGGGTCAAAATCCTAACTCGAAGATTCCGAGTCTCCAACTCAGTGAGTGAAAGACGAACAACTAATACATATTTAACTCGTTACATATGAAGTTATGGAGAGAGAGAGAGGCTTTCTTTTTTAGGGCTTCTAATCCTTCTCTCCCCACGAAACACACAACACCAGAAAAATCAGAAGAGAGAAAAAAAAAAAATCGATGACAATTTTTAAACCCTAACTAGGTACTATTTTTTCCTCAAACTTTTAAAAATAAATAATAAATCAAAACTTCAATTCTATCTACTTATAAAATCATTCAATCTATTACTTTATCTCTCCATTTTAAAAAAATACCAGGTTGTTTTTTCAATTTTTTTTGTCTAATTAACAGTTAGTACGATTCATTATTGATTTTGTATCGCGTGATTCGTTTGTATAGGATCTGTACGAACTCTGGATCTCTTAGTTACTTGAAAGGAAGCATTTGTTAAAACTTCAGCAAATTATACGATTTTGTGGAACCCTAGAGTTATTTATGAATAGGTGAATCAAGGGTTCTGATTTGATTTGGTCTGATTGGTTCGTTATCGATCTAATAGATGGAGGCTAAGGTGAAAAGGCCAAGGGGTAGGCCGAGGAAAAGAAAGAGACCGGAGGATGAGGATGTTACCGATGGTGCTGGGGGTAAGAAGCGGGTTGTTGTTGTTGAGGCGAAACCAATTGCATTAGTCGGTAGATATGTGTTGAAAGAATTTGAGAGTGGGATATTTTTAGGAAAAATTGTGTATTATGAAAGTGGATTGTATAGGGTGGATTATGAGGATGGTGATTGTGAGGATTTGGACAGTAGTGAGCTTCGTCAGTTCCTTTTAAATGAGAATGATTTTGATGCTGATTTAACTCGGAGGAGGAAGAAGCTGGATGATTGGCTGGTGAAAAGGAGTCTGAAGAACGAGAAGGGTAATTTAGAGAAGACATGTGGGGATGCAAAGAGTGAGGTGGATCGGGTAGAAGCATCCACATTGAGTGAGGTGAGTTGTGGCCTGACAGTTGAGGATGTTGGTGAACAAGTTGAAGGTGATATGGACTCATCTAGTGATTCATGTGAGCATGTGCGGGAGACAGATGCAGGATTGGAGGCTGAAACCCCACTTCTTCCACCTCCACAATTGCCTCCATCTTCGGGGACTATAGGTATGCCAGAGGAATATGTTTCACATCTTTTTTCTGTCTATGGGTTCTTGAGGTCATTCGGCATACACCTGTTTTTAAGCCCGATTGGATTGGATGATTTTGTTGGGTCACTGAATTGTTGTGTTCCGAACACATTGCTGGATGCCATTCATGTAGCGTTGATGCGTGTCTTGAGGCGTCATCTTGAAACACTCTCTTCGGATGGCTCAGAGCTCGCATCAAATTGCCTGAGGTAAAATTTTTATTGTCTTTGTTAGTGCATTATGGTGTAGAATGAGTGCAATACTAGAAATGATGTTTTTCATTTGTATCTATAGTTCATCATATTCTAATGGTGGTTGCTCCAAGAAACATGAAAATGGTTGGATTTTGAACCATTTTGTCTTAGGAAGCAAGACTGTAAATCTTACTTGATGCAGTTTAATATGACTATTTGACTAATTGGATTTTGTTGTGTTTTTCATTTTAAGTATGTAAGTAATTTTTTGGCATGAACTATATCCTCCCTATTCATATCTATGACGTATGCATGTATGAAGATGCCTTTACTTTTTATTTCAATGACATTGCAGAATCTTGTTATTTTCTTGTACACAGGTGCATTGATTGGAGCCTGCTTGATACACTAACTTGGCCCGTTTATGTGGTCCAGTATCTCACGTCAATGGGATACATAAAGGGAACCCAGTGGACAGGATTTTATGATGAGGTTTCAGAGAGAGAGTATTATTCCTTATCTGCCGGAAGGAAGCTGATGATTTTGCAAATTCTGTGTGATGATGTGTTAGATTCTGAAGAGCTGAGAGCTGAAATTGACGCACGTGAAGAATCAGAAGTTGGATTAGATCCTGATGCAGCAATCAATGGTTCTGAAATTGCGCCTAGAAGGGTCCATCCTAGATTTTCCAAAACTTCGGATTGCAAGAATAGGGGGGCTGTGGAATTTAATGCTGAAAACGATCGAATGAAGACTTCTTGTAAAGCAAAACCTTTGGGTTTTAAAGGTACTGAGATGGATGCTCCGGGTGTTGATGTGGATGGGAATGGTGATGAATGCCGTATTTGTGGCATGGATGGGACCTTGCTTTGCTGTGATGGGTGCCCATCGGCATATCACACAAGATGTATAGGTGTCTCCAAAATGTGTGTACCAGAAGGGTCATGGTATTGTCCGGAATGTGCAATTAATAAAGTGGGTCCGATTGTCACAATTGGAACCTCACTTAGAGGAGCAGAATTATTTGGGATTGATTTATACGAGCGAGTGTTCCTGGGTACACGCAATCACTTACTGGTGTATGTTTCTAGAGCTTTCTACATCTTTCTTTTCTCATTAACTACAATTTTTATTTTAACTTTTGGCTATCCTCTTCTGGTATTCCCTCTGTAAAACTTGTGGTACTGAATATGTAGTTTGTTACTGTTTGCCTTTTGACTTGAAAAATTATCTAAAACTTTGTCTTTATGCTTTATTATAGTCTCTTGGCTTTATTTGCTGGAGGATGCAAGTGTTTTGACTGACTTTTTGAAATTGATTATTTCAGGCTCAATGCTTCCAGTAACACGGAACAGTATATCAGATACTACAATCCGATTGACATTCCAAAGGTCTTACAAGCACTTTTATCATCTGTGCAACACGGATCATTGTACTCGGGAATTTGCAAGGCAATTCTACACTATTGGGACATTCCAGAAAGTGTTGTCTCCTTTACGGGAATGGAAACTAATACAATAAACGCAAAGGCAGATGAAAAGTTTTGTAGTCTATCGCATCATCCTCCCATCAAGGAAAGCCAAAGAATTACAGATATGGTTGAGGCTGGGAATGCGAGTAGTAACAACCGAAGTAATGTGGATAGTGTGGCTGTTTCAAGTCTACACACCTCTATGAATACAATGTCCCAAACTGGTGTTCCTATTGTTCAAAGCAATGATATAACAGTAACAGAAAAATTGCAGGATTGTCTTGTATTGAATGGGAAGCTACCTGGACATGTCAAAATGGAGTCTGCCATGTCTACTGGTTCGGTTAGCCAGCAAGCTGATCCATCTGATGTAACCTACCAAAGCTTGGTTGACAGATCAAGTGCAATAGACTTTATGACTTGCACCTCACAAATCAGCAATGATGGTAATAGCGGGCATGCAAGTTCCTGTTTAGCACCAAATATCTCGTTTCTGAGCAAGGAACGAAATCATGGAGGCCTTTTAGGAGTTGGAACAAACTATGCCAATAAGTGTGCATTCATGGGCTCTGTTTTCAAACCTCATTCATATATAAATCAATATATGCATGGAGAATTTGCTGCGGCTGCGGCTGCAAAATTGGCCGTTCTTTCGTCTGAGGAAAGCCAGACTTCAGAGATGCATAAATCAGGCAATACCAGAAAAGCTATGTCTGGTAGCATTTCACTGCAAGCAAAAGCATTTGCATCAACAGCCTCGCGGTTTTTCTGGCCCTGTTCTGAAAGGAAGCTTTGGGAGGTTCCAAGGGAGAGGTGTAGCTGGTGTTATTCATGTAAATCCCCACCTTCAAATAGGAGAGGCTGCATGTTGAATTCAGCTATGACAGTTGCCACTAAAAGTGCTATGAAAATTCTCAATGGCCTTCTTGCTCCAAAGACTGGGGAGGGGAATCTCCCTACTATTGTGACATACATTGTGTACATGGAAGAGAGTTTATGTGGTCTTATAAGTGGCCCCTTTAGGAGCGTAAGTTATAGAAAAAAATGGCGTAAACAAGTTGCAGAGGCTTGTACTTTGAACTCGATAAAAGCCCTCTTGCTAGAAGTGAGTTCCCTCCCCCCCCAAAAAAAATTGCTGGCATGTTTATTATCATGCATATATTTGTTTCAATTTGTTTATTTATTTTATTATGATTTGTAGGTTTTGATTATTAAGATTGCTAGGACATTTCTTTTTCGCATGACGTAGCATATGTTTGATTGTTGATTGTTGTAGATATACCTTGAATTTCTTGTATCTTAGTAGCTGATTCTATCTTCTAGATGCATTTAAAATGAAATAGG
Organism: Atalantia buxifolia; assembly: GCA_030444775.1. Classification (NCBI taxonomy): domain Eukaryota; kingdom Viridiplantae; phylum Streptophyta; class Magnoliopsida; order Sapindales; family Rutaceae; genus Atalantia; species Atalantia buxifolia. The sequence goes on from CM059838.1 coordinate 13,189,076, forward strand.
AATGCTTTGCACTGAATATATATATGGTCTTGTGCATGTACTATCTGTCTGCCGCTTTTCCATACTCTTGAATGTACTTTAATGTTTTGTCATATGAAATTCATTGGCTATTTGTTTTATAATATGGTTAGGGAATGATACTTTTTTATTTTAGTGCTTCACTCATGATTAAGCTTGTTGAGTGGTCATGAGACCATAAGACACTTTTCTGGTCATTTCTAAGTTCTTTGATTCATTCCTCCTTGGGTTGAGTTTTAATTAAATGGATCATTCAATCTTCCTGTGTTCACACTACTTCCCACCATTTCAGACCAAACTTTTGATAAACCTTGGATTTTGTTTCCTTCTTCCAGAAAGTATCAGGAACTTGCTGCAGTGGGGGCACAATTTTGTCCGCTTAATGATTTGAGCTAAATTGTATAAGACTTCATGAGCTATTAAAGACCTTGGAGATTGTTCAGGCATTCAGCTGTGGCCATAGTGTTTTTGTGCTCTATATATGTAATTATGAACATTTCTTTAGGATGCATACAGTCTTTTATGATCTGTTTGTGAATGTATTACTTAATTATCACATAGTTTATCCATATGCTTTTGTTATGTTGTTGGTTGCGAGTCTTGTGACCTTGTGGTTTTCATTTTCAGCTTGAGGAAAACATCTGCCATATTGCTCTTTCTGGGGACTGGGTGAAGTCGATGGATGATTGGCTGGGTGACTCTTCTGTGATACAAAGTGCTTCATGCAATTTCGTAACTACCCAGAAACGTGGATTAAGTGGGAAGCGGGGTAGGAAGCATTCTGTTATTTCTGAAGTTACAGCTGATGATTGCAATGACCAAAGTTTCAGCTGGTGGCAAGGAGGGAAGTCAACAAAGCTATTATCTAAGAAAGCAATTTTGCCTCACACAATCATTAGAAATGCAGCTCGCCGAGGTATCATCTATGGTGTATACTTACTGTTATAATTTTCACTTTCTTAAGAGTTAAATTAGTTGAAAGGGAGAAAAAATATTCATGATTTTATGGCTCATCAGGTGGTGTGAGAAAGATCTCTGGTGTTAATTACACTGCAGAGATGCCTAAAAGAAGCAGGCAGTTGGTTTGGAGAGCTGCGGTTGAAAGGAGTAAGACTGCGTCACAGCTTGCTCTTCAGGTTTGTCTAAATATATTTTACCATTTGAGTTATATTATAGTACCTTCTTTCTTACACTTTTAGCATATTTTCTTTTTGTTCTGATAATATAATGGGTTTTGGTTTTGTGATTTCTCAAAGTATTTTGAAATTTTTGCATCAGGTTAGATATGTAGACCTTCAGGTTAGATGGAGTGAGCTTGTTCGTCCTGAGCAGAATCTCCAAGATGGAAAGGGTCCAGAGACAGAAGCTTTTGCTTTCAGAAATGCAATTATTTGCGATAAGAAAATTGTAGAAAACAAGAATAGATATGGAGTCGCTTTTGGAATTCATAGGCATCTTCCTTCCCGTGTTATGAAGAATATCATAGATATAGAGCTCAGTCAAGATGGCAAGGAGAAGTACTGGTTCCCTGAAACGTGCCTTCCTTTATTTTTGATTAAAGAGTATGAAGAAAGTGTGGACATGGTGATTGCGCCATCATCTAAAAAGCCCTCAAATAAGTTGTCTGAGTTCCAGAAAAAGCAGTTGAAAGCTTCCCGAAAGGATTTATTTTCGTATCTTGTGTGTAGAAGGGATAAGATTGAGAAGTGTGCATGTGCATCGTGTCAACTTGATGTTTTGCTTGGGTAATTACTTTTTATATTTTACATTATTTTAGTTTTGGGTTTTTGCACCTTCTTGCCTCAGCTCATCAGTCTTTTCTCATGATGTGATCTTCAGGAATGCGGTCAAATGTGGTACCTGCCAAGGTATGCTAATCACCAACCCATCAGTTTTTTGTTTTAGAGATGTCTTAGGATTCCCAGTTGTTTACCTCTGCTTTTATGTCAATATCTATGTCAATAATTTCACAGATAATATAATATTTTTGTGTATCCTGGACTTTGGCCTCCCATTCCTCATGTTATCTGATAATTACTATCCCTTTCTTTTATAGCTGCTTTATTGGCAGGTTAAGTTTCCTTCTTTTGGCTCTTTCAAGATACTTGCAGATGACGTATGCCTACCTCCTATAATTGATATTATACCCCCTTTTTTAATTGAGTGTCTTAAGTTTACCTCGCTTTCGTTCAACATCTTGTCTACAAAAGTAAAACTTGCGAACCATTAAAAATTGAGATTGAGAAATTTTTTTGGCATAAGGAAAAGCTGTCAAATGCATTGTAGATGTTCGTGTATGTTTTAGATGCTGTATTTTGGACCTCTAAAAGAAAAATAGAGGAAAAAAGAAACCTGGTGGACAACTCCTCATACTTGCTAAACAAAATGCCATATATTTCTTACACGCTTGCTCTTTTTTTTCAATTGAAAGTGCACTATTGCTTGTTGAAAAAACTTAAAAAAGTGATCAACCTGGGTAGAATTCAGCTGGTTGCTAAAATTGGTGGGACATAAAAAATGCATGGATCAAAGGCAAAACTTTACCAATCCAATAATAAATTAGATTTGATGAATTTCCAGCCAAAATTTGAACCTGAAGAAGAATGAGAGGAAGAAAAAGTGAAGCAGAATTAATTTTGGAACTTGTTTTCCAGGAATATTTTTCAATGTTCTCTTGCTGCTCATATAAGATAAGGGTCCTTTGAGCAATTGGGCCCTCAGCAATTGTTACGAGTCAAAAGTTTTTGACTGCTTGGCAGTTGTGAAAATATTGAAGTCAGTTAAATATATAGTGATCCTGTGTCTCTCTTTCTCTCTCGCTGTTTTAATTTTTTTTTTTTTCATAATTTAAAAAAGGAAAAGAAAAAGAAATCTGTTCCTCTAAGTAAAGGTGCCATGGTATCCCTTGAAATTTGGGAATGTTTAGGGGACTATAATTATGCATTCTGGAACTTTCAATTAGTCTAATTGAGGTTCACTATTTTCCAGGTAACTCACCTTGTAAATAATATGTTGTTAGCATGGAAAATTTTACTTATTTTCTCTTGGAATGATTGAAACAATTGTTAGTCTACGCACATACAAATGGAATAGTACTGCAAATAAGTAATAATTGTGTTTAGGTGTTCTGAAGATATATAAGTAGTTCTTAGTTAAATCTTGAGCCCACAAATAAGATTATTACAATTGGCTATAATTGTAATTTCAAGTTAGATGACTTTAAAATGAGCAGTCTGTTATGTCATCAGAGATAGGATGCTTGCTGCTATATTTGTTGTAGCAGAATTGAATAATGTTGAAGTTTTTGCTCTGTACTTTGGCAAGGTTATTGTCATGAGGGTTGTACATCAAGTTCAATGCATATGAACAGTGGAGTTGAGCCCATGATTGTCTGCAATCGATGTTACCGTCCAAGAGCTTTAGCTACAAGTGAAATTCGTAGCGAATCTCCAACCAGCCCACTGCCCTTGCATCGGCAAGAATATCATACTGCTGTAAAAGTCAGTAAAGGAACACGACCTAAAGGTTTTAATCAAGCATTGGCATCTGTCAGAACTCAGGAGAGTTCTGAGAGCAAACAAACAGTTTCTGATTCTAGTACAGTGACGAAAACTCGAAATAGAACATTGTCTTGGGGAATCATATGGAGGAAAAAGAACATTGAAGATGCAGGTGCTGATTTCAGGCGTGCAAATGTGCTCCCAAGGGGCAAGTCAGTTACCCATTTGGAGCCTGTTTGTGATCTGTGTAAACAGCCATATAATTCTAATCTGATGTACATTCACTGTGAAACTTGCCAAAGTAAGTCACTTTGGATAGTTTTTGCTATTACATTTTACCTGAAGGTATCAATTTTTTATTATATGGATCTTACTGACACTTTGGATCTCTGGTCATTTGCAGGGTGGTTTCATGCTGATGCTGTTGAACTTGAGGAGTCAAAACTTTCTGATATAGTAGGTTTCAAGTGTTGCAGATGTCGTAGGATAGGAGGACCTGAGTGTCCCTACATGGACCCGGAATTGAAGGAGCAAAAGCGCAAGAAGGATCAAAAGCGCAAGAAGCAAGGGTTGAATGCTCCTAAACAGGGGCGGGGATCTATGAGGGTAGATTCTGATGATGGTACCATTTCTGAATCAAAGGAGTTTAAACTCACTACTCCAATGTATCCGATGGAGGAAATGTTTGTGCCAGAAGATGATCCTCTTCTTTTCTCTCTTTCGACAGTTGAGCTTATCACAGAGCACAATTCAGAGGTGGATTGTGGCTGGAATAATTCTGCACCAGGGCCACAAAAACTTCCAGTCAGAAGGCAAACGAAGTGTGAAGGGGATGTAGGTAGTGGGTCTGTTGGGAATAATGTTCCTAATGCCGACTTATCCATGAGTTTTGATGCAAATAATGTCATGAACCCTAAAGAGGAGCTTTCAGTTCCTTGTGTGGAATGGGATGCTTCTGGCAATGGCCTTGAAGGTGAGATGCTGTTTGACTATGACGGTCTTAACTACGAGGATATGGAGTTCGAACCCCAAACCTACTTTTCTTTTTCAGAGTTGCTGGCTTCTGATGATGGTGGGCAGTCGGATGGGGTTGATGCTTCTGGGGTTGTGTTTGGAAACCGGGAAGATCTTTCTTGTTCAATTCAACAAGATGGAACCCCTCAACAATGTGGGTTGGGTACATCTAAGGATCCAAGCAATTGTATGGTTTCAACAGTTAATAAAATGCAGTGTCGAATGTGCCCTGATATTGAGCCAGCTCCTGATCTGTCATGCCAAATTTGTGGCCTTGTAATACATAGTCGTTGTTCACCTTGGCCTTGGGTGGAGTCTTCATACATGGAAGGAAGTTGGAAATGTGGCAATTGCCGAGACTGGCGGTAAACTTGCAATGCCTAAAGGAGTAAAGGCTAAAAGATTGTGCCGTTTTAATTTGAGGGGGTGTATTGTTGAATGCGGATTTTATTTAGGGTCATTTTTGACAAACTTTGTGGATGGAATGGCAACTGAGAGTAAGGTTCAGGGTCTGCAAATTTAACATTCTTTTTTCGGTTGCCGGTGAAGGTGGAGAAATTCTACAAAGTGTAAAGGCCGAGTGGTTCCTGCTGCTGATTAGAAATTGCTGCTGCTCAGTAGCCAATTTTGGTTATATGGTTGCCTCCTGTGAAGTTCCCTTTTGAGCAACTGGAATCAGTCAAGGTGTTGATAACCAATCTGATTCAAGGAATTCAGCAGAATTGGAGAAAGTTAGGAAGTCGGTTATGGTGTAAACTGAACCGTAGAATTGATTTGCTGGTTTAGATTATTTTCGGCGATCTAGAAAGATAAGCAATTTTTTTTAGTTGTGCTTATCTGGTTGCATTGCTTGTACAAATTAGATTTCTGTCAGCATATTTTACTTGGAGAATAGCAAAAGATTAAAGTGGAATCCTTTGTTCTTTTTCATCTTTCCGTCTTTCATATAAAAATATAAATATGCATGAATAAATTGCATTTCTTAACCCAGTATATGTAAGTATGTATATGTGCGTAACAAATCTATTAGTTTTCAAGGAAATCCCATTCGGGTAAATCATATAAATGCTCTATTATTTTCATCTATTAAAATGATTGATTGACAAACAAATACAACCTGTCTTAATTCACAACTCGATCTAGTTCATGCAATATCTTACAAACTGTATACATATTTGTACTACAGAAAACAATCCAGTGAAACTGGGAAGAGAGAGGGAAAAAAGAATGGAAAGAAATGGAAAAACCTCTATCCCAGAAGACATAAAAAGCTCACCCAGGCGCAGTAAAATTGTGCAGAAAAGAATCTCAAAATCCTGACCAACCCTCACTCAAACACTAAGCCGATCACAAATTAGGTCAGCCTCAATTCCGCCAGCCCTCGCATCATGATTTTCCCTATCCACCTCTTAATTGGAAGGACAGACAGGAAGGTCGGTTGTAGAAATCAGGTTTACAAGTGTATATTGAACAAATATTCGCGGGTACTCACTGCTAATTTGTCACAGCAAACCTGCCAGCATTGCTCCAGGATCGTTTGACGGTGCTGCTGGTGGAACTGGTTGGGCTACTGGAGGTGCTGGTGGTGCTGGGGCAGGTGGACGGGGAGCAGTGGGAATGCTGACTAATTGTTCCTTGATGAACTCCTTTAACCTGCAAATCAAATGGTCTAAGCAGTCTGGCAAGTTGTTAAAACTCAAATATAACTCAAGAATAGGCCTATGAGGCTAAATTTCATACTCAAATGTTAGTGTAGGGTCTCCTGAGGCAACCGTCATTCGCAGCTGCGTTCTATCTGCTGGATCTGTTTCAATTCTAGTCTGAATGTCACAGAAGAAATATCTGTCAAACAGTGTTCTTTCTTTTCACTAATAACAATGCATTATCTGCATCTAAAATTTAACAATACTTCAGGGTATTATTACCATAAAAATGATGATGATTATTATTATTATCATTTTGGTTAAAATTTTCCTCCCCATGCAAGTTACAAAATCATGTGATGCTCATACGGACTTAAGCTAAATTCATCTTCAGAAGACACTGCCACTGAAGAAGCAAGACAGCATGATCTCAATACTAAATTAAAATGAGAACACAGTAAAAACTGACTCACAAACACAATGGTACTTGTAGAGCACAAGGACTACAGGCATTCGAACCGTAATACGGAATGAACGAGTAAACTTTAACAAAGGAGTAAAGGTTGCTTCCAGGTATTATTCATAACATGCCCATCCTGAAATCATATAATTAGCCCAGATAAATAGCTAGAAGCAGATATTTCTTCCTTACCAAGCAAAGCATGGCTCGTGTACTTTCTGAGTAAAATGTTGTGCTTGCAACCAAATTATTAGGATTTGGGTCCTAAAACGCAAAATCAAACTATGAACAAAATTTATATAATTGAAAGATAAAGGTGAGAGTGAAAGGATGAAGCACTTACAAGCCCTGGACAGACCATCAAATGGCAATTGTTAAATAAATTAGCCATTTCAAGTAGTGGCATTGGTCGCACACCTCTGACCTGCACAATTAATAGAAAAAATATGGGTGTTTGAATGAGAAAAATATATAGAGCTTGCCATTTGATGTAACATTGCCTTAAAGGCAGATTATGGTCATGAAGCCAATTTCTTTTTCACCTCAATTGCATTTTGATACTCACGAATAAAGAACATAATACTTGCAACAAAATTAATCCAAGACTAACAACTGCAAGAGGCTCTAGCAAGCAATTTACTAAAATATAAAATTCACTTCAGTAACAAATCTAATTATTTTTGTTACTATCAACATCAATTAGTGCAATAAAAAGCAGAAAACAAAGAAAATGTACTGTTTTTATTAATGACAAATACGTTGTGTAAACAGGAAAGGCAGCATGTACAAACCACTTCTTGAAGCTTTAAAGGTGGGCCTGAAAGTGATCTCCATTGTGGGAAAAACTCTTCAGCAGACACAGTTATAGGCTGAACAAACTTATTCAGGACTGCAGGAAGGCGAAGCTTGACATTTACCTATACAAGGGAAAATTTGGATATCAACACTACCACATATTACTGAGGCCCTAGCACAAGGGAAACATGTAAAACATGAATTTATTTTTAGCACATACCATATTGGTATTAAACTTGTAGGAGAAGTCAAGAACAGCTACATCCCTGCTTGGTCGGAGATTCATGACTTCAAGTGGGCATTGCACCTATACAAGCAAAGAGGAAAATGTCAAAAAAGAAAAATTAAAACAAAAAAAGATGGAGAACAGACTGAGAGTGACAAGTATATCCATGAAGATGACAAAAACAATATAACTAGCAGTATTCACCTGTGCTCGAGGAGGAATAGTTTCAGGTACCAATGAGAGCTCCATCTTTAAATGGGAAGGCGGTAAAATTAGAGCTTGAACAGAAACAAGTGGAGAGGTATTCTTGTTTCCCAAGAATAGCACTAGACGTCCATGATGGCCTCGCCACTCAGCTTTAATACCAATCTGGGACAATATTTAACAAATAAATCATGTCACGCCTTGGCAAGAAACTGTAAGGCCATCTCAAAGAATGTGAGGGAGATATCATCAAAATAACCATAAACTTAAATAGATGATGGCCAACAGGATAGTGAGGAAAAATTTCAAAGGAAAAAGTCAAACCTGAACATAAGGATCCTCATAGAGTACACCGCTATCCTTTAAGCACAAAGCATGAAATCTTTCGGCAATATTTCCTATTGGCTGCAAAAATAGATGACAGATGTTTAGATGTTGACAGAATGTCATGGTTTCAACATGAAGAGAAATGTGCAAAAGAGTGTTATGCTGAATGAAAAGCTTTCAGGAAAAGAAAATTATAACAAAAAAGAAAGAAAAATGAAAAATGAAAGAAAAGAAACATCTATATTAGGACTTCATAAAAGCTCTTATAATGTAGAAGGCAGAAAAACCAACGAAAATTTTTTTCAGAGTACTATAACGTGATAGAACTGCACACGCAACACAACCATAAATACCTAACTCTCTGAGTAGTTGGGTATTTCCTCTGGGGTCTACTTATGCTACATTCAGATACCTCTGTACTATATATAGCCAGGGCATATAGTCACTAAAACCAGCCCAATCTAGGAGGAACCGAGGGGAAGCCATCCAGCAAGGCAGGTTCTACAGATATATTGCCAATCACCTCACATTCAAACGAGCAAACCAAAGTCTACAATGGCATATATACACCAAAATAACAAACAGGTAATAAATACAAACCTCAACAGCATTTGTCTGCACTGTAACAGGTACTATGGCCGCTGCGTCCACAGCTGCAACTCCTTCCAATCCAGACACCACGTTTTGCTCAGATTCGCCGGCAACAGGAGGACCTTCGATAGCAAGTGGGCCCAAAAGATCACCAAGAATATCAGGTGATGGAGAAGGAGATGGAGGTTGAGGATCTACTTTGGTTAAAGTCCCATTTGGCTGGGCCATCCCTGGATCTGTTGAATTATGATCCTGTAAAGGTAAAAGCACATCAGTATCCAATTACAGCTATAAATCTGATGTATTCAATCCAAAGGCAAAATTCATATGGGAGATATGAACTTGATTTCATGAAGAGATAGACACTAACCACACTACTGCTCATGCTGGGAACTTTTACAAGACCAAGCTGGTTGACTGGCGATGTCCCATTAGCAGAGCTTTGGTCAGCTACAACCAATGCAGTTGATGTCTGCTGCTGCTGTGCTCGCAACTTGATGGCACTTTGCTCTGCAGTATCAACTTCAACATCTTCGGCTTTTTTGATCAATGAAGACTAAATGGTAAAGAGTAACAGTTAGTGTCAAAGATTCTGAATGAAAACCTCAATCAAACTTTTTGATGAAGTGGTCCTCTGCATATAACTACTAGAGGAGGTAACTGATCTGATCACATTGTAAATTTAAATACACATACTTGGCGCTCGGGGAATTTAGGCATTTCAGCCAAGATATCCATCAAAGCTGCCCCTTTCCTACTCAATGCAAAGTACTCAACAGCTCGTTGTTGAATCTCAACTTCGATGCAACTCTCATATCTAAAACAATACAGGATTGCGTTAGGAAATTCACATCATTTGTAGACAATTATGTGAAAACTAGCAAAATCCAAAATCCAAAATCCAATGGTAACTCTCACTTATTGAATATTGCCCAGATCTGATTCTGTAATTCTGGATCTGCGGGTTGTGTGTGCATTAAGATCTTGGCATATGTTGAAAGAAGGATAGCAACAGTGGACATCCTGCAAATGCAATACACATTTTAACCAAGAAACAAAAGCTTCTTAAATATGAAGGAAGAATATGAAGTGCTCTTACGAAACAGTTGGGAGCTTCTCGTGAATGATGCTGAATATCTCCTTTGGACTACAGCCAGGTCGTCTGGCCAAAAGGTGGCTGTACTCTCCAAGAAGATAAGCACTAACCTATGGCAATGGCAAAATAAGTCAAATATGATAAATAAAAAACTTTTAAGATGTAATGACATATTAAATTGAATAAAAATATTCAGAATATTCTAAAGCTTCATTTTCAATTCATGTTTGCATCGTAAAATTGTTACTCTAAAAAATGGAAAAAATAGTCAGAGTGTTCATGCTTTATGAGGTATTGTACAAAATTGAAATTCTACAAATCCACAAGATTCATAAAGTATTCCAAACATATGAAATCTATTACCATATGCATAGAACCAGACCGCAAGATACAAATTTGGAAGCCAACTGCGAGAAACAAGTATTATAGCTTGTCTGATTCTTTTATTTTATTTTATTTTTTGAAAAGTTGCCTAATTTTTGTGATGGAAATTGATCTCTGTATATTCTCATAACATATCGTTAAAGCCAATAATAGTATGAAGCCAATAAGAATCACATTATAGAGGTAAGTAAAAGCTCGACCAACAAAAACTATGAGTTGACTTCATTGGACCACCCAAATAAAGTGTGAAGATTCCTATCCAATGCAAATATAGCTAATTTGGAAAATGAATGAAGGTCAGAAGAATAATCACCTTAACCATTGTCTCATGTATGGCAGGCTTGTCGAGATATTCTCTGGCTTTTGCAGCTGCATAAGGCTGATCAAATATGGATAATGAAGTCTCAGTCAATATTAAATGAGCAGGTCCACTAGATAAATGATTAACTGTGTTTAAATAACAAACGTGCTGATCACCTGTAGGTCCTCATTGTTTGTAACAAATTGCACAACACGGAACCATATGTCATCGCTGACGAAATCTCCAGCTTTGTCAATCAGCTGAAGAATGACATCCACATACCTGTGAAGAATCATAGGATATGATATCATATGCACAGCTTATACAATCTTGTTTCTTCAACAAAAAGAATACTTAAGTGACCATAAAGCCATGAAAGAAGGCAGCAGCTGGGAAAAGAAAATGCTAGAAAGCTCCATGATAATAAATAGGCAGGTGCTAAGTTACATTAACTGTAACTTCCAGCTGACCTAAAAGTAGTTTCCTACAACCCCTAAATTATTTGAGCGGCAACAACCTAGAGGTACAAAGAAACTATTTTTGGGTGGTTGTATGTTACAGCTAATGTAACATAGCAAGACCCTAATGGAAGTGCTTATTAACCACATAATTTCCATCCAAGACATACCAAAAGGACAAAAGAAAATCACCAGATAGTAAATTCGGCCACGTTTGGCCACTTACCTACTTACTGTTTTACTAGATCCAGAGGACAAAAGCAATGCCCAAGAATGTCATGTAGTATAGTTTTGGGTATTAGTCTAAGCTCTAAGGTATACAAATTTACTAGTGGCCCATTCAATGTCAGATATACAAAACTCTTCCAAGTAGAAGGAGATAATTTCTTTAAAACCTGCCGGAGTGATATGTTATAGTCCCAATTTAAAATATGATGGAGGTTTTGGCATTGTTCCAACCCTTCCCCAATTGAATAGCATATTGGGTTGGTGTAGCTCAGTTACAATTCGGTTATAATGAAGACCAGCTCAGGGCTGCAAACGTCTCAGTACAGATAATCCTCTCACATCTGCCCCACATGTACCCCCACAGAGTGGCATAACAAATGTTACTGTAATTTCAAGGGTCAGTTTATCACATCATCTTTGGTCATTTACCATACAAACATATTAGTCTCTTGCACTAGACCCCCCCATGGATTATCTCTAGAAGCAACCTTAATATGTAGCTATTCACCTCCTTTTATTACCTTAAAGACAGACAAGGAAATTTACATTTCCAATTGTCTATCAACTGCAGGTATCCTTCTAGCTTAGGCCATCTACATTTCCATATATTTCCCTAAATTTCTAAAGTATAACATTCTCACCATGACAAATCAGGAGCAAATTTCTCAGCAAGTATAGCAGCTTTAAGGGAAAGTTCCTCACGCATTGCAAAGTCCGCTGTGCTAAGATACTGGAAAACAGATGCAAATCAGTAGCATGCTCACTTTGTGCTTGAAAACTCTTTCAGCAGATAGCAAGGAATAGTCAATAATATAAATAAAATGTCCCCTGAATCACATAGAACTAGTCTATATTTAGCAATTTATACCTGCAACAGTTCTTCAACTATATCCTTTGCATTTGAAACATCACACATTCCATATAGGAGGTCAAGAGCACGCCTACGAATACTGAGGAGTAAAGATGAACAGAAGTTAGTAAAAGTAAGTTCACAGAACAATAAGTGAAAAAGACTTTTACCAAAAACCTAGTGGTGGCACAATTGAATCACTGAAAGACGACAAAAATTCAAGAAGAATGTGAAAAGGAAACGCAAACTCATTTCTCTGCATTTTGATCTTGCTTATGTTAAATAGTCCATTTTAAGAGTAACTCTGGTGACAAGAATAAGGGCCTCCATTAAAAGAATATGCTCATAATTTTACATACATCCTCACAAATATTCTGTCCAACTCCTTGGGACTGAAATGCATATTAAATGACCTAAATTGGTTGGCTACGCTAATCAAATTTATCATTTATCAATAAGGGTTATTAAAAAATGTCATTGGCAAAATTAACCAGATTCCTTAGATCTTCAGCAAGCAGGAACAAGAACCAAAAGTTAGAATCTCTAAATGAAGACTAGAGATCACTTTAGACTCTATTTCCAATGGACAGATGAAGAGCATGGTATTAGAAAACAATAAGGATATCTTTAGCTAATTATATAGCCATTAATATTTTGTGTGATCTAACCAAAATCAGACATGTTTATGGAATGCAGGTCTAAATAAAATGGTGACCAGTACACAATTAACAAATAATTGTTGGAATAAAATATACTTTCATTTGAAAAAAAAAATCCACTATAACTAGATTGACTAATATCTTGATTTAAGAACATTGGTGCTCAACAAATTTTCTAACTCAGTCCTTTCTAAGAAAAAGAAAAGAAAGAAAATAATACTTTGGAAATGCAATTGCAGCATGTCCCACAAATGGGGAAATTTGCAAAGTCAACAAAGTTTGCCCCAACAAATGCACATTACATCAAGAAGCTTCAAAACTGATACAAGTAAACAAATCTCAGTAAGTTCTGGGCTTCCCTCTGGGCATCTATAACTACTGAATTTAAGGCCATCTCTTTCTTTTTTATTCTGCTTAATTGGGAAGCTTCTATATCTTAACAGGGATGCACTCTTAGTGAGCTAGTGTTTTTGGGTTTCGGGATATTTTATCTTTGCAGTTTCTAAGTGTTCTGTTTATATTGAGACTTCTCGTCCTTTTTTGTGGATTTGTAATCCTCCTAATCCTTGTACATATTTCTTATAGTTTATTTAATCTTTGTTTCTTAGCAAAAAAAATCAGTAGCTCAAAAACATTCAACTTTTGTGATATGAGAAATTTCACAATGAAAGAGAAAAGAGTTCCAAGACACCACTTTTTTCTTCATTAAAATTGGGAGGGGTTTTGGATAAAGCATTGGCTGGTTTAGCTTTGTATATGCTGGTTGGGAATTCACTGTAAATGTCATTGGAAAAACTTTGGTACAGTTTTTGAATTTTCCATTGGGTTTTCGGTGATCCAGTGGACAACTGGTCCATAATACAGAGGCAAATCTTTCTACTTCTTCAGATAATACACTCTGTAATTTATTATCAAATTTTTATTTATTTATTTATTTTCTTAAATCAGTCTGAAAAACTATGTGCCCTAATGGTTACTTAATTCATGAGAAAATACATACTCTCCATAGAAGAATCACTACCACCTAAAAATCGATGACTAATCATGCAAAACTATGAGCAACAACATCTGAGAGGCCTGCCATTCTCGACTTGGAAGTACATTAACAAAGGAAACTCGAATTGAACCTTATGTCAGGGTCCTTCAATGAGGTTATAATCTGGGCCTGATGTCTTTTGATAATATCATGCACATCTGTTACCATCAACATGCGAGTCATATTCTCCTGCAACATAACAATGTAAAGAAATATAATCATAACCTCATAGAGTAGCAATGAGATTTACTATTATGAGTTTCGACATTAAAGCCCATTTTGGCATATATTGGTCATAAAATTTTATCAAGAAAATCTATTTGAAAGAAATAGTGAATAAAGCTAGTGTTTCCATGACTTACCAACCCAAGATATCGAATGTTTGGCTCACGAACTGCAATAAATTTTCCTAGAAGGGCAATACACTGAGACATCATCTCTTTCTCAGCATCAAGATGCATGACCTGTGAGGGAGATGACAAGCAAAAATCCTAATAAAGAGCACCTCAAATTCTAAAATAAATGAAAAATGTTAATCATTTTAGCAGGAATTGAATCTCAGGCGAACCCCAGCCCCAATCAGACCATTTAACACCCCAAATAGCACATAAATTCTTCTTCTAATCAGACAAAGCATCTTTTGAACGAAAAATATAGCAGGCACTAAATAAATGCATTGTATTCAGACATTGCTTCTTCAAAATGAAGAAATGACAGTTTCATAACCTGACCACACCCTCCAATCACACATACAGAGACTTTAAATCAACTGTTCTGATTTGAGGACAACAAATCCTACTATATATTTCTTTTAATGTGTGCAAGAGAGACACATAAACCACAATACAATCACCCACAAGAGATCGCTTTCACTATTGTATATATCTACATACATGAATCCACAGCTTATCATATTGTTGAAACATAAGTTTGTTTCTCTTTGCATGAAACACATAACAATCTTTGTTTTCAAGGAAAACATACTTGAATCCTACTACAGATACAAAAACTTTTGAAGTTTCAGTTCAGCCAAATATAACAATATGCATCTATAAAAGGAAACACATAACATTATTTGTTTCAAGGAAAGCATACTCGAATCCTACTACAAATACAAAAACTTTTGAAGTTTCAGTTCAGCCAAATATATCAATACGCATCTATAAAATGAAACACATAACATTGTTTGTTTTCAACATACTTGAATCCTACTACAGATACAAAAACTTTTGAAGTTTCAGTTCAGCCAAATATGTTAATACGCATCTATAAAATGAAAAGCCGAAATGTCCCAATATAATTAACAAATTTCACAGACTAAATTTAAGTTTATGCTCCTAACTTACCAGAGCAAGGGCTTCAAAGAGAACAGCATGAGATGCATTGTTCTTATTAACATTTTTGACAACATCAGTTCCCATCAATATCCGTTGTAAAACCTAGTTCACCAATTAAAATCCAATTAGAATAACTTAATCAGCGACACAAAAAGCAGTATACTTCTTGTGGATAAGTTGAACCTCAAACAACGATCTTCTGGTGTTTGGATCTTCAACAGTTGGAAAATACTGAAGTGCTCTCATTGTCTTGACCTATGCCAGCAAAATACTAAATAGCATCAACATCAACAGAATTAATGTACATTGAAAAATTACAAATTTCATAAGATCAGTCACAATTAAAGAGATACTGATAAAAATTCAAAAAAGAAAGAGTAAATTCAATATTCAGAAGTAACATAATTCCATAGCAAATCCAAAATTCAGCTGTAATAAGAAATTCCTTCAGGGACTGCAGTAACTACATTCTCCACTAACACTAAAACTGTTCAATGAGGTAGCATTCGGTAGTCACTATAAGATTAAAACAACTCATTTTTCAATACATCACACTTGGAGGTATAAATCAATCAGTGAACATACCAGCAAATACTGGCTTACAATTAATGTACACAACAGGTTCAATCATCAATGCTGACAAAATCTGACAGCTTACAGAAAGGCCATTCATGATGACTGTTAACTAAGAGAAAATTGTACATAAAACATCAATAGGATAATTTTGATTCCATAGGACAACTAAAGATTCCCTCACAATGTTTTCCCCGCTAATGACAGTGGGCTGGTGAGTAGTGATAAAAAATTATCATTGGATTAGCACAGGTATCCAATTTCAAAAAGGGCAATTACAGTGTCACAATTACTTGACTACATTTTCAAAGTACATCTCACTCTTCACTTCCTGATCGATCACAGGACTATCAATTTGACTAGATCAAGTCCTAAGGATTTCGATATTCGGATCAACCCATTTAGTAAACAATCCAAAGTCCATTCAAATTGATTAGACAGGCCAGTTGAAGTGCATTTCAAAATTAGCATCCCTGATGTGCAGATAAGTTGTAGGCGAAAAGCTGAATACAGACCTGAAGCCAGGGAGATGGAATACCATAGTAAGTGTATTCTTGTGGAACATCCTGGTTTCTAGCAAGCCGTTCCAATATTTTGACGCATTTCGGAAGACAACTCCAGTATGCTTCATGATTATTTGATACCAAAGCAACAAGAAGGCTCATAGATGATGTCAAAACACCCAAGTCTCGTTCGTCTAGCAGCTGTGCCATCCGATCCGCCCTACAGTGCATGGAAAACAAGACAAATGCAAATTAATAAAATTAATCAATTACTACAAAGCAGCCTGTTATAAAGAAATGAAATATCAAACATACCAGCCATCTACATTGACAACATCAGGATTTTTCCTGTACAAGCGCAACAAACATAATGCAGCTTTTTTTCTCACAAGCGGTCTGCAGCTACTAGAAATCTAAAATGAAATAACTGGTTAAGGTCAGCTAATATCCAAAAATGCCAATTAAAACTGCAAAATGGAGTTATTCTTACAATTAATTTTTGAACATCAGGTGCTAGTGATTCAGCAAACTCTCTTCCACCAATGTTTCCGACCTGCAATATTTAATAAAAACAGCAGAAGTACATAACTTGCTGAGTACCCAAAGCTCTTAAAATGGTACGAAATGTGAATGCAAGTCTTTATTTAAACCAAAAAGAAGAAGACTGCAAGAAGAAAGAGACCAAAAAAGAAAAAAGACAGGACCATAATCAGAAACTTATCTCATGAACAGAACTATGCATATAACATTTGCTCCTAATATGAAACAAAGTCAATCGTAGAAGATACAGATGCTACCATCCACGACCAAAAGATTATAATATGCTGAAATTATTGATAGCAACTTAAAGATACAAAACCATTTCTTTCTTATGAAATAAATTGAAAATCATTCCAGGATAATGTATGAGTTGATGAAAAGGATAAATAGATTAGGGGAAAAAGAGGCTTCTATAGATTTCTTGCCAACATACCATAGTCAATGCTAGGCACTGGAAAGTTTCATTTCGACCAATAATATCATTGCGTACAGTGTTTATCGCTAATCTCAGAAAATCATGGTTCTCATTGAGCAAACACGATGTCACAATGTACCCAACCTGCAGCCATTTAGAGCATGATAAAAAGTTAATTAAACAGAAATTGCTGGGGATATTTCTGAAAATAAAAAATGTGCGGAAACATTTGACATTCCAGAATTAAATAGTCATATTGCAAGAAACATTGCTTTCAAACACAAGAATATATGATCTGCAAAAGAGCTTTCCAGCTCCTGGAAGTAACAAATAGCATTATTCAGAGAGATCCAAATAACCTAGTCTTCAAAAATTATATCATTGTTTAAATCAATTTAAATATGCCCTTTCAAAATTCGTATACATCACTTTGACTGTTGGTATGAATAATTCAACCTATACAGACAAATCACATGATTACCATATTGTTTGAAGAGATAAGTGGAGAAAGAAACAAACAAACAAGTACAAATTATGGGAAAAACTGAAATGCAAAGGATTTTACCTGCTTCTCTGGATACTTCGGTGCAGATATTAAAGAAACAGCTTCCATGTGACCAAAATCTACATCGTAACCCAGCATGTAAATGTAAAGCATTTTCCAAACATATTTTTTCTTTTCATAAGGTGACAACCCCTGTTGAAAAAGTGAAAAGTTTCAATACCAGTAGATCACTTGTCAGTATGTGGCTAATGCTAGCATGCAAGGATAAAAAGAATCAAAATAAAACAGACTTATAAAGAAGAGCAATAATTTTTACGGCATTTTTTGGTGCCTTGTATAGTTTCTGTGGAGGGTAAAAATAAACTGTATAAATTAACACAATATCGGGTTTGGTTGCTCTTTTGCACATGAAACCATTCCTTAAGAACAACTAATGCATATAAAGTGTAGAAATTATCCCATTACACAGGTGGCATTAGCTTGTCTTATATTGATCGATTCCTATTAAATCGTTCAAAATAAAGCTTGTTCACCTCTTCAAAAACTTTTTCTATGAGTAGTCTACCAATCACCCCATGAGCTTATCATCGTTATTTTTATAATTGTAATAAACTTATAACAATAAATAATCATAAAATAAAAACTAAGAAACAAAGCATCAATCATACATTCATCAAATTTTCAGCATTAGGGTGCGTTTGGGGCAGCTGCGCAGCACACACTTAGTCCCAGCACATAAACCTTATGAGTGACCTAAAAGTAAAATATACAGCCAAACTAATCCCTCACATGCTAAATGCCTAAGAAGCGAAGAAAGCTTAAGATTCAATGATGCCAATAAACAT
Source organism: Atalantia buxifolia (assembly GCA_030444775.1). Lineage (NCBI taxonomy): Eukaryota > Viridiplantae > Streptophyta > Magnoliopsida > Sapindales > Rutaceae > Atalantia > Atalantia buxifolia. The sequence goes on from CM059838.1 coordinate 13,207,584, forward strand.
TGAACCATAATATCATCATTATGTTATAATTGTAATAAATTTATAGTAATAAATAACTATAAAAATAAAACTAAGAAACAAAGCATCAATCATACATTCAAAAAAGTTTCAGTATTAGTCCCAGCAAATAAAACTCATAAGAGACGCAAAAATATGATATATGGCCAATCTAATCCCTCAAAGGCTAAATGCCTAAGAAGCAAGCAGAGTTGAAGGTTCAATGATGCAAATAAACACTAATCATTTAACTTTGTGAGCATATGCAATGTGTGGCAAAATTTGCTACTAACCCATAAAAAATAAAATAAATAAATGTTTGACAAGTAAGAGGCTTGTGACCTCTGGTATCCATTAAATTAGCAAGCCAGACCAGTATTAACTAGCCAGTCACCATAGTTTGACTAACTGATCCAAGGAATATCTTGCTCCCCTGGGTTTTTAAAATATGGTGATAATACTTCACGCCTTATATATCTCAAGCACGAACATAAATAACCCGTTGTGAATCATACTATGCAAAAGAGTTATTTCTTTCAGCCAAAGAAATTTTCATAGGACAAACTTAATCCAATGGTTTTTATTTCAAAGAAATTACACTTTGAAATATTTTGTCACGGACTCATTTATTAAAATTGCATTAAGTTAATGATTTAATTTTCAAGTGCATCCCGTATGATGTTACTCACTCATAAAAGTGCAAATTTACCAATTGCACTGCGTATCAGAATAATTTCCTCTTGCTACTCCTGACATCTTTCGCACAATCCCCATAGCAGTTTCTAACATTATATCAGACTTATACTTTTCAGTAGCCATAATTTTGGAACACAACCTTGGTAAGGAGGTTAACTGTTATTCTGGAAATTAATAGAATAAATAAAACAAGAGAGGAAAACAAAAGGGAGAACAAATATGAATTAATATCTTCATCAGTCCCCCAACCAATATTGACTCAATTGAGAAAAAAGGCTTCCCTGTTGACAATCACCAAGAATAATTTTGACAGAAACCTGAAGGAGTTTATAGGCAGAATCCAAATCAGATCAGTCAGTTCAAACAGAGGCCTAGTACATTATGCAAGGCATCAAACTCTCTTTCAGCTATAAACAAGTCCCTTCTAATAGAAAATCTAAGTGTTTTATACTTTGATTAGTAAAGAAATGAGGATGTCCTTACTGATAATCCATAACTCCATATCAATCAAGATCATCACTTAGTGATTATGTTAAAACATTAAGACATACCAAAGACTGTATGCAAAGAAAGCCCCATCCACAAATTCTTGCCCTAAACCTCTATCCAGGACTATCAAACTTTCGAACCATCCAAACACATTGCTTTAAACCTCGCAACATGGTCAGCTAATGAAAAGCCTAAGAAAGATACATATTTCTCTTCAATTTTCCATCAAAAAGCAGAATTACTTGAGTAACTTCAACGAACAATCTCATAAACAATTTACACAGGCCTACTGATCACCTCAGCACATCTACTAACTTAGCATTCTACCGTACATACAGCTCGTATAAGTCCAAAATTCTAGTAAAATCAAACTGTTTCATCATTTTCCCGTTCAAAAAAGAAAAAGAAATCCAAAATACAACTCGAAATTAAATTATAAACAAAATTCCACTGGTAACTAAATTAAACTCAAATTTACAGCCTCAGAAAAACCCCAACCTTTTCGTTTTTAAAACGAGTACGAATGTTGCCGAGCTCTTTGTCGACGCGGAGCCTCTCCTGCTCTTTGTTGGGACAATTTCGAACGTCGCTGATGAAAACGGAGAGACCTCGCATGCCAGACAACGCCATTTATATCGATCAGATCCAAAACCTAGACAGAGAAAGAGAAGCAATTCCTGTCTCTCTCTTTCTCTATCTCCTGTCTCCCGTGCTTCAGCTCACGAAATCTCAGATCCTCTCAGCCGGATCTAACATACAAATGCTGCTACTGCAAAAAGATCTTCGATTACTTTAAATTTGCTTTTTCGAGAGAGAGAAATTTTAAGATAGAGAGAGAGAGGATCAAGTAGAATTTTGAAAAGAGAAAAATAAAAGTAGAGAGAGAAAGTAATGGGAAAAATTTTGGAAAAAAGCCGTCGAGAAGAGAAGAAGAGCCGCAGCGGGGAAGAGAGAGACGACTTCTTTTTTTATTTTTAAAAAAATTAGCCACTCTATTTCTTTCGTAATTAATTTAATTTTTTTAATTACAATTTAATTTTGTGAGAGAGTACGGGATCAGATCGGTTAGATTTTGTTTGGTGGTGGGAATTACTGTTTTTTCATTAATGGATGTTGAGACTAGAGAAATTAACTCGAGTTTCACATTTGTTTGTTTGTTTTTATTTTCTGCTTTGGGTCCAAATTTTTTTTTTTAAAAAAAAATTATATGAAAGTATACTTAATTTCTAACATTTTGATATATATTATATCTTTTTAATATGCCATTATTAATAATTTATAATAACAATAAGAAGAATTTCTTGAATCTCTTATATCAAATTTAATGAAACATTCTCCCTGTAATTTGAGTTATTTTGAGTTTATATTGTACATTCATAGAAGAGTATGGTTTAGTTTTAATTTCTTTTATGTTTTCAGATGATAATTAATAATTACACACTTGTTCTTTGCCCATTACAAGCTTAAATCATAAGAGAATATCAATTTAAAAACTTGAATTTCTTTTTATAATAAAGAAAGTGGCTTATCATTTGTAATTACTACTCTATATGGTACAATACAAGCTTATAAATTATTACACTAAAAGTCTTATTGGAATTTAAAGTCCGATCTAATGCCTGAATGTATTATAATTGAAGCACAACTTAAAAATCATAGGTACAATATAAATTACATCCAAATTTTGAAGTCTAGTCCAACATTGATCGAGACTTGCCATGATGTATTACATAATTAAAGTCTAATTAGGAAACTCTTGCTATGAAAGAACGACAAAAGTTACTCCCACAGCATACGCCATAAACTCTCAAAATATCAACAAAAAAGGCAAGGAAGGTTTTAATGTTTTATGACAAATACTATGCCGGAGAATGGTTGGCCCAATTGATTACTCTTTCAGAAGTTTTTCTTTCCCCACTTAAACGCGAGAGTTGAGACGTGAGACGTATTAATTGAAAAAAATAATATATAAGTCGCATTCTTATTTTCTCTTACGAAAGTTTTGTAAATATTTTTTTCCTTTTATTTTGTGGAGGGTGAATTTTTTTTTTTTTTTGTTTTCTGAGTTGACTTGAGGGCGGATATTATCAACCGGGTCATCAACAACCATCGCAATGAATCATACGAAAGACAGCTGTAGTCAATTTTCTTCAGTCACTTTGAAATTTTCCCTACGCTCAACCTCTGAAACCATTAATTCCATTATTATTTCCCATAATTTTAGAAATTACATCAGTAATCTCTATAAATTAATAAGGTTAGGACCATATAAAAATTTTTTAATTAAAAACTTTATTAATATATTAATTATTTGATTAATAATTTATTAATTTATAGAGTAATTTACAATTCAATTAACATACTTCAACAACATTCTTATTAAAATTCAAAAAGTCAACCTTATGGTTTTTATATGCAATAAGAAAAATAAAAAATGAAATCTAACTAAATTTAAATTATAAGAAAAAATAAATGACAATATAATTATATTTCATATAAATAAATAACAGTAGAGTCATAATTTAGGTAATTAAACTATCATAATTAATTACATTTGTAATTTTAACAAATTATTAATTTATGATTTGAGCTTAACCACAAAATTATATAAATTTTTTTAAAAAAATATTATTTTATTAATTTATTGTTAGTGCAATGACCTTAATCGGGATCGTGAAAATTTATTATATGTTAAAAATTATTAATTTAACGAGTATTAATTTATAAAAATTTTACTTGTAATTATAAAGACGATAGATTATGTTTTACAATGGCAATAAAATAAAGGAGTACTCTTCCGGAAAGCCCTTTGCGATTTCCACTGGAAGAGGAATTTTCCCTTTCTTTTTTATAAAAGAGATCACATATTTCTTAGAAAAGCAACGTGTAACACACTTTGAAAAAAAAGAAAGAACATTCCAAAAACAGAAATTGGATCTCGAAAAGTCCTATCAAAGTATCAATGCTATTGGCTTGTACTGTAAGAAGCCAAACTGAAAAGGGAGGCTTCTTCATAGAAAGCTCTGGAGAAACCAAACCTACCTAATATTTTCTTTTCTAAAACAAACAAGAAATCTACTGCACTCCACTCCACTTTGCCCAGTCAACAAACTGCATGCCGCCATAAATATTATTGGCAAATCGTACGCCAACTGTGAAAGCCATTGCAACAGGTGGAACCTGCTTCGCCAAAGGAGATGATTCAACAATTCTTTCAAGTCCGTTGACAATTTGGTAACGAGTGTTGGAAGACACAGCTAGGAAAACACCTGTTTACGGAGTCAAGACGGTATGCAACATAAGAAAATGGAATAATAATAATACTTCTCCAAGTAGTATCCCAATATTGTCATCCTGAGTGCTGAGATGGCACTCGTTCATTGGATGAACAATTTCATCACTTGTAAAATTATTAATTTCTCTATCCCATCATCCAATGATTAAACCACCACCTTACTTGGGATGGCAAAGGTTGGAATACCGTCTTGTGGCCATTAAAAACATTGGATAGGCTGAAATAGGAAAGATTGAAATATACATATGTACATACATATATAGGTAGCTCTAAATAGAATAAGAAAAGGGTCAGAAAGAATTTAAGGAAAAGTTATTGTGAAACAGAGCTTCAACAGAAAGAGCAAGTCATTTTGAAATCCACACAACAGAGCCAGAGAAGTAGGACTGAAGAACCCAACAAATAATAAAGAACAGAATTAGGCATACCCCAAAGAGCAGCACTTTTCACAAGAGGTGGCACAGGAATGTCCTCTTCAGATTTTTTTATGTTCCTGAACATATATAGAAAGATTAACAAAGTGAGAGATTGCCTGGCTTTGAGAACAGAGAAAATGTGAGTCATCCACCATTCACATTGAATATAGTTCGAAAATTTGAGAAATACTTGTCGAGACAAAGAAACATCTTGATTGCCATAGCTCAGCTTTTAAGTGTATCCAATATTTACATTATCACTTCTCCAATCCGAAGAACTCTCAAACAGATCAAGGTCCCCAAAACAGAAAATGAAAAAAATTTACAGTAAATAATAATTAAGGAATTGGCCAAAAAGAACTGTACCTTTTAGCAGTCATGATCAAATTTGCTATGCCTTGGCCAATTATACCACATACAAACCCAACTGAACCATATAATACACCCTGGATCCAGATATTGTCAATCAATCACTTAAATAGCAGCAGAAGACGCAACACAGTACTAATACAGTAATGAAAGGTTAAGGTTCGCAAAACAAAATAACATTAAAACCAATTCTTAGAAAAGCAAAGCACAGGATACAATATCAGAACATGAACCAAATAATGGAGTTGAAAGGCTGCCACCATTGGCCTTTGAGATCTCTAGTCCAGAAGGCATTGAACTAGTAACCAGCAACCAAATGGGCCTAGTAAACCTGTAATACCTTGTAAAAGTAGGTGGCAATTCGCTGCTTAGCTGAGAATCTACATCCTGGCCTTTCAGCTTCAAAAACACTACGAAAGAGGAACAATTTCCAGTGAGTGTAATCTATGCCCTTATGATCATCTAAAACTGCAGGGAATGAAAACAGTGGAAGGTTCCTGGGTGCTTAGAATATATTTAGAGACACAAAAATAACTGGAATAGAATTTCATCACAGTTTAACCCAATGCCCTGCAATCTTAAAGGTAAATAGAATCAGGATATAAAAAACGTAAATGAATATGGGTAGACAACCAGAATCTTAAGAGGTGGCCTCTGGTTTGGGATAGACCATAGGTACGAATCTACGAATTCCATGACCAGATCCTATGTCATCAATCAACCTCTTCAAAGTTAGGTCTTGAGCTAACTATATTCCAACCACTGGCTCATCCTTCTTTATGTTCAAAAGTTGTCTAACACTATACATCCAAATTAGTCACCATGTGGCCAAGTCCATCCAACCAAAACCAAACTAAGTGATTACAAGGTCTCTCTACATCTAAGCATCTTGTAATTCATTATGGAAGCTGTCTACCACAAGCAGCAAGAGCATACAGCTGAAACCAAGAAGATGAATAACACCATATAAAATCTATGCAGAAACTGAGGAAACACAATTTTATCTGGATCCAAAAGATAAAAAATCTAAAATGTTTGTATGCTTCGCTAACCTGCTGGGAAGTGACCCACATGCATTTTGTATACGTCCAAATAAACCACTTGAGGCAGATGGCTGCCCGATACGAGCATATGGTGCTAACATGCCAACCAAAGCAATGTCAACAACCACACCAACCAAAAGATCAGCAAGGTACAACTCAAACTCCGACCAGAAATCCTTTCCCCTTTTCTGATATTCCGCAAATGTTGCACAACAAGAATCTATGACAATCTGGAATGCCAAATCAACCATAAGACTTAAAAACTAACACCAATTCAACAAAAATTATATACACAATAACTAGCGATTTAGATGTTTAGATACATCATTCGATAGGTATTACTTTACTCTACAAAAGAACCTGTATAGCCTTTAGTCCTATCCCAATGTGAGCAGTGAAAAAATAGCTCATGATAATGTTCATTTCATGTGCAGAGCAATGTAGGTTAGGGCTACAACTTCCAGTGAGCAACACTCAGCGACAAACCATTTGACCTTCTGAATTTGAAACAAAAATTACCCTCAACAAACCTCTGTTCCAACTTTGAACAGGAAAGAAGGATCAGCCAGCATTCGGTCACGAAGCATAGAGCAGTATCTCATCAAAAATCCCAGTGGCCAAACCGACCCCTGCAGTCCCATCCATTTTCAAAATGAGAATCAATCAATATTTTATCAACAAATAACAACATTAATAAACGAATAAACAACTTAAGCCAACTATCATTACTTGTTTTTCTTACTTTAAAGCAGGAATCATTCACCACCACCAGGCCAAACTCAGCACTAAAAAAGTGCTTTTTTTAGATGAAATATTTCTAGAAAAAGCATTTCTTACATAAGAAAACGCTCTTAAATGCTTTTCAGAAGAGTGAGGTTTTACAATCACATTTCATCACTTGTCAATTCTTCTTAAAGAAGCCTTTTTTACATTCAAAACGCCTTCGAACTGCTTTTCACGAAAGAGCACTTGCGCAAAGCACTTCACAAAAAAAAGTGATTCCGATCAAGCAAATCGCACATTCACAAAAACAACAAATAATTTGATTGAAAATAATAATAATAAACGAACCTGCAAATCCAAGTATCGAAGCAAAAACATTTTACGAATCCCCACAGTTTTAGCCGCCTCCATCATGTCATCAGGCAGACCTACTCCCTTCAGTTCAATTTCCTTCATCACTTCCTCAAACTTCAATATCGGCCCAAACTCTTTCTCTTCTCCGTCATTTCCTTCTCCATCACCGCCTCCTCCACCACTGTCGCCGCCGCCACCAGATGAATCACCAGCGCCTCCATCACCTCCGCTGCTGTGAATTCTCGGTTCACAATCGGCAGATTCCTCCGTTATCTTACCAGGAATCTCGATCGTTTTTGGCGTGGAATCGAAGTTATTGCCCACGCATTGGAGCTTGCATAACGCGGGGTTTGTTGTCGTCGAATGGCGCAAAGTAGTAGGCATTATGATATTGTGATTTTGCTGTGAGATGTTTGGGAGATTCGGTAACCTGAAGGTCGATGAACACGCAGACATTTCGTTTTCTGTTTTTTCCGGTTTCTTGTTTTCGTTTTTGGCGTTTTCAAAACATGAAGAGAATCCAATGAAATCAGAAGTGCAGGCGTTGTGTACTGTTTCGTAGTGCAAGTCAAGTTCTGTTTTTCCCCGGGGGAAGGAGGGTTTTGGTGTGGGTCCCAGACGAAATGCAGGTGTCACGAGATGATTGGTTTAATTATTTTTTGAAGGAAAAAAAAGAGTTTTTTACACGTCGCCTGAGAGATTCGAACTCTCGCGGGGAAACCCCATGTACTTAGCAGGCACACGCCTTAACCACTCGGCCAAAGCGACAATGTTGCTGTGGTACCCTTGCACAACATTAAGTAACGTGCCAAATTTGCGAAAACCTTCAACGCTCCTGAAATGTTGCTAAATCAAACAAAAGCTCAGGATGGAAAAGACGGGAGTTCAGACATACTGGAGAACGAAATTTTCTTATGCTTTTCCAATGTTTTAAGAACTTACAACATGATGCACAGAGCTGTACACGTATACACCTTTCATATATTAAGGAGGAAAAAAATCGAAAGATGAAAAATTAAGATAATTTACATTTCCTGTAACTGAAAAATGATGTATGTACTGGTATGGCAGCCTTCATGAGGAGCGCACACCTGCAACAACAAGTCTTAGACTGTCTCTGTGTCCCCCCCTTCGGACTTTGCGGGTAAACTTTAAATGAAGGAACTGCAATCGTTTACAATGGTTTCTTTTGAAATGTCGTTGAACTGGAATGAACCTTTTATGTCAAGGAGAGACTCTAGTTTACTTGCTCGGTTCTCAAAACAAAGAGAAACTTTTCCGGTGTCTGGAATGACGGGAAGATTGTGGTTGTTCAACTGATGCTCTGGGAGTAAGTGCAGTGCCTTCGACTTTATCTGCTTGAGCATCTGAGGACCGTGGAAGAAGTCTACATCCAATTTTCTTGGCAACCAATCGGGGAGAACTAAGAGAACTATGTGATTTAGTCACCCTTTTCATCTCTTGCTTTATTTTGCTGAATTCTTCTTCAAGTTCCCCAACTCGTGAACTCATTTTATCCATATCTACCTTCAGGCCATGGTTCTCACGCGCAACTGTCACCCACCCGTCCCTCTGCACAATCTCTCCAGCCATGTCGCTTGGGCCAGTCAAGGGACCAGCAGGGGCAATTTCTGTGTCCAAGGCATTAAGACAACTCGCTAGAGCAGTTCTCAACTGCAATTGCTCAAAGAACAGGACTTGAAGAATAACTCTAAGTGGCAACCTCTCATTATGGGAAGCATGGGTACAAGCATCAATGGAGAGTTTCTGGTAATCTATGATGTTGCAAAGTTCTTCCTTATCTCTCTCCGACAGCCAAGGGAGTGCCTGCACAAGGATGGTAATGATTAAAAACCTCCAAAAAAAAATAAAAAAAAATAGCTAGTATTAATTTCAAAAGTTGGTCGTATGAATTCAAACCTTGAAATATATATCTAGAGCCCTGTATAACCCGTCATGAAAAGGTCTTGAAGAATCTGGAAGGGCCACTGCAAGTGAACGTATCTTTCCAGGTTTCAAATTAACATCAGAAGCAACCTCTGCGATATAACTATCTATCAATTTTGCAACTTTTCTTAGAGATCCTGACGATGATGATGTTTCCACATCTGCTGAAGCTGGAGAAAATGATGTTATTATTGTTTCAGAGGTCATAAAATGATGGATGATTCGTTCAACACAGCAAGTGTTGTACAAAGTATCAGAGTCCGAATAATTAGGAATCAGAAGACAATCTAGGGTTGCCAGTTCCAGTTGCATCCCGATTCTTCTCTCTAAGGACTCCTTGCATTTTTCATTGACACCCAGTATCAAGGCAACGCGAAGAAGTCCAACTAAAAAACGGCAAAAGGATTTCCCCTTCTTTTCTGGGAGAAGATTCTCAATGGTTTCTAATAGAACCTTCTGATCAACAGCAGCAGGTGTCAGGCTATAACTTGTAACTCTTCTAGTGTTGCTACTTTGTCCACCCTGCCATCTGCCAAGACCAGGCAGGTACTTTCTGGCATAGTACATTATAGCACCAGCTAGATTTTCAGGTCTCATACCCCTTGCTTCCATTGTCTTTATGAGTCTTTCAAACAAACCTACACTGAGATATGAGAGGTCTTCAAACCACCAATCAGATTCTGAACTTCGGATTCTTGCACCAGTGTTTATTCCATTCCACAGGATGCTTCCACCAGGGCTCTGTAAGCTACCATACATCATCATGGGCCACCCAAACAAACTAGGATCTGTACAGGCCATCATAGACAGAGCATTCAAACATTTGCTCAAAATTTGGAGCCTTTCAGCCCTAGGCAGCACAGATTCTGAGCTTTGAAGAGCCAATATACAATCTTTCCAGGTTCGAAGCACGTTCTTATGAAAGAAACTCTCTGACTGAGAAACTAGGTTATCTTCATCGTCTTCATCTGTCATTTCCAGATAGTCAGCCGCAGCGTACACTGTTACAATGTTTCTAGGTGTAAATTCCACCCGATGACCATAGCAGAATTTAGCAGCAATCAAGAAAGTGCCAGGGCCACCAGGGAAATCTTCAAGCTCAGTGGTGAAAGTCTTTATATGGGTACTTTGAGATTCCTCACAAATTCGAGCAATCTTCGCACATTTCGACACTAATGGAAACTGCAGTCATAAATACATGTAAATCTTCTTTAAATTACAATGCATCAACTATGTACAATTTTTTCCCTCATATGGGCACTATTCTTAAGAGTCTAAAGAGGGCTCTAAACTTAGACTAATTGCAACACCTGCAGTGATGCACGGTTTATTCTGGTAGCAGACAATGTAATCAACCTATAATACTACAAGTAAAAAAGAACTAATTTCATTTAAAAGAAAAGTACCTCATCAATTTCTTTTAAAAAAAAATGAGAGTAACCATAAAACGTATTTCTAAATCAGTAGAATGGCACTTTGACATAGTAATAGGATAGTAAATATTAAAATGACATGATATATTGATTGCCTTTAAACTTTAGCAAAAATTTGTGCAAGCCAAATTTAAAAAACAAAGGTTTTCAAGACTTCATCAAACAAATTCTCGAGCAGAGCTAACAGCAAAGGGAATTCAGCAGAAATTGTCTCAAAGAAGGGAAGGGTGTAAAGATAGTTATTTCAAGGTGGAAATAAATGGAATTGTGTCTCCCCTGAGCAAAATTTATGTCAAGCTCAAACCAACTTGAAAAGTCCGACACTCCAATTCATATCAAGATTTCACATCGAAAAATGCTTTCACAACAGCTGACTAGATTCTCTGACGCTAATTGAATCCAAAAGCTGCCTCAAACTCTAACAATTTATAGGTTCAAAATAGCTTGCACGGTATTCAGGTCAATACATTTAGCAAACAAGAGTGAAATAGACAATATTAATAAGAAAGACTGATGAATTTCTCAGATTCTTAAAACTGGTAACATATTTTACCTTATGAAGATGGAAATTTATTCCCTCCACAATAACAGTTATATCACTTGGCAGCCCAGCACTGCAGTACCTGCAAACACAAATGAAAAATTATATTACATACAGGTCCGACATAAGTAATAAATTCCCCCACTCAATTCAATTCCACATTACAATCACCAGATACATAACAGTTATAAACTCTCATTCTATAAAGCCTTAGAAACAAAGAAACCATCAATTGCCTAAAATAGAATCAACACTGTCAAAACTGTGCAAAAATGAAAAATAAAAAATAAAAAAAACCAACATTACAAAGAATAGAAAGAAATGGGTATTGGAGAGAGTAAGCTCACCAGTCGTTGCCTTCTCTATGGAACCCAGAAACCTTCCCTGCAGGGGCCATGATTCAAAAGAACCAAAAAAGAAACAAACCCTTTTCTTCTAGACAGCCCAATTTCAATCGGGTGCCATTCAAAAAACCTTTTTTTGCCCTTTTTTTTTCCAAATTTCAAAATAGTAAAATAACTCCCACCACTACCACCACCAACACCACGCCCCCACCAAACGAAAAATTATAACTTGAGCATCAAGATTGAAACTTTATGGTTCCACTGAGTGAATTGCGAACATGTGGGCACTGGGCAGCAAGCAACCAAGCAACAATATGGCTCTTTCTTTCTTTCTTTACAGCTCAGCCAAGGCTCCAAGCTTTGTAGTGTTTTTGTTTAAGCAAGCGTGCGTGTAAGTTGGTTCAACAAAAGCCAAACTACATACATACAATAAATATGCCCATTTTATTATTTACAACAAGCATCTGTTAAAATTATGCACAGATCACGACGTGGTCGCGAAAAGAAAGTTTGTGAAAGGAAACAAAGCGCAATAGTTTAGATTAGTTTAAGCTATGGCCGGCAGAGAGACAAGGGGAATGATTAATATTTTAAAAAAGGAGGACAATTTTTTAAAATAAAAATAAAAATCGGTGTTTCTGTTTGGAATTTTTTTGCTCTGTAAGTGAATTTTGGTTTCATGATTACTGGAAACCGCGGGTTTTTTCTTTTTTAATTTAAAAATATATATATTTTTTGCATTGAAAGAGAGAAGAGAAAAGAGAGAGGTTCTGCTTCTGGGCTGATAACGTGTTGAGAATTCTAGTACTCACTTTAACTGTTCAATCAGTCAAAATTGTAAAAATTTTAAAAATTTTAGAATAGATATGAGATGTTATAAAAATAATATAATAAATAAATAATATTACAATTTATAAATTTATTTATTTTTTAAAATTATCATATAAATAATAATTATATTAAATTTAATTACACTTATCATTTATATATATATATATATATTAATTATATTATCTCTAATATATTTTAAAATTTCTAGTCAAGATTTTGGTTATTCTAAATTTCTAATCAACTTAGTCAAATTTGGTGCCTGAACTGGTGTTTTTTTTAAAGAATAAATTATTTTGTTTTTTAAATTTTTTTTTAAAAATTTTAGAAGTGAATACACTAATTTGAAGAAAATCTTAAAGAGTGCTTCGCAGCTACGATGGAGTTTGCCGCACTTAATCGGCTGCGGATATCTACAGCTTAAATTTATTATGAATTTGTGGACGTATTTTGACTAAGACATGCCATTCAAATTTGATTTCATTGTTTTCAGGAGAAAGGAGAAAAAAAAAAAAAAGTCTTGTCGTGTAACTACATGAAGAACTGAAATTTCGTGGGTATATTCAATTATCGTCCGTTAATTTCTTACCATAAAAATTGTTATGCAAAAATAAATGCATCTACAATTTTATTGCTGGACGATGAGACAAATCAGACTCCAAATATTAACATAACAACTTCACACAATGCATGTGCCTGATATATATATATATATATGGTCTATTTATGTTGTAACTATTGTACGATATAATAATTATTTTTAGTCGTTAGATTTAATTAGTGTAAATATATAATTAAAAATTTAACGACTGGAAGTAATTATTGTACCATACAACAGTTGTAATATAATTTTATCGATATATATGTGCATCAAATTCAAGCTAATGTAGTGATGAGAGTACGTGAGATTCGATCTACAACTTGTAATTATGACTAAAGTTGTTTATGGAAATGCTTTTGGGTGGACAAAATATACATTCAAAACCCGAAAGCGTTGTCCACGTGGTCTATTTCATTGTCGTTAAAGTGAATAGACCAAAAGAGAAAAGCGCTTTTTTATATGAAAGTGGAATGCAAAGTGAATCACGACACACACTGTTACAACAAACACTCCGCTTTTTTATTTCTGAAGCAAGGTGAGAAACTAGTCGCGAGCCAAAAATTGTTTTGAGTTAATTTATTAGTGTTTGTGATTTGAATCGTCCTAATTGCTGGGGCTGCGTTTGGTCGTCGTCCAAATTAAAGAAGACGAAGAATCCTTTCCGGACGGATATATAAAAAGAAGATTTCAAGGGGATTTTGACTTTTAAAAAAGCCGCAATTCTAGAAAGTTCTCACGAATTTTGTAATTGATTGGCTTTTTCATGTGATTTGAGCGGCATCTAATAATTATTATTATAATCATGATGTGGGTTGTGGTTACGATTAGAGGCTTGTGGAGACAAAGATTCAACGATACTGGAAAAGAAGTGATGCGTGGATCATTAATCTTTTTCGTGTGTGGACCAATTACTCTCAGGAGGTTCAACAGCGGCAGCTCATTAAAATTTAATCGGAAAAGAGTTTTGCTTTTTACACCCATATTGATATCCTTTGCAACCCATATCACGTTCATGGTCGTAATACTTCTACGGCAAAGGCACAAATTTAATCTACAAATGAATAATGATGTTTCAGCCTCTCAAATCTCAATTTATTTCACAAATTGTTTTATTAAAAAATAAATTTATTTTTCCCTATCTCTCAAGAGATTAACTTCTCACCTCCTCTATCTCTCTCATTTTTTAATTGATTCACAATTTAAGTCAAATACTAACATTTAAAATGACAGATTATCACACATTCAAAACTAATATCGTTAATAACAACAAAATTAAAATAGATATAAAAAATAAAATAGATTTAAAAAATAATGATTTTTTATTTTGATAAAGACAATTTTAAAAAATAACAAGTAATATTATCAAATAGAACTGGTGCAATGATTTGAAAGAGTCAGATATCATTACTTCTTTTTCCAAATCTTAAGACAAATGTTAACACGGCCCAACACCTTCACCAAATAGGACAGCGACATAAATAAGATTAGAGAGAGCTTATCATTATATATTATTGAAGGGTAATTTGTAGGGACCTCCCTTGAGGTTTAGCATAATAACATTTAGATAGAATGTATTGATATAATTATAAATATTTTCTCTATCGTTAGTTACCAATTAAGTTGACTGTTAGTGCACTGTCTAAATTATTAAAATACCGCTAAAACAATAAATTATTAAGGAAAGCTTTGAGAACCTATGAGCAATAAGATTAGTTAGAATCACAAAACATTTAAAAACCCAAAATAACCCTAGATATAAAGTAATTGACATTGCATATTAAAAAAATTTCCTAAAATACATTTATTTCACATAAGAGAATTTCAAACTAACCAATCACAATTCATTAAAGAACCAAAAATGCAATTTTGAAATCATATTTCATTTTCATTTTTTAAAATAATGAACATGCCCATCACCTAGATCATATCCCAATTTTAAGTACATTCAAACAAACCCTAAAAACCCACCAAAAATGAAAATAATAAAAATAAAAATAAAAACATCTTCGTCTAGTAAATACTAACTAAACAAATCACATAACACCCAAATCCATCGACCGATGCAACAAACTTCATTCAAGAAGTAAACTTAGTAATAGCCTTGGTACCCTCAAAAACAGTGTGCTTAGCTAGCTCACCAGGAAGCACAAGCCTCCCAATGGTTTGAATTTTCCAAGATGTAATTGTCGGCTTCTTCTTGTACCTTGCAAACTTCTAAAAAATGTCGTTGATGAAACTGTTTCATGATTCCCATGGCCTTGCTCGACATTCTAATATCAGGATGGACTTGCTTTAGGACTTTGAAGTTGTAAATCTTGTACGTCTTGATGCTATTCTTGGCACACTTTTTCTCCTTGTCACTAGAGGCGGCTTTCTTCAGAAGTTTCTTCCCAACCTTTGACTTCTTCTCCGTCACGCCTTCGTGGAACACTTGAGCCAACACCAAAATCTAAAGCTAAATTTTTTTCTAATCTTGATTTCTTCACAGCTTTAGAAAAAAGATGAAAATGGTGTTGGGCTTTTGTTTGTTTGAGAGAGAAAGGTAAGTGGATGTTTTATTTAGTGGATATTTTAGTTTTCTTTTGTCCACTAGTAATTGCCAAGCTTTAGTTAATAGGCTGCAGTAGTCAAGATTTTAGATTTCTCATATATCGAGCTTCATTTTAAATTATTTTGAAATTTAAATATGTTTTTACATGTTTACCCTTTATCCTAATGTTATACGTATTTTTATACTAACGATAGGGGAAGTATCTGTAATTACATCAATATATTCTATCTAAGTGTTAATAAGTCAAACCTTAGGGGAGGTCCCTGGAAATTACCGTATTATTGAACTATGAACTTTCAAAAAGTGGTGAAATGTAACACGGTCGAGCTAAACACTTCCCTTCATAAAGGCATATATCATGTGGCCATAAGATCTTTTGATAGTAATTCTAATCCCACTATGATAACCATATCCAACGAATCACAATAGTTGTTATTTTAGATGCCGTCAATAAGCTCCATTACATTTTCAAAGCAAAATCAAAATCCACCCGACAGAACTATTCTAGCGCCACAACTAAAAATATCGACACCAACCAAAAAACAACTGCTAATCGTAAAACTCTTTCATCATTTACTGGTTGAAGAATTTTATATGCTCTTAGAGGGGTAATTTTTAGTTTCCTCCTCTCAATGTTTGGTGTTTTGCACTTAGATGGCGAAGAGTTGTTTATTAGTGAAAAACCTCTTGCCGTTAGTTAATTTTGTGCTTGACTGTTAGTTGACATTAGAAAGACGAAAATGCCCCTGGTTGGATTTTCAATATTTTTTTCGTTTAAGCTCTCTATCTCTCTTTCATTAGAACCAAATCGAAATCTTTGTCATACGCAAACCAGTCCAGTGCCCAATCTTTATGCTAAGTAAAGGGACAACAGCCACCGCACCTTGTGTTTTGATATGAGTTTTGAAAGGGTCCTATATCTTCGAATCATCTTAGGGAGGCCAATTTTAACAGGCCAGTCTCGAATTCAAGTCTTATTTGGGTTCATTTGGAGTGTATTTATGTTGCCTTTACTGAAAAATGTAGAATGTGTTTTTTGTAGTTGGTCATGCTCTACTATTTGTTGTGGATTTATTTACACTGAAAAAGCCTAAATTTTAGGGAGGGAGGGGAAAGAAAAAGAAATTGGTGAGTTTATTAAGCTGTGATTTTCCTGAAGCCTAAATGATGATGGATTAAATGGGTTTGATGTTGGTGCTAAATCAGAGCTTGAATTTCAGCTTAGATGGGTTAAAAATTGAGTTTTTTATTCTTAGTTTTATTTTTTGTTTACTGTATATTTTCAACTAAAGGTGCATTAACAACCAAAGCATTGAAGCATAATCTAATCCCACCAAATGATTTTTGAAGGGATTGATTAGATGATCTAATACCTTTTGATAGGCAAAAATAGAAAGTCGGATCTATCATCTTCTTAGACTAGCTATAGGTTTGAGTTTTTTCTTATTTTGATTTTTTATATATGAAAAATTCATGTTGCCAAAGACAAGTAATATTGTTAGCTTGCTATTCCTGTAAACTAAACATGAGTTGAGAGGAGCCTATTGACTATTGTGGCTGCTATTGCCCTCTGTGAATACTGTTAATTCTGGCTATAACTAATACTACTTAAATTATTTGATACCGAAATTCAATATTTGGTTTTATATTCAATTTAAGCCCACTTTTCAATTGTGCTAAATTTAATTGAATTCATATTTGAGTGGAATATTATGTTTGTTAGTACTGTAGTTGTGGCACTAGACCTGTGGTGGATTAAAATAAGTTATTGATTACTTTGGTGGCTTTGAATCTTAATTTGGTTATTTTGTAGTGTGGCTACGGTTAAGTGCAGTTTGGAACCTATTGGCTCCAGTTTGTTTTCAAGTATTCATCCATTTACTTTTTGCTTGATTCATCCAACATTAAACTTAACTAATCTTGAAAGACTTTGGAATGCAACAGTTTAACGTTCAATTTTTTTTTGGTTTTATTTGTAAATTTTAAATGTTAATTTAGGAGAAAATTATCGTATTTATTTGTTTGATGCCATTGTAAATAGCCATACATCGTAAAGGTAGTTACATCAAATTTTATAGTTGTGATTTTGGAGCAGATGCTTTAGTTAAGGTATCTACAAATATGCCAAAACTTAGGGGAGGTATCTAAAAATTACCCGCTCTTAGGGTTCAAAATTTCAGAATAAACAACAAATCTTACATGCATAGAATTAATAAATAATCATAAATAAAATATGAGCCTGAGAAGGTCAAACAAATTAATACAACACAACCCAGGAGAGAGACCAAAGATTTAGGAAAAAGCCAGGCCAACCGCCAAGCAAATCAAAAACACCTTTTCCTTGTATATTGCCCCCACCCCAGCATGCAGGTAGCCCAAGCTCTAACAACAAATTACAGTAACATGATGGTAACTGATTTTATAGTTCCCTAGTAGAATCTAATGCTTCTCAGAGTAGATATCCAAAACACTGAAGACAGCTTCCTGAGCTACAGCGAGCTATATATTGACTACCAACACTGGAGGAGAGAAAAAAAAAATGTAGAGTATATTCAAAACAACCGTTCAGATATATTCAAGACTAACTCGAAAAAGAATTTTAACGTTGCCACAAGCATCCAAACACTATATCTCCTCAGCTGGATGCAACTGGTTTTGCCACGGCCTGCTTTATGGCCTCCGCATATGTCCTGTGCTGATAGGTAAGGGTTGATTCAAGCAAGTCCCAAAGTGATGTCTTCGGGTTCCAACCTGGCACACACAAAATCCTTCTGATAAGAATCATAATTATCAAGGGCAGAAGAAATAAATAAAGGTAAACAAAACACGCAAGGAACAAGTTAATACCAAGCTGTTGATTTATAATGGTCATGTCTGGAATTCTCTTGTCACTATCATCATATCCTTCACCATAAAATTCTTTGGAGCTGACATCAACTGTTGGCTCCTCCAAAGCAGCCTCTCCACTCACCTTTGCATACACCTGTTGCAAGAAAAAAACATTAATTACTGAATCCAAAAAAAATGTGACAAACGACTTCAAGAATTATAAAAAAGTAAGAATTGTGAAAAAAGGAAATATCTTTCACCTCAGTCATCATCTCAGCGAGCTGTCGAACTGTAACTTCATTGTGGGGGTTGCCCACATTGAAAATATGACTGTTGGCCCTTGCTGGATTTTCCTGCATTTTACATCAAAATAGTTAGCTACTTGTTTCACCTGTCATTCATGAAAAACTGGACAATGGATTAGATAGTTACAACATACAATCATTAATAGAACAGCTTCAATAGCATCCTTTATGTAAATAAAAGTCCTCTGAGATTGGCCACCGTCGACAAGCTTGAGTGGCTGACGGCGAAGGAGATTCTGAGGTAGGCAATAGAAGGAAGAACATTATTACAGCTAAAACCACAAAAACTATTGTGACAATATAGATGTCTGCTTCAAGGCTTGAACATACATTACTAAAGCATGCCAGAACCCTTGGAACACCCTCACTTGGACCATCAATGCCAGGAATGAAGTCCATCCTCGGACCAATCCAGTTAAAGGGCCTCACAATGGTGAACTCAAGACCATTCTCTGCACCCTCAGCTGCAATTGATAGGGAAAAAACTCAAAACTATGTCCATGTATTGCCAAAACCAAAAAGAAGAACAAGGGATGAATTGACAGAATTCTCACCATAAATCAGCCTTTCAATCAATTGCTTTGCACATGCATATGACCACCTCTGCTTCTCAATAGGGCCAAAAATGCAGGGGGAGGCATCTTCTTTAAGAACATAGTAAGCAGGATCCTGTCATCAATTGCATGGCATTTTAAGTTCTAAAGTAATATGCGGTCCCAAGCTAAAAGATAACTAACTTATCTGCAACAATATCCAGCATGCATGCAACACAGACATCATTTTCAAAAAAAGAAAGAGAGAGGGTGTTGTTGTTGGAGTGGGCGGGTTGACATTTTTGGCATTTTCAACAAATAAAAAGTTTCACAAACCAAGCAACAAAGGAATTTTTAATCTAAAGTTTACCAACAAATCTTGTACAGATAAAGAAATAAATTGAGAAAAGAAAAGAAAAAAAAAGTGTTCTATGCTGCTGCAAATAACCAGCTGTAGAACAGTATTGATTTGAACTAAGGTTTTTTAAATGGCAAACTTCAAACCTCACCATAAATATTAGATGTAGAATACTACTAAATCCTACAACTGTTACGCATCATAAATATTATATCATAAAAAAACATATTATCTTAGCTGCCTCTTCTGGTTCTTGGAAATTCTACAGGTTTGCCTATAAATACTCAAGCTAACAAAAATTAAAGCCTTAATCTCAAATGGTGAACAGGCATTCACCTAAACAGGTATAATTCCTTAAAACAGAGTTAACATCAATGCATAATCCGCATTTACCATCTATTTGGCACCAATTAAACTCCAACCCGACTTCTCAATCCCTTTGTAGGTTCCAAGGGTCATACAGTTACGAGTACAAAATTAATAGCTAAACTAATTATTTCCATGATTCCCACCCAAGTACTTGCATCTGTAAAAATATTACTAATTAAGTAATTAAAAAAACCCCGGAACCCCCCCCCCCCCCCCCCCCCCCCCCCCCCAAAAAAAAGAGTCAAATCTGAATATGAACTCCAATGTTGATTTATCATAATAATAATAATAATAATAACAAAGAAGCCGGTCAAACCACAGCACATTAATTAATCATTATAAAGCAAATGCCCAACTAACAAACAGATCTTGAATCATAATTTGGTTCTTAATTGAAATAAATTGAAAATGAAGTGCAATGTTGATTTATCATTATAATAATGATAACAAAGAAGCCGGTCAAACCACAGTACATTAATTAATCATTATAAAGTAAATGCCCAACTAACAAACAGATCTTGAATCATAATTTGGTTCTTAATTGAAATAAATTGAAAATGAAGTTCTACCTGCCGAAGAGGACTATCTTTAGGAAGAAAGCTTCCAATGGTCTTTCCATATACTTCACAAGTAGAGAAGTGAATCAAGCGCTTGTTGTTCTCTGAACAGTACTTGACCTTTCTCAATCAAAAACAAAATCCACATCAACACCAAATTAACGTCAATAAATCTCACTAACCATAACAAGAAAAAACGACTACGTTTCTTTTTTTTTTTCCTTTTAAATAACAAAATTAACATAAGCACATGCACAAGTGACGTACCACTGGAAGCGCGTCAATAAAGTTGCTGTAGATCGTGTCCAACGGACGCGTGTTGTAATCCGCCGGCGTACAGATCGCCGCCAGATTTATCGTCTAAAAATTATCCAAGAAATTCACTAATATTTACAAAATGCCACTGCATTGAGAAGCATAAGTAAAAGGAAATGCGAGAAGGTAAAAGAGCGTAAGAAATGGTGGAAATTACCAGATCTGCCATCTTAATGAGGCCTTCGAGGCGAGAATCCTGCTTGATGTTGAGTCGGTGGAACTGGATCCGGTCGGCCCAAGTCTGTGACTCCGCTTCGAGCAAGTGCTTGATCTTGTCATTGTAGACGTCGAGTGCTAGAATTTTGTGAGGGGTCTCAAGGAGAATCTTTTCGCAGAGATGAGAGCCGATGAAGCCGCCGGCGCCGATCATGCATATCGTCATCGGCTTTATCGGCCTCCCGTCCAGATCCAATCTCACGCTTGCGCCTGCCATTTCCGTTTCCAGAAGTAAAACTGAACTTGAGATTTAGCTTTCTTTCGTTCCACGCGAATTGAAACTGCGTTGTATTTGGCGAGGTGGATGCTAACGTGCACCGGGTATGTAGGGTAGAGAGAGACAGACGGACAGAGAGAACGGAGAGAGACCAGCGTTTGGATTTGGGATCAAGAGATGGGGGAGGTATATATTTAGAGAGCGAGGGAAAGTAATTAAATAAAAATAAAAAAATAAAAAGGATTTATGAGAAATATGAAATTATTTGATGTTACAACCACGGGCTATATTAATTGCAAGTGGAATAGACTCCACTCTCTGGGTTACATATGTGTATGTACTCGCTGTATTTAAGCGAAACGTGTAAATCGCAGAGTGTGTGTGTGTATATATTAAGGAAAAAGAAAAGGACAAACAGGATTTGTTGATTGGATCTGATGGGTAATATGTGCAAGACGATGACGAACGTGAAATAATTAAAAGATAAAATAAAATGAATGCGCACGCAATGTGATGTGATTAATTTACAGAAAATTTGTTAATATTGTCACATTGTAACAAATATTTTATGTAAATTTTGTACGCGTTTTTTGACAATATAATCACATTTTTATTTAACGACGATAATTATAATATAATATTATGAGATTTTATTTTATATAAGACTCGGTGCGCAATACTTATGAATTATTATATTATATGACGTGAACATCGTTAAATGATTAAATTTTATTAATTTTCTAGCTATCTAACAATGTATCAATTGTATAATATTTTTTTTAAAATTACAATTAAGTCCATCATATAATTGCATGATTGATTATAAATGGGTAGTTGTTGGATTCAAATTTTCATCTGATACTAAACTTTACCATACATGCTATAGTGGATGAAGTATTTCATTTTTTCATCTCTATCTTTGGTATTGTATCCATCTTAAGGTCAATTTTTGGGGGGTGCTTGATTCAATGTCTTGACATGGTTAGTAAAACAATATGAGTTCCTAAAGTTATCCATCACATATAAAAATGGAAGTTGCAAATAAAAAGAAAGTAAAAGGCGAGGATAATACTAAGATTTTAAAAGAAAATAGTTTGAGTTTTGATTATTGAAAATAATTTTAAAATATTAAAAAATAAGAAAATATTTGGATAAATGGATTTTTGAAGTGTACCTTTATTTTTTTAAAAAAAAATCACGTTTATAATGCCTTTTAGATACTTAATTTGAAATAAGCAAGAATACATTATTGCATTTATACTTTTACAAATTAAAAAATTGTGGAAAGTCTTTTGTATTTCAAGAAATTCAAAAAAAAAAAATTGAAACACAAAATAATTAGTACCTTTCAAGACCAAATAAAATGAACTAATTTTTATAAAAAGGAAATAACAACTTTGAAAACGACAAAAAAAGGAATAAACCAGCTCAAATTTTATAGGATAAGTAAACTCCTTTCTTATTGAAAAACTTATAAAGTTAATGTAAAGCATTATAATGTTCAACTCCAAAAATAAAAACAATTTAACTCGCTTCAATTAAATATTAACCATTTTGAAATTCAAAGTTGTCACATCTTTTTTTTTTTTTTAACAAAGCAATAACCAATATACCAAAAAAGAAAAGAAAAAAGGAAAACATACATCAAGGATATTACGAAATGCCAACCAAATGTTTCTAACATATATTCTTATCACCAAAGTTTTCTAACAATTATATTTTTTCATGTAATAGTTCAAGTTTTATCAATTTACTGTCAAATCATTAAAAATAACAAAGTACTTAGCAAAATTTATTTTTAAAAACTATTTTATCCCTTAAATTATTTATGTGTAAAAAATAATGATTTTGTCCTCTGAAGTTAAAAAAAAAACCAAAACAAATATTTTGAAAATCTTTTTTTATGTTATCTTATTTGTAATTTTAATATTCATATTTGTATCATTTTTAATAAATACATATCAACTAGATCAATAAATTTAATGAAAACAAATAGTTATTTTAAGAAACCAAATTTATCTTAAATGCTTATTCTTTTAACATTTGTAGTCATATCAATTTAATAAATACATACTAATTATGATATTTAATTGAATAATAATAAGTGCTTCATTTTCATTGAAAATTTATCAATTTACCACTAATTTCTTGAATAATTATCAATTTACGATATGACTTTTTTGTTTTATATAAAATTACCACTGTTATTTAAATTTATAAATTTAAAATATTTTAAATGTCCATGTAACGTCAGTATTTTTTAGATGAAGTTGATATTTGATGATAAAATAATAAAAATTAAATCGTTAGGTGAGAAAATATTATTATAATCAATTTTTAACAATAAAATAATATGTCAAGAAAAATTAATGAGCATATGATAATATTCCATTCATCAATTTTACTGGGGTATCAACTACCAATAAATAAATAATATAGGAACCCTTGATATTACCAAAATACCCTACTAATCTTGCTATAACTTCGAAAGAAGTTTCCATAGATGGCAAATAAAGAATATAAATATAAATAAACAATAAAATGAGGAAAATTGAGGAGAGGTTGAGCGAAACGAAACCGCGTCATGTGAGTGGCTCTGTTGCCATGAGCTGTGTATCTTCCATGCTCACGTGGTTCATAATCTTTTATCAAACATTTTTAGGCCCACGCGCTTTTGGACGCTCCGATCCCCAAAGAATCTTACGTGCCTTCCTTTTCAGTCATCAAAGTAATATAATTTTATTATCTAAAAAAAAAAGTAATTTAATTTTATTTCGTTTCCCATTTATTCCTTTCTTTGTCTTGGAGAGAATAACAGCAAGAGTAATGCTAGAGAATAGAGATCTCATTGCGTAATTCTAAAGATTTGTTGAGTCCCATGGCTGCTTCTCAATTAACATTTAGGATAAATTATTATTCTTCATAAAAATTAATAAATACGAATCTGATGTGGTAGTTATGGATAAGATGTTACTAAGATAATAGTTGAGATTGCTGATATTTCTAACAATATTACATCATCTTTATTCGGCTAAAAATTTCTGATAATTGAACTAAATTGAACCAATGAAATTGAATTGAATTGTTTGGTGTTAGGGATTAATTATTGATTTAGAGCGTCTTCTTTAAAAAAACTAAACCAAATCAAACTAGTCATTTTATGATTTGGTTCAAAATATTTTAATTTAAAGTATAAAGCAATTCAGATATATGAGTATTTATTAGTTGGTTCAATCGATAAAATTGTTTTAAGTGAATGCAAGTGATTTAAAATTTGAATGCTACTCATGGAGAGAAGACTTAGTTTCAAATTAGCTAAAAACGATATTTTAATACACTATGTTATAGTAAGGAATATGAAAAATAAAAAAGAATAAGGAATATGAAAAATAAAAAAGAGAGGATGGTGAGTTTTTTCTTTTTTTGATGAAACAAATTAATCCAATTTTAGGTGTGTTTGGTTGTAAGAACTAACTAATTAGTCAAAAAGCAGTGGAACTATTAATCCTTATTTCAAATTTGGGTCTTGGTAAGATAAATCCTCTTTAATCTTTATTACTCTTTTCCTTTTTATTTAAACTATTATTTATATAAATTAAATATAATAAATTAATTTCGTAATTTAATTAAACTATAATTTTATATTATATTAAATATAAAAAATTTAATTCAAAATTTATTTTCACTGGTGTTTAATATAAGGTACGATGCCCAAATTTTATTCAATAGTTTATTTTAAATAGTATTGAATACTAAAAATAAGAATCATTTAATTAATTATTTACAATCATATTAAATATAAAATTCAACAACTAGTAATATTATTTAAAATAATTATACTATTTAAATGGTTACTTATCTTAATTAAATTACATTTAACATAATCCTTTCGGTACAAATAGATACAATACTATATATAATCTAATCTAATCCTAAAATTTAATCTATTCTAATCCTACCTTCCAAACATAGATAGTAGATAAAAAGAGCATAAGCTATGAGATTATAAATCATGGACCAAGGGATTAGAGATATAGACCATGAGATACATGCTAGCACAATGGTTATCTAATTCATCCCAATCCTAAGTGATTTTAATTCAAGATGTATGTTATCTACAAGCACTATAAGTATGGTAATGTACCTCTCAACGGAGGGGACACAATATAAGCACTTTATTTTCTACCCTTTTAAAAAATTGCAATAATATATACATGCATCACAACTTGTGAATGAATTCTTCTTGTGAGCTGCGTCCGTCGATCTTCGATGTAATACTAACAACAAATTTCTAGTATAATAAAAATCATTGTTTTTATTAGAAGAATAAAAAAAAATTAACTAATAACCATTAGAAATTAAAAATTTATGCAATTGATGCAGTTGAATGAAATCAAGTAGTTAACATTCCCTTCCCATTGAAGGGAGGGAAAAAAAGGAACGCAAACGTGACAATAATTTTCTTCTACACATGGTTTGATAATTGATATACCCACTGGCCAGTGGCCACTGCGTCTAATTGTCTAAATTCTCCAACTCATCAAGCAAGCTAAATAGCACCGACAGACAATTGACCATGTGAGATTAATCACCACTCGCAATATTAGGCGCGTGCAGGAAACATTCACCAATAATTTATAGCGTACTGTACTGTTCCCGATGCTGCACGGAGGAAAACAGCTGGATTTGCGTAAGTTAATTGACTTGACTGAAGAGAGAGTACAGAATGGTGGTGAGTGCTGTTAGTAGTAAGTACTTCTGGCGACTGCTTGGCTTACACGTAGTTCTTGGCGTCATTTGACTGTGAAATAACATTTTGGCTTTATTAATATCATGCTGGATTTGGAATTTTGGATGGCTTCGTTTGGACCATAAGACGCCATCTCATTCATAACACGTCATCAGTCCTTATCACGGGAGAAAAATTTGGGTGGGGGCAGATGTACCGTATCAACTGCCATTTGGCAGATTATACAAGCCCTGGAAGTGTCACTTATAAATTTTTAATTATAAATGGCTGTCAAATAATTACCAAAATTTTATTATTTATGATTATAATTAGAACGATAAAAAATTAATTCAATATTATTCTTTGTGGCTATACTTAGAATAAGTCAACTTACCTATTTCATTAACTTGTTATTTTGAGTTGTATGTAATATAGCTTTACTTTTTTTTTCTTTACTTTATTTTGGTTTTCTTTATAACTAATAGAAATTTTCTTGATAAGACTGTATAAATTAATTAAAACTTTAAATTTATACTAGAACTATAATGATTCAATAAGACCTTCAAACTAAATCCACAGATTCCATGAGTAAGAACTCTTGGATCACATTTGTTTAAGTTTATGCTTTGAGTAAAATAAAAGTAGAAATAGAAATTTAAAAGAAGAAATTTAGTTATAAAAAATTGTCAAGTAATTAATTGTTTGGCATTTATTTTATGGGTCCCAACCCATGTGATCCGCCAAATGAGACGTCTTATGTGATTGGGTGTGCCATGGTGCCTCATAAGTTTCTCTCTTCTCATGGATATAACTGTATATGGGTGGCGCTATGCGGTGCGCCATAATGGCGCTTTAAAATTATTTTATGTGCATTTTAAATATTTCCTCGTTATTGATTTGAAACACTAAAAATATCTCTCTTAAATTTTAAAAATATAAAAAAAATTACGTGTTCAAAGAATGCTTTATGTCTCTAACCTAACAGATAGCACACGTATTGTATACTTTTGCTTTTTTTCTTGTCTAAACTTTCACTCCTCTTCTCTGATTCTTCACACTTCACTGATCTTTTATCTCTGAAAAAATTAAACTGTCTCTAGAAGCTTATTACTAATTTTCTGATCTAATTATTTATATAAGTACTCTTGATTGATTATCACTTCTTTAATTTTTTTTTGGGGGATTTCTTTTAGATGAAAGAATTAATTTTATGTTCTAAGAAATTTTTAATTCCCATGTTATAGTTTTGATAATGAGATTATCCTTGAATTTTCGACATATGAAAGTACTTCGAAACAACTATTAATTCGTTGAATGAAATATCCTAAATTACATTACTATTTGAACTTTATCATTGTGACATTAAATTCTTGATAGCGCCACAAAATGTAAGTTTTAAACTCATGTTCTATTTCTCCTATGTGCAAACTGCAAACTCTACCTTCAATTTATATTTCAATTTTGGGGCCTATTTTCGAATTTCTAATTTCACATAGAAGGCATGTTAAACTTACCTTAGATACGGAGAAACGAAGAGCTTTTAAAGAGGTCAAGATTAGATATATTCCTAGAACCTGTAACACTTGTGCCTATTCCTTGGCAAAACTTGCTGTAGGAACAAATACTTCAGCTATTTGGCTGGACCTAATTCCAGCTGAAATTTTGAATGTATTAAATAATGTTGTTTGATTTATGAAAGGTTTACTTTCATTCAAAAAAAAAAAAAACTTACCTTAGATACAATATTGGACTTATAGACGCGGTCTAGCTCTTCAGGACTACTCGGGAAAAAAAAATATGAGCAACACATAGTCCAATTCACATTGTATAGAAGTAAAACGGAAGCATTAGACTAAAAGCACACATTGTTTATATTTTTGGTTATTGATAACTATTTTTTCCCTCTTATTATCATCTTAATTAAGAAAAATAGTAATTCGTTTAACTGTTTGCGAAAAATGATGGCAATATACAATAATATTGTGTTGATGATCTTGAAAGCTAATTCTTTTGGAACAAGAAAACTGGTATCGTATTTCAAAACACATAAAAGACGTATCCAAGCTTTCAGTGTGATCTAAAGATCTCATAGCTACATTCAAAATTAATAAATGATCTCTAAGAGTTGCGAAAATGATATCAATGAAATTACAAACTCTTAAAAGTTTATAGAACATTAATTGATCCAAATCCAATACAAACTGCATACTAGAACAGCCTCAAGAGAGCCATTTATTTTTCAGTAGGCAAATTAAGCAACTGCAGCAGTCACTAGCAGCTTGCCAAGGGTTAGCATAGATCAATTGTTCATCTACCAACCAATTATGAAATTTTTGCATCATTACTTGAACATATTTCTAATCCAATCGTGGCTTTATTTTGTTCATCTTCATAAGCTTTCTTTGAGAAAGTTTCAAGCTTATTTGAAGTCATTATATCGGCTGTGTTCTCGTTTTCGAGCATCGAATAAACTTCCAGCATAGAAGGTCCATCGTTTGGGTTCTCCTGAACACATAACAAAGCTATTTGCAGACATGTTAATAATTTCCATGGGGAATGCGTCTCATCTAGTGATGGATCCATTAATTTCATGCCTTTCCCATCCTTCCACAACTTGTAGGACTGAAAACATCAAATATGTTATTGAGTTACATTCAATTAGATAGCACTATAAAGTTTTAATCAATTGTGCATTGTAAAGGGGGTTATGCAGAAACTTACATAGTGTACAAGGTTTAAATTTTCATTATGACCATATTAAATAAAAAATCTCCTTCCATTTATAATTTGCAAAAGTAAAATTTCAAAACTGTAGATATCAGATTTAGTAGAGTAGATGCCTCTTCTACATACCCAGGAGGGATGTAGACGTTGTGGTACCGAGTAATTACAAACGTCACTAAAATTGTTTGGCCTAAAAAATTAAGTTGATTAGTAAAGGTTTAACAATAGTATTAAAGACAAGTCGAAGAAAATTGTTCCAACAATTCGATTTTGTGTTTGCTTCAAGATCATCTTTCACAAAAATTCTAGCCAAGCCAAAATATGATATTTTAGGTTTCAAATCTTCATCCAACAAAATGTTACTAGCTTTCAAGTCTTGATGACTAACTATTCATCTAGAATATTCTTGAAGATAGAGAAGCCCTTGAGTAATTCTATGATATGAATGCGTTTTTTCCAATCCAAAATAAACCTTCGGATGGGATCTACATCAAATATAAGTATAGTTGGACGGTCTGTAGCATTAGCATTTGGAGATGAGAAATGCAAATAAAGGATTTCGCAGATGAAGAATTGCTCGCTGGAAGAATAAGTTGAATAATCTGCATTTCCTCCCCCGATGGAAAGAAGGGTAGTGATTGTGGGGTTCTTTGTTTTCACAGTGTGCGTGAAGTTGGAGAATTGTTCTTCATCGGAAGGTGACAAAGAAAGCTTGTAAGACGTTGGATCGACTTAAGCAAAACCACAAATAAGGTGCGTGAAGAGAGCACATAATTTATATCTCAAATGGGGAAGCCAGGCCTGGTTCCAAATAACTAGCTCTGATTAAAGTTTGTGCTTTGGCGGGAAGCGATTCTAAAAATATAAAAATCTGGAGGACAAGAATGACAAATTTGGATGCCATTTTGGAAAGCCAGCTGCTTGAAACATGCCTAGTCTGTATGTGTTTTTATACACACACATAATGTAGCAGAGAAATTATCCTATATTGACCGAGATTAGTTATCGGCCTACATAACATATGTTTTAAGCAGCCCTCAACCCATCAGTTAAGTTCGGAAGTTTATAAACAGTATCAGAGCAGAGTCAGGACAAATGCTTATATTAGCAGACTATAAAAGATTAGCGTGCATTTGATGGAATGATAGGAAAAATATCCCACCTTAGTTAAGATTAGTTACTAAGTTAATAATATAAGATTTAAGGCAATCTTCAACTCATATAACGCAAGAGTATGAATCACAATTTAATAAAACTAGGTCAGTTCAATATTTTGTAAAGATATACGACCTACAACTCGAGGTCGCTCATTAGTGGGGACGAGTTAGATTAAGGCAATCTTCAACTCATATAACGTTGATCATGGACCGAATCAACATAGGAAACAAAAGTCGAGGAAGTTGAATCTTCTTGCCTTCAAGTTGCATGGATGGGAGTCATACATCGAAAAGGCTATCTTCGTTCTATGACGATCGGCTTGAATTTCTTAAATTAAGCTACGACGCTTGCCTCCACTTAGCTTGACTTCTGAAGCTGGAGACTTTTCCTTTTGTATTGGCTTCGTTGGTACTTAAACTACCTCGGAGTCTTGGAAGTGTTTCTGAAGCCATGTCATTGTCTACGAGTAGAATTTTTCTCTTTTGTTGGGGGGGGGAAGAAGAAAGAGGAAGTCTGGCGTTACTTGTTAGGAAAACATCATGACAAGAGAATAATGAAGTAAAAAAGAAAAGAAAAGGAAAAAAACAAACTCACAAACACTTAGTTATCGACCCCTATGCCACTGGCCTATAGAACTCACTCCCTCAGAAGTGATTTCAAGTTCCTGTAATTTTCTGTATAAAATGAGAGCATTTTCCTGTTTAAAGCTGGGGGAGTAACAGTGTCACAATAGAAAGCGTCCTGATGGTAAGATTAAGTAGTATTGTGATTTTAATTTGGGGGGAAAGAAGTCCCATACGCTTATTTCCTTTTGTGATTTAGTTTCAAGTCAACACGACCCTGTCCATTTTAGTATAAAAGTCTATACAAATGTCCGTTTTACTCGATGTTTACGTAGAAACAAATGATTTGCTGATTTAGTACCACTCTTGTACACTGGGTGGGATTTGGCTCCTCCAAATTTGTAGCCGATATCTTACTTTGATGAGAAAATCAAATAATGTTTGAACAAATGATTTTTTTTTCTATGTACTTTCCTAAAACGTAGAAATTGATTTTTTAGCCCTTTGACTCTTCCATATTCAAACCCAAATTAATGGTCTGTTAGTTATTGCTACTTAAAATCATTCAGCCAAATATTGTAAAAACTATAATTTCACAAAGTCAAAGTTTCACTGATTATTGAATTGTAAAGTGTGCTATCATTTCCTAGCTAGAAATTTGTTTAGTTCTAGTAAGTTACAATCATTTTTTATTTAATTTAATTAATTAAAGTGAATTTATTATGTATAAATTTTATATTTGTAAAATTTTTAAATCCAGTGCTGAATTGAATTGTATTAATTTTTTTTTATAATTTTTTGTCACACCAGCATTTTTTAATAGTTTAGTATAAATATTGATAGCACATAGTATATAGGATTAAGAGAGATTGATTTCGAGTGCTGCAAGATTTTTATGATTGTATGCACAAGGGTTTAAAAAAAAAGTGTGCATTTAATTACACTAAACGAGGGTGCATTTTTATGATGAAATAAAAACTGGTTTTATAAATGGTTCCATAATTAGTTTACATTAATATTCATCTAGCTATCACTTTCGAAAATGATATCAAAAGCCGAACATATTTCCAACTGTATTGTAGATAATAGTTCAATCCCAATTTCGTCAACTTGTTTTGAGAAAGCAGGCTTCTTGGGAGAATTTGTACTTGTCGTTTCATTCTTGAGCGTTGACGAAACTTCGAACCTTGAAGGTCTATCATTTGGATTCTCCTGGACACACAACAAAGCTATATCCAGACGTCTCATTAATTTACAAGTGAAATTTGTATCATCTCGTGATGAATCTACAAACTCCATGCCCTTGCCACATTTCCACAACTCATATGCCTGAAATTATCAAGTATTATCTTGCTACATATTTTATACTACTTAGTTAAATGCATATATATATAGACACACATACACACACGCACTAAGGGCTACTATAGCCAAAGAAACATTAAAATCTAATTAGAACATTAAAATCTAAGTCGACTCATTTGTCTTTACGTTCTGTTATTCTTTGTGGTTATACTTAGAATGCTAAATAATTAAGTCGACTGACTTATCTTTATGTTGATCATTACAGGTCTCTTGAATCTTTTATTTACCTATATTTTCTTTGATTTGTTATTTTGAGTTGCATGAAATATAGCTTTACTTCTGTTTTCTTTACTTTACTTTGGTTTTCTTTGTTATTGATAAGAATTTTCTTGTTAAAACTATATGATCGATTGAAACTTCAAATTCATACTACAACCATGGTGATATAATAAAACCTTCAAACTAAATCCACATATTCTATGAATAATAACCCTGAGATCACATTTATTCAAGTTTATGCTTTAAGTAAAATAAAAGTAGAAATGAGAGAATTTTAAAGAAGAAATTTAGTTATAAATAATTGTCAAATAATTAATTGTTCAGCATTTATTTTATAGGTCCCACTGTTGGGACTCCATGTGATCTACCGACAGGCCTTTTGTGGTTAGGCGAACCATGGCATGCCTGCCCCATATAAGTTCCTCTCTTCTCATAGATATAACTATCAAGTATCAACGATGCTATGTTATGTCCAACAAGGGCTCTTCGAAACTTTTTATTTGAATTTTAAACATTACCCCATTACGCTTTTGAAACATCAAAACTACCTCTCTTAAATTTTTAAAAAGTAATATTAAAAGAATGTTTTATGTCTTTAGCTTAATAGTTAGCAGACGTATTGTACTCTTGACATTTGTCTTCTGCAAATCTTCACTTCGTATTTATTTGATTCTTCACGCTTCACTGCTTTTTTATCTCTAAAAAATTAAATTGTCTGTAGAAGCTTATTATTTAATTTACTGATCTAATTATTTAGCTCTAAATATTTGGATAAGTATTCTTGATTGAATATCACTTCTTTAATTTTTTTGGAGATTTCTCTTAGATGAAAGAATTAAGGTTATGTTCAGGAAAAATATTAACTCTCATATCATAGTGTTGATAACGAGATTATCCTTGAATTTTTAACATATGAAAACACGTCGAGATAACTATAAATATATTGAAGGAAACATTTTAATGAATTTAAATTTTGTTACATATTATTTGTTGAACTTTTTTTTTTAAAATTGAACTTAGCACTTATGACATTGAATTCTTGATAGTGCCACTAAATACAAGTGTCGAACTCATATTTGATTTCTCCCTTGTGCGAACTCTATCATTAATTTATATTTCAATTTTGTGGCCTAATTTCGAGTTTTCTAGTTTCACAGAGGGCATCTTGGACTTCTACATTGGTCGATAGTCTCTAGTCCAAATGATGAAATCAAATTCACTATGTGCATTAGTGTTTTATTTTGCGGGGTGGGGGAGGGGATTTTTTTATTGGTACATGAAGAAAGCTCTTCGGCACTACTCGGAAGAAAAATATGAGCAACACATAGTCCAATTCGCATTAGACCAAAAGCAAACATTATTCATATTTTTAGTTACTGATAACAATTTTTCCCCTCTTATTACCATCTTAATTAGGGATGGCAATGGGGAGGAGAGGGGAGGGGACCGACATCCCCTTACCCATCCCCGATGTTCTCTATGTATCCCCATCCCCTCCCCGTCCCCATCAAAATTACTTGAAGGGATCCCCGTCCCCTCCCCGAATAATAAGAGGGGATCCCCGATCCCCGAATAACTGATACGTTTTCAAATTTTGAACTTGATTTAATCATATTAAAATAAAAATTTAAACAAAAGTAAGGTTTGATAATATATTTTACACTAATAATAATCCATTACAAAAATTACATTACAAAATATAAATGATTAGAATAATTATCTTTGTTAATCTTCATAATCCTATAATAAAAAGAAATTACTTTTATATCAATAATGAAATAAATAAAATGGGTATAGATACTGAAATTAATATTTTTAATAAAAACATTTACTCTTACACCTCATGCTCCTCCCGTTCTTCCTTAAGGAATGTGACAAATTGAAAGATAGCATTAGGTTTCAAATCTAAAACAATAAAAATAATATAAGCAATATGATTCATAATCTAAAATAGTTTTGGGTCAAGGTCTTTAGAATAAGGTCTGGTCGAGTAATAATTTAGGATTACAACTTGTTAAGTAAGCTCAAAATTTTTATAACAGATTTGTACAACAAATTTAATATTTATAATTTAAATTTCATTATTTATTTATTAATAATTTTAAAAAATAAATCAAAATTAAAAATTAATACAAGGAAATGGGGAATTGGGGATTCTACCTCATCCCCGTCCCTTCCCCGAATAAAAAATTGGGTAAAAAATTGTCCCCGTCCCTTCCCCGAATAAAAAATTGGGTATAAAATCGTCCCCATACCCTCCCCAAATGGGAAAAATCCCCAAGGGTCCCCATCCCCGTGGGGATTTTTGCCATTCCTAATCTTAATTAAGAAATATAATAGTTCGTTAACTTTTTGCGAAAAAGGATGGCAATATACAATAATATTGTGTTGATGATCTTGAAAGCTGATTCTTTTGAAACAAGAAAATTGGTATCGTTTTTCAAAGTGCATAAAAGACATATCCCAGCTTTCAATGTGATCTAAAGATTTCATATCTACACTCGAAATTAATAAATGATCCCTAAGAGTTATGAAAATGATATCAATGAAATTACAAACTCTTAAGAGTTTATAGAACATTAATTGATCCAAATCCAATACAAACTGCTTACTAGTAAAGCCTCAAGAGAGCCATTTATTTTTCAATAGGCAAATTAAACAACTGCAGCAGTCACAAGCAGCTTGCCAAGAGCTAGTATAGACCAATTATTCATCTACCAACCAATTGTGAAATTGTTACATCATTACTTGAACATATTTCCGATCCAATCGTGGCTTTATTTTGTTGGTCTTCATAAACTTTGTTTGAGAAATCTGAGTCTATGCGATGAGTCTATCAGCATTCTTTAACAAATTATTAGATTAAATGTATAAATTTAAAACTAGTAAAAGTTTAGAATATGAAAGAACCTTGATTCATTCAAGAAATAATTAAAATTTTAATCCTTTTCAAACTGGTTAATATTAACCTTATCATTGTTGGTGTGTGGAATAGTCGATACGTTGTGTCCTTGATTTTTTATTTTTGTATTTCACACACTCTACGCCACTCGATCCCCATGCAGAAACTATAAATTACAAATTGTATGAGCAATTAAATATGCCTAATATGAACGATTATCACTTGAGTCCTTACAAATTATAGATTACTATTTTTCTAAATAGTAGTCGTACTAAGTACAAAGGCCAACAGGGTGGATCATGATTCATGAATGAGTCGGTAAAATTGATGGTACCTTTTAGTTTTAGTTTTGAATGCTTAACTTGTTTAAGCAGAAACGATAAGAGCGTAATCCAAACATACGTTCAGCGAACATAACTCACAAATCTATATGAATAATATACTCCTATTTTCTCAAAGAGAGAAAAAAATGTTCTACTTCTGGGGGAATTAAGGGCAGCGCAGCAATCACAATGACTTGATTGGTCATCAATTTTGGCTTAATTTGCCCCGTCATTTTTCAAAGGGAGTGTCCATGTCAATTGTAATAGCTGCTGCAATTTTATTTTATTTATTTTCCTCATGAATCATTATTTTTCATCCAACATATTCCTGAATCTTGATGCGTCCTTGTTGCCTAATCTCTGTGTAACTTGATTTTTGCCCATTTAGAAATGTATAGTTAGTTTTTGATACTTTTAACATATTATCCTATTCTATATTTTGGGCCATTTTTTGGAAGCAAAACGATTTTGTACACATCGTATCCATCCACACAAATGTTGCTATGCATGCATACTGTAGTTTTTTTTTTTTTTAATTTCTACGGCATGCCTTATTTGACTTTGATCACAGAAATTTGCGTATAAATCTATAATGCGACACAAAATTCATGTAGCACACATTTTTAAGTAAAATGATAAGATAAACTATCATTTGGTATATGATAGGTTGTCATAAAACGTTACGCCATACGCACATAATGTAACATTATTAAAAACTATAATGCTTTTAATTAGTGAAAGAGTTGATTACTCTTGGAGTAAACTTGTTAATGATGTCGAGTCAGATTTAAATCTTAACGCATTATTATTATTATTATTATTATTATTATTATTATTACTACTACTACTACTACTACTATATTTCTATTTGGACAAAAGAGTTAGATTGTCCGCATTTAGTTCACTTAATTATTTTCTATATGTTAATTATTTTCTTATTGTCAAATGTAGTGATTGATAACAGGGGAGCATTTAGCTTAAACATAATCCTTAATTGCAGCGTGGTATTGGCTAATGGCTGCGTCCAAAGCATGGTCCAATTCGCGTTAATAGAAGTAGATTGCAAGCATTGGACTAGAATGGTTGGGCTGTATCCAACAACCAAATTTTGACAAATAATAGTATTACAAAATTGACTTTGATAAAAAAGAAGAAAATAATGAAAACACAAATGATCTTTCCGTGTGATCTAAAGATCTTATAGCTGCAATCGATGTTAATAAATGATTTGTAAGAGTCATGAAAATGATCTCAATGAAATTACAAACAGTTAATGGAATCTAGATATTGTGATTACATTACATTAATCCGATACAAATTGTTTGTATTATTCAGTTGGAAAATTAAACAACTGCAGCAGTCACCAGCAGCTTGCCAAGAGCTAGCATAGATCAATTGTTCATTTACCAACCAATTGTGAACATATTTCCAATCCAATCGCAGTTTTATTTTGTTCATCTTCATAAGCTTTGTTTGAGAAACTTGGCGGCTTCTTTGGAGTCTCATTTTCGAGCATCGAAGAAACTGCAAAGATCGTCTATCATTTGGGTTCTCCTGAACACACAACAAAGCTATTTGCAGACACGTCAAAACATTACAGCAAAGCTATTGACTCCATGCCTTTCCCATCTTTCCTTAACCCATATGCCTGGAAACACAGACCATTTGATTTACATTCAATTAATTAGCATTGTAATGTTTTGATTCAGTGTGCACTATAAAGTGTGTTATGAAGAAACTTACAAACTCTACAAGGCTTAAATTTTCATTTTGACCATATCGAATGAAAAGTCTTCTTCCACTTATAATTTGTTGAAACAAAACTCCAAAACTGTAGACATCAGATTTAGGGGAGTAGACGCATCTTTTCGCACATTGAGGAGGAATATTATTGATTTAAGGTGTGTTTAAAAAAAAAAAATCAAACCAGCCATTTTATGATTGGTTCAAAATCTTTTGCTTTCAGATATAAAATAATATAGATATATGAGTATTTATTAGTTGGTTTAATTGATAAAATTGTTCAAGTGAATTCAAGTGATTTAAATTTTGAATTCTACTCATAGAGAGAAGATTTAGTTAAACAAAAGACGATATTTGATTACAGTATGTTATAGTGAGGAATGTAAAAAATAAAAAGAGAGGATGGTGAGTGTTTTTTTTTTTTTTTGGGACAAAACTAATTAATCCAATTTTAGGCATGTTTGGCTGTAAGAACTAACTAATTAGTCCAAAAGTAGTGGACATACTAATCCTCATTTCAATTTAAATTTCAGTAAGATAAAATCCTCTTTATCACTCTTTCCCTTTTTATCTAAACTATTATTCATATAAATCAAATATAAAAAATTGGTTTCATAATTTATTTAAACTATAATCTTATATTATATTAAGTAGCAAAATTTTAATTCAAAATTTATTAAGATACAATACCAAAATTCTCTCCAATAGTTTATTTAAAATAGTATTGAATATTAAAAATAAGAATTATTTAATTAAATTTTTTCACTAATATTAAATATTAAATTCAACAATTAGTAATATTATTTAAAATAATTATTGTATTTAAATGGTTATTATCTTTATTAAATAAGATTCAACATAATCATATGCGACATTCTACAAAATAAATATAGTACTATATATAATCCAATCTAATCCTAAAAATTATTATTCTATTCCAATCTTATCGTAAATACAATAGATAAAGAGAGCATGAGCTATGAGATTATAAATCATGAACCAAGGGATTAGAGATATGGACCATGAGATCATAGATCGTAGACCATGAGAGATTAAAGACCACAGTCTGATGTAAAAGTCTGAGTACATAAAAGAGAGAATTTTAGTCAAACGTAGCTTGATATTAGGGAATTCAGCAAGCGAGTAGGAATATCAAAAAGCGTGTAATTTAAGGAAATAAGTAGATACAGAGATGAGAGGTGAAATTGTAAATTTATCCCAAATCTAAATGATTTAGTTTAAGATGTATGTTATCTACAAGCATTTTAAGTATGGTAATGTCACTCTTAACAGAGGGGACACAACACAAGCACTTTATTTTCTACCCTCTGTAAAAACTCCAACAATGTATACATGTTACATGTGCTTGCCTCACAACTTGTAAATGACTTTCTATGACATGTGTGCATTAGTCATCCATGTAAAACTATCAACAAATTTCTAGTATAACAAAAATCATTATTTTTAGTGGAAGATATTGGTGTTGTGCAGGAATGAGGTGTTTAACTTAAAAGATATAGCTATTGTGTAAAAAAAAAATTATAATTATGAAATTAAAGTTAATATTATGTTCTAAATATAAATTTAAATAATGATTTTGACAAAATTTATAAAGATATAATAAATTTTTTATCATATAAAAGTCATAGATTTTTATTTTTATATTGAGATATAAATATCAGACAGACATAAGTTCGAAAAAAAAACAAACAAGAAAATTTTAAAAAAAATCCGAAATAGACTTTAGACATTTAACAAATGAACTTTTGGCTACTAAGATATAGCAGTTAGTATTTATCAAATAATTTACTGTAAAAATTACAGTTGTCTAACCTTAATTTTAAACTGACCTATAAGAAAATTAACTAATAACCATAGAAAATAAAAATTAATGCAATCGATGCAGAAAAATGAAATCAAGTAGTCAACATTTCCTTTTCATTGAAGAGAGAGGGGAAAAAGGGAAAAAAAGAAAAAGAAGCAAATAAAAAAATTATTTTCTTCAACACGTGTTTTGATAATGATTAATAATATAGTCATAAATTTTTGCATAAATTTATTTTATATAAATTAATGTGGTATGATAAAATTAATTGAATTAAATATTTTTTAACCTATATAATTTATTTTTATTATTTTATATTTTTATGTCACATTAATTTATATAAGATAAATTTATAAAAAAAATTTTAAGTATATCATGACTCTTTTTGATAATTGTTATGCGTCTAATTGTCTAAGTTATCCAAACTTATCAAGCTTGCCAAATACCACCGACAGACACTCGACCACGTGAGATGAATCACCACTCGCAGTATTACGCGCGTGAAGGAAACATTCGCCAATAATTTATACCGTACAGCAGTATTGCCGATGCTGCATGGAGAAAAGTAGCTGGATTTGCGTAGGTTAATTGACTTGACTTGAGAGAATAAAGAATGCTGGTGAGTTCTGTTGGTTGTAACTTGAAAGCACTTCCCGCCACTACTTGGTTTGCTCTCTTTCTCTACTTTTTTCTTCACAATTTCTCAGCTATTCTCTCCGCTTAACATTTTTCTTTTAGCTTTATTAATATTATATTGAATTTGGAATTTTGATGCCATACGACACTATCTCATTCCAACACATTACCAGTCTTTCTCACAGAAGAAAAACTTGGATGGGGGCAGATGTACCATATCAACAGCCATTTGGCAGATTATATGAGTCCTGGAATGTCACTTATGAATTAAATTGAATATAGAAACTTACTATTAATTTGCTGATCTAATTATTTAGTTACGTACTCGATCTTAATTGCTTATCGCTTTTTTTAATTTTTTTGGGGATTTCTCATAAATGAAACAAGTAAGTTATGTTCTAGGAAAATTTTAACTCTCATGTTATAGTATCGATAACGAGATTATTCTTAAATTTTCAACATATGAAAACACATCGATATAATTATAAATGTATTGAATTATATATTTTAATGAATTTAGGTTTTGGTACTCATTATTTGTTGAACTTTCTCTTAAAAAAAAAGAAGAAAAATTGAACTTATTCCCTATGGCATTATATTCCTAGTGCCACTAAGCGTAAGTGTCAAACTCATGTTCGATTTCTCCCTTGTGCATAATCTATCATCAATTTATATTTCAATTTTGTGGCCTGTTTTCGAGTTTTTAGTTTCACAGAGGGCATATTGGACTTATATACGCGGTCTATGGTCTCTTGTCCAAATGAAGAAATCAAAGTCACTTTGTGCATTAGTGAAGGGGGAAAATGTTTTTTTACTGGTATAAGAAGAAAGCACTTTAGCACTACTCAGAAGAAAAACATGAGCAAAACATAGTCCAATTCGCATTGTATAGAAGTTAAACCGAAGCATTAGACCAAAAGCACACATTATTCTCATTTTTTGTTACTAATAACAATTTTTTCCCTCTTATTAATTATCATCTTAATTAAGAAAAAGAGTAATTTGTTTAACTGTTTGCGCAAAAAAGGATGGCAATGTACAATAATATTGTGTTGACGATCTAGAAAGCTAATTCTTTTGAAACAGGAAAACTGATATCGTTTTTCAAAACACATAAACAACATATCCCAGCTTTCAATGTGATCCAAAGATCTCATAGCTACACTAATAAATGATCTCTAACAGCTGCGAAAATGATATCAATGAAATTACAAACTCTTAAGAGTTTATAGATGTAGTTAGTGATATTACATTACATTAATTAATTGATCCAAATCCAATACAAACTGCTTACCATTACAGCCTCACGAGAGTCATTTATTATTCAATTGGCAAATTAAACAACTGCAGTAGTCACTAGCAGCTTTCCAAGAGCTATAGCGCGTTTGGGGCACAGCGCAGCTGCTCCCCATGACATATTCTAGGGGAATAGTGTAGATCAATTGTTCATCTACCAACCAATTGGGAAATTGTTACATCATTACTTGAACAAATTTCCAATCCAATCGTGGCTTTACTTTTTTCATCTTCGTAAGCTTGCCTTGAGAAAGTTGCAGGCTTCTTTGGAGTCATTATATCAGCCGTGCCCTCATTTTCGAGCATCGAAGAAACTTCCAGCATAGAAGGTCTATCGTCTGGGCTCTCCTGAACACACAACAGAGCTATTTGCAGACATGTTAGCAATTTCCACGAGGAATGCGTATCATCTAGTGATGGATCCATTAACTCCATGCCTTTCCCATCTTTCCACAGCTCATAAGCCTGGAAATATCAAATATTTGATTGAGGTACATTCAATTAATTAGCATTATAAAGTTTTGATCCTGTGTGCATTATAAAGGGGGTTATGAAGAAACTTACATACTCTACAAGGCTTAAATTTTTATTCTGGCCAGATTGAACGAACAATCTTCTTCCACTTATAATTTGCAAAAGTAAAACCCCAAAACTGTAGACATCAGATTTGGTGGAGTAGATGCCTCTCGTGACATACTCAGGAGGGATATAGCCACTGTTGTACCAAGTAATTACAAATGTCAGTGAAATTGTTTAACCTAAAAGGTTAAGCTGATTGGTAAAGGTTCAACAATCGTATTAAAGACAAGTCAAAAAATAGACGTATGTACACTCACTGTGTTCCAACAATTCGACTGGTGTTTGCTTCAAGGTCGTCTTTCACAAAAATTCTAGCTAAGCCAAAATCTGATATTTTAGGTTTCAAATCTTCATCCAATAAAACATTACTAGCTTTCAAGTCTCGATGAATAATTGTTAATCTGGAATATTCTTGAAGATAGAGAAGCCCTTGAGTTATTCCTTGAATGATATGAATGCGTTTTTTCCAATCCAAAATAAACCTTCGGATGGGATCTACATCAAATATAAGTATAGTTGGACGGTCAGTAGCATTAGCATTTGGAGATGAGAAAGCAAATGGAGGCACATAAATTAAAAATTAAGCAGTTAAGCTCATACCAAAAAGGAAATAGTCCAAGCTTCGTTTTGGCATGTACTCGTAGATCAGCATTTGTTCTTGTCCGTCAATGCAAAAACCTAAAACCCTAATAAGATTTACATGTTGGAGTTTTGCAGTAAGCATAACCTCATTCTTGAATTCCTCAAATCCTTGTTTGGATGTCTTTGAGAGTTTCTTCACTGCTATTACCTGTCCATCAGGTAATACACCCTGCAAACACCCCCAAATCGTTAAAAAGGAAAAAAAAAAGCGCAATGTTCATATACATACGTGTGTGTGTGTGTGTGTATTTCGCTAATTAATTAATAAGATGAGAGATAGCCAAGCTATCGATATATAACCTTGTAAACAGGGCCATATCCACCTTCCCCGAGCTTATTTTCAATTGAAAATCTATCCGTGGCCACCTCAATATCAGCCAAGCTATATTCTCTAAGATCAGGATCATTGCTGTTAAAATCTCCAGCATGTGCTTGACTATTTGCTCCGTCCTTTGATGATTTGGCTGAGTCAATTACTATCCCAATTAATATCAACCAAGGAAAATAAAAAAGAAAAAAGCTAATTTAAGTAAATTGCTCACTTCTTCAACTGTGCTAAATAGAATAGAAGTAAAAATAACCCTAAACCCGTGTAGAAGAAGTTGCCTTTTAATTTGAGGTTTTTCCTCCAGCAGTAGTAGTACAGCCAAAAACCTAGTAGAAGAATACAAGCTGCAGTTGTAGGCAAAACAACGACCCATAATAGTCGCTTATTTTGACCATTCTTGTCACCCTCTTCAGCTGAAAAGCCAAATCACTTTGCGTTGGTTAACCATTGATGCTAAAATAAAGATCTTAATTCAAGTCATTATCCAGAAAAGTGATCAAACGGATTGCACTGAGTGCGGAATTCCATTTGCTTACCTGCAGCTTGAGAAAGCATCCAATCATGATCATAGGAAACTTTCCACACATAGTAACCACGTAGCTTCTTCTCCTTGGCATATGCAACCTTCACTCTAACGGCCTCGACATCATCAAAACCAAACCAAATCTTCCCAATCGAGCAGTAATTCACCACATAAGTTGAATTGTACATAACTTGGACATTAGGACCATAGCTCTTGATGTGATTCTTGATTTCCCTATAACT
This sequence comes from Atalantia buxifolia, assembly GCA_030444775.1. Lineage (NCBI taxonomy): Eukaryota > Viridiplantae > Streptophyta > Magnoliopsida > Sapindales > Rutaceae > Atalantia > Atalantia buxifolia. The sequence goes on from CM059838.1 coordinate 13,250,707, forward strand.
CACAAGACCATCGTCACTCAAAGCTGGTCCTGTTGCTTCTGCACCAATACCACTGTCCTCAGGTTTCACAAGCCTCCATGCATAGCCGTAGAAAGGAAAACACAAAACCAATTTATCAGCCGATAACCCTTCCTCAATCCATTCCGTGATTCCGTATTCAGTATTATAGACACTATTTGGATCATACAGAGCCGCATGAGCACCGGTAGAATTTGTCCACATAGGGTATGTGTATTCAGCAGTGAAAACATGAACCCAATTCAAGTATTGTCTTATCGAGTCGACTGGATAAGTTGCGTCTGTTAAGAATGGTGAATATGCGACCTTTGCCGTCAAAATCAACTGTGATTGGCTCGAGTTATTTCTTGCTTCTAAATCTGCGGCAGCTCGCCACTCTTTAAAGAGAATGGCAATATTGTAATTATCCGAAATTGTGTTTGCCTCAGACCAAGACAGATCTAAGCCTTGAAAGCCATAAAGCCTTGCTATTTTTATTGAGGAGTCAATGAAGGATTTCCTGGAAGAAGGATTGCTCGCCATGGAAGAATAAGTTGAATAGCTTACATCATTTCCTCCTCCGATGGAAAGAAGTGTAGTGATTGATGGGTTCTTTATTTTGACTGTGTGTGTGAAGTTGGAGAATTGTTTTTCATCAGAAGGTGATAAAGAGAGCTCGTAGGAAGTTGAGTTGACATCAGCAAAACCACACATAAGGTGAGTGAAGAGAGCAGAATTTATGTCTGAAATGGGGAACCCATCGCCTGAAGCCCAGTAACCAACCCTGATTAGAGTTTGTGCTTTTGCAGAAAGCGATTCCGAAAATATAAAAATGTAGAGGACAATAATGATAATTTTGGATGCCATTATGGAACCTGGCTGCTTGAGGCATACCTAGTATGTGATTATATATTTGTGTACACACACAAAATGTAATGGAGAAATTATCCTATACCGATTGAGATTAGTTATTGCACTAATAATGCAAACTTGAGTCAACTTTCAACTTATGAGCTTAGTCCATAAGTTTTTATACGATATCAAAGTCAAGTTATGAATGAGGGACCCTATAATACCTTCCAACCTAACTTAATAATTAATCTTAGCCAATGTGACATACTTGTTCTATCACTTTAGCACGTCCAAGTCGATCTTTTATCTTTGTCTTTTTTTCATGATAATAAGTGATAAGATTGAAGTTCTTAAATTAAGCTATGACTTTTTACCTCCGCTTAGCTTGACTTCTGAAGTTGGAGACTCGTTCTTTTGCATTGGCTTTGTTGGTATTTAAATGAACTCGGAGTCTTCGACGAGTTTCTGAAGCAAAGTCATTATTCCTCTATGACTCCATCCATGCAATTAGAAGGCAGAATCTTGTGAAAATATTTTATCAGTTGATTCAGTCCATGATCAACGTGCACAAAACGCAAAATCTTGCGAAAATCAAACCCGTCCTCACTCATGACTCATGAGCTCGATTTCTAGCTTAAACTCCTCCTCACTCATGACATACTATATAAAATATCGAGTTGACCTCACCTTATTAAATTACAGCTTGTTATTGAATTGAGTGTTGCCTTAATTAAGCCATCAACTTAATAAAGTGATTGTCATTAAGAAATATAGTTAGAAGGTGTTTGGTTTTAAGAAACAGTAATGCTACACATCCCAAAAAATTATCCCAAATGATATGTCATTAATTGAGTGGTTGATAATTCTTTACAAGATCCAAGTGAATTAATTGTATTATCTCACCAACCAATTGATAAATAACACATCATTTGGAATAACTTTTTGGGATAAAAAATTTGGGATGTGTAGCATTACTATTTAAGAAAGGAGAGGAGAGGAGAAAAAAGGAAAGGTGATGAGAGGAAAAGAATACAAAAATTAATTGTTATTGTTTGGTTTTACATTAAATTTGAAAGAAAAAGAAATTACATATTTTTTATTTGGACTAATATATCCACTATCTTTAATGTTAATATTGTTAATAAATTAAAAAAAATAAAACTATGAATAAATTTAATCTAGAAATTACCTAATTAAATAATTTTTTTAAATTACAGCATTTGGCTATGGACAGCCGTCACATTGACCACCGTTGACCGCCATTTTTCATTGCATTAAATGCATAATAATGATAAGAAATGGACCATTTATTCATTGAAAATATTAATTTTGCAAAAAATATACTATATAGTTGGAAATGTGAGAGTTAAAACTTTTCCAAGTTTTTAAACAAGACTTGAGGTAAATAACAATGTATATTAACATTTCTAACCCCATAGAGTTGTAGATCGGCTCATGAGGATTCCATTGGTAACGGTTTTGATGGTAAAATGAGTCTCCGACGAAACTCCGGCGAGTCTCCGGTGACTTTCAAGCGAGTTACTTTACTTTTTTTTTCAAATAAGTTTACCCTATTAATTTAAGAAAATAAATATAAATTATTTGTACTTTATTTTATTTAAAATTAATTTTGTTTAGAGGATAATATTAGAATTTTTGTGTTTAAATAGATAAGAAATTTGAAATCCCTAGCCATTAAAAAGGAATACAAATTCTTCAAATTGATGGAAATTAAATTTTAATGGAAATTCAATTCCATTAAACTTAGTCAAACCAAACAATTGAAAGTAGAAAAGAAATCAAATTCTTTTCCTCTCCCCACTTCTCTACCCCCAAGCAAACATGGCCTTAGTTACTTCCTAATCCTGATGGTAAGATTCAATAATATTGTAATTTTAATTAAAAAAATAAAGACCCATATACCTTTTTCTTGTGTAATTTAATTTCCAGTCGAGTCCACCCTCTCGTTTTATTATAAAAGTCTATACGAACATACGTTTTACTCAATGTTTACTCAGAAACAAATGGCGCGCGTACAATTACCGATCTAGTACCACTCTAGTATACTTGGTGGGATTCGGGTTCCCCAAATTTGTAGCATATATTTTACTTTAATGAGAAAATCAACTAATGATTGAACAAATAATTTTTTTTTTCTATATACTTTCTTAAAATGTATGGAGTTGTTAAAGCGCAAATTCACTTTTTAGCCCTTTGACTCTCCAAAATCCAAACTCAAATTAATGGTCAGTTGAATAATGTTACTTGAAAATCATTCGGCCAAATATCGAAAAACTATAATTTCACAAAGTCAAAGCTTCACTGGTTATTGAATTATAGAATGTGCTATCATTTCCTAGCTAGAATTTGTTTAATTCTATTAATTTACAATCGTTTTTCAACTGGCTCCTTAATTAAAGTGAATTTATCTACATACGTAAAATTTTAAAATTCAGTGTCGAATTGAATTGTACTAAATTTTTTATAATTTTTTGTCAGACCTGCGTTTTTAACAGTTTAATATTAATATTGATAGGACATAATATACAGGATTAAGAGAGATTGATTTCGAGTGCTACAAGAATTTTAGGATTGCATGCACAAGGGTTTAAAAACAAAGTGTACACTTAATTACACTAAACGAGGGTGCATTTTTATGATGAAATAAAAACTATGTACAGGGTTGTAAAAGTGTCTCCATAATTAGTGTACATTAACAATCATCTAGCTACCACTTCCGAAAATGATAAATCACAAGCCGAACATTTTTCCAATCGTGTTGTAGATAATAGTTCAATCCCAATTTCATCAACTTGTTTTGAGAAAGCAGGCTTCTTGGGAGTATTTGTATTTGTGGTTTCATTCTTGAGCATTGAGGAAACTTCCAGCATTGAAGGTCTATCGTTTGGACTCTCCTGGACACACAACAAAGCTATTTCCAGACATCTCATTAATTTACAAGGGGAATTTCTATCATCGAGGAATGAATCCACAAACTCCACTCCTTTGCCACCTTTCCACAACTCATATGCCTGAAATTATCAAGTACCATCTTGTTACATAATTTATACTTCTTAATTAAGTGCGCATATGTGTACCCAAGGTTACCATAGCCGAAGAAACTTACGTGCTCTAGAATGCTTAAATTTTCATTGATGCCACATAACATTGAAAGCCTCTTTCCACTTATGATTTGTAGAAGTAAAACTCCGAAACTAAAAACGTCTGATTTGGTAGAGTATACACCTTGTCTGGCGTACTCAGGAGGAATATATCCTCTGCATTCAAAATAACCAAAAATAAGTATATATAAGTAAGGGATTTTGCAATTTAATAAATTTGTATTACCCATTTTACCTTGTGATAAAAGTCCATCCTGCATTTTATTAAAGAGCTGGATTCCTTATTTGAAACCCAATATATGTATAACAAACAGAAGCTTGAGTAAAGGATATCATTTAGATGTAACATACTTACATTGTTCCCACAACTTGTTCTGTATTTGCTTCGAGATTCTCTTTTTCAAAAATTCTAGCCATACCAAAATCTGAAATTTTAGGTTTCATATCTTGACCTAACAAAACATTACTGGCTTTCAAGTCTCGATGAATAACAGTCAGTCTTGAGTATTCTTGGAGGTACAAAAGCCCTTGAGTTATCCCTTCAATGATATGAACACGTTTTTTCCAATCCAAAATAAGTCTTCTGATGGGATCTACAACAAATATAGAGTTTCAGACAATAAGTGATATACAAATGAATTATATACACGATTAATATTAACTTGATTTCAGAACAAACCAAAAAGGTAGCAATCCAAGCTTTTGTTTGGCATGTACTCGTAGACCAGCATCCGTTCCTCACTGTCAATGCAAAAACCTAAAACTCTGATAAGATTTACATGTTGGAGTTTTGCAGTAAGCATAACCTCATTCTTGAACTCCTCAAATCCCTGTGTGGATGTTTTTGAAAGTTTCTTCACTGCTATCACCTCTCCACAGGGTAATACACCCTGCAACCCAAAAAAAAAGACCACGTTCATATAGAGCTTTTACTAATTAGATAAGCTGAGAAATGTTAGCCAAACAATATGCTACCCCCCAAAGTTCAGGGCACCATTTTAAGTCCTTTAAGTCCCCATGGACGCAAAATGTAAATCTCCTCTCACAGAATATGGATATGGGTAGAGATATCTTCCTAAAATGTTAGTCGAAGTAGTTATATCCCTCTAATGTGAGGTTAGAGGTCTCATCTCTAATAGGCATAGATTTTTAAATTATATGTTTTGGGCCTCTGAATTTTACTACGAGTGTACAAATTCAAACTGCCGATAGGATCCAAATTGTAACATTGTGGATCGTAACAAATTAAAATATATGTACACACGCGCGCACATATATGTTACCTTGTAAACAGGACCATATCCACCCTCCCCAAGCTTATTTCTAATTGAAAATCCCTCGGTGGCCGCCTCAATATCAGCCAAACTATATACTCTGAGATTGGGAACATTTCTGTTAAAGTCTCCAGCTTCTGTTTCATTATTTGCTCTCGTGTTTGATGCTTTAGCAGAATCCTCTGTTCCTAGCATCAACCAAGAGTAAATATTAGATAATTAATCGTATGTCAGCCTCAGTTATGTGTGTGTGTGTGTGTGAATGAAATGCATGCTTAATTATAATTGATAGCTGAAGCTTGTTACCTTCTATTAACTTGAGCCTTTTCATCTGGTTGTATTTATAAGCACAACAGCCTAGAAGGAGAGTCAAAGCTGCCGCTGCAGTGGAAATGAGAGCAAAGGACAGACGCCGGTGGTTACTATGTTCATCTTTATCAGCTGAAGCAGAAGTAATGCCGTCTTTTTGTGCTGAAAATATAATTCACCAATTATTACCAACTAGCAGGAGATGCCATAAAAATCAATATTTATTAGAGAGAACAATTATTGCATATATAAACACCTGCAGCTTGAGAAAGCATCCAATCATGATCATAGGAAACTATCCACACATAGTAACCGCGTAGCTTCTTCTCCTTGGCATATGAAACCTTCACTCTAACGGCCTCGACATCATCAAAACCAAACCAAATCTTCCCAATCGAGCAGTAATTCACCACATAAGTTGAATTGTACATGACTTGGACATTAGGACCATAGCTCTTGATGTGATTCTTGATTTCCCTATAACTCACAAGACCATCGTCACTCAAAACTGGTCCTGTTGCTGCTGCACCAATACCATTGTCCTCAGGTTTCACAAGCGTCCATGCATAGCCGTAGAAAGGCAAACAAAAAACCAACTGGTCAGGCGATAGCCCTCTCTGAATCCATGCCTCTAAAACCTGATCGGTACTTTTAGCCAAGCCGCCGCTATTTGAGCCATACAGAGCCGCATGTGCCACGGTGAAGTTTGTTGGCATAGGGTCGTAGTAGTCTGCAGTAACAACATGAACCCAATTCAAGTTTCGTTGCATCGATTTCAAAAGGTACGAATTGTCTGGTGGCAAATAATAAATTCTTGCGGTCAGGATCAGCTGGGATTGCTGGCGGCCGGAGTTTTTTGCCTCTAATTGTTTGGCAGCAGCTCGCCACTCGTCAAAGAGTATACCCATATTGAGCATATCGGTGCTTGTGTTAGGAGCTGTCCAAGAAAAATCTAGGCCCTGAAAGCCATAAAGCCCAGCTATTCTTATTGAAGAGTCGATGAAAGATTTTCTGTGAGAAGAATTTCTCACCATTGAAGAATAAATAGAATAGTTCGTATCTATTCCTTGTCCAATGGAGAGAAGTATAGTGATTGATGGGTTCTTTTTTTTCAAAGTGTCTGCGATATTGGCGATTTGATTTTCATCCGATGGAGATGATAAAGATAGCTGGTAAGTGGTGGAATTGATATCAGCAGAAATGCAAATAAGGTGAGTGAAGAGATCATAATTTATGCCCGAAATGGTGGACACTTCGCTTAGATCCAAGTAACCGACCCTAATCCACGGTTTTGCTTTCGCAGGATGAAGTTCTGAATAGAGCAACGTGTGGAAGATGATGCTGATAATTATGGATGCCATTTGAGACTTTGTTAGGAATGGGAATGGATCCACACAAGAGAAATTAAATAAACACTAGTTTCACAGTTCATTTAAGTTCTTGTGTAAATTATTAACGTATAGGTTCATTTCGTTCCAAAAAAATCTTATGTGCTCCTGATAGGGACACATACATTGCATGTTAAAGATGATGATAGGCGATGCGACCATTGCCTAAGAACTAAGATTTTCTTCCATCGCTTGGGTGACCTTTCATGAAGAAAAATGATGTTTTAATTTACATTTGGTTAAACTGATGACATATTTCGGGCTATAAATATCAGTATTGTTTTATTAAATAATAAAAAAAATTAAGTTTACAAGTACTTTGAAAGTTAATATTGCAGTCTTTTGAGGGAGAAATTTTAAAATATATCTGTTGTATTATGTCAGTCATACAATAAGTAAATAATATAATGATATGTGTGTATTTATATATTTTGTAAACCATCATTCAAGTGGTAGTTGTATTAAAATCAATTACACATGTTATATATACATTAATTGATTGTAATACAACAGGTATATTATAGAATTTGTCTGAGACTGTATTGACGTTCATTCGGGTGCATTCGTTTATTATATATTCTCGTTTTTCTCCCAGTGTCTGTTTGCTACAGTACTCTTAAAAGGATAGCATCTTTAATGTATGTAAATGCACCTCAGAAGTAGTTAAGAAAGACTTGATCAAAAACCAGACATTTTCTCTCTACTCAAAAAGTAGTTATTGGACTAACTAAGATTCTAATCCCTTTAATGAATATTCAAAAAGGGTTACTGTCACTATTTCAGTCCTTGTTGTTTTTTAAAAAAAAGATATTTAAAAGCAGCATCACATAAATCCATCCTATTTACATTTTGTTTGATTCAGTTGTTGACTTAATTTGACCGCTTGGAAAAATTAGTAAAAAGGTAAAAAAAAAAAATGTAAATTCTAGTTATTAGACTAAATTTATAGTATAAATTTGCAGCAACTAGCAAAAGTTTAGAATATGAAAAACCCTATTTCATCTAAGAAATAATGAAAATTCTAATCATTTAAAAAAAAATCTCTGAAAGTTTGAAAACTAGGATTTTAAGGTCCTTTTACAATAACCATAATTAACACGAATTTCCAACTTATTATTACATAATAAAATTTTACTAACAGAAATAAGAAAACAAAATAAATAGCACTCAAATCCGATGTCTAAAAAAAATCTTGAAATAAATAGAAAAAATAAAAAATAACTAAAACTTGTAAAACGACTATGAAAAAAATGAAATTTCCGGCCGAACCAAGTGACCAATACGCATAGCATTATTGGACAAGATAGCATTATTGGACAAGATTCATCACGCCAAAAACTTCAAAACAATATATTATATTTCCTAAATGGACACATGTAGGTTAAGTTACTCAATTGTGTTAGGAGCTGTCCAAGCAAAATCTAGGCCCTGAAAGCCATAAAGCCTAGCTATTCTTATTGAAGAGTCGATGAAAGATTTTCTGTGAGAAGAATTTCTCACCATTGAAGAATATATAGAACAGTTTGTATATCTTCCTTGTCCAATTGAGAGAAGTGTAGTGATTGATGGGTTCTTTTGTTTCACAGCGTCTGTAAATTTGGGGAATATTTGATTTCCATCAAATGGTGACGATAAAGATAGCTGGTAAGTGGTGGAATTGATATCAGCGTAAGAGCTAAGGTGAGTGAAGAGATCATAATTTATGCGCGAAATGGCGGACACTTCGCCTGAATACAAGTAACCGACCCTGATCCACGGTTTTGCTTTCGCTGGATGAAGTTCTGAATAGAACAACATGTGGAAGATGATGCTGATAATTATGGATGCCATTTGAGAGGCTTAGGCTTCTTAATTACCACTTCGATGGGAATGGAAATGAATGCACACTAAGAGAAATTAAATAAACACAAGTTTCAAAGTTCATTAAGTTATCATGTTTACTATTAACGTATAGGTTCATGTCGTTGCCAAAAAAAAAAAAAAAATTCTTATGTGCTCCTGATAGGGACACATGCACTGCATGTTAAGATGATGATAGGCGATGCGACCATTTCCTAAGAACTAAGATTTTCTTCGATCGCCTGGGTGACTTTCCATGAAGAAAAATGATGTTTTGATTGACATTTGGTTAAACTGATGACATGTTTCGGGCTACAAATATCAGTATTGTTTTATTAAATAATAAAAAAAATTAATTTTACGTGCATGATGAAGGTAATGTTGCAGTCTTTTGAGCCTGCGTTGAATTTCATTCGTGTGCGTTCATTTATAAATTTATTATCTAGTCCCTTTTTTCTCTGTGAGTCTGCTAGCTGTAGTTATCTTAAAAGGACAACATGTTTAATGCACCTCAGAAGTAGTCAAGAAAGACTTGATCAAACCAGATAATTTTCCTCTTAACACAGAAGTAGTTATCGGACTAATTAAGATTCTAATCCATTTAAGAAATATTCAAAAAGGGTTATTGTCATTACTTTAGTCCTTGTTGTTTCATTAAAGAAAAAAAACGAAGATATTTAAAAAAGCATCACATAAATCCTTCCTAATTACATTTTGTTTCATTCAAGTTCTTGACTTATTTGACTGCTTGGAAAAATTAGTAAAAAGGTAAAAAAAAAAAAAAAAGCAAATTCTAGTTATTAGACTAAATATATATAAATTTGCAACAAGTAGCAAAAGTTTAGAATATGAAAAACCCTTTTTGTTTATGAAATGAAGAAAATCCGATTCATTTTATAAAAAAAAAATCTCTAAAAGTTTGAAAACTAAGATTTTAAGGTCCTTTTATAATAACCATAAATAACATGAATTTACCAAATTAAGCACACTCGAATTATTATTACATAATAAAATTTTACTATCGGAAATAAGAAAACAAAATAAATAGCACTCAAATTCAATATCTAAAAAATAAAGATAAAAATCCTGAAAACAATAAAAAAAAATAACTAAAACTTGTAAAATGACAATAAAAGAAATAAAATTTTTAGCTGAACCAAGGGGCCGATACGTATAACCTTATTGTACTAGATTCATCTCGTCGCAAGTTTCAAAACAATGTATTATATGTCTTAAACGAACTATTATAAATTAAATTATGACCTTAGAAAGTTTCCTACTCATTTTAGATAAACATCCTATGTCACTACATTGCTATACAATAATAATATAATCCAAACACTTATGGAGCATAACTCACGCACCTCCACTAATAACCGTGGAATTTGCTCATATTTTACGAGAGAGAAGAATGTTCTCATTTATTGGGGATTAAACCAAATCGTCCACCTTTGATTTTCTGCTAGGTTGTGTCAGGTTGGACTTTTTAGAATTTCTTTAACGAAAAGTCATTCTCTTCAACAGCCCAAAACTTAGGCCGACGGGCAATTATGAAGGTCCATTGGATGCATTGGACCAAACAAAGAGTCCATATTTTGTTATTCTTAGAAAAAAATTATATATATTCTCTCCAACAACCGAAAACTTGGGCCGGTGGGCAATTGTGAAAGTCCATTGGATGCATTGCACCAAACTAAAAGTCCATATTTTTTTTATTATTACAATATATATATCAATAAATGAAATGACACAATACAGTTGGCTTGCCGTTGCAAAGCTTCTTTGTTTGTTATTATTTATTGGCTTAGTTGCAATAAAGACTAAAGAGAGCTTTGAGCCATGCAGCATGGGAAGCTCCATTAAAGAATAAAAGAATTTAAAGCTTCGAGGACACATAAAAGTGTGCCCACCCAATTAAAATTTTCTTTTTTTTTAATAAAAAAAGGCTGCAATTGCAATGACTTGAATTTATCATCAATTCTGGCGTAATTTGCCCCGTCATTTTTCAAAGAGAATGTCCAACTCAATTGTGACGGCTGCTGCTTCAATTTTAATTTTATTTTTCTCAAGAATAGTCATTTTCATCCACCATATTCTTGAATCCTGATGCGTCCTTATTGCTTATATTATTATAGGTCACTTTTGGAAGCATAACAATTTTTGTACACATGGTCTCCCTCTTGTGGACCAAAATGTTGATGATTTACTCGCATGCTGCAAATAAGCCCTTTTAATAACTTATCATCTGGTAAATGATAGTTTATTTGTTTATGACATATGTTATGCCATATGCCACCTATTAGTGAAAGATGTTTAAATAACTATTCTTGTAGTAAACTCCTGAATGATGGCAAGTTAGATTTAGACTTAATGCACTAACTTTGATAATTTTTTATTTCTTTTTTTTACATGTTAATTATTTTCTTCTTGTTGGGAAGTTGCAATGATTGATAATAGGGGAGCATTTTGTTTTAACACAATCCTTAATTGAAGATTTTCTAGAGATGTTTGTCAAATAATTAATTGTTTAGCATTTATTTTATGGGTCCCAACGATCTGTCAAATGGTAGGCCTTGCGTGGTTGGGTGCACCACGGCGCAGTTGCCCTGTATAAGTTTCTCTCTTCTTATGTATATAACTATGGGCAGGATGTGTAGTGCTCAACAGGAGCTCTTTGAAGCTTTTTATTTGCATGTCAACATTGCCCTGTTATTGATTTGAAACACCAAAAATTCCACTCTTAAATTTTAAAAATATGAAAAAATATCAAATATTAAAAGAATGATTTATGTCTTTAGCTTAACAATTAGCACATGTATTGTACTCTTGACGTTTTTCTTTTCAAAATCTTCACTCCTCGTTTATTTGATTCTTCGCACTTTACTACTCTTCTATCTCTAAAAATTAAATGGTCTCTAGAAACTTACTATTAATTTGCTGATCTAATTATTTAGGTAAGTACTCTTGATTGATTATCACTTTTTTACTTTGTTTGGGGATTTCTCTTAAATGAAAGAAGTAAGGTTATGTTAATGGGTTCTTTATTTTAACAGTGTGTGTGAAGTTGGAGAATTGTTCTTCATCGGAAGGTGATAACGAGAGCTCATAGGAAGTTGAGTTGACATCCGCAAAACCACAAATAAGGTGAGTGAGGAGAGCCGAATTTACATCTCAAATGGGGAAACCATAGCCTGAACCCCAACAACAAGCTCTGATGAAAGTTTGTGCTCTTGCAGGAAGCGATTCTAAAAGTATAAAAATGTGGAGGACAAGAATGATAATTTTGGTTGCCATTATGGAAACTTAGCTGCTTGAGATATACCTACCATGTGTGTGTGTGTTTGCACATAAACACACACAATGTAATGGAGAAAATATCTTATATCGATTGAGATTAGCTGTTGGACTAATAATACACACACACACACGTGACAAGGTGATAGATATTACATTGGCTAAGATTAATTACTAAGTTGATAATATAAGCTCACGACAATACTGAACTCAATAACAAGCTGTAATTTAATAAAGTTAGGTCAATTCGATATTTTATACAGTACATCATGAGTGAGGAGGATTTTAAGCTACAAATCGAGCTCATGAGTGAGAAAGAGTTCGATTTTCACAAGATTTTGCCTTTTGTATATGTTGATCATGGACTGAATCAACTTAGAAAATATTTTCACAAGATTTTGCCTTCCGATTCCATGGACGAATTCATAGAGGTATACATGGAAAAGTTTGTCTATATGCCATGATGATAAGTGATAAGATTGAAATTCTTAAATTAAACTATGACGTTTTACCTCCACTTAGCTTGGCTTCTGAAGCTGGAGACTCATCCTTTTGTATTGACTTTGTTGGCATTTAAATGACCTCGGAGTCTTGGACGTGTTTCCGAAGCAAAGTCATTGTCTATGAGTAGATTTTTTTTTTGGTAAGAAAGGGAAAGTCTGTCGCTAGGCAAACATCCTGACAAGAGAATAGTGAGAAGAAAAAAAAATCATACACTTAGTAACTTCATGATGGTAAGATTCAGTAGTATTATAATTTTAATAAAAAATTAAGACGCATATGCCTTTTGTCCTTATATAATTTAATTTCCAGTTAAGACCGCCTCCTATTTTGGCATAAAATTCTATAAGAATTTACGTTTTACTCAATATTTACATATAAACAAATAACGGGCAGATGATTTGCCGATCTAATGCCACTCTTGTATACTTGGTGGCATTCGACTTCACCAAATTCACAGCATACTTTTTACTTTAAAGAGAAAATCAAATGTTTGAACAAATAATTTTTGTTTCTATATACTTTCTTAAAATGCGTGGAGTGTGCTAAATTATAGAATTATAGATTATTAAAAACTATAATTTCACAAAGTCAGCACTTAGCCCACTTAATATTTTTCTATATGTTAATTATTTTCTTATTGTCAAGTGTAGTGATTGATAACAAGGGAGCATTTTGCTTTAACATAGTCCTTAGCTGCAGCGTCGAATTGGCTATATCAAAAGCATGGTACAATTCGCATTATCTAGAAGCAGAATGCAAGCATTGGACCAAAATGGTTGGGCTGTATCCAACAACCACATATTGCCAACAATCCTACTTTTTCAAACAATAGTATGACAACATTTTTACTTCCAAAAAAAAAAAAAAAAAAAAGAAAGAAAGAAGAAAAGAAGATGAAAACGCAGATGATCTTTCAATGTGATCTAAAAATATCATAGCTGCAGTCGAAGTTAATAAATGATCTCTAAGAGTCATGAAAAAAAGAAAGAAACACACGGGCAAAGCTACTTGTAGACATGTCAATAATTTCAATGAGGAATGCGTATCATCTAGTGATGGATCCATTAACTCCATGCCTTTCCCAACTTTCCTCAACTCATATGCCTGAAAACATAAAACATTTAATTGAGTTATATTCAATTAATTAGCAGTATAATGTTTTGATTCAGTGTGCACTATAAAGAGGGTTACGAAGAAACTTACGTACAAGGATTAAATTTTCATTTTGACCATATCAAATGAAAAGTTTTCTTCCCAAAAGTGTAGATATTAAATTTAGTGGGCAGATGCCTCTTCTCACATATTCAGGAGGAATATAGCCTTTGTATTTTCGATTTAAAGTGTGTTTAAAAAACAAAAAATAAATAAATAAATTGAGCCAGTCATTTAATGATTTGGTTCAAAGTCTTTTGATTTTAGATATAAATAATTTAGATTTATGAGTATTTATTAGTTGGTTTAATTGATGAAATTGTTTGAGTGAATCGAAGTGATTTAAATTTTGAATGCTACTCGTAGAGAGAAGATTTAGTTTGATTAAAAACAATATTTGAATACACTATACACTATGTTACAATAAGGAATGTGAAAAATTAAAAAGAGAGGATGGTGAGTGTTTTTTTTTCTTTTTTTTTGAGAAAACTAATTAATCCAATTTTAGGCATGTTTGGCTGTGAGAACCATCTAATTAGTCCAAAAGTAGTGAAAATATTAATTCTCATTTCAATTTGGGTTTCGGTAGGATAAAATCCTCTTTATCACTCTTTTCCTTTTTATTTAAACTATTTTTCATATAAATCAAATATAAAAAGTTAGTTTCGTAACTTATTTAAGCTATAATTTTATATTATATTAAATATCAAGATTTTAATTCAATATTTATTTACACTAGTGATTAATATAAGATGCAATACCAAAATTCTATTCAATAGTTTATTAAAAATATACTGATTATTAAAAATAAAAATTATTTAATTAATTAAATATTAAATATTAAATTCAACAAATTAGTAGTATTATTTAAAAATAATTATAGTATTTAAATGGTTAGTTATTTTTATTTAATAAGATTTAACATAATAGTAAGTGACATTTTACTAAATAAATAAATACAGTACTATGTTGAATCCAAACTAATTCTAAAAATTAATCTATTCCAGTCCTGCCTTCCAAACATAGACATAGTAGATAAAGAGAGCACGAGCTATGAGATTATAAATCATGGACCAAGGGCCTAGAGATAGGGACCATGAGATCATAGACCGTGGCGACAATAAGAGATTAAAGACCACGGACTGCCGTAAAAGTCCAAGTAGATAAAAAAGTAAATTTTAGTCTAATGTAGCTTGATAGCTAGAGGAATATCAAAAAGCGTGTAATTTAAGTTTAAGGAAATTAGTAGAGAGAAGGATGAGAGATGAAATTGTAAATTCATCCCAATCTTAAGTGATTTAATTCAAGATTTATGTCATCTACAAGCGCCATAAGTATGGCGATGTCTCTCTTAATTTTCTATCCTTTTAAAAGATTCCAATAATATGTACCCTACATGGTGGCATCACAACTTGTAACTAACTTTTTGTTATGAGCCGCGTGCATCGATCATCGATGTAAAACTAACAACAAATTTCTAGTAAAATAAAATTCATTACTTTTAGTATAAGATATAAAAATTATCAATTAATAACCATTAGAAATTAAAAATTTATGCAATTGATGCAGATAAATGGAATCAAGTAGTAACATTTCCTCCGCATCAAAAAAAAAAAGTAGTAACATTTCCTTCCCGTTGAAGAGAAAAGATTAAAAAAGGGGGGCGCGGCGGCGGGAGTGTGTGGTTGGGAACGCAAACATGACAATTATTTTCTTCCGCACATGCTTTGATCATCGATAATTCCGTATACCAACTGTGTCTAATTGTCTAAATTCTCCAATTTTATCAGGGAACGCCTGTAATACAGAGCTGTATGTAATGCAGCGCATTTTAATTTTTTATTTGAAAATTGAACCATCATTGGATTACAACATAAGCAATCCAACGGTGAACAAATTTTACGCTTATAACCGGTAACCGAACAATTAATTAACAGGCAGTTATGAAAGGTAATGTTCACATAGCGCCCTTACTTTTAACTGAATTTCAAAATAATCAATTCAAATTAGAAAACTATCAAAGATCCCCTTCAACTTTGCATGAAAATTATGCTTAAATTATGTAATTTCTAAGCTATTGAGAATAATATTTATATTAAAGTAAATCACAATTAATTATATTATTTTTAGTACTACATTATAAGCCTTTTTTATTCAACATTATTTAAAATACTTTTTATTAATTTTATAATATAACAATGCAATTGGAATGTCTAGACCCAAAATTAAATCATATTACTCCTAAATATTTGAAAGGAAACAACTTATAATGCCCATTGAGAAAATCCTTACTTGCCGATATAGAAAGTAGGATGATTTTCCATTCAACTATTGGATAGTTCTCAAATAAATATATTATTGATAATACCAAGCTACATAATTCCCAATAAAATATTATTAATGCAATTAGATCCTTGAGTAAGGACTAAGGACACCAGGAAATATCTAAATATTTGAATAATGTTCACGAATAATCTTATGTAAATTATTTCATGCAAATTTATATAAAATTAAGTAAATTATTGCATATAGCATACCATATTTATTTCTTTGTGCTATATAATTTTTATGTTTATATTTATTCAGTATTTTCAAGCCACAACAATTTCTATCAATAGTTGTAATAGACATTTATATAAGTAATGTTAATATTTGATCTTGATTTATTAGTGTTATCATGATTAATGAAATTATAACACAACTTTATTTTTGATGTTATTAATAGCTATCATTGTTAGCCATTATTTTCACTATTATTATTAGAGTTAGGAGTTGCTAGAGTCAAAATTTAATTTTGTGACCACTACATCCTTTAGAATTCGAGTGATAATCAAACAGAAAAGACAGTGTTAGCTATGATTAATTTGATTAAATCAAACTCAACTATAATATTTACTATCAATTTTATAAATTGTTTTATCAAAATGTGTTATGTATGGTGTAGTCTATATATAAAATTATTTTCCTATTATAATTATTATTTTTTTAATTAGACAATGATTTTGTTAGTTATCAGTACAATTCTCATTAACCAATTTCTATTTCTTAATTAACAATATAATATTGATAATTATAAATTCACAATAACTGAATTTGAGTACTATCTATATTAAAAAAAAAAAGAAACATTGAATCATACTATATATTTTTTATATTTTACAATCATATAATGTAGACATGATAGGTATATTTTTAGATTTATACCAAATTAATTTGTGTAATAAATAGACTAATTGATGTGCAATTCATTCATAGGCATTATAAAACTTGTCTACTATTAATACATAATAAATGAATTGACATTGAAATATAATTGTTTAAAATTAAGTGTTATAAACAGAAATTTATTATTAATAAGTAAAATAAAATAAAATAAAATGAATCTTTTTTTCTTCCGATAGGGAGTCAATTTTTATTTCGGCGGGTAAAACTACCACCATAAACGAAATGTTTTTCAAACCTATTTTTAATTTTTCACTAAAAATATAAATACTTTATATTTTTCCACTTCAAAAACCCTAGCCGCTCTATCAACTCAACCTTCACACACTCACACTGGCACATACAATTCGATCATCGCCGGATGTCGTTGTCACCAATACCCAATATCCAGTTCAGGTACAAAAGAAATACATCAACTTCAAAAAAATTTTCATTTTATTGTTTACTATCAACTAATTCAGCCAAAATCCTAAACCCTACCAGAACTACAGCTTCAGAATCATGGCCTATAATTTGTTATCCCCAAATGAAGGTTTGTGTTTTTAGGTTATTATTTGCTCACTTTTCATTGGATTTGTAGGCCGCTGTGGGTATGATAAGCTAAAGGCAAGGGTGTATTACGCATTTCCTTTTTCTTCTATGTCAGGTAATGTATATTTTTCCCCCCTATGATATGTGAAATTTCAAATTGTATTGATAACAGATGAAAAATAAAATTCGTGGCCTATTACTTGATTTTTTTTTGTGTGTATGTCAATAACATGTCAAATCTATGTATTTGGAGTAGACAAAATAGTGAATTATAACAATATTTGAATTGTTTGAAATATGTTACGAAAGCTATTACCAATTTTCTTCTTTAGAGTTCTTGAATGCAATTCACTAATCCTTTCACTGTATCAGCCTTAGAAATATTGTTAATTTGTTCCAAAATGTTTAATTCACTGGAAAAATTCAGTGTTTTTTATATTTGGCTGGTGAATTCCTGAGTTTTTTTTTTTTTTTTACTCTGGAACAAATTTTCCCACCTGTATTCAAATGTTTGGTGTTATGACCTGTTATAACAATAACAAAATTATTATTATTTTTTAATTGATTTTGCAGAGCATGGAGAAACTATCCAGGAAACTAGGTGAAAATTGTTTAATTGCAGAGCATGATGATTAATTGTCATAGTGCTGACTATAAGGTGAAAATTTTATTGTAAACAAATACCAAAAGTCAATGAGTAGAAATCAGTTTGTGGTGAAAATTGTCCAATTGCAGAGCATGGTGATTAATTGCTATTGTGCTGACTATATGGTGAAAATTTCATTCATAAACAAATGCCAAGAAATCAATAAGTAGAAATATTTTGTAAGGTAATGGGGTTGGATTTTGGAGTATTTTTCCCCCATTTTCAAACATGCAGATTGGCTTTTCCATTTGTTGTGTAGAATAAATTTAGCTACTCTACATAGTCGTAGTTGGTAATTTATTGTCATGATATGATTTCTTTTTCTTTTTCAGGGCCATTGAGCATTCTGCAAGCATGGGATAAATTATATTGTTATTTCCTTTTGTGTTGTTTCCTCTTGAAATATTTAGAGCATAGATGTAGTAACAATTGTAATTCAGCTGCCAAGGCTCCCAATTTTTCTGTTTTCTCTTTACTTTTGTTGGTGAGGATTTTATCGTTGACTTGACCTGAGACAAAAAGTACTGGTTGAATTATCAAATTGATAAAGTTAATCGATTAACTGTGGACTGATAGATTTAAGTGCTTAATTGGATTTATTTATTGATTTGAATGTGATATCAGTTGCAATTCTTGATTTTATATAGCCAAATATTGGAATTCTTACAAAAATAAATGTGATAACACTTGTACTATAAAGATTATTAACTTTGTTGAAGAGTATGGTTATTATGTATTTTTAGAATTTATACTAGGATTCTTATTGTTCAAAAAAATGTTGGTAATTGATTTTAACTAGTTAAATATAAATAAGCATAATTATGTTGTCAAAGGTTTGATCAAATCTGCTAATATTATTATTATTATCATTATTATGATAGTAACAATAATGAAAAATAAGTATTGAGTATATCATACATTAAGTGATAATGATCAAAAGTTAAGTATAAACAAAATTAAGATCAAGAAATTTAATCAAGTGGTTAAGAAAAAAGATGTTTTAAAATTATAATTGAAACAAGAAAAAATTAAGAATGATGAAAGAAATGAAGAATGAAGGAGGCGGGGGAAATAATTTCGTGGGTGTTAGAAGGAAGTAATATATTAATAAATTAATCGTATCAACAAATATTTTTACTATAGTGCTATATTATCTTAATATCATATTAGTTAAAATAAGCTTTATAAACGATTTTTGTTAAGTCATGAAAATTTGAAGAATTTATTTGGTAAGTTGAACACTATATACATATTTTTTAGAAGACATACAAACTTATTATTATAAGTTATTATTATTTATTAAAATATTATTATAATTATAATTTTTATTAAAATATTATTATTATTATTATTTTCATTATTTTATTATTATTTATGAAAATATTATTTTAATCTAAGCATAGTTAATTAAAATAAAAAAATGAGCATTAATATGTTAAAGATCAAAAGCTCAAAGCATACATGTAATTAAATTCAAGAAATACCATGATTTTTCAAAATTTTGTTGAAAAAAATTTTAAGTAAATGATAAATTCAATAAAAGGAGTAAGTATGGATCTAGAAATAAACTTGACATATCCACGTTAAAATCTTAGAATTGAATTAAAAAATAGAAATGGAGAAATAAAAAATGGTTAGAACAAGAGTAGAAGAGTCAATAAAAAAAGTTGGAACGACTTATAATATTTTTTAAAATTTTAATGGGAAGTAGGAATCTAGAAAGTGAACATAAAATATTTACTCAAATTATTAGAATGCAATGAAAATAGTAAGAATACAAAACTGAAAAATAGCAAAAGAGTTGACCCAAAAGTTAGAATGACTTAACAATAATTTGATAAATTTCAACAAAAAGTAGGGATCTAAAAAATGAACTTATAATTTCTACCCAAAATATTAGAATTCAATAAAAAGAGAGTGCATATAATACAAAAAAAATGTGGGAAAAAGAGTGGAAGAATTCAACTCAAAATTAGAATAGCTTACCAAGAATTTGATAAATTGTAATGAGAAGTGTGGATATAAAAAATCAGCTTGGAACACCTATATAAAATATTGGAACTTAATGATAAGAGTAAGATTTTTTATAAAAAAAAAATGATGATAAAATTCATGATCATATTTTCTGAAGTAATGAATATCGATATCAAATAAATAAACATATTTTAGCAATGGTTTTTTTATTTTATAACTTATAAAAACTAGTTGTGATAGCTTAATAATATAAAAATAGTTACAAAATAACAATAGACTTTGTTGTTGATTTTTCAAACTTATATTGTAAGTTGATATTTGTTAAAAAAAAGAGGGGTCAAACGTAATTTACCTCAATATTTAAATGTTCTAATATAATAAAATGCAACTCGGAACAAATACTTAGAATGTTGGCATATAGTGAAAACATTTGGAATATTGAACAAAAAAAATGGTGAAAGCAAGAGTTGAAAAGCTTAACTCAGAATTTGGGACGACTTACAGATGATTTGATAAATTTTAATGAAAAGTAGAGATATGAAAAATAAACTTGAAACATTTGCCTATATGTTGGGATTCAATAAAAAGTCTTGGTATATGGAATTAAAAATTGGTGGGAAAAAAGTGGGAGAGTCAACCTAAAAGTTGGAACTATACAACGATAGTTTGATAAATTCCAATGGGAAATAGGGACTAAGAATTGAATTTGAAACTTTCACCCAAAATGTTGGAATTCATTAAAAAAAACCTGGAATATATAACTAAAAGGTACTGAAAATAAGAGTTGAAGAATTTAATACAAAAGTTGGAATTACTTATTAAGAATTTGATAAATTCTAATGACAAGTAGAAATCTAAAAAATAAGCTTGAAACTTCTATTCAAAATATTGGAATTCATTAAAAAGAGTAGGAATATAGAACCAAAAAGTTGTGGGAACAAGAGTTGAAGAACATAACGCAAAATTAGAAACGACTCACCAACAATTTGAAAAATTCCAACTATAAGTAGGGATCCAAAAAGTGAAATTGAAATGTACACTCAAAATATTGAAATTCAATAAAAAAAGTAGAAATATAAAATAAAAAACTAATAGGAAAAAGAGTTGATGAATTTAACCGAAAAGAACGAACAATTTACCAAGAATTTGATAAATTTCAATAGGAAGTGAACTTGAAACATCCACCCAGAATATTAAAATTTAACAAAAAAGAGCAGGAATAAATAGCCAAAAAGCGGTGGGAATATGAATTGAAGAGTTTAACCCAAAACTTGAAATAACTTAATAAAAAATCGATAAATTTTACAGAGAATTAGGGATCTAAAAATGAACTTGAAATATCCATCCAAAATGTTGAAATTCAATAAAAAGAGTAGAAAAATAAAAGGAAAAACTGGTGGTAATGACAGTTGATGACCTTAACTTAAAAGTTGGAATAACCTAATAAAGAAATTGATAAATTTTAACAGAAAATAGGGATCTAAAAAGTGAACTTGAAACTCTCACCCAAAATATTAGAATTCAATAAAAAGAATAGGAATATAGATTTAAAAAGTAGTGGCAACAAGAGTTGATGAACTCAACCTGAAAATTGGAATAATTGACTAAGAATTTGATAAATTCTAATGCAAAGTAGGGCTCTAAAAGTGAACTAGAAATATATACCGAAAATGTTGAAACTCTATAAAAATAGTTGGAATCTAGGACTTAAAAGTGGTGGGAAAATGAGTTGGAATAAATTACCATAAATTAGATAAAGTCTAATGGAATGTAGGAATGTTGAAAGTAAACTTAAAATATCCACGTAAAAAGTTGGAATTTAATAAAAAAAAATGAAAATATAGAACCAAAAACTGGTGGAAAAATGAGTTGAAATAACTTACCAAAATGTAGATAAATCGTGACAAAAAATAAGAATTTAAAAAGTAAACTTGAAACATGCACTATAAATATTGGAATGTGACAAAAATAAGTGGGAATATAGCTATTTTGTGACATATTTATAATACTTTTATAGTTTCTTTACTATTTATAAATGTAAAATTATTATATTCTTTTGCTTCATTTAATTACAATTTTATCTTTTTTTTCCTATTTTTTAATATTTTCTCACATTAAAAACAAATTAAAATGTAATATTTATTATGTTAACCGGTTAAAAACCGGTTGTACCGGTTGCGTGCATGCGCTGTATGAGATACAGCGCTGCACTGTAGGTTGACTCATTTTATCAAGCATGCTAAATAGCACTGACAGACATTTGAACAGGTGAGACTAATCACCACTCGCAGTATTAGGCGCGTGAAGGAAACATTCGCCAATAATTTTGTGGCGTACACTTGTATCCCCGATGCTACACGGAGGAAATAGCTGGATTTGCATAAGTTAATTGAGTTGACTGAAGCGAGAGTAAAGAATGCTGGTGGCGGTGGGAGCAGTTAGTAGTAAGTACTTCTGGCGACTGCTTGGCTTACACGTAGTTCTTGGTGTCATTTTTTACTGTGAAACAAAATTTTGGCTGTATTAATAATTTAATATCATAATGGATTTCGAATTTTGGATGGCTTCGTTTGGACCATAAGACACTATCTCATTCATACCACATCCGCAGTCCTTCGAACGGGAGAAAAAGTCTGGTGGGAGCAGACAAACCATCTCAACTGCCATTTGGCAGATTATATGAGCCTTGGAAGTGTCCCTCATAAATTTTTATTTATAAATAACCGCCAAGTAATTAATCAAGAAAGTTATTCTTGGTGGTCTATTCTTGGTGGTCATAATTATAACACTAAAAAAATCAATAAAAATTAATTCGACTCGTTTTATCTTTAAGTTCATTTATTTTTTTGTAGTTATACTTAGAATGCTAAAAAATAAAGTTAATTTAATTATCTTTATGTCGGTGTTATTCTTTGTGATTATATTCAAAATGCTAAAAAATTAAGTTGACTTACTTATTTTTATGTTGATCATTACAGGCCTCTTGAATCTTTATTTATATTTTCTTTACTTTACTTTGGTTTTTTTTATTATTGATAGGAATTTTTTTGGTGAAGATTATATGAACCAATTGAAACTTTAAATTCATACTAGAACCATAATGATTGAATAGGAAGCCTCAGATCACATTTATTCTTGTTTGCTTTGAGTAAAATAAAAGTAGAAATGAGAATTTGAAAGAAGAAATTTAGTTATAAAAAATTGTCAAATAATTAATTGTTTAGCATTTATTTTATGGGTTCCAACCCTTGTGATCTTCCAAATGGTAGGCCTTATGTGGTTGGATCTTGGGTGCACCACAGTGCGCCAGGCTCATAAAAGCTTATCTCTTCTTATGGATACAACTTTATATGGATGGCGTTGTGTAGTGTCCCATAAGGGCTCTTTAAAATATTTTTTATGTGCATTTTAAACATTCCCTCGTTATTGATTTGAAACACCAAAAATGCCTCTCTTAAAATTTAAAAATATAAAAAATATCACATGTTAAAAGAATTTTTTTTGTCTCTAGCTTAACAGTTTGCACGCGTATCGTACTCTTTTGCTTTTTTCTTCTCTAAATCTTCACTCCTCTTTTCTCTGATTCTTCACACTTCATTGTTCTTTTATCTCCGAAAAAATTAAATTGTCTCTCAAAGCTTATTACTAATTTGCTGCTCTAATTATTTAGATAAGTACTCTTGATTGACTATTACTTCTTTTATTTTTTTTTTTGGGGGATTTCTCTTAAATAAAAAAATTAAGGTAATGTTTTAGGAAAATTCTAACTCTCATATTATAATTTTGAATAGTCTCGGATCCATGCCGCCCCGACTCCAAACTCGATGTTTGTTAACTAAGCGGGACATTCCCAAACTCTTTCTTAGAAAACCCCTTGTTTTCATAATGAGATTATCCTTGAATTTTCAATGCATGTAAACACTTCAAGACAACTATAAATGCACTAAATAAAATATTTAAATAAATTTAGATTTTGGTACTTATAATTTATTAAATGTTTTTTTTAAATTGTATTATTGTTTGAACTTAGCCCTTGTGATATTGAATTCCTGATAGCGCCACTAAGTGTCAAATTCATGTTCGATTTCTCCCCCGTGAAACTCTAACTTTAATTTATATTTCAAATTTGTGGCCAATTTTTGAGTTTCTAATTACACATAGAGGGCATGTCAAGCTTACCTTAGATTCAATATTGGACTTATATACGCGGTCTATGGTCTCTCTAGTCCAATTAAGAAATGAAATACACCATGTGCATCAGTGAGGGAAAAAAAAGGATAAAAGGCCATTTAATCCATGTATTTTAAGATTAGTATCCATTTAGTTCTTATATTTTTAAAAATACCTCAAAATATCCCAACCGTTAAAATATTGATACCCCTACAGTTACTTTTATTTCTTTTGAGTTACTTTTACAATATTACCCTTTTTATAATAATTTTTTTAGACATTAATCAAAAGAAAATAATTAAATTACCAATTTAACCCTAAAAATAAAAATAAAATAATTATATTAATTTTTTTGCAAGCACCCTTTTATAATAATTTTTTTGGTTTGGACATTAATAAAAAGAAAATAATTAAATTACCAATTTAACACTAAAAAATAAAAAAAAATATTAATTTTTAATTGTCAAAAATTAAATTGTAAAAATTTGTATGCAACTACAAAGTGTGCAAATGGTGCTTGCAAAAAAATTAATATAATTTTTTTTAACTTTTTAGGGTTAAATTGATAATTTAATTATTTTCTTTTTATTAATTTTTTAAAAAAATATTATAAAAGGGTAATATTGTAAAAGTAAGCCAAAAGAAATAAAAAGTAACGGTAGGGGTATCGATACTTTAACGGCAGGGATATTTCGAGGCATTTTTAAAAATATAGGGACTAAATGGATACTAATCTTAAAATATAGGGACTAAATGAGCTTTTACCCGAAAAAAAAGAAAAAGAAAAGAAAAAGTCTTTTATTGGTAAAAGAAGAAAGCTCTTTGGCACTGATCGGAAGAAAAATCATTCTTCATACAATGAGCAAAACAAAGTCCAATTCGCATTGCATAGAAGTAAAACCGAAGAATTGGACTAAAAGCATACATTAGTCTTATTTTTTGTTACTGATAACAGTTTTTTTTCCCTCTTATTATCATCTTAATTAAGAAAAATAGAAATTCGTTTAACTATTTGCAAAAAAGGATGGCAATATACAATGTCCTTGTGTTGATGATCTTGAAAGTCAATTCTTTTGAAACAGGAAAACCGGTATCATTTTTCAAAACACAAAAAATATTATGTTAAGAATATGAATGGTCTTTAAGAGTTATGAAAATGATATCAATAAAATTACAAACTCTTAAGAGTTTATAGATGTAGTTAGTGATATTACCTTACATTAATTAATACAATACAAACTGTTTACTAATAGAGCCTCAAGAGAGTAATTTATTATTTAGTTGGCAAATTAAACAACTGCAGCTGTCACTAGCAGCTTGCCAAGAGCTAGCATAGATCAATTGTTCATCTACCAACCAATTGTGAAATTGTTACATCATTACTTGAACATATTTCCAATCCAATCGTGGTTTTGTTTTGTTCGTTTTCATAAGCTTTGTTTGAGAAACTTGCAGGCTTCTTTGGAGTCATTATATCAGCTGTATTCTCATTTCCGAGCATCGAAGAAATTTCCAGTATAGAAGGTCTATTGTTTGGGTTCTCCTGAACACATAGCAAAGCTACTTGTAGACATGTCAGTAATTTCCATGAGGAATGCGTATCATCTAGTGATGGATCCATTAACTCCATGCCTTTCCCATCCTTCCACAACTCGTATGCCTGAAAACATCAAATATGTTATTGAGTTACATTCAATTAATTAGCACTATAATGTTTTGATTCAGTGTGTATTAAAAATGGGGTTATGAAGAAACTTACATACTCTACAAGGCTTAGATTTTCATTTTGACCATATCGAATAAAAAGTCTTCTTCCACTTATAATTTGTAGAAGCAAAACCCCAAAACTGTAGACATCAGATTTAGTGGAGTAGATGCCTCTTCCGACATATTCAGGAGGGATATAGCCTCTGTAGTATCACGTAATTACAAATGTTAGTGTTTGACATGAAAGATTAAGTTGATTGGCAAAGATTCGACAATAATATCAAAGGCATGTCAGAAAATAATAGACAAATTTACACTTACTGTGTTCCAACAATTCGATTTGTGTTTGCTTCAAGAACATCTTTCACAAAAATTCTAGCCAATCCAAAATCTGATATTTTAGGTTTCAAATCTTCATCCAACAAAATGTTACTAGCTTTTAAGTCTCGATGAATAATTGTTAATCTAGAATATTCTTGGAGATAGAGAAGCCCTTGAATAATTCCTTGAATGATATGAATACGTTTTTTCAAATCCAAAATAAGCATTCGGATGGGATCTACATCAAATATAAATATAGTTGGACGGTCAGTACCATTAGCATTTGGAGACGAGAAATGAAATTGAGGCGCATAAATTAGAAATTAAGCAGTTAAGCACATACCAAAAAGGAAATAGTCTAAGCTTCGTTTTGGCATATACTCATAGATGAGCATATATTCTTGTGTGTCAATGCAAAAACCCAAAACTCTGATCAGATTTACGTGTTGAAGCTTTGCAGTCAGCATAACCTCATTCTTGAACTCCTCAAATCCTTGTGTGGATGTCTTCGAGAGTTTCTTCACTGCTATTATTTGTCCATCAGGTAATACACCCTGCAAACAACCCCCAAAATATTTTTTTTTAAAAAAACACTCTACTCACACACACACACACACACACACACACACACACACACACGTAGCTTGCACTAATTAATTAATAGGCTGAGAGATAACCAAGCTACCGATACATAACCTTGTAAACAGGGCCATATCCACCCTCCCCGAGCTTATTTTCAATTGAAAATCTATTCGTGGCCACCTCAATATCAGCCAAGCTATATTCTCTGAGATCAGGATCATTGCTGTTAAAATCTCCAGCATCTGCGTGACTATTTGCGCTGTCCTTTGATGCTTTGGCTGAGTCAATTACGGTCCAATTAATATCAACCAAGAGAAACAAAGCTAATTTAAGTAAATTGCCCACTTCTTCATCTGTGTTAAATGGAATAGAAGTAAAAATATTCCTAATCCCGTGTAGAAGAAGTTACCTATTAATTTGAGGTTTTTCATCCAGCGGTAGTAATATATCAAAAAACCTATTAGAAGAATACAAGCTGCAGTTATAGGCAAAACAATTGCCCATAATAGCCGCTTATTTTGTCGATTCTTATTATCCTCTTCAGCTGAAAAGTCAAATCACTCTGTGTTAGTTAACCATTGATGGTCAAATAAAGATCTTAATTGAAGTCATTATGCAGAGAAGTGATCGAATGGGCAGCAGGCAGTGAGTGAGGCTTTGCATTTGGTTACCTGCAGCTTGAGAAAGCATCCAATAATGATCATAGGAAACTTCCCACACATAGTAACCACGTAGCTTCTTCTCCTTGGCATATGAAACCTTCACTCTAACGGCTTCGACATCATCAAAACCAAACCAAATCTTCCCAATCGAGCAGTAATTCACCACATAAGTTGAATTGTACATAACTTGAACATTAGGACCATAGTTCTTGATGCGATTCTTGATTTCCTTATAAGTCACAACGCCGTCATCATGCAAAGCTGGTCCTGTTGCTGCTGCACCAATACCATTGTCCTCAGGTTTCACAAGCGTCCATGCATAGCTATAGAAAGGCAAACATAAAACCAATTTATCAGCCGATAACCCTTCCTCAATCCATTCCGTGATTCCGTATTCAGTATTAGAGACACTATTTGGATCATACAGAGCCGCATGAGCACCAGTAAAATTTGTCCACATAGGGGTTGTGAGCGACCCGCCCCGCACTCCCAGGGCGAATCTATCTAATCTCGACCAATCGAATCGATAATAAGCTAATATAAAAGATTTTACCGAAAATTCGGCAGAATCTCCTTTGTAAACATAACAATCCCAATCTACAAACATGTAAAGTATACACTCCCAAAATAATTCAATATCCAACAACTCCAGAAATCAACATCCTCAATAAATTCTTAATTCCAAAGGAATAATATAACAATATTATACAATCCCCAAAAGAACAAGATAACCATAGCATCATAACAAAAATCATCATGTCTCTAGCACCATCGTGTGGCCAAAACTCAACATATATCTACGATCCCATTTGGATCGTGGTGTGTACTGCAACCTCCTGGTGAGGGAAAAAAAATATAATAAAAACGAACTGGGGTGAGTTTAAAACTCAGTGAAGGTCAGTGAGTGGATAGTAGTTTGTTTAAAGATAATTCTCGTTTTAAAAGAGATAATCATTTCATTTCCAAACACGATTTCATCAAACCATATGCGAGAAACTCGTAATAAATCATTAAACAATTAAATCAGATCACTTATCATGAAAAGCATATATAATACCGTATCACATAATCATCGGAATCATATCTGATCAAAATATCATTAAATCTTAAATAAAACTCATTTAATTCAAACCATATACTCGAATATCAATATCACATAAATCTGAATAAAATCAATGAAATCATACCACTTATAATATCCAAACGGAGAATATCAATATCACATAAATCCGTATAAAATCAATGAAATCATACCACTTATAATATCAAAACGGAGAATATCAATATCATATAAATCCGTATAAAATCAATGAAATCATAACACTTATAATATCAAATCTTTGAATATCGAAAACCATCACAATATCATATAGAATATACAAATCTGAAAATCATCACTAAACAAGTACCCAGGGGAATAATCTCATATCCGGACCTCAACGGACGGCAATCGTGAACCATCATGCCCCGGAGCTACAACGGATAGACCGGACGTACCATATCATATCTCATCATCTCGTATCTCAATATCTCAGATCATTCATCACATTGCATGCATAAGCCCCCAAAAGGCAAAAGCGCCCAAACACACGGCCCAAAGCCTCTATGTGTGTTCAGACGGGCCCCAAAGGCCTCTCATCTCATATCATCAGTATCAACATATTTCCTCCCTTATTTCCCTTTATTTCTCCTTTTCCATAATCAAGCTTCATATCTCAACATTACTGTATCTGGAGGGAATGGGTACTGTCCAATGCCTTTAAAAACAATATCTTATACTCATGTACATAAACATATAATCACATCTGAAATCTCATTTCCTTTTTATTCAATATATCTCAAATTCACTCAATTCTGATATCATGCGTTTATTCCACCAATAACCATAAAATCATATCACATCGAAATTCACTTTTCTCGTCTTTAAAATACTATCATAATTCATTCGAAATCGATCTGACGAAAATCATTACCAAACATTTTAATATAATATCAATGCGTATATAAAATCCATTTTTGAGGAAATCATTAAATAGAAGTATCAAATACTTATATAAAATCTATTTCCAAATCATTAATCAAACTCATCCTTAAAAATAAGAAATATCATCCAGTAGACACAATCCATTTTCTAGAAAATTATTAAATCGAAACATCGAATACTTATTTATTAAATCATGTTGTACTGTATCGTTAAATCATCATTAAATCCGAACATTCAAAATTCCCATATAAAATCCATTTCGAGAAAATCATGAAATCCGAATATTCAAAATACTTATTTCGCAAACATGCTTTACTATCATAACCACTATGAAAATAGGTTTTGTATATTCCACTCACAAACAACGCCCAAACTTCAGATCAACAACGTCGCGGCGGTTTGATCTCGCCGCGATCCTCCTAATAAAGTAAACGACATAATCATTTTTCCCATAAATATAAATATAACAAATTTTACGCATTAGAGCTCGAAACAAGTATTCATTCGTAATCAACTATTCTCGTGTGCCTCAAATTACCAAAATACCCCTACATGCCAAAATTACCAAAATACCCCAACACCAATATTTACCAAATTATCCTCAAAATCTTCAATTATCAAATTACCTCAATTCATATCACAAAAATAACTACAATATCAGCAATTACGAAATTACCCTCGAGTGTAAAATTACCAAATTACCCTTGGATTCAATATTACCTAATACCCATAAAATCATAATCTACCAACTTAACCTCAACAATTTAAATTACCAACTTATCCTCAATTTCAGCAATTACCAAAAATACCCACAGAATCAAATTACAAAATTACCCAAAAATATAAAATTACCGAATGCCCCTCACGGGTCAACGGTGACCAAATTCAACCTACGGACGGAAGCTCAAGACGGTAGTTCGGACCACGCCGAGTTCACTGGTGCCGGTGACCTCAACGCGGCGGCGACGGCGGCGGATCAAGCTCCAAAACCGCGAGCTTTCCGGCGGTGGATTCGGCGGCAATCCGCCGTTTGGTGGCAAGGCTGGTCGGAAAATGATCTTTGGCGATGTGAGGAACAAGATTCAAGCGGTGGCGCTGGCTCAAATCCGGCTAGATCGATCGGCGATGAAGAACGGTGGAGTCGCGGCCCTTTCGGCTTCAACCCATTGCCGGCGGCGTTCGATCGGTTTAAAATTGTCGGGATATGATGGCCTGGCTTCAAGCTTCATTTCGGTACCTTGCTCGTAGGAGCGGTGGCGGAAACGGAAGATATGGCGGGTCATGGTCGCGGCCTCGGGTTCCTGGATCAAAAATCGGGTCAACAATTTCTTCCTCTCTCTCTCGCGCCACTCTCTCTCCTTTCTCTTATAAAGGGTTGGGAAAAAGTCCAAGAAAAATAGGTCCTGGTGTTACAAACTCCCCCTTAAAAGAATTTCGTCTCTAAATTCACTTCTAAATATCCTTGAAAGAATCTAAACCTCAAGATATACTTATGATCTGCAAAATCCTTATAAAGATCAAAATCAAATATAACACACTTTCGCTGCGCTACTCTGATACCTTAATTATAATCCGTTAGAGATTTGGCATGCCACGGTATTCAAAAATATCGTAAAATAAATTATCGAAATCTCATTATGATATTCTCAAACTTTCGCATGCTCTTCCAAATCACTTACTTGAGCTACCTTCATTCAATTACCGCTTAGTCGGATACTCCATTAACTTTCAAAACTTTCATAAACTTTGGGCTTCTACCAAATCGTCCGCCCACTTATCTCATAAACCATAATATAACATCCGTAGTATCCTCCACTAAGCCAGTAACGAATTCAAGCATCCAAGCCAAAACCGTAAAACAATCTTTCTTTCCACAAATTCTGCTTTGCTAAAATTCACTTCCTCGTTTAACAGAAAACATAATGCATTTTCATGCACATGCCAATGAAATTCCACACATACGAATGCCCATGTTCATAAATATACATATCACATAACACATCATATCAACACATCACATAAATATATTAGCAGGACATATAAATCCATATCCGTATATATCAAAATAGACTTTCCAAGCATATCAAACATATATATTGTGATTCGCTTGGAAATCTAGTTTACTAACCTCATAGCATCCTCGAGTACCATACGCAAATCGATATCATCGGCCTAAAATCAATAAAAATACTCTCATAAAAAAAAAATAAAACTATAATCATCAACTCCAATATTCTCAAATTCCTCAATATAATCACATACCATATTTAGCCTCAAATAATCTGAATTTAAATCATAAATCACCAAAATATTCATGATTTCCAAGCTTCAGTGTCTATCATATATGTGAGATAAGCTGAATAACCTTTTCTTAGTAACCGTCTGGTGCCAATAACTGACATGACACGTGAGGGTAAAACTATATGCTCACCACAAAATTTCACCTCAAGCTTTTCTTGGCTTATTAAACGCAACTTCCTTTCTGAAAGTCCATATTCAAAATTATATTGAATTCTCGAATGTCCAAGATAATCAAATTCACCCCAAATCCATGTTCACACTATCAAATCATACAATCTCGATACACACTCTTGACAAGAGTGACCCTCCAGTAGGTGTACTAACAGCTAAACAATTATCCAGCGGTTCAAGTTCTCATTCCATATGCATGGCAAAAATACAGAAAACAAAACAATGCGTGGATCCAAGATCAATAAGAATATAAGGCCTAAGTAATCGCAGCATGTCTATGATATTGATGTTCTACTGTTTGCCACCAATGATAAACTTTTATCCTTGAGTAGAAAAATAGCAAAGGAAAATCAATTTTCCCTCTGAGCATTTCATCACATCGGAAATACACTCGATTTTAACAAATTGCGACTTAGCCTCTGGTGGCTCTCCAAAACTAACAAAATCACTTGCTCTTAAACTTCTCACATGTTCAATAGTATTTGCATGACCAACATATACACCAATCTGATTATGAAACACTGTAATCATAATCCAAACTTGTCTATCAATTGACTGCTAAAAGTTCGAAAAATTTCCAGGTGCCCATTATGCAATATCACGCGTTGAACAATCAACTACTCCCTGTAGGTATATCTCCTATAGTCAACCCAGCTATTTATCTAGTACGACTACGGCCACATCTAAGGCTACAACAAATCATGATGGTGCATACAAAATATCAATTCCGGCTTAATAACAATAAAACTTACTCTAATTACCACAGTAAAGTCTACAGAATCTAAAACCATGCTCTGATACCACCTGAAGCGACCCGCCCCGCACTCCCAGGGCGAATCTATCTAATCTCGACCAATCGAATCGATAATAAGCTAATATAAAAGATTTTACCGAAAATTCGGCAGAATCTCCTTTGTAAACATAACAATCCCAATCTACAAACATGTAAAGTATACACTCCCAAAATAATTCAATATCCAACAACTCCAGAAATCAACATCCTCAATAAATTCTTAATTCCAAAGGAATAATATAACAATATTATACAATCCCCAAAAGAACAAGATAACCATAAAGATCATAACAAAAATCATCATGTCTCTAGACCATCGTGTGGCTAAAACTCAACATATATCTACAATCATTGGATCGGTCATGTGCAACAACCTCCTCTGGTGAGGAAAAATATAATAAAAACGGGGTGAGTTTAAAACTCGGTGAAGGTCGAAAGTGGATAGTAGTTTGTTTAAAGATAATTCTCGTTTTAAAAGAGATAATCATTTCATTTCCAAACACGATTTCATCAAACCATATGCGAAAACTCGTAATAAATCATTAAACAATTAAATCGATCACTTATCATGAAAAGCATATATAATACCGTATCACATAATCATCTAATCATATCTGATCAAAATATCATTAAATCTTAAATAAAACTCATTTAATTCAAACCGTATACTCGAATATCAATATCACATAAATCCGTATAAAATCAATGAAATCATACCACTTATAATATCCAAACGGAGAATATCAATATCACATAAATCCGTATAAAATCAATGAAATCATACCACTTATAATATCAAAACGGAGAATATCAATATCATATAAATCCGTATAAAATCAATGAAATCATAACACTTATAATATCAAATCTTTGAATATCGAAAACCATCACAATATCATATAGAATATACAAATCAAAATCATCACTAAACAAGTACCTGGGGAATAATCTCATATCCTACCTCAACGACGGCAATCGAGAACCATCATGCCCGGAGCTACAACGGATAGACCGGACGTACCATATCATATCTCATCATCTCGTATCTCAATATCTGTATCACCGTAATCATCACATTACATGCATAAGCCCCCAAAAGGCAAAAAGCGCCAAACACACGCCCAAAGCCTCTATGTGTGTTCGACGCCCCAAAGGCCTCTCATCTCATATCATCGATCAACATATTTCCTCCTTATTTCCCCTTTATTTCTCCCTTATTTCCCCTTTATTTCCATAATCGTTCATATCTCAACATTACGTATCTCTAGGAATGGAGTCTTGTCCAATGCCTTTAAAAACAATATCTTATACTTTCGTACATAAACATATAATCACATCTCAAATCTCATTTCATTTTTATTCAATATATCTCAAATTCACTCATTCGATATCACGCGTTTATTCCACCAATAACCATAAAATCATATCACATCGAAATTCACTTTTCGTCTTTAAAATACTATCATAATTCATTCGAATCGATACTGAAAAATCATTACCAAACATTTTAATATAATATCAATGCGTATATAAAATCCATTTTTGAGGAAATCATTAAATAGAAGTATCAAATACTTATATAAAATCTATTTCCAAATCATTAATCAAACTCATCCTTAAAAATAAGAAATATCATCCAGTAGACACAATCCATTTTCTAAAATTATTAAATCGAAACATCGAATACTTATTTATTAAATCATGTTTATCTTTGTATCGTTAAATCATCATTAAATCCAACATTCAAAATTCCCATATAAAATCCATTTCGAAAAATCATGAAATCAAATATTCAAAATACTTATTTCGCAAAACATCTTTCTATCATAACCACTATGAAAATAGGTTTTGTATATTCCACTCACAATGACAACGCCCAAACTCGGATCAACAACGTCCGCGGTTTGATCTCGCCATGCGATCCTCCTAATAAAGTAAACGACATAATCATTTTTCCCATAAATATAAACACAACTAATTTTACGCATTAGAGCTCAAACAAGTATTCATTCGTAATCAACTATTCTCGCCCTCAAATTCCCAAAATACCCCTACATGCCAAAATTACCAAAATACCCCAACACCAATATTTACCAAATTATCCTCAAAATCTTCAATTATCAAATTACCTCAATTCATATCACAAAATAACTACAATATCATAAATTACGAAATTACCCTCGGGAGTGTAGAATTACCAAAATGCCCTTGGATTCAATATTACCGAAATACCCATAAAATCATAATCTACCAACTTAACCTCAACAATTTTAATTACCAACTTATCCTCAATCCTCAATTTCAGCAATTACCAAATATACCCACATAATCTGAAATTACAGAATTGCCCCAAAAAAATGAAATTACCGAAATGCCCCTCGCCGGTCAACGGTGACCGGAATTCAACCGGCAGCGACGGGAAGCTCAAGACTGGTAGTTCGGACCACGCTGAGTCCACTGGTGCCGGCGGTGACCTCCAACGCGCGGCGACGGCGGCGGATCGAAGCTCCAAAGCCGTGAGCTTTCCGGCGGTCGTTCGACGGCAATCCGGCCGTTTCAGGTGGCAAGGCTGGTCGGAAAATGATGCTGGCGATGTGAGGAACAAGATTCAAGCGGTGGCGCGGCTCAAATCCGGCTAGATCGACGGCGACAAGAACGGGTGGAGTCGCGGCCCTTTCGGCTTCAACCGGCGGCGTTCCAGTCGGTTTCCGGCAACAAGGATGTCAGGGATACGATGGCCGGCTTCCAAGCTTCATATCGGTACCTTGCTCGGCCGGAACGGTGGCCGGAAACGGAAGATATGGCCGGGTCATGGTCGCGGGTCGGGTTCGGATCCGGGTCAAAATCGGGTCAATGAATTTCTTCCTCTCTCTCTCCCGCGCGCCAACTCTCTCTCCTTTCTCTTTATAAAGAGTTGGGAAAAAGTCCAAGAAATAGGTGCGGGGTGTTACAGGTTGAGTATTCAGTAGTCATAACATGAACCCAATTCAAATATTGTCTTATCAAGTCGACTGTATAAGCTGCTGCTGTTGAGTGTGGTGAATATGCCACCTTTGCCGTCAAAATCAACTGTGATTGGCTCGAGTTGTTTCTTGCTTCTAAATCCACGGCAGCTCGCCACTCTTTAAAGAGAATGCCAATATTGTACATATCCCAGCTTGTGTTTGCATGAGGCCAAGGCAGATCTAAGCCCTGAAAGCCATAAAGTCTTGCTATTTTTATTGAGGAGTCAATGAAGGATTTCCTAGAAGAAGGATTGTTCGCCATGGAAGAATAAGTTGAATAGTTTGCATCATTTCCTCCGATGGAAAGAAGTGTAGTGATTGATGGGTTCTTTATTTTGACAGTGTCAGTGAAGTTAGAGAATTGTTTTTCATCAGAAGGTGATAAAAAAAGCTCATAGGAAGTTGAGTTGACATCAACAAAGCCACACATAAGGTGAGTGAAAAGAGCAGAATTTACATCTGAAACGGGGAACCCACCGCCTGAATCCCAGTAACCAGCTCTGATTAAAGTTTGTGCTCCTGCAGGAAGCGATTCTGAAAATATAAAAATGTGGAGGACAAGAATGATAATTTTGGATGCCATTGTGGGAACCTAGCTGGTTTGAGGCATACTCAGTATGTGATTACATATATATTTACACACACAATGTAATGGAGAAAATATCCGATAGCGATTGAGATTAGTTACTGGACTATAATACAAACTTGAGGCAACTTTCAGCTTATGAGCTTATCTCATAAGTCTTTATACGATATCAAAGTCAAGTGACGAACGAGTGACTCTATACTACCTTTTAATTTAACAAGGAGAAAGATAAGAGATCAACCTACACGTGACAGGGTGATAGAAAAAGTATATCACATTGGCTAAGATTAATTACTAGGTTAATAACATAAGCTCAAAACAACACTCAACTCAATAACAAGCTGTAATTTAATAAAGTTAGGTCAACTCGATGTTTTATATAGTACGTCATGAGTGAGGAGGAGTTAAAGCTACAAATCGCTGTCATGAATGAGGACAAATTTGATTTTCTCAAGATTTTGCGTTTTGTACACGTTGATCGTGGACTAAATCAAGTTAGAAAATATTTTCACAAGATTTTACCTTCAAATTGCATGGATGGAACCATAGAGGAATACATCGAAAAGTTTATCTTCTTGCCATGATGTTAAGTGATAAGATTGAAGTTCTTAAATTAAGCTATGACGTTTAACCTCCACTTAGCTTGACTTCTGAAGCTGGAGACCCATTCTTTTGCATTGACCTTGTTGGTATTTAAATGACCGCAGAGTCTTCGACGTGTTTATGAAGGAAAGTCATTGTCCATGACTATGAGTAGATTCTTTTTGGGGTTAAGACAGGGAAAGTTTGTCGTTAGCAAAACATCATGACAAGAGAATAGCAAGAGGAAAAAATATCATACACTTAATTACTTCTTGAGGGTAAGATTCAATAATATTTTAATTTTTTAATAAAAAATTAACATGCATAAGCTCAAAACAACACTCAACTCAATAACAAGCTGTAATTTAATAAAGTTAGGTCAACTCGATATTTTATATAGTACGTCATGAGTGAGGAGGAGTTAAAGCTACAAATCGCGGTCATGAATGAGGACAAATTTCAAGATTTTGCGTTTTGTACACGTTGATCGTGGACTGAATCAAGTTAGAAAATATTTTCACAAGATTTTGCCTTCAAATTGCATGGATGAAACCATAGAGGAATACATCGAAAAGTTTATCTTCTTGCCATGATGTTAAGTGATAAGATTGAAGTTCTTAAATTAAGCTATGACGTTTAACCTCCACTTAGCTTGACTTCTGAAGCTGGAGACCCATTCTTTTGTATTGACCTTGTTGGTATTAAAATGACCTCGGAGTCTTCGACGTGTTTCTGAAGCAATGTCATGGTCTATGAGTAGATTTTTTTATTTTTTATTTTGGATAAGAAAGGGAAAGTCTGTCGTTAGGAAAACATCCTGACAAGGGGATGGTGAGGGGGAAAAAAAAAGAAATTATACACTTGGGGTGTGTTTGGAGCAATGATTATGGTATATTATAATACTGTTCATATTGATTTAATATCAATATTATATTTGGAAAGAAATTGTATTGGGATAAAGAGAGTGTGCTCGTGCGGCAACAACTGCGTTAGGTAAACCCGAATGTGAATCGGGTTTAGCTTAATATGGTAGTTGCCGCATTAAAGTTTTGCTCTTGCTTCTTTTTTTTTTCTTTTTCTTTTTTTAATAATAATAAATAAATATAACTTTTTAATTTAATATATTATTATATAATATCATTTTATTTTTTATTTTTACATCAAAATTATTAAAGTAAATTAATAGTTTTATAATTTATTATTCATATTTTAATTTTTATTATATTAAAAATATAACTAAATAATGTATTATTTAATTATATAATAATTAATATATAAAATTGATTAATATTCAATAATTTAATATAACTAACAATAAGTACTTAAATAATATATAAAAATTGATTATTATTTAAAAATTTAATATAACTAACAATAAATATTTATATATGAATAAATTCAAATAATATTAATTTAAAATTAATACCAATAAAATTAATAACGTAAAATATCATTATGTTATGATATTATTTAGAGATTATTTGATTAAATTATTTACTTCGATCTTCATTTCACATGTTATATATTTAGAAAATACTGAAAAATAAATGTTATGCTGCCGAAAATATAAGGCTATAAACTTCGATCTTTACAAAAAATTGTGATAATTTTAACATTTATACTAAAAAATAATGTTAAATTTCTAAAATTTAAGACTTATATATTTAGTAGTTTTCTAGGTACTAATAAATATTATTTTCTAAATATATAATTTAAGTTAATCACAAAAAATGAATACAGTATAGTGTAGCACCGAACGTTGAACAACATTATTATAATATAGTGCTAATACAATACAATATAATACAATACACATATATTAAAACAATAAAATACAGTATAATACAATATAGTGTACCAAATGAACCCTTAGTTACTTCCTGATGATAAAATTCAGTAGTATTGTAATTTTAATAAAAAAAAATTTAGACCCTTTTACCTTTTTCCTTGTGTAATTTAATTTTCAGTCAAGATCACCCTCCCATTTTAGTATAAAAGCCTATACGAATGTACATTTTACTCAATGTTTACATAGAAACAAATGGCTCGCAGACGATTTGCCGACCTAGTACCACTCTCGTATTCTTGGTGAGATTCGGCTTCACCAAAATTGTAGCCTATATTTTACTTTAATGAGAAAATCAAATAATGTTTGAACAAATAATTTTCTTTTGTCTATATACTTTCTTAAAATGTATGGAGTAGGTAAAGTGCAAATTGATTTTTTAGCCCTTTGACTCCTCCAAAATTCGAAGTCAATTTAATGGTCAGTTAAATAATGTTACTTGAAAATCATTCGACCAAATATCGTAAAAACTATAGTTAAGTTTCACTGATTATTGAATTATAGAATGTGCTATCATTTCCTAGCTAGAATTTGTTTAATTCTATTAATTTACAATCGTTTTTCATTTTACTTAATTAATTAAAGTGAATTTATTATGTATACATTCTACATACATAAAATTTTAAAATTCAGCCTTGAATTGAATTGTACTAATTTTTTTATAATTTTTTATCAGACCTGCGTTTTTAACAGTTTAATATTAATATTGATAGCACATACTATACTGGATTAAGAGAGATTGATTTCGAGTGCTACAAGATTTTTAGGATTGCATGCACAAGGGTTTAAAAACAAAGTGTGCACTTAATTACACTAAACGAGGGTGCATTTTTATGATGAAATAAAAACTATGTACAGGGTTGTAAAAGTGGCTCCATAATTAGTGTTCATTAACATTCATCTAGCTACCACTTCCGAAAATGATACATCATAATCCGAGCATTTTTCCAATTGTGTTGTAGATAATAGTTCATTCCCAATTTCATCAATTTGTTTTGAGAAAGCAGGCTTCTTGCGAGTATTTATATTTGCGGTTTCATTCTTGAGCATTGAGGAAACTTCCAGCATTGAAGGTCTATCGTTTGGATTCTCCTGGACACACAACAAAGCTATTTCCAGACATCTCATTAATTTACAAGGGGAATTTGTATCATCTAGTGATGAATCCACAAACTCCACTCCTTTGCCACCTTTCCACAACTCATATGCCTGAAATTATCAAGTACCATCTTGTTACATAATTTATACTTCTTAATTAAGTGCGCATATGTGTACTCAAGGTTACTATCCGAAGAAACTTACATGCTCTAGAATGCTTAAATTTTCATTGATGCCACATAACGTTGAAAGCCTCTGTCCACTTATGATTTGTAGAAGTAAAACTCCGAAACTAAAAACATCTGATTTGGTAGAGTATACACCTTTACTGGCGTACTCAGGAGGAATATAGCCTCTGCATTCAAAATAACCAACAATAAGTAAGTATATATAAGTAAGGAATTTTGCAATTTAATAAATTTGTAAAACCCATTTTACCTTGTGATAAAAGTCCATCCTGCATTTTATTAAAGAGTTGGATTCCTTATTCGAAACCCAATATATGTATAGCAAACAGAAGCTTGAGTAAAGAATATCATTTAGATGTAATATACTTACATTGTTCCCACAACTTGTTCTGTATTCGCTTCAAGACTCTCTTTTGCAAAAATCCTAGCCATACCAAAATCTGAAATTTTAGGTTTCATATCTTGACCTAACAAAACATTACTTGCTTTCAAGTCTCGATGGATAATAGTCAGTCTTGAGTATTCTTGAAGGTATAAAAGCCCTTGAGTTATCCCTTCAATGATATGAACACGTTTTTTCCAATCCAAAATAAGCTTTCTGATGGGATCTACAACAAATATATAGTTTTGGACAATAAGTGACATGCAAATGAATTATATACACGATTAATATTAACTTGATTTCAGAACAAACCAAAAAGGTAGCAATCCAAGCTTTTGTTTGGCATGTACTCGTAGACTAGCATCCGTTCCTCACTGTCAATGCAAAAACCTAAAACTCTAATAAGATTTACATGTTGGAGTTTTGCAGTAAGCATAACCTCATTCTTAAACTCCTCAAATCCCTGTGTGGATGCTT
This sequence comes from Atalantia buxifolia, assembly GCA_030444775.1. NCBI lineage: Eukaryota > Viridiplantae > Streptophyta > Magnoliopsida > Sapindales > Rutaceae > Atalantia > Atalantia buxifolia. The sequence goes on from CM059838.1 coordinate 13,291,666, forward strand.
TCGAAAGTTTCTTCACTGCTATCACCTCTCCGCAGGATAGTACACCCTGCAACCCAAAAAAAAAAAACTGTTCATATAAAGCTTTCACTAATTAAATAAGTTGAGAAATGTTTGTCAAACAATATGCTTCCCTCCAAAGTTGAGGGCACCATTTTAAGTCCTTTTAAGTCCCCATGGACGCATTAATCTCCTCACAAAATATGGATATGGGTAGACATATCTTCCTAAATATTAGTAGAAGTGGTTGTATCTCTCTAGTGTGAGGTTAGAGGTCTCATGTCTAATAGGTATAGATTTTTAAATTATATGTTTTGGGCCTCTGAATTTTACTGTAAGTGTATGAATTCAAAGTTCCGACAGAATCCAAATTGTAACATTTATGGATTTTGTGTGTGTGTGTTACCTTGTAAACAGGACCATATCCACCTTCCCCAAGCTTATTTCTAACTGAAAATCCCTCGGTGGCCGCCTCAATATCAGCCAAACTGTATACTCTGAGGTTAGGAACATTTCTGTTAAAGTCTCCAGCTTCTGCTTCATCATTTGCTCTCGTGTTTGATGCTTTAGCAGAGTCCTCTGTTCCTAACATCAACCAAGAGTAAATATTAGATAATTAATTAAATGTCAGTCTCAGTTACATATATATGAATGAAATACATTCTTAATTATAATTGATAGCAGAGACTTGTCACCTTCAATTAACTTGAGCCTTTTCATCCTGTTGTATTTATATGCACAAAAGCCTAGAAGGAGTGTCAAAGCTGCCGCTGCAGTCGAAATGAGCGCCAAGGACAGACGCCGGTTATTGCTATGTTCATCTTTTTCAGCTGAAGCAGAAGTAATCCTGTCTTTTTGTGCTGGAAATATGTATAGTTCACCAATTAATAATAACTACCTAGAGATGCCATAACAATCATTATTAATCAGAGAGAACAATTATTGCATATATAAATACCTGCAGCTTGAGAAAGCACCCAATTATGATCGTCAAAATCAACTCGCCACACAAAGTAACCAAGCAATCTCTTCTCTTTGGCATAGGCGATCTTAGCTCTAACAGCCTCCACATCATCAAAACCCAACCAAACCGTCTCAGTGGAGAAGTAATTCACCACATAAGTTGAATTGTACATAACTTGAACATTAGGACAATAGTTCTTGATGTAATTCTTGATAGTCCTGTAGGTCACAAGGCCATCATTAGTCAAATCTGGTCCTGTTGCTGCTGCTCCAATACCATTGTCTTCAGGTTTCGCAAGCGTCCATGCATAGCCGTAGAAAGGCAAACACAAAACCAACTTATCAGCCGATAGCCCTCTCTCAATCCATGCCTTTAAACCCTGATCGGTACTTCTAGCAAAGCCGCCGCTACTTGAGCCATACAGAGCCGCATGTGCCGCGGTGAAGTTCGTTGACATAGGCTCGTAGTAGCTAGCAGTAGCTGCATGAACCCAATTCAAGTTTCGTTGTATCGAATTCAAAAGATATGAATTCGCTGGTGGCGAATAACGAAATCTTGCGGTCAAGATCAGCTGGGGTTGCTGGCGGCTAGAGTTTTTTGCCTCTAATTTTGTAGCAGCAATTCGCCACTCGTCAAAAAGTAAACCAATATTGAACATATCGGTGCTTGTGTTAGGAGCTGACCAAGCAAAGTCTAGGCCCTGAAAGCCATAAAGCCTAGCTATTCTTATTGAAGAGTCGATGAAAGATTTTCTGTGAGAAGAATTTCTCACCATTGAAGAATATATAGAATAGTTTGTACGTCTTCCTAGTCCAATGGAGAGAAGTGTAGTGATTGATGGGTTCTTTTGTTTCACAGTGTCTGTAAATTTGGGGAATATTTGATTTCCATCAAATGGTGATGATAAAGATAGCTGGTAAGTGGTGGAATTGATATCAGCGTAAGAGCAAATAAGGTGAGTGAAGAGATCATAATTTATGCGCGAAATGGCGGACACTTCGCCTGAATACAAGTAACCGACCCTGATCCACGGTTTTGCTTTCGCGGGATGAAATTCTGAATAGAACAACATGTGAAAGATGATGCTGATAATTATGGATGCCATTTGAGACTTTGTTAGGAGTGAAAATGGATCCACACAAGAGAAATTAAATAAACACTAGTTTCGCAGTTCATTTAAGTTCTTATGTAAACTATTAACTCATAGGTTCATTTTTTTCGTTCCAAAAAAATCTCATGTGCTCCTGCTGATAGGGACACATACATTGCATGTTAAGATGATGATAGGCGATGCGACGATTGCCTAAGAACTAAGATTTTCTTCTATCGCGTGGCTGACTTTTCATGAAGAAAAATGATGCTTTGGTTGGCATTTGGTTAAACTGATGACAAATTTCGGGTTACAAATATCAGTATTGTTTTATTAAACAATAAAAGACAAAAAATAATTTTACATGCATGTTGAAGGTAATATTGCAGTCTCTTGATCATGTGTTGAATTTCATTCGCGTGCGTTCATTTATTATCTATCCCCTTTTTTCTCTGTGTGTCTGCTGGCTGTAGTGCTCTGAAAAGAATAACGTGTTTAATGCATGTAAATACACCTCAGAAGTAGTTAAGAAAGACTTGATCAAACTAGACATTTTCTCTCTACTCAAAAAGTGGTTATTGGACTAATTAAGATTCTAATCCCTTTAATAAATATTCAAAAAGGGTTACTGTCACTATTTCAGTCTTGTTGTTATATATATATATATATATATATATATATATATATATATATATATAAAGGATATTTAAAGAAGCATCACATGAATCCTTCCTAATTACATTTTGTTTCATTCAAGTCCTTGACTTAATTTGACTGCTTGGAAAAATTAGTAAAAATATAAAAATTAAAAAAAAATGTAAATTCTAGTTATTAGACTAAATATATAGTATAAATTATTTGCAGCAACTAGCAAAAGTTTAGAAAATTAAAAACCCTATTTCATTTAAGAAATAATGAAATTCTAATCATTTAAAAAAAAAAAATCTTTGAAAGTTTGAAAGCTAGGATTTTAAGGTCCTTTTACAGTAACCATAATTAACATGAATTTCTGAATTATTATTACATAATAAAATTTTACTAACAGAAATAAGAAAACAAAACAAATATCACTCAAATCCGATATTTAAAAAAATCTCAAAATAAATAAAAATATAACCAAAACTTGCAAAACGATCACGAAAGAAATGAAATTTCCGGCCAAACCAAGAGGCCAACATGCATAGCATTATTGGACTAAATTCATCACGCAAGCTTCAAAATAATATATTATATTTCCTAAATAGACACATGTAGGTTAAGTTATGATATCAAAAATTATCCTATTCATCTTACACAACCATCCTATGTCACTATATCTATATGGTAATAATATAACCCAAACATTTATGGAGCATAACTCACAGACCTCCACTAATTACAGTGAAATTTACTCTCATTTTATAAGAGAGAGAAATGTTCTCGTTCTCCATTTATGGGGGCTTAAGCCAAATGGTCAATTTTCTATTTTCTATTTTCTATTTTCTGGTAAGTTGTGTAGGGTTGGGGCTTTTTAGCACTTCTTTGACGAAAAGTCATTCTCTTCAACAACCCAAAACTTGGGCCAATGGGCAATATTGAAAGTCCATTGGATGCATTGGACCAAACTAAAAGTCCATATTAGCTTACAGCCCTTTTTTACAGTCCTTTTTTACAGTCCATATTGCTAAGTTTCAGTCATGCATTGGGTCCACATATATTTTCGTTTCAGTTCACATTAATGAAAAGTCCTGCATTGGAAGCTCCATTAAAGAATAATATTAGAAGTCCTGCACTGTTATCGCAAAAAAATTATACACGCACACACACACATTCTCAATAAATGAAATGACACAACACAGTTGGGTTGCCGTTGCAAAGCCTCCTTGTTTGTTATTATTTATTGGCTTATTGCAATAAAGACTAAAGAGAGCTTTGCGCCATGCAGCATGGGAAGCTCCATTAAAGAATAAAAGAATTTAAAGCTTCAAGGACACATAAAGTATGCCCACCCAATTAAATTTTTCTTTGAAAAAAAAAAAAAAAAGACTGCAATTGCAATGGCTTGAATTTATCATCAATTCTGGCTTAATTTGCCCCCGTCATTTTTCAAAGAGAATGTCCAACTCAATTGTGACGGCTGCTGCTTCAATTTTAAATTTATTTTTCTCAAGAATAGTCATTTTCATCCACCATATTCCTGAATCATGATGCGTCCTTATTGCTTATATTATTATAGACCACTTTTGGAAGCATAACAATTTCTGTACACATGGTCTCCATCTTGTGGACCCAAACGTTGATGATATACTCGCATGCTGCAAATAAGCCCTTTTAATAACTTATCACCCGGTAAAATGGTAAATGATAGTTTATTTATTTATTACTTATGTTATGCCATATGCCACCTATTAGTGAAAGATGTTTAAATAACTACTCTTGTAGTAAACTCCTGAATGATGGCAAGTTAGATTTAGACTTAATGCACTAACTTTGATCATTTTTTTATTTCTTTTTTATATGTTAATTATTGTCTTCTTGTTGGGAAGTTGTAATGATTGATAATAGGGGAGCATTTTGCTTTAACACAATCCTTAATTGAAGATTTTCTAGAGATGTTTATTATTATTATTAATCCCGCGTTGGTCAGGATTTGATTACTATAAAATTGACGATTCGATTTCTAACAATTTTGTTTATTATAAAATTTAAACAAATGAGTAGTCATCTAGAAAATCATAATCTCTTTAAAGGCCTTAAAGGCATGGCAGTGTAAAGTGAATGTGAATCTATTAGTAACATGTTTACACGTGTATTAATCGTAAAATATTTAAATAAATAAACCCAAGATTCTTGGTTCCAATACGAGCTTTATAGTTAAGGAGACCCACTAAATATGATGGACTTGTGAGTTGTGAGAGAAATCTCTAGAATTTAATTAGGCTGAAAGAATCTTAATCAAATCGTATCATCATAAAAATTCCAAATTTTGTTATCTTCTTTTGACAAAAACCCTCGTTCAAAATTATTCATATAAATTTACCAATAAAAGAATATGAATCAATTAGAAAATGGAATTGTCATGCGCACACCTTTTGCTCATTCAGTCCTTAATCATGTTTTAGTTATAACCCAAACGCGACAATGACATGTACGATCTACATGAATCCTCGATATTGATTGTCAATTACTTTTGCAAATTCAATGTGCGAAGTCTCACAAGTCATAATAAATTTAGGAATGAAAAGTACGAGCGGGCAGCAAGAAACCATCACTCAATTCCAATTGATATATACGCTTCATTCATTTTGTCTTTTCCATAAATGGAAAAACTAAAAAGCGTAACAATTATTAAAAATATGCCCACTGCCCTGCCACTCGGCCAAAGACGGGCCGTTGCTCTCTTACAATGGTTGAATGAAGGGATTCATTGAAGGATGTTTGGACGACAGCAGTGTTAAAATAGGTGATCACTTCGAAAGTCTTTGGATTGCACCCCGAAGCTCGTAGATCAGTTGATATATGGTTATACTACTATAACTAAGGTTCTCAGTTCAAGTTTTGAAAATGTAAATACGTTAAAATATTTGTTGGAAGAGTTTTTACCCGACTTAAATTTAGATTAGTTGGGACCTACTATAATTTTTGAATATAAGATGATTTAATAGAGCGAAAAAAAAGGATTCATCTCTCAATTATTAATAAAAATAAAAATGTGGGATGTGTATTTCAGTGTAAATAATAACAATAACAATAATACAACACATCCCCATCAAAATCTCCATCAAAAACCTAGTTGATGCTGATGCTTCTGCAGATTCTGATTCCCCCTTCCCTTAGCCCAGGAAGCAGACGATGACAGCATCACAATACAGAAAAGAAAGAAAGAATATCATTATGCTCCCACATCTTCTTAAACATTGTGCCCTCTATATGCACATACTTATACATATATATATACACATATGCATATACATATTATTATCATATTGTAGTAAGTAATGTTTTAGCTTTTAACATTAGCACCATTGTGATTAATCATAATGCCACATTATACAGTTTAAATGTGAAAGGTTATGAAATTAACTTTTATATACAAATGCATTACATAAAGTGCGCGACGTCATTCTTTTTAATATATACAGTAAATAAATGAATAATAATTCATAAAAAAAGTGTTATTCATTAGTGAATTATATATACAAGTAGAGTCTCTACAAATTAATAGGGTGGGACCATATAAAATCTATTAATTAAAAGAGAAATTAAATAATCAATAATTTATTAATTTATTAATTTATTAGTTTATAGAGTTATTTATAATTCAATTAACATACATCAACAACGCTTCATAAATTCCTATTACAATTCAAGAAGTTAACTGCAGAACTTCTAGGTGTTAAGAAAATAAGAGATTGAGATCTAATTAGATTTAAATTTTAAGGAACAAGTAATAATATAGTCATATTTTATATAAATAAGTGATAATAGAGTCATATTTTATTTAATTAAAATATCATAATCAACTATATTTATAATTTTAATAAATTATTAATTTATGATTTAAATAAGACGACAAAGTTATATAAGTTTTTTTAAAAAAAGTATTATTTCATTATTTTATTAAAATTATCAGTTTAATGTATTGTCCTAAACCGTGTGAATTTATTATATAATAAATATTATTAATTTATCAAATATTAATTTATAAAGATTTTATAGCATGAGTACCTAAATTTTGACGAAGTAAATGAATATTTGTTTGCACCTTGTCGGTATGTGTCCGTTTAATAATAATAGAATGTACTTTTTTGTCTTTTTCTCCTTCAAATGACAAAAAGATACGTAGATTTTGAGGTGCAGTCGTGCAGACACAACTTGGGTAAGTGTGTTTTTTGTAATGTGTGCGAGCTGCTAGCTTCTCCGATCATTTTGATTTGGGAGGGAAATGTAACTTAGCGCCAGCCTTTTCAGTTGGGATTGCGTTGTATAATTTGGACTGTCGCCTCCTTCACCTTTGGATTCCGTATCTCTATTTTGTGCTCTTTTTCTCTGAATGGGAGCCACGTATACGACTCTCTTTGCCCTGAATACGGGAAATAATTGATCACCCTCTTTTTATGAAAAATTGATGAACTTGCTTATACACATGACATATTTTCCTTGGAAGTATGGATCCGACTATAGTAAAATTGTGGTACCATGTTATAATTACATCATTTGTTAGATCTACTTAAATGAGTGAGGTTCACTTAAATTCTTACTCATCCAACGGTTGGGTGCAACTGCACCATAGTTTTATCTTGAAAATAAAGAAAATTTTTTCATTATTCTGCATTGTGCATCACAGTCCTGACAGCGTTTTAGGATCTGTAAATAGCAAGAAAATAATTTGTTTTCTTATTACCTTTTACTAATTGAGAAAATAATGAGAAAAAAAATGAAAAAAAGGAAAAAAAAGTTTCCATTATAACAAGAAAGTAAAGATTAAAGTAAAATACCATGATACATGCAATTCTCTAAAACGATATCTAAATTGAAAAGTGTAATAAATAATTCGGGGAAACTTGAAAAATGTAACAACAAAATTTGTGACCAATAAGAATAAAAATAAAAGCTTATTGGAGCCAATAAAGTTTAGAAAGTTTTCATTTCGTTTAAGTTTATAATTTAAAGTCACAAGCAACAAGTTCGTAAACATCATGAATTTTTTGAGGATTGTAATAAAAATTGTGATTCATAACAAAAAATTTACAATTAATAACATACAATGGTTACGGGGCATTTTCCAATTTACGGAGCATCAAGGGCTAAGGTTGACTTAATATTGCCATACAAAAATATTTTTTAGAAAAAAATAAAATAGGATATAAAAGGATGTGCAACATGATATTATTGATAGAATTTCCATTCTTTCAAGTTCTAAGAGAGCCTAAGAGAAACGTGAAAGGCTTGGAGTGGATAATAATAATAAAAGAGACATGTGAAAGCCAGAGCAATAAAAAAAAATTAAAATAAACCCCTAAAACGGAAACTCAAAGAATAGCGAACTTAATTTTTTTTTTTTATTCAAAAGAAAAGTATTTTAAGCGATAATACCCTTAAAGTTTGATGGCATGTAGAGATGATAAATAAACGTGAATCCGACTAGCATCCGCAAAGATCTAAAGGATCCAGATGTGAATGCAGATGCGGATCCGAATTCACTCGCATTTGAAAAATTAAAAATTTGTATCAACATATTTTTTATTAAATAAATAAAATAAAAAATAGAATATATATAAGAAAATACAAAACCTGAAGTAAAAATACATTAAATATAATATTATAATACATGAATCTATATGGATGATTTTATTTTTATTTTTATTTTTTTAATAATTAAAATATTAGAAATCTACAAATACATATTTTAAATGCAAAGATTTAGATACTCGGAATCGATATAAATATTACCCATATTTAGATATAGATTCTAAAACATTAATACTGGATCTAGAGCCAGAATTTTACCATCCCTATTATTAGCAAGTTGTCTATCAATATTGACCACTTGTCTACCGACACGATTAGCCTGCCATAGTTCCTGAGGGCATAATTGTCCTAATACATTTCTTCTAATTCCTTTTTGCAAAAGTAAAATTTAAAAAAAAAAAAAAAAGGAGAAGAAGGGTGGACCATTCAGTAAAGTTACCCAATTTTTGGGATATTTCCGTGAATATCGGAAAATAAATTCAAGACTTTCACCAGAAACGTCTGGACTTAGCAAAGTTGTGTGCCGATGGGGAGGTCATGCATGTAAAGAACCGGACAACAGTCTCTTCCAACAGCAACAGTACAAGGTGGTTGCTAACTTATGTTATGTGTTTACACATTACACTCGGTTACGTCTCTTTGATCATGAGTTACTGAAGCACAAATAAAAAGGAAAATGAAAAAAAGCTATAAATATTTTTCTCTGTATTCTTTCGCAATCAAAGGTCTCTCTCTGTGTCTCTGTCTATGTGTGTGTTTGTTTCTTGCTCTGCATGCACACACATACGCCCCTTATCTTGGTCTTCGTCACCACGTGGTTTCACATTTTGTAATGGCTATCATCACCATCACCAACTCCACCCATAACTCTCTTCTCTTCTCTTCTATATATAATAATTTGCAGCAACTCTCTTGCTAGCTCGCTCTCATTTTCCCTTCAAACTTTGTTCTTGCTCTTTTTAAGGCAACTTTTAAAGTTAATTTCTTTTCTTTTCTCTTTAACTTTCCCTTAATGGGTTGTTTTTATTGTTCTTGAATTTTGAGTTGAATTTGAAATTCATTTTGATCAACCAATGGCTTCAATTCTAAGGTTTAGGAAGTTATGTTATGCAGTGCCTCTCAAGCTTCAATCTTTTGAATTCTCAAAAGTTGATCAGAAACAAAAACTTGACAAGAAAGAAGAGGATGCTAATGTTTTCTTGCCTGCTAAGGACTTATTAGAAGTTGATGATCAGAAGAAAAAGTACCCCAGGAAACAGCAAAGAGAGTGGAGGTGCATAGATTCTTGTTGTTGGGCAATTGGGTATTTATGCACAACTTGGTGGCTTTTATTCTTTCTGTATCATTGTTTTCCGGCCACAATGCCTGGCTTTCAGGTCCCTGAATCACCCGGAGTGAGGTTTAAGCGCGACGGCTTGGCTGCTCTGCATCCTGTGGTTTTGGTGCCTGGCATTGTGACTGGTGGGCTAGAGCTTTGGGAAGGCAGGCCTTGTTCTGAAGGCTTGTTTCGCAAGCGGCTTTGGGGTGGTAGCTTCACTGAAATATTCAAAAGGTTATTGAAATTTCATAATTGAATTACATATATCTGTCTGTCAATATATGAGAGTTGTGTAGGCGTTTAGGACTCTGTTGTACAGCGTAATTGCATTTATGTCAATTTTTAAAGTTTTTTGATCGTGTTGGATACGTAATATGACTCGTTTGGTGATTTTGCAAGTTGTATTTGGCCTTTGCATTGAATGGGTGATGTCCACTTTTGTCAATGACATGGTTTTGGATTTGTGTTGAATTTGTGAAATCATGTGGGTTCTGTGCTGTCATTTTCGGGGTATTTAGATTGAGATTTTTGTTGACTTAATACTTCAAAAAATGTGTTTGGTTTTGTTAATTGATGTGGGAGTTGTGTGGGTATTTACAGGCCCTTGTGCTGGTTGGAGCACTTATCATTGCACCCTGAGACCGGTCTTGATCCACCAGGGATTCGAGTTCGTGCAGTTCCAGGGCTGGTTGCAGCTGACTATTTTGCTCCTGGGTATTTTGTGTGGGCCGTTCTGATTGAAAATTTGGCAAATATTGGATATGAGGGGAAGAATTTGTATATGGCTTCATATGATTGGCGACTATCATTCCAGAATACAGAGGTACAAAAGAGTGAACACTCTGCTTTAATGCTCCTCTTCTCGTAATGTAGAATTTTTGCAGCATCGTTGATCATGTTCATTTAGTGATAGTCTCAAATGATATTGAGAGAAAAAGCCATCCAATAAAAAAAATAAAATAAAATAAACCTTTCGCGGGCGAATATTTACTCTTTCAATATTTCTTGTCAAGATGAATATTCCATGATCCCACGCCATATGTCTTTGATCTTTGGGATTGGTATTGCTTAGAAGTCCTATTAGATTTATACTCATCGATGGGATGTGATGGATTTCTTTTTGTTTTTTGTTATAATGATAAATGACCTACTTAACTCAGTGGCTATGGCTAGAGTATTGCTTTCATACGGCGGGAGTCATTGGTTCAAATCCAATAGTAGGTTGAAATTATTAGATACCACGGCCAATGGTATCTAATAAGTTTTTCTACTCACCTTTGTTTATTGATTTTATATCTTTTCTATCCGATTCAATTTGATTTTCGAATTGAAACCTTTTTCCTTCCGTCAGAATCCGATTCCACTTGATTGAATTTAATTGGATTCAATTGGCAGAATCAAAATAGGGGGTATAAACAGAAATTCGTTGGATTATTCTATTCGGGCGCACCAACTAGTTAGGAAATCGCATTCGCAGGAGAAGGAATAAACTTTTGGATGGAACCGAGTATCAATACTCCATCTAAATTCTCCCATCTCAAAGATTTCAACGTATCATATTTTCTAGAATTCTAAAGCCTTTTGCTTTTTGCTTTTGTCTTTTTCTTTTTTCTCCAAAGAGTACTTCTTTTTTCTTAATGACTGCTGGTTTTATGACTCTTTCTGGCTTTTAAATGCCGAAGAAAAAAAGATAGATCTTCAAGCTCTCCTCTGGTATACCATATAGATTTCACAATGCATATTTGTTACTGAGATGCCATAGCCATTTTTATGAAGTACAAAGCATAGATACATAGATGTAAAGATTTTCCACTAATATGTTCCAATCAACAAGCAGATACGGGACCAAGCTCTTAGTAGATTGAAGAGTAAAATTGAGCTTTTGTATGTAACCAACGGCTATAAGAAAGTAGTGGTGGTGCCCCATTCCATGGGGGTTGTCTATTTTCTACACTTCCTTAAATGGGTTGAAACACCTCCTCCCACTGGAGGCGGTGGTGGTCCAGGTTGGTGTGCCAAGCACATAAAATCAGTCATGAATATTGGTCCTGCATTTCTTGGTGTTCCAAAGGCAGTTAGTAGCATTTTCTCAGCCGAGGGCAAAGATATTGCTTATCTCAGGTTAGTCCTTGCAACTTACCCTCAGCATTTTATCTTTGAAAACTGATTCTGAGATATTGTCATTTCCTTGTTAGATTATGATGTCAACATCAATTAAATCATTAAATAGTTATAGGCGTTAAGTCCAAAAAAATAAAAGGAAATTACATCATATTGAAATACAAGGACTTCATATTATTTATAGCGAACAGGGCTCATATTGGAGGTCACAGTGAATATTCTGTCACAAGATCGGATAAAAATTGTTCTATGTGAATTAGAAACTAGATGAACTTAGAATGCATTATGAAGTTGACTCTTTCATATGGCCTGTAGAGCTATGGCACCTGGTCTTTTGGATTCTGAGATTCTTGGGCTTCAAACACTAGAACATGTGCTGCGTGTGTCTCGAACATGGGATTCCGTTGTGTCATTGTTGCCTAAAGGTGGAGAGACCATCTGGGGTGACTGGGATTGGTCTCCAGAGGAAGGGCATGCCTGCCGACCGGTAAAGAAAGGAAACTTTCAGTGCTGTCCAAATGACAACTATACTGATGCAAAGAGAGGCTTCCAAATAAAAGAGACAGAGAAGTATGGAAGGATAATCTCTTTTGGAAAGGAGGAATCGCAATTACCGTCGTCACAGATCCCTATCCTTAATTCAAAGGTACCACATTTTCTCTTTATTTCTATTTTTCCTCATGGTCAGCCCCAGCTGTTTGGATTTAGGACTTGGGATTTAGTTGAACCAAACTTTTATTTATCTAGTGAACCAACTTACACTGTAAAAGGTTGCAGTGCTTAGTCATGAATTGTGTAAGCAATAGAAATTGTTAGACTTAACTGATAGTTCACCGAGGGTTTCTATCATTTTATATTAGTAGCAAAGCTTGGTTCGATTTTCCCTGTGCAGGAGTCGCACAGACAATTATTAATATCTAAATATTGAATTACTGAGGAATTTAGATTAGTGCAGTAGATCTTTGGTTTCAGTAACAATAATAAATCTTCCTTTTCTTTTTCTTTTTTTGTCATTTACTTGTAGTTTGGGAGACCATCGTTGCATTGACTGACTCAGTAGAGCAACTTAGTTGTTCAAGTACTTCTGAAACACAACTTAGGTCCTGCAACCTAGTAAATTTTATCCTCATCTAATATCCCCTGTATGGCCTTTTCATGATATTGGCTTCAACTATGTAATCAGGGGAGCAATGATAAATTGTTCTTGGAGACACCTCTGACCTAAGAAGTTTTATGGTGAGAGCATAACGTAATAGAAAATGATGGTGTGGCAGTTATAGCCATATGTTCTTTTGTAAGCTTATTTGCCCTACTTAAGCAAAGTTTTTATCAATCATCAACATTTCAGTGCCTTGTTGTAAGCTTATTAGCCCTACTTAAGGAAAGTTTTGATCAATTATCGACATTTCAGTGCCTTGTTCTTCCTTTGTGGCTTTTTACCCTGAAACTGAATATAATTCATCAGGAGGAGCTTTTGCATGGAAGTGCCACCGAAACTGTGAACTCATCATGTAGAGAGGTTTGGACTGAATATGACGAGATGAATAGGGAAACCTTCAGGAAAATTGCAGAAAATAAAGTTTACACATCAAAAACTATTCTTGATCTACTCCGATTTGTGGCTCCAAAAACAATGCAACGAGCCGAGACTCATTTCTCTCACGGTATAGCAGACAATCTTGATGATCCCAAATATGACCATTACAAGTATTGGTCCAATCCCCTTGAAACAAAGTAAGTATGAAAGCCTTTTAATTCATTTGACCAATTTTCATCAGTTATGAGAGAGATAGCTAACGAAGCAAGATTGACCCCCTGTATCAGGTTGCCTGATGCTCCGGACATGGAAATATATTGCTTATACGGTGTTGGTATTCCAACTGAAAGATCATATGTTTACAAGCTCTCACCTAATGATAAGTGCAAGAGCATTCCATTTCGAATAGATACCGCTGCAGATGGAGATCAGAATAGCTGCTTGAAAGGTGGAGTCTACTTTGTCGATGGAGACGAGAGCGTGCCAGTTCTAAGTGCTGGCTTCATGTGTGCTAAAGCATGGAGAGGAAGAACCAGGTTCAACCCATCCGGCACTGCTACATACATCCGAGAGTATCAGCACAAGCCACCGGCAAGCCTCCTCGAGGGAAGAGGTCTAGAAAGCGGAGCACATGTTGACATTATGGGTAATGTTGCTTTAATTGAAGATGTTCTGCGAGTTGCTGCTGGAGCATCCGGTTCTGAGATTGGAGGTGATCGGATTTACTCAGATATCTTAAGAATGTCTGAGAGAATAAATCTTAGACTGTGACTACGTTGGAGATGTTCGATAACCGGGGGAGAAAACAGCGGAAGAGAGTGAGAGAGGAGAACTAACAATAGAGTACAGGTGCAAGAATTGGACTCCCTTGACAAGTAACAACAACTAACCACCATGCCACTGAAAAAGGCTTGGTTATGTGAAAAAGTAAATGGGAGGGTGTAAAGAAGAATGGCATGAGCAAGTGAAAATAGTAACTCTAGTAGTGTATGATACGGGATACCAGAATATAGAGGCTGACATAATTTGAGCTACCCATATCCTATTTCTCATCTAAAGTTTGCAATGTTCTGAGTTTTGTAATCAAATAATATTAATCTATAATCCTTTCATTTTGCCAAAAAAGTTTTTGATCAATATTCCATGCAGTTGCCTTTTTAAATTGCATAGGGATAATTGTCTTTGTCAATGAGCTTCCCTCTTGTGAGGGCAACATCACAAGTTCACGTCAACCTGAATCTTATGCCAGACTCAACAGGTATGAAGCAAGGGAAGGAAGGCCCAATGGGTTATTGGGCTTCCTTATAGAGCCCACCCAAGCATTTTTCTCATGTGGAAAATCTTCCCCATTGCACAACTAAATATATGAAAGTCGATATACATAATTTTTTTTTCAACATCATCTTTGTTACGTGGCGAAGAGTGTGGAGGGATCATCATGTCCAATATATTAATTAAGATAAATACATATATAAGTATAAATGATTATTTAATAGCGAACCCCGATACCTTATTGAATTGGGCAAACCTAATACCATCATCATTCATGCTTAGAAATAGTTGTAAGATTAAATTAGGATTGAGGGGACTCAATTAGCTTAAAGTAGCCAAGGAAGAATTTGAGATCCACCAAATCTCACAAGATTTAAGCCCAAAAAAACAAGAAATTACACTAATTTCTTGCCCCCAAGAGAAGTAATTAAGGGCGCATACAAAATTTTCCAATCAAAGAATGAATAGACTTCTTTGCCCATGTTGAAATGCTTTTCCACGATCAAGAATGCAGGGCAATTTTGGATTTCCACATAGAAATTAGAGCAAGAGTATTTATAAACAGCAAAAGAATTTGATAGTGATTGAAGAACTGCAGCATTAGTAAATAGGGGCACACAGGTCAAAAATGAAAGGGTCAGCTGCTATAAATGTCTAAATTCAAGTGCCACAGGTATTTTAAAAGAGTCTTGAGGAAGGTGTCTTGCAAGCTGGAACAGCTAAAAATGAACCTCAATAAGACACGCCACTTTAATTTAGTTGAAACCACTGCCAATTTTTTGCGAATAGATTTTCTTAATTTCATTGTTGTGCAAAATAACCGGTACTCCGGCTCACATCTGGTTTCTATAGGCTTTAGGTACAACTCACCTTGTATTATCTTTGCTCTTCAGGTGAATTATTTGCAAATATTTTGGCACAAATCAACATGAATCATAACTTGAATGAGCGGTAAAGTTACACAGACAATGACATCTTGAAAGCATTTTCTTCTAATCAAGTCCGAAATTTACCTTGACATGTCACGCTCTGGTATCATAACAACTCATATTTCCAGTCACATTATCATTATAATTTAGTCCGATTTCATTTTCCATGTGATGTTGACATTATAAATATGTGTACACATTAGAGTCATTCAAGGCCCACTCACAAATCTATATAAGCTCAAGATCAGTAGGTCTTTTGAAATGGTAGTGCACTTCAAATTTCAACTCGCTTCCAAGCTGAGAACTTACTGAATTAAAATTATGGGCTTATCAAATTCTTTGCTGGCCACATTCCTTTTTCTTTGCTTAGAGCTTTATGTGATTAATGGGCAGCCTCTAGTTCCTGCAATGTTCATATTTGGGGACTCTGTTGTTGATGCAGGCAACAACAACTACATTTACACAATTGTTAAAGCAAACTTTCCTCCTTATGGCAGAGACTTTGTTCATCACAAACCAACTGGGAGGTTCTGCAACGGAAAGCTAGCCGCGGACTTTACCGGTACATAATTCTTGACAATCTTTTTCTTCACAACCCATCTCATTTTTTGATTCTCTAATGGTGCTTGCACTTCTTATTTTGTCAAAAACAGCTGAAAACATAGGCTTCACTTCACATCCACCGGCTTATCTTAGTGAAGAAGCCAAAGGAAAAAACCTATTGATTGGTGCCAACTTTGCTTCTGGTGCCTCTGGTTACTATGAGACCACAGCAAAGTTATATGTAAGAACAAGTTACAATCATATCCGAAATCTCTCTCTTTTTCTCTGTATAGAGTTTTTTAATATGTTCTTCTGATTTTGGTGCTTGTAGCATGCAATCGCATTGAGTCAACAGCTTGAGCACTTCAAAGATTATCAAAGAAAATTGGAGGGCATTGCAGGAAAAACCAATGCTTCATCAATCATATCTGGCGGACTTTGTCTTGTTAGCTCTGGAAGCAGTGACTTTATTCAGAATTATTATATTAATCCCCTCCTTTACAAAGTCTACACGCCTGATCAATTTTCGGACATTCTCATAGAATCCTTTTCGGCTTTTGTTCAGGTCTCTCCTTAAAATTTCATTACATTGCTATTTAATCTCAAATCTATATTTTAAAATGCGCCAGTGTCTGCATTAGAGAATGATTAATAGAGCACAGCTAAAATTACGTTTTGTGACAGAAATTGTACGGGCTAGGAGTGAGGAAGATTGGAGTGTCAACGTTGCCACCACTAGGCTGTCTGCCGGCAACCATCACAGTTTTTGGCTCCGATAGCAATGAGTGCGTGGATAAGATAAATGGCGATGCAGTTTCATTCAACAGCAAGCTGAATGCCACATCTCAAAGCTTGGTGAACAAGCTTTCTGGCCTCAACTTGGTAGTCCTAGACATTTATCAACCACTTTATGACCTTGTCACTAAGCCTTCTGAAAATGGTAACAATAAATTGTCGCATTTCATTACAATCATAAGTTTCCATTAAAATTTTTTTCGAGGGATGTGATCTGATTTGATGTCCTATTTGAGTGTTACAGGATTTGTTGAGGCACGGAGGGCTTGTTGCGGTACTGGGTTGCTGGAAACTTCGATCTTGTGCAACAAGAAATCGATTGGAACATGTGCTAATGCTTCAGAATACGTGTTCTGGGATGGCTTTCATCCAACTGAGGCTGCTAACAAGATTTTGGCAGATGATTTGCTCAGCAGCGGCATATCTCTTATTTCTTGAATACATAAAATTATTATATGCGAGATTCAAATTTTATATTTGTGATTTGTAATTCGTAATCGACTATATCTACTGTTTTAATTTCTGAAGTATACGAGTATGTTGGTATATAAGAATGCCGACGCCACCTCTTTATTTATTTGTTTATGTTGATGTAATTTTGTCTATCAATAAGATTTGATTAGTCAGTTTACAATTTACATGTCAGCATGTGTTTCTATTATATTACACCTTGTTCCATTAAAAATAAAAATAAAAAAATAAAACTTGTTCGACAAGATTTTTTTTTTAAATCTTTCAAGAAAAATGAAAACAATTGTAAATAATTACTACATAACTTTCCTTAATTTTGTTATATAATTATTTTTAAAATTGAAATTTATATTAAGTGGTGGGCATCTTCTTAGTTTCTCGTCTCAATCGTTGAGAGTTTATAATATATAATGTGACTGAAAAAGAAATAAATAATTTAAAAGTGATGATATAATTATAAATTTTTATAAAAATTAATTTAATATTAATTTATTAATTAAATTAAAAAATATAAAATAATAAAAATATTCAATCATAATACATCAGTTTGTAAAAAAAATTATATAAAAATTTATAAGTATATTATTACTCATATTTAAATATAACAAATAAATTATATCTTAGAAATTTGTTTTGGTTATTATCATTTTTAGATTATTGCTTAAAAACATTCCCCAGGGACATTTTCATTTTGAAAAACAAGTTCGCAAATACAGAGCCGCGCGCCCGCCCTAACTTTTAAAAACTTGTCTAATTGCCTTTAAAATTTATAATCTTACTGATTGGGACAGAAAGAGAGAAAATAATTTTGAAAAATGGATTACAGTCTAGCAGCACTGAAGCTGCTGTGCGTCCAATTAAAGGACGCTCGCGAGTCTCCTTCACAAAACGCCGTCACTCTCGGCGGCATTCTCTTTCAAAGAGTCTGGCTGCAGGGCGTTTTGGTCTCGCCACCGGACGTTGACGGCAGGTTGCTTCTCGACGACGGCACCGGCGTCGTTCAGATATCGCTTTCCGGCGACTTCCGAATCCGTCAATGGAACACAGGTTTTTTATTTTCAATTTTTCTTTTTTGATTTTTGTGCAGCGAAATAATTATGACATGCGCATTCTTGAATTTTGTGAAAGAGAGTGGCGGCGCATTTTAGCAAGTTGTGGTTTCCGTATTGCAGGGATGTATGTGATGGTGGTTGGCGGGTTTGTTATCCGTACGGATGACATCCCTGCTATTAAGGTAAATTCCCACATCTCACTTCGCACTTTTTCATTAATTTTGGTTCGGTTTAATTTGAATTAGGGTGGATCTGAGAAAAAAAAGGAGGAGCCTTTATTTTCTAAATTTGAACAGGATATAATTTTATTTTTTAATATTTAAATATAAGTGACTTTTTTATATAAATAAAAAATATTTTAAACATAATAATTTAATATTTATATATTTAAAAGTCAAAACAAATAAAAAAATTATATCTTATAGTTTAAAAAATAAATATATTTAATAGAAATATTTTAAGATATAATATGTGTTTTTTATTCAGACTTTTTCATTTAAATAAAAATTACAAAAATATACATTTTCTATTCAAATATGAATTTTTAAAAATCAAATATAACTTACAAAAACAAACAAGCCCTAAATTGATTGGAAAAAAACATGTCCAATTGAATCATATCGATTCACAGGTTTGATCGATTCAACTATCACTGAATCGATTAGATTTGGTTCAATTCGGTTTTCTGAATTTTTTTTTTTTAATAACTCAAAACTCCTCCACCGACTTACACTATCGGTCCACCCTGCCCACCCTAAACTACAGGGTGAAGTTTTATTTTACTATTGGAATGACAGATCAACTGTTTGAAACATACTCGTTTATGTACATTTATTTTGCATGCGTGAATTGATTGAAGTGGTATTAACAAGTACCGATTGTTTTGTAACTTCAGGTACACAAGATTGTTGACCTTTCAGCATTCCCTGACAGAGAAGCAATGTGGTACCTTGAAGTTATGGAGGCTTACAAGCTGTTCTATCAACCTCTCATTGAAGATTTTGTGTAACTTCAACTTTAGAGTTCATTCACTTCTACATCATCTGTTGGTACCCAACTCACACAACTTTTAGCAAATGAAATACATACTAAATAGTTCCTCTCACTATTCTTTGTATTTCTTTTGTAAATCTTTTCAACATATTCATTTCAAATTTTGATCAAAGTTCTGTTTGCAATTATATTATTCTATATTGACATTAATCATAGGTTTACAAGAAAGAGCATAACTTGAAAATATACACCATATGTTAACAAGAGACTACCTTGTAGATGAACCCTACATCTCTGATAGAAAGAAGTCCAAAAATTCTTCTCAAAAGTTACCAATTTTGGCTTCGTATAGAATAACCTGGTCAACCAGCAACTGAAGAGCCAAGCAGATGATCAGAGTTTTTATCAAACGTATCATGATTCCAGTCCTCATCCTTTTTTCACCTTCTACGCTTTTCTATCAAAACGAGATGCATGCTGACGAAGCCAATTCATATTACAAGTAAGACGATGATTTTAAAGTAATCCGAACGAGATTAAATGTATTCAATATCCCTAATTCTATAAAATTGAAATATCCAATTGTTCACATACAGCTATCTTCTTTCCATACATTACAAAATTTCCACATGCCAAACAAACTGCCAGCACCTCACTTGCCTGTTCTGACAATATATAACTCCCTGCTAGACTTCCAAGTAAAAATCACCAGAAGAAGAATTCATAAGCCGAACATATCTTGCCACCACCCCTATCCCACCCTTTTTCTTTTCTGCAAAAACGCACAAAAACCATTACACATCAAGCATCAAATCATGTTGCACAAAATATGCTTTTCCAGCTTCCACAAAGACCATCAACCTGTCTTCAATTTGCACTTGGCTAGAGGGGTTTTGTTAGCAGTCATTCAAATATTGTGCATGGACTCCAAAACCCACCAATGGTGCAAGAGAAAAAAAATAAGGTCACCCTTAATATCCACAGATTACACATTTCTGACAGCAATGCTCTCTTCTACTCTCAGCTGTGATTTCAGATTGTGAAATGCATGGGAGATTTTTATTTTACAATGAGTATGCTCAACATCAGTATATAACAACTGATGGTGAATCAATCTCCGGAATATGATCTACCAACCGATCTGTTACAAAGAAAGGAAATAACAGAATTAAGACTTGAAAAGAGGAGAGTTCGAAAGGAGAAAGAATTGGAACAGAAAATATAATCTAGAGAGTACAGAGAGAAAAATTCAGAATCCTGCTATTTTCGCAATTATTCTGTGCTCTTAGCAGGCAAAACATGATGCCTATCTAGTATATAGCCTAGTCCTGATAGAAAAAGAAACCTAAATCCACTCTAAAATAAGTCGTATACTTTTACCAAGTAAAATAAACCTAAACCAACCCTAAAAATCCGAGTTTCTAAATAATCAAATCTTTAAAACAAATAAAAATAGATGAGCATTTTTTCTAAAACCTCTGCGAAAGACATCTCAGTTATACAAATTACACTGAAAAGACGTCAACACTGAAAGTAAGAAAAAGAAGACATCACTAGTGCAGGCATTGCTAGTAAAATAACTTAGTTTATATAGTTATTCAACTATGCAAAAACTCTCCTAGTTTCCATGAATAAATCTTCTATTGCCCACGAGGAGCTAACTAAATGGCTAAACCCATGATTTGCTGAGTCAAGAAAAGCCCAGACATGTAGA
The DNA here is from genome assembly GCA_030444775.1 of Atalantia buxifolia. Classification (NCBI taxonomy): domain Eukaryota; kingdom Viridiplantae; phylum Streptophyta; class Magnoliopsida; order Sapindales; family Rutaceae; genus Atalantia; species Atalantia buxifolia. Next base: position 13,312,693 of record CM059838.1, read on the forward strand.
CTGCGTTATAACAGGAATAAGCAAATCCAAGCCAGATCTTGGTAACTACCTGACTAAAAAAGAGTAAAAAATAGCCATATCCATATTCCAAAAATATAAGGGCATTAATCAAGAGAAAGAAATTCGTGAAGAGGAAAAATAAAATGCTGTTGAATGACGCACAGCATTTAAAGACTTTTGAAGCACATCTATTCAGAAAAGGATCTTACTCAATATACTTATGACAGCAATCCAACAATCTGCCAACATTTGTATCATCTGCAAGATGATCTCCCATTGAATCATTTTCTTCAACACAATCCTTTGAAGTAGTCCACTTATTTATGATACTGATTATTCTTATAATCTGTTGCAAAGGTAAAGGGATACAAAAACATCGCAATAGATGGTCCTTACAAAGAAAAACTACATTAAAATAACCAATTCGAGGTAAGTCAACTTCTTGTTTCCTACCATCTTTTAAAGTAATAATATTCAAGTTTTAAAATAAAATAAAATGTGTATGCCAAGGTTTCAACTTTCATAACCATGTTTAGAGCATTGTTACTGGATAAACTAACACGTAAGAGAGGATACAGCTGTCACTCTAGCACTTCTTTTAAGGCCGCAAGGGATACACTGACTAGTCTCATCTAATTGGTGATCAAGAAGATCATCTTCAATCATATCCGAAGAACTCACTAAAACTGATACATACTGATGCAAGCTTGACGGCCTCATCTCATCTTCCTGAACTTTTACCAATAGCCTCGCTACAATGCTCCAGAGTGCACTCCGCGCTTCCAGATCATCTGAAGCAAAAGGAATCATCTCGAGCAGACCCTGTATGAAAGGCAGATCTGGACAGGTGCAAAGGCTCACTTCTACTTGTAGTAGAAATTTGAAAACTATGATACATGTATGCAAAAGATCACTGCATAGTAATTTTACTAATAAGTGCAGAAACAACTTACCCTGTGATATTTCTGAAGCTAAATCATCTATATCAGACAAAATATTAGCCAGTACAACTACAGCAGTAACACAAGAATTGGCAACCTGCAGAAAATGTTACCATCAATGTTTGTGGTTGGTTGATTACCATCCTGCTTATTTGTCCAAAAACAAAAGAAGCAGCAGAACCATTAACCATAGGTGTAGCATAATTCTGTCTATCAGACTAGCAGTTGGCTATTTTTGTTCAGTTTACTTATCATATTAAAAATATAGCTTCTTCAGAACTTTCATATCTAAAAATATTATGGTTCTTTATCAGTTTTTTTAAAAAAAAAAAACAAAAAAAAAAGAGAAAAAAACATGCACCTCAACCACTGGACTATTCCCTTGTGGACCAGTTATCACCCAATTAAGATTTTAAGTAACTCAACAAATTATGCACTATTACAAATTAGAAACAAAAGACCAAACAGCACAACATATGCACTTTGTACCACAGCATAGTACCACAGCATTTCCATTTCTCAGCAGGCCGCTACGTACCTCAACTTTATCAGGGAATTTGATCAGGTCAGAAACTAATTGAAGAAGTTTCTCATTTGAAGTGATTTCTTGAGAATAACTGTCTAAAACAGAAAGCGCTTCAATAGAACGAAGAATGACCTCAAGAGCAGAGTACCTAAAAATACAGATAAATAGAGCATCTTGTGAAAAAGATCATACAAGTAATTAATAGTTTCTAGCATGAAAAATAAATTATTAGAACTTGACATTTTTAAGATATCACAATGGGGCAAAGGCAACAACAACACATATGGTTATCAAGTGCATATGGAATCATGAAATCATAGAACTCATATGATCAAGCATTCCTATGATGTTAATTTTCTGTGTCATATAACATAAGTGGCAGAAGCAAGACACAACTCTAAAAAATATTCACATACCAGCGACTGGATCAATCCATGAACTTAGGGCATTAGATTATCAATCTATCTCAAAATTCGAAGTCCAAAACCACCAAACATCTGTGTATAAGGATTTGAGAGTATGCTATATCTAAGAGAGTTTAGGGTCATCAACTGATGGTCAGGTTATTTCACTAAAACCTTTTCGACAAGCACTGACCCTTTTCAGTACCTAATGAATTGTTCTAGCTGAAATTTCACATCCATAATGACTTCATTCTTTTGGTAGTAAATTGCAGGATCTTTATGCTAAAACTTGACATATGAAGTCAACATAAAATAAAGGTTTTGTAACATCAGTTTTGACCTCAACTAGTGACATTTTAATGTCAATCCAAAAGTAATATCAACAAGCATCAATTAAATCATTTCTACTCAAATGAAAATGGAAGGCAAAATGCAAGCTCATGTCAACATGGAAACACAAAAAGAAAAATATGGTAGAGTGGAATAATTTTACAAACAAAAATAAGACATACCCCCAAAAAAGAAAAAAAACAGCAAATATCTTCAATTTTGTTGTAACATTGAAATTATCTACAAACAATTTTACTAGAATTGAAGTAAGCTTATACCTTTCAGGTATTCTTTCACGCAGTAGTTTGTTCATTTCAAAGGCCAATAGATCAATCAAAACACTCGGTAAACCCAGCTTCATCAAAGGTGGGTGAAGGGCACGTGCAACTTCTGACGGACTCTCTAAGATGGCCAATAACAGCCCAACATTCTGTTCAACATACAAAACTACTTTAATTTGGGACTAGAATAAAAGTGAAACAACAATTAAATCTGGAAAAATAAATACAGTATAGAGTCTGAAGTAATGATATTTTCCAACATGTAATGAGTTTGTTTAACCATCTTTGCAAATATTAGTTATTAATGCCAATGAGCTACTAACAACAACATTTGATTCAGTCAAGCTTAATTTTGAAGCAAATCCTCTCTCCCCCCCCCCCCCCAAAAAAAAATCTCTTGGTAATTTGCTGCATTTGGTATTTAGATAGAACATAATTTTCTATGTTGTGAATAATTTCCATAATCTCATCTATACAAAAGTCAAAAGTTCTATTTAGAAGTCTTCCTTATTACCTATTTCTGCAGTCAAAATTTCTATTGGGAAATCTTCTCTTAAAATTGGAGATTTCCAATCAAAAGGATACAATATTAGGACATTCCAATCAAAAGGATACAATATTAGGGACATAGTTTCAAGTCAAAAAAAAAAAAAGGAAAATCATGTGAGGCAAACATTGACACAAAATCAACATAAAATGCTACTACATATCAGAATTTGTGAAACTTTAAGATTTTAGTAACCAGACGAGGATGACTAAAGAAACCTTGCACGAGCGCTCATACACACATACACGCACATTTAAAATTGCTTTTTGTGTTTCTGTTGTATTTGTATTCATATAAATTTTGATACTTTACCAGATTATGACACATAAGAAACTACACCACAAAAGCTCTTTTGTCACCTTTTCTATAAGTTGCGGACTTAAAGTATTCTCTGCAATCCACAAAACACGCTGCAAGATATGTTCAGATCGCAATTTCTCTGACCAGATAATACATTCACTGCCTTGCAGACACAAAGTTAGCAGCCTGTATTGGAAAAGCATTTGTCAGAGAAGTATGAAACATTGGACATGTAGAGTCAAATACATGAGCGCAACCACTGTGAAGGTGACATGCATCTGCTAGAAAATGTTACCATTGAGTTCATGATAAAGGCATAACCACCATGAAACTAAACAAATAAGAATGGAACATAAGATAGGAGAGCCACACTGCCTCTTCCTAGGGAACAGGATGAAAATGAAAAGGAAAATACGATGCAAAAGAAGAAAAAAATGCCATATCCTTTTGATTGTGGCATGTACATTTATGGCCCAAGAGAAGCATATGTGACTAGATTATTTCAACATCCAGATTTGACTGGTCCATCTTGCATCCAGTAGAAAGAGGAATTAAAAAAAAAAAGACTTGACTAGGAAATCTCATCCTCAAAAGCAACAAAAATAAGACACCAGAAAGCAATGGCAGGAAAAAACAGCATAGAAAGGCAAGCTGGCTGTAAGGTATGGAAAATAGGTATAACTCCATATGAATAACAAAAAATAATGTGTTTATCGGCAAGCATTACCAATAATTAGGATACAAAAAGGTGGTGACACTAAAAATTCACATTTCTAAAGGTTGGAAGGAATCAATAGCTTAAAACTCATACATTACCGGCAAGCCTCAATTAGGCATTGGGTATCATCTAAAAACAGCTGGTCCACAATTATTTCAATCAGTCCTTGTGTAGAGGCAATACGTTGCATGAGAACTTCGTGGCACGCTAGGTTTCCAATAATTCCAAGGATAATCTCCTGGATCAAAAAAGAAAAAAAGGAACATCATGCAATAATCCATTACTCAAAGCACTTAAATAGTAAAAACGAATAACTACATAAAGAATTATTTTACTTATTGTGCAGAAGTATTTCAAGAGATAAAAGGAAAATGTGTCATACCGCTACACGAACAGTTTGGGGAATCATAAGGTTTGCCAAAAGCACTTCGAGGACTAAGTTTTCCACCTACATAGTCCAGCAAATAAATTATATATGCAGGTTGTGGTAACAATAGATGCAAGGGGCATCTTATAGCCAGAATTAACAACAACGACAGCTTCGAAGTCAGCTTCATCCAACATCATTTTTCCCCCAAGCAAGTGTTATTCTTTCTAGTGGGTCATATCTGAAATATTAATGACTTTCAGGTGCATGCACAAGTCAATGGTAGACAGGAAGTTGGGCACACATCAATATGATGGAAGTAACATGCAGCAAAAAAATTTAATATAGATCATCAATTTCTTTTCGAAAAGAAAAAATGACAACCAATCATTTTTGGATGGTTCAAAGCATGAATCAAAGATTCCGAAGGTTCTGGAGAAACTATAGTTGTATTGTACTGCAACTAATTAGTTCCATGAAGTCTGAATTTTATTTTCTACATCCAACTTATTTTAAAACCTCCTAATATCATAGAAATATAGTCATTGTTACTTCATGTGCAATTAAGATCAAAATGAACCGCATGAAACATTAATAAAAAGTATACAAAACATTAGCTCAAATACCATGAGTTCTGCATGATTTCTGCTTGCAGCAAGATCCCACAAAACACAGCCATACTCTTCCCAAACTTCTTCTCCAGCTGATACACCAGACTTTTCAACTTTGCGGCACAAATTTTCATCATCTCCATCTAGATAAGAAGACTTTTCAAAGCCATTAACAATATCCATGGCCTCTGAATTATGATCTGGGGAATCTCGAACTCTGTCTTTTGGTGAAGAGCTTGCACTTCCTTCTATTAGGTCAATCTTCGACCCCTCATTTGGACCATTGTCACCATCAACACCACAAGAGTTGGGGTCATTCTTCACATTAGTTGGAAGAAGTTTACGAACCAACGAGATAATGTAACTCGGATCAACAGATGTCGGAATGTCAAATAACTGGTAAAAAGAAAAAATTGGAAGCTATCGCATTAACATCTGAATCATTCAACAACACTGCCAAAAATTCCTTTCAAGCCTAAATACATAAATTCCAACTATATATTTCCAATTCCACCCAAAAAAAAAAAAGACTCAATATAGCCAATTCATTTCTGCCACATAAACGTTGGATTGGACTAACAAATTCTTCTATAAAAGCATCATAACCATAATCTATCAATCAATTACAATAGTAAAACGACAAGCAAACTAAAACCCCAGATTTCAAGAATTTATGCACAATATACACTAAAATAGATAAAAGAGATTTGAGTATAGTAGTTCGCAGACAGTAGCGGAAAAGGAAAACAATCAAGTGAAATCAGAACCCTAAATTGAAACCTCATCAGGCGGTGCAGGCGGATGATGAGAAGGTCCATGATGGTCTTCTCCTGCTTGTTCTTCTTCTTCTTTGTCTTCGAACGTCATAATCGCTGTGTTTTCTCTCAAAGAGAAATCTACAGCGTCGGTCGAAGTATTTGATTGGTTTCCCTTCTCAGCTTCAAAAAATTTCCCTCTATTTCCTCTCTTACAAATTTCTCGGCCTCTCCAAGTTAAGAAGTTGATGAAGTCTCCAAAATTACCAGGACATCCCTCGTTTTTCTTGAATTTGCTTGGCTTCCTCTCTTGTAACTTTTTATTTTTGAAATCTCCGGTCTTACCCCGCCTATTACTATGAGGAAAATCAAAGTTCTAATTACTCATAATACAAGAGAAATTAAGTTTCAATTCTAACTTTTTATTAGTGGCAGGACTCAAATCTACGCCCCTCAATTTATGGAATACAGGTTCACTTATTAAGTTATAAAGTCCATCGGTCTCATATAACTAGTTATACATATAAGAATAAAAGGTAGACACTTAAAAATGAACATAATTTATATAGAAGTAATCTAATTTCCAAAAAATAAATACAATATTCATTAGGAGTAGGCATTTGAATCGAGTTAACCCATACTAAATCGAATTTGAAATTTATTCTATATTTGGTTTAGTCTAGAAACTTTGTAATTGTTTGGGTCTAAAACTCAAAACCGATCTAGCTCTAAACTAAATATTCAACTTGATCGGGTTAACTAAACAAACTTAAAAATATCCCAAAAAAATAAAAAATAAATACATATAAATTATAGGGTTATCTTCTTCTTCTCTGGATTGATTGATTCAGGTAACAAATTTAGGTTTAATTTTGAGAAAAGAATTGAATTCTTCAAATTGAATAGATTGTAATCCAAATCAAAATACAAAACATCCGAATCGAAACCTGATTTGCCTACCCTTAATTTTCATGGAACTGAGACTTCTTTCAACACAGAAGTAACTCCATTTTTGTCTAAAATAAAGGAGTTGTTTTGTATTTTATATATATCTACTACTTTCTTTTTATGCATGTGAAGAGTTTGAACTTACACGTGTGTCCCTGTAGATTTTATAAAATAGATACTATTTTATTCTTTTATTGATAATGCAAAGATTTTAACTTAAATTTTGATCTCATGTGTCCCTCATTATGAATGTAAAATTATTTATCATTAAATTTAGTATCCAATAAACAATTGACACATATATTAGGAGTCAAATATTAGGATACTTAATTAGCGTTATAGGATAATAATATTTGAGGAAGTTTGAAGGAATAAAAATTGTATTTTTAGATAAATTATATTTCTTATAACATAAAGTGGTCGAGTCTCGACAGTTAGATTGGGACTTTCTTTCCAATATATACACAAGACGCGTGATTGTTAATTTCATGCAAAGATCTCTTAATGGATTTCAGAGATGAATCAAATCAGTCGCTTCTTCTTCCCACGAAGCTTTCTTTGGATCGGACTGAGATGATTAAAACGGCAACCAATCTTTCTTGAAGTAAAATTTTCATTTCTCGACCCCAAATCCTTTTGCGTGAACTGGTTTGATTTTTCTCCTGTTTTTTTTTTTTTTGGTTTAAAAATTACTTAAATCACAGTTCGTAACTACTGCTATGGCTATGCTGGGTTTGGCTTTGGCCGTCTTGGGAGCTCTAATCGACACAACCAAGGCTACTCTTCGAAAGAAGGTTGTTATTGGAGTATTGTTTCTGATCATGACGATTTGTGTTACATTACTCTTGTTCTACTCTTGAAGTCACAATGGGAGAAGTATTTTAACTACCTGCAAGAGGTAATTGACTCGGTGAAAAATCTTCCGCCAATTTTTTTTTAAATTTTCATATTTTTAGCGACGAATAGATTTCGTCGCTAAAACTATTAGTAATGAAATTTATTTTTATCGCCAAAACATGTTTTTTGGGATATTAAATTTTTTTAGCAATGAACAAAATTTCATTGTTAAAATTATTTTTAACAACGAATTTATTTTTGTCGCCAAAATATACTTTTTTGGCATATCAAAGAGTTTTATCGATGAATATATTTCATTGCCAAAACTATTTTTAATTACGAAATTTATTTTCGTCGCCAAAATATATTCTTTTGGGATATCAAAGAGTTTTGGCGACAAAAATAAATTTTATCGCTAAAAATAACTATTTTAGTTTATCAAAGAGTGTTAGCGACAAAATTTATTTGTCGGTAAAACTGTTCTTAGTGACAAAAAAAATTCGTCGCAATATATCAAATTTTGGTCGCTAAAGGCTTGGGGCCAACATTTTTTTTTTGCCTCTTAATTTTTTAGCGACGAATCTAATTTTTGGTTGCAATATGTGATAATTAAATATTATTTTTCTTCTATAAATTTAACGAGAAAAATTTTTTTATCGCTAAAAAATACTTACAGCGGCGAAAATATTTTCATCACTAAAAGTTTCATCGGTAAAGATTAATATTCTTGTAATGGATGTAGTGTGGATAAAAATTGGATGCATATAATACAACAAAAGACACTTGCGTTTTGGGCAGTATATGTTTTAGCTCGAGTCACTTTAGTTAAACTCTAGTCCAACATTTGTTATTCTGTGTATTAGCAACCATTTTAGCTGAGAATATGTGAAGTGATACCTTGTTCATCATAACTAGATGCATAAATTATTACGATAAAAGATATTTGCATTGAGTCTTGGCAATTATGTGGTTTAAGCTAAAGTCACGTGAGTCATTTAAGTCAAACTCTGGTCACGCATTTGTTATTTCCTGTTAGTTTACGTGCGTGACTCTTCAATTTACCCCTCGAAAAGATCAAATTATTCATTAATCAGCATCGCCTTCAAAATTCTCACATGAATAAATTTGTACACGACTTTCTTATCTACAATCTCGACTCTAAGAAAGAGACTTCCTCCATGGCTAAATTATCCTTTTCTTTTGGTTACCCCATTACCATTAGTGTTGAGTACAAGGGGAAGTTTTGAAGGGCTATGGTTGTGTTCAACTCTTAACAAATTCTCTGCATCAAAAGCAACCCCATTTTCTTCTATGAAATTACTTGGTTTTGCAGCCACAAATTCAGCTAACACAACCCATTTTCCTCTATAAACTATTTTTCTAAGAGACCGTGTTAGATTTGATAAAAGAAGCAACAAAGGATTTAATGATGAAAGAGAATGTGTATACATACATACATACATACATACATATATCTATATAACATGTGTGTGTGATATATTTGAATTCTTTATAATTAGTTGACTGTTGAAGAGATGTACAAAGATTATTTTAGGTTATTGGCGATTAAATCTAATGGAGAGATATCCTCATTCAAATTGTTAAAAAAAAGAAAAATCTCTACAACACTCTACTAAGAAGATACAAACTATAACAACAAAATGTTAATGATAAATTGTCAAAAAAAAAAAAAACAACAATAAGACACACAAAAGAAAATAAAACACAAGAAAATAAAATCATCCGCGTAATCGCATCGGGTGGGATTGGACCTTGAGCTTGCTAGTTCTGCTTTTGGTTTTAAAACTTCCTAGCTTCGAAGGAGTGTTGGATTCTAGGATTGCAGAGGGTTTGCGAATAATTGCACCACCAAAGAGGCCAATTCGATTGGTCTCTTGGATTCAGCCGCCTTTGGTGTTGTGAAACTGATTGTGGATGGTTGCTCTAGGGGCAATCCTAGGATGGCTGCCTCAAGTGGTATTCTCTGTGATCATCGTGGGGAGTTTTTGACTGCTTTTGGATCTTTCCTTGGTCACCAACCAATATTTTATGTTGAGCTTATGGCTGTCTATGAGGGATTAGATCTCACAGTTCAGCTTGGACACTCCGTGCTAGGAGTAGAGTCAGACTCCACCACTGTGGTTTCTTGAATTCATTCTCAGAGTCCTGTTCACTGGGACTATGCTTACTCGTTGCGCAGAGTGTGTGATTTGACATCTCCATTCCCTATTATTGTAAGACATGTACTCAGAGAGGCTACTTCTGCTGTTGATTTTCTAGCTAATTGGGCTTGCACTCATCGGGTTAGCCAACGTTTTTTGTCTTCTCGGGATCTTCGCACTAGCCTATCTGACATTCTTCATTTGGATGCTGAGGAGATTTCTCATATCAGACGATATGATTGCTTTTTCTAATCGGTTGCTGCTTCATACTTTTGCCTTCATTCTTATGTATTTGCATTTATTTGGGGAGGTTTCTTTTATATTTTTTCATCACTGATTTATATCACAGACAGAGGTCATGTCTAACCCCCACCACTTCGTGGTTTAAAATAAATAAAAATAAAAATAAATCATCCGCGTAATACTCCGGCCTCCAAAACTTTCACGCACCACCATCGAGAGGCCTAAGAAAGGCATTGATGAGTAACAAAATAATAGAAAAGGAAAAATAGAGGACGAAGACCGGAGAGGGTGACTCCCTTCTCATCTGAAAAATTTCACTTATTTTTATCTACCTCACTTAGAGAATGTGTGCTGCAATAAAAGTGTAGAATTAGCCAATAAATAAAGATATAAAAAAATAAATTAGAATTTAGTTATCCACAAAGCATTTGCCATGTGTCAAAACGTTGGGAGCACCAGGTGGTGCGTTTGAAAAGCTACCCTACCCCAATAGAGAAAGAAATGTCACGAGTGTGAAAATTACACGAAAGGACAAGATTACCAAACCAGTTATAGGCCACAAAAATTAACTGTCAACTACTTAAATTAAGAAAAGAACTCACGTTCAAAATGAACTCAACGTTCAAGTATTTAACGATATCCTAAAGCTGAAAAAGTACTAATAGTTTTATCGCTTTAAATCTAAGCTGGTACAGTTCCATGACAGAGCTGGCAAGCAAACATGGCCTCAGTTCCATCGCCTAAAATCCTTCAATTTGCCGTTCAATCTCGGTCAATGTCAGCTAATTATCTTCTCTTCAGCTCGCCGTCACAACCGTGGCCTTGTTCACAGATCAGTTCACAGAAGTTGAGAAATGCTTCTCTGTTTCCGATTACGGTGAAGGTTTCGTCCAAAGTGAAGTGTTTGACGAAATCAACGGAGGAGGATCGGTTGAGCGAATTGGAGGCGGTTGATGATGATGCTGATGAAGTGAGGGAGGATACGAAGGTGCATGTGAAGCGGCCGCAGAGGACTGCTTCCTCGTCCAGTGATTCTTTATCTCTAGGAATTCGAGAGCCGGTTTATGAGGTTTTTTTTTTTTTAATTCTGAAAATTTTTCAGCACGCTTTTAATAGAGCGTTTTTAGTAAATTTGCTTCATGCAAAGGACTTTGCAAAAACTTTCTGGAAAGCACTTTTCAAGTGCTTCTTCGAAAAGCACTTCTTTTTTTTTTTTTTTGGGTTCCCCTACATTATAAGCACTGTTAGTACATATCAAACGCTTGTCCGAACGGCACTTCTAGTTAGTTAAAAAACATATATATGGGCCAAACCCTTTAAAATTAACTAGTTGGGGCCTTCACCTGTTTGAGCAAGCTTTTGTCCGTGCCAAAAGCACTTTTATATGCACCATCGTAGTGCTCGGCTTAAACACAGAGGACTTATTTAAAGGATTTAAAACACTTGGACTGCTTATCGGGGAAGCGCTTGACATCTAATTGTTCAGAAAGTACTTTTAGAGGTATGAAAGCACTTGAAGTCTTAGTTTCTCTGCTGAGACACTCAATGTGTCATAATTAATTTAATTCCATTTTCCAGAAACTGTTTTGATTCTAAAGGTGTGAGAGAAATTAATATAAGGTTGTTAATTTGGCTTTTTGGCAATTAACTACTGTCTCATAATCACAAAGATAGAAAAATAAAAATAAGGTTAGAGGTAACTTACTAAGTATGAATGATCCTCGTACTTTTAACAAAGTTAGTTGAGAGTCTTTGTTTTGCTATAGCTACTTATTATATTTGGTTTGATTTTGATCTGCACTCGAGCAATTGAATGGTTGTTTGATTTAAATGCATGATTCTTTGTCATTTTTTTAATATTTTTCTTTATCTTATTTAAAGGTGGTGGAAGTCAAGTCAAATGGGGTGGTTTCTACTAGGAAGATAAACAGACGTCAGTTGTTGAAGTCAAGTGGTAAATAAAATGCTCCTAGAAAACTTTCTTAATGTTCCTTTTTGCTTCGTTTGTTGAAGGAATCATTGAAGCAAATGTTAATGTATGTAAACTAGATGAGGATATATCTATATGAAAATCACATTACCTGCAAGAATGATGTATTTGGGTTTGGTGTGTGCATGCAGGTACATATTATTTTAAACTGACCTTTTTTTATGAATTTTTCCCATTATCAGGTCTTCGTCCAAGAGATATCAGAAGCATTGATCCATCGTTGTTTTTGACAAATTCCATGCCATCCTTGCTGGTATTATATCAACTTATCTTTGTTGTTTGTGGAAGTTCCCAATATGTTACTTTTTTCCTTCTTTTATTTGTTTTATTACTAGGATGTAGACATGATATGCCTTTTGAGAAGAATACCAAAAATAAGTGTCGTCCTTTTCGAATGCTTCAACTAACTTTAAATGTTAGCTAAAGATCGGACGTTGGATGCTGTAACAAGGCTTTAGCATTTTTCATTAGTTGTACCTTTTGGTTTTAAACTTGCTTTTCTTTTTTTCTTTTTTTCTTTTTTGTCCCAAAGAGTTTTTGTGCTGTAACGACACGATTAACATTAAAATTCAAAAAATATTCTTCAGTTGTTTGTGGTATGTGGTATGTTTACAATTTATTACGTGACTTGTATCATAGGTCCGTGAGCACGCCATTCTGCTAAATTTGGGCTCACTGAGAGCAATAACAATGCAGGAGCGCGTCCTTATATTTGACTACAATCGGTAAGTTTATCTTCTTGCACAGTGCAGTGCAAACATCTCATTGTTTTTTTTTTTTTTTGGGATAAGGCAAACATCTCATTGTTTAGTTGTGCTATTTCAGTTCTTATATATTTCTGGTGTGAACATTACTGAACTTAGTGCCTGATTGATCATTTTTAGTAAAGGAGGAAAAGCTTTTATAGACACTCTGTTGCCTCGATTGAATCCCAGAAACTTGAATGGTGGTCCATGTATGCCATTTATGATTGAGGTTAGTTTGTCACTTTGAGTCTCTGTTTATACTTACTGTTTCCCATGCCTAACTTGATATTTTCTTCAAATGTTGGCTTCATTTCAACAGCATCAAGCTCTTAATGGAGACTGCAAGAATAGATATTGTCCTATAAAAATTGATGCTTAAAACCTACCTTTTCCTGCAATAGAGAGCAATCATGGGAGCCAAAGCATAGGAGTTGAATAGATTGAAAAGATTTAGGAAAGGGAAATGCTTTTGCATGTCAATTAAAAGTGGAACTTGCAGTTAAACAATGTCAGTAGCATAAGCTATGCACTTGTATTATGCCATTTATTTTCATTCACTTTGTTTACTTTGAACTTGTGGCATGGTGATTCAGGCTGTTGAAGCAGCATTACTTTCACGAGTCCAGCGTCTGGAGCAGAGACTAATGCATATAGAACCTCGTGTGAGTATGAGAGCATAGTGAGTATTTATTTTGTTTTTCTCCTGTTTGTGGCTTTGCTTTTGGGTTTATCAGGACTTGTTGCAAACAAGCAAAACTTTAACTGAAGCTGACATTTCCAATCTCTTGGACATTTTAACTGCACAATATCTGCCTCAAGTTAGTATCGTAGAAGATCTTTTTGACTTGTGGAAATTACATTTAAGAATTTTTAATGTACCAGTGATAGGAAATATATGGATCCAGTTATGCATTAATATTTTTTATTCTGAAGGAGAAGGCGTCTCCAATCATCGAAAGATTTTGCATGTTTAGTGTAAATTAACTAAGGGCATTTGAGTGGGTGCCACCTAGTTCAGTTGCTAAAATCTCTGGAGTGGAAACAAGCGGCCTGGGGTTTGAACCTCGCTCACATGGATGGGGGGTACTGTGATTGCCATTAGGCTAAAACTAAAAAATAAATAAATAAACTAAGGGCACTTCATGTATGAATTTGTTTATGTGGATAACAGTTGAGACACATCCTTTGGTTACTGTTCATGGTGAAAAGTCTGCTTCCTTTGTTTTTCCCCCAAGAAATGTCATAGATCTGGAAAGACACCAAGAAGAGGAAAGAAAAATCAAAGTTGACTACAAAATTAAATGAGTTAAAAAAATCCTTCTCTATTTATAAAAGCTTGAATTTCATGGTTATTGTGAATCTAATTCATTGAAACTTGTTAATCTCCAAAACAATAGATCAGACTGTATATTAAAAGGGTACTTGATGATTGATTTGACAATGGTAATTCTATCCCTCTGAAGATTTATACATTATTTTGCTTATCTTTTGCACCTCAAGTTTGATTTCAGATAAGCTTGATATGCTTCCTTCCTGATATGTTAGTTCTGTTGTCACTTCTTTTTGCTATTATTTGGTAGTTGTACAAATAAATTCGTCACTTCTATTTTGATAAATGCTAACCAATTGATAATTTCTTCTGGTTTATATCTCTTATTCATCAGTTTATTACTTTAGTGTGTATGCTAATTTCCAAAATTACGAACTTATTTTTCCATGTGTTGTATTTTTCGTATCTTTTTGCTTCAGGTTCAAGGTCTACTTGAGGTGTTGCCCAACCGTTTGACCGTTGACATATTGGAGCAACTTCGTATAAGCAAGCAAACCTTGGTACAATACTGTTTGTACTGAAGCTTGAAAAATGACTTGAGTTGCATTTTGAAAGATACAGTCTTTATGTATTGCTTTCATTTTAGGTTGAACTGAGTTCAAGGGCAGGGGCTCTCCGGCAAATGCTTCTTGATCTTTTGGAGGATCCACATGAAATACGCCGTATTTGTATTATGGGTAGGAACTGCACTCTCAGAAGAGGGAGTGATGATGTGGAATGCTCTGTTCCCTTGGAAAAGCAGATTGCTGAGGGTATGTTCTGCAAAGGTTTCTTTGTTCATGATATTTGTAGCTGGTCTTGTGTAGATGCATAAACAATTCATTGATATAGTATTCTAATTCGTCCAACTATTACATTTGCAGAAGAGGAGGAAGAAATCGAGATGCTTTTGGAAAACTATCTTCAAAGGTTATTTTCTTAGTTTTCTACTCCATGCAAAGCATATTTGTCCTCGTTTTTCTAAAACTTTGCAACCTTGTTTCTTAGTTTGTTATATAGATATCAAATCAGTAGATAATTAATTTGCATCATTTTTGGGTTCTATAGCACCAATTTGCAGCAAGATGATTATTTTATGACCACTAGTAAAGCTTAGCAACTGTCTTGTTAAAATTTAACCATCTATATATATTGCTTCCTTGTTTTATTTATGTGGATATTGTTATTAACTGTTATGGATTTTTATGAAATGGTGATATTTCATTTATGAGAACATTTATTGAGTAGGAATTCGAGATGTAGAATTGTGGTGATTAGTGCTTCAGAAATCTCTTCTAGTTATGGGGAGCACTGATGCTTTATGAAAGATCTCTTTCAATACTTTATGTAATCCGCAAGAGAGAATCCTAAATTTGCAGGACAACTATCTGCTGTCACAGTCATGGAGAAATCCCTCTTAATAGCTTAACATGTTGGGCACTGTGCCTACTAGAGTTTAGGTATCCATACCAAATTCTGCACAATGTGGACTGTGGGGTACACAAATCATTGTTTGTTGGGTTGACATATGAACCATGTCCAACTACTTTGCAAAGAATGACAGAAAGTTTTAGTTCAATGTAATACTCGTGATAAGTGAAAATTGGACACTTTACATGTGTGTATGAAAATTGGATTGTATAAGTTAAAAAAGAGTGTTGATGACTCTTGTGACTGAAAAGCCTCTGAAGTCCCAATTCAGAGTTTTGAATGCTAGAATTTACATTTCCTAGAAAACAAGTATAAGTAAGCAATGTCCTATGTTGCACCATGTCAAGTGTTTAATTGAATAGTCAGAAATCAGAATGTCCAAATTGTTATGTTCAAAGCAATGGGCACATGGATTTTGAGAAGCTTTTCATCATATTATCAAAGTATAGAAAGAAAGC
This sequence comes from Atalantia buxifolia, assembly GCA_030444775.1. Classification (NCBI taxonomy): domain Eukaryota; kingdom Viridiplantae; phylum Streptophyta; class Magnoliopsida; order Sapindales; family Rutaceae; genus Atalantia; species Atalantia buxifolia. The sequence goes on from CM059838.1 coordinate 13,328,597, forward strand.
TCAACTGAAGGCAAAATACCAAATAATATCTTGTCCAAAAAGAATCCTGGAGAATTTTAGATATTAGAAATGGAATGAATAATTGTCAAAAGACATTATATCATGGCAAGTTTCAGGCCTTTACTCTATTTTATGTCCTCTCTTCTTAGTTCCAGTAATCAACTTAATTTTTCTGCCAGAATAAAAAGCTGGAACAATAAGAATCCATGTTGGAGCATTTAAATTTTGGTCATTTTGTCCTAATCATTCATAATAACTTTTCTGCAGAGATGGAACCCGGCCCCGGAAAAGAATATGGGAGTTTGGGAATATTTATAACTGCAACAATTAGTTTTTAACTTTTGATAGAAGTCTGCCTTCATTAGTACCCAATGATCATTAATACCCAATGAAACTTTGCTAGTGTCACTAGCTGTTGTTTTCTAAAGTTGTTCATTCTAAGACATAAACAGTTTACCAATTAGGTGTTTACAAGTTCAACAAGAAAGTATTTACTCATAATTTGATTCAACATAAAAGAATAGGTAAACCTTGCTTGGTGTTTTGAGTTTGCTTGTCATGTTTATAACTTTTATGACAACAGTGAAATTGTATTACATGCTGGTGAGAATCATGTTTCCTTTCATATAGAAACTAACCACACTACTTTATGTCATTTGCAGATGTGAATCTTGTCATGGACAGTCGGAAAGGCTTCTTGATTCTGCTAAAGAAATGGAAGATTCTATTGCTGTAAATCTAAGGTCTGGATGATGTTTGAGTTTCTTGAATTGTTTGCTTTACTAGCTTTATGATTTCTGTTTTGGATGTGGTGTCAGCATAACCTTATGCAACTAGTATGAAAGTTTGTCTCAGACATCAGCATTTGTGAAATACAAAGCATCACCCTTTTCCTACCGAAGGGCATGTTCTGATCACTTGTTAGCTTTGAATTTTTTAACTGAAAATGGAATCTAGTAGAAAGTTCCTGGAATTTGAAAATATATTACATAGAAGGCTCTATAAAATCATGTGTTGCATTTCATTAGAGCCTTTTGGAGATTAGCAACATATCACCCACCAAAATAGAATGATAAAAAACAAAAGCCTATGTTATACAAAAGCCTTTGGGTTCCCATCACTAGTCAGGGCTCTGTGGCAATAGCTCAACATGGTTATTAATAGTATTAAATCTTCCCTAGCTTCTGGTGGTACTCATTCTTCTTACTGATAAAGAAGGCTTGGGTTGCTTTTAATTATCAGCTCTCGAAGGCTTGAGGTTAGCAGAGTAGAATTACTTCTCCAGGTTGGGGCCTTTTGTGTTACAGTTGGTGCCCTAATAGCAGGTATGTCCTTTTTTAAAGAAAGTATGCTACAAACTGTGTTATAATCTGTGAATTAATTGGTGCATAAAGATTTATTATGTGTGCCGCCATATTGTACATATTGCTCCTCATATGGCTGTCTTAACTCACTGTATGTTTTGATCAATGTGAAAGCCCATAAATTGTTGTGTTATGTAATATAGCACTCCAGAGTTGGAGCTGCAACAAGCATATAGAACTAATAGTACATAGACATCTGTTAAGATGATGTAAGCCACCTTGATAACTTTGAAGCAAGTTGCTTAATTCAATAACTGAATACCGTATTCTTGGATTAGTTGGATATGACAAAGGCCTGAAACTCACTTGTATGATAAACAGGTATCAGGGACTTTACGTTGAAATCCTACCAAGCAGAATGTTTTATAAACAATATTTTGCTATCTTTCTCTCATTGCTAATCAATCAATCGTTCATTGACTGGTAGTCAAACAGAATGATGACAATAAAATAGATATACCTGTTTAATAATGTTATAATTTAGCTTCAGTTGAAGGCCAAGGAAACGGTGACCTGGAGTTTTAGTTTTAGGGATAATGCAAGACCTGTAGTTTGAATATTCGGAATAAATTGTTCTTATTGATCAGTTGATGCTTGTGTTCTGATTACTATCATTCTTGAACCAGTGACATGACTTAACTTCCTGGTCGCAGGTATATTTGGCATGAACTTGAAGTCGTATCTTGAAGAACACGTGGTACTTTTTTTTACGAGTTTAATTACTTAATACTTCTGTAGTATATTGTTCATATGCTATTTTCAGATGATTATTATCTGACCACATCATCTTCTCATTTGACTTGATTGCAGTTTGCTTTTTGGTTGACAACAGCCGGGATAATTGTTGGGGCTGTGGTGGCATTTTTCGTCGTGTATTGGTATCTGAGGGCTAGGAAAATTCTGTAATGGTCATTATTCAAGTTTAGGTAATGACATTTTTAACTTTTGGGACAATAATTTCCGGTAAAACTATTATGACCATCCATCAGTATATATTCTCCCATTCATTTTTCAGGTGATACTCATTCTACTGATGAAGAAATGTTATCGTCTAACTGGGTAACATTTACAAGGTTCCGTAAAAAAGTGTTTCAAGCCATGAATTCGATTCGATTGTTATTGGCGAGCTGTGTGTATGTATTAAGTAGCTCTTCAATTTCTTGAATAAGATTGCGGCAGTGGCAGCTGTTGAATTTTGCATCAACAAATTCATCAACTTTGGACCTCTCTGTATGATTGTGTATGCACAACAAGTTCGGATGTTTTGGGCATGTTAGCCATCTTTCAAAATTGTTGTTAAGGGATAATTTTTGCTCCCATTTTTTATTTTTCACTTTTTAACCCCCCATTTTTTTTTTTTTCACTTTTTAAGCAGTTGTTAGAAATTGGAAACCAAAAAAGCAAATCCGCATGCGATGCTGAAGCCATAGCAATCTGCTTCGTGTATAACTGTATGAGGAGTTTGTTTCTTTTGTATCATTTCGTTCATATTTTAAGGGAAAAAAATTTCAGATCACCTCGCTCGCTATAATCAAATTACTTTTTTTTTCACGTTATTTTTTATTTTTGTTTAAAAGAGAAATAAAAATAGGAGTGGATTGATAAATTTTATCTTTTTGCCTCTTAACAATAATCAGAGATAAGTTGAGATTTTCAAAAATAATGAAATTGATTTAAAGATAATTATTTTACAATAAAAACCCGAAATTAACTCATAATATAATGAGGATTTAAATTCGGTAATTGAAAAAATTACAAGTTCATAAATTGCATTGTAGCCATTAGCCAATTTCCTGATGGCTACGTGCGACGACGGTGGCAACTCGATTTATGTTAAGTTAAAGAGAACGAGTACAGGAGAGCACAGCCAAACACAAATAGTGGCTCCAAAACTGATTTCACTGACTTCCGTGGTCACTTGATAACACGGCCCGCCTTTTGAAAATGAAAATGTCTCACGCGCTTCTGAGAACGTGAGATACACCGCTGGCTCCCACTCACCGCCACATGTTTATAAATTGCGCTGCTGATTAATTTTTCCGGCGAGCGCCCCCTCACTCGAGACCCCTAATTCCTCGTTTCCTCCGCCGCTAGTACACCAATCAATCAACCGCCCAAAAAGATTAATCTCAAAAGTCTTTAATTTTTCTATATCGTGGGAATTTAGAAGAAAAGAAAATTCAAACTCAATCAAAAACAGCTGAAGCAATCGATAAAAATTCGATCTTTATCTGATAATTCAACCAAAAAAAAGAAAGCAAAAACACTCTCATTTAGGTATATGAGTAATGGCGGAAGATAGTAATGGAGATCGAAGTGATGTAAGTGATTACACGTCCGAGGATGAGGGAACGGAGGATTACAGGAGAGGAGGGTACCATGCAGTGCGTATTGGTGATATTTTCAAGAATGGTCGCTATGTAGTTCAAAGCAAGCTTGGCTGGGGCCATTTCTCCACCGTTTGGCTCGCTTGGGATACTCAAACTTCTGTAAGTTTCTTCTTCCGTTTTTTTTTTTCCGGGAGGGGGGGTGTTGTTGATGAGAAATGTTCTTTTTTTATTCTAATTAATATTATTGCTGTTATTGAAGGTGCTTGTGATTTTTTAGTTTCAATGTCAAAAATTGAATTAGGCCCTTCCTATTAATAGATATTGTTCAATGCTTTAACATTTATGAGAAATTCATCGTTTGTAGCATTATGTAGCTTTGAAAGTCCAGAAGAGTGCTCAGCACTACACTGAGGCAGCTCTGGATGAGATAAAGATCCTCAAACAGATAGCTGAGGGAGACCCAGATGATAAAAAGTGTGTTGTGAAGCTTTTAGATCACTTTAAGCATTTGGGGCCGAATGGGCAGCATGTTTGTATGGTTTTCGAGTACTTGGGAGAGAATCTTCTGACGCTCATTAAGTATGCAGATTATCGTGGGGTTCCTTTACACATGGTCAGAGAAATTTGTTTTCATATTTTGGTGGGTTTAGATTATTTGCATCGTGAGCTTTCGATTATTCACACTGATTTGAAACCAGAGAATGTATTGCTCATGTCAATAATTGATCCATCTAAAGATCCCTGCAAATCAGGGCCTCCTCCTATGCTTCCTACCAAAAATGATAAACTTGTGCTTGATCCCAGTGTTTCAAAAGAGAGTAAGAGTTTTCATGGGGATCTAACCAAGAATCAAAAGAAGAAGATTAAAAAGAAAGCTAAGAAAGCAGCTCAGGGTTGTTCATCTAACGAAGCGTGTGAGGAAAATGAGTCAGAGTCCAAACCATCTAGTCCCGATCACACCAGTGTTGACGCAGAACCGAATGGGGACTCTGTTGAAGACCAACAGAATGGTTCCTTGATAAAAAATGAAGCTACTTCTAATGAAGGAATTAATAAAGATCGTAAAAGGCCAAGCCGCTCCAGAAGAAAAGAGCTTTTGGCAGCAGTTGATCTGAAGTGCAAATTGGTTGATTTCGGAAATGCTTGTTGGACATACAAACAATTTACGAACGATATTCAGACGCGGCAGTATAGGTGTCCCGAGGTTCTTCTTGGATCTAAATACTCCACTTCAGCTGATCTATGGTCTTTTGCTTGCATATGCTTTGAGCTGGCCACAGGCGATGTTCTTTTTGATCCTCACAGTGGTGACAATTATGATAGGGATGAGGTCTGTCTTCATTATTTCTTCCCGCCTGTATCTGGTGCTTTGTTATTTTTGTCAATTAATTATAACACCTGATAATAGTTAAACATTTGTGACTTTCCCTCTTGTGAGAATTTAAGGTATTTAATTTAATATTGTTGGATTTTGCAAAATAGCTCTACTTGATTTGTTGGACGTGGTCTTAAAATATGGGGTTTGATTTATATTTTGGCCAAGTTTAATCATATGTCCTATGGTTGATAGGATTCATTCTGAAACAGAATTATTTGAGGGAATTTAAAACTTACATCTCTCTCCCAGTGATTCCATTTATTGTCACATATGTAAAATTAATTAGAATAACTGAAACGATTTTATTGGAGAGAATCTATGCCATGAGATTGCTATTTCTGGAGTTGACAAGAAATTTTGGGAAAGGGATTGTGGGAAGATATTTTCCAATTTCTATGAATCTTTCAAGCCCAGTCAACTAGAAATTATCAAATTCTTGCATGGGAAATGTTCAAGAGACTGTCAGAGCTTAATTCAGGTTGCTTTTGTGATGTAAATTTAGAACCTTTTATTTGTTGAGAGTACTATGAGTTTGCTACTGTTTGCTCTTTATTTGGATAGATTTTTCTAGTCAACTTTGATCGTTTAATCTAATTTGTTTCAGTTCAAGCAGCAAAAACAAAGTTTAGACAGCTATTGGTATAAACTACGTTAGCTATTGGTTTTCTTTCTTCTTCCTTTTCTCTTTTTAACTTCCTGGTCTTTGCTTGCAGGATCACTTGGCACTGATGATGGAGCTTCTAGGGATGATGCCTCGCAAGGTAAGATTGTACGTCTGCTTGTTGAGAGTAATAACTTGGCAACACTTGATCCTATACTGTTATTTTCATGGCAACAATATTTAACATTTTGACTGCTTTCAACAAAACCCATACATTCATCCCTCCATCAAGTCTCTTAACAAATATTTTCCTCAGATTGCTTTTGGTGGTCGCTATTCCCGAGATTTCTTCAATAGACATGGAGATTTAAGGCATATCCGTCGTCTGCGTTTTTGGCCCCTTAATAAGGTGCTTATAGAGAAGTACGACTTCAGTGAGAAAGATGCAAATGACATTGCCGCCTTCCTGGTTCCAATTCTTGACTTTGTCCCTGAAAAAAGACCAACAGCAGCCCAATGTCTTACTCATCCATGGATCAATGTAGGTCCTCGGCTGCTTGAGCCTTCTATGGCTGCTACTCAGCCGCAGGACTCAGGAGGGAATATTTCTGATAAAAATAGGAGAGAGAAGGATGAGAGGGAGGTGATGGAGGCGCGAGTGGGAAATATAGCAATTGACGGGGTTTCAAAGCCTTCTAGAGACAATGCAGCTGCTACTCTAAGACCTCCAAAATAAGAAGAGTCACTTGTTCAGGTGGAGTGTTTATCATAAGCTTTTCAGTTCCTTAACTCCTGTTTATCACAGGCCTTTCAGTTCTCTAACTCCTGTCATTTACTCTTTGTCAATTCTTGCTTGCAATTTTTGGAGGGAAGTTGGTTTTCACATTCAATGAAGATTCATACTACATGCTGTGGGGTTGCAATCTAAGAACATTTGTTGGTGTATAGGTGTGGCAATCTGTTAGTACCTTTTCTGATAAGGTACCACTTAAAGTTGCTCAAAGTAAGCTCCTTTTCTGGTAATATACCACTCAAGGTTGCTCAAAGTAACTGTACATTTCTTAATTGTAGCCTCTAGCATTGTTTGGCAGACCAAGTTTAATATAATTTTTTTGTACAAGTTAGAAGCTGCCTCTTGAGGGATTTTCATATATTAAACTCTTAGATTAGGATTTGTTATGAGATACATTTTTACATACTATTGGATTTGTTTCCTGACATTCCTCACCGTAACCGAATGTTCGCAGTATTCTTGTCCCTTCAACCTAGGTAGTTAATCTCATTATCGCTGTTGCCTTTTATGCTCTTTCTTTCTTTCTTTCTTTTTCCCCCTCCAATCAGATGTTCATCTCTGCTGGTTTTGTGCTCAAATGCTGGAGGTTCCTTTTCTGAAAGCTTGATGTATTTTTGGAAGAATAATACTACTTTTCAAAATGATGAATATCTTGGTATGCACATTGGGAATAGTATATATGGTTGCAGGGCTGTAGTCAGAAATAATTTTTTGGTCGGGCTGAATTAATTTTATTTCTTTTTACATCAAGGCTTTATTTTTTTTTAATTGATTAAGCATTAGGTTGTGTTATTGTAGATATATAATTGGATCTTATATTATTACATTTTTTATTTTATGAAATACATGCCTAGACAAAAGGGGTGTTTATACTTTATAAATAATCTCCACATAATTATGCTTGATTGAGAGAGGTTGAGTATATAGAGACTTGAACCACTACTTTCATAATCATTCTTAACTTTAAGGGTAATGGTTCACCACTGGGCTAAAATCCAAGTGGCACATCAAGACTTTATTAGATTTGAACTAATGGTTGTAGAAAGTGTTCTTTAACTGTTGGCAGGCGCTAAGCCCCTCCCTTAAATATTAGGACATGCAATGATTTTTTTTTTCCCAAAAAAAGAGGGGGAAAAAAATCATGCTATCCCACTAGATTGCGAGGTGCCTCCCCTTTTATGAGGCAAACCGCAGGCCCGATGGACGAATTCGCATAAAAAATTAATGCTATTGAAGCTCAAGAAATGACAGGTAATTTACTTGTAAGGACTGTTAAGATGTAAATAATTACTTCATGATTTAGATTTTTCAGACCATGCTCTAAATTTAGCCCTAGCACACAAAAAGACTAATTGCAGTGTAGTAGTGGAGAACTGTGGTAATATTTTCAGCTACCATGTGTAGTTAACTTGAATAGTCACATTCACCTGTGATTCTTGGGTTTGAGAACGAACCATCAATATTCCTAATTTCCTAATAAGTGAAGCGTTTAAGGTATACATGCTTCCTAAAGGATAAAGCTTTGAAGACTTAACAACTAAGAAATATTTGCTAAATTGCCCAACTTGCAAGATGAATGATGCCGCAAAAACCAGCTCTGTTACAACAGAAGAAAAAATAAAGAAGAAATAAATCCAATCAAATGTGAAACTGTGTTCCGAATAAATCCCAATTAATAAGTTTCATACATGGAACCCCTAAAAGAAACTCTTTAGATTGTACACAACTATAATAAAATAATCTGTTCAACATAGTTTGAGACTATGCTTGAGACATGTACATGTTACTTGAAACAAACTTCAACTTTTGCCACTCGCCAATTTCAAAAGACCACAATCGCATGGCATTACACGAATCTTCGCATTTTGCACAAATATTGCAAGCAACAATTTGGCAAAAGATCATGAGAGAGAAGAATATAAAGACAACTCGAGGAACCTGTGAGAAACACAACCTGAATGTCTACTTGGGAAGCTTTAATGCAGCGGCTTCCTGGTCGCTTGATAACTTTGAATCCCCATTAATGGCCATATTCCCCACTCCCACTTCCATAGCCTCCCTCTCCTCCTGCTCCCTCCTCTTTCTTTCAGGTGTACTGCCTTCTGTCTCCCGTGGCTCACCAGCAGCCATAGAAGGCTCACGCAGTCGAGGTCCTGCACTCATCCATGGATGACTGAGACATTGGGCCGCTGTTGGTCTCTTTTCAGGAACAAAATCAAGTATTGGAACAAGAAAGTCAGCCATGTCCTTTGCATCCCGCTCGTTAAAGTCGTACTTCTCTATAAGGACCTTATTCATAGGCCAAAAACGTAGACGACGGATGTGCCTCAAATCCCCATGTCTGTTGAAGAAATCACGGGAATAGCGACCACTCAATGCAATCTGAAGACAGCATTTTGTTAAGATTCTTGTGGAGACATGAATATATAGACGGCAAATAGTATAAAAGCACATATTTTCCAAATTGTTACTCATGACAAGCACATGGACAAATCTCACCTTGCGTGGCATCATCCCAAGAAGCTCCATCATCAGTGCCAAGTGATCCTGCACAAAACCATAAAGTCAAAGACAGTAAAGGAAGAAGAAAGTAAAACAAATTGCAAAATAGCTAATCGCGCTAGCTTACTACTAATCATGCATGATCAATCATTGACAATATATAACATCATCAGAAATTATAGATGAGACGAGGATTAATCATTGCTGTTCAACATTTGACCAAAAAAGAATGTTATGCAAGAAATAAGAGATGCACTTGTCTCTACTGATTAAACTGATAGAAATAGATTGACCACTAACAAATCCAAAGGTATATCTAATGCCCAAAAAAAAAAAAAAATCATAAAGCCCAACAAGAGCAAAGATGTAAGCAACTTGAAGTAAGCTTTGAGAGTAACCCATACTCATAGGAATTGAAATTCTTCCTGAAAATTTCTTGAAAATTACAAAATCAGGCATCTCATGATATAGATTTTTCCCATCACACTGTTCCAGTTACTCTAGTAAATATGCAACACAAAAAACATATTTCGTAAGAGAGGAGAAAAGTTTTAAATAGATATTCCCTTGACAATCATGTTATGCATTTTTTGGACCATAGGACGCTTGATATATCTTAGCTGAACTACAGATGAAACCAAACTGCCACTCTGAGACCATCCCAACAATCACTAAGGTAAAAATAATATCACAAATCTGAATAATTTTTTGTTAAATACACTAAATTTCGCACAAATGAAAGTCACAAATGTTTAATCACTATTAGGAGTTAAAATTAACTGATTGAAGATAACAAATACTCTCAGATGAATTGATTTTAAAAAAAAAAATCAAATTATTTGACACAGACAGTATTAGACGAACCTCATCCTTATCATAATTGTCACCACTGTGAGGATCAAAAAGAACGTCACCTGTCGCCAGCTCAAAGCATATGCAAGCAAAGGACCATAGATCTGCTGAAGTGGAGTATTTAGATCCAAGAAGAACCTCGGGACACCTATACTGCCTGGTCTGAATGTCATTTGTAAATTGTTTGTGCGTCCAACAAGCATTTCCAAAATCAACCAATTTACACTGCACATCAACCGCAGCCAAAAGATTTTTCCTCGTGGCACGGCTTGGCCTTCTATGACCCTTAACTCCTTGGCTAGTATTTTTTACTTCATTACCCTTGGATGATTCATTGTTAACCACAGAATCATTCCGCCGTTCTTCACCAGAAACCCCATTTGGTATTGTATCGACACTAAAATTATCAGGACTAGATGGTTTGGAGTCTGCTTCACTTTCATCGAACGCTTCAGTCCCTGCACAACCCTGAGCAGCCTTCTTGGCCTTCTTTTTTACCTTCTTTTTTTGGTTCTTGGTCAGATCCCCATAAAGACTCTTATTCTCTTTTGAAGCACTAGATTCTGTCACAACTTTATCCATTTTGGTAGGAAGGATGAGGGGAACACCTGATTTGCGGGCATCTTTAGATGGATCAATTTTTGACAAGAGCAACACATTCTCTGGCTTCAAATCAGTGTGAATAATTGAAAGCTCGCGATGCAAATAATCCAAACCCACTAAAATATAGTAACAAATTTCTTTGACCATGTGTAAAGGAACGCCTCGATAATCAGTATACTTAATAAGCGTCAAAAGATTATCTCCCAAGTACTCAAAAACCATACAAACGTGCTGCCCATTGGGCCCTGAATGCTTAAAGTGATCTAAAAGCTTCACAACACACTTTTTATCATCTGGGTCTCCATCAGCAATCTGCTTGAGGATCTTTATCTCGTCCATGGCTGCCTCAGTGTAGTGCTGAGCACTTTTCTGGACTTTCAAAGCTACATAATGCTGCAAACAATGAATGTCTCATGATGCTAATGAGTCGAACAGTTTAAATTGACGGAAGGACCTAATATAACTTTGAACATCCAAACTGAAAAAATCACATATATAAAGCACCTTCGAAGCTAATTTCAAGAAAAAGCAAATCAAACAAACTTAAAGTAGCAAAGACTTATTTATATACCCAGAGATGTATACCTCTAAATTAATAAGCATGATGAATGATAAACAACCAAAGTAAGGAACTTCCTTTCTCCCTTGCCTTTCTCAATTTTTCTTAACAACCAAACAACAAAGAACTCTCGAGAGATTAAATTTAACAAATTAATACGACACCAAATAAATTCTTTCTTTAACCAAATAAATCCCTAATATTATTTTCATTTCTTGCCATTTCCTCAACTTTCTAATAAACTAAACTGAAATTTAACTCAACCTCCCATTGGCTTCTCATCACAAGAAGCTAAAAAAGAAAAAAAAAAAAAAAAGGTAACAGCAATAATACATATGTATGGAACCTCAAAATGCTCCATCAACTCACATCCAGTTTCTGCAACTTAAAAGTAACTAAAATAAATCTTTCTCATAAAAAAAAAAAAAAACTTACAGAGGTTTGAGTGTCCCAAGTGAGCCAAACAGTAGAGAAATGGCCCCAGCCAAGCTTACTCTGAACAACATATCGACCATTCTTGAAAGTATCACCAATACGCACCGCATGGTAACCTCCTCTCCTGTAATCCTCGGTTCCCTCATCCTCTGACGTATAATCACTCAACTCACTTGGATCCCCATGCTTATCCTCCGCCATTAGTTTATACACAAAATATGGTTTCTTTGGTGGCTTCTTCAAGAACAAGATAAAGATCAAATTATTTCTTCAGATTTCTAACAAAGCGAAAGAATTAAAGATTACTCGTATTGAATCTTGAACCAGACAAGCTTTGATGGAAGTTGATTTGGGTAGTTGATGGGTTGGTGGTAGTGGGGGAAAATTGAGGAATTAGGGTTTTTGATTGAGAGTGTATCTCAAGTCTTTGCCGGGAAATTAAAGTAAACCAAGCTAAAATAATTGAGTACATGTGGCGAGTGGCGGCTAAAGGGTGTAATCACGCGCTAACAGGCGCGATCGGGATGGTTTTTTTGCTGGGGATGAGTGGGGCCATTGGTAATGGATCATCTATCATGCGAGTCAGCGTGATGATTTTGAGATGGAGCCAGCCACAGGATAGCCACTCTGTCGTCACTGCTCATCCTTTCATTGAGTTTTCACCGAGTTATTACTTTGTTTTTTATCTAAAGTTTGAATTTAATTTTTTTAAATATTTATTTATTTTATATTATTTATTTTTTAATTTATTATTTATTTTTAGATAATTTTATCTTAATAGAAAAAATAAAAAAAATTTACTTTTATCTGAAGTCTGAAATCGAAATAAAAAATTTTAATTTTAAATCTTAAAAATATCCTTAATAATTCATGTGTTTCCAATATTATATATAAACTTAATATTTTTATATTATTTTTTAAGTTATTTTTTTTAATTTCTTTAAATTTTTATTTATATGATAACATTAACTAAACTAAAATACTGAACAAATCAAATATGAATAAAAAATAAAATATCAATGTTGACTTTATAATAAAATTTAATGTTATAATTATATCTTTTATTACAAAAATGAAATTAAGATAAACAATGATAGTATTTTTTATTATTGCTACCAAACTAATCAACTTATGAAAATTATAAATTGTAAAGAATAAATATATGCACCATTTAAAATGATATTTATGTCAAACTACTGGCTTTAAAGTTGTTCTCTTCATATGTTGAAAAAGAAAAAACAAACATATCATTCAGATATTTTCATTCAGACCTATTTAAATTTCAGATAAAAAAACAAACGCAACTTTAGACTCGGGGTCTGTTTAGTACAATTTTTCAAGTATAGTTTATTTAAATAGTGTTTTTGATAGTAAAATTTTTATAAATAGAATTTTTATTTAAAAAATTTTTAATTGTTTGATTATCAATAAAAGTTTTTATTAAAAATTATCAATAAAAATTTTTATTAAAAATTTATGAAATTATTTTAATAAGTAAGTTTTTAAGTTATGCTACGAAAAGAATAAAATAAGATTGTGAAATAACTAGGTAATATTTTGAATATTTTAACATTTAAAAAAAAATTCAACCTCTACTCCGAAAAGCCTAAAATTTGAGTTTTTACTAATAGAAATAAAATAACTTATTTAAGCTCCAAAAACTATATTAAAAAGACAACCAAACAACAATAAAAATTATGATAAGAATTTATGAGATTAAATAAGCACTTATAACCGTTAAATAAGTCATATCAAACAGGTACTCAATCCGAGTTAGTGCAGACCCGGCGAATGCAAGTTGTGGTGTAGTTAGAGTTTACGTTGACTGCATTCGGAATTAGGCGTGTCGATCCAAAAAACCATATTCCTGCTCATGGGCTCAACTGTATATATAGCGGATGCTATGATCTCAGGCTTTCAGCCCATTGCAAATTTTCGATTGATGCCAGGAGATTGATTAATACTGTGAGTTCTTTTTTTTTTTTTTTTTCCTCTCTTTTCTTTTACTGAGAAGATCAATAATATATTCATGGTCTTAAGGATACAAGAACAACAATCTGTGTAAGTATTTGTTGACGTGGACTTTAAATTTTATCATTAAATGTGAGAATCTTACGCTCTCTACCAATGCGCCGTGCATCAACTTTCACGTAATTTACAAGACAAATTAACTACGTAAATGCAACATTATTCCTAAACATTACATTGTAAATTAGGTGACCCTCAATATTGCAAAGAGATATTCCGGCTTTGTTCTTTGTTTGAGAAGTTCTTTATAACATCTTTGAAAGGAGATTATTTTTCTATACTATCACATTCTCTTATCCATTTATCGTTCATTCTTTAAAAAACATCTCCAAACATTCCAAACAAACTTATCAACCTCTTAGTAATAAGAGATTCTAATCTTCCAAAATATAATAATAAATGAAAAATTCCCCATCATCAGTTCAGTGCCATTGTACACTCAAGGTTGTTTTACACAAAAGCTTGTATCTTTTAAAAGGGATAAATTCATATTAATTAATCCGTTCAAATATTGGGTTCGATCTAAAATTGTGAATAAGTACATGATAATTTGTATGGGTGTTAAGAAATATCACATTTTATTGAGTAATATTAAACCGTCTTTAATAATAAATTGCATTTGAAACGTTTTAGTCACATAAAATTTTATTAAAATGTAAGTAGCCCCAATTGTTTCGAGTCTTTTTATGTTTGACTCGGAAAGTTTCGGTAACTTTCTTTCCAAAAAGAAAAAAATATAACAACTTATTTTCTTATTCGATTCCCTTTCAAATGCAAACAAAATGACAAAATCTTGACCAAAAAACAATTAAGTTGGTGGCTTGGTCTTTTGAATACGAGTCTTCATATGCTTCGTCATTAAGAATTGTCGTCGCTCTTCTTTCCAAAAAGGAAATAAGAAAAAAGTAATAATAGTAGTAGGGCAAAGAAATAAAGAAAATTATGATGCGAAGGTCGAATTTTTGATGATAAGTATTCGTTTAATTTTTATATTTTAAAATATGTCTTGAAATATTTTTGTTGTTAATTATTATTTTATTTGTTTTGACAATATATAGTAAGCTTGTAATAATACTTTAATGAAAATAAATATATATCAATTTATCAAATTAACCCTAAAAAGTAAAATAATAATAATAATACTATTATTATTATTATTATTAATTTTATTTGTAAATTATTATTATGATTATACTTTTATGGTTATTGCAATAAATTAATATATATTTAAATCTTATTATGGTATTGTTACAATAATATTATTTATTGTGATAATTTAATATATTTCAATTAATAAATAATATTATTTATTTTATTTGTAAATTATTATTACTTTGCTTTTATGGTTGATTCAATAAATTAATATATTTCTCTTCATTAATATGTTATTACAAGAGTATTATTGTAGCAACAAATAAAATGTAAGAGTAAGGGGTGTAACATAATTGACAATAAAAATAATGAATTTAAATTTTTATATCAATATCTCCAAGATTATTTCAAGGTATTATTGTCAAAGAAAAACAAAAAACAAGGACAATAATATAACATATTATAATATCTAAATACAGCGACTAAACATATACTTAACCTACAATATAATATCTAAATGAGCACTTAGCTACTTAACTAACATGATCATATACACATAATTTATAGTCAAGAAATGTGGCATCAATCAAAGCTTATGGTATAATATAATAATAATCTTACACCATCTATTAGTTAATAAATGGTCATATGTCATGTCATTTAAGACACATTACATATTTGAATTATGTATACATAATATTACTAATAAAATTATTATTTTTTCTTTCACTTGCTTCCACTATTTCATTTATTTATTTTTTTTTATTTTTTTTTGGAATGAACATTCCACCTTAAACAAACAAATAAAGTCTTGACCAGAACACTGGCAAGATCCCTACGAAAATGCAAGCAAGACGACGCACTTTCGATTTTCGATTGTGAAAATGAATAAAGCGAAGCAGGTTCTTTATGCGTTCCTCGATGCTGTAGTTCTCTTTTTCTTTTTTCACACGTTCATAATTCATAAACTTGCACTCACATAGAGAGATGAGCGAAATTAGCTTTTTCCTTTGTTGATCAAATTTTAAGTCACTTATTACGTGGCTTAATTGAAATTTTATGCATTTATTTAAAAAATAAGAATAAAAATTCAGAAGTTGATACAAATAAATAAAAAGGAAAAAAAAAATTAGTTGCATTAACTACATACATTACTTTGTATGGGATAATAATTAAAGATTTATTGATAATTGCACATCAAGTCCCACTCTAATTGCTTTTTAACAACGCAATTTAAGTAAATTCAGGTCAGATCAACGCGCTCTGCGACATGCTTAACAACGCGACGTTTAAAGAGCCTAATGCCATATGCAAAATATCGATTGATTGACCCCAAAAAAAAAATAAAAAACTCAATTTGACAATTCATTTAACAGTCTAAACTAAAGAGTAAAGATCCTGGCATAAAATATTACATAATAATGAAAGCTAAAGTATAAAGAAAAGATTGTTAAGGAAAGAGGGGGAAAAGAAGGTATAAAAGAAAGAAGATGCTTGGCTTACTTTTGGCGTCATTTCGAATGTACGCTGACCAGGTGTGTTTCTATATCATTTTAATCTATGAAAGAGATAGATCACCAACGATGTCAATATGTACTCTTTGCGTAAATTATTGAGAGCGCTCTTTCTTTTCCTTGAGTTGTATATATGGTCTTTCTTTGTGATATAGCGGTGGATAAAGTTAAAATTAACTTTTTTGACTTCTATCTTATTTGGGATTTAAATTCATAAATTTGTTTGAAAATTATTCAACTAATTCTTGCAAAACAACATAGCCATGTTTACTTTAATTAGGATTTTTGCTAATTTTTTGTTCAATTTTTACTGAGTAGTGCTACTTAAATCCTATGAAGATAACACCAAAATAGAATTGGTATTATTTGTTCATGCGATAGTACCATTGTAGTACACAAAATGATGACACTGTTCATACTAATATAATGTTGTTTTTGTCATAGTGGTGTCTCTTTAGTGATCAAATATTATTTTTCGTTTTTATCATATGCAAATTAGTATATTAACAGTATTCTAAGAGCACGTAAGATCATTCATAAATTTTAATAGAAATTTGAACAGAGATCCTAATATTTGAGTCCCAACTTGAGTCCTGATACCATGTGTCCCTCATCTTTTGAACGATAGATTTCATAGTTTGTAAAATTACTTAACTACTATCCAATGAATCGGGGGCGGCTTAATCATATTGTAAGCCTCCAAATTGTTTTAAGGATATTATTATTTTACTACAAAATTTTACCCATATCATTGAGTCCCGACATTTTACTACCAAAGTTTTGCGCCTTATCAATTCAATTGATGCCATTTTAAAAATTTACGATGTCGATCAAAGACATTTCAAAATTAGTAAAATTATCTATTAATTTGATAGATAAATTATCATTTTACTACTAAACTTTTAGGAGAATTATCATTTTACTACTAAACTCTTGGGGTAAAATCTACTTTTAACTCAATTTCCGTTAAACATTAACTTTTATTAACGGAATGGTACTGAATTGATAAAAGTACAAAACTTTAGTAGTAAAATATATTTTTCGATCATATTGTAATATGTCCTTTAGTAGTAAAATGATAATTTCCCTTGTTTTAATTAGGCCTTCCAAAAAATTTTGAGTTAAATGTATGTATTGATTTTATTAAAATTTTATTTATTTAAAATCAATTTCTCTAGTTTCTGAGATGCAAAATTATTAATCAAAATTTTATATTCTAATTTTCCTAATATATCTTTTTCAACAGACAATATAGTTAACCTATTTAATCTTTCTTATGACATAATTGATCTTAAATAAGTTTTTATCAATGGCTCCTTTTTGAGATTAAACTAACTTTTCTATTCTTTTCTTGTTTTCCAAGTTTTTTGTATCCCAATGTATATTTTTTTAGTAGACATATTTTTTTCTAGTGAAATAAGAGTAACTAAGCAAACAATTATACTAGATAATTACAAGAAAACAACCTATGAACACAATAATATTTTTAAAAAGAAACAAAAATAATTGAATAACATAATTAATTGATGAGAGAATAGAAAGATAGAACATAGAAATTTGAGAACTTTAACTTTGATGGATTGAGGCTTTGAGTAATAAAGATCAATGGAAAGTAAAATAATTGATTTTTTTTTTCTTAAGTGAAAAGTAGGGTAGAGAAAGTAGTTTTTTCACCAAAGTAATGAAGGTTTCATGCATTTTTTTAATTGGAAAAAGATATTAATGGATAATAATTTAAAAAAATATGTGGCCTTCATAGAGTTTTAGATGAAATATATGGAGGAAATAAATGAGATTAAAATTGTTAATTATAATGTTAAAAGGGGACTTTATAAGGATTTAGTAGTTTGTTTATGGAAAATATAATTATAAAAATAATAATAAGTATAAATCAATAATTAATAACTATAATTTAGGAATAAAATTAGTGGCTTTCATTTATGATGGAGCTCTAGACAACCACCTAAGTTGTTTAGTGGAAGAACTGCCCATGCAATAGATGAATGCTATATTAGTTGGGACTTAAATATTAGAATACAATAACATTGCTCAAATTTGAATAATTTTCTTAGATACACCTAAACTTCTACTTCATATATATATATATATATATATATATTAGAAATGTTCCAGTCTAAAATTTTAAAGTGCGGAACGTCCGAAAAATACATAAACCATAATGCGTTTTAAAGCGCTTTAAATTGTAAGTTTTTAAAATTTTGTAATTTTAAAATTTTTTAAATTTTTCTATATTTTCAGATTCAAACCAAAAACTACTATATAAATATATAATAATTTATAAAACATAAATGATGGTGGAACTAAAATTTTAGTTCGGTGAGATATTAATATATAAAAATGACACCGTGCGTTATAAACAGTGAATTTTGGGAGGGCTAGATTTTAATTTTACACATAAATGAACCAAAAATTTTATTGATCGCCCTGTACAGTCATTAAGTATAATCAGTACGCTCTCATATCCACTGTAGCATTTCTAGACTCTTGGAAGTGGTCCCACGCATTTAATCCATCCATTGATCTCCAATTCCTGAGTCAAAAGGATTTGGTATCCTTGCCGGCCCCACGAAGGAAACATGAAAAACCAGAATTTCACGGTGAATACCATAAAGCGGAAGCCCCTTCGTTCAGAAGAAGTTTGCATGAGTAGATTCACCTTCCATAGACGCTAGCTTTCTGCGTTGCCCCCCAACTTTTTCTTTATTAATTATTATTGTTGTATGCCGATGATGCCCTTCTTCGCTCGACACGTGTACTAGAAGCAGAGGGTTCGTGTTGGCTTTCGCGTCATTTGCCATTTCAAAGGAAGGCCGTTGTACGGTCCCGTACTGTTTCTCTATCGCTTACGTGTAAAACGCCTGCTTCCGCACTCCTCGTAGACCCCACTGAAGTCTTTTAATTTCCTAAAAAAATAAAAAGTAATGGATACTGACTAGACAAAAAGGGCAACGAGTCAAATGCACTCATGCTATGTTCGAGGAATGAGATTTTTTCTTTCTTCCTCTTCCTTTTTGCCGTTTTCCGTACATCGGGACTAAGTAGCAAATACTTTTAATATGGGGTCCACAAGTGGAGTGCCACACGGCATGGCTTGGGCACCTTTAGCTCGATTACCTCGATTTTGAGGAAGAGCGACGCCCAAAGCTAATGATTTAATTTGTCGTCATACGAGCCCAGACCCGTAGGAGTACGTGCGAGAGAAATTAGTTACTCGCCGAGACATTTCGACGCGCATGAAGTTTTCAGAAGCCGAATCTGTAGAATTCCCGCAAAGCTAGAGTCAGTCGGGAATAAAAGGCTGCTCGTTCAGCATGCCCGTGCCCTCTCGGGAAATTATCACTCGTTCCAAATTCCAATCACCTTCTGTTCTTTCACTGTGATTACATCCACTGTCCCCCAATCGTCTGATGTTTGTTTTTGCAGTCACATTTACACGTCATTAGAATAAGAAGTCGAGTAGTACTTGGTGTTGAGGGAAAAAAAAAAAAAAAGAAAGAAGAAAGAAATTTGTTCCCTCACTGTCTCTCTCTTCCTTTTTCTTCGTTATTTCTTTTCTCCCATCTTCCTCTCACCTTTCTCTCCGCTCAGCATTTTTCTATTTCCATTACACTTCCTCTCCTCTTCTGTCTCCTTGTCCTCTGTTTCTCCTCAAGTCATCGCTCTCGCTTTCTTTGTGTGACCATCACTTTGGTTCCTCAAAGTTTTTTCTCTCATTTTACGGATTTGTTTTGGACCATGTCTCGACGTGGTGGCGGTGGTCGCAGGCCGGATCCTCTCCATGACCGGCCGACTCAGGCACCGGCGCCGTCATTCCAGCGCGGTACTGATCGTGGATCGCATTCCGGCTCCGGTGCAGCCCCGTCCTCATCACACGCAGCTTCTACTTCGACGGTGCCGGCTCCTTCATCTCCGTCTATTTCTGCTTCTGCCCCTTCTTCTTCTTCAGTTTCTACTCTTGTCGAAGAAACGGAGCAGAAACTGACATTGGCAGCACTGGAGGCGGCTACTCCTCCACCTTCGTCGTCGCAGGCGGTGGGATTTCCAGTGAGGCCGGGATTTGGAACTGTTGGCAGAAAATGTGTTGTCAGAGCAAATCACTTTATGGTGCAACTTGCCGAGAGAGACATTCATCACTATGATGTAAGTCTATTTTTAATTTTAATTTTGTTACTTTTGAAAACGTTTTGAATGTTTTTATTTTTTATTTTTCATTTTTTTTGTCAGTTTTGATTTTATTTAAGATTCGCCATTCGTGAGCTTCGAATTCGAAGGTGTCGGGGTTTTGTTGATATTTTAAAAATATGTTTATTGTTTTCCTCATTTATTTGTTTATTTTTTAAGGTTTCAATTACTCCCTGGGTGACGTCAAAAACAATCAGAAGACAAATTATTTCTCAGCTGATTAATTTATATCGGCTGACTGACTTGGGTGAACGAATACCTGCCTATGATGGTATGAAGAGCATTTACACAGCAGGGCCAGTGCCTTTTGAATCGAAGGAGTTCATTATCGAGTTACCTGATAGTGATCCTCGTCCCAGCTCGTCTACCAGGCCGAGGTATCTCGTGCTTTTAACACGTGTGTTTCTTGAATATTGTTGATTGTGAGTTTTCTTGATTTAATGTGTTGAGTGATTTCTTGTGCAGAAGGGAGCGTCAGTTTAGGGTGGTTATCAGATTGGCGTCGAAGCCTGATCTTTACACTCTACAGCAGTTCTTACGCCGTAGGCATTTTGAAGCTCCATACGAAGTTATACAAGTGCTTGATGTTGTTCTCAGAGCAGCTCCATCAGAGAAGTATTTAACCTTAACTGTGTTAATAAAAGTTTCACTTTTTGGTATGTATGATTAGGATTTTCCCTTCTCATGCCAGCATTTGCTTGTTCGTGCAACTGATTTAATATTTGATTTCTGAGGGACAGTTTTATTATTTTCTATTTTATGTCTTGAACAATTTGGTTTTTAGAATGGTTAATTAATGAAATGAGGAACTTCTGCATCAGGCATACTGTTGTGGGGAGGTCATTTTTCTCTACTGATCTTGGACCAATTGGTCAGCTTGGTGATGGCGTTGAATATTGGCGTGGATATTTTCAGAGTCTTCGCCCAACCCAGATGGGGCTGTCTCTTAATATTGGTATTTCTCATTATATTTTATATAATTCGATGCTGCTTATCTTTTATATTATGCAAGCTTGATTTTGTTTTAGGTGCAATGTTGCTCCATAAATATTTGCTTTTGCTGTTGCAGATGTTTCAGCCTGCTCCTTTTATGAGCCAATTCTAGTTACTGAGTTTGTTCAGAATTATTGCAGAGACTTATCACATCCTCTTTCTGATCAAGTGCGTCTGAAGGTATTGTCTAGTCTTCTTTGGTTATGTCTTGGTTATAATTAATTTAGTATCAATTTTAATGAGCTATCTATTAGGCGGTTAAAAGTTTTAATTGAGGGCTGCAGCACCTTAATGTGTTTGTGATAAGAGCCTTTTCAAAGAATGATCACAGATTTGTTAGGTAAACAGTTCGGTAACGTTTTGGATGTTCAGTAATTAGTAGTTTAAAATTTGAAATTTCATGCAAATTTTGGATAGGGTAATTTCTTGATTGATGGCTGAGCTGGAGGGTATTGAGTAGTGTCTATTCTTCTTGGGCATTCAAATCAAAATAGAATGAGCTCCCAAGTCTAAGGCTAATAGAACGTGGTTTGATGATCAATGTAGGGAACTGGTGTATAATTTGGCCTATAATTCTGATGATAAAGAAATGAGACCTTGAAATGGTGGTTTTAAGAATTTTCCATGCATTCCTTTGCAATTGTGCAGTTATATTAATCAACTTATTATCATTCTGTTAACATATTTTGGCAATCTTTTGAACTATTTGTAAAATTTTTAGTTTCGATCTATCTTGGCTGCTAATTGACAACTGCCCAATAATTATTTTCAAAAATTATTGTTGGGAATGGGATAGAGACACTTGCTCAATGTTATTAATGTGATTGTTTAATTCTTGACTTCTAGGTGAAAAAGGCGTTGAAGGGAATAAAGGTGGTGCTTACGCATATAGGGTATAACAATAGTCACAAGATCACCGGCATATCCAGTCAACCAATGAGCCAGCTAATGTATGTGTGTGTAATTAACTGACATACAAGAATAAAAAATTTGTCCAATCGTGGTGACACAGTGTGATAATGTAACATGGTGGTTTTTATTGTGTTTATGTTACTTGATTTGTTTATGTTAGCTGATTCTTGAGTCCTCCTGGCCATTCAAGATGAATACTTTACGATGTCTTATGTTGTATTTTCTGTATGATTGATGAACTTACTTGGTGGCAAAATTTTTGGCAGATGGCATCAAATCAATTTCTCAAATCTGATATGTGATAGTAGTTGGCTTCTATGTAGTGCGATGGTGACTTGATATTGCCTGTAACAGTCATGTTTCCCTCCCTCCATGTTATAGTAGGCATTCATGTTATATCTTCCCTTTCATTGTATTTGCTAGGTTTACTGATGACAGTGCGACAAGCATGTCGGTGATTCAATATTTTCGTGAAAGATATAATATTGCGCTTCAATTCACGTCGTTGCCTGCCCTACTGGCTGGAAGTGAAGCGATGCCTATTTATTTGCCAATGGAGGTTCTCTGATCAAAAGATTACTATCATTTTTTTGTCTGGAAAATAATTTATTTAAGACCTATTTATAGAATATTTTTGTTTACAGCTTTCTAGGATTGTCGCAGGGCAGAGATATACTAAAAGATTAAATGAAAGACAAGTACTTGCTCTTTTAAGAGCAACTTGTCAGCGTCCTCGGGAGCGTGAAGAAAATATAAGGATGGTAGAGTGTCGTTGTAATTTCTTATGTCTGTGGTGGATCTTTTTTGGATGATTAATCTAGGAATTATCTTCTTGTGAACAAAGAGAGTTTCTGATTCTTGCTTCTGGGTTTGACATTCTTCCGCAGATGGCTAGGGCAAATGCTTACAACGAAGACACTCTTGTGAACAAAGAGTTTGGAATTCAAGTGGCTGATGATCTTACATCGGTTGATGCTCGAATCCTACCAGCTCCGATGGTAATTATGTGTCCTTTTTTCTCTGTAAGAGCATTATGGTACTTCCAATCTCCTAATGATTAACTTTACCTCCTAAAATGCTGCAGCTTAAATATCATGAAAGTGGCCGAGAAGCAAGCGTGAATCCTGGTTTTGGGCAATGGAACATGATTAACAAGGTGAATTACTGATTATTATTTTATTTCATACTTGGTGATTTCTGCTTAGGAAGAGCATAAGGAAGCAGTCACCACTTGTTTAAATTGGTTGAGGGATGTGTACTGACTGATAGGTAGGATGGATTGGAAGTTGATTTGCCGCAGTTGATGCAATGTGGTTGTGCTGCATTTCTTTTGCAACTATAACTTTTGATTTTTTTTTTTTTCATTTTAGCAGGCTGTAATTTTTATATAGTTATATACTTTTTCATTGTTGAAGAGAATTGTATTTGATATTCACTTAGGTATTTGGATTGTCTGTGCTTGGTGTTCAGCTTAATCTACTCTGCCTTCTGAACGAGGAGCTTTTATTTATTCGCACTGAATTATTTTGTGTAATTTTGGTTTTATAGAAAATGTTCAATGGTGGGAGAGTGGAAGTTTGGACTTGTGTGAACTTCTCCACACGTTTGAATCCGGACGTGCCATTCCAGTTTTGTCAGGGGTTGGTAGACATGTGTAATAGCAAGGGAATGGTATGGTAATGTTATTTATTTTGCAATTCATGTTAGCAATTCAGGTTAGTGGCCTCTCTGAACCAACTTTTTTTCTTTTGGGGGG
Organism: Atalantia buxifolia; assembly: GCA_030444775.1. Taxonomy (NCBI): domain Eukaryota; kingdom Viridiplantae; phylum Streptophyta; class Magnoliopsida; order Sapindales; family Rutaceae; genus Atalantia; species Atalantia buxifolia. The sequence continues at coordinate 13,352,512 of CM059838.1, forward strand.
TCTGTGTTTATCATGCCAGGTATTTAACCCGCGGCCCGTCATTCCCATAAGTTCATCCAACCCAAATAAAATTGAGAAGGCACTTGTAGATGTGCACAATCAGACTACACAGCAAGGGAAACAGCTTCAGCTGTTGATAATTATTTTACCTGATGTTAGCGGATCATATGGTGAGTGATAAATTTAATCCATCATTAAATTTTTATATCAGCTTTGGTTTTGTTCAACATTATCGCCTTTCTGCTCGCAGGAAGAATTAAGCGAGTTTGTGAAACGAAACTTGGGATTGTTTCACAATGTTGTCAGCCTAGGCAGGCATCAAGGCTCAATATGCAGTATTTTGAAAATGTGGCTCTTAAAGTCAATGTGAAGGTTTGGTTTACCCCCACTTTTTTGCCTGTTTATTATTATGGTTAATATGATGAGAACAAATACAAGGGTTATTGGGAAAACATGTAGGAGATGATTTTTTTGGCAATTTAATTTCCATCTTGGTTTGCTGGAATTACTGTAATTTTTTTTTAAACAATTAAATTTTGATGTTCAAGAATTTTTTAGTTTGAGAGTGCCAAGATTTCTTGTTAAAATTGATAGGTTTGCTTCCTTGGTACTGGAGATTCAGTTTGCTATTTGTAATTATATCAGGTTGGGGGACGAAATACTGTGCTTGTTGATGCTATTCAGAAAAGAATTCCTCTTGTGACTGATAGACCCACAATTATATTTGGTGCGGATGTCAGCCATCCACAACCAGGGGAGGACTCTAGTCCTTCAATAGCGGCTGTATGTACACTTGTATCCTGTTTCTGCTTTCTAGTAATTCACTCTGTTAAAAGATTAAATTGACTGAGACAGGTGGTGGCCTCAATGGATTGGCCAGAAGTAGCCAAGTACAGAGGACTTGTCTCTGCTCAGGCACACAATGAGGAAATTATCCAAGACCTCTATAAATCTATTCAAGATCCTCAGAGGGGTTTTGTTCATGGAGGAATGATCAGGCTAGTAGACATGGAAATACATATCAGGTGCCTTAATTAAGAGAAACTTATGCTTCTGTTTGTCTTTTACAGGGAACTGTTAATTGCCTTCAGAAGATCAACCAACTTTAAACCTCACAGGATTATTTTCTACCGGTAATTGCTGTTTTCAGTGTTAAACTGTTTGTTTTGTAGAATGTTACTGATAGTGTTTCATTTATGTGCCAGAGATGGTGTTGGTGAAAGGCAGTTCAGTCAGGTTTTGCTCCATGAAATGAATGCTATCCGACAGGTAACGCTGATAAGTCCTGAAGTTAAAATGATTTTCTTGTGTTCTAGAGATTTTCAATATCTAGCTTCAGTTTATGCCTTTATGATAGCTTTTGTTGCAACATGCTAAATTGATTTATTTCCAGGCCTGTGCCTCACTTGAGGAGGGATATGCGCCACCAGTTACGTTTGTTGTGGTACAGAAAAGGTGTCGTACTCGCCTTTTTCCTGCTGAGCACAACAGATGCGATCTGACAGATAGGAGTGGAAATATTTTACCAGGTTCCAAGTTTGCTTTGTATTATTAATCTTTATATTCTATTTGCTTCTTTTGAGTATTCACAACAGCTGGGAACCATGTCGTTGCCTAACCTTGTCTTGACGATTGCTTTTGGGATGTCCTTCTGCTAGGAACCGTTGTTGATACTGAAATTTGTCATCCTACAGAATTCGATTTTTACCTCAACAGTCATGCAGGAATTCAGGTAAAAAATAATTTTGCTCTTTCAATCCAAATTATATCCATCTAGACTTACTCTCGACGAACATTGTACACTTCTTTTTTTTTTCCCCTATAATTTTTAACATGTGTTGGACTGACTAAGGTGTTTATTCCAGGGAACCAGTCGACCAACTTGCTACCATGTATTGTACGATGAGAACCGTTTTACTGCAGATGGCCTGCAAGTGTTAACAAATAACTTGTGTTACACGTAATATGTTTATCTCCTCTATGACTGGGATTTAATATTGCATTGTTGAAGAATTATCTTTGGAATGGTTATTCTGTAAGTTTTGACTCATGGCCCATTTTCAGGTACGCAAGGTGTACTCGATCAGTTTCCATAGGTTTGATCCTTGTACTTCCGTTGTTTTACACAAAACATTTTCAATCAATGAATTATTTATTATTCTGGCAAGCATTGACTTTTTTTTTTAATTTTTATTGGTTGATTTCATATGGCAGTGCCTCCTGCATATTATGCATATTTAGCAGCTTGTCGGGCTCGTTATTATATTGAGGATGAAACATCTGCTGGTGGATCCACAGACGGGAATAGGAGCTCGGCAGAGAGGAATTTGGCTATCCGGCCACTTCCCGTCATCAAGGATAATGTGAAAGATGTAATGTTTTATTGCTGAAAGTAGTCTTCAGCCTTTATCTCTTATGTCATGGTTTTCATCAAGGCTTGACGTATTTTGGTAGACGGAGAACCAGCGTTTTGCATTTTTGGACAGTTATTTTGGGAGTGGTTTCAAATTAGACATTTAGGTTGCGTTTTTTTTTTATCTGAAATCTGAATTGGTTTGAATTTAACTGAAATATGAATATAACTGAAATTTGAATAGGTCTGAATGAAAATATCTGAATGACATTTTTATTTTTTCTTTTTCAATATCCGAAGAGAAAATTTTAAAAGCTAGTAGTTTGACATAAATATTCTTTTAAATAGTGCATATATTTATTTTTCACAATTTATAATTTTCATAGATTGATTAGTTTGATAACATTAAAAAAAAAATACTATCATTGTTGATCTTAATTTAATTTTTTAATGAAAGATATAATTATAACTTCAAATTTTATTATAAAGTTAATATTGTTTATTTTATTTTTAATTCATCACAATTGACATAATTTGATTTGTTTAATATTTCTGTTTAGTTAATGTTATCATGTGAATAAAAATTTAAAATAATTAAAAAAATAACTTCAAGAATAATATAAAAATATAAGGTTTACACATAATATTAAAAATATATAAATTATTAAGGGTATTTTTGAGATTTAAAATTAATTTTTTTCATTTAGATTTTAGATAAAAATAAATTTTTTCTATTTTTTTTTATTTAGATAAAATTGTCTGATGATAAGTGTGATAAGTTAAAAAAATAAACAATTTCAAATAAATAAATATTTGAAAAAAAGTTAAATTCAGATTTCAGATTAAAAAACAAACAGCACCCTAAGATAGAAACTACTTATCCTTAGCTTAAAAATATAAGCTGCATATTCCCCCAGTTAATGCCTTGTCAATTTAAATGCAAAAGAACTCATATATATTTTGAAAGGAAGGTTTTTGGTTTCTGTTTATGCAGTTATTTTAGTATAGGGCATGGTTATTTGGATCCCTCTCACTACATTCTTTTTTAAATTAACATTTTTATTCTAAAAATATATTTGAGATTGTAATTTTAAACAAGATGAAGGGGACAATATTAATAACCTAAAAAACAAAAATAATTTTTTTTTTTTTGCACCATTCTAAATTTAAAGTTAATCATAAGGAGAAAGAATAAAAAAGAAAAAAATTGAAACAGAGAGAAATTAATTTAAGTTTTGATCATTGTTAAATTAATTAATCAAAGAGTTTTGTGATTTTTGAGTTTTAATGAATTAAAGATAATAAACCATAATTAAAAAAATAGGTGGTGGAAGGAAATTAAAGTTTGCCTCAATTGTTTGACCGAGTGAACGGTGGATGTATACAGTTGGGTACATGCAGTTGTTTTAATTAAGATGTTTAAATAGATGAACAAATACTGCAAAACCGAAAGAATTGAATTCAAATACAATTTCGCAGTCCATAAGAGTATTGAACCGTGTGTTCTTCTCCTGGACGGTGGCTTCTGAATTACTTTCTTCACTTTTTGAGAGTTAAAAGCACTTCCGTTGCTTCTTCCACTTTCGCCGCCAGTGACTCAGGTGAATCCAACAGCCCGAGCAGCCCGAAGTGATCCCTTCCCAAAAGCATCTCAGTAATCTTTGGTGAAAGATCATGCTGTCCAAGATTTAAATGTAAATAGTCCTAAACCAAAGCTTAAAGCAGGTGAAAATTACAAGTACATTTGGAGAAGGTTAAACTTCAATTTACCAGAATGACAATTTACTATTTACCTCAAAAATATCAAACATCAATGTTTATTTCCTTTTACTGTTAAGAAGACAGAAAGAATTCGTCAATGCAGTTTTCATCTATCCTCATCTTTTGAACGGAAATGAAAATAAACTAAGGATTATCATTCTATCTGGGGAATAAATCGAAGTTGACCCTTCGCAGAAATAAGATTAATCACTGTGAGTTTCTTCATCTGCGGGTAGAGTCTTTGGCCAAGAATATTTTTCCGTTGATCAGGGGAAGCAGCAACAAGCATGCTGCTCAAATCTTCATTGGAGGCAGCAGCAGCTCTTTGACTCCCATTTGTCAGGTTGTTGGCAGCAGTTTGCCCGGCCCTCTAAAATAATGGTCATATGAAATAAACAGTTACTAAGAAGCATTTTGTTTCAAAAAGCAAATGGAATACAATTCATTTAGTATCAAGCAGAAAGGAAAAAAAGGGAGAAAAAAAAAAACTGCTGATAGCTTGGATAATTGTCAGAAGGCCTCTGTAGATTTGATAGCATAAATGGCATTGGAAAATTAACATTCCCATTCATCCTTCCTCCTCTATTCTGCCTTACAGAATTAGGAGCCTGTAACTCTAAATCATTCATCGCAAAGTTGAGTTGAAGCGCAGCAATTCCAATCATAGCCTACACTTGATTTTACATTACCATTGGAAACAAAGGAGGAGGAGGAGAAACAAATCCATTAGGAATCATGCCACCATGTCTGAAGTCTGGTGCTTGATAAGTTTGTAATGCAGGTTGATAAAGAGTCGGATACACAAGAAAACTGGTGGTAGCAACTCCTGGCCCTTGCTTTGCATACATCATTTGGAGGTATGAACTTCTTTCTTGCTTTGTTTGAGTAATGGCCACGTACAGTGGCTTTTGATGAAACAGGATGCCATTCAGAGTGCTTATGGCTCTATTGGCTTCCTTCAGGATTGGAGAAACACACAAATTATGTCCATTGTCCGGTCCTTCTACAGTACTGTAAAATTAAAATTTACTATTAAAATTATCACAAACAATGAAACAATTACCCTGTTTGATAGTTTAAAAGAATATAGGCGCACGTTAAGCAGTCGTATAAAGTTGGAGCCTTGGAGGATTAGACTATTCTTTTCAAAATTAGTCTGGTCTTTTAATCTTGGACCCATATTTTTTATGAAGAAAAATTTCATCCCATGAGGACCTTAGGGATGATGTGGGATAATTCTTTTCGTAATTAAAGATATTTGTAGAATAACTACACGATTAAGTATCTGTAACTATTATTATATTATATTATCATATTGATTAAATATTTATTTAGTTTATTTTTTTTTTAGTTAACTAATAATATAAATGTTAGAATTTATATACACACATACACACACATTGAGAGGGACGGACCCAAAAATTTTATTTAGGAGAGGCTTAATATAATACAATTGTAAAAAAAAAAATCAACTAAAAATAATAGGTGTCAAATTATTAAATTTCATTGAATTACTGATTTTCAACATATTTACGATTGTCCTTGACTCATTTGCAGTTTTATAAAAGTTACATGCTATAATAACTTCATTGTCACTTAATCAAAAATTTGAAATTTGAACCTTAGATTATTGTTTGTTATTTTCAAGTAATGACTTAAATAAATATAAATATTTGAGGCAAACATAAAGAACTTACCATATATGGTAAGAAATGTGGTTGATGAAATAAATCAATCTCAACTATTTAAAAAGCTAAAGCCGGTGACTTTTGGGCTTGATATTTTTGAAAATTGAAAATTATGAGATAGACAATTGTGTCAATCAATTAAGTCATGACTCCTCTTCAAAAAAAATTAAGTCATGACTCGGGCACCACTTTCAAGTCATACCACATATAACAAACTAATAAATGGACCAAACATATAACATATTTAAAAAGAAAATTTATAAGTCTAGAAGGGGGCTCAAATTTTTAAATAGACTAAATATAATACGTTCAAATAAATTTTAACACCCAACTGTCAATGTGTGTTTGTGTATATATACACATATATCTAATCATTAATTGTATCACACACCTGGTTCGGTGTTAGTAATAATAATAATAATAATAATAATAATAATAAATTAATAAACAACTGGAATTATTATTTAAGTATTTTTTTAATTTAATAATCTGAATATTCGTACTATAAAATTTGTACTTATAACTCTCCTATTATAAATAAAAAAAAGTTAAATATTCAATAATTAATAAATCAATGTTAATATACTTCATTTCCTTATAAATTAATTTAGTAAAATCCTATAGTATACCAAATATGAAATAATACTAAATATAAATTCAATCCAATCATATCATATCCTACTAAACCCAATATATTATTACCTATAATCCAATTCAATGAAATCTACCACATTCTATCTCATCATCATATATAATTATATCCAGTCTTATTCCCGATGCTAGAAGCACCTAGATGTATTATATTACCATCATACCATGTTTGATAGAGCATAAAGGGTATTGTATGTTTAACTATGTTCTTATTATCTATATAATAAATTAGCATTACTTTTAATTATCATTAAAAAAAAAAAAACCTCTACCAGCGAGCAGCGACCATTATAAGCTGCCACCGTTAGCCTGTTTTCAATATCTATAGAGGGTAAATATAGTATTGTTTGAATCATCATCACCAGACCTACGTGATCATTTCAAATATCATGGTTGATTGCGTTGTTTATTGTCAGCAAATTGAAATCGAAGTTTTTAATATTAGAAGCGAGTGTAATGACACTGTAGACGCCATGGTGGTGGTGGTGGTGGTGGTTTCATCCAACTCGTACTTATGGTTGTTTAACAACTAAATTATATGTGGGACGCAAACTCCGTTTGCGGCGAGTGAGAACTCACTCATATTTTGTTGCAATAACCAAAAAAAAAAAAAAAAAGATTTTAATTCTAGTTATCAACTAAATCAAATTTTAATCAAATGGAACCCAATGTTCACTCCTAGTAAATTCTCTTACAAAAGAAGTAATTTAAGTTCTCATGAGCTGGAAACCTGAAAGGCTGAAAGCCCAGCTGAAGCTCTTAACTCAATTTCCTAAGTGAAAATTAATAATTAATGATGAATGCTTATAGTCATAACAAAATCTCATAAAAGTGAACGACCTTCCCTTTGCCCTCCAACGGGACGGGAGCGAGTAGTAAGCAGCGAGTGTGCAGCAGTCACGGCAACAAAAGCGGGTGCTACATTTACGCGTCATTAATTAGAATAAAAGGCCAGGCGTAAGACAAAACCGTCAAGCACTCGCCATACTCCCGCGAAGCAATAAAATGAAAAGAATTTCCCATTGCTCGTCTTGCATTTACGTACTTCGGTCTCTCTCTCTCTCTCTGTAATCTTGATCCCTTTCTATGCATATGCTTGTAAGCTACGGCATTCTCACAAAATAACAATCCTACTTGGGCCTACTTGTCATTTTACTGTGCAAGAGTGGCTGTAAGCTAGCCACGCTGCCCTTTTTATTATTTACACACACGCCCTCTTTTCCTCGCTCCTTCTCTCTGACGCTTACTTTCTCCTTAAGTAATCGCTCTCTCTTCCTTTCTCCTCAAGTAATCGCTCTCCCGCTTTATTTGTTTGACCATCACTTCGGGTTCCTCAAAAAAATTTTCTCTCTCATTTTACCTTTTTGTTTTCGATAATGTCCCGACGTGGTGGCGGTGGTCGTAGGCCGGATTCTCGCCGTGACCAGCCGACTCAGGCACCGGCGCCGTCTTTCCAGCGCGGTGGTGGCGGAGCCGCTGGACCACCGGGCCGAGGGCCTCGAGGTCATCGTGGCGGTACTGGTCGTGGATCGCATTCTGGTTCCGGTGCAGCCCCTTCCTCATCACACGCAGCTTCGACTTCGACAGCGCCGGCTCCTTCGTCTCCGTCTGTTTCTGCATCTGCTCCTTCTTCGTCTTCAGTTTCTACTCTCGTCGAAGAAACTGAGCAGAAACTGACATTGGCGGCACCAGCGGCGGCTACTCTTCCGCCTTCGTCGTCGCAGGTGGTGAGACTTCCGGTGAGGCCGGGATTCGGAACTGTTGGCAGAAAATGTGTTGTCCGAGCAAATCACTTTATGGTGCGACTGGCCGAGAGACACATTCATCACTATGATGTAAGTCTACTTTTTAATTATAATTCTGTTATTTTTGAAAACGTTTTGACTATTTTCATTTTTTATTTTTTGTTTTTCTCGTCAATTTTGATTTTATTTAAGATTCACCATTCGTGAGCGTCGACATCGAAGGTGTCGGGGTTTTGTTGATATTTTAAAAGTCTGTTTATTGTTTTGCTTATTTGTTTATTTATTTTTTAAGGTTTCAATCACTCCAAAGGTGACGTCAAAAAAGATCAACAGACAAATTATTTCTCAGCTGACTAATTTATATCGGCTGACTCACTTGGGTGAACGAATGCCTGCCTATGATGGTATGAAGAGCATTTACACGGCAGGGCCGCTGCCTTTTGAATCGAAGGAATTCATTATCACGTTACCTGATAGCGATCCTCGTCCCAGCTCATCTACCAGGCCGAGGTATCTCATGCTTTTAACACGTGTGTTCCTTGAATATTGTTGATTGTGAGTTTTCTTGTTTTAATGTGTCTTGAGTAATTTCTTGTGCAGAAGGGAGCGTCAGTTTAGGGTGGTTATCGGATTGGCGTCGAAGCCTGATCTTTACACTCTACAGCAGTTCTTACGCCGTAGGCATTTTGAAGCACCGTACGAAGTTATACAAGCGCTTGATGTTGTTCTCAGAGCAGCTCCATCAGAGAAGTATTTAACCTTAACTGTGTTAATAAAGTTTCACTTTTTGGTGTGCATGATAGAGGATGTTCCCTGCCCATGCCAGCATTTGCTTGTTCATGCAACTGATTTAATATTTGATTTCTGAGGGACAATTTTATTATTTTCTATTTTATGTCTTGAACAATTTGGGTTTTAAAATGGTTAATTAATAAAATGATGAACTTCTGCTTCAGGCATACTGTTGTGGGGAGGTCATTTTTCTCAACTGATCTTGGACCAAGGGGTCAGCTTGGTGATGGTGTTGAATATTGGCGTGGATATTTTCAGAGTCTTCGCCCAACCCAGATGGGGCTGTCTCTTAATATTGGTATTTCTCATTATATTTTATATAATTTGATGCTGCTTATCTTTTATATTATGCAAGCTTGATTTTGTTTTAGGTGCAACACTGCTATATAAATATTTACTTTTGCTGTTGCAGACACTTCAGCCTGCCCCTTTTATGAGCCAATTCTAGTTACTGAGTTTGTTCAGTATTATTGCAGAGACTTATCACGTCCTCTTTCTCATAAAGTGCGTCTGAAGGTATTGTCTAGTCTTCTTTCGTGATGTCTTGGTTATAATTAATCTAGTATCAATTTTAATGAGCTATCTATTGGGCGGTTAAAAGTTTTAATTGAGGGCTGCAGCCCCCTAATATATTTGTCATAAGAGCATTTTCAAAAAATGATCACAGATTTGTTAGGCAAACAGTTCGGTAATGTTTTGGATGTGGTGTATAATTTATTGAAAGTAATTAGTAGTTCAAAATTTGAAATTTTTTGTAAATTTGGTTAGGGTAATTTCTTAATTTGTGGCTGAGCTGGAGGGGATTGAGTACTGTCTGTTGTTCTTGGGCATTCAAATAAAAATAGATTGAGCTCCCATGTCTAAGGGGAATAGAATGTTGATGACAGGGTTTGATGATCAATTTAGGAAACTGGTGTATAATTTGGCCTATAATTCTGATGATAACGAAATGAGATCTTTAAATAGCGGTTTTAAAAAAAATTTCACGCGTTCATCTGCAATTGTGAAGTTATCTTTATCAACTTATTATCATTCTGTTACATATTTTAGCAATCTTTTGAGCTATCTGTAAAATTTTTAGTTTCGATCTATTTTGGCTGCTAATTGACAACAGCCCTTCAATTATTTTCGAGATTATTGTTGGGAATGGGATAGAGACACACGCTTAATGTTATTAATACAATTGTTTAATTCTTGACTTCTAGGTGGAGGAGGCATTGAAGGGAATAAAGGTCGTGCTCACGCATATGGAGTATAACAGAAGTTGCAAGATCACTGGAATATCCAGTCAACCGATGAGCCAACTAATGTATGCGTGTGTCTGATTAACGGATATACTAGTATAAAAAATTTGTCCAATTGCGATGACAGAGTGTGATAATGTAACTTGGTGGTTTGGTTGTGTTTATGTTACTCGATTTCTTTATGTTAGCTGATTCTCAGTCCCCCATGCCTCTTTGTCGTATGGTGTATTTTATGTATGATTGATGAACTTACCTTGTGTTAAAACTTTTTGGCGGATGTGCCTCAAATCAATTTCTCAAATCTGATATGTTATAGTATGCATTCACGTCTTATCTTCCATTTGATTGTTTGCTAGGTTTATTGATGACAATGGGGCAAGGATGTCGGTGATTCAATATTTTCTTGAAAAATATAATATAGCGCTCCAATTCACGTCATTGCCTGCCGTTCTAGCTGGGAGTGAAGCGAGGCCTATTTATTTGCCAATGGAGGTTCTATGATCAAAAGATTACTTTGATTTTTTGTGTCTGGGAAATAATTTATTTAAGACTTAGTTATAGAATATTTTCTTTTACAGCTTTCTAGGATTGTCGCGGGACAGAGATATATTAAAAGATTAAATGAAGGACAAGTAACTGCTCTTTTAATAGCAACTTGTCAGCGTCCTCGGGAGCGTGAAGAAAATATAAAGATGGTATAGCATTGTTGTAATTTCTTACGTCTGTGGTGGATCTTTTTTGGATGATTCATCTAGGATTCATCTCCTTGTGAGCAAAGAGAGTTTCTGATTGTGGTTGACATTCTTCTGCAGATGGCTAGGGCAAATGCTTACAATGATGACACTCTAGTGAACAGAGAGTTTGGAATTCAAGTAGCTGATGTTCTCACATTGGTTGATGCTCGAATCCTACCTGCTCCAATGGTAATTGTGTCATTTTCTTTTATCTGTAAGAGCATCATGGTATTTCCAATCTCCTTATGGCTAACTTTACTTCCTGTAATGCTGCAGCTTAAATATCATGAATCTGGCAGAGAAGCAAGCGTAAATCCTGGTTTTGGGCAGTGGAACATGATTAACAAGGTGAATTACTGATTATTATTTTATTCCGTAGTGGTGATTGGTGCTTAGGAAGAGCATAGAGAAGCAGTTCTGCTTGTTTAAATTGGTTTAGGGATGTGTACTGACTGATAGGTAGGATGGATTGGACGTTGATTTGCTGCATTTGATGCAATGTGGTTGTTCTGCATTTCTTTTGCAACCATAACTTTTGAGTTTTTTTCCCCATTTTAGCATGCTGCAATTTGTATATAATTTTATACTTTTCATCATTGAAGACCATTGTATTTGATAATCAATTAGGTAAATAGACTGTATGTGCTTGGTGTTCAGCTTAGTCCACTCTGCCTTCTGAATGAGGAGCATTTATTTATTCACACTGAATTATTTTGTGTAATTTTGGTTTTATAGAAAATGTTCAATGGTGGAAGAGTGGAAGTTTGGACTTGTGTGAACTTCTCTACGTGTTTGAATCGGGATGTGCTCTTCCGGTTCTGTCAGAGATTGGTAGACATGTGTAATAGTAAGGGAATGGTATGGTAATGTTATTTATTTGGCAATTCATGTTAGCAATACAGGTTAACGGCCTTTCTGAGCCTACTTTTTGTTTTGGGGGTGCGTGCGTTTATCATGCCAGCTATTTAACCCACAGCCTGTCATTCCCATAAGTTCATCAACCCCGAATCAAATTGAGAAGGCACTTGTAGATGTTCATAATAGGACTACACAGCAAGGGAAACAGCTTCAGCTGTTGATAATTATTTTACCTGATGACAAGGGATCATATGGTGAGTGGTAAATTTAATCCATGATTCAATTTTTATATCAGCTTTGGTTTTGTTCAGCATTATCGGCTTTCTGCTTGCAGGGAGAATTAAGCGAGTTTGTGAAACGGAACTTGGGATTGTTTCACAATGCTGTCAGCCCAAGAAGGCATCAAAGCTCAGTATGCAGTATTTCGAAAATGTGGCTCTTAAAATCAATGTGAAGGTTTGGTTTACACCCATTTTTTTGCCTTTCATTATTATGGTCAATATGGTAAGAATAAATACAAGGGTTAGTGGGAAAACATGCAGGAGACTTTTTGGCAATTTAATTTCCATCTTGGTTTGCTGGAATTACTGTAATTTTTTTTCAAACAATTAAATTTTGATGTTCAAGAATTTTTTTTGGTCTCAGAGTGCCAAAATTTCTTGTCAAAATTGATAGGTTTGCTTATTGGTACTGGAGATTCAGTTTGCTATTTGAAATTTTATCAGGTTGGAGGACGGAACACTGTGCTCGATGATGCTGTTCAGAAAAGAATTCCTCTTGTGACTGATAGACCCACAATTATATTTGGTGCGGATGTCACCCATCCACAACCAGGAGAAGACTCTAGCCCTTCAATAGCGGCCGTATGTGCACTCATTTTCCGTTTCTGCTTTCTAGTAATTCACTCAGTTAAAAGATTGAATTGACTGAGACAGGTGGTGGCCTCAATGGATTGGCCAGAGGTAACCAAGTACAGAGGGCTTGTCTCTGCTCAGGCACATAATGAGGAAATTATCCAAGATCTCTATAAATCTATTCAAGATCCTCAGATGGGTTCAGTTCATGGAGGAATGATCAGGTTAGTAGACATGGAAATATATTTCATATGCCTTAATTAAGAAAACCTTATGCTTATGTTTGTCTTTTGCAGGGAACTGTTAATTGCCTTCAGAAGATCAACCAACTTGAAACCTCACAGGATTATTTTCTACCGGTAATGGCTGTTTTCAATGTTAAACTGCATGTTTTGTAGAATGTTACTGATGTTGTTTAATTTATGTGCCAGAGACGGTGTTAGTGAAGGGCAATTCAGTCAGGTTTTGCTCCATGAAATGAATGCTATCCGACTGGTAATGCTGATGAGTCCTGAAGTTAATTTCTTGTTGATGACTTTTGTTGCAACATGCTAAATTGACTTATTTCCAGGCCTGTGCCTCACTTGAGGAGGGATATGCGCCACCAGTTACGTTTGTTGTGGTACAGAAAAGGCATCACACTCGCCTTTTTCCTGCTGACCACAACAGACGCAATCAGACAGATAGGAGTGGCAATATTTTACCAGGTTCCAAGTTTGCTTTGTATTGTTAATCTTTACTTTCTATTTGCTTCTTTTGAGTATGCACAATGGCTGGGAACCATGTTGTTGCTTAACCTTGTCTTTGATGAATATTTTTGGGATGTCCTTGTGTTAGGAACTGTTGTTGATACTCAAATTTGTCACCCTACAGAATTCGATTTTTACCTCAACAGCCATGCAGGAATTCAGGTTAAACAAAATTAAGTTTGCTCTTTCAATCCAAAATTTATCCATCCAGACTTGTTAAACAATGTAACCTTTTTCCCTCCCTAATTTTTAATTGTGTTGAACTGATTAAGGTGTTTATTCCAGGGAACTAGTCGCCCAACTCACTACCATGTATTGTATGATGAGAACCGTTTTACTGCAGATGGCTTGCAAGTGTTAACAAATAACTTGTGTTACAGTAATATGTTTACCTTCTCTATAACCAGATTTAATATTGCATTGTTGAAGAATTTATTTTTCAGATGGTTATTTTGTAAGTTTTTGACTCATGGCCCATTTTCAGGTATGCAAGGTGTACTCGATCAGTTTCAATAGGTCTGACCCTTTGTACTTCTATTGTTTTACTAAAAACATTTTGAGTCAATGAATTATTATTGATTGATTATTCTGGCTAGCATTGATTGATTTTTTTTCTTTATTATATTATGTATTGGCTGTTTTCATATGGCAGTTCCTCCTGCATATTATGCACATTTAGCAGCTTTTCGGGCTCGTTATTATATCGAGGACGAAACATCTGCTGGTGGATCCACAGGAGGGAGTAGGAGCACGGCAGAGAGGAGTTCGGCTATCCGGCCTCTTCCCGTCATCAAGGATAATGTGAAAGATGTAATGTTTTACTGCTGAAGGTAGTCTCCAGCCTCAATCCTTTTTGTCATGGTTTTCATCAAGGCTTGACGTGTTTTGGTAAATGGAGTGCCAGCGTGGTGCCCTTTTTGGACAGTACTGTTATTTTGGGAGTAGTTTCAGATTGGACATCAAGGGTAGAAACTGATTCACCCTTAGCTTAAAACTATAAGCTTCATATTGTCCTGGTTAAGGCCTTGTAAATTTAAATGCAAAACGAACTCCATATGTAATTCGAAAGAAAGGCTTTTGTTTATGCTCTTACTTTGCTATAGGTCGGGTTATTTCTTATTTGGATCCACTGATTTTCTCACTGCACCTTTTTTTTTTTTAATTAACATTTTTATTCTGAAAATATAATTTGATCAATTATATATTTGGTCTTATTTTCTCTCTCCATCTCTGTCCTTTAACCAAAATTTATTATGATACATGAAGTAAATATTATATTTTATAATTATTTAAAAATAAATAAATTCAGCTCCATTGTAATTTGAAACAAGTTGAAAGAGACAATGTTAATCATCTAAAAATAAATAATAAGAGTTTTTACAGCATTCTAAGTTTGTTAGAATTTTCTTTGTCAGATCTCGGACAGAACGAATTTTGAATGATAATAATGGCCTATAAATGATAATATTATAATGAAAAGTAAGAAAAAGATAAAAGTTTAGAGGGAGAGAATAAAAAAGAAAAATTGAAAGAAAGAGAAATTAGTTTAAGCTTTGGCCATTGTTACGGTAGGGAAAGAAGAATTAATTAATCAAGGAATTTTTTTTTTTTTGTGATTTTTGAGATTTAATGAATTAAGATAATAAATTATAATTAAAAAATGGGTGTCAGAAAGGAAATTAAATTTTGCCTCAATTGTTTGACTGGGTGAATGGTGCATGTATGCAGCTGGGTACATGCAGTTGTTTTAATTAATATGCTTAAATAGATGAACAAATACTGCAAGAACGAATGAATTGAATTCAAAAGCAATTACGCAGTCCATAAGAGTATTGAACTGTGTATGCTTCCTTTTTCCCTTCAATTACCCTTTTATTCCTCCTGGACTCTTTGCTTTTTGAGGGTTAAAAGCACTTCCATTGCTTCTTCCACTTTTGCCGCCAATGATTCAAGTGAATCCAACAACATGAGCAGCTCGGAGTGATCCATTTCCAAAAGCATCTCAGTAATCTTTGGTGAAAGATCACACTGTCCAAAAGTTACATGTAAGTAGTATTAAACCAAAGCTTAAAGATGGTGAAAATTACAAGTATATTTGCAGAAGGTTAAACTTCAATTTACTAGAATGACAATTTAATATTTACCTCCAAAATATGAAACATCAATTTATTTCCTTTTACTGTTAAGAAGACAAAAAGAATTCATCAATGCAGTTTTTATGTATCCTCATCTTCTGAACAGGAATAAAAGTAAAGTGAAGATTATCATTCTATAAACACGGGCAATTGAATATTCAGATATATAAAGGATTAACTGAATATTCATATGGGGATTTCTGCAAATAGGGCATGCTTATTACAATTGAAGTTGACCTTTCGCAGAAATAAGATTATCATTGGAGGCAGCAGCTCTTTGACTCCCATTTGTCAGGTTGTTGGCAGCAGTTTGCCCGACCCTCCGCAATAATGGTCATATGAATTAAACGGTTATTAAGAAGGATTTTATTTCAAAAAGCAAATGGAATACAATTCATTTAGTATCAAGCAGGAGGGGGGGAGGAGGGAACTGCTGAGAGCTTGGATAATTGTAAGAAGGTCTCTGTAGATTTGATAGCATAAATGGCATTGGAAAATTAGCTTGCCCATTCATCCTCCCTCCTCCATGTTGCCTTACAGAATTAGGAGACTGTAACTCTAAATCATTCATCGCAAAGTTAAGCAGAAGCGTAGCAATTCCAAACATAGCCTACACTCGATTTTACATTACCATTCCA
Source organism: Atalantia buxifolia (assembly GCA_030444775.1). Taxonomy (NCBI): domain Eukaryota; kingdom Viridiplantae; phylum Streptophyta; class Magnoliopsida; order Sapindales; family Rutaceae; genus Atalantia; species Atalantia buxifolia. Next base: position 13,368,714 of record CM059838.1, read on the forward strand.
AACAAAGGAAGAGGAGGAGGAGGAGGAGACCCATTAGGAATCATGCCACCGTGTCTGATGTCTGGCGCTTGATACACTTGTAATGCACGTTGATAAAGAGTTGAATACACAAGAAAATTGGTGCTAGCAACTCTTGGCCCTTGCTTTGCATACATCATTAATGAGTTTGTGGGCTTTTTAAAAATTTAATTAATATCAATATTTATGGACTTAAGTCCCCACTAGTCCTAAGGTAAATCCGTCCCTGGTTTCATCGCAAGTTTTAAAACAATATATTATACATAAAAAAACAGACATACGTAGACTAAGTTATACCCTTCAGAAGATACCCTGTTTGCGACACACAACCATCCTACATCGTAATGCATATATTTAACTTCAAGTTTTTTGAAGGAGCTAAATGAAACAACTTACCTAAATTTTAAAAGCTGGTTGAGCCACTCCTAATGCTGCCCAGCAATTTTCATATAATTTACAACACAAATTACATTTAACTATATAAATATAACATTATTCGTAAACATTACATTGTAAAATAGGTGCCCATCAATTTTACAAAGATACGCACATGCTATGTGAAAGATATAGATGATCTAGATCTTTGTTTGAGTAAGTTATTTATAACTTTTTCTAGAGATTATTTATCTATACTATCACATCTTTTATTGGTTTATCGTTCATTCTTTGAAAAATATATCCATACATTGAAAACAAACTTATCCACCTGTTAGTAATAATAAATGAATAGTAATAATAAATGAATAGTAATAATAAATGAAAAATTCTAATCTTTCAAACATAATAATAAATGAAAAATCTCATATCATCGATTCGGTATACCTTGAAAAATGAAAACTCCAAGGTTGTTTTAGATAACAGCTTGTGTCTTTTAAAATGAATAAATTCATATTAATCCATTCGAATGTTGGATATGACCTAATGTTAAGAACAAATATAAGTACATTCAATGGTTTTTTTTTTCCTTTTATATGAGTGTCAAGATGTGTCACATTTTATCAAGTAATATTAAACTGTCTTTAATAATAGATTACATTAGAGACATTTTAATCACATAAAATTTTATTAAAATGTAAATAATCCTACTTGCTACGTATCTTTTTATGTTTGACTTGGAAAGTTTCGGTAACTTTTTTTTCAAAAATAAAAACAACAACTTGTTTATCTTATATGATTCCCTTTAAAATGCAAACAAAGTGACAAATTCTTGACCAAAGTCATTTAAGTTGGTAGCTTGGTTATTTGAATACGAGTCTTCACATGCTTCGTTATTAAGAATTGTCATCACTTTTCTTTCCGAAAGGGAAGTAAGAAAAAAAATAATAGCAGACGAAGAAAAAAAGAAAACTATGATTCGAAGTAAAAAGATTTCAATATTTGATAATCAGTATCCGTTTAATCTCTATATTAAAAAATATTTTTAAAAATATTTTTGTTGTTAATTATGTTACATTTCTTATTAATGATACATTTTATTTTTTTTACAATAATAAATTAATAAAAATAAATATATTAATTTATCAAATTAACCGTAAAAGTAAAATAATAATAATAATACTACTATTATTATTTATTTTATTTGTAAACTATTATTATTTCACTTTTTTGGTTAATTAGATAAATAATATATTTAAATCTTATTATTGTATTGTTACAATAATTTTTTATGACTATTTAATATATTTAAATTAATAAATAATATTATTTATTTTATTCATAAATTATTATTACTTTTTTATGGTTGATTCAATAAATTAATATATTTCTTTTCTTTAATGTACTATTGCAAGAGTATTATTGTAGAAACAAATAAAATGTAAGAGTATGGAGTGCAACATAAATTAATATTTTTATATTAATATCTCCAAGATTGTTGCAAGATATTATTGTCAAAGCAAAACAAAAATAAGGACAATAATATAACATATTATAATATCTAAATATAGTGAATAAACATATACTTAACTTAAAATATAATATCTAAAAGAGCACTTATATACATAACTAAACTTAACCTAAAATATAATATTCAAATGAGCACTTACCTACTTGACTAACATAATCATACATACATAATTTATTGTCAAGTAATTCATCGTTGATCAAAACTTATGGTATAATATAATAACAATCTTACACCATCTATCAGTTAATGACACGCCAAATGTCATATTATTTAAGACTCATTGTATTTTTGAATTATGAATTAATAGCATTACTAATAAAACAATTATTTGTTTTCCTTCCCCTAGCTTCCACTATTTTATCTATTTATTTTTATTTTTTTTGGAATGAAGCTTCCACCTTGAACAAACAAAGAAAGTGTTAACCAGCTGGTAAGATTCCTAAAAAGTGTAAGCAAGACGATGCACTTTCGATTGTTAAAATGAATCAACATCAAATGAACATTGAAAAAAGGAGAGCTAACCATGTGTGCCCATGTCATTTTACTCTACAAAAGAGATAGATAGATCACTAACAAATTCAATATATATTCTTTATGTCAATTATGGTGAGAGCTTTTCCTTAATCCTTTGAGACAAATGGTCTATGAGGTATGCTCGCGGATAACGTTAAAATTAATTTTTTGACCTCTATCTTATTAGGATTTAAATCCAAATAATTAGTTAAATAAATAAATTTAAAAATCACTCAATTAATCCTCTTCAAAGCCAGAGAGTCATGTTTAGCTTAGGAATTTTGCTAATTTTTTGTTCAACTTTTATTGACCACTGATATTTAAATACAAAAATGATAACATTAAAATAAAATTAGTATTATCGACACGTGTACTTGCAGCAAAGGTTTCTTGTTAGCGTTGCGTTATTTGGCAATTGCCATTTTAAAGAAACTGCCGTTGTGCGGTTCTGCTGTTTCTTGATCGCTTACGTGGAAGAGGCCTGCGTGCTGACTCCTCGTCGACAGCCCCACTGCAATTTCTTAAAAAAATATAAGGGTTATTATTATTTTATTACTTCACGGATTGGAAATATCAAAACGGATCTGCACGTTTTTTAGAAATCTTTATAAAAATATCTTTTTTTTTTTTAAATTCTGTTGTTAGTTGGCCATTAGTTATTTGGCCCCAGAAAAATTTCGCGATAATATATTTATTAAAATAATATAAAATACCAACATAATTTTTTTGGTTAATATATAAATTATAAATTTATCTTTTATTTTTTAATCATAAAAGAAACATTATTGACGCGACCAATTAAAAATAATAAAATGATATTTTTATAAAGCAAATAAGAAAATGATGGCAGTATTTGAGGGGCTAATAAAATGAAAATATATTGAAACCAAAACGGATCTACACGTGTTTCAGAAATCAGTTTTTTTTTTTGGCCCCAGAAAAACCGCGGAAACCAGTTGTGAAATGGGTCAACGGTAAAGTCGAAAAATATATATTGCTCATTAAAGAAATGGGTCAACGGTAAAGTCGATCCCATGCATTGCTCATTAAAGAGGCCGTACCTCTGAGCTTTGCGGGAATAAAAGGCTGCTGGTTCAGCACGCGCTCATGGAAATTTTCACTCGTTCCAAATTCCAATCACCTTCTGTTATTTCACAGCGATTATGTCCTGATGATTATTTTGGCGGTCTTATTATTTCACAAATTTTACCCTTTACCATCTTTACTTGGTGCGTGAAATTTGATTTTTGGGTACAATGCAGAGTGGAATATTATCCCGAGAATAATTTTAAGTTTGGTCCTTTTACGAAATATAGAATTAAAATTCACTATTAAAATTATGTTTAAAAATAATTATAGAATAACTACAGGATGAAATATTTATAATTATTATTACATTATATTATCATATTCATTAAATATTTATTTACTTTAATTTTCATTTTACTTAACTAATGATAGAGATGTTAGAATTTATATTTTGTGTGTATGTGTATATATATTTATATATATACATACACATACACACACAAATGATCAATTACACATATTATTATACCCAACAAGCCATGTGCCATTTGATCATTAATTGTGTTGCACATTTGATCATTAATTGTGTTGCACATTTGATTAAGAGTGTGTCATAATAATAATAATAACAATAATAATAAACAACTTAAATTAATATTTAGATTTTTAATTTAATATTTCAAATATTCATATTATTAAGTTTATATTTATAAATTTACTTTTATAAATAAAATACTTTTAAATATTTAATAATTAATAAATCAATATTAATATACTTTATTTTCTTATAAACTGTTTTAGTAAAATCCTGTATAGTATACCAAATATGAGATAATACTACATATAAATCTAACCTAATCTTATTCTATCTTATTAAACCCAATATATTATTACCCATAATCCATCTTATGAAAAAAAAAAAAAGTAATTTAAGTTCTTATGGTGGCTGGAGCTGGAGCTCTGAAAATTAATAATTAATGATGAACGCTCACTAATCTATATATAAATATATAAAGTTAGGACTTAGGGAGGTGATGTGACATCAACATTTCTCATCTTTACATATTTTTTATTATCTAATAAATAGAGAAAATTTTTTTAAATTTAATTTTTCATCTTTTTATAATTAATTTGATTGTTATGATACAATAACAATTATATAATAGTTTTAATGAGACATATTTTTTGTAATAAACATTCATGGGGGAGTGTTATAAATTTATTAAAATAAATATGAATGTTCATAACATATATCTCTTAGTCTCCTCACTATCTCCCATTAACAACTTTTAACTTTCCTATAACTCCCACTATCTCACAAAGAATTATAATCTATAATTTTTTATTAATAATTAATTTAAGTTCCTTTTTATTATTTATATACACTCCCCATCTTCCTATCTCCGTTTCTTCTTAAGTCGTCGCTCTCTCGCTTTATTTGTGTGACCGTCACTCCAATTCGGTTCCTCAAAATTTTCTCTCTCATTTTACCTTTGTGCTTTCGACAATGTCTCGACGTCGTGGCGGTGGTCGTAGGGCGGATTCTCGCCGTGACCAGCCGACTCAACCACCTGCGCCGTCATTCCAGCGCAGTGGCGGCGGAGCCGCTGGACCACGGGGCCGAGGTCGTCAAGGTCAACGTGGGGGTGCTGGTCGTGGATCGCATTCCGGCTCCGGTGCAGCCCCTTCCTCACCACACACCGCTTCGACTTCGACGGCGCCGGCTCCTTCGTCTCCGTCTGTTTCTGCTTCTGCTCCTTCTTCGTCTTCAGTCTCTACTCTTGTCGAAGAAACGGAGCAGAAACTGACATTGGCGGCACCAGCGGCGGCTATACTTCCTCCTTCGTCGTCGTGGGCGATTAGACTTCCGGTGAGGCCGGGATTCGGAACCGTTGGCAGAAAATGTGTTGTCCGAGCAAATCACTTTATGATGCAACTTGCCAAGAGAGACATTCATCACTATGATGTAAGTCTACTTTTAATTTTAACTTTGTTATTTTTGAAAACGTTTTGACTCTTTTTATTTTTTATTTTCCGTTTTTCTCGTCAATTTTGATTTTATTTAAGATTCACCATTCGTGAGCGTTCGAATTCGAAGATGTCGGGGTTTTATTGCTATTTTAAAAACATGTTTATTGTTTTCCTTGTTTATTTATTTTTTAAGGTTTCAATTGATCCAGAGGTGACGTCAAAAAAAATCAACAGACAAATTATTTCTCGGCTGATTAATTTATATCGGCTGTCTCACTTGGGTGAACGAATACCTGCCTATGATGGTATGAAGAGCATTTACACGGCAGGGCCGCTGCCTTTTGAATCGAAGGAATTCATTATCAAGTTACCTGATAGCGATCCTCGTCCCAGCTCATCTGCCAGCCCGGGGTATCTCTTGCTTTTAATATGTGTGTTTCTTGAATATTGTTGATTGTGAGTTTTCTTGATTTAATGTGTCGAGTGATTTGTTATGCAGAAGGGAGAATCAGTTTAGGGTGGTTATCAGATTGGTGTCGCAGCCTTATGTTTACACTCTACAGAAGTTCATACAAGCGCTTGATGTTGTTCTCAGAGCAGCTCCAGCAGAGAAGTATTTAACCTTAACTGTATTAATAAAAGTTTCACTTTTTGGTATGTATGATATAGGATGTTCCGTGCCCATGCCAGCATTTGCTTGTTCATGCAACTGATTGAGCATTTGATTTCTGAGGAACAATTTTATTATTGTCTATTTTGTGTCTTGAACAATTTATGTTTTAGAATGGTTAATTAATGAAATGATGAATTTCTGCATCAGGCATACAGTTGTGGGAAGGTCATTTTTCTCAACTAAACTTGGAATAATGGGTCAGCTTGGTGATGGCGTTGAATATTGGCGTGGATATTTTCAGAGTCTTCGCCCAACCCAGATTGGGCTATCTCTTAATATTGGTATTTCTCATTATATTTTATATAATTTGATGCTGCTTATCTTTTATATTATGCAAACTTGATTTTCTTTTTTAGGTGCAATGTTGCTACATAAATATTTGCTTTTGCTGTTGCAGATGTTTCGGCCAGCTCCTTTTATAAACCAATTCTAGTTACTGAGTTTGTTCAGTATTATTTCAGCGACTTATCACGTCCTCTTTCTGATGAAGTGCGTCTGAAGGTATTGTCTAGTCTTCTTTCATGATGTCTTGGCTATAATTAATTTAGTATGAATTTAATGAGCTATCCATTGGGCGGTTAAAAGTTTTAATTGAAGGCTGCAGCACTGTAATATATTTGTGATAAGAGCCTTTTCAAAGAATGATCACAGATTTGTTTGGCAAACAGTTCGGTAATGTTTTAGATGCTGTGTATAATTTATTGCAGGTGATTAGTAGTTTAAAATTTCAAATTTCTTGTAAATTTTGGATAGGGTAATTTCTTAATATGTAGCTGAACTGGTGGGTAGTGAGTAGTGTCTGTTGTTCTTGGCCACTGAAATCTAAATAGAACGAGCTCCCAAGTCTAAAGTGAATAGAATGTTGATGACAGGGTTTGATGATCAACGTAGGAAGCTGCTGTATAATTTAGCCTATAATTCTGATGATAAAGAGATGAGATCTTGAAGTAGCGGTTTTAAAAATCTTCCATGCATTCATTTGCAATTGTACAGTTATCGTAATCGACTTATTATCATTCCGTTACGTATATTAGCAATCTTTTGAACTATCTCTAAAATTTTTACTGTCAATCTATTTTGGCCGCTATTTGACAACTTCCCTTTAATTATTTTCAAAATTATTGCTGGGAATGGGATAAAGACACGTGCTCAATGATATTGATATAATTGTTTAATTCTTGACTTCTAGGTTAAAAAGGCGTTGAAGGGAATAAAGGTAGAGCTCAATCATATGCAGTACAGCATAAGATGCAAGATCACTGGAATATCTAGTCAACCGATGAGCCAAGTAATGTATGTGTGTGTGTAATTAACTGATATACAAGTGTAATAACACTGTCCAACTTGTGGTGATACAGTGTGATAACATAACTTGGTGGTTTGGTTGTGTTTATGTTGGTCGATTTGCTTATGTTAGCTGATTCTTGAGTCCCCCATGCCATTCGAGAAGCATACTTTATGATGCCTGCTTTTGTCGTCATCTGAAATCCGCATATGGTTAAATTTGTCTTTTGTGTTGCATTTTATGTATGATTGATGAACTACTTGGTGGTAAAAATTTTGGCGGATGTGCCTCAAATCAATTTCTCAAATCTGATATGTGATAGTAGTTGGCTTCTATGTAGTGCAATGGTCACTTGATATTGCCTGTAACAGTGATGTATCCCTCCTTCCATGTTATAGTAGGCATTCATGTTATATCTTCCTAGGTTTACTGATGACAATGAGACAAGGACGTCGGTGGTTCAATATTTTCTTGAAAGACATAAAATTGCGCTTCAATTCACGTCATTGCCTGCCCTTGTAGCTGGAACTGAAGCGAGGCCTATTTATTTGCCAATGGAGGTTCTATGATCAAAAGACTACTTTCATTCTTTGTGTCTGGAAAATAATTTATCGAAGACTTAATTTATAGAATATTTTTGTTTACAGCTTTCTAGGATTGTCGAGGGACAGAGATATACTAAAAGATTAAATGAAAGACAAGTAACTGCTCTTTTGAGAGCAACTTGTCAGCGTCCTCAGGAGCGTGAAAAAAATATAGGGATGGTAGAGCATTGTTGTAATTTCTTACGTCTGTGGTGGATCGTTTTGGATGATTAATCTTGGATTTATCTTCTTCTGAATAAAGAGAGTTTCTGATTTTTGCTACTGGGTGTGACGTTCGTCTGCAGATGGCTAGAGCAAATGCTTACAATGAAGATACTCCAATGAACAGAGAGTTTGGAATTCAAGTGGCTGATGGTCTTACATCGGTTAATGCTCGAATCCTACCTGCTCCAATGGTAATTATGTGTCATTTTGTTGTATTTGTAACAGGATTATGGTACTTCCCAATCTCCTTATGGTTAACTTTACCTCCTGTAATGCTGCAGCTTAAATATCATGAAACTGGCCGAGAAGCAAGCGTGAATCCTGATTTTGGGCAATGGAACATGAAGAACAAGGTGAATTACTGATTATTATTTTATTCCGTAGTTGTTGCTTTGTGCTTAGGAAGAGCATAGGGAAGCAGTTACCACTTGTTTAAATTGGTTCAGGGATGTTTATTGACTGATAGGTAGGATGGATTGGAAGTTGATTTGCTACATTTGATGCAATGTGGTTGTGCTGCATTTCTTTTGCAATCATAAATTTTTATTTTTTATTTTCCATTTTAGCATGCTGTAATTTCTATTTAGATGTATACTTTTTCATCTTTGACAAGCATTGTATCTGATATTCACTTAGGTATTTGGATTGTATGTGCTTGGTGTTCAGCTCAATCCGCTTTGCCTTCTGAACGAGAAGCTTTTATTTGTTCACACTGAATTATTTTGTGTAATTTTGGTTTTACAGAAAATGTTCAATGGTGGGACAGTTAAAGTTTGGACTTGTATGAACTTCTCAACGTGTATGAACCGGGCTGCAACACTCCGGTTCTGTCAACGGTTGGTAGACATGTGCAATAGCAAGGGAATGGTATGGTAATGTTATTTGTTTTGCAATTCATGTTAGCAATTCAGGTTAATGTCCTCTCTGAACCGACTTTTTTCTTTTGGGGGGTCTGTGTTTATCATGCCAGGTATTTAACCCGCAGCCTGTCATCCCCATAAGTTCATCCAACCCAAATGAAATTGAGAAGGCACTTGTAGACATTCACAATCGGACTACACAGCAAGGGAAACCGCTTCAGCTGTTGATAATTATTTTACCTGATGTTGGCAGATCATATGGTGATTGATAAATTTAATCCATGATTAAACTTTTACATCAGCTTTGGTTTTGTTCAACATCATCGGCTTTGTGCTTGCAGGAAGAATTAAGCGAGTTTGTGAAACGGAACTTGGGATTGTTTCACAATGCTGTCAGCCTGAGCAGGCATCCAAGTGCAATAAGCAGTATCTTGAAAATGTGGCTCTTAAAATCAATGTGAAGGTTTGGTTTGCCCCCATTTTATTGCGTGTTCATTATCATGGTTAATATTTGAGAACAAATACAAGGGTTAGCAGGAAAACATGTAGGAGATGATTTTTTTTTTTTTGGCAATTTAAGTTCAGTCTTAATTTGCTGGAATTATTGTAATTTTTTTTTTTCAAATAATCAAATTCTGATGTTCAATAATTTTTTATAAGTGTTTGGGAGTGCCAAAATTTCTTGTTAAAATTGATAGGTTTGCTTATTGGTGCTGGAGATTCAGTTTGCTATTTGTAATTTTATCAGGTTGGAGGACGAAACACTGTGCTCATTGATGCTGTTCAGAAAAGAATTCCTTTTGTGACTGATAGACCTACAATTATATTTGGTGCAGATGTCACCCATCCACAACCAGGAGAAGATTCTAGCCCTTCAATAGCGGCCGTATGTACACTCATTTTCTGTTTCTACTTTCTAGTAATTCACTCTGTTAAAAGATTGAATTGACCGAGACAGGTGGTGGCCTCAATGGATTGGCCAGAAGTAACCAAGTACAGAGGACTTGTCTCTGCTCAGGCACATAATGAGGAAATTATCCAAGATCTCTATAAATCTATTCAAGATCCTCAGAGGGGTTTAGTTCATGGAGGAATGATTAGGTTAGTAGACATGGAAATACATTTCATATGCCTTAATTAAGAGAACCTTATGCTTCTGTTTGTCTTTTACAGGGAACTGTTAATTGCCTTCAGAAGATCAACCAACTTCAAACCTCACAGGATTATTTTCTACCGGTAATGGCTGTTTTCAATGTTAAACTGCATGTTTTGTAGAATGTTACTGATGTTGTTTATTTTATGTGCCAGAGATGGTGTTAGTGAAGGGCAGTTCAGTCAGGTTTTGCTCCATGAAATGAATGCTATCAGGAAGGTAATGCTGATGAGTTCTGAAGTTAATACAATTTTCTTGTGTTCTAGAGATTTTCACTACCTAGTTTCAGTTAATTTCTAGTTGATGACTTTTGTTGCAACAAGCTAAATTGACTTATTTGCAGGCCTGTGCCTCTATTGAGGATGGATATGCGCCACCAGTTACATTTGTTGTGGTACAGAAAAGGCATCATACTCGCCTTTTTCCTGCTGAGCACAACAGACACGATCCGACAAATGAGAGTGGAAATATTTTACCAGGTTCCAAGTTTGCTTTGCATTATTGATCTTTATTTTCTATTTGCTTCTTTTGAGTATGCGCAATGGCTGGGAACCATGTTGCTTAACCTTGTCTTTGATGAATATTTTTGGGATGTCCTTGTGTTAGGAACAGTTGTTGATACTCAAATTTGTCACGCTACAGAGTTCGATTTTTACCTCAACAGCCATGCAGGAATTAAGGTTAAAAAAAAAAAATGTTTGCTCTTTCAATCCAAATTTTACCCATCTAGACTCGTTAAACAATGTCCCTCCACGCCCTCTCTTCTTTTAATGTTTAAATGTGTTGGACTGATTGAGGTGTATATTCCAGGGAACCAGTCGCCCAACTCACTACCATGTATTGTTTGATGAGAACCGTTTTACTGCAGATGCCTTGCAAGTGTTAACAAATAACTTGTGTTACACGTAATATGTTTACCTTCTCTATAACTGGATTTAATATTGCATTGTTGAAGAATTTATCTTTCGAATGGATATTTTGTAAGTTTTTGACTCATGGCCCATTTTCAGGTATGCAAGGTGCACTCGATCAGTTTCAATAGGTCTGACCCTTGTACTTCTATTGTTTTACTAAAAACATTGTGAGTCAATGAATTATTATTATTCTGGCTAGCTTTGATTGATTTTTTTTTCTTTTTATTTTTTGTATTGGCTGTTTTCATATGGCAGTGCCTCCTGCATATTATGCACATTTAGCAGCTTTTCGGGCTCGTTTTTATATCGAGGACGAAACATCTGCTGGTGGATCCACAGGAGGGACTAGGATCACGGCTGAGGGGAGTTTGGCTATCCGGCCTCTTCCCGCCATCAAGGATAATGTGAAAGATGTAATGTTTTACTGCTGAAAGTAGTCTCCAGCATCAATCCTCTTTGTCATGGTTTTCATCAAGGCTTGACGTGATTTGATATATGGAGTACCAGCGCCGTGCCCTTTTTGGACAGTACTGTCCTACTACTGTTATTTTGGGAGTAGTTTCAGATTGGACATCAAGGGTAGAAACTGATTCTCCTTATGTTAAAAATATAAGCTTCATATTGTCCTGGTCAATGCCTTGTAAATTTAAATGCCAAAAAACTTCATTTTTTTGTTTATGCTCTTTTTTTTTTTTTTGAATTACATGAGACTAATGTTCAGATTACAATTCATATTATATGAGATTTACAATTGATATTTACAATCAAACAATTACTGGGACTAGTTTACATTAATTCTCATAAAGCACTGTTCATATTTTTATCCTTTCAAATATTCGAGGGACGTTAAACTCCCATTTTAGGAGAAAGACTGTCTTCACTTGAGCTCTGAGACTCCAAGAAAGGAAATTTAAATTAAACCCCCGCAATACTTTTGCGGGGGCTCGAACCACTTCCCTCACAAGTGTGAGGGAAGTGGTTCGAGCCACTTGAGCTTAGCCCAAGTGGTTTTGTTTATGCTCTTATTTTGCTATAGGTGGAGTTATTTGGGTTCCACTGATTTTCTCACTGCACTCTTTTTTAAATTAACATTTTTATTCTGAAAATATAATTGGATCAATTAGATATTTGATCTTATTTTCTCTCTCGATCTCTTTCCCTTAAACCAAAATTTATTGTAATATGTGTGAAGTAAATGTTGCATTTTATAATTATTCAAAAAGTAATAAATTCAGCTCTATGGTAATTAGAAACAAGATGAAAGAGGCAATGTTAATCATTTAGAAATAAAAAATAAGAAGGCTTCTGAAGATTTGATGGCATAAATGGCATTGGAAAATTAGCATGCCCATTCATCCTTCCTCCTCTGTATTGCCTTACAGAATTAGGAGCCTGTAACACAAAATTATTAATCCCAAAAAGTTAAGCAGAAGCGCAACAATTCCAAACACAGCCTAAACTTGATTTTACGTCACCATTGGAAACATAGGAGAATGAGGAGGAGGAGGAGAAAATCCATTAGGAATCATGCCACCATGCCTAAACCCTGGTGCTTGGTACACTTGTAATGCACGTTGATAAAGGGTCGGATGCACAGGAAAAATGGTGCTAGCAGGTCCTGGCCCTTGCTTTGCATACATCATTTGTAGGTACGAAGTTCTTTCTCGCTTTGTTTGAGCAATGGCCACATACAATGGCTTTTGATGAAACAGGATGCCATTCAGAGTGTTTATGGCTCGATTGGCTTCATCAGGATTGGAGAAACACAAAAATCCGAACCCTTTGCTAATACCTCTATCAGTTCTCATGATCTTAACAGAGCTGATAGTGCCACACTGGCTAAAGTACTGTTTCAATTCAATTTCGTCAACGTCATCATTTATGTTCTTCACATACAAATTTTTTTCCTACAATTGACAAACACCTCGATTTTAGCAGGATTTAACAAACTAAAATAACGATATTAATTAAGAGAGCAAATAACGAAAAAAAACCTTGTATAATTCGGCACGCTCTTTGCGCATTCTCTCAAATTGAGCGTGTAAAATCGCCTTTCGTTCAGCTTTCTTCTGTGCCCTTGCTACATACAAAACCTTTGAGCTTACGTATGCACAAATATAGCATGATCGATCAGAAGTTACGGTAAGAAACGTAGTGTAATTTATCAGGTTAGAAAATTTTAATTAATTACCAAGTGTTGTTCCGCGCATTGTGTCTTCGGCTCTTTTAGCATCATCTGGATTTTCAAAATTCACAAAGCCAAAACCCTTTGATGTACGTTAGCATGTTTTGAGATAACCAAACTCGTTATTTTTCCAAACTCGGTGAATTCCTCCACCAAAATCTCCTCAATCACATCGTCATCTAAATTCTTGACGTACAGGTTGTTAAATGAAGCACTTTCTCGAATCCTACCAGCCCTTCTGATGAATGGACCAACATAGCTGCCAATTAATGCCGGTGAACATTATTAATGCGACAAATAGTAAATAAATTAGCATATATACAAAGATCGCACATACAGCTCCATTCCTTCAACGGTAGCAGCATGAAGCTCCTCAATAGCATTGAGTGCAGATTCGAGCGTTGAGTATTAGACAAAGCCATAGCCTTTGCTTTTCCAATCTTGAGACACAACAACCTTGGAGGACTGAATGTCTCCGAATTTAGAAAATATTTGATGGAGCTTCAAATTGTCTATTGTACTAGCCAAGTTCTGCCAAGTATATATATATATATATATATAGGAAGCAGCAGACAAAATGATGATCAGCTAACTAAATGTTTTCATATCCCATGAAATTTTTTTGTAATTAATTACCTTAACGAACACATTGGCAATTCCACTCAATCTGGCTTCAGAATTGGGTGTCGACCACGGTACTCTAATTGCTTTACCATTCAGTATTGTATGATTCAATGCCTCTATAGCCTTTGTTGCTGATCAAAAAATAATAAAAGTTAAAGACGTTCATTAGGAATATATTTCAATTGTTATGAAAGTAAGCCAGCAAATCGTTTCTAATTTAATTAGGAGAACAATGTCGTAATCTTAGCGTATGCATGCATGCCCCGTGTGTAAGGGTTTTTTTTTTTTATTATTATTATTACATGAGACTATTGTTCAAGAGTACAACTCATATTACATGAGATTATAACTGATATTTACAAATTGTATTATTATCATTAATGGTAGTTTACATTAATTCTTATGAAGCACCGCCCAAATTTTTATTCTCTCTAATATTCGAGGGACGTTTACTCCACTCATATTTCGAAAGAGAAAAGATTGTCTTAACTTAAATTGAAGAAAGAAATTAAATTTCTACAATGCATTGTGGGGGCTTAAACCTACAACTTCACAATTGTGAGATTTGAGTTTTAATCACTAGGCTAAAGCCTAATGGCTTGCCCCATGTAAGGGCTTTAATTATCGCTCTTGAGCAAGTCCCAAACTTGTAGCCCTAACTCTAATTAACATTTCCCTAACTCTAATTAACATTTCGTGAAACCCTAGGGTTTAATCACGTTGTTTTTAAATAATTTTATTTAAATTTTAAAAAAGAATAGTCAAATACAAATTATCATCTAGTTCAAATTTTACACAAATAAAAATAAAGATGGTTTCAAAGAATAGATTCCAATTTAACGTTATGTTTAAAATAAATAAATTAAATTAAATGAAATTATCTAACAAACATATCATAAATTCATAATTATATATTTAATAATAGTTGTATATATATTTTTTAACTTAAAAAAATCGTACATATTTGATTCAATTAATTTTACATAGGTAATTAAAATAGTTTTAGGAAAATATGTATATATAAATTATGAACATGCATGCACGTACCACATTGAAAGGAATGAAAGTTGGCGTAGCCATAACAGAGTGAACGTCGATGGAAGCTATCAACGCAGAGGAGAGCCGAAGCAAATCCTTCGAGTTTCGAGAAGGTCTGAATGAGCTGTTGTTCTGCTACTGTGGATTCGAGGCCTCCAATGTACAGCGAGAACAGTGTCCCTGGAGTTGCAGAGTCGTTATTATTATGATCACGAAGAGAAACTTCCATGTTTAATGAATGAATCAATATCAGAGATCACACAAGATTAATTGCTTGAGTTCATCAAAGCAACAAACTACGTGTATAGTTAATTATTTATTAACAACATAATTAAGAAGTTGTGTTAACGTGTAATTCCTTTCCTCTTTAGGAATTAGCTTTCTCATTGAATTCTCATTTTATTATAGAAGAAACGACCGTAAGGGGGCGCCAAGCTTAAGCCCACGCATTGGCGGAATGCAAAAGCTACACACACACACTCTGTCTCTCTCCCTCTTCTTTCTATATATAGTAGACCCTCCAAATACGAGTACTCTATATAAAAATAACATCTTTATAGTAAAAATAAATTGTGACCATAACTTAGGACTTATAATTAAGAATAAACTCAATATTGTAATAAGTTATATTTTTTGTAGATCCTGTCTTAAATAAACATACCTTCACATAATAATAATATTTCAAAAATATCTATCATGTTACATTAAATAATTAAAGATAGAGTAAAATATCTTTTTAAAATTAATTGTGACAATGGTTTGTTCTTTAAAATTGCAACCACATTTTTTAATTTACGAATATGTATTAATTGATCAGCATAGATATCTTTTTGTTAAAACTAAAATATTTTTAACTTTTCAAGAATATTAAACTATCGTAATAAATTACATTAGAAACATTTTAGTGACATAAAATTTTATTAAAATGTAAATAATCCCGCTTGCTACGAATCTTTTTATGCTTGACTCGGAAAGTTTCGGTAACTTTCTTGCCAAAATTAAAAAATAACAACTCATTTATGTTATTCGATTCCCTTTTCAAATGCAAGCAAAAAGACAAATTCTTGACCAAAGTCAATTAAGTTGGTAGCTTGGTTATTTGAACACTAGTCTTCACATGCTTCGTTATTAAGAATTCTCATCATTCTTCTTTCCAAAAAGGAAATAAGAGAAAAAAACAATAGTAGAGCGAAGAAACAAAGAAAACTATGATTCCAAGTCAAAAGAATTCAATTTTTGATAACCAGTAATCAGTTTAATCTCTATACTTTAAAATATATTTTAAAATATTTTGTTGTTAATTATATTACATTTTTTAATATTACATTTTATTTGTTTTGACAATAATACATTAATAAAAATAAATATTAATTTATCGAATTAAATGTAAAAGTAAAATAATGATAATACTACTACTATTATTTATTTTATTTGTAAACTATTATTATTTTACTTTTGTGGTTAACTAGATAAATAATATATTTAAATTTATTATTGTTTTGTTACAATAATATATTTTATTATGATAATTTAATATATTTAAATTAATAAATAATATAATTTATTTTATTTGTAAATTATTATTACTTTTTGATGGTTTATTCAATAAATTAATATATTTCTTTTCTTTAATGTATTATTACAAGATTATTATTATAGAAACAAATAAAATGTAAGAGTAAAGGCTTAACAACAAAAATAATAATTTAATTTTTTTTATTAATATCTCCAAGCTAGGTTGTTACAAGGCATTATTGTCAAAGCAAAACAAAAACAAGGACAATAACATAACATATTATAATATCTAAATATAGTAATTAAACATATACTTAACCTAAAATATAATATCTAAATGAACACTCACTTACTTGATTAACAATTTTACATAATCATATATACATAATTTATAGTCACGTAATGTGCCGTTGATCAAAACTTACGATATAATATAATAATAATGATAATAATCTTATACCGTCTATCAGTTAATGACACGCCACATATCATATTATTTAAGACCCATTACGCTTTTTTAATTATGTGTTAATAGTATTATTAACAAAACAATTATTTTTTTTTCCTTCCCCTGGCTTCCACTATTTTATTTATTTATTTTTATCTATTTTTTGGAATGAAGCTTCCACCTTAAACAAACAAAGAAAGTGTTGAGAAGCTGGTAAGATTCCTAAAAAGTGTAAGCAAGACGACACACTTTCGATTGTTAAAATGAATCAAAAGAGCTAAAGCGGTTTTCTTTATGCGTTCCTTAATGTCGTAGATGTAGTTCTCTTTTTCTTTTTTCACGCCATCATAATATAAACTTATACTCGCGAAACTAGCTTTTGCCTTTGTTCATCAAATTTTAATATCACTTATTACGTCCCTTAATTAAAATCTTATGTATTTATTTAAAAAATAAAAACAAAATTAAGAAGTTGATGCAAATAAATAAGAAGGTAAAAATTGATTGCATTAATCAGATATCTTATTTAAGAGTGTGTTTTTAATTAGAGATTCTCAATTTTAATAAAATAAAAAATAAATTACAGAACATTAAAATTTAAATATTTTTATTTTTAATTTATTCTTAATTTTAATATAATGAGATTATAACTAAAGGATTTAACTACAGTACAACGGTAGTACTATAGAGAATAATAATTTAACGACCGAGTGTAACGATAGTACAACACCACTGTTACACCGTAATTTTATCCGTAACTAGAACCATTTCTATCTTATTATGGAGGATAATAATTAAAGATTTGTTGATAATTTCACCTGAAAGTTAAACTCTAATTGCTTCCGAACTACGCAATTAAGTAAATATCAGTCACATCAACGTGCTTTGTGACACAACCACGTGACGTTTAAAGAGCCATGCAGCCAGATGCAAATATCGATTGACTGAAAAGAAAGCTCAATTTGACAATTCGTTTAAGCAAACAGTTTAAACGTTAAAGTAATAGGATCTGGGCATAAATTCGTTCATAAGAACGAAAGCTAAAGCTAAAGCATAAAGAAAAGAATGTAAAGGAAAAGAGAAAAAGAGAAGAGGATGCTTTAACTTTCCTTTTGCGTCATTTAGAACGTATGCCAACCATGTGTCTCCACGTCATTTTAAGATACCTAACAAAGTCAATATATATTCTTTATGTCAGTTATGGTGAGCGCTTGTCCTTTTCCTTTGGGACACATGGTCCATGAGGTATGCTCGCGGATGAAGTTAAAATTAAATATTTTTTTACCTCTATCTAAAATATTTAGGATTTAAATCCAAATGATCAGTTAAATAAATCAATTTAAAAATCACTCAAATTAATCCTCTTAAAAACAAGAGAGTCATGTTTTATTTTAGGATTTTAGCTAATTTTTTGTTCAATTTTTATTGACCACTTACATTTAATTACTAAAATGATAACACCAAAATAAAATTGGTATTATTGTTCATGCTACAGTACCATTGTAGTACACAAAATAATGACATTGTTCATGCTAAAATACTTTTATTTCTGGTATAGTTGTGCCTCCTTGGTGGTTAAATATTATTTTTCTTTTTTCATTATACGTGAAAATATTTTTATTATTAGTGATAAAACATGCACAATAAGAGGTGAATAGAAATTAATAATATTTTAAATTTGAATAATTATCGTAAACTCTCGTAGACTTTGCTAAACTTCTATTGCGCGCGCGCACACGCGTCCGTAACATGAAAATGATACCGCTAATTTAAAACTGTAAATTTTGGGAGGGCTAGATTTTAAATTTGAACAGAAATCAGCCAAATTTCAGGTCAATCCCTTATATTTCTCTGAAATTATTCCACCCCCCGATTATCGAGTACAAGGAACCATCATATCCTCTGTAGCATTTCTAGAATCTTGGAAGTGGTCCCGCGCATGTAGTCCATCGATCTTTATCACCTGATGGGACTAAAACTCCTCGGTCAAAAGGTTTTGGTATTCTCGCGGGCCCCACAAAGGAAATTAAAAACTAAAAAGCCAAAAATAGGCTGCGAAAACCATGAAGCGGAAGTCCCTTCCTTCGGAAGTTGTTTGCAAGGGAAGACTTGGAATTATCCACAACATGCTATCCCACTGTGTCTCCCGTAGACGCCAGCTTCGATTGATCCATCCCAACTTTGTCTTCATCAATTATAAACGTCCCGAAGAAGCCCTTGTTCGGTCGACGCGTGTACTTGTAGCAAGGGTTTCGTGTTAGCTTTGCGTTATTTGCCATTTTAAAGACAGTGCCGTTGTACGGTTCTACTGTTCCTTTATCGCTTACGTGTAAAAGGCCTGCCTGCTTGAGTGCTGACTCCTCGCAGACAGCCCCACTGCACTGTTTCAATTTCTTAAAAAAATATAAAGTAATGGATGCGGACTTGGCAAAACGGATGTGCACATGTGTTTGAGAAATCAGATTTTCCCCCCACCCCCTGCGCCAGTAAAAGCGTGACCAAATACTTTCGATTTTCAATAATTTTTTATTAAAAACTATGTAATTTTCTTTGTGTTGTGTAAATGGGGTCCACAGGTGGACTGCCAAACCAGATGCCTTGGGAATCGTCAACCCTTCAGGCTGGAATACGCCCCAATTTTAAGAAGGGGCGCCGCCTAAAAGCCATGATTAACTTGTCCTCATACGCGCCCGTGGAAAGCGTGTGTGGGAGCAAATATTCAAACGCCTGGACTATTGGACACGTGTG
Organism: Atalantia buxifolia; assembly: GCA_030444775.1. Classification (NCBI taxonomy): domain Eukaryota; kingdom Viridiplantae; phylum Streptophyta; class Magnoliopsida; order Sapindales; family Rutaceae; genus Atalantia; species Atalantia buxifolia. The sequence continues at coordinate 13,388,403 of CM059838.1, forward strand.
ATAGTTTAAGGAGGCCGTAGCTCTGAGCTTTGCGGGAATACGAAGCTGCAGGTTCAGCACGCGCTCATGGAAATTTTCACTCGTCCCAAATTCCAATCACCTTCTGTTCTTTCACAGCGATTATGTCCACGGGTAATTTGTCAAAACCTCCCCTGAAATTTACCGTATTAACACATAGAGAGAATATATTCACGTAATTACGAGTACCTCTCCCTCCCGTTAATATTCAGTTAGTTTGACTATTAACAGACTGTTGAAATTATAAAAGTACCCTTTCTGACAAAATAATAAATTATAAAACAAGACTTTAAGAACCGATTGGACTGTCAATTGCAATAGTAAAATGATCTTAAAATATCCCAAGCAGAGAGCTTAGAGCCTTATATTGTAAAATGATCATAAATTATCGAATTGGCCTTAGTTTTTCACAATGATTTTTGATGTAGATATGAAACAGTGAAATTTTTTTTTTAATCATTTATCAGTAAACAATAGGATAACAAGATGCAGCAAAGCAAGCAAAACTTTAAAATCAAATACAAAATAATCCACACAACCCCATCCAAAACCTTATTCAAATCTCAAATGGTCTTCAATCAACTGAAACCAATCCCTTTTTTTTCTCCAACTTTCCCACCACCCAAACACACTCCCTACGAAAATTAAACTTAACATCTCGTACAGATCATCCTAGTACAGATCAATCTCGGTAACAATTACACGAGCATCGGTTTGCTTCAAAGCAGCAGCACAACCCTTGCCATCACCATAATCGCAAACAACAGCAGCTTTGACTCCCTCGTGGATCAACAACGTGACGTCACCACTGTCGTCGACGGTGAGATCTGGGCCGCAGCCGGGACCCTAGTCCAGGGTTTTCTTTGTGCACCACCAGTATTCCTGGAGGGTCTCGTCCTTTCAGGCCAAGACGGAGGCGGAGTCATGTACGATGGCGGTAGCCGCGTGGTCTTAGGTTAAGAAGATGATGCAGGAGCACCAGCCGACTTCGGTGCTGAGAGCAGTGAGGGTCTCGATGAGGCCGACGATCTTGGCTCCTTTGAAGGGCTGTGAAATGCAGCTACATAAAGATGAAGACAGTGTTGGGTGCTGTTTGCGTGAAAGAGAAAGTCAAGTGCAATATTCTTTTTGTGAAAATTTTTGTTTGTTTTTGTCTAGTGGTTATTACAGAGCATTGATTAATGGAGTAAATCCTTACATTTTTCTCAGATTTTCTCAGACATCAAGAAACACTAAGCTTTACTTTTGAATTTTTTTGAATTTTAAATATAATTTTATACATCTATCCTTATATATTGCTGTCATACGTATTTAAATACTAACGATAGGGGAGATGTTTGTAATTATGTGAATGTATTCTTTCTATGTGTTAATACGCTAAACTTCAGGGGAAGTCTCTAAAAATTACCCTTGTGCCCATTGCCCCCCAGACACTTGAATACCTAATGATTATTTTGGCGGTCTTTTTCATTTCGCAAATTTAACCCTTTACCATTGTGTGTGAAATTTGATTTTTGGGTACAGTGTAGAGTCCATTTAATCATAAATTTTTTTACTTAGAAATACTATCCGGAGGGTAATTTTAAGTTTGGTCTTTTAGAAAACGTAAAATTAAAATTTATTATTAAAATGTTCAAAAACCATTACGTGTGGCAATATTTAAATTCGAATCTAAACCTGCATTGAATTTTTGAGATATGGATCCACAGAATATTATATATGACATGAGATAATACTAAATATAAATCTAATCTAATCTTATTTTATTCTATTAAACCCAATATATTATTACCTATAACGCATCTTATAAAAAAAAGTAATTTAAATTCTCACGCTGACTGGAGCAGGAAACATGAAAGGCAGAAAGCCCAGCTGAAGCTCTTACCTCAATTTCCAACTGAAAATTAATAATTAATAATTAATGATGAACGCTCATAAACATAAAAAAAAATCTCATTAAAATGAACGATCTTTCCTTTACCCTCCAACGGGAGCAAGTAGTAAGTGGAACCTCGCCACTTTCCTTGCAAAACGAGAGCAAGTAGCAAGTGTGGAGCAGTTACGGCAGCAAAAGCGCGTGCTACATTTACACGTCATTAGAATAAAAAGCCAGGGGTAAAACCGTCAGAGGACCAAACAGTCGCCGTACTCCCACGAAGCAATAAAATAAAAAGAATTTCCATTGCACGTCTTGCATTTAATTCGATCTCTGTCTCTTAAATCTTGGTTCCTTGTTATTATTTATATACACTCCCCCTCGTCCTTTTTCCTTCTCTCTGTTTCTTCTTAAGTCGTCGCTCTCTCGGTATATTGGAGTGACCATCACTTCACTTCGGTTCCTCATAATTTTCTCTCTCATTCTACCTTTCTGCTTTCGACAATGTCTCGACGTGGTGGCGGTGGTCGTAGGCCGGATTCTCGCCGTGACCAGCCGACTCAGCCACCGGCGCCGTCAATCCAGCGCGGTGGCGGCGGAGCCGCTGGACCACGGGGCCGAGGTCGTCAAGGTCAACGTGGGGTTGCTGGTCGTCGATCTCATTCCGGCTCCGGTGCAGCCCCGTCCTCACCGCACACCGCTTCGACTTCGACGGCGCCGGCTCCTTCGTCTCCGTCTGTTTCTCCTTCTGCTCCTTCTTCGTCTTCAGTCTCTAGTCTTGTCGAAGAAACGGAGCAGAAACTGACATTGGCGGCACCAGCGGCGGCTACTCTTCCGCCTTCGTCGTCGCAGGCGATGAGATTTCCGGCGAGGCCGGGATTTGGAACTGTTGGCAGAAAATGTGTTGTCAGAGCAAATCACTTTATGGTGCAACTTGCCGAGAGAGACATTCATCACTATGATGTAAGTCTACTTTTAATTTTAATTTTGTTTTTTTTGAAGACGTTTTGCTGTTTTTATTTATTATTTTTCGTTTTTCTCGTCAATTTCGATTTTATTTAAGATTCACCATTCGTGAGCGTCGAATTCGAAGGTGTCGGGGTTTTATTGGTATTTTAAAAATATGTTTATTCTTTTGCTTATTTATTTATTTATTTTTTAAGGTTTCAATTACTCCAGAGGTGACGTCAAAAAAAATCAACAGACAAATTATTTCTCAGCTGATTAATTTATATCGGCTGACTCACTTGGGTGAACGAATGCCTGCCTATGATGGTATGAAGAGCATTTACACGGCAGGGCCGCTGCCTTTTGAATCGAAGGAATTCATTATCACGTTACCTGATAGCGATCCTCGTCCCAGCTCATCTACCAGGCCGAGGTATCTCATGCTTTTAACAAGTGTGTTTCTTGAATATTGTCGATTGTGAGTTTTCTTGTTTTAATGTGTCTGAGTAATTTCTTATGCAGAAGGGAGCGTCAGTTTAGGGTGGTTATCAGATTGGCGTCGAAGCCTGATCTTTACACTCTACAGCAGTTCTTACGCCGAAGGCATTTTGAAGTTCCTTACGAAGTTATACAAGTGCTTGATGTTGTTCTCAGAGCAGCTCCATCAGAGAAGTATTTAACCTTAACTGTGTTAATAAAAGTTTCACTTTTTGGTATGTATGATATAGGATGTTCCCTGCCCATGCCAGCATTTGCTTGTTCATGCAACTGATTTAGCATTTGATTTCTGAGGAACAATTTTATTATTGTCTACTTTGTGTCTTGAACAATTTGGGTTTTAGAATGGTTAATTAATGAAATGATGAACTTCTGCATCAGGCATACAGTTGTGGGGAGGTCATTTTTCTCTACTGATCTTGGACCAAGGGGTCAGCTTGGTGATGGCGTTGAATATTGGCGTGGATATTTTCAGAGTCTTCGCCCAACCCAGATGGGGCTATCTCTTAATATTGGTATTTCTCATTATATTTTATATAATTTGATGCTGCTTATCTTTTATATTATGCAAGCTTGATTTTGTTTTAGGTGCATTGTTGCTACATAAATATTTGCTTTTGCTGTTGCAGATGTTTCAGCCCGCTCCTTTTATGAGCCAATTCTAGTTACTGAGTTTGTTCAGTATTACAGCAGAGACTTATCACGTCCTCTTTCTGATCAAGTGCGTCTGAAGGTATTGTCTAGTCTTCTTTCGTGATGTCTTGGTTATAATTAATTTAGTATCAATTTAATGAGCTATCTATTGGGCGGTTAAAAGTTTTAATTGAGGGCTGCAGCACCGTAATATATTTGTGATAAGAGCCTTTTCAAAGAATTATCGCAGACTTGTTAGGCAAACAGTTCAGTAACATCTTAGATGCTGTGTATAATTTATTGCAAGTAATTAGTAGTTTAAAATTTCAAATGTCTTGCAAATTTTGGTTAGGGCAATTTCTTAATTTGTGGCTGAACTGGTGGGTAGTGAGTAGTGTCTGTTGTTCTTGGTTGTTGAAATCTAAATAGAATGAGCTTCCAAGTCTAAGGGGAATAAAATGTTGATGACAGGGTTTGATGATCGATGTAGCAATCTGGTGTATAGTTTGGCCTATAATTCTGATGATAAAGAAATGAGATCTTGAAATGGCGGTTTTAAAAATCTTACACGCATTCATTTGCAATTGTGCAGTTATCTTAATCAACTTATTATCATTCCGCTATGAATATTATCAATCTTTTGAAAAAATTTTACTGTCGATCTATTTTGGCCACTATTTGACAACTGCCCTTTAATTATTTTCAAAATTATTGCTGGGAATGGGAGAGACATGTGCTCAATGATATTAATATAATTGTTTAATTCTTGACTTCTAGGTGAAAAAGGCATTGAAGGGAATAAAGGTAGTGCTCACGCATATGGAGTATAACAAAAGTTACAAGATCACTGGAATATCCAGTCAACCGATGAGCCAACTAATGTATGTGTTTGTGTAATTAACTGATATACAAGTGTAAGAACACTGTCCAACTTGTGGTGATACATTGTGATAACGTAACTTGGTGGTTTGGTTGTGTTTATGTTGGTCGATTTGTTTATGTTAGCTGCTTCTTGAGTCCCTCACGCCATTCAAGAAGCTAACTTTATGATGCCTGCTTTTGTCGTCATCTGAAATCCACATATGGTTAAATTTGTCTTTTGTGTTGTATTTTATGCACAATCCATGAACTGACTTGGTGGTAAACCTTTTGGCGGCTGTGCGTCAAATCAATTTCTCAAATCTGATTTGTGATAGTGGTTGGCTTCTCTGTAGTGCGATGGTGACTTGTTATTGCCTGTAACAGTGATGTATCCCTCCCTCCATGTTATAGCAGGCATTCATGTCTTATCTTCCCTTTGATTGTATTTGTTAGGTTTACTGATGAGAATGCGACAAGGATGTCGGTGGTTCAATATTTTCGTCAAAGATATAATATTGGGCTTCAATTCACGTCATTGCCCGCCCTTGTAGCTGGAAGTGAAGCGAGGCCTATTTATTTGCCAATGGAGGTTCTATGATCAAAAGATTGCTTTGATATTTTGTGTTTGGAAAATAATTTATTTTAGACTTATTTATAGAATATTTTCCTTTACAGCTTTCTAGGATTGCCGCGGGACAGAGATATACTAAAAGATTAAATGAAAGACAAGTAACTGCTCTTTTAAGAGCAACCTGTCAGCGTCCTCGGGATCGTGAAGCAAATATACAGATGGTAGAGCATTGTTGTAATTTCTTACGTCTGTGGTTGATCTTTTTGGGTGATTAATCTTGGATTTATCTTCTTGTGAATAAAGAGAGTTTCTGATTTTTGCTACTGGGTGTGACATTCTTCTGCAGATGGCTAGGGCAAATGCTTACAATGAAGATACTCTTGTGAACAGAGAGTTTGGAATTCAAGTGGCTGATGGTCTTACATCGGTTGATGCTCGAATCCTACCTGCTCCAATGGTAATTATGTGTCATTTGTTGTATTTGTAACAGGATTATGGTACTTCCCAATCTCCTTATGGTTAACTTTACCTCCTGTAATGCTGCAGCTTAAATATCATGAAACTGGCCGAGAAGCAAGCGTGAATCCTGGTTTTGGGCAATGGAACATGATTAACAAGGTGAATTACTGATTATTATTTTATTCCGTAGTTGTTGATTTGTGCTTAGGAAGAGCATAGGGAAGTAGTTACCACTTGTTTAAATTGGTTGAGGGATGTTTATTGACTGATGGGTAGGATGGATTGGAAGTTGATTTGCTACATTTGATGCAATGTGGTTGTGCTGCATTTCTTTTGCAACCGTAATTTTTTTTTTTTTTCCATTTTAGCATGCTGTAATTTCTATTTAGTTGTATACTTTTTCATCTTTGAAAGGCATTGTATTTGATATTCACTTAGGTATTTGGATTGTATGTGCGCTTGGTGTTCAGCTCAATCCACTGCCTTCTGAGTGAGGAGCTTTTATTTACTCACACTGAATTATTTTGTGTAATTTTGGTATTATAGAAAATGTTCAATGGTGGGAGGGTGGAAGTTTGGACCTGTGTGAGCTTCTCCACCCGTTTGAATCGGGATGTGCCATTCCAGTTTTGTCAGGGGTTGGTAGACATGTGTAATAGCAAGGGAATGGTATGGTAATGTTATTTATTTTGCAATTCATGTCAGCGATTCAGGTTAATGGCCTCTCTGAACCTACTTTTTTCTTTTGGGGGGTCTGTGTTTATCATGCCAGGTATTTAACCCGCGGCCCGTCATTCCCATAAATTTATCCAACCCAAATCAAATTGAGAAGGCACTTGTAGATGTTCACAATCGGACTGCACAGCAAGGGAAACAGCTTCAGCTGTTGATAATTATTTTACCGGATGTTAGCGGATCATATGGTTGAGTGATAAATTTAATCTATGATTCAATGTTTATATCAGCTTTGGTTTTGTTAAACATTATCGGCTTTCTGCTCATAGGAAGAATTAAGCGAGTTTGCGAAACGGAACTTGGGATTGTTTCACAATGCTGTCAGCCTAGGCAGGCATCAAGGCTCAATATGCAGTATTTTGAAAATGTGGCTCTTAAAATCAATGTGAAGGTTTGGTTTGCCCCGATTTTTTTGCCTGTTCATTATCATGGTTAATATTTACAAATACAAGGGTTAGTGGGAAAACATGTAGGAGATGATTTTTTTTTCTTTATTGGCAATTTAATTTCAGTCTTGATTTGCTGGAATTATTGTAATTTTTTTTCAAATAATCAAATTCTGATGTTCAAGATATTTTTTTAAGAGCTTGGGAGTGCCAAAATTTCTTGTTAAAATCTATAGGTTTGCTTCCGTGGTACTGGAGATTCAGTTTGCTTTTTGTAATTTTATCAGGTTGGAGGACGAAATACTGTGCTCGTTGATGCTGTTCAGAAAAGAATTCCTCTTGTGACTGATAGACCTACAATTATATTTGGTGCAGATGTCACCCATCCACAACCAGGAGAAGACTCTAGCCCTTCCATAGCGGCGGTATGTACACTCATCCTCTGTTTCTGCTTTCTTGTAATTCACGCTGTTAACAGATTGAATTGACGGAGACAGGTGGTGGCCTCAATGGATTGGCCAGAAGTAACCAAGTACAGAGGACTTGTCTCTGCTCAGGCACATCATGAGGAAATTATCCAAGATCTCTATAAATCTACTCAAGATCCTCAGAGGGGTGTAGTTCATGGAGGAATGATCCGGTTAGTAGACATGGAAATATATTTCATATGCCTTAATTAAGAGAACCTTATGCTTCTGTTTGTCTTTAACAGGGAACTGTTAATTGCGTTCAGAAGATCAACCAACTTCAAACCTCACAGGATTATTTTCTACCGGTAATGGCTGTTTTTAATGTTAAACTGCATGTTTTGTAGAATGTTACTGATGTTGTTTAATTTATGTGCCAGAGACGGTGTTAGTGAAGGGCAATTCAGTCAGGTTTTGCTCCATGAAATGAATGCTATCCGACTGGTAATGCTGATGAGTCCTGAAGTTAATTTCTTGTTGATGACTTTTGTTGCAATATGCTAAATTGACTTATTTCCAGGCCTGTGCCTCACTTGAGGAGGGATATGCGCCACCAGTTACGTTTGTTGTGGTACAGAAAAGGCATCACACTCGCCTTTTTCCTGCTGACCACAACAGACGCGATCAGACAGATAGGAGTGGCAATATTTTACCAGGTTCCAAGTTTGCTTTGTATTATTAATCTTTACTTTCTATTTACTTCTTTTGAGTATGCACAATGGCTGGGAACCATGTTGTTGCTTAACCTTGTCTTTGATGAATATTTTTGGGATGTCCTTGTGTTAGGAACTGTTGTTGATACTCAAATTTGTCACCCTACAGAATTCGATTTTTACCTCAACAGCCATGCAGGAATTCAGGTTAAACAAAATTAAGTTTGCTCTTTCAATCCAAAATTTATCCATCCAGACTTGTTAAACAATGTAACCTTTTTCCCTCCCTAATTTTTAATTGTGTTGAACTGATTAAGGTGTTTATTCCAGGGAACTAGTCGCCCAACTCACTACCATGTATTGTATGATGAGAACCGTTTTACTGCAGATGGCTTGCAAGTGTTAACAAATAACTTGTGTTACACGTAATATGTTTACCTTCTCTATAACCAGATTTAATATTGCATTGTTGAAGAATTTATTTTTCAGATGGTTATTTTGTAAGTTTTTGACTCATGGCCCATTTTCAGGTATGCAAGGTGTACTCGATCAGTTTCAATAGGTCTGACCCTTTGTACTTCTATTGTTTTACTAAACATTTTGAGTCAATGAATTATTATTGATTGATTATTCTGGCTAGCATTGATTGATTTTTTTTCTTTATTATATTATGTATTGGCTGTTTTCATATGGCAGTTCCTCCTGCATATTATGCACATTTAGCAGCTTTTCGGGCTCGTTATTATATCGAGGACGAAACATCTGCTGGTGGATCCACAGGAGGGAGTAGGAGCACGGCAGAGAGGAGTTCGGCTATCCGGCCTCTTCCCGTCATCAAGGATAATGTGAAAGATGTAATGTTTTACTGCTGAAGGTAGTCTCCAGCCTCAATCCTTTTTGTCATGGTTTTCATCAAGGCTTGACGTGTTTTGGTAAATGGAGTGCCAGCGTGGTGCCCTTTTTGGACAGTACTGTTATTTTGGGAGTAGTTTCAGATTGGACATCAAGGGTAGAAACTGATTCACCCTTAGCTTAAAACTATAAGCTTCATATTGTCCTGGTTAAGGCCTTGTAAATTTAAATGCAAAAAAACTTCATTTTTTTTATGCTCTTATTTTGCTACAGGTGGGGTTATTTGGGTTCCCCTGATTTTCTCACTGCATTCTTTTTTAAAATTAACATTTTTATTCTGAAAATATAATTGGATCAGTTATATATATTTGATCTTATTTTCTCTGACAATCTCTTTCCCTTAACCAAAATTTATTGTAATATGTGAATTTAGGGTCATTCTTTGATGCCATTCTATGATTAAAATTATGGTATTAATACTATAATTAAATATAAATTATGTAAACAAAACATAAAATTTGTAAATTTAACATAAAGTTTATAAATTAATATTAACCAAAAAATAAAATATAAATCTTAGAAGTTGAATATAAGGGTCGTAAATGAATAGAAGGTAAGACGAGTAAATTAATATAAAATTAATAAATTATTATATTATTAATAAATAAAATAAAAATTAATAAATATAACATAAAAGTCATAAAATAAAGTAAAATATAATTGTTAAAATAAAAATTAGTAAATATAACATAAAAGTTAGTGTAAATGAAAGTAAATATAACAAATCTTATATTAAAAATTAAACATAATATTTGTAAATAGAAGATAAAATAAATAAATTAATATATTATTAGTAAACAAAATAAAAATTTGTAAATATAATTTAAAACTAATAAATTAACATTAATTGTAAAATGAAACATAAATTTTGAAATCAAAACAAAAAACTTGTAAAGAAAAGTTAAAATAAGTAAATTACTATAAAATTAATAAATTGCTGTATTATTAGTAAATAAAATGAGAACTTAGAAATATAATATGAAACTAATAAATCAACGGTAAGTGTAAAATAAAATATAAATTTTAAAAATGGGACATAAAACTTATAAAATTAGTAGACTAATAAATTAATAGTAAACAAAATAAAAACTTATAAATATAACATAAAATTAATAAATCAACGCTAGCCGTAAAATCAAACATAAATTTAAGAAATAGAATATAAGACTTATAAAAAGTAGGTAGAACAAGTAAATTATTATAAATCTAGTAATTTGATGTATTATTGCTAAATAAAACGAAAACTTACAAATATAATATAAAACAAATAAATCAACATTCAGTGCAAAATGAAATATAAATTTTGTGGGTTATGTCTAAAACTTATAAATAAAAGGTATAATAAATTAATTAATATATGATTTACTGCAAAAAAAATTCACAACTATAAAATAAAAACTAATTATAATGTTTATTACCTTATATATTTAGTGATTTTTTATTTAAATTAAATAATTTAGTTTTTCATTTTTATTGTACATGTGATGTTTTTATTAAGGATGACATTTATTTTCAAAATTAGATTTTGTAAAGTGAGGTTAGTTTGTACATTTCTACACTTCTTCAACAACAACTCTAAATGGTTTCTAAGTACAAATAAAATGTTTAAAACTACATAAAATATGCATAAGACTCAAAATTAGATATAACTTTATTAATATATCATTTATGTGTCTAGTAATATAAGAATTTTATTTATTTTGTTTTTGCTTGATCCATATCAAGATAAATAATTGTGCTTAATTAACTTGTATAATAAATAGATATTATTATAGAAAATGGGAAAAAAGTATACAAATATCCTATAATAAATATAGATTATTATAGAATTTATAGTTAAACCAATTCAATAAAATTATTTCACTTTTTTCAGTATAATATTTTTGTTTAATTAAAGAAAATATTTTTTATAAATGAATAAAATATTTTTCACTAAAATTTTATTGGAACAATGTTAATATTTAAATAATTAATAATCTTCTATGAATTTATTGATTTTATATATAATTTACAATATTTATGTTTATTATGGTATTGATGCCGTAATTTTCATTACGGCATTATAGAATTTTCTGTGGTGAAGTAAATATTGCATTTTATAATTATTCAAAAAGTAAGAAATTCATCTCTATTGTAATTAGAAACAGGGTGAAAGTCTGAAAGAGACGATTTTAATAAAGTAAAAATAAAAAATAAGAGTTTTTAGAATATTTTAAATTTGTTAGAATTTAGAGAAAAATAAAATTGATTTAGAGAGAGAGAACACAAAAGAACAATTAAAAAAAAAAAGAAAAAGAAAAGTAGTTTAAGCTTTGATCATTATTACAATAGACGAAGAAGAATTAGTTAATCAAAGATTTTTTGTGACTTTTGAGAATTAGTGAATTAAAATAATAAATTATAGTTAAAAAATGGTGGTTAGAAGGAGAATTAAAGTTTGCCTCAATTGTTTGATTAGGCAAATGATGCACGTATGCAGTTGGGTAGATGCAGTTGTTTTCCGTTGCTTCTTCCACTTTTGCAGCCAATGACTCAGGTGAATCCAACAGCACGAGCAGCTCGGAGTGATCCATTTGCAAAAGCATCTCAGTAATCTTTGATGAAAGACCACACTGTCCAAAAGTTACTTACCATGTAAATAGTACTAAACCAAAGCTTAAAGCAGGTGAAAATTAAACTTCAATTTACTCCCTTATTTTAAAAGACAATCTACTATTTACCTCAAAAATATAAAAAACTTCAATTTATCCCTTTTATTATTAAAAAGCCAAATTTTATCAACACACTTTTCGTTTGTCCTAATCTTTTGAACGAAAATAAAAATAAACTGAAAATTATCATTCTACCCGAAGATGAATCGAAATTAACCCTTAACAAAAATATGAGTAATCACCTTGAGTTTCTTCACGAGTGGGTAGAGTCTTTGGCCAAGAATATCTTTCCTTTCATCAGGGGAAGCAGCAGCTTGCCCAGCCCTCCACAATAATGGTCATGTGAATTAAAGAAGCATTTTGTTTAAAAGAGCAAACGGAAAATACAATTCATTGAGTATCAAGCCGGGGGTGGGAGGGTTGGGGGGTGGTGTGTAGCAAAAAGAAGAACCACAAACACTTGCTGAGAGATTGGATAATTGTAAGAAGGCTTCTGTAGATTTGATAGCACAAGTGGCATTGGAAAATTAGCATGCCCATTCATCCTTCCTCCTCTATATTGCCTTACAGAATTAGGAGGCTGTAATACAAAATTATTAATCCCAAAGTTAAGCAGAAGCGCAACAATTCCCAACACTGCCTAAACTTGATTTTACGTTACCATTGGAAACAAAGGAGAAGGAGGAGGAGGAGGAGGAGAAAATCCATTAGGAATCATGCCACCACGCCTGAACCCTGGTGCTTGATACACTTGTAATTAATGCACGTTGATAAAGGGTCGGATGCACAGGAAAATTGGTGCTAGCAAGTCCTGGCCCTTGCTTTGCATACATCATTTGTAGGTACGCAGTTCTTTCTCGCTTTGTTTGAGCAATGGCCACATACAATGGCTTTTGTTTTCAAGTAATTTTATTTAACCGACTAATCATCGCTCTAGTTCAAATTCTGGGAAAGACAGATGGTTAAAGAAAGATTCGTGTACGTTATGTTTCCCGTATTATGGAATTATCTGCAATAATTCTCTATATACAACAAAGAGTTGTACACATAGAACTAAAAGTACATATTTGATTTAATTAATTTTAAGTGGGTAATTAAAATAGTTTTAGGAAAATATGTATATATAAATTATGAACATGCATGCACGTACCACATTGAAAGGAATGAAAGTTGGCATAGCCATAGCATAGTGAACGTCGATGAAAGCCGTCGACGCAGAGCAGAGCCGAAACAAATCCGTCGAGTTTGGAGAAGGTCTGAATGAGTTGTTGTTATGTGACTGTGGAGTCGAGGTCTCCAACGTACAGCGAGAAGAACAATGTCCCTAGAATTGCAGAGTCATTATTATTATGAGCACGAAGAGAAACTTCCATGTTTAATGAATGAATCAACATCAGAGATGACACAAGATTAATTAATTGAGTTCATCAGAGCAACAAACTATGTGTATAGTTAATTATTTATTAAGAACATAATTAAGAAGTGGTGATAACGTGTAATTCCTTTCCTCTTTAGGAATTAGCTTTCTCATTGAATTCTGATTTTATTATAGAAGAAACGACTGTAAGGGCACACGCCAAGCTTAAGCCCACTCATTGGCGGAATGCCGAAGCTACACAGACACACACACTCTCTCTCTATATATAATATGAATCTCTGGACTTGCGCCCTCACTGAATGTCGGACCATATAAAATCTATCTATTAATTAGTTAAAAGGAATATTTAATTATTGATAAATTAATAGACATAGAGTGTAGTTACTATATACACATTTAAGGAATTAAAATTTGTTGTATTTTATCAATCTAATCAATTGAATATGAATTAATTCACGAAATATACTTTAAATTACCTGAAATATAAATTTGTTATGCTTGCAATTTGAGAATTCAACCTCAAAACTTCCATATGTTGTAAGAAAAATTATAGATGAGATTCAACTAAATTTAAATTTCAAGAAAAAAAGGTAACAATTAAGTTATATTTCATTTTGACAAAATGACGTTCAAATATATATGTAATTTTGATAAATTATTAATTTATGATATGAATGGGACTATATAATTTAAATATAAGGATTTTCAGGAAAGTTTTATCTTATGCACTTATTAAAATATTTAGCCTATTAGCCTAAGGATCCATTTGAGATTGCTTTTAAGAAGTTCAACAATGGTATTGAAAAGCTCAAAGCTAGTTTTGTTGTTCTACATTTTTTTTTTTAGAAATCACTTTTAGTAAAATTAACACCTCATCCTATAGTAAATTTTAAAAAGAAGGGAAGAATTAGCTTTTCAAAATACGATTTTATGAAACACTTTTATATTTAGGGATATTATCATTTTACTACCAAAATTTTACGTCATTATCAATTCACTACCATTCCGTTAACAATATTAAAAATTTACTGATATCATAAGGGCATCAAAGATATTTTCAGCTGTATGAGTAAAATTGTCTGTTAATTTGATAGATAAATTATCATTTTACTACCAAACTCTTGGGGGTAAAATTGATTTTTAACTCAATTTCCGTTAAACATTAACTTTTTTTTAACGGAATGATAGTGAATTGATAACGACGCAAAACTTTGGTAGTAAAATACACTTTTCGGCAAACCTTAGTACTAACATGATATATCAGTAAAATTTTGATAATAAAATGATAATTTCCCTTATATTTAATACAATTTCATATTATTGTTATTCATTTATATATATATATATATTATAAAAACCTCAAATTATTGTTATTAATTAGGAAATAAAGTACTTAAATTTAAAGAAATTATTATTATTATTACCAATTATATTGAGATAACAAAATAAAAAAATTAATTTTGTAATCATCAAATTTTATATGTACACAATAAAATTTTTTTTTATATATATATATGTTTAAATACATTTTATTCGACATTATGTCCAATTCAGTTATTTATTTTCTTACAGCAGTTTGATAATAAGATTTACCGAACACATGAGACTGTTTTTTAAACTCACATCACTTTTAAAAATAAATTTTACTAATTATTTATACAGTACAGCTAACAGTAATTATTTGAAAAGATACAGTATTACCAAGCCGACCCTAAGTTAAGACCATAAAAAATTATTATATAATAGTGGTTATTAATTTATCTAATATTATTTTATGGAGGATATACTGTATGTATATCCCCTTGAATTTGAACTCTTAGGTGGTGTTTGGTTGGGAGGAGAGAATGGAGGAAAGGAAAATAATTTAAATTATATTTTTATTTCCATTGTTGGTTGGACAAAATATATAAGAATTTAATTTAACATTAAAATTTAATATCCATCATAATATAAAATTTGAATTCCATACCAAAAAGTGAATAATTTAAATTCCTCTTATGTTGGAAACTACAGCCTCCAAAATTACCCTTCAAATTTTTACTTGTTTAATGCCATTAATAATAATTATTATAAATTTGTTTTTATCAATTTAATATTATAAATAATTTAATATTAATAAAATTTAATGAATGATTTAAGAAACTTAATAAAATAAATAAATTTTATCAATTTATTTATTTATTTAATATGAAAATATAGAAATATAAATTAATTATCGTTGGGACTCTACTGAACAGTCGCCCGAACACCGCCGGACTGCCACCGTACATTCGTCGAACGACCTTCAATCGTTGCCGGAAAGTCACTGGAACTCTGTCGGAAAGTCGTCGGACCGCTGTTAGAGGATCGTCGACTGTCGCCAGACCACCATTTTATTTTTTTATATATATGTGATTCACATGTATGTATATAAAATTTTAATAAATCATGAATTGTTTTAGGACTTTTTGACATTAAAAAAATTTGGTATTGATATTAAATTATATTTCATTACTAATATAGATAATTTAATATTTAAGACAAAGGATAAATTTGTCTCAAAAAAATTATAATTTCTTTCCTTTCAAATTTTTTATCAAACTAAATAATGAAATTTAATTTCACTATTCTCCTCCACTCCTTTCTTCTCCCTTCCCCGCAATTCCGCTCATGTCCTCTCCTCTCCTTTTTTTTCAAACCAAACATGGCCTTAATCTCTCGCTGCCAACGTGGCTAGCAATCCATATTTTAAAACTTAAACATGCAGACTTGCACAATTAATCGATTTTCTAGTAAATTTATAGCTATGTCGATTTTTTAATAATTTAATCATTGCATATATTTTATGATTATGTTTTAAGTTTTAACACTAACAAAAACGAATAAAATTTTAGATAAGTAACACATGTTGTATTTCTTAGCGTATGAGACGAGAACCAATTTTGTTGCCTCTGTAGATTTATACTGAAAATTCAAAATAGGAACTATTCTGAACCGATAACGGCGAACATTTGAAAAAGAAAATTATTTTCCGGTCCAACACTGCTAGCAGAAATGTTACATACTTAAATTCATTTTTCATGTTCATATCGTGATAAGCCATATTCGTTTTAGTAATAAAACTTACCCAAAATATTAGAGGAACCTAAATAAGATACAAGTATTGCAACTATGAACCATCATGGAGAATTTGAGATAAAATTGCGTGAACTCCAAACAGTACAATTCATTTCTTGATAAAAATAATGGCAGAGACAGTGACAGTTCTTCATTCAAAATAATTTTGTTAATAACCTTTTCTCTTAATGAAAGAGATCAAAGAAGTAACAAACATATGACAGATTTGTATAAATTAATTCTGCTGTTAAAACCAATAATCCTTGTGTAACTGTAATTACAACACTGCCAATGAAGCAAATTCCTAATGGTGCAAAGTGTAGCTCTACATGGCTAATGAACATGCATATATATTCTGAAGAAAAACCAGCTGAAAATGAGATCCACAAAATAATAACATATGGGACCTGCCGGTTGCTGTAAATATAAACCGGCTAAAAAATATACAATGGAATCGAAAATGGGGATCTCAGACCTTCCGCATCTTGTGCTACAAGAACAGGTAACTACTAAGCATGCATATATGCAGAAGGAATGCTATTATGCACTTTGGTATCAATTTCTGAGGAACATTTCGTCGTGAACTGTTATCACTCAGCTGACCGGCATTTACAAATTCACTTCTACCTGTATTAGAAGTTGTGGAGACATTGACAGACATTGAACCTGCTTAGATAAATTTATAAACAATGGGTGAGCATTTGTTGCAGGTGTAAAAGCCTCAATAGTAACCATTAGGCTGCATACAGCAACTTAACAAGTCTTATTTTATTAATTTTCTTGAGACTCGAAGTTTTCTAAATGATAACAGTCCATTATTGATTTAATGACAATTTGGGTTCAAAAAACGATTTTAAATGATCAACAAATCATGCCTGATTCAAGTGTTATTGAGACTTACAGTCATAGTTAGACCATCCAATTCGTTGACCAGCCAGATCATAAACAAAGATTTTGTCTTTCAGAACTAGATCTGCAGAAAACAAGAGAAACAAGAGTTGGTGTCTGAAAACCAAAAGCAGTTCAAAGCTCAATGTATATTTAAGAGTACATAACAGGATTGAATAATGGGTCAAATTATTAGTCAGGATGACAATTCATAGAAACTTGTCTGCATTATGAGAGCAGGAAATGGGAATCAATATATTCCTAATTCCTTCAACTTTCTAGAACTCCATGTATAGGTTGCATCTATATTGACCATTAAAGGAAATAAGGAATGCTTATTTGTAGAAGGACCGAAAAATGGCAACAAACAAACTTAAAAGATTGAAAATGCTGAACAGAGAGCTGAATACCAGAAGGATAACAAGGGTTCTTTCCTTTATTCTCCTTAAAAAAATTGAAAAAAGGAAAATCTCACAAGAAAACAGTAAAGTAGGGAAGGATTTGATTAGCATATCAATGGAAAATAAGATACAAACGCTCCTGTTGGATCTCGGAAAATAGGAGCAAAAATGTAAGGAAGATACTAAAAGTAGCCGTCTCTAAAGCACCTTCAATTAATTTTCTCATCTTTCTCTATCCACCATCCAAACTAAGGCATAAGTATGCAACACAGGACTCGTATGCTAATTAACATATTTAAAATCAAGACAAGAAACAACCAGCAATGAGGTTTTGATAATATTGACATTACAGCTTCAGGTCAAACCAAAAATTCAGAAAGAAAGAAAGAAAAGAGAGAGGGGCAGTTTGACAGAAAAGTAATAACCCTAGACATGAATCTACTTATGTATCTCGTTAGAAACATTTTCTGTTTGGTGTGAATACCTCCTAAAATTGTCTGACCCTGAATTTTCTGAATGCCGATGCACCACACTGCAGTACCACCCTGCAAAAGAAAGATTAATGAAAAGGTTTCTTTGAGGAATCAAACTCGAAATGGAAGACCTCAAAAAGTCTCTGTTGACTCCAACATCAGGTTTAAGCAAACAAATGGACAAACATAAACCAACAAGATAAAAAACAGAACACAACCAATATCAGGATAAAGTTTTCACAAACCAGGACTGAGGAAATATAAAAAGCAATACCAGGGTAATCACATTGAGTGAATACAATAGGTTGCAGGCATGCAGGCAATCGATTGTCGAAAAGAAAGCTTTGGAGAAATAATTAAATACAGCGACTGAAGTTTTCCACAATGCATGAATTATTTCATGGAAAGAGGAACATGCAAAGCCAAAAAAAGGGGAAAAAAATAAAGCCAAAAGGAAAAAAGAAAACCAATAACAAGACCAATTTAGTTCAAAACAAATTGATCCCGTTCCAGTTGAGCTGCACCATATGGACAACAAGAAGTCACTCCCTCAACAATTTTTCTCAATGACCAGATATATGTTCATTTATGCAGTCATATATTAATGTACGTGCATATGTATATCATACACTAATGCTCATATTAAGCTTAGCAACTCACAACAGAATTCTGCTGTATAAGGTATTCTTGAGCGTTCAGAATCAGGGATGCACCTCCAGCAAAGTTGAAGCTAATTTGAGGAAATATTGCAGTACTGAACAAAAAATAAACACATAAAAAAGAGTTGATATCATCTCAGAAGAATGTGCACTTGATTAAATAAACTAAGGCAATTAATCAAGACAGTGAACCTGGAGGTGATTAGAAAACACTGATTTCCCTTGGTAAGAACTGGGCGCACAGACTGAGAGACAGAACTCGTAATCTGCACAACATGAGAGCTTTATACCTCAATCTTTGATAGAGAGTAAAGTGTACTGTTTGGAAAATCAAAACATTGCTCGCCAAAACCTACTGCATTGATTAAAGGATCATAAGCAGCCTCAGTAAGGTATGCCAAAGTGGTCCCAGTATCAACTATGGTTCCTTTGTTGCTTGATGTAGAAAATGCTGATGAGTCAATGGGCAGAGTTTGGCCATTGACAGAAATGCTCTGCAGATTCAGATTATAATGAGGCCTGAAATTGTGGCAATGCAGTTGATTAGTCAACTTACGGCAGTCAATTATTTTATTTTTCAAATGTTCATTATTTATAGAGAAGTGAATAAAAGATCCATGGCACTTAACATATCATAATCCAAATAAAACGCATAAAAGTTGTCTGAAAACTAAAGCATAAATTGACATGTTGCCAAATGTAGCTGCTTCTACGAATTTTTCCCCCATTAACAGAATTAGTACTTTCCTCTAGTGTTTCTGTAACATCACTATTATAGTTACATCTGCTCATGACTCCCCTTTACGTGAAACAAACAATTCGTTTTGTTCTACTGAAACAGTACTTCCATTTCAAACTTAAAAAGAAAACCTAAAAAGGCCTAACAGCACAAAGATGGATCATTTGGACCTATATTAGCAAGACATGGAGAACTGCAGGCAGAAATGACTGAGGCTATGGAGGAACAAGTTCTAATCTATCAGAAATTTATCGAAGTGAATCAATAGCATGATATCTTTCAGAGGCTGATATGAAAAATGCCAAAGAAACAAAAATAACATACTGTGATGGGACGAGTGGAGTATAAACTATATTCGGTTCCACAATCTCACCAAGAACCAATATACCCCCGCCATTACTATCCCCTTTTAAACAGTGAGAGAACACTCTTGGTGTTAACCCCTGGGAAGAAAGCTGTGAGATTACAGACATAGCCTGTTGGCCAAACCCAAAGATCCCATCAACTGCTCTATCTGACTTCGTCAAGTCTCCAGTCTGCATGGTGCTACACCTGTTCCATAATCCACATATCAAGATTAGTTTCTAATACCTGAACAACAAGACATGGTTGAAAAAGCCACAATGTTAAGCTTGACTGAGTTTCTAGCTCACCCAAACATAATTTGAGCTGTAGAATTTGTTGTCAAAGAACCCTGAAGAATAGTGTCTAAGTGCAAGAAATCTGCTACATAATAGCCTGATGTCCCGCTACCATCTCCATATTGGAACGTGTAACTACACTGATTGCTCTCAGAAGAACAGCCAGAATCTGCCGAATTAAGACCTAAACTGCATCTTTGGTCAGAACAACGGACCAATGAGGCTGTTGATGAGCTACTGGGATCAAAGAAATTGAGCTGAATCTGTTGCGAGTAGCAAGTAAAATCAGTCGAAAAATTTCAGACCCAACTACTCCATTTTGTGACTCTAATTTTAACAATTTGACAACAAATAGAAAATTTACATATAAGGAAATGCAAAATTTACTTGGAGTCCACTTGTCCCTGGGCAACCATTGCAAGAACTGCAACTGACCCACAAAACATCACTTCCTGTATCAATCTGCACATGAAATTCTCTTGGTGGAGAACCCAATTGCACTTTTGTATAATAAAGCCTAAAAGAACCCAAAAAAAGGAAAAAAAAATAATAAAACTAATAACAAAGCCAATAAAATAACCAAATTTAATCACAATTTTAAACAAATGCTGCATACAAAAGCAAGAAAAAAAAATGGAAAAACAGTCAAATGCAAACTAAGCAACAACAATTCCAGAAACCACCAAACAAAAAGCAAATATTTTTGAAAACAAAAACAAACCCATTACTCATACTTTAACAAATATATATATATATATATAAGGTATTTTTACAAAACAAAATTACCCAACAACAAAGGGATCATAGGTCCCTTCGACAGAAAAATCAACGACCCCAGCAGTAGACTGTAACAATCTGCCATGTCTGACCCTGTCACGAGCTATAAGCTGACTCAACTCCACTTTATGACTCGCCGGAATTGCCCTTTCAAGTGTCAGAGTCACCGGTAAATGACCCATAACCGCAGCCACCGGCAACAACAAGACGGCGACTACAATTCCCAGCTGTAACACCGCCGCCATTAGTAAATGTTACTGCTTTAAACACACAAACTGCGAGGCAACAAGAACGCAGTTGAAACTTGAAAGAATGTTCCAAAGGCTCTAAATCGTTATTCTAAAGAGAATGAGAGAGAAATGAGGAAAGTTAAGACGCAACAGAAAATTTGAATTTTTTTATTTTTTTTTACAATTTTACTTTTACGATTTCATATACAAGAGTTTCGGAACAAGGAGTTTGATGATAACAGAGTTTCAAAAAAACCATGTATGGAACACGTTTACGCTATATATAATATATATATATATATATATATATATAATTAATTAATTAATATTAATTATCAATTATTTAATGAGACGTGGAACTTTCACTGTGAACTTCTTGTTTGGCTAACCACTACACATCATGTGCGTAATTACTACGCTTTTTTTTTTTATGGGTAAATTTTTTTTTATAATTTTTTCCAGGTGGTATTTAATAATTTACTCTAACACGTTAGAATAAGAATATTTTTGGGTTTTTTTAAGTCAGAAAACATAAGATGATGTTTTCACATATATATATATATAAATTAATTAAATGTATTAATAATGTCCACTTTGGTGTTCCAATCAAAACCATTGGCACACCTTAATTGTGTATGATGTTGCTCAACAAGACATTATTTGTGGACTTGTCAAAAACGAACTTGTCCAAAAAAAAAAAATTAATAAAAATCCTTCTAGAGCATTGCATTTGCACGTTTGCAAGTTATTCTTCATTTGTTGATCAGCATTGAAGTGGACAGACTTATTTCTATATTTGTTTTATTAATCTTTAGTTATCTTAAGATAAAATCACTAATGGTAATGTTTTTTTTTTTTCATTTTAAAAAGGAGTTAATGATTATCTTACTTAAAATTATTGGTCAAATCAACGAAGGCGCACTCCCACCAATTCAATTTCTCAACCGTTCAAATAAACGGCGAAGATTTTGATCTTCAAAAATTAATCCCACTAATTTGGGCACTTTAACAAAAACCAAGGCACAATTATTTTACATTTTCACTTTATCCGTTTGGGCCTCCTTTTTTTTTTTTTTTTATAATGTGTGTTTAAAAAAAGAAAAAGACAAGACAAACACATACTAGCCTCCACGTCAGTTATCTTTTACTTTTTCTCCTATTTTTTTTTTAAATATATATATATATATATCCATGAAGCGAAAGCTGAGTTGGGTTGTCTTTGTCATTAATGACCAATCTACCCCTAGTTTTCAGCTATTTCTAGTGTCATCCGTCTCTGGAAAAGGATAAAGAAGGGTGGACATAGTTGATATTTTGGTAATAGTTAAGGGTAAATATGGATTAGTAATTTTCCGTTTCCCTAGGCAGATCATATTGAGTCTTTGACCGGCAGCTCTATGGCCCGTATCTCTTCGATACGGACGTGTACCTTTAATTTTATTTTTTCTAATTTTTTTTTTAATTTTTTTTCTTCTGAAAACTCTAGATTTAAATTACACCACTAGTTTTCTTAATAGACAGTGGCAATACTGTAATTTTTCTTTCTTGTTTGACATAATTATTATTGATGATTAATCAATAATTGTAGTTGATTACAATTTTGTGGGTGATTTTTGTTCCAATATAGCGTGCAAGATCTTATTAAGCAGACTTATATTGTCTCCCCCATAAGACTCCTGCACCAAATCGAAAGCAAAGAAAGTAAAGAGATGAAAAAGCAAAAGTTAAGAACAGAAGTGCGTGTCGTCTCTCTTCGACCACCTTGCTTTTGAATCTCTTTTTCACTCAGTGGATCAAAAATTTAGGTCAAATTGATAACGCACACATTAATTATTGAAGTGAAGAACGCAGTATGGCACAATTGTCTCACTGGCTTTGCCTTCACGTAGCCTTTTTAGATTCATCGATGATGTGCTGTGATGCTCGTATAGACAGCATATACACTGATTTTTCTTTTTCTTATTTCAAAAACTTTTATGGTGCCGATCGTATAACCCATACGCGACAAGTATCACCTTCAAAATGTTCACTAACTTATTGAATAAGAAAATGCAACCCTTATCCCATTTGAAAGGTTGAACAATTTAAAATAGGTGGGTGAGGGGCACATGAAAATTTGTCACTTGGCATTAAGAACGCATGGAGCCTGGCGTGTTGGATCATTACTTAATTACAACCCAATACGTCACTGCATATGTTTGATGGCCTATATACAAATATATCATATGCTTGTATCTGAATGATTGATATAAAGAGTTGTAATATTTGGTCTTCGGTGCGAATATCTGCACTAAAAAGAATGAAATTTTGGCAATATATAATTGTTATGCTAAATACAACCTGTTTTCCTTTTTCTCCCTTTCTGTTAAGATGTTTTTATTCGAATTCGTAACTCGTAAAATTAAAGTAAACACCAAAAAAGAAAAAAAAAAAGAAGGCGGCTAGGGCAAATGCTCGATCGGCTTGGTGGGTCTAGTAAGTCATCTGTGATTGAAGCAAAACGTAATGATGAGAAGATGATCTTTTCAATTATTGTTATAAATAAGGTCTATTGCTTTAGTTTATTCAGCAAGTTGCGGGTACAAATACAATAAAGTTGAGCCATTAACTGAACAGTTGCGAAGACTCAAAAAAGAGTGTTTGTTCAAGTGGATGCAGCTTGTTTTTCTTAGCAACAAAGAAAAGTCCATAGACAGCACTGTGGAATCCGAAAAAGAAAAACTATCACTGTACAATAAGTTCCAATTCACACGTGTCGTACTTTGGTCATTTTCTCGATCTTCGGGAATCAACAAACTAAATCCTAAAATCAGATTATCCGCGTTTTATTTGATATGATGCTAAAGATTCATCTTTTAATTGAGGATAAAACTGTGGTGTAATTAAGATCAGACATTACCAGATTGTCACGGCCGTTGGATGCACTTAAAATCAAATGGATCCCATTCATTTAAGTACATCCAACTACTTCTGATAAACTATAACGTATTCTGTGATTCTGTATGCACCACACCCGAATCCTTTAATTGATATTAAGTTTTGGCTCATGCACGAAACCGATGGGTTTAAAACCGAGAAACCGATGAGCTTTTGGTCAGAAGAAATAATCAAACTGAAGATTTCATATTGATCTTATGTTTGATTTTCTTTCCTTCAATGAAAAAAAATTCTTTCATCCCTTTCCCCAAAGGGATAAACAAATTGTGTCTATTGTTTTTATTGACTGAGCTACAAGATTGAGAAAATATGGAAGAGGAAGACCAAGTGGATGCATGGCACCTACATACATGCATTTGGAATTGAGAAGGAAGCTTCTCTTTTCCTATCATTATTTTTTTTTGGAAAGTGACATGGTCATTATCTTAGGGTCTATACTATTTTCCATGTAATATAACATACAGTAAATCCATGAATATCGCTTACGACAATTCAATTATTTCACATATTATAAATTTTTGGTTTTGAGTGACAACTCAAGGATTCCTTAATGTTATATATTATGTAACAGAATATGACCAGTATATGAGATAGGACGAGGGAAGCAATTATTTAAGAGGGATGATAACTAACTCCGACTGGGTAACATTTTATATTACTACAATATGTCTTACGTTATTTATTTATGTTTTATTTACTTGAAAATGTGAGAGATGAGATGTTGATGCAATATAGTCGCGGATTCACATATTACTTTGTACAAAAAGAATGTCTATATGTAGGCATTACTCATACATTTATCCAATGGTGGATCTGTGTTATATATATATATATATTATGGGTTTCCAAGAAATTAATTACTTACTTTTATGTAATATTTATACTTCAACTCTCTTATATTTGTATTTTTTCTTATAATCTCTTTAAATTTGTTGTTTCTCTATTGTGACCCTGTCAAACTGTCCTTAAAAAGTGGGATCCTGCAAAATTCCACTCGAATTAATGAGAAAAATTGCCGTCTCTACGTCAAACCAAAGTTAGTGTGCCGTATATGATTATGTTATATATACCAAAAATAACTATCATTATCGTGTCTTAAGAAGACAAAAGTCATATTTGAAGTATTGAGACGCGAGAGGTGTATCAATTTGTCTCATTGAAACTTTCACATTCGAGAGTATTAATATGTGGTGTATGTGTTTATATATAATATGTCTTTTTCGTACAATAGTATTAACAATGGTTAAAAGAATGGATCTTTGGCATGTGTGAGAGAGTCTTTCCTGAGTTTGTGCACCTTTATTATTTTTTTTTTCTATGCGGATATATTATTAAACCATGTTTTTTAATAGAGTCCATACATACACACACTATTAAACTACACGGTTTAATAGTATGTTTACATTGAAAAAATTGAAGGCGTCTACACCGGAAAATAATTATTTTGTTATATATTATCTAAAATACTTCACAATGTTAAACTACTTTTTATAAACATACTCTCAAACACATAATTAAAACTTAGACGAAAATTGTCCTTGCTTGTGAATTAGATTGAGAGTATGGGTTTGGTGCTTGGTCACAATCACAAAAACAACAAAGAGTACTTTTGTATCCAACCTATTTTTTTTTTTTGGCTAACCCCATCTCACGAGCAAAGCCTATAATTTAAAAAAAAAAATCTTCTTCTTCCCATAACATTTGTATCAATAAATTAAAAAAAAAGGAAATTAAATGATAATACGATGTCGTTTAACATCACGAGATTGATAACCTTACAAAAAATTGGATTATAATAAATAAATGTCTAGAAAATTTAACATCTGTTTTTAAAATCAAAATATATATAAGTCAACAACACCATCTTGACTTGGCAATAAAGACGAAATATAATAAAAGCAAAATCTAGAAGAGGATGCCATTCGGTTGCTTAAAAAGAAAAAAGGCTCCAGCAAAAATTATCAAGCGCCTAACCCATATCATGACGATTGTCCTGATGAGTGCGTAAGTTTTTTTGAAAAAATTAACACACGAACTTGGAATTTTTTTTTTGGTGGTTGCTATTAAGAAAGGGAGATCTTAGAAATCTTTGCCCGTTTTTTGGTCATTGTCACAAGTCATTCTAGTTGAACTTATATATATTTAAAAAAAAAAAAAAACAGAACATGAATTGATGAGCATGACAAGTCACAAATGTCAAGCAGAGCTTTTGTCGAAGGTCGTTAACCTAAACAAAAATGTTATCAACTTTTCAAGGTCAGCTTCAAAGGTTATGATGTTTTCAAGAGTTCGAACTAACTAATTCCTTAATTGACCGGATATTGTATATAATTATTTTTTATCCAATGAATCTTTCAACACTTCGAGATAAATATGAAACTTACTTAGGATTGTCGAGTTGATTGAGTAAAGGGGTATATGACTTCTGCCCTAGATATGCTTCACCCCATCACCTACTCATGCTCAACTTTTCTTGTAAGGCATGTGGCACAGAATCCTCTTAGTTAATGTGGGGGTGTCAAGAGAAAGAAATATCTTTTTTCTTTTTTGGGGTACAAAAAAAACAGTATAATGAGCACGTACAGAATGAGAGTTTGATAAAATAGCTCTGTGTAATGCCATTTTTTGTTTTGTTTTGTTTTGTTTCTGCTGCGTTGTTCGTTGTGCAAGACAGTCCACAAGACAAGTTGCAGGCTTGTAGCAACAAAAAAACACAAAGGGTCTCAAAGAAACTTCCATGTTGTTGCTTTTAAATTGAAGTTGCCTGCCGCTGAGGTCTTGGTGGGCTACCTGTACCTTCCGAGGGCGAGTCCCCTTCGAAAGGAGTAGATATATCTTCCCAAATATTAGTGGGAGTAAGGCATCTTTTAGTACAGTTACACTGTAATAATGTAGGCATTTAGCTACCCAAAACCTGTATTTCTTTGGGACCTTTAGGAACATGCCAAGGTTGGCTAACTTCAATTTAGATTTCATTGAGACCTTTAGGAGCATGCCTTCAAATTGCGATTTTTAATAGGTATAAATTTCGAGCTGTGCTTGGTAGACTTAGCTATACTCTGCATAGGTCCCAAATTGTAATATCTGTGAATTGTAACCAGCCCAATTTAACAAAAAAAAAGATTAATAGTTGTCAAGTGGGCTTTCTCTTCTCTGGTCCATCTACCTTACAGTGGATGTTACAGTCGCCAACATTTTTTCATTATCAGATGCATATTGATTAAAATTAATCTAAGGCTTGTTAAAAATGGCAAAATTTGTTATTAACAATGAAAAACCTGTGAACGAAAAACATACTACAGATGTACAACAATAATTGTGATGCAGTTTCATTCATTTCCTTGTACAGTTGCGCTTTCACTGTCCCTCTCTTTATTAGCATTTTGATTTTGGTTGTTTTATTAATTCTCAGCCACTTTATTCTAAATGAAAAGGAACTACTTGAGAATGTTTCTATTACTTAATTAAATATCTTTCCAAATTCTTGTATTGGGGATTTGGGAGTAGCCAACAACTCATCCAACCGATACTGTAAATGATCAATGAATCTCCACTCATCATGAATGAATATATGTACCTTTACCTTTCTAATTATTTGATTATTCAACTGAAAGAGTTTAGCTTTGAGATGAAACAAAGTAAAATGAACTACAATATTCAATTCTTGGGGTTCTGAAGACAAAAGATTGAAAAAAGGAAAAAAAAATTGTAATCTCTGTAGATTACAGATTATTCTACATCAGTTGCTTTGAGAACTTACACCCTGATCACCTCCTATGACAAAACAGAGGCTGAAAGGGATTTATCCTATGCCTGCGGTGCTAACATCCTTACATAGAGTGCTATAATCAGCATTACTAATCTTGATCACGCATCTTTATCAACCGATTTAACTGCAAGCAATGGCAGAATATAAATTATATCGTGTTATAAAAGAAAGTGCTCACCAGGATTATCACGAATATATAGAAAACTTGGGTTGATAAAGTTGTCCAAAGAGAAGGATAATTTCTACATGGAGTTTCTATTTTCGCATAAATTCTTTTCTTCACTGATGAATTTGGGATAATCTAAGCTCATTTATGGTTAGAAGAAATAAGAGGAGAGGAGTGGAAAGAAGCGAGGGAGAGAGAAAATGAGAGAAAAAGAGAGTCAATCTCAATTTCTTTATTTGGTTTGGCATGGAATTCATATTTTTTTCCCCTTATTCCTTTCCCTCCTCCTCCTTTCTTCTCCTTATTTCTTCAAACCAAACATGCCATAAAAGTTAAGAATATGCAATATGGTTTGCCTACCTTATTCTTCTTCTAAAAGAAGTGATGTGCAAGAACGAAGGGATGATAATTCCTCCGGTGTTGCCATTCCAAAGCCTTGCCACCTTATTCTACCGAATTTATCAAGAAGAAAAATATACCTGTACCAGAAAAATTGGTAAAAATACCTTTAGCTGACTACCATATCTGCCTGACTATCAAATAAAATTAACAACAAAAAGCATCTTACCCAGTGAGAAGGTTTAGTATTTTAAGCTCTTTTCTGAAGTAATAATGGTCACCAAATGAATATACAATCTGCCTCTGAAGCGCATTCTCCCCTGCGTCCTTAGATTTCCTCATTATCTTCAGAAGAATTCGCTTAATTGGACTCCGACATAACAACCACGAGTCTATAAATGACACCTGCAATGGTGGAAATTTTATTGTGAAGAAGCATGTAATAACTTATCTATGATGCTGACATATGTCAAGTCAATGGGTCACTAGAAAAGCTGAAAGCTAAGAACTGGTTCAATGATAGAAGCATGTAATAACTTATCTATGATGCTGACATATGTCATCAATCACTAGAACTGGTTCAATGATCCTTGGCATTCTAGTATCCCGATATTGTTATAAGAATCAACCAAGAAGGCAAAGTTAACTGCAGCAACAATAGGGTTAAATCAGGGGGAAAAAACATGATTTCAAACTCAGCACAATCTCGAGGTAAAATTAGAATGAGCAAGCATGAT
Source organism: Atalantia buxifolia (assembly GCA_030444775.1). NCBI lineage: Eukaryota > Viridiplantae > Streptophyta > Magnoliopsida > Sapindales > Rutaceae > Atalantia > Atalantia buxifolia. The sequence continues at coordinate 13,417,301 of CM059838.1, forward strand.
TATCACTTATCAGTGAGTCTTCATCATATTCTGATAATCAATCTCTAACAACATGGTAAAGCATAATAAAATGCAATTACAAAACCATCTAACTTCACATGTTATAAAATGTATTCTTCGGCCTGATAAAAAGTGTATTTTGGCCCAAGATCAAGTGAACAAGAGTCCGGAATAAATTACTGTGACCATTTATTTAAGAGCATCAAAAGACTTGCAAGTGAGTTTAATCTATGACTTGAACTACAATAATGGAATACCAAAATTAAGGTACTTTAAGTAGTAAGCCAGAACACAATAAGGAAACTTGAATCAGACTCTGAATGAGAAATAAAGTTAGGTACCTCATACAGGTGCACATTCTTTGAATCACTAAAAGCTTCAAAAAAAGGAGTGCTCCAAGAATCAACCATTGCCTAACAACAGAAAAGAATGTCACTATATTTCTTACCAAAAAGGAAAAGAATGTTATTTTATTACTGTAATAAGAGGAGCAGCAACAATACAGCCTAAATTCAGTCTCCGATTAAATTTATTAAAATGGGACGTGTAACTTCACCGGCGGGAGCAGTAACAACTAAAGGTACAGGTTTATCGCAAGAAATTTTCAAAATTGTACACAAGCCCAAAGAGAAGGGGAGCTGTAAAAAACCAATATCTTAATCCCATAATCTTCTACAACCCAGAATTATTTAATATGTAACTTTTATGACAGATACAAGTTGCAATATGCAAATTATAAAAGCTGTACTTCGCTAATTTAATTTCCTTTTACCTCTTTCACTCATTGCAGTATTAATTCAACTAACAAACGACCACTTAATCATGTTTGATGTGGAAATTGCGTAAAGCATATACCAAACAAAAGTGCCAAAATCCTTAATACCTGTGAACTCCCACGAAATGTGAGACAGACTAAAGATACTTTAGGAATAGCTGCCTTGTCAGCATTGGCCACATCTCCACTGGAACAAACGGGCAGCTTCAAAGATGTACCATCAGAGTAACTTAGATCTAAATCAGGAAACTTTACAGCAGCCAATGCCGGAATTATGATTTTATTTGCTGTTGCAATCTGCCCACATACCACTTAATCCAATTCCATCAGTAACATAACCCTCGGGATCATCAATTTTTGTTCTTGGACATAAATTTCACATTTTCACCAACCATATGAGCCAAAATCAAATTAATAATGCTTATGAAAATTTGACCTAGATTATATGATACCTTGCCACCATGTTTCTTTAGCTCCGCCATGTCGGCAAAGTATCCTCTATTCATCTCATCTGCACTGCCCTAAATCATATCAAACAGTATTAATTTCATTTCAATTTTCACACACTCACTTCTCAACCAAAAAACTAAACCCCAAAAAAAAAGGAAAAAAGAAAAGAAACTTACAGCCGGGCACGTTCTTTCTCTACTGCTTGTTTGTTCCCAAGCTGTAATCACAAATACCCATTAACAGGATTGCATTGAGAATCAAAAAGGTTAAGCATTTGGGTTTTGTTTAAGTTACCTGGTAAATGTCAAGGAAGCGAGTGGAAGATTTTTGAGCATAGTGCTGAGGAAAAAGCTTATGTTCATGAGTTAAGAGTTGCTTTGAAGTGATGAGTGAGGCTCTTGTTTGATTTATCAGTCGATTAATTCTAAACATGTTTGCTGAATCTCTGATTTTTTTCTCCCCTTTTCCCTTCGATCTCTTGGTACCAAGAATCGAGTTGAAAATTTTCTTTTTGTCTGCGACACTGGAGCAGCGGAGAGGATCGGGCTGTACAAGTATCCGGTGAGGCAAGTCTTGGTAAGGCTTGGTACAAGGCCATTTTTGTAAATTCGCGGTCCACATTGTGGGTCGAAATCCGAAGCCCAATATAATTTAAGCCCACAGAAGTTCTGGCCTCAGGATTTGCTGAAAGAATGTGCGGTGCGCAATATAATTTAAGCCCACAAAAAAGACGTATTGTTAATATTCTCAACTGATTATTGATTAATCATTTTTTATTATCGTATTATGTAAGATTAATTACTAGAAATAAACCACCAACAAAAAAAATAATAATAAAGTTACTAATTTAGTCCTACCGCATATATAATTTTAAAAGTAAAAAGTAATAATCATTTGAAAGGAACAACTCTCAAGCAGTGATATTATGCATCTTATTAACACTAAAAAGAACTATAGGTGTATAATGGCCACTCTCGCAAATAATTCACCATCATGCAGCCTTTGTAGCCCAAAAACCAACAATCACTTTGCCCGTCGAAGAGTCAAGAGTACTATCATTCAATTCATTCCCCATTCACATTTTGACGTCAATTAGTGGCTGTTATTTTGAGTGATTGGGGACCTCCACGGGATACATTGGTGGTTGGGTATAAGTGCCCTAAATGGCCTACCAATTACAGTTTAAAATGATATTATTAATAATTCATAATGGTCGTTTCTGTGGTAACAGGCCATCCAACATGCAGTAGTTCTGCTAGCTTAGTGCATGGCAGTCTCATTATCCACCACACAAATTTCTAAGTTAGTAGCTAGGGTTCTGTACGTATTAAAGTTGTGACCCTAGCCTCAATCATCTTTTTCTTCCCATTTCCTCCCACAAACAAAAACAATGAGTGGTTTGGTATGCTGTTTGTAGCTTTCTTCACCAGTCATTCAGATATAGTGGATTATCCTTGTATTGGGATGTGTAGTTATTCGCGCACAAATGAAAAATATATGCAATCATTTTTTAACCAGCTCTCTATTTGATAGCACGACGTAACAAAAACTGCATAAATAACGAAATTACAATTACAATGTTTCAACACTTTGACATTGGTTATTTGACTCTTCTATTTACTATACTGCTTCGTAGGTAGCTTAGCTGGTTTCACTCTCATCATTGCATTTTCCTCACACCTGCCTACTAAGATAGGGTGGTAAATTTATTATTATCATTATTATTATTACTACTCTAATTCTTGGAATCAAGCACGAGCTTCATCTTCAAACTCAAGAAGATCGGCATGGTACTTTGCAAGCCATCCCTCAATTATTTCAACTTCAGCTTTTCTTTGCATGATCAACCACAGTGGATCACTTTCTATAGCTGGAAGTATATCCAAGCAATGAGATCCTGCAACATATAGGTACTTGCAATTAGCAAATAAATCACTAATTTTTTCAACTTAATTAGATATAGTAGTATATATGATTTGGGTTAGTTAAATTACCATTGACCGTATTAAGAGCAACAACAGAATCGGATATGTTCTTCAACACCCTATACGTGCATCAAATGTAGAAGTATTATTAGGCTAGATAATTGGATGCTCATAATTAATGTAGGATTATTTATGAATCGTTTTGTATTTACCCGCCGCTACTATAAGGATCTCGCAACCCATTGGAGAAAATGATGTTACTGGCAAAGTTGTGAAGAATCAATTTTATATCCTGTCAGCCATTTAGCAATATATATGGACACACAATGAGTAATTAATAAAATTCAGTAAAATAATATAGAAGTTACAAGAGCTAGCTACTTAATTAGTTAACCATGAAACATACTTGGCCTCCATAATAAGTTGTCACCCAATGAGGCTTAGGCTGGACGCCAAACAAGCCTTCACAGGTCTTACTGAAGCTGCTTAGGTCAAATGGAGCCAGTGGGAACATTGTGTCATTGTGTCCATGGCCTATGGGAAACACCAGCTCAGTACATACCTGTTCGATCATGAAACAGCAATTTGATCAAAATTAATGAATTTATAGACAATGAATGAAGTTTAATTAATCAATTAAGACTTTTGAAGACAGATTATACTATGTTACCTGCCATGTGAACATATCATATGTTGAAGTGGGACTGCCGAATTCTTCCATGTCATAGCACGACGTGTTCCCCATATAAGTAACAACTGCTGCAAATATTTTGTCAAGAGTATCGGTTCCTTCAGCTCCATCAATGGCGCCGCAGACTCTACTTACCGGATACTTTGGGGGTTCATCATACTGGGCTGCGTCTGTGTATAGCGAGTCTAGGTAGTCCTTGAGCTCCGAAGTGCTATTTAAAGGGCTAAAACCAGAAGGGGGGGAAAAAAGAAAAAAGAAAAAAGGAAAAAGAAGCAATTAATTTTGAGTTTGATTTTTGATAAGCATGAGATTGTTGAAGACTTGTGATATTGCTATTTACTTGCAAGTTCTGAATTTCTTGCTGAGGATTGAAAGACCATTAGGCCTGGAGCCTACTTCATCAATTTCACCCCATGATTTGCTTATAGTTTCATAACAACTCTCACTAGTTTCCTTCATCACCCATCATATAAACATGAATTAGCAAAAGGGAAACTTAAAGTTCATTTAAAGTTCATTCAAACAATTAAGTGAAATTTGTTGCACGTTTGTGTGTGTGAGTGTGTGTATCATGTGTTATTATTACTTTAAAGTCCTTGGTTACAATGGTGTAGTAACCAACTTGCGGATCAACGACGCCATCAAAGTAAAGGATTGGAGATGATGAAGCCAGAGCTCCAAGGGCAATGTGGGGATATTTCAGCCGGAACCATGAAGCAAGCACTGCAATATTATTATATTAAGAAACAAAAAACTATATTTTTAGCAACAATCAACAAAGAATTGAATTAAAAACTTTCTGGATAAGGTATTTAATTCAGCGACTTACTTCCACCATATGATCCTCCAATAACAATGACTGGACACTTTTCGGCAGAATATTTTTGCTTAATGTGTAAGAGAACAGCAGCATAATCTGCTATAGCTTGTGCCGAGTTACAGTATCCAAGTGTGCTTGCATTTTTCATTGCTTCTTCCTTTGATCCAAATGGAACAGATTTTCCGTAATACCGATGCTGTAAAGATTTCAATGATAATACATAAAAAATTTATCGAACTTTCGTGCTACAATTAACTCTGTATCCAAATACAAAAAATTGTAAACTCATACCTCTATATAGACTAGAAGAGCCTTAAAATGAGGTGCATTTTCAGGAAGAAAGCCATTGATGTCTCTATCATAGTCTATTGACTCTTCCCCACCGAAAAGCACAAAAATTGGGGCACTAGTATTTGCACCATCCCAGTACTTAAAATTTATCAAGTATCTTTGTTGAAAAGTTTTGTAGCTATCAGGCCTATAGTTGAAGTGATCAAGTGGCTGAGTGTAGAAAAAAGTTCTGTAATCTTTGGACTCGGATGCAGACACGAGTATGGGTTCATTTTGGATTGTTTTTGGACGTGTTCTAAGTCTTGGCATATTGAATTTTGTTGCTGATGATGAGACACAAAAAGAGAAGAGTAAGAAAAAGAGAAGAGAAAATGATGAGCGTCTTAAAGAATCCATGGCTGAAAGGTCTTTTGTTAATCTCTGTTCTGAAAGTAATGAAGTTTTGGGGTTGTAGTACATCTATTTATAATGTAAGATTGTTGGTATATACTATATGATGATATTATGATTGGCTTTAGTAAAGAAGAGACAAACTAAAAAATTGCTGAAAATCACGCCATACATGGGTCATTGGTCAAGATATTTCTGCCAGTAATTTTATCATACTGGCGCCACAATACCTACCATAACAGGCATGTGTGTTGTGTTCGAGACAATTTAAAGTTTGTTGACTTGAGTCTACGGACTTTTTTTTTTTTTAGTTTTGTGACGCATGAGCTTAACAAATCCAGCAATGAATTGAGACTCTTTTTTATGATTTCATTATCTTTTGTTAGGAGATTTTTTATATGAAATATTGGTGGGAACTGGATAATGCATACGAAAGTTCCAACATTAACGTTTTAAGTCATGTAATGACCCTAATTGCATCCCATGAGTAAATCTTAGATTAACCTGTAGGCTTATAAGTATTGAGGCACCTTTGATTAAATAAGTTTATTGAGATAAATTATGACTCTATTTTCTATTGAGGTGCTATAATTTTTAATCCATAATTATTGTAGAAAAAAATTATAAATTTAAAAATAAAAATTTATAGTGTATAGTAAATATGACTTTTGGATAATAATTTTGACAAGAAGAAAAAAGATATTATATGTTTTTCATCATACAAATGTCTGATCAAATCAACTTATTTTCTAAGATACAGTAACTAATATTTAACAAACACTTTAGTACAATAACTCTCAAGTTATAATTATCTAATCTCAATATTATATAGGACTCTGGGCTCATTTGAGTTTGGAAAGCTTTAAAGTGATTTTGAAAATTTAAAAACTAATTTTAGTGTTTGGTTTACAAAAATCAAAATCATTTTTGTCAAAATCAGCCCCTCCTGTAGCTGATTTTAAAAAGCATGGAAGAAATAACTTTTAAATTTGAATTTTGAGAATCAATTTTATCCTTTAATACAATTCCATAAATATCCTTAAAATTATTATCTAAACCCAAAGCTATCCTTATTCAAATTTGGAACAGAATTAATATTTTAATAAAATTTTATTATAATTCATCAATATCAATTTGTTGGTCGAAGTACTATTAAATTTTTTTCACTATCTTATAAATTTAATTATCAATTGTTTTATTTTTAGTTAAAATTATTATAATACACAATTAAAAATATTATATGCACATGTTTTTATATGTATAAGTAAATTTTATTCTACATTATATACATTTTAGTTATTTATTTCCTCTCAGTAGTTTAATAGTAAAATTTACCAAACATCCATAACTACTTTTTTTTTTGTCTTATCCACGAGGTATCTTGGGTAGGGTCCCAACTGTGGGAAGCACCCTTTTAAGCCCGTACCATAACCCTGACTAGAAGTCCCCGCTCGAACCGGGAGGCACATGTTCTCCCAACAAAGACAACTTCCCTGCGACTTGAACTGGGGAGCAAACCCAGTCAAGCCACTTAAGGGGACTCCATTGCCAGTGGAGCCAACACTTTGTTGGTATATCCATAACTACTTTTAAAACTCACAGTACTTCTAAAAAAAAAAGTTTACCAAATACTTAAATGATTTTCTTCACAGATGATTATTTCTATAATACAACTAATAACAATTATTTTAAAACTACAATATTCTCAAACTGGTCCTATGTATATCTAGTGCATTTGTAATGATTAGTATCAATGCATAAACTTTTATAAACTAAAAAAAAGCCAACTACGAATGGCATAACAAAAGTTACAACTGTCCAACCTCAATACCATATATAACTATGTACATCTAATGTATTTGTGACGGTTGGTATCAATGCACACACTATTATTAAAGAGGGAAAAGAAAAAAAAGCTACGAATGGTGTAACCTATATTACTATATATAGGATTCATGAAGTTACTCAACCCAATATATGAGGCACCGTGAATTTTTTTTTTTAAAAAGAAACTCAATGTATTTAAAATAATTAGTATATGAACAAACACTACTTGAAAAGGATTAGAAAATTGAAAAAGGCCCGCAATGTTTCTTTGATATGACTTATCTAATAGTTATAAGTGCTTATTTAATATTATAAACTCTTATCATAATTTTTTTTATTGTTTGTTTGTCTTTTTATTAGAGTTTTTAAAGATTAAATAAGTAATTTGCCCTTACTACTAACAACTCAAATTTTAGACTTTTAGAAATAGAGGTTGAAATTTTTTTTAAATATTAAAATATCTAAAATATTTTTTACTTATTTTATAATCTTATTTTATTCTTTTTATAACATAACCTTAAAAACTTGTCTATTAAAATAATTTTATAATTTTTAATAAAAACTCTCATTGACAATTAAACAACTAAAACTTTTTAAGTAAAATCTCTACTTATAAAAATTTTATTAATAAAAATTTTATTTAAATGAATTTTATTTGTAAAAACTATACCAAGCGGAGTTTCAATCCTCTTGAAAAAGGCCCTTTTTACAGATTGAGTAAATTCCAGTAGAAAATTAAGCTTGGCGTGCGTACTTATTAAGCACCGAAGATCGGGGCAATTATTTGCTGAGGCATAAACCTCTGGAGCTTTTGCAAGACTAACCTATTGCTAAAAGTTAGAGAAAGTCAAAAAGAGCAGAAAAGCAACTTTATCCCAAAATTGACACGTGGGAATAATTAAGATCATCTTCTATGTGGAATAAATAAATGCTAATGCTTTCATTCAAAAAGAAAAAAAAGCTTAAGTGCTTTGTGAACGTCATCATCTACTATAAAAGCGAGTTCCTGAAAGTTTTATTGTTACTGAAAAACTATTGTTGTTTTGACAAATTCGTGCACTTTTTGCCTTTCTGCGATTCGTGGAACTTTTAAATTTAATAAGTGTGATGTGTGGACATGATATTTGAGAATATTTGATTTTTGAAAAGAAAAGAAGAACAGGAAAGAGCAGTGATATGGGAATTGAATCTTAACAAAACCCTGATGAATCAAAAATATTGGAGGGTTTAGTTCAATTATTTTTCGAATAGAAAAGAGATATATTTATTCTTCTTAGGCGATTTCTCCATCGCATTTTAAAAGATTAATTTCAATATTAACATGATTATTCTGTGAACTAATTTTACTTGTCCAAATTTTAGTTTGTGAACCAGATTCACATGATTTGTGGTAAATCAAAATGAATTGTCTGTAATTATTATTATTATTATTTTTTTTTCTGAAGAGGAGTGAGTTAACAAAATTATGGGGAGCAATTTTAGGAGATTTTATATATGACAAAAATATACCATCTGTTTTTCACAATTCAAAAATATACCTTCTGTTTTGCAAAATCCTAGTCAAAAGATTGTCTGTCTATTACTCGATTAGGCAGGCTGTAATAGTGACTTTGATTCACGGTTTTAAGAAAAACTTTTGGGTGCTGATCTTCTACAATTTTTTTATCAATTGAATTCTTTGTATGTATTTATTTGCATTGTTATAATTCGTTAAAATATAGACTTGATAAGAACTAATATATGATAAGAATGTACATGAAAGTACTCGAACTTTCTCCTAATAGATTTGAGTCTTTGAAATTGGATAATTAGCATGGTACTTTTATTTTTCCCCAATTACTTTAGATAACTTTACAGTTAATTTATATATGTAATCTCCTCCCCCCACCCCCCACCAAAAAAAAAAAAAAGTCTAAAACAACAGTCTCGGCTAGTGACTTCATAATTTATTTTTTATGTTCTCGTGTAATCCGTGAGCACATTTCCACTAGTGGCAGCCTATTTTCATCACATCATCATGGAAATTGTAATATTCTTATATTTACTCATGTAACATATGCGCACATTCACTTGATAATAAATTTGTAGTAGCTATTCCACTTACAATTTGACTTACAATTTGTCTCTTTGAAATGAACTTTATACCTTCCTTTTCATTTAATATATTATACCTCTCTTTAGTTTTATTTGGAAAAAAGAAATTTGACTTAAATAACAGGGGAATGTTTACTCTTTTTTCCCCACCAATCTGCACTTGTTACTTGCTCTCAAATTAAGAAACGTGTTTTCCTAATTCTAGTGGATGCACTGTAGATAAGGACGCGAAGGTCAATGTGATGCACATATGCGTAGAATCAGGGGCAATTAATTTTTTTCAAATTTTCTCCAATTACGATATTAAATTTTGAGATATGCATGAAACATGCGCCCAGTACCTAAGTATAGTGGAGTAAACTTGAATTTGTCAAAAAACTTTTTGGTATTTGTCTTTTTTTCAAAAGTCTTAGTCAAAAATTAGGGTTTCGGAAACAATTAAGTTGGTTGGTTCGTTGAATTGGAGTCATCTACGTGTTGATTTTTGATTAATTAATCCCAATAGTCACATCGACGTCAACCTTTTTTGGCAAATATAATCTTAACTGATATAGTCAAATTAACGTCGCAGTCTTGCTAATTTACTTGTCTGGTTGGTCATGAAAATGGATGTAAGAATGAGCCAAGAGTTAATATCCCATTGGACAGTCAACGAAAATTTGGCTATCCCCCCAATAAATATGTGATCCTTAAGGGAAGATTTTTTTTTTTTAATTTCACATAAGACCTTTTAAACTAAAATGCATGAACTAAAACATACAAATAAAAAATGAGTTTGCCTGTTTGATGATTGCATTGGCATAGCATAATAGATTTAAGGGTCTTTTTCATAACGTCACTCTTGAAACTGTGAAGAGAGTTTGGAGAGGGATTATGATAAAGATGAGGTGACACTAGGGCGATAGAGTTCTATTTAGCACTTGATTAGAGCGGCCTGCATGGCTATTTATGAAGGTATGACATATGCTCTCTAAAGATGTGGAAAATATTCATCAATAAATGTTAGGATTCTAACATGAGAAAAAAGAGTGAAATTTCTGCTGTTTGACAAAATTAATTAAAATTTTCATAATATTTAAAACACATTTAAATTCTGTTTGTGTAAATTCTTTTGCTGCTTTTATTATTTTATTTTTGGTGAGTGTTTGATATTGAGAATATGATTATGAATAATTTTAACTATTTAATTAATTAAAAAATTTTAATAACTAGTTAAAAATTAAATGCAAAATTATGGAAAAAAAGTAAGGGAATTGTTATAGTTTTTCAATTAATTCTGAATTTTTTTTTCAGAATTAAATGCAAAATTTACATATGCACTTTTTTTTTTGAAACAAAACTAGGTACGTATAGATATAATTTTAAGATATAAATTTTTATTTAATTATGAATTTTTTAAATTTAAATGAAAAATTATGGCAATCACTAACTTTTTCTCATAATTTTTCATTTAATTTTTCAATTATTCGTGAATAAATGAATTACTAATTAATTAAATAATTAAAGGTGTTCATATTCCTAACATCAAAAAACTACCAAGAGTAAAATGGTAAGATTAGTAAAAAAAGATTGGCACTAAGGGGATTGCAATACGTTTTAAAATATCAGAGGAGTTTCAATCAGTTTTGTTAAACGGTAGAAAGATTTTGCTCTTTTTCTCTGGCTGACGTGTCTACAACTTCCAGATGTGGTTAATAAATTAATTTGAGTGATGATACAGCCACAAACTCTTGTACAAATTTATTTTGTACAAACTGACGTATCATTAATTCATTGGTTGAATGAAAATATAAAATAATAAAAACAAATTATGTGGGTCAAGTGATATTTAATTCAACTAATCTTATCATGCTACATCAATTTGTACAAAATAAGTTTATACAAGAGTTTGTGGCTATATTATTACTCAATTAATTTATCTTAATAGTAACTAAATCTCCATCTTAGTCATATAAGTGGGGTTTGTATATCATGAAATCAATACTGAAACAACAAAATACAACTACTCCAATTTTAAATTTCTCTTTCTTACAATTTCTTGTTGACATCAAGAGTTATTAGCCCGAGTTCTAGTAACATGCAAAGCTTCCTAGGTGAGACTTCCGATTGATAAATTGAGCAATATCATACATCCATGACTAAATTATATTAGAGTCTAATAGATTATTTTGCAATCAACTAGATAATGATTTGGATTTTTTTTTTCAAATTGTGATTAACGGTAGTTGACATATTATCCTAGTGGGATTATTTTGTTTGTTCATGTTCTCGTATGATTTCTTTGTCCTGTAAGAATCCAACGCCTGTGATTTAATTTGACCCTCACATATCTTTAAAGAAACGATACAGTTACAAAAACAATTAATGTCATCAATTTTCAAGACCTCTTGAGTTAAAGTCAAGTTATATATTATGACCCCTTGACTCGAAAAGTATCATAGAAGATTCCAAAATGTCATGGGATAAGTATGTTGCGTAGCAATCCGTGCCACACTTAGACAACTTTTAGAATTATCATATGTTTTCTTCCCGTTCTAGCCAGCTTCGTTATCATGGGGGTCACTCCACTTCACCAAGTTCTCATTGTAAGCTGGTACACTCCTTCTTCGAGTGACTCAATCGGCAAGGATGCACTCCACATCTTTGTTAAACATAAAGACAATGGTGATTGGGGCACGTATTGACTCTCCTCAGCTTAGGTCTCTTACATCTTCGTGATACAACTTGAGCAAACTTACATGGAAGACCAATGAATATTAAGTCTTGGCGGAAGTTGGAGACGTTGTCCACATGTCGGACAATTGAGAAGGACCCTTTATATCACCTTACTAACCCCTTGAAGACTTTCTGCAAAGTTTTAAACTGTTGGGATAGTAGCTTGATCATGACTTGATCGCCTTCCTTGTACTCGAGCTAATAGTCAAATTCTATAAGAAAATCTTGCACTTTTCTTGCTTGGGGCTCAACTTTTTTTGCATTTAGAAGTAGCTTGTGGCTATGCTGTTTGTTAAAATCACGAAGTACGAGCCAAAAAAATAATGCCACCACACTTATAAACAATGGATGATGGCAGTTATTTCCTTCTCTTGGACGCCGTAATGACATTTGACGTCATTGAGCTTCCAACTCTTAAATGCAATGGGTTGACCTTTTTGCATGAGGACTTCATCAATGGTGAAGTCGGAGGTTTTCGCTTATACCTCAAAAGATTTTATGTAGTCTGAAAGAACGAGAATGAGTTCCTCAGTAATAGCCTTCTTCAAATCTTCGAATGCACGTTGGCATTCTTTGGACCAATGCAATGTTTAGTTATTTTTTAATAAGTCAGTCAAGGTACCGCTTGACTAAATATCCTTTGATGAAGCGGCAATAGTAGTTTACCAATCCGAGAAAACGTGGCTGGTGCATTAGTAAGGACAAACAACATAACAAGGAATTCGAAAGATTTATACCTTGTGACACATGCTATTTTCGATTGGTCTCCCCTTGACAATCCGAAGTTGGCAGTACCCAAAGGGCAAGTCAAGTTCGGTGAATACATTGCTCTGTCAAATTGGTCAAAAATATTAGTTATGAAGGGGATCAAATACTTGTTCTTGATTTTGATATTATTGAACGCTCGATAGTCGATGCATATCTGAAGAGATCCATAATTCTTTTTTTAGAAGAGGATTGGCTTACCAAATGAAGCCTTGGACTGGTGGATGGAGCCCACGTTTAGCAAATTCTTGAGTTGTTTTTACAACTCCTCAAGCTTAGATAACATCGTGTGGTAGGGCACCAAGGTTAATGGTTTAACACCTTGTTCTAGCTCAATCTCATGATTTATCTCTCGTTTCAGTGAGAGATTTTTCGAAAGCTTTCAAGGCATGATGTCTTTGAACTCATTAAGGATTTTATGTATAAGTGAAAGGACTTGACTTGGCAAGCTCTTTCATTTAACTCCTAAATGGAGACCAAAAAACTTGGGTCCTTCTGAAAAACCTTTTTGAATTGCATAGTCGAAAATGTCTTTTCCATGACCTTGAGGCGTTTAGCAGGAACGTGCATGCCATACTCCCATAAATGATGCTTAGAGAGTTAGTGGCTAATAATGGGAAGGCATAGATTTGGTTGAAGAATTCCATGCTAAGGACCATATTAAGGTCATCCAAGGCACGATGGAGAAGTTGAAATTTCCGGTCCACGTCTGAGTATCACATACAGGCCTTGGCGGTACCTATAATAGGCTTGGTGAATGAGTTTATTACTTTTGTGGTGCCTTTTTTCTTAGTCACCTTGAGGCCTAGACTTTTGGTCTCATCCCTCGAAATGAAGTTATGTGTTGCTCCAGTGTCCAGTAACGCACAAATGGCTGGGATGTTGACGGTCGTGAAATACAAGTTGTACAACCTAAGAGGGGGTGAATTGGGTTTTAAAGGATATGCTAAACAATTAGCACAATAAATCAATCTAATGCCTTAATGAAGTAGAAAGCAATAAATTCAAGCAAGCATAATAATATGTGGTTCGAATCCCGCCTACGTCCACGCCTCCAAGCCAACCAAGCTCGAGGATTCATTATCCAAGCCTCTCAAGGCTTCAAGTTCTTACAATTGACTTCCAAGGTGTCAATACACCTTTTACAATCAAGAGATTATCTCTCACTCTCTTTTTACAAGTGTTTCTCACACTTATTCACTCACCAATTTGATAACAAAAGAAGATTACAACAAAACTCTCTTTAAGAGTGAATATACAAATAATTGCACAAAAATGATTCAATCTATGATGATTTGTGATTTGGAAGCTCAATATATGTTGTATGACCTTATTTATACTTGCATTAGTTCTTAAAATGAAGTTGGGATTGAGTTTTTATACTTGACTCCAAAAACTAGCCGTTATAGATTTAAATCCCACGACCAAGCGGTTAGCCGCTTGATTTATCCGCTAGCCGCTTGTAAAAGTGATATTACCGTTATTTTTGAATTTTGCTACTGATCACACTTTGTTTAGGAAAATTACATTTTAGTCCAACACTTTCTGTAATTATCATATGGCCCAAAACGTCATAAAACTTTACAAATAGGTCCATTTTCAGAATTTTCAAATAGCAATCGTATTCCAAAAATTTTCTGAAATTATAGTATGGCCCCAAATATATTATTATTACTCAAAGAGGTCCTTTTTAACATAATACCCATATTTATCAAAGCTTTCAAAATCTTTCGCTTTAGTCCCAAATGTTCATAAAGTATAGTATGGCCCAAACCATTTCAAATGATTGCAAAAGATCCAACTTCAAATTCAAAATAATACATATTGAAATCAAAGATTTATAAAACTTTTTCTTTTAAGTCCAAATTACTCAAATCCACAAAATACATTATCTTATAAATATAAAATATTTTAGTTTATGAAAAATAACTATTGAATTAATCTTTAGAGCTTCTCAAATGCTAAATCATGCATAAATTAAATCATACCCGCTTACAAGAATTTATCGCAATAATTTTATCCTTTGAGCTCCAAGCTTTATTTTTGATTTCGCCGTTGTCCGTGGAGTGTCTTGAACTTGATTTCACTTGATTCACTTCCATAAATATTACCCTTCAAAAACTAGTGAACTTGTGAAAACATTTAAGACACATGTTTGTTATCATCAAAATTATATTATGTGTAGCCTTTTAGGCTAACAGTCGCACTCACGTATATGAGCCATTTCTTTTTACAGAAAATTCTAAATGCATCAAAAGCATCATCCTTATTAGTTAAGAACAATACCCATGTGAATCTAGAGTAATCATCCACAATTACAAAAGCATAATATTTGCCACTTAAACTAGCATATCTAGAAGGACTAAATAAATCTATGTGAAGCAATTGAAGATGTTTTGAAGTAGAGATATTTTTCTTGCTTTTGAAAGAAGTTTTGATTTGTTTTCGAATTGACAAGCTTCACAAATTCTATCCTTTTGAAAACCGATTTTTGGAAGACCTTTAACTAAATCATTTTTGAAATCAAATCCATGCTTGCATGACCTAGTCTTCTATGCCACAACCAACTATCATCATTCAATGCGGAAAAACATTTATCATGATTGGATGCACATTCTATGTCAATTGTATAAACATTACCATATCTATTTCAACAAACAGAATTTTCCCATCACATGCATTCTCAATAACACATCTTGATTTATCAAAAACAACTTTATAATCCTTGTCACACAATTGACTAATGCTAATCAAATTGTGTTTCAAATTTTCAACTAAACACACATTTTCAATTAGAGTTGAGGAAATTTTACCAACATTACCAATTCCGAGAATTTTTCCTTTTGAGTTGTCTCCAAAAGATACATCCCCACCATTTTCGATTTTAGTGAAACTTGAGAACCATGCATAGTTTCCGGTCATGTGCCTTGAACAACCGCTGTCCAAGTACCATTTATTTTTCTTCTTCTTCAAGCCCCAAGAAAATCTTATGTCTTAGGTACCCAAACTTTCTTGGGTCCTTGAGCATTAGTGATGGTTCCTTTTGGAACCCAAATGCATTTGACACCATAATATGCATTCCTTTTCACGGGACATCTAAATTTCATGTGACCATTTTGATTACAATAATGATATACAATCTTATGATCATTTGTGGAGGTAGCTTTAACAAAATAATTCTTATAATACTTTTGCTTTAAATTAGGTTTATACCCAAGTCCTCCTTTATCAAATACACATTTTTTAGAGTTAAGCATGTTATCCAACATCTTTTGTCCATTTATAAATTTTAATACAACATCACTAAGTTCAATATTCTTTTTCTTAAGCACTTCATTTTCCTTTTTCAAATCATCTACATGTGGCTCTAGATGCTCATGTAAAGTACTTGGTTTCTCATTAGATAATGCAACTCTATTATGCAAGGTTTTATTCTCTAATTCTAATCCTTTAATCTTCTCATTCAATGAATCATTGCATTTTTGCATGGCATCTTTTTCATTAGTAAGTTCTAGTAATTTCTTTTTAAGGCATGCATTCTTTTTACCAATTTTCATCAACTCATCATGCATTTCTTTAAAGGCATCATACAATTCATCATAGGTAGGATCACTTACCTCATTGAGATCATCATCATCTCCCATTGCCATAAGTGCTAGGTTTGATACTTCTTGCGACTCTTCTTCATCACTTGAATCTTCATCGCTATCATCCCAAGTAGCAACCATAGCTTTCTTCTTGAGTTTGTTGAGAAGTGGGCATTCCGATCTTATATGTCCGGCTTTTTGCATTCATAGCATATGATCACTTCTTTCTTCTCCTTTTGGTTTTTGAAGTTTCTAAATTTTCTTCGCTCACCAGTTTTCTTGAAAAATTTTCTAAACCTTCTTGTTAGCATAGCCAACTCCTCATCATCCGCTTACTTTCCCATCACTCTCAAATTTTGTTGCTTTGAGAGCAATGCTTTTCTTCTTCTCCTCATTACCTCTTTCAGCCGCTAAGTCTTCATCAAAGAAATAAGAGAACCAATTAAATCATCAATAAGTAAGATATTTAAATCTTTGGCTTCCTCAATGGCAGTCCTTTTTGGTCTCCATTCTTTAGGCAGTGATCTAATGATTTTCTTAACTTTCTCGCTATTTGAAAAAGTCTTTCCTAGGGCTTCTAGAGTATTCACTATGTCCGTAAATCTAGAATACATAGAATACACACTCTCATTTTGTTCCATTTGGAATAATTCATATTGTCGAGTGTACCTACTAATTTTAGACTCTTTCACTTGATTCGTGCCTTCATAAACAACTTCAAGTTTGTGCCAAATTTCATTAGCACTCTCACAACTAGATACTCTATGAAACTCTTTCTTATCTAGTGCGCAAAACAAGACATTCATAGCTTTGGAATTTAGAGAAGCTTTTCTCTTTTCCAATTCATTCCATTCCTCAAGGTTTTGGAATGTCTTCCCCGACTTCATTTTTAGTCAAAGGCATAAATGGACCATCACAAACAACTTCCCAAATTTCATAATCTAGTGCTTGTAAATAAATTCTCATCCTAGTTTTCCAATATGGTAGTCATTCCCACAAAGAACGGTGGCCTAGTTGTGGATTGTCCTTCCCTAAAGGTTGAATCATTTTGGGTTGCCATGGATCTTTTACTCTAGACGGTTAAGTCCTAACAAGAGAACCAAGCTCTGATACCAAATGAAATACAAGTTGTACAACCCAAGAGGGGGGGTGAATTGGGATTTTTAAGAATATGCTAAACAATTTGCTCAACAAATTACTCTAACGCCTTAATGGAATAGAAAACAATAAATTCAAACAAGCATAACAATAAAAGAGTAAGAGAAGAGAAAAACAAACACACAGATTTTTACGTGGTTCGGCAATCCCCGCTTACGTCCATGCCTCCAAGCCAACTAACCTCGAGGATTTCACTATGCAAGCCTCTCAAGGCTTCAAGTTCTTACAATTGACTTCCAAGGTGTCAATGAACCTTTACAATCAAGAGATTATCTCACAATCTCTTTATACAAGTGTTTCTCATACTTATACACTCATAAATTTGATGAGAAAAAAAGATTACAACAAAAACTCTCTTTAAGAGTGAATATACAAATAATAGCACAAAATGATTCAATCTATGATGATTTGTGATTTGGAAGCTCAATATATGTTGTATGACCTTGTTTATACTTGTATTAATTCTAAAATGAAGTTGGGATTGAGTTTTTATACTTGACTCCAAAACTAGCTGTTATAGACGAAATCCCGCAACCAAGCGGCTAGCCGCTTGATTTATCCGGCTGGCCGCTTGTAACAGTGATATTACCGTTATTTTTGAATTTTGCTACAGTACCACTGTTTAGGAAAATTACATTTTAGTCCAAAACTTTCTGTAATTATACTATGGCCCAAAACGTCATAAAACTTTACAAATAGGTCCAATTCCAGAATTTCCAAATAGCAATTGTATTCCAAAACTTTCTGAAATTATGATATGACCCCAAAAATATTATTATTACTCAAAGATGTCCTTTTTAACATAATACCCATATTTATCAAAGCTTTCAAAATCTTTCGCTTTAGTCCCAAATGTTCATAAAGTATAGTATGGGCCAAATCATTTCAAATGATTGTAAAAAGATCCAACTTCGAAATTCAAAATAATACATATTGAAATCAAAGATTTATAAAACTTTTTTTTTTTTAGGTCCAAATTACTCAAATCAACAAAATACATTATCTTATAAATATAAAATATTTTAGTTTATGAAAAATAACTATTGAATTAATCTTTAGAGTTTCTCAAATGCTAAATCATGCATAAATTAAATCATACCCGCTTACAAGAATTTATCGCAATAATTTTATCCTTTGAGCTCCAAACTTTATTTTTGATTTCATTAGTTGTCCGTGGAGTGTCTTGAACTTGATTTCACTTGATTCACTTCCATAAATATTACCCTTCAAAAACTAGTGAACTTGTGAAAAACATTTAAGACACATGTTTGTTATCATCAAAATTACATTATGTGTAGCCTTTTAGGCTAACAGTCGCACTCACGTATATGAGCTATTTCTTTATAGGTGCAGGTGAGTGGCTCTTGGGTGTACCAAGGCTTTGGAGTGAACCCATGTTGGGTCGGGGTTTCTTTATCGATGATGTGAAGTAGCCCTTGAGCTGTACGACAAAGGCATTAAGTAACTTTTTTTCTGGATAGTTGTATACCTGATAAGGGCCATTATATATGAAGCATGAGCTGCGAGCCTTGGGCGGCACTTTCTTTCTGTCTAATTTACTTTGCCCGTTTTTACTATTAGAAGGTTTTTTTTTTACCCCCAATCCTTGCAGTCGTGGCTTTTGTGCTTCTAGCCTTCTCTCTCTGACCTTTACCTTGGTTATGCCTTTTTTTTTTAGGTTGGGTGGAATAATCAACTAGTGATTCCACCACGACGATGGCATTATCGAGAGATTAAATGCCCTACCTATCGAGTTCTGCCTTGGCCCAATCCTTGAGGACAACTTGAAAGTAAAAAAGAAAATCCTTGTAGGACATATTGGTGATCTCAAGTATAATGGTAGTGAAGTTATTGATGTAATCGTGGATGCTACTTATTTACTTTAGCCGACGAAGGTGCACTTTCACTTTCTTCTTCACATTGCTTGAGGCAAATTGCTTTTGCAGTTTATATTGGAAATGTGCACATATATTGATAGCACAAATGACTTTGCTTATCTTATCATACTTTATCTGCCACCATAGTTGCGCGGTGCCTCATAGGAACTTAGGCATTGTGTCTACCTTCAATGCCTCATTTCGAACACTAATGGTATTAAAGTATTGTTCTAGACCAAATATAAAGTTATCTATGACAGTGGCGTTGTGTGTATCATCGTAGGGATTAGGCTTTGGCACATCGATGTAGCACACATTACCCGAGCTTGTAGAAGTTGGGCTAGGTGTTAGTGTGCCCTTGTGCCTAGCCAAATTCTAGCGAACTTCCTCTACCTCCGCACAGATCGCTTGTAGCTCTTCTTGCATGAAGCTACGAAGTTTGAGCAACTCATCATAAAATGCTTGAAACTCTCCTCGGAGGATGTTGGCTTGCTTATAAATACAGGCCTAGGCGGCTACCATAAAATCAGCTTATTCGCTCTCAAGACCATCAACCATTTTGTCTAAACTTTTAAATGTATCCTAAGTGGCAGACATTGATGTTTCGAGTGTGGCGACGTCAGGCTCCAAGGCATCAATGGAAATAGCCTTGGATTTACCGCAGGTCCTTGCCTGTAAACAACCTTCCTCGCGGCCACGAGTTGGCTTTGGTGGCTCCACATGGAAAATGCCCTCTTGTTATGTGCTCAGAATCAAAGGGTTAGCCATTACTTGTGAGTTGGATTGCGTGGATACAAATCTTAGCTCTAATACCACTTGTCAAGGGATGAGTATGTTGCGTAGCAACCCATGCAACACTAAGAAAACTTTTAGCATAAAAGTTCTTTAGTAAACCTAATAAACTTTTTAAGCTAACTAATTAAGGATAGCTTGCGAGAGAGCTAGAGAAAAGAGAGAGCAATATCACCAAAAAGAATCTTATTACTCGTAAAGGAGGACACAAGAGAGCTTTACAAGTATGCTTGAGTTGCTAGGTATGTTGTGTTGTGTATGGCGTTGAGTGTGGCGTGGTGTTGTGTTGAGCAAATTAGTAGATGCAATGCCCTATCTATGGAGTGGCTTGTCTAGATTTAGAGAGTTCTACGCCACTTGTGCAACTCACTTAAATATCTACTAATTTCTAGAGAATTCTAGCTATACATAAGTATGAAGCTATCTAGACATTTACAAGTTGTAGAGAATTGTAGAGAATTCTAACTATACATAAGTATGGAATTATCAAGACATTTACAAGTTGTAGAGAATTGTAGAGAATTCTAGAATTAGGCCGAGGTTATTCACTTTGGCTTGTGAATTTGGGATGTCTGCTTGCTGAGCACACCACGACTCGCTAATTGTATGAGATGGCCCACTATTGAGCAAACCTTACTGCTTAACGCACTCTACCTTTAGGCAAACTTTTATTGAGCGCACTTTAGTACGCCAATTTAGCCTCCGTTAGTGGCAAATTGTAGCTACCCATGACAAAAAGCTGGCTAGCTAGGACTATATATTTAACGGCCACGCCTGCAAATGCATAATTGTATTGTCTTAGTAGCCCAAATAAATACCACGATGAGTATATATATGCTGATCAGTGGACAGAGTCAAGAGCATCATTCATAAAAATTATTATTCAAGATGACCTAATGTACCTTTCATCATCATTTCAGCCATTCTCCTTTTTTTTATTTGTTTGTTTGTTTATTCTTTAACTTGTAACCCAGTTCACATTTAAGTGTGAAAATTGCAATATTTGCTCTTTCTGGTTGGGGAGATGCTTTTAAACTCAGATGAAGAATCAATTGAGTGGAAGTTATTTTGGGTTGAAATAGGCCCTCCACTATGATATTGGATGTTGGATATGTAAGTGCCATTAATGGCCTACCAAATTGAAGGTTAATTAGAAAATGGTATTAATTAATAATAATGGCCGCCATCAAACATATACTAAGTTTTAAATGAGATATTATGTAGTTATTGCTAACTGTATCTCTTCTTATCCACCCTACATAATCTAATTTAATTGACAGGGTTTATTTACTAAGTTATATTATGAAAACCTTTCTTCCCATTTTCCCCACAAACAAAAGCAATCATTGCTTCGGCATATTGGATGTAACTATCTTTACATGTCACTGAGATTTAGTGGATACTTTTTAAATAAGATATGATGAAGTTATTGCTGAACAGTAAGAGAAAATGGGAAATTATGTTACAAGCTACATTTTAATTTCACATATGCATAGCAGGGTATAATATAACAAGATAATATCCTTACAATTTTTTTTTATCATTATTCTAGTTATTTAATTATTTAGCTGCTGAAATATATATTTTTTGAGACCTCTGATCATTAGAATCAAGCATGAGTTTCTTCCTTAAACTCAAGAAGATCATTTTGGTACTTGGCTATCCACTCTTCAATTATCTTGATCTCAGATTTTCTTTGCATGACCAACCATTGCGGATCACTTTTACTTTCCGGAAGTATATCTAAGCAATGAGATCCTGCAAAATTTGTCACACACATTTAAAAGTTATTCGATGCAGATATTCACGCTTTTAAAAATATAATGCAAAATTTGTCACACACATTTAAAAGTTATTCGATGCAGATATTCACGCTTTTAAAAATACAAATTTGAGCTAAACTGTTGTGGCTAGTTATTAAAAATATATAGATATTGAGTGAACTCACTCATAAATGAGTTTAGATTTGGAGGAATTTTAAAATTCATTAGAGACAATTCAACTAACGAATGTATAAATGATATGTGTGATTGAATTTTGAGCTAGAAATCATATAGAAGCTCATGTATTTAATTTATACTCAAAAGTTAGTTAAAAATTCAAGTGTTTGCCTCAAGATAATAGTGCTAGTCTAATAATTATTTTTTTGTCAATATGGAATATTTTCCCTATCAATCTATACATTTATCAATGGGGTTTTATGCGGAGAAGAATGTCAAGATGGATACCACTAAGCGTGGAGATAGCAACAACACTATCAGAAATGTTCCCCAACACCCTATCAAAGAGAAAAATATGTTAGGTTTGAATGTTCCTTTCATGAGAAGAAAATAAATTATTGAGTTCATTTATGTTACCCGCCGGTACTGTAAGGATCTCTCAACCCATTGGAGAAAATGATATTACTTCCAAATCTATGGAGAATCAATTTCAAGTCCTGTCAATTTAGAAATAGAGTGATTAATGGAAATTTAATTTCAGTGACTTAATTCATATATAAGATTATTTGCTATTTATAAAAAAAAAGTATTTGCTATTTGAAATGTGTTTGGGAGAGCTACTTAAGAAACATACTCGGCCTCCATAATAAGTTGTCACCCAATGAGGTTTAGGCTTGACGCCAAAAGTGCCTTCGCAGTCTTTGGTGAAGCGATTTAGATCAAAAGGAGCAGGAGGGAACATTGTATCATTGTGACCATGCCCAATTGGCATCACCATCTCACTACATGTCTGAGCATAGACCCGTGTAATAATTATATGATCAATACATATAGATTGCTACATAAGCAACAAAGTTTAGTGGAGCTTCACCATCGCTAAGAAACTACTGTTACTTTATGATTAATTTAAACTATAAATTTCTCCATTTCTGCACTATAAGGATATAAAGTATCCAATTTCATTCCACAACAATTTATAAATGACTAGGGGTTTAATTCAGTCCTATGTGCCATGATTTTTAAGTCACAACTGAGAAATGATCAGTTGTGCTGTCGAAGTCAAGCTGCAAGTATTTACCAGCAAAGCTGGCAAAAAGCTAAAACAGACGGATCAAGTCTAAGTTACCTGCCATCTCCACCCCACATTTGTTTCAGTGGGACGTATGTATTCATCCATGTCATAGCATGATCTATTCCCCTTATAAGCAACAACGCCTTTAAATATCTTGCCAAGAACGTCAATTCCTTTGGGAGCTCCATCAATGCCGCCGCAGACAATACTTAGTGGGTATGTTGGTGGATCATCATATTGAGCTACGTCAGTGTACAATGAGTCTAAGAAGTCTTCAAGCTCACTAATTTTCTTCAATGGTCTGAAATAACAAGGGGAAAATTAAGAAGTTATGAAGATATTAATAATTAGTAAATAATACTAAACACGAGGGTATTGAAGACTTGTTGTATTACTTGCAAGTTCTGAATTTTTTGCGGAGCATTGAAAGACCATTAGGCCTGGAAGCTACTTTTCTAATTTCGTCCCATGATTTCCGTACAGTTTCATAGCAACTCTCACTAGTTTCCTGCAGCATCCATCACAATTGTTACTTGCAGAAAATGATCAAAACCCCATATTTTTTTGTTGAAATATATCATTTCGGCCTCATATTTCAAAACAGCATCTTTTAAAAATTATTAACTTTCAACTTTGTTTTCCTCTATTTTACTATTTTATCCCTAAAATATTTTTATTGATAAACGGTTGGATTTACTACATCTTCTCAAAAAAATTAAAAATTAACCGTTATGGTCAGGGGTTTAAGAGTTTTGAAACATGAGGAAGAAATGAAAAATTTATTGGAGGGTTTGATCATTTTCCCTTGTTATTTGAAAAGAAACCGAAAGGAAAATTTAACTAATCAAAATTTTATTGCTTATTACTTTAAAGTCCTTGGTTACAATAGTATAGTAGCCAACTTGCGGAGCTGTGTCATTGAAGTAAAGAATTGGAGCTGATGAAGCCAGAGCTCCAAGGGCAATGTGAGGATATTTCAGCCGGAACCATGCAGCAAGCACTGAAACATATAAAAAGAAAAAAAATTAAGAAATTCAATTAATTTGCAAGATTTAATGACAGTGCCAATCAACGTAATTATAATTAATAATGACTTAAATAGTGGCTTACTTCCTCCATATGATCCTCCAACAACAATTGATGGAGACCTTTCTGCAGAATATTTTTTCTTAATGTGTAAGAGCACATCAGCATAGTCTGCTATAGCTTGTGCCGAGTTGAAATAGCCAAGAGTGCTTGCATTTTTCATTGCTTCTTCCCTTGATCCAAATGGAACCGATTTTCCATAGTATCGGTGCTGTTCAACATCCCAATAACAGAAAAATTATGATAATTTTCGGCTTAATATAAAATATTTAAAACTAGCATGAAATTAATGCAAATTCTTACCTCTATATAAACTAGAAGAGCCTTAAAACGAGGGGCATTATCGGGAAGAAAACCAACAACGCCAAGATCCTCATCTAGTGACCCTTCTGCGCCAAGGTACACAAAGATTGGTGCACCAGAATTTGAACCACCCCAATGCTTAAAATTGATCACATATCTTTGTTGAAAAGTTGTGTAGCTATCAGGCCTATAGTTGAAGTGATCAAGTGTTTGTGTGTAGAAAAAAGTTTTGAAATCCTTGGACTGATCAGATGGAGACATGGCTTTGGGTTCATTTTGAAATCTTTTTCGATGGGCTCCAAGCCTTGGGATATGGAATTGCGTCGCTGAGACACAAATAGAGAAGATAAGAAAAATCAGAAGAGGAAAGGAGTGACTAATAAGAGTGTCCATAATATTATGCAGAATGATCACAACAGAGATTCTAATCTTTTATATTGAGAGTGAGGAATAGAGGGTTTTAGTATCTATATATATAGTGGAGGGTTTTGGTCTGTTGTGATGAAATTAATGATGCTTGCTTGAAAAGCAAATTTGAAAAAGCTAAAAGCAATACCTGGCTAATGGTCAAAATGCTGCTGCGAACTTTATCAAGGTAGGGGAAGGAAAGAATTGTTGACGACTCCACAAATTATGAATCTTTTGTTATTTTTTTTATCCCCCTAGATCCAAATTTTGTGACGCATGAAGGATGACATATGTAACAATTAATTTATTATAAGATACAAGAGAGACATTATGGAGATTCATTTACAACTGGATGCTCGATTGTTTTTAATTAATATGTTGTTAGAGGATGATCACATATATAAAACTTATTCAAATCGTATTAAATGTTGGTCGGCATTTATTTTTATATTAGAAAAATAATTGCTGGAACTTTATATAAGACAATGAATTCAAAAATTAACTTTCAATGGAATCATGTTGGTTATTTTTAACTCTGATTCTTGAACTTTGTATCTTTCCTAATTTTGGCTTACCTTCCAATAACCTATTTGGATGTATATCTTTTCATCCAAATATTCTTTTAAAAGAATGACTATAATAATATGTTTTCCGGTACATATCATTCCTCAACAATTTTATTTACTTGAAAAAAAACCTCTTTTTTTTTTTTTAATCACACTAAGGTTTTTTCATAGTTAACTCTGTTGATTCCTAACTTTTCGTTCATATGATATACGAATCTATATATATTTATGAGGTTCTAATAATAGAAATTTTAGGAATATATGATTGAAAATTTTGGGATATTCAACAGAGATGAAATAGCTAAACAAAAATATATAGCTAAGCAAATTTTACTAGTTAAACTACCATAAAAAGTAGCCTTATCATGGAAGGTGACGTGTGATCAAATTTGCATCTCTTATCCTAAAAGATATTTCCCATAGGTCGTAATGGCCAACGGAATATTGCAGTTTCTTTCTTCATTATCCATGCATTTTGTCTTTCTGCGATTCGGTGAACCTTTAACCGAAACAGGACCTGATGAATATTTAATAGTCAAAAAGAAAAGGAAAAGTAAAGATAAATGCTTCATTCAAAGCCAAGATACCTAAACCAATGCCCTAATAACTATTAGGGGCATAAGGATCATTCTCTCTATTATATATTTTGTAATAACAATCATTAGATGAAACGTCAAATATCACATCATTAATTAATTTATAATTTATGTTTATTAATTAAACCAATGCCCTTGCAGTTCTTTTTACCCTAGTTTTTGTTTTTGAGCAATTGATTATTATTATTATTATTTTGGTTACAGTAAGGAGCAAATTCCCACGGTGGCAATTGGGCAATCTATTTCATCGTATAATGATGATGTTCATACTTTTATATTTATCCATGTAACATGTTCGCACTCACCCTGATCATAATTAATAGGAACTAATACACTTTCAGCTTGATAATTATTGCAGGGAAGCGTTTGTTCATAATAATATGCACCTGTTCACTGGCTTAACAAGAAATGTGTCATCTAATTGTAACGGAGGGCAATGAGGATAAAAGTTGAACGTGATTCACACACATTAATTAATTGGGTTTTCTGGGCTTTTCGTTTCCTATTAGCACCCCTTCAAAATTCTTTTGAAACCCTTTTTTTAAATTATATACTAATTTCATTCAGGAAAGCGTTTGTTCATATTTCATTTAAACCCTTTTTTTAAATTATATTCCATTTAATACTAAAGGTACTTTTTTTTTCTAAATAAATACTATTTTCATTTATAAATCTTACAATTTTAAATAACTTTCTTACTCTTTTAGTTTTAATAATTGTATTTCTCTCTTCAAACTTTCTTTATTATTTAATTTCTAAAAAAAAATTAAAAAAAAGTAAGAAAAACCTGATAAAATATTGAATATTTTATGGGTCTAATACAATTTTATCGTACATATAAACTTTGGGTGTAACAATTAGTTTGAAAATCAATAAAAAATTATTTGTAGTGAGATAAAATTTTATTTAATTTATTTTCTCATAATGTTGTATCCTAATTTTGTTGCTACATATATTACAAGAGTATTATTTTGTCTTAAAAATTTGCTTCTTAAATTTAGATTAATTTAATGATTAAATTTTTTTTATAGATTACTTCTTAAATTCATATTATTCTAATGATTAAAAAAATTTTATATTGTGTAAGCAAAATGAAATTGAAGAGAGAAAGAAAATATAAATGAGATTAATTCTATTTATATTTGTTTTTAAATGTAATTATAATATCATAGGGGTCTTATAAGATCAATGAATGTGTGCCAATAGTCCAACTCTTAAATATAAAGTTTTTGAGAATGACAAGGAAAGCACATATACATTGCGTATATAATCAAAGTTCATGAAACATGCCCGGATGCCTAATCATAACTTTTTGAACTCTCATAAGTATTGCCATCAGCTATTTATTGGACTATCCTCAAAAGCGGATTTGAGATGATTATAAGATAATATGTTTATTGTTTATGCTGATTAAAATTAAATAATCAGTTGACAAAAATGAATATAAAAAATTAATTAAGTGTTTGGTAAACTGTTCAAGCTACTGAAAGTATTAAAAATTTCATAAGCAGGGTAGTAATTCTTAGGTAGTTCTTAAGCAATAAACAGAAGGGCACTTTAAAGTTTTTGAGTGAATCCATGGATTCATTGATGTCAATGAGACTGCACATAAAAGGATCCAAAATTTCTATTGGCACCACTTAAATGCTCATCTATGATGATTCCTTTTTCTTCCTCAACTATCTTAATTATCTAGAAGGTCAGCTCTTATCAATGATGATTCCTTTTTCTTAAATATTATAATTTTTCCTTTCAACCTTACGAAATTAATGGGTTCAAAGAAGAATAAAGGGGTAGCAGTTATTTCATTTTGACCGAGTGTTCTTCCTGCTATATGTAACAGGTAGCTCATCGTGGGATAAAAAGTCAACAATAACCTCTTGATTGTGATCTGAAAATCACAAAGTATTTATCTCTAATAAAAAATCCTTAAGCCATACAACAAATTTAGGACATTTAAAAGCAAGCTTTGCCAAGTTTTGCTGCCATTTTGTCTCTAACTAGAAGTGATTCTGCTATATTGCTTTTATATTTAGTTTTCAGATTTTCAATATGGCATGCCTATTAAGAAAAATAAGAAGCGGAAGGTTATCTAATTTTAGTTGATTGGAGGGGGAAAGGAATTGATTGTTTGTGTAAGTACTCTTTAATTCCTTAATGGCCTTCTCATCTCTTTGTCTAAAGAAAATTAACAAAATTAAAATATTTACAGTGTGTTTTACTGTTGGGTAACAATGTATATATTCTAGTCACTTATTCATATTAAAGGATTTTCAACATCCCACAAAAGGTTTTCTGTGGATTCTGTTGGATCATAAACTTGATTCAAGATGAATAAATTCAAGCCCAACTCATGGAAGGTTCCATGAGTAGGTATGATTGGTGAGATTTGAATTATTTGTATTAGGTGTGGTAGGTTTGGTAGGTGAAGATGAATGATTATTAATTTTTTTGTAATTTCTTATTTGAATGGTTGTGATTAGTTTGCTTCATGTATAAATACCCCTCTCCCCCTTTGGTTTATGCATCAAGTGAAGTAACAAAATCTCTAAGGTGTAGAGAGTGGAAAATAAGAGTTGTAATTGGTGAGAATTGTTGTTGAAGAAATAAAATTGTGGGTTTTTTGAGTGTTTAATTTGGTAATTCTCCAACAGATTCCACATAAGCAGATTTTGAATCCAAATGCATACATGCATGTGTCATATTATAACATGTAATGTTTAATATTATTTCAAGGGATACGGTATAGGAATTAGGCAGCACTATGTTTTACTTACAGCACAAACCTAATTGTTCTTTATATAAAAACAAATTAAAACTAAACTTACACTAGATATTAGTGTGAGAGGTCATTCGATCCTCATCTTGATCTAAAAGTACCTCTTATGAACCACTAACTATAAATTCTAAATTTTTTGTTCTTTATGTTTCAATCTAAAGAAGCCTTGCAAAAGAAACTAAAATTGATTTGTCACCATAAATCAAGGGAACTATTTCAGAAAATTGGGGTTTTAATTTGATAAATGGTTATCAATGGCGTGCAGTATGATGACATTTGAAAGGAGACGTCACCCGACGACGGGTCCTGATGCTGAACAGAAGCTCACCCTCTACTTGATAATGTGTTTAATTAGTTCAAAGACATGATCAACACAATATATGCACTAATGATCAAGAAATGCCTCTCTTTATATACGGGCTGTGCTTTTATAATAGCGAGATGCCTTGGCTCCTGTTTCCAAATCAATGCGGTGAGAAAATATCATATATCATGCAGGGTGTTGTACAATCAATTACTCGCACAGAATTAACTAGATGATGGCTTAAATTAGTTAAAAATGGATAAATTAAAATCTTGTTAACTATAGCTGAAAATTTATAGAACTAAAGTGTTTGATAAACACTTGTAGCTTGGAAATTAAGTTGATTTGATTCCACACTTGTATGATAAAATATTTATTATATCTTTACTAATTTTACCAAAATTATTATTTCAAATTATATTTACTACATAATATTAATTTTTATTTCATACAGAGGCGGCTTGCGCCGTAGGCAACTTAGGCGGTTGCCTAGGACCCCCCCATGATGAAGGCCCCAAATTTGGGATTTTAATTTTTTAATTTTTTTAAAATTTAATTGATAATAATTAATTTGCTTTAAATAAGGTCAACTATATTAAATATTAATTAAAAGATTTCGGCTAAAAATAATGGATAAGACTTAAAAAATTTCAAATTGGAAGCTTTTGATTGCATTTAGATTTAGGCTAATAAATGTTATTACATTTTCAAAGAATAAACGTTCATATTAGATAGTTGAGTGCACTTAGAATCTGGTTAATAAATATTATTATATTTTCAAGAAATAACGTTCAAATTTAATAGTTATATATTGCATTTGGAATTCACCTAATTTTTCATACTTAAGTGAATTACTCCTCATTAAAACAAAAGTGAATTACTTTGAAAGCAAAAGAAATGTGTCTACAAGAAAATAAAATAAAATAATTATTTTAAATCAACCATGTCACAAGAAAGATTAAATGGATTAGGCATATTGTCTATTGAAAAAGATATATTAGCAAAATTAGAATACAAAAATTTGATTAATAAATTTGCATTTCAGAAAGCTAGAAAAATTGATTATAAATAGTTTTATTTTCGTATCATTCATTCATATATTTTTCTTTTCAATTTTTTGTAGGAGGCCTAATTTTAACAACTTGCCTAAGGCCCCGATTTTGGTTTTCCAGCCAGTACAAGATTTCATAGTTTGAAAAAGATATATTAGCAAAATTAGAATTTTGATTAATAAATTTGCATTTGAAGAAAAATTGATTATAAATAGTTTTTTTTAAATTATTCAAAATTTTTCTTTTCAATACCAAATAAGACCTAAACTCTTTTATTCTTTATATATAAGTTAAGCCTTATTTGTCACTGTACTTTTTATAAATTGCTGGACAAGTTCACGTAGATTTTTTATTTTATTTTTTAAAGTAGGAGTGGAAAAAGGTCAGTGTACATAGTTTTGCATAAACGAAAAAATATATACATAAATACCAACTTTTCCTTTTGTTTTTTTTTTTTGGGAGAAACGACCTAGACAGTGGAGGTTTCTGTTAGAAAGACCCTACTGAAATTTAATTTGAGAGCAACGAATACAAAAGAGCCTGCAATTCCGCTTCAAGTCTTAAGAGAGTGTGACGAAGGGTACATGGAGAACAGTTTCTCTGCAAATGCGCAAAGTTGAGGAACATTAATTGTGAAACAACCACGTTGTCTACTATTTAAGAGTGTCTAGAACCACTGTGAATATCTAAGAGAGATTTCACTATCAATGAGTTTATTGGTTACAATGGAGTGTAAAGGAACAGAGGGAGCCTAAGCATACATTCCGAATCTATATATACTGGCTCAAAGAGATCTAGAAAGTTCTGGTTTGTTGAGAAACCCAGAACTTTCCCCCGAATCTAATAACTCCTAACAACCTGTTGAAACGAAAGTCCCGCACTTTTTTCTACCTAACCTCGGCTAAACGAAATCGATAATAAGCTAATTATTATAAATCTTACAAAATTTTAGTAATAAACCTCAATCTACAAATATGTAAAGTTACACTCCCAAAAATAATTCAATATACAACAAACTCCAAGAATCATCATCCTCAATAAAATTCTTAATCCCAAAAGGATAATATAACAAAATTATACAATCCCAAAAGATCAAGATAACCAAAATATCATAACAAAAATTATCTATATCACTAACACCATCATGTGGCCAAGACTCAAATATATCTACAATCGGGGTCAATCATGTACTGCAATCTCCGGTGAGGGGAAAATATAATAACAAACGGTGAGTTTAAAACTTAGTTTGAAAATGGATAGTAGTTTGTTTAAAAATTAAATTTTACTTAAACATAATGAATCATATTATTTCAAACACGATTTTCATCAAACCATAAAAGCGAGAAAATGTTCATTTAACATTTAAATAATTTTTCTAACCATGAAAAGTATATATATACTAACGTATCAAATATTCATGGAAATCATATCACAATATCGATTAATTTAAAATTAAAATCATCACCAAACAAGTACCTTAATTATCCTGACCTCAACGACGGGCAATCGTAACCATCATGCCCGAGCTTAGAAAATATCATCTCATATCTCATCATATTAAAATGCATAATTTACAAAGCGCCAAGTAACGCCCAAAATGAAATTGAAGAGAGCCTATATCACATCTCAGAAAATATCTCATCTCAATGATCTCAGATTAATTCATATTTCAATATTTGTTTTTAAAGATGTCAGATTATAATGGATCATAATGCTTTAAAACAATATCTTATACTCATGTGAATAAAACATATAATCATACAAATCTCATTTCCTTTTTATTCAATATATCTCAAATTCACTCAATATCATATCAGTTTATTCAAAAATAACAATAAAAAGTCACATCATATTGAAATCCACTTTTCCTCATCTTTAAAATACTATCATATTCTATTTAAAATCGATACTTTTAAAATCATCGATCAAACATTTTAATATAACATCAATGCATATATAAAATCCATTTCTCAGAAAATCATTAAATTCCATTCAAAATACTTATTTCGCAAACATGCTTTACTATCATAACCACTCAAAAATAGGTTTTGATATTCCACTTATAAACGCCCAAATATGTTTAACGTCCCGCGTTTGATCCTCATTCACAAGTCCTCCTAATAAAGTAAATAATCATAATTATTTTTCCCATAAATATAAATACAACTAATTTTATTAAACAAGTTCATTCGTAATCAACTATTCTCGTTCAAATTACCAAAATACCCTACATGCCAAAATTACCAAAATACCCCAACACCAATATTTACCAAATTATCCTCAAAATCTTCAATTATCAAATCGCTTTGATTCATATCACAAAAATAACCACAATATCATAAATTACGAAATTACCCTCGGGAGTGTAAAATTACCAAAATGCCCTTGATTCATATTACCAAATACCCATAAAATCATAATTTACCAACTTAACCTCAACAATTCAAATTAAAACTTATCCTCAATTTCTTACCAAAAATAGCCACCAATCAAATTAAAAATGCTCATCTATGATGATTCCTTTTCTTCTTCCTCAACTATCTTAATTATCTAGAAGGTCAAGCTCTTATCGGAATGATGATTCCTTTTTCTTAAATATTATAATTTTTCCTTTCAACCTTACGAATCCGGCCCCGATGGTCGGTGGGTTCAAAGACGTGAGAACAAAATCCAGTAGCAGTTATTTCAGATTTTGACAAAACGGTGTGTTCTTCCTGCTATATGGCAGGATAACAGGTAGCTCATCGTGGGATAAAAAGTCAACAAGATAACCTCTTGGTCGCGGTCGTGATCTGAAAATCACAAAAATGGCTTGATTTATCTCTAATAAAAACTCTCTCCTCCTTTCTTATAAAGGGTTGAAAAAAGTCCAAAAAAATTTGTTAGGACATTTAAAAGAATTTCGCTTTCACTTCTAATCATGCCCAAAGAATCGAAACCCATATACTTATGATCTCTATAAAGATCAAAACCAAACATATCACACTTTCTGCTATATTGCTTTTATATTTAAAGTTTTCTTATTAATTCAAAAGTCCTATGATTTGCATGCCTATTAAGAAAAAATATCGAAACAAATTATCGAAATTATCTATGTCATTCTCAACCTGATTCTCTTCCAAATCACTTACTTGGAAAGATACCTTCATTGTTTGTGTAGGACACTCTTAACTTTCATACACTTTCATAAACTTAAACTTGGGCTGGCCTTTATCTCATAAACTAATATAACATCCGAGAGTTCCTCCACTAAGCCAAAGTCAAACCCAAGAAAACTATAAAACAAAATTAAAAATCCATTTTCTCAATTTTCAGTGTGTTCTATCACATGAGCTAAATAGGGTCCTTTTCTTAACAACCGCCTTGCACTATGCATATATTCTAGTCACTTATTCACCTATTAAAGGGGTTTTTAAACACAACTTCCTTTTTGAAATCCCACAAAAAGGTTTTCAAGGAATCCATGCCTGGATAACATCAAGTCATGATTCTAAGATGAATCAAATTCAAGCCCAACTCAAATTCATGTTCACCCATTCCAATCAAACAATCCCGATACACACTCTCAAAGAATAATGACTCTCCTAGTAGGTGTACTAACAACTAAACCACAATTATTTCTGTATTAGCCCTACGTGCATAGCAAAAGTACGAAAACAAAGTTTGGATCCAGGTCAATAAGAATGAGCCTGAATGATTATAATATACCCATTTTTGTAAAAGACGTGCCTCCTCATTTGAAAAGTTGTGATTAGTTTGCTTCATGTTCTGACCATAACACCCTCTCCCCCTTTGGTTTATGCATCAAGTGAAGTAACAAAATCTCTAAGGTGTAGAGAGTGGAAAATAAGAGTTGTAATTGGTGAGAATGTGTTGTTGAAGATAATAAAGCAAACTTTGTCTCTAGGTTTTTTGATGTTTAATTTGGTAATTCTCACACAGAATGATCATCCACATAAGCAGATTTTGAATCAAATGCAATACATGCATGTGTCATATTATAACATGTAATGTTTAATATTATTTCAAGGGATACTACTGTGAGCCACCCTAACTCGAATTAGGCAGCACTATGTTTTACTTACAGCACAAACTAATTGTTCTTTATATAAAAACAAATTAAAACTAAACTTACACTAGATATTAGTGTGAGAGGTCATTCTTCTCATATCCTCATCTTGATCTAAAAGTTCACCTCTTATGAACCACTAACTATCGTAAATTCTAAAAAATTTTTGTTCTTTATGTTTCAATCTAAAGAAGCCTTGCAAAAGAAACTAAAATGATGTTGTCACCATAAATCAAGGGAAACTATTTCAATAGAAAATTGGGGTTTTAATTTGATAAATGGTTATCAAATGATCGTGCAGTATGATGACATTTGAAAGGAGACGTCACCCGACGACGGGTTATTCTCCCCGATCTCTGAAACCCAGAAGTCTCACCCTCTACTTGATAATGTGTTTAATATAACTTCAAAATAAACATAACTTATTCTTATAAAGACACAATATATGCACTAAAACCATGATCAAGAAATGCCTCTCTTTATATACGGGCTTTTAATATAACATCAATTATAAAATCCATTTCGAGAAAATCATTAAATTCTATTCAAAATACTTGTTTCCAAATCAATGCGGTTACTATCATAACCATGAAAATAGGTGTTGATATTCCACTCAAAAATTACTCGCCAAACTTAACAACGATGATGGCTTAAATTCACAAGTTAAAAAGTGGATAATTATTTTTCCCATAAATATAAATACAACTAATTTTACGTTAAACAAGTATTCATTCGTAATCAACTATTCTCGTAGCCTAAATTACCAAAATACCCCTACATGCCAAAATTACCAAAATACCCCAACACCAATATTTACCAAATTATCCTCAAAATCTTCAATTATCAAATCACTTGATTCATATCACAAAAATAACCAATATCATAAATTATAAATTACTGGAGTGTAAATTACCAAAATGCCCTTGGATTCAATATTACCAAATACCCATAAAATCATAATTTACCAACTTAACCTCAACAATTCAAATTACCAACTTATCCTCAATTTTTATTTACCAAAAATAGCCACAGAATCCAAATTACAAAATTGCCCCAAAAGTATGAAATTCAAATGCCCTCACGGCCAACGGGATCAACGGAATTCAACCAGATCGTAGTTCGCCAGGAAGCCCGGATGATGAAGGCCCCAAATTTGGGATTTTAATTTTTCGTGGTCGGTTTTAAAATTTAATTGATAAACAAAATTAATTTGCTTTAAATAGATCGTCAACAAAAACGGTGGAGTCGCGGTTTTTTCTTGCCAATATTAATTAAAATGGCGATTTCTCACAAGCTTCAAAAATAATGGATGGTCGCGACTTATCCGGTCAAAATCGGGTCAACAAATGGCTTCAAATTGGAACGCGTGCCATCTCTCTCGCGCGCCAACTTGCTCTCTCATTTCTCTTATAAAGGGTTGGAAAAAGTCTAAAAAAATGGGGTGTTATTAAAAGAATTTTCACTTCTAATCAAAAGAATCGAAACCTATATACTTATGATTCATAAATCTTATAAAGATCAAAACCAAACATATCACACTTTCATTTGTCTACTTCGATACCTCAATTAAAAGCCATTCTTATTAATAATCAAAAGTCCTAATGATTTGGAAATAACGTTCAAAAATATCGAAACAAATTATCGAAATCTCATTTGTCATTCTCAACCTTTCGCATTCTCTTCCAAATCACTTACTTCAGATACCTTCATTCAATTACCGCTAAGAGACACTCCTTAACTTTCATACACTTTCATAAACTTAAAACTTTGGCAAAACGCGAACTTATCTCATAAACCATAATATAACATCCGAATCCTCCACTGCCTAAAAAAATAAAATATAAAACAAAATTCCATTTGTCTAAAATCCATTTTCTCAATTTTCGAACCATGTCTATCACATGAGCTAAATAGAATAAACCTTTTAACAACCGCCTATTAGCACAAAACGAATAAACACAAATGAGGGTAGAACTTTGCGCTCACCAAAAATTTCACCTCACTTTTCCGGGGTTTTTAAACACAACTTCCTTTTGAAACTAAAAAAGAAATAATGAGATTCAAGCCAATCCATGCCTGCAATAACATCGAAGTCATGGATATCTAAGAAATCAAATTCGCCTAAATTCATGTTCACCCATTCCAATCAAACAATCCCGATACACACTCTCAAAGAAATAATGACTCTCCTAGTGTAAACAACTAAACCACAATCTAGCATTTCGGGCTCTTGCCTCTAAGTAATAGCAAAAGTACGAAAACAAAGGAGTGTGTGGATCCAGATCAATAAGAATGTGAGCCTCGCGGCCAAGGATAGATAATATACCCATAATAACTAGTGCAAAGACGTGCCTCCTACGCAAAAGCAAAACTCGAGCCGAGTAGGGCTGCCAAACCGACTTTCTCTCGATCTCAAGACTGCGATGTCGACTTAAAG
The DNA here is from genome assembly GCA_030444775.1 of Atalantia buxifolia. Taxonomy (NCBI): domain Eukaryota; kingdom Viridiplantae; phylum Streptophyta; class Magnoliopsida; order Sapindales; family Rutaceae; genus Atalantia; species Atalantia buxifolia. The sequence continues at coordinate 13,454,070 of CM059838.1, forward strand.
GTAGATGTAGAACCTCCCCTCGCACTCCTCTCCACCCGAGTCTGCTTTAAGGTCGATACCGTGAGGTTTCCCTTTCCCCAGCGAGATAAAATAGGCAAAATTTCCCGATATGTCCAATTGCGACACATAAATAGCAAACTTTGTCTTGTCTAGACGACACTTTGGCCCGATGATTCCCCGCCACGTAAAGGGCAAGAAGTCTCAGCTGACACTCTAGAATGATCATCACGATATCCCCACCACCGCGGGAATTCCCGGTAACCCCACCGATGGCCGAATCAACTACGATCGAAGCCTCGAGTCTCCCGGCCTATACCCGACTCCTCTCGAAGTATCGAAAACTTGTGATGTTTGCTTGTGATTTTCCACCTCTGCCCAACTGCAGCTGCTACGCTCGCTTTTTTGAACTAGTCTTCTGTGGGTGCTACTCTTCTAGCCGCCTCAACTACTTCTCCAAACTTGGTGTATCGTGATGCGGTCATTCAATCTCAAATCTGAGGCCCTCTCGAACTTACATCTCTCTCTCATCACCGACTATTTGTAGCAAATCTAAGGTCTAAAATTTCTTCTCATACTTTTGTCAAGATCCTCAACCAACCAAGGAATTCTATTTAATATCTTGATACACAAAGAGAAAATAATGATCGAAAATTCCTTACGAAAAATGGCCCAAGTAATCGAATTCCCCGATATCGTCTCTCTCCACCGCCACCAATGGTAAGCTCTATCCTCGAGCGTAAAAGTGGCGAAGGATAGTTTGTCATCTTCCTGGACACTTCATCACATCAAAAATTCGCTCTTAACCAACCATGACTAAAAAAGCCATTAAAGCTCCTAGCCCCTAAACTCTCACTGCTCAATAGTGTTTGTGTTACCAACATGCGCTTTGAGTCGATTCTCGCACAAACAGTAGTCATAATGAGCCGACCTATCAAATGATCGCCAATATTCGCAGACATTCCCTGGTGCTCAACAATTTCATGCGTAGAGGATTCAACTACCCTCATGTACGGGATTATTCTCCCCGCAGTACATCTCCCGAATTCAACCTTCTATTAGTCTAGTATGCGACCACGGCCACTACCACGTCTCATCTTTGACGAAGCATGATGGTGCCTACAAGATATAACTTCTAACTTTAATAAACATAACTTATTCTTATAAAGACAAGAAAGTCTCACAATCTAAAACCATGCTCGATACTAATCAAACGACTCCGTCCCGCACCCCCTTTTTCCCTGGCTAAACGAAATCGATAATAAGCTAATTATTATAGATTCTGCCAAAAATTCATGGTCTCCTTTATAAAAGTAATAAACCTCAATCTACAAATATGTAAAGTATACACTCCCAAAAATAATTCAATATACAACAAACTCCAAAGAATCATCATCTCAATAAAATTTTGTCCTAAAAGGATAATATAACAAAATTATACAATCCCAAAAGATCAAGATAACCAAAATATCATAACAAAAATTATCTATATCACTAACACCATCATGTGGGAGACTCAAATATATCTAAATGTGCCTTTAAAAATCTCTGAGGGAAAATATAATAACAAACGGGGTGAGTTTAAAACTCAACAAGGTCAAAGTGGATAGTAGTTTGTTTAAAAATTAAATTTTACTTAAACATAATGAATCATATTATTTCCAAACACGATTTTCATCAAACCATAAATGTAGGTAAAAACAAATAAATCATTTAACATTTAAATAATTTTTCTAACCATGAAAAGATATATATACTAACGTATCAAATATTCAATAAATCATATCACAATATCGTATAGAATGTAAAAACTAAAAATCATCACCAAACAAGTACCTATAAATAATTTTATCCTTTCTTCAACGACGGCAATCATTCCATCATGCCCAACGGATATTTTATCATCTCATATCTCATCATATCTGTAGATGCATAACCTAATCCCAAAGGACAAAACGCCAAGCCACGGCCCAAAGCCTGGTTTTCGGGACACCCTGAAGGCCTATATCACATCTTTGAGATTATTATATCTCATCTCAGATACTGATTCGATTTTCATCATATTTCAATATCTCTGTCTCGCATCTCTATATTCAGATATCAGATCCTGAGGGATGGGTAAGACCTAAATGCTTTCAAAACAATATCTTATACTTTGTATATAAACATATAATCATACTAAATCTCATTTCTTTTTATTCAATATATCTCAAATTCACTCAATTTATCACGCATTTATTCAAAAATAACAATAAAGTTCACATTGAAATCCACTTTTCCTCATCTTTAAAATACTATCATATTCTATTTAAAATCGATACGGAAAATCATTGACCAAACATTTTAATATAACATCAATGCGTATATAAAAATCCATTTCGAAAAATCATTAAATTCGAATATTCAAAATACTTATTTCGCAAACTTTCTATCATAACCACTATGAAAATAGGTTTTGTATATTCCACTTGGGAGAACGCCAAACTTCGATCAACAACGTCCGCGGTTTGATCCTCATTCACAAGTTCCTAATAAAGAAAACGACATAATTATTTTTCCCATAAATATAAATACAACTAATTTTACGCATTAGAGCTCAAACAAAAGTATTCATTCATAATCAACTATTCTCGTGTGCCTCAAATTACCAAAATACCCCTACATGCCAAAATTACCAAAATACCCCCAACATCAATATTTACCAAATTATCCTCAAAATCTTCAATTATCAAATCGCTTTGATTCATATCACAAAAATAACCACAATATCATAAATTACGAAATTACCCTCGGGAGTGTAAAATTACCAAAATGCCCTTGGATTCAATATTACCGAAATACCCATAAAATCATAATTTACCAACTTAACCTCAACAATTCAAATTACCAACTTATCCTCAATTTCAGCAATTACCAAAAATAGCCACAGAATCTGAAATTACAAAATTGCCCCAAAAGTATGAAATTACCGAAATGCCCCTCGCCGGTCAACGGTGATCGGAATTCAACCGGCAGCGACGGGAAGCTCAAGACTGGTAGTTCGGACCACGCTGAGTCCACTGGTGCCGGCGGTGACCTCCAACGCGCGGCGACGGCGGCGGATCGAAGCTCCAAAGCCGTGAGCCTTCCGGCGGTCGTTCGACGGCAATCCGGCGTCCCCGGTGGTCGAGCTCGGTCGGAAAATGATGCTGGTGATGTGAGGAACAAAATCCAAGCGGTGGAGTGGCTCAAATCCGGCTAGATCGATGGCGATGAGGATGGGTGGAGCCGCGGTCTTTCGAGCTTCAAACGGCGACGTTCCAGTCGGTTTCCGACAACAAGGATGGCAGGGATACGACCGGCGTCTCACAAGCTTCATTTCGGTACCTTGCTCGGTCGGAACGGTGGCCGGAATCGGGAGATCCGACCGGGTCACGGTCGCGGGTCGGGTTCGGATCCGGGTCAAAACCGGGTCAACAAATGGCTTCAGCTCTCTCTTCACGCGTGCCATCTCTCTCTCGCGCGCCATCTCTCTCTCCTTTCTCCTATAAAGGGTTGGGAAAAACTCAAAGAAACGGGTCTGGGGTGTTACACCTGTTGATCAGCCTTGACCACACGTGTCATGTGTTGAGGCTCCTCACTTCCCAAAACGACAACATAGCTTGATTTCGTTTGAAGCATATAGTTTTAAGTGATGGCACGTGCTTTGTATGTACAGTTTTTATCAATTACAAAACTAAAAACCTTGTATGTATAATCTTCAGTTCAGTTCCATAAATGACTGTTCAAGAACTTACAAATAAAGCAAAACTTCTCCCACTCAGAAATGATGTGTTGGACCTCTTGCTTGGCCATCCTGACTTAGAATGTAACTTATGTGATTTAATAAATAAAAGACCAGAATAATTTCATTTCGTGAAACTACATCTGACAAGTTTCCAGCCTAGGAAACTTAGGCATCTAAATCAATGCACATCTACCCACGTGTTACCGTGAAATCTCAGATGGATTGCTGGGTTAAAAATCAAGTTGACACTACAGGTCAAAGAATACATATATATAATGTATCATAATTTCCAAGAAAAAGAACAATTCCTGCCCATCAGCAAGTTATTAAGGAAATAACGCATTGTCCAAGACTACAAGTTGGTTCATGCTGCAAAATACAAACATGTATTAGACAAAGGGACTACTTAATGCCTGCTAAAAACAAGATTTGTAAGTAGGGATGTTAGTACTATGACAGTTTCTGCTCCTTCCACTACACCAACACAGATATTACATGTTCGATAGGAAGAACGTGAACTGGGATTCCTGGCATGCCATATAACACAAAAAGGATCTATTAATATGTTGCTTTCGTTGATCAAAGATCTCTCGACGAACACTACATGGTTTATGTTGAGAAGAAGCACTCCAAGAAACTGTTTCAAGTTCTTGATTTTTGGCTATAATAAGTTTAGAAGAAATAAAAGAGTGATTTCTTGATTGTGAATTGGAAGAGATAAAGAAAAATCTGAACAAGATGAGAGAGATAGAGGAGGGAAAGTATGTTTTAGGTTTTAAGATATAACTGCCATCGTCAATAGAGAAAACGACATGTCGACTCTTTCATGGAAATAAATACTAATAGCTAACCATGGCCAACGCCTTAACGCATTGAATTCTAATTGGCGCCATCCCCAACCACTAACCAATTGAAGAGTACCATGTGCACAAGGATATGAGGCTGAATTTGGTGGATTCCGTGCTCCTCTTGCGGTAGCTTTTGTAAGATTTTAGGACGTGGTGTTTATGATTTTTAATAATTAAAATTTACTTTTACCATTCTCTCTTTTTACTTTTAACAAATTCCCTCCCAATTAACTATATTCTTTCTTCTTCTAGCCATCATTTACATCGTCTTTGTTTCCTTTTCTCTTTTTTTTTGGAATTTTTTCTTTTTCTTTTTTAACTTTCCTAAAATGAAGAATTACTTGCAAATAACTAATATCAAGTGCGGCGCCTCAAATGGTGACAGTTTTAGCATGATTTTGAAGTATAAACTTTAGAGATGCACGATTTTATGATTAATCTTGTATTTTTACTTTTACTGTAGAAGAGGAGCGTATTTTAAATAACAGCAGCCATCATTTTCGGGCAAACACAGCTCTCATATGAGAGGAGACTTGTCAAAGGTTAGCAAGGTTTCTAATGTATAAGAAAATTTATCATGGATTTCTCAATAAAACGAGACTGATGAAATCGGACCCATGCAAATATATCAAGGGCTATGAGCGTGTATGACCCTACAATCATGGAATTATTATAAGGATCTACACCCCTGCGCTTCAAGAATCATGCGACCCAGCTGCTGTGCTGAGCAGAAGACCTCAAGAACCTTTGTAGTCCGTAAATTTACAAATTTTCGACTTTGTTCAATAGAATTTAGAAAGTAAAGAACTGATTATTCTTCCCTGCTGTTCAATTTATATTCCCTCTAGCTTACATCACAAAGCTATATAGTCTCAGTAGCACCATTTATTTGCAGCCAAGAAAATGTTGCTTTAAAGAGGTGTTTTGAAGCTGATATGAGGGATTCTTACTATCATGCACCTTGTATATGGCAAGTATATATTTCGGCAAGTCGATTAACAAATCAATAATGAGTATAATAATAGAGCTATAAACAAATTGTTAAAATTCAGACTCATTCCACATCAGTTCTGACAGGATGTACATAATTTTATACAATCTGTTTGTAGCTGACAAAAGATTCAGAAAGGAAAAAAATTGACCAAAATATATAGTACCGTATAATTCGGGCATACCGACTCTCCATGTAATATAAAAGACAATTACAATAATTACTCTAGTTCCCCTTCATGGGAGAGTTGAGTAGTAGTTGATCCTGTGCCTCCACTTGTTGAACTCTGATCATTGCTGCCACTGCTTCCATCTTTATTTGCACCATTACTGTCTCCGAGATTCTTGCTGCTGTTAGCTTCACAAACTTTACTTCTATCGGAATCAACGAACACAAGTGCCAAGCAAAGTTCATCGGCTGGCGACCTGAACTTCCATAATTGAATTGTATCACCCAATTTCAGATTATTCCGTGCTTTAAGTTGATTCCATTTATTGATGAGCACGTAAGAAAAGCTACTCTTTGCTCTTTCCTTGCAAGTCTTTTCATTCGGTTTCACCCATCTCTTAAAAGTCATTTCACATTCTTGGAGCGAAGGCTCAATCAACTTCACCTTCATCTCGGCTCTAGTATTTTCAAGATATGCCTTCTCCTCGTCTGTCAAGAAATCTTTTGATATTATTTGATTCCACGGAATTGACAACCGGTAGTGATGATCGGATACGTCCGTTGAAAACAAACTCTTGTGTATAACCAAAGCAATCTTCGAACCATTCAGCTGTTGAATTCTTTCCTTGAATTCTTGGGGCAAATCTGGGATCTCGTCTAGAACAATTTTTGGTTTCTTGTTTGGTCTTGAACAATGTTGGCTAAGTTTTCGTTTCTCCTTCTTTTGCTTTGCACATTCAACAACCCAATCATCATCATAACCATCCCCCCAGTCAATCGGAAACCGAATCCTTGCCTTCATAGCATCACCCATAAGTTTTTTCGGAGCATTATCATAAAACCCTTGTGATTTCTTGGAACACAAGTTATTATAGATAACAGGTTTCTTGAGAGCCTTCTCTTTCAGTCTTTGATCAGAAACCCTAGCCAGCGAAGCACCCCATTGATCACTAGTGCTTGGAAAATTCCCATGCCCAAAAATTGCCACATTATTCTTGGAATACGTGTCCAGAGGCTTCTCTCTTGAAAAACTTCCACACTCAAAAACTTTGTAACCAGCAAACCCGCAGGATGAACTACTCTGATGATGATCAACAACAGGCTTCTTTTGATTTTCTTTCCTAATTCTTTCTTCCTCAAGTTTATGAAAAGCCAAACTGGCAACAGCAGCTAAAGCATCAAGACCAGTCCACTTACTGTCAATCTTGATTCCTCTTTCTTCAAAATCCTTCAAACTTAACAAGGAAAAAGAATCTCCTTCTTCTTTAGCCATCTTCATCAGTTTCTTCTTCTGGGTTTTGTAAAGTTAATTAGAAACAAGAACGAACAGGAAAAAGCTGAAGAGCAATTAATGGCAAAAAAAAGTAAGCTTGAAGCTATACTAGTTCAAGCGAACTTGTAGGAGGGCGAATACTATGATTTTATAGAGGGGGAAATCTAAAAAGAATTAGGATTTAATTAATATCCGGGTCTTTTCAGGAGTAACTAAGGCTCGGGTTAGGGTTTTATTTTCTTCATTTTTTCTTTTCCTACGGGTTTGGGGATTCACGCGGCACCGACTCTATTGAGTTTTTTTTTTGGTTTCCTATTTTTTTTTGGATTTCCTAATTTGGTAACTGGATTTATTTATTTATTTTTAAATTTTAAAAAATATGAGGAACCAAAAAGGGGATGAAAAAGAGTGTGGACCGAAAAAGAGAAATAGTTAACTATGAAATGGAACAAGAAAGAAGAAGTTTTGATCTAATTAAATGTCTTGCGAAAACATTAAAATAAATAAAAGTTCCAAAGTAAGGCAAGTTCCGGTAAAACAACAACAACAACAACAACAATAATAATAATAAAATATAAATAATTTATATTACTGATCTGAAAGGAAGAGGGTCAATTTAGATTTTAAAAAATAAGCTTGTAAACGTAAATAAAACATATAAATCGAAGAGTTCAAAAGAGAAATATAAATACTAAGTCAATATTATACTTAGGGGTGAAAAAAATACCCGCCTGGTTCGGACTCGGTTCGCACCCAGATTTTGTGGGCCGGGTATGAAGCCGGGTCGGTCTTGGGTATCACTTGATAAACCCAGAGCTTGGCTCGAAACCCGGATTTTATTAAAAAATAGTATAAAATATATATTATTTTAAATATTTATATTTATTTGACTTATTTATTACACATATATAAAGTTTTAAACACTTAAAGTTTATATTTTCATGTCAAATTTTATTGAAATAAATTTAAAAGTTATAAAATTACCAAAAAAAAAATACACATATAATATTAAAAAATATAAAATATGATTACTCAAATTAAAACCCAACCCGGGGTTTTGCCACCCCTAATTCTACTAGGGATAAATGCATTAGGTTAGTTGTAGGCCTTCTGGATGCTGATAAGGTGGTGTCGGCTAGGGATATTATTGAGGGCAGAGTGATTACAACAACCACACAAGGACAAAAAACTCATGTATGAAATCTATGGCACTTTTTTCCTATAATCTATTGAGTTTAATAATTTAAAGTAAGGAGATTTGCCCTTCAGGATCCCACAAGAATGTTGGAAAAATGACTGACACAAACGACTGCAAAGTAAACGAAAACAAAAATCTTTCCCTTTTTGTGTGATTAAAATAGGATGTGTATTACAAATAAATAGGCAAAAGAATAAACCAACAAATTCAAAGCAATAAATCAACTACAAGAGATATAGATTTTTACGTAGAAAACTCAAAGCGAAAAAAGTTACGAGACCATAATCCAATAAAATCTTTCACTATAGTAATGGGATTACAGCACAATTCTTCTTTAGATTACAGCACAAATTCTTCTTTAGATGACATTAGAAACTAACAACATCAAGAATCTCAATGTTCTTGACTTACAATAACAACTTAATACCTATCTTTCTAACAAGTATCTTAAATAATAGCCAAAGAGAGGATAAAATAAAAATCATGGTCAATAGGATTGTAGAGGGCGATGCCAGAAACTTACCCTCAAAATTTGAAAGAAAATAGAGTTAATTTTACATTTCGATTGTCTAATCAAATATTGAAATCTTAGCCCCCAAATCTATTCTCATGCCACTCTTCTCTCTCCCATCTTTTCTTCACTCGTCTTTTTTACAATTGTGAAACTAGTGCTTGCTTTTTAAAGCAAATTTCATTCAAGTCCAAAATTTAATTTTAGTTACCATTAAGCAAGCATTTTAGACTTTGGCCTTTTGGGCCCTTAAATGAGATGAACCTAACAAATTTCCACTCTAGATCATTGAAAAGACGCCGCCAAGTCCACTTTATGCAAACAACTTTTCAATTTCTTTAAATGGTATGTTGAATTCTTTGCCAAGTGAATCTAACTATCACAGTATACAACTGGTATGTGTCATTTCTATTGCTATGGGTGTCAATGTGCAAGTGTACATAACAAGTAATATACTGATGAGTATTCATATCGTCTCAACATGGATAGATGTTATCAGATTTACTATAACAATCTTAACAGTGCAGTTTTATTTTAATTAAAACAAGACAATTTATGAAACTAATGAACTACTTAAACTAAAAATGTAATAAATAAAATGCAGTAAAGAAAATTCTCACATCAACACAAAAATGTAACCAATGGGAATAGAGTAGTTGAGTGATTAAACTCACTTTATGGTGTTGATTGTTCCTCTAATTAAAATCCTGTTGCTACAGTATTTACTACAACACTGGGCAGAATCCCTTATGTATTGTCAGTTGTCACATGTTGAATATCTTATATCTAAATGTAACCTAACAGTGACTTATGATGAAGTTAGATATAACATTATGCATTATAGGTTTCGCTTAGCATATAAGGTGAATTCATATGTCTAGTGCATCACTAATTTAAAATCAAGTATGGCCCTATTAAATTGAGATTTACTCAATTTGGAAAACAAAATCTAAAACCAAATATTATCTTATTTTGATCCACTAAGTTATACCTTTTTTATGCTCTTTTTTAGCTAGTATCTACTAATTGGGTAGTTAGTTGAAATAAGAAATTGTAATAAGTAAAATTAAGATAAAATGTCGTAGCAAATACAGAGCAACACATATATCAGTCAAACATCTATTAAGATCGTTCATCACTTAACTACAACAAAATTTAGTTCATGATTTGCGATAGAACAATAAATAACATTATTTCAACCATTAAATGCATCTCCATAAATAACTAGAAAACATGAAAATAAGAAGAAAAACTGAGTTATGCTCGGTCTCTGTGATTTCTCCTCTATTTATTCCTTGAGTCCTCTATTACAGCCTTCAAAATCTCTCTTAATTTTTATTTTCTTGTTGTTTCTTTTTGGTATTCTCCTTGGGTGACGGCTTTTCCTTTTTCTTTTCATGCGTGCTCTTTTTATAACTTGGGATTAAGGCAACTGAAAGTGTGTGGCACGTATCCTTTATTTTTAGAAACTTTAGATCATAATCTTTTAGTTATTCCGTACAAAATCCAATCTATCAATGCTCCAAGATTGCTACAGCATCTTCTCTGTTCCAGATTCGTTTTAACTCCTTTATAGCCAAGTTTTTTCATTATCTATGCAAATATATTGTAGCAACATTCCATCCCTAAAACTTGAGCTTTCGGTCACCTATAATTATATACATAATCTAAGTACCAAATATTCTAAAACAACTAAATTTATTAAAAAAAAGCTAAAATGGATGCTCATGCAAAATGTTACTAAAATGCAATAAAAACACATCATTTACTTTCTAAGTAATATTGACTTAAGTTTTAAAATGTCACGATATCTCTTATTTCATAGAATTATCAACAACATAGCTATCTTTCACACCCAACTCTTGTAGAAAATTCTTCATTTACAAGGTTTCTTTGCAACCTTCAATAATTGCAATATACTCAACTTCTATGGTAAACAAGGCAACATGCTGTTAAAGTCTGGATTGCCATAAGAATTCTGCCCCTGCAAAGGTGAGCAAATATTTTGATAGGAATTTTCTAAAATTAATATCTCTTGCCATATCTTTATTTGTGTACACTTGTAACACAAGTTTGTCGCCACCAAAACATAAACATGCCTTAGAAGTGCCTTTGAGATATCTGAGAATCCGCTTCACTGCTGTCTAGTGTTCTTTGCCCGGATTGGAGAGAAATCAACTAACTACCCCAACTACATGAGCAATATCTCGTCTTGTACAAACCGTTGTGTACATCAAACTACCAACTGCTGAAGCATAAGAAACTTCTCTCATCTCTTGCTTCTCTTCCTCACTTACAGGGTAATTCTCGGAATTAAGCTTAAAATGGCTTGCAAGTGGAGAACAAATAGATTTTGTCTTGCCCATATTAAATCGTTCAAGAACCCTTTCAACATATGCTTCTTAAGTTAACCATACTTTCTAGATTTTCTATCGTGGGAAATCTCATGCCAATAATTTGTTTTACCGGTCCTAAGTTTTTCATTGCAAAAGACTTGTTAAACTCTTTATTCATATTATTAATCTTATTAATATCCTGGCAAACAATCAACATGTCATCCCCATAAAGCAAAAGAATGATGAAATCATTATCACCAATCTTTTTCACAAAAACACAATGGTCGTATATTATGTTGTTAAAACTATGATTCTTCATGAAAAATAAAACTTCTTGTACTACTATATTGGTGCATGTTTCAAGCCATACAAACTTTTTTTCAACTTGCACACTAGTTCTTCTTTACCTTTGACACTAAACCTTAGGTTATTGCATGTATATTTCTTCCTCTAAGCCACCGTGTAAGAGAATTGTCTTTACATCAAGTTGTTCAATCTCTAAATTCAAGCTAGTTGTTAATCTCAGAACTACTCGGATAGAAGACATTTTTATTATAAGAGAAAATATTTCATCAAAGTCAACATATTTTTTCTGATCGAAGCCCTTCACAACCAATCTAGCCTTATACCACTGTTGTGAGTTATTTTCAGTTTTCAACCTATAAACTCATTTGTTTTTCAATGTCTTCTTTCCCTTAGACAACTTCACTAAATCATAAGTATGGTTCTCTGATAACTCTATGAAATGAGAGTTATCATGGCACTTTTAGACTTAATTAATACTATTTAGAGAGTAAATGATGTGTTTTCATTGCATTTTTGTTATATTTTACATAATCATTCATCTTAGTTTATTCTTCATAAATTTTGTTTGATTTAGAATAAATTGTGTGCTTAATCATATGTATAATTGTAAGTAACTAGAAGTTCAAATTTTAAGGAAGGAATGCTAATGCAATAGACTTGCAAAAGATGGAAAAGAACTTGACTATAGAAGAATTGAAGCAAATCTAGAACAGTGCAGTTGTTATAGTCGTTGTTGTAACAATCATTGTTGTAGTAATCCTAGAACAACGATAGAGAAAATTGTACAGAATATTACGATTTACAGTTTTCTAATCTGGAAGATACGCGATCTAAGCTTTTGTTTACCCTAATTTTCATCTATAAAAGGAGTACACATCATAAGGAAAAGGGGGAGCCGTCACCGAAGGAGAAAAACCACAAAGAAACAAAAGAAAAACAAGATTCAAGAGAGAGATTGAGGACTGCACAAGAGGAAAATTTGCAGAAATCAATTGGGAACTCAATCCTTCTTATTCTTCTCTTGTTTTCTTGTTTACTTTTAATCATGAAAATGTGTTTGATGACTGAAACTTGTTCTTTATTTTTCTTTTGCAAACCATGAACTAATTTATTTGTGATTGAGTGATAAACAATCTTGATGGTTTATTGACTGAATATATGTGTTGCCGCATGTTTGATGTAGCATTTTGTTTTGATAGAATTTATTTTTATTTATTATTTTGGATGATCACCTATTTAATGATACTAGTTAAGAAAGAGCCACAAAAGGATCTATTTTAGTGGAACATATCAGAACAATACTTGGTTTTAAAATGAGTTTCCTGCATTGAGTTTTACTTGAGTCTAAAAAGATCATGCTTGTTCTAAGATTAATGATGAACTAGATAGAGAGATTGACCTTGTAAGGTAATTAGAACCTAAGCGTGTAATGTTGTATTTAATATTAGCATAACAACTGATCATTTTTAGGTTGCATATAGATATAAGATATCCAACATGCGACGGCTGGGGATACATAAGGATTCTGCCCAATGCTGTAGCAGATATTGTAGCGACCGAACCAAACATTAGAAAAGTAGTCAAAACTATTAAGAGAGTTTAATCATTCAACTACTTTATATTCCCATTGGTTTATCCTTGAGTTTAATGTGGTAATTTACTTTGTTGCATTTTATTTATTGCGTTTTTTATTTTAATTAGTATATTAGTTTCGTTAATTATTTTATTTTAATTTAGAACAAAATCCGCACTTTTAAGATTGCTATAACAAGTCTGATAACATCAATACATGTGGAGACGATCTTGAATACTCATCATTATATTACTTATTATGTATATTTGCACATTGACACCTATAGCATTTGAATTTATGCCAACATTCTCATTCAACATATTTCTTCTGACCGAAGCCTTTCACAACCAATCTATCCTTGTACCACAGTTTTGAGTTATTTTTAATCTTCAACCTATAAACCCATTTGTTCTTTAATGCCCTCTTTCCCTTAGGTAACTTCACTAAGTCATAAGTATGGTTCTCATTTAAGGATTTCATCTCCTCTTGCATGGCTTTAACCCGCTCACTTTTATGTTGGTAAGATGTAGCTTTTTCAAAACATTATGGCTCCCCTCCATCTATAAGTATTGCATATTTATGTGGAGGATATCTAATGGAAGGTTGTTGTTGTAATAAATTTAAATGCTATTAGTATCAATGTGCAAGTGTACACAACAAATTTTATAATGATAAGTATTCAAAATCGTCTCCACAGGGATTGATGTTATTAGATTCGCTACAGCAATCTCAACAATACAGTTTTGGTTTAATTGAAAATAAAACAAATAATAAAACTGGTAACTTAATTAATTAAAATAAAATGCAATAAAGTAAATTCTCACGTCACACACAAGGATAAAGCTAATGGGAATGGAGTAGTTAAGTGATTAAACTTTTTTAATGGTTTTGATTATTTCTTCCAATTTTAGATTTAGTTGCTATAACATCTGCTACAACACTGAGTATAATCCTTATGTATCCTCAACTATCGTATATTGGATGTCTTATATCTATATACAACCTAACAGTGACCAATTGTTATGCCAACATAAAATGTAACATTACACGCTTAAGTTCTAATTAACCTATAAGGTAAATTCCCATGTTTAGTTCATCACTAATTTTAGATTAACCATGGCCATTTTGGAATCAAGTAAAACTAAACTCATGAAACTCAATCTAAAGCTAAGTATTACTCTAATATGTTCCACTAAAATAGGCCATTTTATGGCTCTTTCTTAGCTAGTATCATTAAATGAGTGGTCCGCCAAAATAATAAATAGAAATAAGTATTGTCAGAACAAAGTGCTATAGCAAACATGCAGCAACAGATATAATCAGTCAATGAACCATTAATATTGTTTATTACTCAACCACAAATAAATTTAATTAATAGTTTGTGAAAAAAAATAAATAAAAGAGTTTCAGCTGTTAAATGCATCCTCAATATTAAAGGGTAAATGAGAAAATAAGACATGAATAAGAGGGATTGGTTTTTCGATTGATTTATATAATTTTCTCCTCTGATGCAGCCCTAAATCTTGCTATTGAATTCTGTTTTACTCTTTTTTCTTTTCAGTTTTTGCTCTTGGTCTCACGACCTTCTTTTTCTTTGCATGTGTGCTTCTTTTACAGTTAAAAATTAGAGCAACCACAAGTCTAAGGCGTGCATCTTCGAAGTTTAGAAACTCCATATCGCAATTTTCTAAGTATCTTGCGCGAAATTTTCTCTGTCAATGCTCTAGAATTGCTACAGCAACAGCTATAGCTTCTACACTGTTCCATATCTATTTTAATTTTTTTGTAACTAAGTTCTTTCCTTATTTTTGCAAGCTCATTGCAAGCACCAAAATCAATCATCCAATCACTAGTATGGCAAATGCAACTTACTGAGCTATAATACCACTTTGTTGAGAAAGGTACTCATACAAGCTGTTGCAAATTAAGCGGAAATAAAATTTTTTCCCTCTTTATGTGATTAAAATAGGATGTGTACCACAAATAAATATATAGAAAAATAAACCAACAAATCCAAAGCAATAAATTAACCATAAGAGATGCAGATTTTTATGCAGAAAACCAAAGTGGAAAAATCACGAGACTGTAGTTCGATAAAATATATCACTATATTAATGGGATTACATCACAAATTCTTCTCTAAATGACATTAAAGGCTAACAACATTAAGAATCTCAATGTTTTTAACTTACAATAACAGCCTAATATTTGTCTCTCTAACAAGTGGGTATCTTAAATAATAGCCAAATAGAGGATTAGAGATGGCAATTGTGTCTGCAAACCAGTAAACCCGCCCGCTAAAACCCACCCACTATAGATAATTTTATGGGTTGAGCGTAGGTTTGGTATTACAAATTAAAATCCGCACTTAGATGCGGGTGGGTTTGGTATGAACCCAATATCCGGCAGATACGCACATGTATATCCACTAGACCCGCAATTTTTTTAAATATTTTAAATTTAATTTTAATTGAAAAAATTTAAATCTAAAAAATATGTAAACAAAATAATGCAATTATATAAAGTGCCAAATAACCAAAGTGTTTTTGTATGGACTATTTTTCTTTAACTTAATGCATGAATTATTTCATTATTATAATATTTTTCTTCAGATTATTATTTGAAAAATATTAATCTTAATCATTATTGTAAGCATCATATTGGATGGGTACTAATGATGGTGAATGAAATAAAGATCTTCTCTTTAAACTTGTGTTGAATGATAATATAAAATGTAACTGTTATTTTTAGACACTAATTTGTGGTTTTTTTTAATGGATTTGTGTATTTTAAACTTAAATTTGAGAATTTGTGTTAGATTGATGTTGAAATTTTAATTTTTTATTTACATTGGTTAAATTTAAAATTGAGTATATTATGTGGATTTTGAGGTTATTATTGTAAATTTATATATTGAACATTTTTTATTTTAAATGTACAAACCTGTAAAAAATCCGCCGGATACCATTGTGGGTTTGATAATTGTCAAAACTCACAGCGGGTGGGTTTTCTTAAAAAAATTAAAACTCGCTGTGGGTTATGGGTGTGTTTGGTCATTTAAATTTTGTGCAGGTTTAGATTTGATAATGGCAAACCCGTTGTGGGCGGTGCCCATTGCCATTCGTAGAGAGGATAAAATAAAAATCAAGACTAGTAGGATTGTAGAGAGTAATGCCAGGAACTTACTGTTGAGTATAAGTTAAATTGCTATAAGTGTCAATGTGCAAGTGTACACAACGAGTAATATAATTATAAGTATTCAAGATCGTCTTCACAGGGATTGATGTTATGGAAATTGCTACATCAATCTTAATAGTTTTGCTGGAATTGAAAGTAGATTGAACAATTAAACTAATAGCTACCTAATAAAATGCAATAAGTAAATATGCAGGAAAGAAAATTCTCACGTCAAGCACAAGGATAAAATCAATATGAATGAAGTAGTTAAGTGGCTAAACTCTCTTAATGGACTTCTTGTAAAATTTGGTTCAGTTGTTGCAGCATTTGCTACAGCATTGAATAAAATCCTCATGTATTATCAATTAACGCATGTTGGATGTCTTATATCTATATGCAATTGTTGAGTGTTAGAAAGTGTATATTTATAAAGTGTCAATTTACACTGCAAGTTTATTTATTTAAGTCCTTTGTTATTTAATTATATATGTTTTGTTTTTATTAATATTTTGTGTATTTTATATCATGTATTTCACAATGAACGAGATTTCGGATAGCAAAACGGACGTCACTTTTGAACTTGATGTTATGGAAATTGCTACATCAATCTTAATAGTTTTGCTGGAATTGAAAGTAGATTGAACAATTAAACTAATAGCTACCTAATAAAATGCAATAAGTAAATATTTTTAATCCGATGGGAAATGTATCTATAAAAAAAATTCTGACACGTCCATTTTTGAGCACAATTCCTTCTCCATCTTGGATAAAAAATCATTTTACCCTGAATAATGAAGTAATTTTCTTTCAAGCTTAGGTTGAAGGTAAGTCTCAACATGTGTCATGGGCTTTAAACTTTATTTTCTCTTCCCCTCTAATGGACTTTTGACTTTTCGTAAAATAATTTCTAGTTCGCCCGGTTTCTATTAGTATAAGGTTATTTATTTGCGATAAGCCCTACCATATTGATTAGAGCGTGGATAAAATGTGGATTCCTCATGTTTATTATCAAATATTTAGCCCATGGTGCATGTTGATACGGATCCAGACGCATTTAAATTGGATGTCTTTAAATTAATTTCCCCATAAATCCAATCACCCATTTACAAAATTAATTCACACACAATTAAAATCCACCTCCTCGTGGGATCGAACTCAATTGTTATTCAACAAAATTTGCTAAACATAAGATATAACATTACATGTTTAGATTCTATTTACCCTATAAGGTGAATCTCTATATCTAGTTCATCACTAATTTTAGATTAAACATGATCCTTTTGGAATCAAGTTAAACTTAATCCTGGAAACCCAATCTAAGACCAAGTATTGTTATGATATGTTCCACTAAGATAGGGCATTTTGTAGCTCTTTCCTAACTTGTATCATTAAATGGGTGGTCAGTCGAAATAATGACTTTAAATAAATACTATCAAAACAAAATGCTATAGCAAACATGCAGAAACATATAAATTTAGTCAAAGATCCATTAAGATTGTTTATCACTCAACCACAAATAATATTAGTTCATGGTTTGCAAAAGAAAACTAAACAACAAAGTTTCAATCGGCAAATACATTCTCATATCAAAGAATAAACAAGAAATCAAACGAAGAACAAGAAAAACTGAATTCCAATTGATTCCCGTAAATTCTCCACTAGTGTAGCCTTGATTTTTGCTCTTGAAATATGTTTTTCCTTTGTTTCTTTTAGTTTATGATCTTCATTGACAGCCTCTCTTTTCTTTTGCATGTGTGCCTCTTTTATAGTAAAAAAATTAGGGTAAACGGAAGTTCAAGGCGCGCATCTTCCCAATTAAAAAATTACAAATCGCAATCTGTTAAGTATCTCACGCGAAATCTTTTCTGTCGTTGTTCCAGGATTGCTACAGCAATGGCTACAGCATCTGTACTGTTCCAGATTTGCTTTAATTCTTCTTTAGACATGTTCTTTTGTCATTTTTATAAACCCATTGCTACAGCATCCTTCCAATGAAAATTTAATTTTCGGTTTCCTATAATTATGCATATATTTTAAGCACACAATTATTCAAAATCAAGCAAACTTTATTAAACTTAAACTAAAATGAATGTTAACGAAAACTATCATTAAAATGCACTCAAATGCATCAATTACTCTCTAAGTAATCTTGATTTAAGTATAAAAGTATCATGATAACTCTCATTTCATAGAGTTATCACTTACCTTCAAAATTTATGAGAAAACAAAGTTAATTTCGGCTTTCCGTCTAATCAAAGATTGAAATCCTAGCCCCTAAATCTAATCTCATGCCACTATTCTCTCCTTCTTCTTTTCTTCGCTCGTCTTTTTGTGATTGTGAAACTAAGGCTGCCGCTTGCTTTTTAAAGCCAAAATTTATGATAAATTTCATCCAAGTCTAAAATTTAATTTTAATTACACATCAAACAAGCTATTTTCGACCTTGGGCTTTTGGACCTCAAATGAGACGAACCCAAAAAAGAAGACCTATTGAAAGTTAGAGCACTGATATTTGAACCAGATCTTTACTTTTACACACTAAAAATAGCTTTATTTTTTGTGAGTTTAATTTTTAATTTTGGAAACAAATCCAAATAGACATTATTTTGAATATGTTTTTGTCAGGTTTTTGTTAAAGCTTTAGTTCTCCAATCATCTTTCTAAAAGTTAATAATAAAATAGTGGATTCTATAGAAAGATCCATTGCTCTACCTAGATGTAGACCGTTCTTATAGAGATACTTCATCAAAGGTTGACAGCCCCTCACTCACTCTCCAAGACACTCATATAACCACTTGTCTACAAATTAAATTTAAAATAAAAGTTTTAAGTCCTTGGGACCCATCAGACTTGGCAAATATACAATGCTTAAGTGGTGTGCCCGACGGTTCTCTCCAAATTGAGGTCAATTGTGTCGTTTGCATTTATTATCAATTTGTTTTGTAGCAGTAAATATTGTTTTTGGGTTTTGATTTCATTTCTAGTGTATGAGTGAGAGTGTGAGAAAAGTATTACGTAAAAAGATAAGGAACTTTGTACATGGAACTCAACAATTAAGTATGATAACAATAACGCTTGAAGTTAATGAACTATGTATTCATAATATTGGTGCCAATCACTTTGCCTCATTTACATATTTGAAATGAAAGAAAACAGGTCAGAAGAACGTTGATACTTGAGAGAGACTTGTCTAGCAGAGTTTTCAAAAGGACAGAAATGGGATACTAGAAAGTTGATGCAGAAGTAAAAAACTTCACGCATATTTTTGTGTGTCCTTTCTATGACTCCTGAGAGCTGACTCAAATACAATATAAACATATTAATAAAAACCTTAATTCACCCTGATCCTACGAATGTCTCCACCGCTGCCATTACCACTATCGTTACTAGCATTTGCACAACCATGCATCTCCATCGTTAACTGCATGGTTATTGCCATCAGCAGCAGCTTAATTCTGAGGCTCTTCTAACCAATACAAGTGCTAAACAAAGTTTTTCCTCTGGGTTCCTGAACGACCATACTTGAACTGTATCACCCTCTTGAAGCCTGTTCTTATTTTTAACATTTTTCCATCCGCTAATCAAAACATAGTTATAGCTACACTTTCCTTTCCCCTTCGACATCTTCCATTTCGTAAAACGCAATTCAGATACTTGAAGCGACGGCTCAATCAACTTTACTTTTATCTTGCATCCTTCTATGCCTCTTTTCTCATCATCAGTCAAGAACTCAGTTGATACTACTTGATTCACCGGAATCGAAAAGCGGGCGTGAGTGTCAGATATGTCTGAATAGAACAAGCCCTTCTGGATCACCAAATATATCTTAGAACCATTCATCTGTTCAATTCTTGCCCTAAGTTCTGTGGGCAAATCCAGCCTTTCCTTTAGAACAATCCGCTGTCTCCCTATCTTAAGTTTCTTATAATTGGATGTTGAAGTACCCACTTGTTCACCGTAATTATCCCTTTTCGACTTCTTCTTTCGCCTCATAAACTCACCTGCCCATTCTTCATCATCAGCATCACCGAGAAGCTTGTTCCGAGAATAAGTAACAAACCCTGATTTTTGCTTGGAATATAAGTCATCCAAAATTGAGTTTGTCACTGGTTTCTTGAGAGCCTTTTCTCTTTGTTTATCAAAAACGCTGGGCAGTGCTGTCCGCTGGTCACTATTTCTTGAAGAACTTTCATTCCCAAATGCAGCAGCTGCAATATCAATCTCTTTTTCATTCTTGAAATCCGTGTCCTCATCAAGAACTGGGGAAAATGAGATTCTGATAGGTTTTTTAGTTTCTTCTTTATTAGAAACCCTAACAGGATACTTACCCGTATCACAAGTTCTTGCAGAACTTCCAAGCTCGAAATTACCAAACCTGCAGTCCCAGTTACTGCTCTTAGCAGCATTCTTTTTTATCCTTTCTTCTTTTTCTTTCTCATAATCCAAAATTGCAACCGCCGCCAAGGCTTCAAGACAAGTCCATTGTTGGTCAATCTTGATTCCTCTTTCTTTAAAATCCCTCAAACTCAAGAAGGAGAGACGCTCTTCTCCTTCTTCAACCATCTTCATTTTTCCCCCCTTCTTCAATTCAACAAGAAAAAGAATGGGAAATTAAAGAAAAATAATAACTTGAACTTTTTTTTTTCAGTTGTTCAAGCGTAATTTAAGGGGAAACTAGAATCTATTGGATTTAGAGAGAGTGAGAAGAATTTAAATTAAATTGAAGTTTCCCAGAATTTAAATTAAATTGAAGTTTCCCTTATTTCCGAAAATATATACCGTATCTATGTTACTTTCTGAGCAAGTCACTGGTTGATGTATAGTAGTTGTTGTTGATTACGATTTTGAGACTATTTGCTTTTATAAAGAGTAACAATATTTCTCCAAAAAAAAAAAAAAGAGTAATAACAATTTTCTACAAATCTATAATGATGTGAGATAATTCTATTGGTTGGATGAAATCACTACAAAGGAGTTTGAATTCTATCATTAGTCGGGTAATTTACAAGTCAGGGCGGGTTACGGAATCCGATCTCCATCCATGTTCAACCGATACTGTATTGTTAATCTTTGAAAATTTATTGACTCCATGGTAAGTAAATTTCACACCAGTCCTTTAAATTTAGCTGGACATTTATAGGTGTGACAGTCACTCAATGTGCTTCTCCATTATGTGAAATAAGAGAATATATATATGTATAAAATTGAAAATGTGAAAAAAGAAAATCTTCATTTTTTTTTCGTTTTTCATACTTGAATTACTGAGTGCATGAGCCTATTTGTTTTGAACAATAAATACGGTCAAAATAATCATATATATCTTAGTAATTTAATTAAAGTGACTTTGTTTTTTTATCTTAACATAAAAAACCTGATGAATACTGTGTTTAAATAAAATTAAGTTAAATTAATTTTGTAACTTGATGAATATGTAATAAACTAAATAAAAATCAAGTAAATATTTTATTCACTTAATAATAACCGAATGTAAACTTATTTAATATGGGTAATGTTATTTGCACTCTAATTTATATTTTATATTTTGTACACTCTAATTTTCATAAAAAATTGCACTCTAATTGAATTCAATATTAAGGACATTAATGTAATTTGAGAAATACCATTTTACTCTTAACAAACATATAGTATGAGATGTTTGCATCCTCGTAAAAGACTGAGAAGCTAACAACACCACAAAAAAATTTCTTCGTAGGAGCCGAAAAGAAAAATTTCAGGAGCCCATCTTGGTAGTTTTGGTTTAACTGAAAGAGACTATAATGAAGAAAGAATTAGAGTTGTTGACAGAAAATATAACAGCCCATTGGTGTTAATGCGAGAACTATAATCATACTGAAAAACATTAGAAAAGATACCACAGGATATAAAACACGATGAATTTTATTGTTTTGTCATAAGAGATGCATGACCCACTTTCTCTCTCTTTTAAATTGGCGTAAACATTTTACCATCTTGGTAGTTTTGGTTTAACTGAAAGAGACTATAATGAAATAAAGAAAGAATCCCGTGGATGGTTATTTAGATACTATAATGGTAATATTGGGAAACTGACAAAATTTTCTTCATTCTTTTTTTTTTTGTTTTTAATAAGGTAAAAGAAAAACTAAGCAAGTCAACCGATAATCGAAATTAAATATGAAAACCATAAATTTTAATTTCTTTGTTTATTTTATTTTATTTTTGCCCTGATTTCTTTGCACATCTCTGCACTCCATTCCCTTCCCTCATACAATACATAGCTACTCTCAATTTTACACAATTTGGCAATGTTGAAAGTGACATTGTTCTATTTTAACACATCAATTCTTTTATCCATTGTTGTTTTAAGATCAGATTATAGAGTGAGAGTGCTGCTGGCCTCAAGAGTGTAATGGGAAAATAATTAGTTAATGGAATTATCTTAATGAATGACAATTTTGGTGTTTGAAAGAGCCATGCAAAGTAAAAATTAGTTTTTTGAAATTTATTGAATAAGTTTGTGAAGTAATAGAGTGTTCAGAATAAATTTTAAAGTATAAATAGCTCTACCAATTGAATATCCACTTCCATGATAAATCGCAATATTTTACTTTACCAAACTTAAAAACCTCATCTTTTCTTTGTTAATTAGTTATATCATCTATAAATTACATCAAGCTGAAATTATATATATTTTTTATCAGACTCAATTGTTTCTTGTTAAACAACTACAGGATCATGAGCAACTAAATGTAAAAACAATATTTTCTTTTTCTTTTTCTTCTTCCACATATTCCATTCAAATATGAAAGAAACAAAATAAAACTTGTAAAATAGAATCTGTTTGATTAGATGAAGATCCATGGATTAACTAAGACCTGTTGTAAAGTCATATTTACTCTTCAACTACATATGTAATTTTTTCTATTTTTATTTTGGACCAAGAATATAATCATCCACTTAAGAGTTGTTCTAAACAAGGAGAAATTGTAGAATACCTCAGATGTACTACAACCAATTGCTGCATGCATGACATGTGTAATTGAATTTAATACAACCACTACTTACAAGATAGTAGTTCAAAATAAATGCACACATGTCATGGCATCATTACTTGTTGTGTAGGTGACGTGGTACCTCCGATATATTCTAGAATTTCTCCTAAACAAGTAGTCCAGTTGTCAGATGGTTTTGGGTTATTGTGCACAACTTTTAGATTGATGTGAGTTATATTATTATGTAACTTAATCATTATTATAACGAGATATTAAAAATTTATCAAAGAACTAAGTGGTAAGCAAATATCATTTTCCATTTAAAAATTTAAAATTACTTCGAGAAAATCTTACCGGCTTCATTAATATGCAATCGAATATATAATGCCATTTGTTCGAAATTTTCTTCTGCTTTACAATGGCTTGAATTAATTTACACCCTCATTGTTTCCTTTTAAAATGTGGCAGGATTTAATTTATTTATTGATTGCTTTGAAATCAGCATAATACTGAGATATCCATCCTTGCATGATCTTCACTTCAGTTTTACGTTGTTGGACTAACCAATCCGGATCACTCTTCTTTGCCTCTTCAAGGTCCAGGCAGTGTGAACCTGCAAAATAATTTTAAGTTAGCACGGGGAGATTAACAAATGACACTTTATTGACAAATGACACTTTTTTCCCTTTTTATAGCTTTTAGGTTTTATTACTTTTTTTTCCCAGTTATTCCCGTGAGGTCAAGACTTTAACAAAAAAAATTTTTAAAAAAAAGTGACTGTTTTGTGGTTGAGATGAGTTTTCTTTCTTTTAAAATTTTGACATCAAGGAATAATAAAAACAATAGAAATTAAATGGTAAAAGCAGAAAGCTATGAGAAGAAGTATCAATTTCTCATTGCAGGATTTGAACAAGTAATTTTCAAATAGTTTATTCTTTTTTTTAATTTTTTTCATTGATCACCTAAATTTAAATCTTGAGGAGATGATAGGTCAAAAAAGTGATAAGTCTTTACCCATCTATACATTTTAAAAAAAGATTTAAAAAAATGTCAATCTCTCAATAAATAAATCATACATATGAAATAAGCACTTACCCTGTTTTGTAGAAAGAGCGATAATACTATCCGATATATTCTCCAAGACCCTGTATTATGAGATTGCACTTATTAGAGAGATGATACACACACGTATACATAGCATTGAGAAAATATCAGATTGTATGAATTATATGGTTACCCGCCAGGGCTAAAAGGATCTCTCATTCCATTTGAGAAAATGATATTGCTAGTAGATCTCCGAAGAATCAGTTTTATGTCCTGCAATTTATGATAGAATTTCACAACACCGAATTAATTAGAAGTTAAAAACAATTTAAAACAAGATCACAACTAAATTAGAAATTATAGTTAAAAATAAAAACTAGTCTTACACGGCCTCCATAATAAGTTAGGACCCATGATGGCCGAGGAGAGACACCATACAGTTCCTTGCAATCGTTAATGTATTTAGTTAAATTCCATTGTTCAGGTTGGTACATTGAATTTTTGTCTTTGCCCATGGGCACCACCATTTCACTGCATGACTGTTTACATAAAACGATCAATTAGCATATATAAGTCAGAAACAAAATCCTCAATACTATTCTAAGAAGAGCGGTTTTTTTTAAAGGTTTGAATGGGATAAGAAATTTCACTCGCTTAACGGAAATTTTTGACCTTAAGCATTGAGCACAAAGTGCATTCACAATTAATCGAACAATCCCCAGGACATATTTATAGTAGTATGGAAATTACTGAAAACGCAGGAACAACTTTCCAATACTTCTAGGTGTCGATAAATTTCGAAAATAATTAAGAATGTAATTAGTTTGCTCTCCTTGTTAACGTTTCGCTTGATGCTTTTAGTTAATTTATTTTCTAATTTAGCTTGTCGTCTAAGTTTTTCCTAATTTTTCTAAATATGTGATTGTTGAGGGATAAGGTTCACCACGTCTTCTCTGATTAGGGTTCGTTGTTATTTTATTATTATAATAAAGCTCTCTCGCCTGTAGAAGTTCATCCATAATAACATAATAATAAAGAAAGTTGTTTAATTACCTGCCACTCCCAGCCTTCATCACTTTCATTGCCTGTCCTGTCTTCATTAATATAGCACCGGGACTCATTTCCATCATATTCTAGTAAATCTGCTTCAACTACACCTGCAGCTATTTTGCAAAGAATGTCGTCTCCGCAATTAGGTGCATTCTCAATGGCGTTGCATATCCTTTTAACCGGAGTTTTTGATGGAGTGTCATATTGAGCTGCTTCTGAATACACCGTATCCAAACCTTCCTTGAGCTCAGTTGTGTTTTTCAATGGACTAATACAAGAAGAATACAAGAAAGTGTATCAAAACTTCTAACAACGAGCAGAGAATTGAATAGTAAATGTTTTTTCAGTCCTAAGGGTTTGAGTCAATTACTAATTCGTCCTTACATTTTTTTAAAAAATTAGTCAAAACATCTCTATTCTTATTTTTAATTTTGGAAAAATCTATTTAATTAACTATTTTTACTTTTTACCTGCTGATGTCGGAATTATTTAAATTTTTACGTTACAACAGACATAACAGAAATTAACTACGTAATTGACGTAAACTTTAAGCACTGAATGAAAATTTTATCCTCCTATAACACAGTAAAACTATAAGAGAAAAGATTTTGCTGTTACGTGCAGGTTTTGAATTTCTTGCTGAGGATTGCGAGACCGTCAGGCTTGGAAGCAATGTTGTCAATTTCTGACCACGACTTCTTAATGGTTTGGAAGCATTTTTCACTAGTATCCTGCGCAAACCCATATCTATAAATCATTCAATTTTTAAAGCTTAAAGTAATTAAAGCAACGGATATCAAAATTGACTTGATACATTACTCGAAAATCCTTGCTGACAACAGAATGATATGTGGTCCATGGTGTGATATCACCATAATAAAGGATTGGAGCAGAGGAGGCCAATGATCCAATGACAACATGGGGATATTTTATCCGAAACCATGTAGCAAGTTCTGGGAAAATTTGAAAAAAGAAAAAAAGGGTGAAAACTTCTAGCTTCTGTTACAGTTTATAAAAGTAAATCAGAAAAAGCCCTTGGCTGCAGCGCGGTTGGTTGTGAATGCATTTTGTCTCTGCAATCACCCAAGTTCAAGTAACAATAATAATAATAAGGGCTGAGTGTTAGTAAATGGGTGAAGTTTCTCATCTCTTATCCGTTAAACAACAAATCTATGCGAGAAAAAAAGCAATAAGCCTTCAAAAATAAAAATAAATCAGAAAACTAAAGCAACATTGTGACTAAACCATTATAAATAACAGCCTTTATTAAATACCTAATAATCATATCAAAGCCTTCAAAAATAAAAATAAATCAGAAAATTAAAGGGAACATCCATGATTGCATATAGCTACTTACCTCCTCCATATGAAGCTCCAATGGCGATCACTGGAGCATGTGTAGCATTATATTTGTCCTTTATGTGCAGGACAATTGATGCATAGTCTGCTAGAGCTTGGGCAGAGTTGAAGTACCCACGATGCCTTGCATTTTTTAAGGCTGCTTTTCTTGATCCGAAAGGCACAGATTTCCCATAGTATCTATGCTGATGAGAGGGGAAAAAAAGCAATATACGTGAGCATATGAGGAAAAAAAAAAGCTAAAAAAATGAGTTTAAAAACTAATGCAATCTCACTTGTGACTAAACCATTATAAATAAGAGCTTCTTATTAAATAACTAATAATCATAAAATACCTCTAAAATTACGATGAGAGCCTTAAATTGGTGGGCGCTTTCGTAAGTGAAACCTGAGGGTTGTATGTCATCATCAATAGGTGCTTCAGCACCCAAAAATGCTAAGATTGGTGAATTTCCACCACCCCAGAACTTGGAATTAATGATGTATCGTTGTGGAAAAGTTTTGTAGCTTTCAGGCCCGTAGCTAAAATGATCAATTGTTTGATTGTAAAAAAATGTTTTGAACTGATGATTTGAATCTTTTTGTTCCAGGATTCTGGATCTACGTATCCGGCCAAGTCTTGGTCTAAGCTTCAAACCGTTCACATGGAATGAGGTACTAACAAAGATGATCATCAGCAGAAGCCATTGAAATGAAAATTGTGAAGATTTCATGGTAATGTACTGTACAAAGATTATTTATGATGATGGATTTGGGCTTCGAATTAAGGTTATATATATTTATGAACAATCTTTGTACAATGATGGATCCCTCATTCAATCTATTCATGAATCCTTTTTATTTGAATAAAAAGGATTCATGAATAAAGTTCTTGTGCTGGTTAAAAAATTAGCAAAACTGAGTTTGCAGTGATTAAGCTTTGTGATCTTCCCAATTTGAACTACTTAAACTTGTCGAATAAGGGCAAACTTGCCAGAAATGAGAGTCTCTAATTGCAAGACCGTGCGTTGTCTATTAGCAAGAATAAGTGATATTGACTTGGTCATTAAGCACGAGATACACGCAGAGTCACAAATAATTAGTTTTGTAGCTTAGCAACACTCTGCTTTTATAGATTATAATTCATGCACACATCCTCATTTTTTCTTCTAAAAAATTCAAACCAAGAATAAATAAATCTTTTGTACTCCATGATATCTACTGAAATGGGTATGCGATTACATAAAAAAAAGGGGGGATTAATATTAATATTACCACCCATATGTAGAAGATTTTTTTTTTCCTTTTTTTTTCCCCCTTCTTGAGTCTTGATCTTCATTACCAAATAGCTGCTTCCTTTATGGTTTAACGATTATGAATGAAATTATAATCTTTTATCTTTTGAGAGGATCTTTTAAATTAATTAATCATCATTTGAATCGATCACAATCTTAATATGTAACAAATAAAGAATATATAAAACCAAAAAAAAAATTTGCTATTTTACAAAATATTCTACGATTTGTTTTGATTTTTCTTCCTCGTTTTTACTTCTGCTGAGGAGCTTTTTCAAAAATTGTATGACTTTATAACCATGCATGATTCCCAAAATAACCTGAATCAATCTTTAGGAGGGAAAAAAAATCATTAAACCCTGACATTGGTATTGGTATACTGGTTTTTGTTCTTATAGCACATTATTCTGACATATAAGATCTTTTTGCCTTTTTAATTTTTTCAATTCCTATAAAAACCAGAGATAATTTTTTGTAGCTACATTTTGTCAGGACGTGGGTGCCTTTTTATTATAGAATCAGAGAGACCAGTCTATTCTAATATAATTATGTAAGTGCAGTATTATTGATTTTTTTTTAATTCCATGAAACCTCAACTAGATGAGGGGGATTTAGTAGAATAAAAATAAAAGAGTATGAGGCTTCAGCAAAAACCATAAAGGGGAGACCATATAATATACATATTACAAATAGAGTAAGGATAAAATTATAAATTCTTATATAAATTTATTTTGTAAAACTAATATGGTATAATTGACGAGTGGGTTAGAAAAAGGGTTATTTAGGGAATGTACTGGGGGAGTAAATAGAGATAAAATAAACAGAAATTTTTTAATTGGTGCATTTAGAAAAAGGGGTTCAACCACTTCGATGTAAAAGGGCTGTGAATAGCACCATTGCATGGGAGCAACCTAAGGTTAAATTCCAGCCCAATATGACATCGCTTAAGCCCAGCTTGATACTTTCGCAATGGTATAAGAGCTATTGACATCCCTTCATTATCTTTATAAAATCCCCACTGTGAACTTTGGAAGTTTACAAACAAATTATTTGTCGTCATAATCAACCCTCCTTTTTTCTTTTTTAGTTTTCGATAGGTCACTTTCATCTAATCAAAATAAATTACAAAAATATAGAATAATTTATTATTCATATGCTATTTCCTATTGATTAATAATTTTTATATTACATTAAAAAATAACAACAAGAATTACTGAAAATTTAACAAAAAGAATGTAATAGAAAAGGAAAATAACAAATTTTTAATAATAAAAAAATTAAATAAAAAATAAAAAAGTGCATTTAAAAAAAAAAAAGGGGTTTTACAAGGAGTTTAAAGGGGTGCCGAGAGTCCAACTCATCGTATAATATCACCCCGCGCGCTTCTCTGCCTCTCACTTGCGTGTAGGGTTTTAGCAGAGCTCTTTCAGGTCCGCTTTTTCCTCTCTTTAATTACTTAGTTCGTGTTGGCACAAGTTGATTCTTGATTTCCGTTTTGAATTCTTGTTTTTACATATCCGATTGGTCGTTTCCTCTGTAATGGTCTTATTAATTTTCTTTAGTTACTATGCTTACATTCTGTTTTGCTCGCAACATATTGTCACTCTCTCTCTCTCTCTCTCTATATATATATGAGTTGAGTTCTTTGATATTGAGTTTGTTGCTATTCTTAAATTGGGAGTTTTATATTTGTTGTGGTTTTTTTTACTGACTACATACCACCGCTTAGGAAAAAATGAACTTCAACAATGTCAAAGTTCCCAAGATGCCGGGTGGTGGCGCAGTCTCTGCTTTAATTAAAGTGGGGGTTATTGGTGGGCTTGGTTTGTACGCTGCTACTCATAGTCTCTACAATGTCGAGGGAGGGCATCGGGCCATTATGTTCAACCGCATAGTTGGTGTCAAAGATAAGGTTATTACTTTCATTTTTATTTATTTTATAAACAGTTCATGCATATAAAATATTTATACTTTTGAGTTTTTTGAGAACGTGTTAGATATGCAAGACCATCTTTAGATTTGTATTGCCCTTGATTGTTTGTAGTGGTGGCCTTCTGATTGTACTACCTATGCTTTTTGTTATTTCAAAGCACTGGTGCATCATGGTTTGTGTATGTATTTTTGAAAATGTGCTTGAACTCTGATAGAGATTCAATTAAAATATTTTGCTTCGTATTAGCACCTTCTTCCCTGGAGAAAGTGATTGGTATGGATTATCATCATGATCATTATGCTTTAAGTGTGTATTGCCATTTCTTATGCGCTTCATTATCTTTTAATTTAGGAGCCTTTAGAATTTGTGCCTATTTTTCTTTGTTTAGAAGAGAACTCTCATTTTATTTTATCTTTCATTTTTGGGAATATTTGTTTTCCTGTTAACAGCCCCTTGAGATGGATTGGCCCTGTTTATTCTGGAACCATTGTCTTTCTGTGATAATAAAATAGAGTTTCTTATCTGAGTATCAATTGTACCGGTGACCTGATAATGTTGTCTTTGAGCTTAACATAGTTTGTTCTCTATATATATATATATAAGAATTAGCATTCAATAACTTTATATCTTGGCATCACCGATTTTTTTTATGCTCCTTACTTTCTTCTGTATTTTCTGCATTATGTAATAGCTACCATTATGTTGAATTCTTGTCGAATGTGCAGGTTTATCCTGAGGGGACACATCTTATGATTCCATGGTTTGAG
The DNA here is from genome assembly GCA_030444775.1 of Atalantia buxifolia. Classification (NCBI taxonomy): domain Eukaryota; kingdom Viridiplantae; phylum Streptophyta; class Magnoliopsida; order Sapindales; family Rutaceae; genus Atalantia; species Atalantia buxifolia. The sequence goes on from CM059838.1 coordinate 13,484,612, forward strand.
AGGCCTGTCATCTATGATGTTCGTGCACGACCCCACTTAGTGGAGAGTACTACTGGTAGCCATGATCTTCAGATGGTAAATACATTCTTCTTAATTTTTCTTGTTGGGGATTGCTTCAATATGTTGTTCTTGGTGATGCACTCAAAAGATGTGCTAGCGTATAATATTGAAACTCTTGTAGACAACTTTCTCACTTGATCCCTTTTTTAATTTAAAAAAAAAATTCCTGATTGCCAAAATTTGGCACTCTTTAAGATAAAGAATGTTGAAAAAGTTGAAACTCTTGAAGAATGGTTTTGTAAGCATGATTGATTGGAGTTCTCTTTGTTCTAGACTTTACTAATCGTACTCTGTTTTTCTTGGTTATCTACTCTTTGGGGTTTCATTCAACCTGTACTACCTATGCACTCAAAATAAAACAAAATGAGCCCTATTTTAGCTATCAGCCAATGGGCTAATAATGAAGCATTCTATAATTATTCATTGCATTTCCATTGCTTCTTTTTTCACTGCAAGTGTGTGTTGAAGGTGTACTTAGTAATTGCAGAAAGCTGGAATTTTCATACTGATGGCTTTGTTATTTTTGTTATGTTTTCATTTGAGTCACTTGCTTTGAGATATTAGTGTAAATTATCCCTTTGTTTGTTATTAAGTTTTGGTATAAATGCAAACTACCATGTAACATTGGTGATTGGTATATGCTTTACCTTCTATTTGCTAGTAACTGGGATCAATTCCTATTGTTTGTGTTGAAATATTATTTGGTGTTTTGTCTCTCAACTCTTACTTATGTATGAAGTGGGCTGGTAATTGTTATCCGTTTTGTGAACCTGACTCATTTAAATTTTATATTTAACATGTAGGTTAAGATTGGGCTTAGGGTGCTCACTCGTCCTGTGGCAGACCAGTTGCCTACAATTTATCGAACCCTTGGTGAGAACTTCAATGAAAGGGTTCTGCCTTCTATCATTCATGAAACTTTAAAAGCTGTGGTTGCACAGTACAATGCCAGCCAGCTTATCACACAGCGTGAGGTAAGCAGCCTGGCCTGTTCTTTTTGACCTGATTGCAGATACTGTTAAAGTTTGCATATGATAAATCAATAAGCTTTTCATCTTTTAGACAGTAAGTAGGGAAATTCGGAAGATTCTGACTGAGAGGGCGGCCTATTTCAACATTGCTCTGGATGATGTCTCCATTACGAGCCTTACTTTTGGCAAGGAATTTACATTTGCCATTGAAGCTAAACAGGTAGCCGCACAAGATGCAGAGAGGGCTAAATTTATTGTGGAAAAGGCTGAACAAGACAAGAAAGGTGCTATCATTAGAGCACAGGTGAGAAGAATGCTCAGGTCTTAAGTTTTGTTCGCTATCTAGGGTTAGTGCACTGATAATTATTCTCTTCATGACATTTAACTGTTGATCAACTATAACAAAAGCCAAGAAATGATATTGTTTATGACAGAGGAATATCTTTTATCGGTAATGTTCATGGGTTTGATTCTGATTGGGCTTTGTCTTTGTTTTCTCAAATTTTCTTCCTTATATTTATGTATGTTTATGCATATATTCTCTCCATGGCCGATGACACTTTCTTCTGTCTGGTTGCCAGGGAGAAGCCACCAGTGCTCAGCTGATTGGTCAAGCCATTGCCAAAAACCCAGCATTTATTACACTGAGGAAGATTGAAGCAGCTAGAGAAATTGCTCAGACTATCTCAAAGTCATCCAACAAGGTTTACTTGAATGCAGATGATCTGTTGCTGAACCTTCAGGAAATGAAGTTGGATAACAGCCAGTGAGAACAGCCAGTCATGTAGCTAGGGTTGGATATTACATGAGGCTAAACTTGTTCTGATTGGAATTTTGGGAAAATATTTACAGATATGTAAGTATTTAGTTTTTCTTTTTGTTGAATTTTAATAAAGTAATAGTTTCATTGAATTCTAACTTAAAATAAATTTTATAATCTTCATTTTTGTTTTATACTTTTATTCGCAATGTTCAATTGTGGTTGTGGGGTTTATCCTTAAACACTGTGCTGTGTATAATGTAAGAATAACGATATAGTCACAAACAGTCGTACAAGGTCTTCATATAAATTTAGTTGGATGGTGCATTTGTGATTTTATGGATAGTGTTGGAGATGAAATTACTTTGGGGATTGATAAATTATATTGTTTTATCAGAAATTAATGATATAAATTTTTATATATGATTTTCAAGCGTTGTCTATGTATCTATATAAAATTTTCACCTAACGCTACTGGAGTTTTACAGGACGGTTCTAACTTAGATTGAAAAACAACACAAAATAAAGGGATCGGTTCATTGCATTAGTCAGAAAATTAAGGATAATTGTACAAATGATAACCGGGATCCGATGGTCCGTCATGCGTGATTTGCAATTTACAAACCGTATATATTCTCAGTCATGAACTCCAATTCTACTTCACTGTAGCTTGAATTTACACAACCCCATTTTTTTCTTTTAACAACACAAGGGATCTATTTGTTGATAGCTTTAAGATCAGCATAGTACTTGGCTATCCATCCCTCAATTATCTCCACTTCAGTCTCACGCTGCTGAACCAACCAATCTGGATCACTGGTTTTGTTTGATTTAACAATATCCAAGCAGTGAGAACCTGCAAAAATAAACTATCAAGAGTTAATTACATTCTAATTTCAGTAGCATGTTTCAATATTGGATACAAACTATTTGCATATGCGGTGATGTGGCATCTCTTATAGACATTAAATTAAAAGCACTTCACTTTAACGAGAAATAACAAAATCAATCAGCATTACTTAACAAATAATAGATAATGATTGGTGATATGACAAATAAGATATCAACTATATATCTCAACTATGTAAGTATAGTACTACTCGTTAAAAGCTTACCGTTGACGGTAGGAAGCGCGATAATACTATCTGATATGTTCTTCAACACCCTACAGTATGAGATTGCACTTGTCAGAGACAATACATACATATACGCACAAAGATACATATAACATTGAAAAAAGTTTCATATTATGTGAGCTATTTATTTATTTCTTTGATTACCCGCCGGCACTGTAAGGATCTCTAAGTCCATTGGAGAAAATAATGTTTCCAGTAAATCTTTGTAGAGTCAGTTTTATATCCTGCAATTTTTCACAAAAATGCAACAATCCGAAATTAATTATAAGCTGAATAATTTTAAAACAAGATGAAATTTTTTAAGTTAAAAAAAAAATGTCCTTACATGCCCGCCATAATAAGTTGTGATCCAGTTAGGTCGAGGAGGGACGCCATACTCTTGCTGGCACTGGTCGATAACTTCAGTTAAATTGACAAGATTAACTGGCCGTAACATTGTTTTTTCGTCTACGGACATGGGTACCACCATTTCGGAGCATGTCTATTTATGTACACACATTTATATAAGAGTTAGTCTCACGTAAATAAAGCTTAATTAATTAATTTAGGTCTACATTATATTTGACCAAAGTATTTTTACCTTAAAATGATTTTATCATTTGGGTTGCCGATAAATTTTTTATTTTGTTTCATCCTTTTCTCTCCCAAAATCTTTAATAATTTAAAAAAATTAATAGAAACACATCTTTCTCTTTACGCTACCTTCTTGACATTTAGCATTTTCCAACTGAAATAGCTTTTTTAAATCCCTACTTCTCTAGAATTTAAATTCTGAGTGGTTAGTCAAAGAAAGATTTATGAAAAATAGTCGGTCAAGCCCGGAGACAGGCAGAATTGATGTATATTGAATTACCTGCCATGGCCATCCCTCATCGGTTTCGGTTCTATTCTTGGGTTTATTGATGTAACATGGGCGATCTCCTTTTTGGGCAAAAACACCAGCAGCTATCTTGCAAAGAATATCGTTTCCACAAGCTGTTGCTTTGTCGACGGCACCACAGAACTTTTCAATTGGATTTTCCGGTGGACGTCCGTATTGAGATGTTGAACTATACATCGCAGCCAAGGCATCCCTGAGCTCATTTTCGTTTCTCAGGGGACTAACACAACAAAAGATGACATCTTTAAATTGTGAAGTGTTTAATGAAATTAATTTTACATGCAAAATTATTTGAAAAACTTATGCTACCTTCATTAATTACCGGTCATATTTACCAAATATTGTACTTTCTATGTTTTAAAATGAAGTCACAACACCAGAGTACAGAAAAGAGCAAAAGAATCCAAGAAATAAGAGCAAGGAGTATCTTTATTATTACGTGCAAGTTTTGAATTGCTTGCTGAGGATTGAAGCACCGTCAGGTAATTCACCAACTCTCTGGATTTCTGCCCACGACTCCAGGATAGTTTTATAGCAAGTTTCGCTAGTGTCCTGCAAAAAAAATCCACATAACTCCTTCTACATGTAAATGAAAAAAAGAAAAGAAAAGGAAAAAGAACGGCAAGAATCAGAAACATCAAATCATCAATCATAGGTGCATTAATTACTCGGTAATTCTTGGTAACAATAGAATAATATGCGTTGTGTGGTGTGATGTCCTCATAATAAAGCACCGGAGCAGAGGAGGCCAAAGCTCCCAGGGCAATATGGGGATATTTTAGCCGAAACCACGTAGCAAGTTCTGGACCAAAATTATATAAAAAAAAAATGTTTCAAATTAATGTCAATGTTTATAAAGAATAAATCAGAAATGAACCATCCGTGGATAAAAGAGGGAAATACTTGTGTGGCACCTCAGTCTACGGTATAGCAAGTGGACCCTGCAAATCGTTTTTACTTTTTATTTGGTGGGTTTCACAAAATAAAAAATGGATGGTCCGACTACTGGACCCACCATCGACGACTACTCTGTTATCTGCTATTTGGTTGAATCAAATTGGCTAAGCATATCAGCTCAGCAAGTTTATGTTGTAGGCTAGGCTCACACATGTTTTTCAAATGGATCTTGTGGCGGCACCAAATGTGAATACTCACCCATACAATTGACACAAATTTAGGTGCGTACTCAACTTACCTCCTCCATATGAACCTCCGACGACAATCACTGGAGAATATGTAGCGTTATGTGTTTTCTTGATATGCAGGAGAATTTCTGCATAGTCTGCAAGAGCTTGTGCAGAATTGAAATATCCACGATTGTTTGTATTGTTCAATGCTTCACTCCTCGATCCAAAAGGGACTGATTGCCCATAGTATCTATGCTGATGAGAAAGACCAAGGACTGTACGTGAGCATATCAAATCGAAATAATGCGATGCAATTTTTGACAATCAAGATTTTGAAAGATCTAAATTCTTAATTTTATACCTCCATAAAGACCACGAGAGCCTTAAGACGTTCGGAGTTTTCAGTTAAGAAACCAATGGCCTTGAGATCATCGTCAATGGGTTCTTCAGCTCCCATAAATGCTAAGATTGGTGCTTGTCCACCGCCCCAGTGTTTGGAATAAATCAAATATCTTTGACCAAAAGTTGTGAAACTCTCGGGCCTATAGTTAAAATGATCAATTGTTTGGTTGTAAAAAAACGTTTTGAAGCCATCTGGAATGTTTTGTTCCAAAATCCTGGGGTAATGTTCTCTTAATCCTCTGCTCAGGCTAGTTCTTGGAAGTTTAAACCAGGAACCGTTCACGTTATACAATGCGGAAATTGTAAATATAGCCAGTAGAAGCCATTGAGATGAAGCTTTTGAAGAGTTCATGGCCATGTATTGAATTTAAAAAATATTCGCACGATCGATTTGTCGGATCCCTAATTTAGATTTTAATCATGAATCCATATGGATTCACGAAATAGAGTTTATGCGCTCGCTAGGAAATAAATTAGCAAAGATCCTTACAATTTAAAGGTACTATGTTAAGGGTAGATTTGGCACAAAATGAAATATTAATCAAGTTTTAAGACTATGCCTTAATAAATGGCGTTGACTTGGTCTTGATCCACGAAATAAACTGATATTAATTTAGCTTGTAAGAACAAAATAAACCTGATAATAGGTAAATAATGTCCACCTAATCCTATCTAAGACAGAACTTGAAATTAGTTCCTTACCACCCTGGCGTTATAAATTCATTCTCAATAATTAGCTGTTTGATCTACCTAGATCACCAAACACGTTAAAAATTCATACTCAATAGCAAGCTTAAGAGTTGATTAGGAACTGCACCTCTGGTTTATTTATTTAGTCCAAAGAACTATTCTCAGGCCGATGTGAGATTATCTCTTTAACATAATGAAGTTTGTAATTTGTTATGCGAAACAATTCCATGAAATTAATCTAACGTACGCAACATGATATGCAATTATTGACGCATAATTTATTTGGATATACATTAATCCGTTTATCTAAAATCATTTTAATTTGATTCTCAGAAGCCAACTCTGTTGCCAGTTTTGATAAGTCTCGCATTGTGTTCTGCAATCCAAAGTTCAATGATTTTGATCTCTTTTTGTCTCTGAGCAAGCAACCATTCAGGATCACTTGGAGTAGCATCAAGTAGATCCAAGCCATGTGCTCCTAAATATCATCACGATTCTTAATTAGTCAACCTTAAGAAACAACATTATTAAAAAAAAGGCTTAATTAAGAAATAATGATACCATCTTTTGTATATACAGCTACCACATTGTCAGATATATCCTCTAGAACCCTGCAATTTTGATAAATTAAAATAAATTAGGTTGATGCATGTGTTTGTACCGATAAGCTGAAAATGAACAATAGAGCTGAAGTTTTTGGGTTCTTACCCTCCAACACTATACGGGTCCCGCAGTCCATTGGAAAAAATTATGTTGCTTGAAAAATTCCCAAGGACGGATTTGATATCCTGGAGATCAGGCAAAAACATTAAAATGTAATTAGCTTGTTAGTAGAAATGCTCCGTCTATTGATTGATCTCCAAGGCTTTTTCAGTATTGTATGGGAAGTGTAAGAGAAGCATGTATACATGGCCACCGAATTCTGTTGTGATCCAATGTGGTTTTGGGGTTACTCCGAAAAGAGCTTCGCAGGACTTGGTGTAATGGTTCAAATCAAAAGGCGACGCTTGGAACATTGTATCATTCTCACCATGTCCAATTGGCATTACCATCTCAGTGCATGTCTGAAACATACAAGAATAAGTAAGCGCATGCTTGGACTATGTACAAGAAGTAAAATAATAACAATAATAATGGTAATAAGATTAATTTTCGGAATACCTGCCATATCCATCCACTCTTATTTTTTGGTGTAAAATCAATTATATGATTACATTGTGCTTCAGGACCTCCCCCTAGTAAACTTGCGTTGAGGCCTGCTGCAACTTTGCCAAGAATATCAGTTCCTTGCGGACCTCCATCAATGGCGCCGCAGACCTTACTGACTGGATTATACGGTGGATTATCATTCTGAGCAGAAATCACATACATCATTCCTAAATGGTCCTTGAGCTCTTTTGATGAGTTCAAAGGACTTGAACAAACAAGCAAGCCAAAGTAATTAACAAGTGTTATTTATGGTCCTGTGCTTAAAAAATGATGAGAATGAGATTGGCTCTTATTTCATTCATTACCTGCAGGTACGAAAAATATTGCTAAGGGTTGTAAGACCATTTGTTTGGCCTGCAACCCTGTCAATTTCGGACCAGGACTGTTTTATTGTGTTGTAACAACTCTCACTAACATCCTGCAGCAACCAAACAAGTATGAGTTTAATAAAAATAAATAAACTAAAACTACTCTTAAAGATTCAAAATATTTGTGACCGATTGAAAACCGAAATTCGATTCTTATTCTGAGATGCATTCCGAAATCTAAAAATTACAGAATTGACTTGTTGGTTTTGTTACAAAATTTGGTTAACTTGTTTTAATTTCTTACTCTGAAATCGTTGGTGACAACAACATGGTATCCGTTTTGTGGTGTGAGGTCATCAAAGTAAAGGATTGGTGCCGATGATGCCAAGGCTCCGATAGCAATATGAGGGTATTTCAGCCGTAACCATGATGCAAGCACTGGAATTTATAATAATAATAATAATAATAATAATCATAATAATAATCATAATAATAATCATAATAATAATATAAACAATATGAAAATTTTAAACAAATTAATTATGCTGGAAATATCTTTGTATTGTGTGTTACTTACTCCCACCATAAGATCCACCTATAGCAATAACGGGACAATTTTCAGCTGACAGGTTCCCTTTAACATCTGTGATCAGCTGTGCACAATCTGCCAAAGCTTGTGTTGAGCTTAGAAATCCAAGAGTATTTGCATCTCGAAATGCTTCATCAAAGGATCCAAAGGGCATTGAGTCTCCATAGTAACGATGCTGTATACGGTACCAAGTTATTTAATCATTATCCATTTGCCACCAATTCAAGTCTCCAGGACAAAGCTATGTTTATTTTGGGTTTTTTCAAGGCTTCAAAATCCAGAAAAGTACACAGATTTGATATATTAGTAGCATTGACCAAGCGGAGACACATTTTGATGACTCTGATGTATAGTTTATATTAATTACTAAATTAAGCCACCTCTAATATACTTCGGCTCTAATGTTACAGAACATTAGTTTTCTATTACATCTCCGAATTTTATTATACGTTTCAATTAATTTTGTAACATCACCACTACTCAGGAGCTTACGTATGTTGTGACATGGGGAACGCGACCTCCAGGCCGGAAAAAAGTTCAGAGAAAGCTAGGATCTTGAGGGTGTGTTTGTCACACTACACTAGCTAATGCAATGCAATCCATATTTGATAATTTTTTTATTTACATTAAAGTACACGAATAGTTCCGCATTAAATAAACCTAATGGGGTTTGGGTTTGTGTAATAGGTCACCGTTCATATTAGATTTTTTTTTATATCTTTAATTAAAATAATAAATAAATAATATTAAATAAAATTAAAAACTCAAATTAATTTAATATAAATATTAAAATAAAAATGTTATTTTATACAATACAATCGTATTGCATTACTGCTTAATACATATAATACAATAAAAACTAATGCAATACAATATAGTGTATTAAATGCACCGGAAATTTAACCTATTTATTTTAAACTCTTTTTCCTTTGGTCCATTTAAATTACAGATTGTTAACTCTAGCCTCCCCATGTTTGCAGTTTCCTCATCATGACCCTCTGCGAACCAAAATCCAAGCTAATAAGCTATGAAAACTTGCATATACTTACCTCAATATACAACAGCATGGCTTTAAAACGCGAAGCAAGATCAACAATGAACCCCTTGCCGTGGACGCCGAAGGTCAGCGGAGCCTCCTCGCCGATGTAGACAATGATGGGCAAGCTAGTATTTGCTCCTCCCCAGTACTTGAAGTTCATGATGTATTTTTGCTGAAAGGTAGCATAACTCTCAGGCTTGTAATTAAAATGATCCAAGGTCTGTGCGTAATAATACGTAACAAATTCTGGAGGGAGGTGTGAGCTGGACTTGCTTGTCATAGGTCTCCTCATAGTATCAAATCTAATGGAGCTGCTGGGATATGTTGCAGATATACAAGTTGTTGTGAACAAAAGTAATAACGAAAGAAATTGAAATAAGAATTGAAGTGCCATTTTAAGCAATATTGGAGGTTTAGCTGACTCGATTTTAAGATGTTTATTTGTATTGGCCTACTCGGCAGTTTCTAAATATTATGCCATTGATTCTATATCATGTATATATTCTTCATTCTTGTTGACAGCGTTATTTACCAAGTGAGCATTGACATTTTTGGACGCCAGTCTTTAGTATTACTATCGCGTAATGTCTTTTTGCTTTTATACCATCCAGCATTTACAACTTTCATAATATCATGTTATTGAGTATTTTTTTTAAAAAAAAGGTATTTTAGTTTTAAAAAATAGAGTTGAACTATTCATACATCTCCAAATACCTCTTGAAATCCTTGTTTGTTTTCTACCCCATTAAATTATTTAAAAATTATAAAAATCTAATGACACCCACGTTAGCCTCAAAATGATCTTAATTTCTTCATACCTCATTTTTTCTCTTGCAATTTGAGCTCGCTCCATTGTCAACTCTCAATGAACAAATTGAAATTTGCAACTTGGGATACTCTTGATTTTCCTTCTTTTTTTTCCCCTTTTATAGTAAGCTTGGAAATGAAAGTAAAGCTTCGTTACTCGCCATAACAACAAAATGAAATTAAGAAATTAAAGTAAGAATGTTGCTGGGTTTTAAGCATTTTTTTGCTGCCACAATCTATTTCTCCCAAATCAACGCCGACTGATAGCCAGCAAAATGAAATAATTTCTTTATTTTTTTCCCAATTGTTTATTTTTGATATTCTATTTTCAGATAAATAAGAAAGTTTTGGAATTATAAAGAGGTTCTATAATAATTGGGGAGCCTATAGACTTGCAGATTTTCAATTGTCAAATAAGGGGGTTTGAAACGATGAAGGGGTTTAATAAGAATCAACTTGTTCTCTTATGTAATTTTATATAATGGCAAACTTATGAATACGTAAGTAGGGTCTAATAGGATACTATAGGTAAGGATTTTAATAGGAAATTAGAAGCGCACCAATAACACCACTCGAAAAAGTATTTTTAAGTGGTTTGGAAAAGTATTTATATGGGTTCGAATATCATCATCCTAAATCTAAATGGATCTTCGATGTAGCCCATGGAGGAGTTGGCTGGGTTCGAATATCATCATCCTAAATCTAAATGGATCTTCGATGTAGCCCATGGAGGAGTTGGCAACTAATAATCGGCCTATTGTTGTGGCTGTCTATTTGTCCCAATTAATTTAATTAATTGGATACATGAAAAATTGTTTGAGAAATTAATTGTACAACCACTTCAACAGCGATACTGCCACTGTATTATAAGCGGACCCATACATATATGGTAACAGATCATTATTATTTCTCAAATGATAGGGACTGCGGGGGTCATAAATCATTTCCTTTGACAGCAGTTTCAATTATTTGATTGCTTTGAGATCAGCATAGTACTTAGATACCCATCCTTCAATGATCTCTATTTCAGTCTTACGTTGCGTGATCAACCAGTCAGGATCACTGCTTTGGTTGGCTCGAAGAATATCCAAGCAATGAGAGCCTGCAAAATAATTAATATTAAATTTCTTTCAGTAACAAGTCACTCGGCCCAGTATTTTAAGGGCATACGCCTGTAACTAGTGAAACATTTTTATTTTTTATAGCCTTTAGTCCATTCTACTTAAATTGTGTAAATTTGAAAATAATTTTTAAAAACTTAATTACCAATTCCTGCATAAATAATTAAATATGAATGGGATCCAAATTGGTGACAATCTTTGCAGATTCTTGTGATCTTCTGATTTGGATCCAATCAATTGAATCCCGTCGATAGTTATTCTTAGATCTAACTGGATCTGCTTAAATTTAGATTAAGACTGCATGATGCCGTCTGTTGTGGTATCTACGTTTTTTATTCATATGAATGTTGATTAAGTTATAGATCACTTACCATTGATGGTAGGAATGGCGACGACATTATCTGATATGTTCTCCAATACCCTAAAAAGTAAAAAATATAGATAGTATCAAGAGCGCTAGTCATAATTCATAATTATTTTTCATATATAATTACAGGAAGAAATTTAATTTCTTTATTAGCTAATTATTATTTAATTAAAATTGGTTACCCGCCAATGCTGTAAGGATCTCTGAGTCCATTGGAGAAAATAATGTTGCTAGCAAATCTTTGGAGAATCAGTTTTATATCCTGCAATAATTTTTGAAATAGGATTATAATATATTGTTACCTATCACATACATGTTCCAAAATTAGAAGATAAATAATTTGAAAACAAGAAGTCATTAATTAGTCGCCAAATTGCCTTGAACTGTTCAAAATAAAAAGACAATCAAGAACTCTCTTATTTCAGATTTGATCATCACACGCACTATCTTTTTTTTTTTAAATAATAACTTACATAGCCTCCATAGTAAGTCGTGACCCAATGAGGCCGAAGGGAGACGCCATACATGTTCTCGCACCCGTCAATGAAGCTGCTCAGATTGAAAGGTCTGGGTTGGAACATTGTAGTATTGTCAGTGCCAATGGGCATCACCATCTCGCTGCATCTCTGATATTTAAATACACACTGGTCAATATTCTCATTAATTATGATCAACAATTAATTAGCATACGTTTAAGTTTCTTATAAGAAAAAAGAAAAAAAAATACAACAGTAAAAAGGTGATCTCAAATAATAATAATTATTTTTTAATACACCCATTAAAGTGAGAACCCAAGACCTAAACTTCAGTAAAGAGGCTCCTTAATTATCACGGAAGCTAGACCTATACGCTTCATCACAAATAATCAACTTGTGCTTGGAATTATACATTTACTTTTTGACATTGTCTAGCTATTCACAACAGGGGCAAACTAAACGAGATATTAAAAATTTATCAAAAATTCAAGTAAATGAAAGCAAATGAAAGTGCCATTCTCCATTTTGAAAATTCAAAGGCATGTATCATGAGTCCTTGTGGCAAAAAATATTGTTTGACTGAGTCTATGGTGTTTCGTTCTTGTTAATGTCAATTCCTGTTATTCTCACAATTTAATAATTAATAACAGAATTTAACGTTGTCACGCGGTGACCGGTTATCCTGTTAATGTATCATTGCCATTTGTTATGCCCATCCAATTATACCAAAATGACAATAATAATAATAATAATAATAATAATAATAATAATAATAATAATAATAATAATAATAATAATAATAAATCAATAAATAGTACATTGGTAAGAATTCAAATTGAAGGTGACATGTAATGAGAATTAATATAATTAAATTACCTGCCATCTCCATCCTACGGTGGTTTCAGTTTCATTAGTGGGTGGATTAACATAGCAGGACATATTTCCTTTGTAAGCAACAACACCGGCAAATATTTTGCTTATAACATCATTTCCAAAAGCTGCCCCATCAATGCCGCCACAGACCATGCTTACTGGATACTCTGGAGGGTGATTATATTGAGCTGCATAAGCATACATTAATCTCAAGTAGTGCTTGAGCTCATAAGAATCTCCCAAAGGCCTAACACAAAGAAATCAAATATAAGACTTTGTTAATCTATTTTGATCGGGATGCTGAAAAACCAAAAGAAGATAATATTTTAATTACCTGCAAGTTCTGAATTTATTGCTGAGGATTGCGAGACCGTCAGGCTGAGAAGCAACTTCGTCAATTTCTGACCATGAATTTAGAATTGTTTCGTAGCAAGTTTCACTTGCTTCCTGCAAACGCCGCTTAATGATTAATTGAATACTTAACAGGGAAGAATATATAGAATAAAAATTTGATTTATTACTCTAAAATCCTTGGTGACGACAGAATAATATCCATTCTGTGGAGTGATGTCATCAAAATACAGGATTGGGGCTGAAGAGGCCAAGGCTCCAAGGGCAACATGGGGATATTTTACCCTAAACCAAGCAGCAAGCACTGGCCGCATACGCCATGACCAGGAAAAAAAAAACAATTAATCATTTTGGACGTCATATTTCTCAAAGAACATAAAATAAATCAAATGCATATATATGTGCATAGTCAACTTACTTCCTCCATATGATCCTCCGATGACGATCACCGGAGAATGTGTAGCATTATATTTTTGCTTTATACACAGGAGGACCTCTGCATAGTCTGCTATTGCTTGAGCAGAGTTGAAATAGCCAAGAGTGCTTGCATTTTTCAAAGCTTCTTCTCTTGATCCAAATGGAATTGATTTCCCATAGTATCTATGCTGGAGATGAATAAATTAACTGTATTATATAAGAAACAATTCATGAATTCGAGAATATCAATTTAAAACTATATATATATTTTCATACCTCAATATATACAAGGAGAGCCTTGAATTGTGGGGCGTTATCGGTTAGGAAACCGATGCCAGATGGAGCATTATCCAAGGGAGATTCAGCTCCAAGATATGCAAAGATTGGAGCATTAGATTGATCAGCACCGCCACCCCAGTACTTGAAATTGATGATGTATCTTTGTTGAAAAGTTGAGTAGCTTTCAGGCCTGTAGTTAAAGTGATCGAGTGTCTGATTGTAGTAAAATGTTTGGAAGTCTTCCGAAATTGTTGCTGATGACAGAATTTCGAAGTTTTGCAGAATTGTTTCCCTGATTGGACTGAGTCTTGGAAAGTCAAAGCTAGTTGCTGTAACATAGAATGGGAACATAATTGTGAAGAAATATAGAAGCCATAATTGAAATGACAAAGTTGAAGAATGCATGGCAATGAACTCTCAACAGAGAATATTTTTTGGACCCAATTCGTGTGCTGCACTTTCTAAGACGATGTCGGGAACATCCTTTTATATAGCAGGACTCTTAGTTTATTTTATATTATTAAATATTAATGTATACATGAAAAAGGAAACTCTTATTGGAGGGATAAAGTTTATTTGATAAAAAGATTATTAGACAAGTCTAAAATAATTCGAAAAAAAATTATCAAAAAAGTATGATTATCTTACACAATCAATGAATAAAGACTTAAAATACATACTGCATATGACTCCAATAGAAAATGTAATTAAGCTGAAAAAAATAAAAAGTCTTTCTCAAATAACCCAAAAAAAAAAAGTAAAATAGGCTCCAACAATCCAACATTTCTATACTTGTCCTACAAGGTCCAGTTATCACATGGAAAAAGCTTCTTGCCAGCATTTGAAATTTTGAAGCTTCAATGCATATACCAATCCATTATAGGCCCTATTGTTTCTAAAAACAGTATGTATATGCCATGATTTTCTTTGCTTTATGCTACTAATTATTCTGCATACTGCAGTCCTTCTATTAGCTAATATGGGATTCCCTTATGCTTTTCTTGACTCAGAAAAAGCAATTAATTTGTATGCTATTGTTTTGAGATAGAGAAAAGATAGCAACAAGTGGTTCCTTTCACTCCTTATCTTCTTAATTGACTTGTTACAAATATCTGGCCAAACTTATGAGTTAAGCATATGGATGCAACAAGCCAAAGTTTGTTTGCGGGATTTTAATTCAATGTTGAGCTGAACTTTTTATTAATGTTTTAAAAAGATACAATTAGTAGTTATTGAATAAGAATATAAAACTAATTAAATTTTAACAGTATATTATTATACATATACATGTGACAAAAGATTATGAAGAGTTGTGCATAGATAACATTGGATCTAAATCCTTATTTTAAATCAACTTTTTTCTTATTTTTATTCTTCACCAATATATTACGCCGATGTTATTTGTGTTTTTTTTAATGAGAAGTCGTGTTAAAAGAAAAATTAATTTTTCTAAGGCAAGTTTTCTTTTTTTAATTGAATTGAAAATGTCATATGAACAAATCACATTCATAAAGAACGGTACTTTGGAAGTTAGTAACTGTACACTTCGTAGAAGAAATCACAATATTTGACTTTTCTTTCTGCTTTTATATAATTTGATCCAAGAATTCCAATTCAAAAGAGAGAAATATGAGAAGCGAATAAGTTACAGAAATGTCTAGAATTACAAGCTAAATTGCAGAAGCAAATTAATGAGTTTATACATTGATGCCCCACAATCCTCATTAGTCATTACTTGGTGGTCGGCCGGCCTTCTAGATTTTAGCTTCTGATGTATTTTTCAAGGAATCTATGGGCCACTGTTGGACTTAGTAATGCAAACATTTTATTAAAAGATCTATATAATAATGTGAAGATCGATTGAACTAGATAAGGGTAAGTATATTACACTTTGGTCCTTTGGGTTTGAACTAATATTTAATTGTTCAATTGGTCCGTATGATGCAAAGAATTGCCCAAAATATGTATATCTCGTTACTTCCATATATAGTTCAAATTATTATTCTCTTAAGACATATATGTTGATCTTTGCATAAATTTTAAAATTAACAATGAACTTAAATCGTTTATATATTATTTCCTTTTAGTCTTTTCTTTTGTTTTGAGTACAGCTTCTGTTATTGGACTGCTTTAAGATCATCATAGTACTTAGATATCCATCCTTCAATGATCTCTACTTCAGCCTTGCGCTGCATGACCAACCAATCTGGATCACTGTCTTGGGTTGCTCTAAGAATTAATATCCAGGCGGTGAGAACCTGCAATTATATAATGATTTTGTATAAGTAACAAATCGATATATATTTATGTACATAAATTTGAATATATATGTAAATATTATTTCAAATATGTGTCACCTACCATTGATCGTGTGAATGGCAACCACGCTTTCTGATATGTCCTCCAATACCCTACAATATATATAGTTGGCTTTATTATTAGCCATAATTTATATATATATACATATATAATTAGGGTAATTTTTTAGTTCTTTTATTTTAAGGTTTCTAACCATTTAGTCCTTGTATTTTTTAAAAATACTACAAAACATCGCTGTAGTTAAATTATTGACACTTCTGCCATTACTTTTTATTTCTTTTGACTTACTTTTATAATATTATACTCTTAAAATAATCTTTTTTGGACATTAATGAAAAGAAAAATTAAAGTACTGCTTTAATCTAAAAATAAAATAGAAACAAAAAGAATATATATTAATTTTTGTAGAATACTCTATTGAGGAGCGAATATTTTAATTTTTTATTAATGCCCAAAAAAGGTAATTTCATTTCTTTTACAATATTAAATTTTTTTGGAGCTTTCACAAAAATTAATATATACTCTTTTTGTTTTTATTTTATTTTGGGGCTAAATTAATAATTTAATTTTTTTTCTTTTTATTAACGCCTAAATAAAAAGAAACATTATTGTAAAAGGGTAATACTGTAAAAATAAGCCAAAACAAACAAAAAGTAATGGCAGGGATGTCAATAGTTTAATGACAAGAATGTTTCGAGATATTTTTAAAAATATAAGAACTAAATAGAATCTAAACTCAAAATATAGAGACTAAATAAGCTTTAGGTCAAGATAATTATCCTTTAGTGAGGGCATCCTCACTTTAAAAATGAGAATGCCACAAACAAATTAAAAAAAAAACACATACATACAAAAATATAAGGATATAACACCTGTTTAAAATAAAATAACTTATATGTTAATTACCCGCCACTGCTGCGAGGATCTCTAAGCCCATTGGAGAAAATAATGTTGCTAGCAAATCTTTGGTGAATTAATTTAACATCCTGCATTTATTATTGGAAATGCCTTGTAAATGACCCGAAATCAGAAATTTATACTTAATTTACAAGTAAATTTTAAAAACAGTTCATAAGACCCTTACATAGCCTCCATAATAAGTAGTAACCCAATGAGGCCGAGGAGAAACGCCATACAATTTCTTGCAGTCGTCAATGTAGTTACTTAGATCAAAAGGATCAGGTGGGAACATTGTAGTATTGTCAATGCGTATGGGCATCACCATCTCGCTACATCTCTAATTAAAATTAGAAAAACACGCCACTCATTATAATGTTGTCATATGTTACGATCAAAATTTGGCACGTGGTTAAGTTTCTATCATACATGCAAATGGATATATAATGACTTCATTTTCTTCATCGATCCAAAGGGTGTGTGATCAAACTTAAATCTTGTTTGACCATCAGGTATACCTGTTCTTGTTCTTGAAGTTATCACTAATGCTTGTTATGACTATAATTTAATAATGACAAAAATGAACCATAATAATCATTATTTTGGAGGTTGTGTTGTCATTTGTCAATGTATCACTGGCAATTTTCTTCTAAATTAAAAGAATGTTAGAATATTGTGATGTTTTGGAATGTAAATTACCTGCCATCTGAACCCCACAGTGGTTTCAGATTCATTGATTGGTGGATTAACATAGCATGACTTATTTCCTTTTGAAGCAACAACCCCAGCAAATATTTTGCTAAGAATATCGTTATCAGTGCCTAAAGCTGCCCCATCAATGCCACCACAGAGCATGTTAACTGGTTACTTTGGTGGCTGATTATATTGAGCCGCATCCGCATACACTGACTCCAAGTAGCCTTCCAGCTCATCTGAGTCTTTCAATGGCCTAGTAATCCAACAGAACAAGAGAGTAAACAAAATTAAGTACATGAAAATTATCAGGTGCCGACATTGGTGTTAATTAGCTGCTAAACTGAGATATATGTTGCTTACAGAAACTCAATGATATTAACTTGGTTCAAACTGGAATAAGGAAAATTATCTACCCCTATTTTTTTGTCAAAATTAATCATTTTTCCTGGCATGAGTTTCAAAACCCATCAAAATCTTCGAACAATATTAAAATAAATTATTATTGTTACTTGCAACATTTTAGTGTCTTTTACTCATATGCTTCTACAAATTTTTATTGCTCAATAGTAGGTTTAGCAAATCAGGAGTAAAGCAGTATTAAAAAAAATTTTAAAAAAATTGAAGGACAACAAAATCTGTTTAACAGCAGGAGCTCTTGATAAATTTGAAAACATGATGAGAGAAATGATTAATTTACTGAGATTACGGGGGCGGGGGGGGGGGGGTTTGATTATTTTCCCCACCAGAAAACTTTTTCATTTTTTTTTCTTTTCCGAATTTCATCAGTATCAGAAAACCAATGAGAGATATTTGACAAATTAATTTTCAAAAACAATGCAAAGGACACATAAATATACTATAAGCGAAACGCTGCCCTACATGTGCATTAATGATTATAAGAAACCAAAAGGATATACATAAAAAGACAAGAACTTTGGTATATTACTTGCAAGTTCTGAATTTCTTGCTTGAGGATTGAGAGACCATCAGGCTCAGAAGCAACCTTTTCTATCTCTGCCCATGACTTCATTATGGTTTCGTCGCATGCCTCCTTGCTTCCTGCACAAACCACCGTACATCTTTTTCAACATCTGTCAATTTGATTATGAGGTAACAGAATAGCACATCAAACTTTTCAAATATATATTACTCTAAAGTCCCTGGTGACAATGGAATAATATCCATTTTGTGGTGATGTCATCAAAATACAGAATTGGAGCTGAGGAGGCCAAGGCTCCAAGGGCGACATGTAACGCCATAAATTTTCATAATATTAAATTATGGAAATTAGGCTTTCAGTAAAGAATTATGTGTGACTTTATAATCCTTATTTAATAGGGATATTTAAGTCATAAATAGGGGTTATTTATGAGAAAGTTTTTCAAAAAGGACTATTTTTCCAAAGTTATTAAGGCTTTTTAAAACTCCCTCTAAATTTATATGTTTCCAATTCTATAACCCTAATTCAACGACGTTCATTTCTTCTCTGCTTCTCTATACGCTCTTACCCAAACCCTAGGCTTCCAACTTTTGTTTAGGAGAGAATTTAAGAAATTGGTAAGTTTACTCTCCTTATTCCCCCATTAGATTTCCAATCATTCTATCTAGGGTTTATATTGGTATGATTTTGGATTATTATAGATCATAATGCATGATTTACAATGTGTTTAGGCTTCGTTTAGGGTTTTGATTTATTATGAGTTTGCTTAATCAACCGTTGGCACATTAAACACACAGGATGATTCTGGACAGCCTAAGTATCTCGAAATTTAACCTATATTTTCTGAAGGACTTTTCTTAAGAGACTTATATTTCTGGAAACTAGACATGTACGGCTTCCAGAATAAATTTTATTTCGTTAAATTTGGGTTCGTTTTCAATTTTATATGTGTTTTCGAAATAGAAACCACTGCACTGGAAAACTGCGATTCCAGCATTGTGATCAGATTCACGAAATTATTTTCACCATCAAATGAACTCGAAAAATTATGAAATTTTATATGGAAGTATATATATGTGTCTAGTATTCCCATTTTAAATTTAATAATTTTTAGATGAGTATTTTATTTTATACAAATCCCAGAACCCGTTCTGTTTGGTAAAGGGTTATGTGAAAGCAGTTTCGAATTGGTTGAGAAATAAATAGTTTTGAAAATGTTTTTGATATTGGATCCTCTCGAAAGGTTTACATGGGGTACTCATGGATATCCAGAATAGTCCCATAGAATATTATGCTATTCTGAATTTTAGATTAAGAGTTAAAATTCTGAGAATCAGACCTGTTCGGGAATAAATTAGAAAAGCAGATTCTTAAAGTGAGTTATTGATAGTTATATTTTGTATTTGTTTAAGGTATTGGAGGTGTTTAAGGCTCTTAGAGGCTTAAAGGTGTGGAGTTAGAATTCTTTTACTGAGGTAAGTAACTTCATTCATAGTATACTGGATATGTATAAGTACTTTGATATTATTGTAAGTATAAATGTTTTTACACATTTTAGAAAATTAAATGATTTTCGTAACAAAATCAGTTTATGAAAAAATGTTTTCAAACCTAAATTCTTTTAACAAATTATTTTATAATTTTTTTTAAGTATGTAAGTTATTTTGTTACATGACTATGTTTTATGATTTTATCTATAAAATATGTTGCAAGTCTAAATTATTTTTATGGACTTCATGAATTTGGTACGAATATTTTGTACTCATGTATGATTTCAGTTATTGATGATTGTATGGGATTCTTAACGTTTTGGCTCATTGTCCATGGTTATTTTGATTTTGATTCTAATCGTAATATACGATATATCTGTTTGGACCAGTACTGGATTTCTGTTCTGAATGTGTACACGATATTCTGATTATGTCTGGGCCGGGTCACCGGGTCTATAAGTGACACTATGTAACATGAGCTGACCTTTTGTTTTCTGTGAATGTGATATATGATTTGCTTTTGTAAGTAATCATGTTTTTGATATTCCGAACTACTATGGGTTTATGTTACTTTATCGTGATATGATAATTTATGAAATTACGGATTATGATATATATGACATATGTTTTAAATAAAAAGAGGCTTACAATATTTTGGGTATCGATAGGCCTAGTGCGTTAGGAATGGTTTTACTTACCGAGTTGACGGCTCACCCCTCGTCATTACTTTTTGCAGATTAAGTTCCTTTGAGAAGTGCGCTTAGCTTTGGAGTTAGTAATTTTCGTTTCCGTTGCCATTTGAATAAGAAGAGAAATAGACTCATGTTCCTATTTCGTTTATTTCTATTATGAACTTGTAATTTGGAGTTTGAGACTTCTATTTTCTTCATGTATCTAGAAAGATTGTTTAGTGTTAGACTTTCGAACTTGTGGAATTATTTGAATAAGATTTTGAGGTATTTCAGTTGGTAATTTATGAGTAGAGATTATAATTTGTGAGTAACCTCCGTCTTCACGTGCTCTACACGTGTTAGGCTTGGGGTGTTACACGACATGTGGATATTTTAGACGAAACCATGTAGCAAGCACTGGGGTGGGGGGGGGGGGAAGTTAAAAAAAAAACTAATCAATCAAAAAACGTTAATAACATTCATCTCATATTTTTCGTCACAAGAATCACACGATGATGCATGGCTAGCCAACTTACTTCCTCCATATGATCCACCGATGATGATCACGGGAGAATGTCTAGCATTATATTTTTCCTTTATATACAGGAGAATTTCGGCATAGTCTGTTATAGCTTGTGCAGAGTTGAAACAACCAAGAGTGCTTGCATTTTTCAACGCTTCTTCTCTTGACCCGTATGGAATTGAATTCCTATAGAATCTATGCTGGAGATAAATAAATTGATTCACTATAAGAAACAATTAATTCATTAATTCGAGCATATCAAATTAAAACTATCTGCATTATGATACCTCAATATATACTAGGAGAGCATTGAATCGAGCGGCGTTATCAAATTAAATCTTTGTAGAGTCAGTTTTATATCCTGCAATTTTTCACAAAAATGCAACAATCCGAAATTAATTATAAGCTGAATAATTTTAAAGCAAGATAAAATTTTTTAAGTTTAAAAAAAAAATCTCTTACATGCCCGCCATAATAAGTTGTGATCCAGTTAGGTCGAGGAGGGACGCCATACTCTTGCTGGCACTGGTCGATAACTTCGGTTAAATTGACAAGATTAACTGGCCGTAACATTGTTTTTTCGTCTACGGACATGGGTACCACCATTTCGGAGCATGACTATTTATGTACACACATTTATATAAGAATCAGTCTCACATAAATAAAGCTTAATTAATTAATTTAGGTCTACATTATATTTGACCAAAGTATTTTTACCTTAAAATGATTTTATCATTTGGGTTGCCGATAAATTTTTTTAATACTTTGTTTCATCCCGCCGTTTCTCTCCCACTATCTCTCAATCTTTAATAATTTAAAAAAATTAAAAAATTAATAGAAACACATCTTTCTCTTTACGCTACCTTCTTGACATTTAGCATTTTCCAACTGAAATAGCTTTGTTAAATCCCTACTCTTCTAGAATTTAAATTCTGAGTGGTTAGTCAAAGAAAGATTTATGAAAAATAGTCGGTCAAGCCCGGAGACAGGCAGAATTGATGTATATTGAATTACCTGCCATGGCCATCCCTCATCGGTTTCGGTTCTATTCTTGGGTTTATTGATGTAGCATGGGCGATCTCCTTTTTGGGCAAAAACACCAGCAGCTATCTTGCAAAGAATATCGTTTCCGCAAGCTGTTGCTTTGTCGACGGCACCACAGAACTTTTCAATTGGATTTTCCGGTGGACGTCCGCATTGAGATGTTGAACTATACATCGCAGCCAAGGCATCCCTGAGCTCATTTTCGTTTCTCGGGGGACTAACACAACAAAAGATGACATCTTATTAAATTGTGAAGTGTTTAATGAAATTAACTTTACATGCAAAATTATTTGAAAAACTTATGTTACCTTCATTAATTACCGGTCATATTTACCAAATATTGTACTTTCTATGTTTTACAATGAAGTCACAACACCAGAGTACAGAATAGAGCAAAAGAATCCAAGAAATAAGAGCAAGGAGTATCTTTATTATTACGTGCAAGTTTTGAATTGCTTGCTGAGGATTGAAGCACCGTCAGGTAATTCGCCAACTCTCTGGATTTCTGCCCACGACTCCAGGATAGTTTGATAGCAAGTTTCGCTAGTGTCCTGCAAAAAAATCCACATAACTCCTTCTACATGTAAATGAAAAAAAGAAAAGAAAAGGAAAAAGAACGGCAAGAATCAGAAACATCAAATCATCAATCATTGGTGCATTAATTACTCGGTAATTCTTGGTGACAATGGAATAATATGCGTTGTGTGGTGTGATGTCCTCATAATAAAGCACTGGAGCAGAGGAGGCCAGAGCTGCCAGGGCAATGTGGGGATATTTTAGCCGAAACCATGTAGCAAGTTCTGGACCAAAATTATAAAAAAAAATCACAGAATTGACTTGTTGGTTTTGTTACAAAATTTGGTTAATTTGTTTTAATTTCTTACTCTGAAATCGTTGGTGACAACAACATGGTATCCGTTTTGTGGTGTGAGGTCATCGAAGTAAAGGATTGATGCCGATGATGCCAACACTCTGATAGTAATACGAGGGCGTGTTTGGTTGGAGGATTAAAAGTGGGGATTGGACTCTTTTTTTTTTTTAATTTATCATTATCTCATGTTTGGTGCTGTCAAGGGTATTGAGATTTTATTCTCCTGAGCCCACAAGCTAATCTTAATTTTGTAAAGAACATTATCTCAAAGGGGGCCATCAAATTAGTTAGTATTGAATTATATTAATAACTCAATTAAACATAATAATTTATAAATATTGAAATTATAGTAATATGTGATAAATATAATAAAAAATATTCATTTTAATAATGTAAATAATAAATTATACTAAAAATCATTATTAATTTCACATTAAATTAAAAATCTATTTTAATTTATTTAATTATTAAATATTTTTATAATTCCAAATTTACATTATAAATTAATTATTAAATTAATATTCAAAAAGATAAATTTTTATAAAATAATAGGTTATTGAATAAAAATAATAAAAATATCATACATATATTTAACAAAATAAAAATTATTTAAATTATAATTTATATTTCATTAATGTCATTGAGGTTGATTTGTATAATTAATAATACAAAATTTTAGTTTATAATAATATTAATAATAATAATAACTTGTAAATTGTAATATGATAATATAAAACATGATTATTTATAATCCAATCTAATATTGTACCAAACACAACATAATATTATTATAATCCAATATTATCCAATCAAATCCTATTTTA
This sequence comes from Atalantia buxifolia, assembly GCA_030444775.1. NCBI lineage: Eukaryota > Viridiplantae > Streptophyta > Magnoliopsida > Sapindales > Rutaceae > Atalantia > Atalantia buxifolia. The sequence goes on from CM059838.1 coordinate 13,508,749, forward strand.
TCCAATCCAATTCAACATACCAAACGAGCCCCAGAGGGTATTTCAGCCGTAACCATGATGCACGCACGGGAATTTATGCCCAAAATAATAATAATAATAATAATAATAATAATAATAATAATAACCAACACGAAAATTTTAAACAAATTAATTATGCTGCAAATATCTTTGTATTGTGTGTTACTTCCACCATAAGATCCACCTATAGCAATAACGGGACAATTTTCAGCTGACAGGTTCCTTTTAACATCTGTGATCAGCTGTGCACAATCTGCCAAAGCTTGTGTTGAGCTTAGAAATCCGAGAGTATTTGCATCTCGGAATGCTTCATCAAAGGATCCAAAGGGCATTGAGTCTCCACAGTAACGATGCTGTACACGGAACCAAGTTATTTAATCATTATCCATTTGCAACCAATTCAAGTCTCCAGGACAAAGCCATGTTTATTTTGGGTTTTTTCAAGGCTTCAAAATCCAGAAAAGTACACAGATTTGATATATTATTAGCATTGACCAAGCGGAGACACATTTTAATGACTCTGATGTATAGTTTATATTAATTATTAAATTAAGCCACATCTAATATACTTCGGCTCTAATGTTACAGAACATTGGTTTTCTATTACATCTCCGAATTTTATTATACGTTTCAATTAATTTTGTAACATCACCACTATTTAGGAGCTTACGAATGTTGTGACAAGGGGAATTTGACCTCCGGCCCGGAAAAAAGTTCAGATAAAGCCAGGATCTCGAGGGCAGTGGCGTATTTAGAAAAATAATTTACCGGGGGCTAAATTAGATAATAGTAAAATATAAAAACTAAAGTTTTGAATATATAAAATATTTACTAATACATTTATACTTAGTCTCTACGTATTTTTATATTTTAAAAATGTTATGTAATAGACTCATTATCAATATTATTAAATTTATTGTTTCCTATATAAACAAATAAACTATCACTTATCTCATCCGATTCCAAAGATGATTCTTCATGAATTTTATTACTAAAAACTTTTGTTACACTATTATTATATAAACGGGAATAATTAACTATATTTTTTAGAATAAAAAATATTTTAAGTGGTAGGCTATCATTATTTTTAATTAAAATATAAATTTTTATATTTCTTAAAAATCAAGGTTTAAATTTTATGAGATTTATATTTTATAGTGGCTATTTTAATAAATTTAATGGGGGTTAATTAAAAAATTAAAATATATTTTTTTATTTTTTAAAATTTTTTTGGCCAGTGGGGGCTCAATGTGCTACATCCGCCCCTGCTTGAGGGTGTGTTTGTCATATTAAATTATGGGTGCTTTTGGAATTTAAGCTGAACAAGTGTAATTTTTAAGTTACAGTACTTAAGTGTTTAGAAAATATTAATTCATGTACCTTAGAAGCTGTATTGTTATGATTTTTTATTTTATGATGGAAAATCTATTATATCTTTAATAATTTTATCAAAAATATTATTTAAAATTTATATTTACTACATATTATTAATTTTTATTTTATAATTACAGATTTTTTCACAACAGTTGTAGTTTCAAAGGTACAACACCTCAATTTCAAACAGGACCTATATGGGACTAGTTAATGCAATGCAATCCCATATTTGATAAATCTTTTTATTCACATTAAAATTCACCATAATGTAAATAGTTCCAACAAACCTTATAGGGGTTGGATTTGTGTAATATGTCACCGTTCATATTCTCTTTTTTTATATCTTTAATTAAAATAATAAATAAATAATATATAAAATATTAAATAAAATTAAAAAATCAAATTAATTTAATATGAATATTAACATAAAAATATTATTTTGTATAATACAGTTGTATTACATTACCGCTTAATACAATATAATACAATACAAGCTAATGCAATACAACTTATACAATATAATATAGTGCATGAAATGTACCCTAACTGAAATTTAACCTATTTATTTAAACTCTTTTGCCTTTGGTCCCTTCAAATTACAGATAGTTAACTCTAGCTAGGGGTGGGCAAATAGAGTTTCAGTTCAGGTTGTTCGGGTTTCAACCCGTTCAAGTTGGAGAATTGAACCCAATCGGGTTGAAAACGCCAACCCGAACCAAACCGAACCCAATTAAATTCGATTCAGTTCGGTTTGGGTTGACAAATCAGATCGGATTGGGTTGGTGATTCAGATTAAAATTTTGGTTTGGGTTAATTCAGGTTATTTTATGTTAGAATAATTCAATCTAAAAATTAAAGTTAGTTCGGGTTAGAACGGGTTAGAACAATTTAATCTAAAAATTCTAATAATAACCTCTTAAAATCCAAAAATCACAATTCTAAACATCCTTAACAATAAATATGAACTACAAATCATCCTTAATAACATTTCAACAATTTAAAAATCTCAATTCCAAACATTCCAAACATCCTTAAGGAACAATTTAATCCAAAAATTCTAACAACAACCACTTAAAATCCAAAAATCTCAATAATAACAGCAACAAACCCACTTCAATTTAATTAATAACAGTCTCCAATTGTTCAATTATCAGTAAACTCACTCCAATTTAACTAATAACAATCTCCATTTGTTCAAATATCAGTCAACGACAACAAACCCACTCCAAATAATTGAATAATTGCCAATCAATTAATTAAAAATGTACAATTTAATTAATAGCAACAGGCTGTTAAAATTCGATTCGGGTTGCCAACAGCTACGAGCAAGTTCGCAACAAACCCACTCCAAAATCCAAATATCAGTATTAAGTGACAAACTTTGATCTCGAAGCAGCTACAGCGTCTACAGAGCATGACTGTGTTGGGCTAAGTGGGACGCGAGGTGAATGCACGGCGCGGCTGCAGATGAGGAGTGCTGGCTGACAACGAGTGGGCTATGGTGAACGGCTGGTGTCTATTGAGCTGGACGGGGCTACTAGCTACTGCTGTCATTGTGGGCCACGAAAGTGAGAGTTTAGGGATTTTTATGGTTGCCGCTGCCAGTTGGTAATGAGAGTGAGTATGAGACCAAGAGTGTGTGAGAAACTAAGAAGTGAGAAACTGAGAAGACTAAAGAGGGATGTAAGTCAGGTAACGAAACTCAGAAAGTGAGAAGAGGGAGCAGGGAGGTAGTGAGACCGAGAGATGAGAGTTCAACTATTTAAGGATTTTTTTTGTTATATATATATATAATTTTTAAAAGCTGAATCTTAAAATTAAAAAAAAAACTTCAAATCGAACAGGTTGAAGCTTTGAATCTGTTCAGGTTTCACTGGTTAACCCGAATCAAACCCGATCTGAATGCCCACCCCTACCTTTAGCCTCCCCATGTTTGCAGTTCATCATGACCCTTTACGAACCAAAATCCAAGCTAATAAGCTATGAAAACTTGCATATACTTACCTCAATATACAACAATATGGCTTTAAAACGCGATGCAAGATCAACAATGAACCTCTTACGATAGACACCGAAGGTCAGCGGAGCCTCCTTGCCGATGCAAACAATGATGGGCGAGGTAGTATTTGCTTTTTCCCCGTACTTGAAGTTCATGATGTATTTTTACTGAAAGGTAACATAACTCTCAGGCTTGTAATTAAAATGATCCAAGGTGTTAAAGAAGCACACCAAGCATACAAAGAAGCTGCACATTTGACACGTGTGGTTTAATGTCCACTCAGTATTGCAGTTAAGAGTATAAGTGCCAGGTCAACAAAGTTTGTTAAATTCTCTATATTCTGTTAGTATTGTTCTCGTTCTATTTTTTGTAAGTAACATGTGTATATAAACATTTTCATTGAAGTCTGTGATTAAGTTTTTCAGTTTTGAAACAATATAAAAGAATAATAAACAGATCTAGAATATTCATTTTCTTCTAATTTTCTCAGTATCAAAACAAATCTATCAGCTCAGTTTTAACATTTCATCATGGTATTAGAGCCAAACAGAGCAAGCTCTAGTAATCAGCAAACAACTAATGCAAATCCATACACTCAAATCAATTTTTCTTTCACTAATCCAATTAAACTAGATCGCTCAAACTATTTGCTATGGCATTCACAAGTTCTAGCTTCAATTAGAGGCAATCAACTAGAGGACTTCATCACTGGAGACAAACCAGCACCTAAGAAGTATCTCCTTCTTGCTGGAGCTAATGGATCTACTCAAAAAATGATAATCTGGAATATTAGAATTGGAGATCACAGGATCAAACTCTACTTAGATGGTTGTTATCATCAATAAATAAAGGTACTCTAAGCCTTGTTATAAATTGTGCTAGCTCTTTTGAGGTTTGGAGAACTCTAGAAAGAAAATTTGGTGTGCAATCTGAAGCTAGAGTTCTTCAACTTAAATATGAATTGAATACTCTTAAAAAAGAATCATTAAATGTTGAAGATTACTGCATCAAAATGAAATCTATAGCTGACATACTTGCTAGTGCTGGAAGTCCTATAATAGAAAAGGATCTTATGTTAACTATACTGAATGGACTAGGACCAAGCTTTTGTGATATTGCTACTTTTATAACTGGATCTAAAATGGAGTATGATGATGCATATGCATTGTTACTTATACATGAAACTAGGCTGGAGCAAGAACAGGATGATAAAAGTATGTTTAATGCAAATTATGCATACTATCCCAAGGAATTTTATGTTCAATCTAGAGGTAACTTTAGGAGAGGAGGATATACTGGTGATAGTTTTCGAAATTTTGGTGGTAGAATTTATCTCTTTGGTAGCGGCAACAATCATCCTCAAAGGTTGCATACTAGAAGCTTCAAAGGTGAATATGGTATAGGATATTCCCTGGACAGACTAATGCTTTCAATTCTTTTCAAGCACCTGGGAATCTATCACAAGTTACTAGGAATCCATTATAAGTTATTAGAGGTGGATTTACTAGTAACAATAGAGCACAAGGAAGTTCTGGAAATATAAAAGAGATAATATGTCAGATCTGCTTTAAGTCTGGTCACACTGCTAATATTTGCTGGCATAGGTTTGCTGAAGATTATGTGCCTACACCAAGAGGATTTAGAAAGGGTAAATGACCAAGAGCAGCTTATTTCAGTAATTTTGATGGTTTTACTCCTCACCAAGGCTATGAAGACTTTGATAATCTCAGTTACATGTCACCAAGTTTTTATTCTATCTTTACTTCTAACTGTTATTCTGGAGTTGATTCTTATACACCTGCAGCAGCATTTGTAGTCAACTGTGAAGGGACTGCTGATGATGGCTAGTACTTGGACAGTGAAGCAACTCACCATTTGACCAACAACATGGATAATCTGCATCTTAGAGAGGAATATAAAGGTACATATCAACTTATTATTGGAAATGGTCAAGGTTTGCTCATCTCTCATATTGGAAATGCTTTTCTGTCATATAGAGCTTTACTATACTCATCCATACAACCTACACACACTACTATAGCACTTAAAGACATGTTGCTTGTTCCATCAATCACAAAAAAAAAAAATGTTGAGCATTTCTAAACTAACTTTTGACAACCCTCTATCTGTTGAATTTTGTGGCAATGTTTGTCTTGTAAAAGACATGAAGGGACAAGTTCTTCTGCAGGGCTTTGCTGAGAAAGGTCTGTAGGCTGCTAAAACCCAACTACTCCTCACCTACATCTCATATGTCTCACTTTTAGTTGAATAAACCAATGTCTATTCAACTAAAGCTTGTTATCATAGTTGAATAAACCAATGTCTCATTTTTAAATGTGTCTTCAGCTTTTCAAAACTGTACAACTTTTACTAAAGCTTGTTATCATGCTGTTAAAAGTAATTGTAACAAAAAACTGATGATATGACATTATTGCATAGAAGGTTTAGTCATCCAAGCCTTATAATACTGATGCATTTGCTTAAATCTTGTCCAAAGCTTAAAGTCTCTCAAAAGACTATCATGTCTTCTGCACATTCTTTATGTAAAGCTTGTCAACTGGGTAAAGTTCATAAACAACATTTTTTGACTACTAAAAGAAAAACCAAAAAGGTGTTAGAACTAATACACACTGATCTATAGGGGCCCTCACCTACTGTGTCAAGAAATGGTTACAAGCATTACATCAGTTTCATTGATGATTACAACAGATATACCTGGATTTATCCATTTAAACTCAAGTCTGAGGCCTTTGAGGTTTTCAAGTTGTTTAAACTTCAAGTTGAAAATTAGTTCAATACTTAAGTCAAGATGTTGCAATCTGATTGGGGGGGAGAATATAGAGTGTTCACTGATTTTCTTAATCAAAATATGGTTCTTTTTAGACACTCATGTCCACACACTCATCATCAAAATGGTTTGGTTGAAAAGAAACATAGACATATAGTTGAGCTAGGATTAACTCTTTTAGCTCAGGAAAATCTCCCTTTCAAATTTTGGTGAGATGTTGTCCATACAGTTGTATATCATATAAACAGACTTCTAACACCTATACTAAATTTTTCCTCTCCCTATGAAAATTTATTTAACCATAAACCAGACTACACCTTTCTGAAATGTTTTGGGTGTCTATGTTATCCATATTTGAAAGACTTCAATGAGCACAAGTTTGATTTTCATACAAGTAAATGTATCTTTATTAGCTATAGTCCATCTCAAAAAGGTTATAAATGTCTAATCAGTTCAGGTCAAGTTTATATACTTAGACATGTGACATTTGATGAAATTGTATTTCCTTACTCAACTGATAATGTCTTCAATTTGTCTCAATTCAATAAAAATTCTAAAACACTATTGGGTAATTTAACTCAATTACTATTGGTGTCAACGTGCAAGTATACACAACAAGTAACAAAGTGATGAATATTCAATATCGTCTCTACGGGGACTGATGTTACTAGAAATGCTACAGCAATCACAATAGTGCAAACTTCTTTCTATCTTAAAAGAACTCTAATTAAAATCAAGTGACCACTGGAATTAACAATCTAATAAAATGAATGCAGAAAATAAGTAGACTAAATAAGTTATGCAAAAAGAATTTAATAAGAATGAAATATTTAAATGATCAAACTCTTTTCATGGGCTGACTGTTTTGTTGAAACTAACACCAGTTGCTGCAGCAACTCCTATAGCACTGGGCTGAATTGTTTTGCATCCTCAGCTATCGCTTGTTGGACTCCTCATACCCTTACACAGTCTAACAATGACCAGTTGTTATATCACATAAGGAATGGAATTACGAATATATACTTTCTTTACCCTACAAGGTGAATCTCTATATCTAGTTCTTCACAAATCTTAACTCAAGTATGGCCCTTTTAGGACTCAAGTTAAAACTCAATCCAGGAAACTTAAATTAAGATCAAATATTACTCTAATAAGTTCCACTAAGACAGACCCTTTTATGACTCTCTTTTAACTTGAATCATTAAATGGGAGGTCAACCGAAATAATGATTGAAATAATATTTATTAGAGCAAAATGTTGCAACAGACATACAGCAACTCATAAGAGTAATCAAGAACCCATTTAGATTGTTTGTCACCCAACTACAATTAAATTTAGTTCATAACTCGAAAAAGAGAAACAAACAGCGAAGTATCGCCTTGAAATATATCGTTTAACCAAAGAGTAAGTGAGGAAAATAAGTAAATAATGACGAAAATTAAGTCCTAAAAGTTCTGTGAGTTTCTTTAATGTTGTAAACTTATTCTCCTTGAATTCTTCTTCTTCCTTCTTTTTCTCCTGATTTCTTTTATGTTAATTCACCACCACATTTTTCATATGATGCGTACTTCTTTTATACTTGCAAATTAGGGTAAATGGAAGCTTAGGATGTGCATGAGTCATATTAGGAACTGCAGATCATGATTCTGTAGATATCCCGCGCGAAATCTCCCCAATCATTGTTTCAGGATTGCTAAAGCAATGGTTACTACAGCAACGGCTACAGCAACTGCATTGCTCCAGATTTGTTTCAATTTTTTTGTAGCCATGTTCTTTCCTCATCTTTGTAAGTCTACTGTGTCAATATTTCTTCTTTGAAACTTAAGCTTCGAAACACCTACAATTATACACATAATCTAAGCATGAGTTATTCTAAATCAAATAAAATTTATTAATACTAAACTAAAATGAATGTTTATGCAAAATGTACCAAAAATGTAATTAAAACACATCATTTACTCTCTAAGTCATATTGATTAAGTCTAAAAGTGTCATGATAACTCTCATTTCATAGAGTTATCACACCCCCAAACTTAAACCATTACTTGTCTTCAAGTAATGACAACAACACTAACACTTCAATCACACAATCATGCAATAAATAATTTAGCTTTGTCATTAAATTTGCAAGGATTGTTCAACCCTCAGATCACACTCTTAACCGTACTAAATTGCCATAACAGTTCAGTTCTAGACATATACATCATCATGTCCAAAGTGTGTGTGTGCCACTTTGATCAAATTTCAGATATGCTACAACATTACACAGAAATTGCATATAATTCAAAGGTATGACACAAATATATTCACATATGAGGGAGCAAAATTCACTAATAAATTCAAACTGTGCTACAACACGAAAAAAATAAATATATTTTTTTTACTCTCTTCAATGTAACATTAAATTTTCATGTGAATATCGATCACTTGTAATGATGACACCTAATTACTCAACCAATGCCAACTCAGAGTTGCTGCAGTAATATTTTTCTCCTGGTTGGAATTTATGATGACACCTAATTACTTGTAATGAATATCGATCACTTATAATGATGACACCCAATTATCACACCCCCAAACTTGAAATTTATTCTACCCTCAATGTTTTTCTCCTGGTTCTGCTACAGCATACTTATAAAACTTAATCAAAGTCTAAGTGTCAGAATAGAATTTGAACCTCCATCTATAACTATCCTTACTTGGCATTCTCATAAATATTGAATAACATTCAATTTGTCTTCATCAGGTTTTCAAATCCATACACAAATATTAAATAACAGAGCTTTACTCAACACACAACATGATGATGAACACATATTTCAGAAACACAACCCCCCCCCCCCCAAAACTTTAAAGGTGTTGTGTCCTCACAAGCACACAAAACAAAACCACATAAACCCAACATGCAAACACTAAATAAGAGGACATGCAGAATAAATCAGAAAATTTAAACTGAATGCAAAAAGAAATAACAGAAATTGGAGGGTAGGGGATATTCCCTTATTGCTGGAAGCACTGCTGCAACAGAAAGAAACAGAATCAGTGCTTTTTAGAGGCACTCCACAAACGGGCCTTAAAAGATTTTTGGGGTGAGATAGCAGACAATGTTTTTTTCTTAATGATGGGCTTGTGAGTGAGGTTCTGGAGGGTATAGGCTCCTGGGGTGGAAAAGATCTGGTCTTCTTTGGCGCTAGTGTGTCTGAGGCAGTGACTCATCCAGAAGTGTGCCATTTTCTCTTTTTGGTTTCTTTAGGGCTGGAGAGGATGTATTTGCTAGGAGTTTGTTGTGAGGTAGCTAGAGCAGCTTTTTCGGTGGCAGACCCTTCACCTGTGATTGCGGCAATTATATTGAGAAGGTGCTTTGTTTCTGTTTGCGTGCAAGTCACTTTGGTTGCTGCAGCTTCCAACTCAGCATCAATGTCTTCTGCTTCGTCTTCAAAGGCAGAAAGGCTGATTACTTTTTCCTTGCCCTTCCGTGAAATAACTGGTATGGAAGGCTCCTCTGCAGGTTCATCTTCTTATTCTCGTGTGATGTGCTTTTTTCTAGTCTTGGAAGAAGTCCTGGTTGGGGTTTCTTCGAGTTTTTTCTTAGGTTCTTCCTCCTCCTCTGTCGAGGAACTGTCAGTTGTAGACTTGACACCCTTTTCTTCCGATTGGTCTGACTGGTCATCAGCATCTGTAGCATAGCTAAGTACAAAGTTAGGCTACTTGTAAAATATTTTCAGCAAATAGAAAGGGTTGATTATTTTGAGACATTTAGTTCTGTTGTAAAACCATGTACTGTGAGGATTGTGTTGAGTTTAGCTATGATGAACAAGTGGGTGATAAGACAAGTTGACGTGAACAATGCTTTCTAAATGGGGAGCTAACTGAAGATGTCTATATGTGTTAGCCAAAGGGATTTGTTGATATGAAAAAACCCAATCATGTTTGTAAACTGAAGAAAGCATTGTATGGCTTGAAGCAAGCTCCTAGGGCCTAGTATGACAAGTTGAAGGATTCTTTAATCACAACCTGGGATTTTCAAAATTTTAAAGCTGATACGTCACTTTTCTTTGAGGAGATATATGGGTCAATAATACTGATTCTGATAAATGATCACTTTTCTTTGAGGAGATACATGGGTCAATAATACTGATTCTGATAAATGTTGATGATATTTTAATTACTGGTGTAAATAGTAAGGAGTTAGAAAGATTCATCTCTGAATTTAGCAGAATGTTTGCTTTAAGGGACTTGGGGACTTTGTCATACTTCCTTGGAATAGAAGTTACTTATGCCAAAGATGGTATGTACCTGTCACTTGGATATCTGCTGAGTAAAGCTGACATGTTGGAATGCAAGGGTTGTGATGCTCTAATGGTTACATGTTATAAGCTTCAAAAGGAAGTTAAAGGTCATTTGGGACAATATATTGAAGATACAACAAGTTACAGAAGCTTAGTTGGAGGCCTACAATATCTAGTTTTGACAAGACTAGAAATAGCTTTTGCAATTCATAAACTGATTTAATATGTGTCAGCACCAACACTTCAACATATATTAACCTACAAAAGAGTTCTCAGATACTTGAAAGCAACAGAAGATTATGGGCTAAAGTTTTCAATTAAAGGAGAAATGAGAATCACAGGTTACACTGATACAGATTGGGCATGTGATGTTGATGATAAAAAATTGATAGGAGCATACTGCATTTACTTTGGAAACAACCTGGTGTCTTGGTCATCAAAGAAGTAAACTGTGGTCACAAGGTCAAGTGCAGAAAGTGAGTATAGAGCTCTTGCCTCTGCAAGGGCATAAATCACTTGGATACAATCATTGCTTAAAGAGCTTAAGATCAAATGCACCTTTTTACCAATAGTTTGGTGTGATAATGTGAGTGCAATAGAGTTGGCTAAGAATCCTATATATCATTCAAGAACAAAACATATTGAACTTGACATGCATTTTGTTAGAGATAAAGTTCTGGCAGGAGAATTAGAAATCAATTATATTCCAAGTGAAGAGCAGATTGCAGACATCTTGACAAAGTCTCTCACGTTTACTCATTTCAATTATTTTAAAGTCAAACTCAAGGTGCATCCATGCCCCTTGAGTTTGAGGGGGGTTGTTAAGGAAGCACACCAAGCATACAAAGAAGCTACACATTTGGCACGTGTGGTTTAATGTCCAGTCAGCATCGCAGTTGGGAGTATAAGTGCCAGCTCAGCAAAGTTTGTTAAATTCTCTCATGTGTATATAAACATTTTCACTGAAGTCTGTAATTAAGTTTTTCAGTTTTGAAACAATAAGAAAGAATAATAATCAGGTCTGGAATATTCATTTTCTTCCAATTTTCTCAGTATCCAAACAAATCTATCAGCTGAGTTTTAACATTTCATCACAAGGTCTGTGTAATAATATGTAACAAATTCTAGAGGGAGGTGCGAGCTGGACTTGCTTGTCATACGTCTCCTCATAGTAACAAATCTTATGGAGCTGCTGGGATATGTTGCCGATGTACATGTTGTTGTGAACAAAAGTAATAGTGAAAGAAACTGAAATAAGAATTGAAGTGCCATTTTGAGCAATATTGGAGCTTTAGCTTACTCGATTTAAAGATGTTTATATCGGCCTACTCAGCAGTTTCTAAATATTATGCCATTGATTCGTTATCATGTATATATTCTTCATTCTTGTTGACAGCGTTATTTACCAAGTGAGCATTGACATTTTTGGACGCTAGTCTTTAGGATTACTATCGCGTAATGTCTTTTTGCTTTTATACCATCCAGCATTTACAACTTTCATAATATCATGCAATTGAGTTTTAAAAAAAAAAATTGGGATTTTAGTTTTTAAAAAATCGGTATTTTAGTTTTAAAAAATAGAGTTAGATTATTGACACATCTCCAAATACCTCTTGAAATTCTTGTTTGTTTTCTGCCCCATTAAATTATTTAAAAATTATAAAATTCTTATGACACCCATTTTAACCTCAAAATGACCTTAATTTCTTAATGAACAAATCTCAAAAAAGTTTTCAGCTCTTCTCTCTCTTCATATCTCATTTTTTCTCTTGCAATTTGAGCTCGCTCCATTGTCAACTCCCGATGAACAAATTGAAATTTGTAACTCGGTATACTCTTGATTTTGCATTTTTTTCCCCTTTTATAGTAAGCTTGGAAATGAAAGTAAAGCTTCGTTACTCGCCATAACAATAAAATGAAATTAAGAAATTAAAGTAAGAATGTTGCTGGATTTTAAGCAATTTTTTGCTGCCACTATCTATTTCTCCCAAATCAACGCCGACTGATAGCCAGCAAAATGAAAGAATTTCTTTATTTTTTTTCCCAATTGTTTATTTTTGATATTCTATTTTCAGATAAATAAGAAAGTTTTGGAATCATAAAGAGGTTCTATAATAATTGGGGAGCCTATAAACTTGCAGATTTTCAATTGTCAAATAAGGGGGTTTGAAACGATGAAGGGGTTTAATAAGAATCAACTTGTTCTCTTATGTAATTTATAATGGTAAACTTATGAATACGTAAGTAGGGTCTAATAGGATACTATAGGTAAGGGTTTTAATAGGAAATTAGAGGCGTACCAATAGCACCATTCAAAAAGTTATTTTCAAAAAAATGATTTCGAAGAGCATTTAAATGGGTTCGAATATCATCATCCTATATTTAAATGGATCTTCGATGTTACAGCCCATGGAGGAGTTGGCAACTAATAATCGGCCTATTGTTGCGGCTGTCTATTTGTCCCAATTAATTTAATTAATTGGATACATGAAAAATTGTACGGGAAATTAATTGTACAACGACTTCAACAGCGATACAGCCACTGAATTATAAGCGGAACCATACATATATGGTAACAGATCATTATTATTTCTCAAATGATAGAGACTGCGGGGGTCCTAAATTATTTCCTTTGACAGCCGTTTCAATTATTTGATTGCTTTGAGATCAGCATAGTACTTAGATATCCACCCTTCAATGATCTCTATTTCAGTATTACGTTGCGTGACCAGCCAGTCGGGATCACCGCTTTGGTCGGCTTGAAGAATATCCAAGCAGAGCCTGCAAAAGAATTAATATTAATTTTCTTTCAGTAACAACTCACTTGCTCCAGTACTTTAAGGGCATACGCCTGTAACTAGTGAAACATTTTGATTTTTTGCAGCCTTTAGTCTATTCTACTTAAATTGTGTAAATTTGAAAATAATTTTTAAAAACTTAATTACCATTTCCTGCATAAACATGAATGTTGATTGAGTTATAGATTACTTACCATTGATGGTAGGAATGGCGACGACACTATCTGATATGTTCTCTAATACCCTAAAAAGTAAAAAATATAGATAGTATCAAGAGCGTTAGTCATAATTTATAATTATTTTTTACATATAATTACGGGAAGAAAATTAATTTATTTATTAGCTAATTATTATTTAATTAAAATTGGCTACCCGCCACTGCTGTAAGGATCTCTGAGTCCATTGGAGAAAATAATGTTGCTAGCAAATCTTTGGAGAATCAGTTTTATATCCTGCAATAATTTTTGAAATAGAATTACAATATATTGTTACCTATCACATACATGTTCCAAAATTAAAAGATAAATAACTTGAAAACAAGAAGTCATTAATTAGTCTCCAAATTGCCTTGAACTGTTCAAAATAAAAAGACACACCATGTTTTGGTGAAATGATCACAATCAAGAACTCTCTTATTTTAGATTTGATCACATGCACTAATTTTTTTTTTTTTTTTTATAATAACTTACATAGCCTCCGTAGTAAGTAGTGACCCAATGAGGCCGAGGGGAGACGCCATACAAGCTCTCGCACCCGTCAATGAAGCTGCTCAGATTGAAAGGACTAGGTTGGAACATTGTAGTATTGTCTGTGCCAATGGGTATCACCAACTCGCTGCATATCTGATTTTTAAATACACGCTGGTCAATATTCTCATTAATTATTTAAGTTTCTTATAAGGAAAAAAAAAATACAACAGTAAAAAAGTGATCTCAAATAATAATAATTTTTTTTTAATACACCCATTAAAGTGAGAACCCAAGACCTAAACTTCAGTAAAGAGCCTCCTTAATTATCACGGAAGCTAGACCTATACGCTTCATCACAAATAATCAACTTGCGCATGAAATTATACATTTACTTTTTGACATTGTCTAGCTATTCACAACAGGGGCAAACTAAACGAGATATTATTAATTTATCAAAAATTCAAGTAAATAAAAGCAA